>JAIFGZ020000052.1:6085000-7370000 GCA_019925245.2 Oryza australiensis | reverse complement strand
AGTATACATATCTACAGATGGTTTAAAGTTTAAATGTGTGGTTCTAATTGACGTTTAGAAAAGGACAAGCCTCTGATTCAAATATCTTCAGAATATGATGAGATTTGTGAAATCCAAAAGTATTCTGTCGTACAAAATTTTATCATTATTCCACTACTTGACTGCCTAGTCCAAGTTCATTAGTCTAGGATTGATTTCTTCATGATTTTTTTCACATGCACCATGCATCTTGCTTCTTTTGTGTATTTTCACATCACATCATTGTTTCTCCATTCATCACTGTAATGAGAAGATATTGCTTTGATATCACGATTGTATTGTTACGTGTCCAAGCATGTGTGCTCAATACTTGAAAACTTCTGTATGAAGCCATTCACCTTGTTCATTTTATCTTACCAATGAAGGTTGGTCATTCAATTGGTGCGTACATATGCCTGGAAATCTTCAAAAGACTTCAGATGAAGGTATGGATACTTGTCCAAGTCGGACAATTCTTTACTGCACTGTGTTATTGCTTCACTTTCTGTGTTCGTTTCTCCTGGACAGGTAAAACTTTGTGTAGGCCTCTATCCATTTTTAACACTGAACAAGAATTCCATGAAGCAATCAGTTATTGGATATATTGCAAGGTAGTGAAATGCTCTGGATAATGATGAAGTTGTTTACAATTGTCAATATAGTCATACCCTGATAGGCTAATATAGTCAAAGAAAGTCAAGTGGTGTGACATATGGGAAGGCCAAACTTAAAATTTGCCTGCATGTTCATTATTTATTGACAAATGCAACATATGAGGCGAGACATTATAAGTTGCTAAACAAAGTCTTTCAATAGGTATTTCAATTAGTGATTTTCATCTTTTGAGTGTTGTTTTGGACTTTTGGTAGTTGACTTTTGGCTTGAGTTCCCAAGGGCAAAGTACTATCTTATCTGGTCCCCGGTTAACTTTCGTTTTGCTGACATGGGTTTTCTCAACTGGGCATGACAGGTCATCTCTCCTAAGTAAAGGGGTTAGCTCATTTGTTTCTTTTATTGGATCGCTCCAAGCTTCAGTAACTAGGAGCATTGTGAGAAGGTTACTTGGACCTTCATGGTCTGTAACGGCTGTTGAAGCTACATGCGGCCATCTCTTATGGGTGAGTTCTAAGCTTCACCATCCCACTAAGGGAGTTGTTTTATATGTTTCTCCTATCTGAAAATGTCTGAGATATTACTCCTTTATGGCAAACTGTGCAGTACCATACAATGCGCAATGTTCTTTTCATGGCGATGACAGAGTTCACAAAGGTATTCTTTTTGGCAATGTTGGCATTTCTTTTTACAAGTAAAAGATTAGAGTCGACAGCTATACAAGCCACAGTGGAGCCATTTGCTGTTTTGTCTGTCTAGCTTTCTCTTTTCTTAACTATGTTAGTGCATTTCAGCTCTCTGAAGAACCAGACTGGAATTTCATCCGCGAAAAACAGTACTGGATTGCATTTCTGTTTGGTGCGGACGATCACTGGGGTCCATTAGCTCACTTGGAAGAGGTGAACAGATCATTTGCTATTCCAACAATGCTCTTGTTCTTAGACTTGGGATCCTGACTATTTTGCTTGTGTTAATTTGTCACTGAGAATTTGCAGATCTCGAAGCGTGCTCCTGGGGTTGCCTTGTCTGTCGAAACTGAAGGCCATACACACGGCTATTGCTGCACGGAAGCTGGATCGTTTTGGGCTGCAGACTACGTGGCTAATTTGATTAAAAACCAAATTCTGATCGGAAACTTATAATGAAAATTGTACCGTAGTCAGACTCAGTATTTTTATCCTACAAAGGGAGATAGTAAGAATAATGAAATAAACCGGTTGGATCAATGGCATCAATCGCAAATTCATAATCGTCGTTTGTATGATCGCTTGGCAATCGCACCCAGTTGATATGTCATTGATTATGTCTAATTGTTATTGGAGAAAAAAAATCCTGAATTCCATGCATGAGTTTTTCTAGGAAATTTTGGTAACAATCGTCATCTAAGCTTGTCAGCCTCATTTCAGGCAGCATAATACTAGCTGCAAAGGGATGGATATGGTACAACAAATTATATCGCTTCATTCAACAAAGTGTCATTGTGTTTGCAAACTACAATGTACACAACAAAGACTTCAAGCTGCTAATGCACTTACAAATGCTACGAAAATCCTACAATCTTCCACTTGAGTTCTCACAGTTAGCTGCACAAAGAACAAATGAAGCTCTAAAATTCTTCATCGGGTGAAAACTCGTCATCAGGCGAATTTACTGTCAAGAGTGAGTATTTCACCCGCAGCGATATCTTGCCCCTCTCAAGATGCAGCTTTGCACCTGAAACCACCCAGTAACCTGGCAGGTCCTGCGGTCCACGCATCATCTCCGTTGTATCCACAAACCTGAGCAACTTTGGGGTCTGCACTGGAACAGGCGGGCCGCCAGGGTACACAGCCGAGTTGATGTTCACTTCGGCAGGGCGCGGCGCGGGCTTCTGAGCTGCTGTGGAGAAATGTGTGCTGATGAGTGTTGAGATGAGGCCTGATTTCTGGCCCAGGTTTGGAGATCCATCCCACTCAGGGTTCTTGACAGAAGTGGCATTGCAGACTTTGGAGAAATGCAGGCGAAGGAAGAGTATTTTCTTGAAACCATGGCTAACTACTTCTAGCTGTGCCCCTGTGACGATGGAGGAATCGTCTGAGTCAACTGGTGCAGTGCAGACATGGGAGAAACGCTTCCATGAACCAATCGGTTCGTAGTATTTGCGGATCTCTGCTTCTGGAATTTGGTGATTGTAAGTGTCGTCTTCGAGCTGAATGATCTGAGGAAGAGAACAGAGATGCTGGAGATGGATAGCTAGTTTGTTGCTCTTCTGTCCTTCAAGAAACAACCGGAGTCCTGTAACAGGTCTTTTACCCACATCAACCTGCACCAAATTTCAAAAATATCTTAAATGATGAAAAGAAAACCATAAACGAAAATGTAGTCAGAAAAGTAATCTTGAGAAAGTATAAATGTCATTGCAACAGATGGGCACACTGCTAGCTGTTAAGGCTATTGGTATCATTAGTTTCTACTCAAGAATTTCAATGTTCATCTTGTCCCTTCGAACTACCAGGTATTTTAAGTGAAAGACTCTAGCACTACAAATTATTTTCACAAAAGGACATGAATTGACACATCTGCAACATGCATGCAGACTTATGGCTACTTTCCTATGGGAATAGACAGCATGTTTCATTTATTTAAATTATGATACAAAGTATGAATTAAACTAAAGAAACGTCAACAAACATTGTTTCAATTATGGTAATAACAGAATTCCACATACCATGTTGGTACAAACATAAAGCTTTGGACCAATTAAATTTACTGGTAAAGATGCACTGCTTTGTCTTTTCCTCTGAGGACCCAGAGGGAGGTCACTGTAGACAGGTGCCCACTGCCGTGGAAGCTGAAACTCTAGAAACTGGTGCAATTCCTCAACTCGGGGCTTATCTGCACAAAAAATAAAAACAAAAAACAAATGTATCACCTAACTGTTTAACATTGCTTTCAATTATCTGGCCGAATGCCACTGTTTGCTAACTAGAATGCTTACGTGTGTGACAACGTTATGATGGTGACCTTTCCTAAAGTAAGCCATATGATGGTGACCTATAACCTAAAATCTTGCAACCCAAACATTGTAGAAAATTTAGAATTACTTGAATAATTTTGCAGCCACTAATTTTTCTTCTTCTGAAGCTCACTAGCAGATAATGCCTACTTTTTAGTTGTACACTCATACTAAAAATGATCAATAACATGGAGGAAGACCGCCATGCAATTGGAAGCTAATGATGTGCCATAAACTACACCAGGTGTTATTTGACACATAGAGAAACATATAGGGAATTTAGCTAGTGAACGAAAATATAAAGCAGAACAATATTATAGAGCTATTCCCCCGGAAGAACCTTCTGTACATAGAATCTCTAAACTAAACAACATGAACTATTTTCTTCCATGGAAGAAGTCAGCTATCTTTCTTTCCTGCTCGACCATTAAGGTAGGGATAAGAGTTCAGGTTCACAGATTCCAACAGCATACAACAAACAACATTTCATCCTTATAAAACAGAATTATTTTTCCTAACTCTAGAGATTACCATAAATTATAAAACAGGAATAAGCAAGCTGAAGATGCGGGAAAAAATTAGTAACACAATCACAGAAGTGCTTCATGTTAATTTGTTAACATGAAAGGGCTAAACAGTGAAATATGACATAGATGAATCTGTACTATGGAAGATTGTGAATTCACACTTACACCGAAGGTACAGATTAACTGCATGGTTTAGAAATCCACAGCCAGGAACTCCGTTCAACAGTGAAGTAATAGGTATGAAGGACATTGAGATAACATCAGGTTCTGCCTGAACAGTATTCAGCCACTCGCTATGAGAAATGATAATATCTTTATCCCTTCCACCTCTTCGCTTAGGCATCATGACCAAATCCTGAGTTGGTCAAAACTTATAAATAAGATTACAGGATTTTCTATGAAGTATGGACAGAGAAAACGGTATCCACACAATGATCTATACCTCATTAGAAGAGTAAGAATTTAATGGACTGGACTCCACAAATCTCAACCGATGCTCTCTTGCGTCAACCTGCACAGCATGTAAAAACTTTCAATGTAAGTCTTAGAAGAGAAAAGGTTAACAAGAAAGTGAAGGTGACCCAGCACCCTTTTCAAAAGAAGAAAATATATCTCCCAGAAAACAGTATTGATCTACACATACAGAGATTGAGAATAGTTACAGGTGTGATAGATCACTAGAGATACTGTCACAGTACAGGAAAAAATAAGGCAAAGAATGTTTAGAGGCTTCGTAAACACCTTATCTTTAGCGTATGAATCCACCAAACTAATGTCAGAGTGTCCGTTTGCATCAAGAAATCGCTGGTCTGACATCTCTTTCAATCGTTTTTGAACATCAACAGCTTGCAAGCTCGACGAGTGCTGTTGCTTTAAATAAATTACATCCTTTCCTCCAATTTTTACACCAACTACTATATGAGTCCCAAATTTTTTAATAAACCTGTAAGAGTAGACAAATGAGTCAGAAAAATCACAACAATTCTGAAAATATCAAAACATGAAATACAAAAGCTAACAGTATGACTTTCCTGAAGGACAAGACCATTAATTGTTTATCTTAATTTAAATCAACCATGCTTTAGGTATGAATGCAGATTCAAATACGTGTCTAACCTTGCTAAGGCAGCAGGTTCCCATGTTGATGGAACAGCCTGCTTAACATGATCCCGAAGTATTATATGTGCCTTTGAGAGTGCAACACTGTAGAGTGTGATACACCAACCATCAAAGGCAAGTGATTTGGTAATAGAAGCATCTTTCTGCCAGCACCCGGTAAATTCAAACATCGCATTGAAAAAGCCAGATGGAATTTTTCCAGACAATGATAGCTCCCGGTTGAATTGCTCAGACATCTGCAAAATGTTTCATAACTTAAGTAACTTGGGGAGGTTGCAGTGTGAATATTACTTCTTACAGATGTAATCCTACTCTGCTAATTAAATCCATGGCAGCTGAAATGAAAAAGGACATGATACGACAAAGACTTGTATCAGTAAGACATAACGTTCAGCCAATGAGATACAATATCAGTTTGTCAGTTTGAAAACCTAGAAACAAGACATATATGAATTGCTCATGCAGAAGATCAATCACAGTTGTGTGTGATGCTACAATAGAATCACAGCTGAACTCTCCTTATCTCTAAGATGGAGATGAAAACGCTGGCTGAACTCCTTCCCTCATAAGTTGGAAAATGGGAACATTGGCTGAACTCATTCCCTCTAAGGTCCAGTAACAAAAAATATATATTTATGTTCTGGGAAGCTGAATTGACTTTAAGTTTCAACTCTACTTTCTCACTGGATAAGTTCTTCAAAGAACAACAAAAAAAATGATCCTACTTTCAATTGACTTTTCAATTTTAATAACCGCAACAAGTTGCATTAGTTTGGGGGTATCCTTCAAGTTACACATGACATGATATTAACCTATAAGATCAAGATAGTAAGGGATCACCATGACTAATAACAGTACATTTACACAGCATTATATAATAGAGATGGTTGTCTTAAACATGATAGTACTATGAAGCAATACAGCATACACAAGAACTTAATGGCGCATACAAAACATACCTGCTGAAATGATAGGACATCAGACCGGAACCGCATACGCTCCCCTTTGTCGCACTTGATTGACTTAGACACGCCAGCAACCGTCAGGTTACCAGGGAGCACAATATCCTGAACCTTGTCATGGTCAAGCTCAATGAGCAACGGATCAGGCGAACCGCGCTGTTTGCAGTTTTTGAGACGGATATCATTAGCAATGTCATAGCCAAGACCAATGGACCGTATTGAAGACTCTGCAACACTTTGAAGCTTTGCTTTATGCGCCATCTTTTATCATACAACGATCATAAATCCAAAACCTTGCTTATCAAGAGTTGTAAAAACAGCCAAATTGTCTCCCTTTTTGGCGACGAGAAACTGCCGAAGAATTACCAAACACACAATCCGTTTTGCAGTTCAAATAGTCAAGGATCAAGTATACCTTTTTCCCCACCAGAATCCACTAGAAATGGAAGGGAACGACTACTACCTAACAACTGGAGGTGAGTTTATCCAATAATTCCAGAGTAATTTTCCCGAATCTAAGAGGAAACAAGGGATATCATTGAGTTCTCTTCCTACTCTCTAACCCAGAGCAAACCAAACACCACCGGAGACAGCTCCTATCGAGACACTCTGAATTGAAGCAGAAGCAATTGGTATGCCCAACCAGATCAAATTTCCGACAGATCTCCACGACTCTTTCACAAGCTATGAATTCCACCAACCAGTAGAGACAAAAAAAACGAGCTCCTAAATCAGAACCAGCAGAAAAAAATTCTCAGAAATACTCCCGCAGCAGGAAGGGCCGATCAGTTCGCGGATTCTCGCGCGCGGTGAGGCCGGATCGCGGCGGAAACCGCGGGGGGATTCGGCGAACGCGAGAGAAGAAGGTGGAGGAGTAGGAGACGTAGTGGCAGGATGAGGTAAAATTTTGGGCTCCTGTCTCCTCTCCTTTTTTTTTCTTTTTGAAAGGATTTGCTTCGAGTCCCTTTTTTAAGGGCCTTTTTGGTTTGGTCAAATTTGAGGTGGTAGTTGGCAGGCAGGTCCACCGCAATTTTTTTATTTTTGTTGACATTTGTCTCATCTCATTGTCTTTTCCTCTCATTTTATGCTTGATTTTTTTCCTCAAACTGAAAAATCAACAGAAAACTCTGGCATTAGTTAAAGAGCTAGATAGATCAGAGGGTTCACAGGACCAACCACTCACAAAAAGAGGACCGGATTGTTTTTTTCCAAATTTTCACGAAAACCGTTCGAAATTTGTTGATTACCGATGAAATCTAACCAAATTTTGTCAAATGATTTTCTTAACTTGACTGGAAAACCGAGCACTGAGCTGTTTGTGTTCTTGATCCAGCCTAGTAAGTCCTTTTTACACCGGTTTTATGAACTATATATCATCTTATCTAGCGGTTTCATTCATTTTTTCAGTTACCTTCGGTTCAAAATAAGTTTATTTTTTACATATCTATCTCTCTTTTATCATATTTCAATACAATAATTTCTCACTTTATCTATTTCAAATACAATTATTATTTACTTTTATAAACTCCGATGTAATGATTAGCATAAAAATAAATTTATTTTAGGATAAATAATAGGAGACAAAAATAAACATAATATGAGAGAGAGGACGTAGCTATAACCATTTAATTTTGAAAGGATTTCACTTAATTTAAGTTATTAATTCATCTAGTTTTGCCATGTCAAGTTAGATTTTGTACCTTTAACAATACAATGCATGTAACAAGTTTAAGTAAGAGTCTAAAAATGCGTTACTCCAAGCTTATAATCTAGTTGACATCGGACACAAAAGTTTACAGACATTGGTCCTGTTCGCTTGTTCGTATCAGTCGGACTTATTAGTCGTTCAAACAGTATTTTTTTCATAGTAAACCAGTTGATTTGTCTTATCAGCCGGCTTATAGACCAACCGAACACCCCATTTGCACATTAATTTTCGAGTACTTTAGAATTGGCTGCAAGGAACCTGTAAGCATATAGGCACGTGAGGACACATGCCGACATGCTTATGGTGGACTATTTCCCCCTCAAATCTTCCCCGGAACATACAGAAAAAACTAAAATTAATTCTTATTTAAGAAAATACTAAAATGATTTTTTTTTCTTTTTTCACAGAAGGGGTAAGCAGCAAGAAGAGTTGATTGGAATCTTTGTGAAAGCAAACAAACGATAGGATTGTTAGATTTTTGGTCGACCACGAACAGTGACTGTACACGAGCATTCAGGCAAGTTTTCAGACGGGCGACCAATCAACATGCCACATGCCAGATTATGCTGGCCAACCGTGTCGACTCGCTACTTATCAATTTATTTAAAAGGAGAGATATTTTTCTAAATATTTTTTATTTTTTAAAAAAATTATGAGCGTGTGAAAAATTGAATATAAGATTTCGGGGTTGAAACCCATATATTTTTGTTCACTATATTATCAAAGTACATCGCTGATATATTGATGAGCCGTGAAATTCTTATGTTAGTTATTAAAAAATAGTAAGTTAGATGTTTGCTTTCGCTGCAAAATGCCTGCCCAAAAGTCAGAGACTCGCAGCTTACGCCGACTAATAATTTTCAGTTTCTGAGCGAGTCAGAGCGAATGTAAGATCCGTCAAGATAACCGGATTCACGGTGAAGCCGACCTCTAATTTTGGCCAAAAGAAGGCGAAGAGGAAAAAATGAGGCGAAGAGAAGGAAACGCTCGCCGAAAATCAAGGCAATTTTTGTCGTGTAATTCTTTGCGAAAAAATCCGTTAAACTGTAACCAGTAGCCGTCACTTTGTTAGCCATGTATGTAAAAGCTAGAATTGCTAAACTGCACTGTAAGCCTGTAGAAATGGCGACTGCTGCCATTGTTGGCATGTTGGTGCTGCTGCTGTCGTCGGCGACGGGCGGCGGCGTGGCGGAGGCGTCGGTGCCGGCGGCGCTGTTCGTGTTCGGCGACTCGCTGGTGGACGACGGCAACAACAACGCGCTGAGCTGCCTCGCCAAGGCCAACTTCTTCCCCTACGGCGTCGATTTCCTCCGCGGCGCCGCCACCGCCCGTTTCTGCAACGGCAACACCTTCGTCGACGCACTCTGTATTACGTGATCACTGACGTTATTTCGCAATTACTACATATCAGCAGTAGCTGGCTAATTTCTCTTGACATTAATTTTGCTTTTAGTTTAACTTGCAGGTGATCTTCTGGGCCTCGGCTATCTCCCACCGTTCGCGACGACCACTGCCCTGAACGACACGAGCTTGTTAACTGGCGTCAAGTTCAACTCCGCTTCAGCTGCAGGAGGCAGCCTGGATGAGACTGGTATATACTAGCTCCGTTTTTAATAAATAACATCGTTAATTTTTTATACATATATTTTTTTTAAATTATTTTATCACTAAAAATATTTTAAATATGATTTATATCTTATATATTTACATAAAATTTTCACATGTTAACAATGTTATCCATTAAGGGAGTACCTACAACTACGTTTTCAAATCTCACATGCACAGTGCACAGAGGAAAAAAAGCACTGTGTTAATCAAGTCAAACCCGATTAATTACCTATTGGGTGCAAATTAACTATCATCTCTGTATCTGCAGGGTGAGATTCAGCCTGAGCCAGCAGGTGCTCAACCTGGACACGATCAGATAACAGAATGAGGAGGATCAAATTGACGGAGGCTACGACGACTACCTAGCAAAATCCATCGCCGTCATGGTTCTTGGAAGCAACGACTACATCAACAACTACCTCCTCACATCACTGTACGATTCAGGCTACAACTACAGCCCGGAGGACTACGCCGACCTGCTCATCAGCCACTATTCCATGCAGATACTGGGGAGAGTAATTAATCAATCCATTAACCGTCCATGAGTCACTAACAATAGGCCCCGATGAACTAACTTACTATATATATACATATATATATATACACACACACTAGTAAATATGTCCGTGCGTTGCAACGAGCGTCATTTTATTTTAATGAGAAATTCAACATGGACACATCATGGATTCCGATTCAGATTCAGCATCGACGGGCGTGGGGGACAAGCCGCCTGGCCCCGGGCGTCCACCTCTGGGTCAACCGAGCGATGAGCCGATAACAGGGACAACAACGCGGAGGGAAGCAGGCGGAGGGCGAAGGTCGAGGTGGTGGCGCGGAATCTCCGAGCGGTGACAGGAGGGAGGGCTGCGGCGTGGATCGGAAGCTCCGAGCAGCGACGGGAGGGTGGGGCGTAGGCGTGACGCAGGACGCGGCGCGGATAGGGACGGGAGGGAGGGGCGCAGGGAGGGAGGGGCGCATGAGGTCTTTTTTTTCATCCAAGCCATCCCTTTCTTTTCAGCATTGGGATTGTGGGTTAATTTTATAAACACTCAAGGGGTTTTATGTAAAATAGCCAGATGGACAAAAATTTTGGGTAGAAACACTACTTGTTTTATAAATAGTTATTATAGATTATATATGTAGGCTCTGTACAGTGTTGGGTTGAGGAAGTTTCTCTTGGTCAGGGTGGGCCCACTGTGTTGCATCCCCAACCTGAGGGCCTGATGAATTTTGGTTTTTTTATTAAAAGATTTGAAAAAAAAATTTCTTTCAAATATTTGCAAAAATGGTCTTCCGTCGTTCTCTGGGAGAACGATTTTTAAAAATCGCTCTCGTAGAAGGCGAATTTTGCGACGTGGCTCATGGCCATTGACCTCCATTATACATGGCCAAATGAGCGCACGACTGGCCAGACCGGGCACGGCTACGGCACGGTCGGTTACGTACGGCTATTGTGACGGGTCGTGCCGTGTCTGCCCACTTGCCGCGCCCTCGGCCCAAGCATGGCCCACGGGTGGCCGGGCTGTGCCATGCCGGCACATGCACGATTAAGGCCCACGGGCCAAAACTAGCCCATGGGCTAAGGCAGGCCCAGCCGAGTACTATTACTCATCCGAAAAAATAAAAATTAAAAATAAAACTGTTTCTCTTTCAAAAATTCATAAAAATATTTTTTCCCAAAAATTCATAAAAAATATATTTATATTTCTTATCAAAAACATTCCTCATCCAAGCATGGCTCGTGGGCCATGTCGTGCCTAGCCGTGCGGTACGGTGGCCGTGTTGGTGTCGTGCCACCCCACGAGTTCGGGCGACGGTCCGGAGCACGGCACGCCTTAACGGGCGTGCGACCACGGCCCATGTCGTGTCGGGCCGATGAATAGTGCGGTCGTGCCGGCGGCCCATGACAGCATGGTCCATCTGGCCATCTCTAACCTTCGTCGATGTTTTGGATGTTTTTGAATTTGCAAAAAATCCGAGGGTCTAAATGTAAAAATCACGTGGAGAGGATGGAATTTTTGCACTTAGACTCTCAGATTTTTGAAAATCAAAAAACACCCAAAACATTGGCGGATGTTAATGGCCATGAGCCACGTCAAAAAATCGCTCTCTGGGAGGGTGATAAAATCGTCCTCCCAGAGATCGATGGGGGACCATTTTTGCAAATGTTTAAAAGAAAAAATTATTTTTGTAATTTTTAATAAAAATTAAAATTACCAAAAATTCCTGTGTTGATCGGGTGAACCAGATGGTGGGTTTCTTCAACCAAGGGCTGAGATCTCTCGTTGATCAGCTGAACGCTGACCACCTGACGCCATGTTCATCTACGACAACACCCATGATGCTGTCTACGACATGATCAACAATCCTGACAAACACGGTATAAATACCACAGATTTTCATCCGTTTAACGAATTGTATTCTCCGTTTCTAGACAAACATTTCTAGTTATCTATGTACGAACTTAAACAATATATATATACACACACACAAGCAAAATGTCCGTGCGTTGCAATGGGACGACGACGCAGGGAGAGAAGCAGGCGGAGGGCGAAGATCCAGGTGGCAGCACGGGAGCTCCGAGCGACGACGGGAGGGAGGGGCGCACGTACGACGCGGATGGGGACAAAGAGAGGGACACATGAGGTCTTTTTTCATCCAAACCATCTCTTTCTTTCAGCATTGGGACTGCGGGTTAATTTTATAAACACTCAAGGTTTTTTTTTAAAATAACATCTTTTTCTTCTTTAACTGGTCTTTTTTAAAATAGCGAGGTAAACTACGGGTTAATTTCGGAAAAACTCAAGGGGTTTTCTGCAGAATAGCCAGGCAGGACAAAATTTGGGTGAAAACACTACTTGCTTTATAGATAGTTATAGATATATATATATATATGTGTGTCATATTTAGAAGCAGAAAATTAACACGGTAACTGGTTTGTATGTGGTTTGGATGTTTTTCTCACTACAACGGTCACTCTTATTTCATCGAGCGATAACCCTCAGCTGTGTCCGGTATGACGTCTATCACGACATAAAAATCACTAATGTGAGAAGTCATCTCTATTGGACAAACGACCGTCACGGATACATTTATCTTTGTCGGGCCTAAACTAAACCCCATCACCGAGAGGTTTGATCCAAAAGACCAATCAAACAAGAGCTCGTCACCGATGATATAATCTCAATCGAGCTGCCAATTAACACCGTCACGGATGACTAACAACTTAATCGAATTTTAACTTAAATTCATCACGGATGATGTCATTTTTACTGGATTAATTAAAGCTCATCACCGATGAGTGTTTCTTGTAAAAAATAAATTTTGTCTTTTTCTAGTTTTAAGTCTTTTGCTAGCAATGTCTGCCGCAAAGTGATTTTTTTCCTGGTTTTTGCAGGGTTCAGGGTGGTGGGCAGTGGGTGCTGTGTGGTGGGTGAGGATGGCAAGTGCGCGCCGTACGCTGAGCCGTGCGAGAGGCGCGAGCAGCACGTGTTTTGGGACGCCTAACATTCGACGGAGGCCGTCAACCTGGTGCTCGCGCAGACGGCCTTCAACGGCACGCGCCGTCATGTCTACCCGATCAATCTTCAGCAGCTCGCCGATCTCTAGCTAGTTAGCCAGTTAATGAATTAGTTTGATGATCAAACATGCATAATTGCATCATGAATGATGAATTAATAATGTATGTATTATAACTAGCTAGATCTGGAAATGAAAGCTTAACCATGCATATATCTGATAATGCATTCATGATATCTTTGAAATCAGAGGGAAAAATCAGAAATAGATTTTTATGAATGCAAGGTTAATCAACCGAGCTTTTATCAAAGTGTGCGCATAATTCTTGGCGCTTACACACAAATCAGACAAGAGCGCACAACCAACAGAGAGCTGCGTACTGGAGTTCATGCATGCAGCAATCAGCTGCTGCATGTCTGCATATATATGTAGAAGTTTGCCATTTTAGAGTTCATGTGAATGTGCTGAAGATAAGCGTACTTGGTACATTAGCTTCTCAAAAGGAAGCTATATATAATAATCCATACAAGTCGATCGTTTACATGCATGCATATAATTGGGCATTTGGAGAACTGAAGTTATAATAATATGTCTGGTAATATGGCTAGTCTTCCACCAATTGTTCATCTGATGCTTGGGCCTGCTTGATATATATGCATTGCTGCCTTAATTACTGATGGGTGAAGAAGCGGTAGGATGGTGACGAGTGATAAGATGGAAGAGAACCAGAATGGAGAATGGAAAGGGGACCCTGATGACCTAGTCAGTGTACAAGATAAGAAAAACTGAAGAAGATGTATATGTGAAATGTGACTAACGTACTAAAAATTAGTACACAATTAATTGAAATTTTCAGTAGCCCCCACAAGCTTCTGTGGAGACATCTTGAGAACTAAGCTGCATATGAAAAATCAGCAGCGACTCTACCACATATTTCCCCTGCACTCTCTTCCTTAAGAGTCAAGGCACAACAAAACTTTTCCTACAAACTAGCTAACATGAACACACTAACTGAAGGTGCTAATTAAACCTGTGACCTATACATGCATGATGGTTAATTACTTGTGCACTAGACTGACGACACAATATTGGATGAGATATTTTCTTATAAAAAATTAATGCAACTTCCATCTTAAAGAAGAAGAGAAGACCTTAATTGCTAGACCAGATTACACAATATGCAAAATTGGACTTGCCAGAGTCCTTTAATTTGTGTGTTAGTATGCCAAATACACCACTCATTAACCCAAAAGTGGGTACATTGACGTGAGTGTAATTAGTAAATATATGAGCTGAGTAAGTACGTGCAGACAGATGCATGGTGTGTACTGCAGTGAAGTTTTTTCATTGGAAGCTAATTAAGGCTAGATCTCATGAGCTAGACACAGATGATATGCGTATGAGATATGACTGACACATGTGTGGAGGAAGAATAGGATGGATGGAGACTAAGGCGGCAGAGCCATGGTTTTCTAGGGCAGTGGCTTCTCTGGAGCGGCAGCGACATGAGAAGAAATGAGCCTGTACTGGTACTGCGGTGTTGGTGCCGGCAGAGTTGGAGCTGTCAGAGACATTGTCATGCCTGCAGAAAATAAGCTAGGATCGCATTATTTAAGATTTATATATCAAGTGCAATTAATCAACTCCTTATGTGTTATTACCAACAATATAATATAAATACAGGCCAATCATGCAGAGTAGGGATTAATGCATTCTAACAGAAGGATTAATGGGTAATCTGCTAATCATAATTAGGGTATTAATTATCAGTGCCTAATTTTATCTATTTTAAGTGACTATTTTATCTGTTTTTAGGTGACTAATTTATCTATTTTTAGGTGAGTAGCTAGGCCTCAAGTACATCTTTTATATTTGTGACAGTCTCACAAGCATGCATGCTAACAATACATATAGGCTTGAGTAGTGTCAATATGCTCTAGTACTCATGCATGGTATTGGGTTGCTTGCGGCATATACAATCCATGTACAATACAAATGCAAAATACATTGTGCATGCTTGAATGATTTATACCCCCAGCCTCTACGGTTATAAATATTTTATTTATACTAAAATGAATTTATAAAATATAATTAATAAGATATTATGGTAAGCCAAATCTAACCATATCATTTTTTGATTGATCATCTTTTGAGAAATTATTAATAGTTAAAGTCTAAAATCTTGACCAAATCTTACCCTAAATATCAAATATTTAGGGAGGGAGTAACTTCTACTACTGGTTACGTATGAATTTACCTCGGATGAAAAAAAGGCATCTCACTGCAGATATTCAACAAAAAAAACCAGGGAGGTGAACTAGACTCTGACAAATTACCTGCTGCTTGGCCTGTAGAATTAGGAGCGAGAGCCACAGCGCCACCGAACTGCTGGAGCCCGGCCACGGCGGTCAGGCTTGCCGTCGTCGCCGTCGGGGCTCCGGCAGCCGCCGCGTACTGGTACATCTGAGGGTACTGCATTCCGGCGTACCCGGCAACAGCCGCGCTAGCCGCCACTGGATCGTACTGGAAGTACGGCGAGTAGAGGCCGCCGCCGGTAGGATTAGCCATTGTTAGCCCCGCCGCACCGGCGCCACCGGTGAACATCTGGTACTGGGCTCCAAGGCCACCATATGCTTGATAGTAGTTCTGCAGATAAATTGACAGTACGTACCATGAGTGATAATTCCCATTTTCATATATGCATTGTGCATGGCTGTGAACTAGCTAGCTATAATCAGCTTATTTATCTAGATATGAGAGGATCAAGTCATCAAACTTGAGGAATGAATCTTCAGCATAAGTACCACAAATAATTAAACAAAAATCGCAGATGACGATTTTTTGTAAATAGAGAAGTATGTATGTACCAGCGGATAGCCGTAATCCGAGAAATAAGGCGAGTACCTGAAATCAATTTTGCAAGTAACCAAGGAGTGTGTCATTTGCTTTTTGAAATAAAATGTACAGAGAAAACTGCATGATTGAGGTACATACATAAATGTTTAATGAATTAATACACCTGAATATTTGTCATATATATGGACTCCTATATATAGGACGACATGGAATTACCTAAACAATTAAACTTGGTGGATAATTACTGCTGTTTATAAATTTCCTAATTCCTAGCTGTAGTCTTGTGAACTCCACAATGCTTGATCTGTAGCACATTAGTGTTCAGCCTAATTTCCTGTGCGTGTGTGCGTGTGTGTGTGTGTATATATATATATATATATATATATATATATATATATATATATATATATATATATATATATATATATATATATATATAGTTCTTGTGTGGCACGCCACACGGCTCCATCCGTGTGGCGTGACCGAATCTCTAATTTGAAAACTTAAATTGAAAATCCGAATCGTTCAAATTGTTCTACATATTAATATCGCCTTGTATATCAAATTTTATATTTTTTTGAATTTTTTACTATTTTATCAGATAGGTCAAAAATGCAATAATCCAACGATTCTGGAGTATCTATTTTATTGCATTTTTGACCTATCGATAAAATAGTAAAAAATTCAAAAATATAAAATTTGGTATACAAGGCCATATTAATATGTAGAAGAACTTGAACGGTTCAGATTTTCAATTTGAGTTTTCAAATTAGAGATTCGGCCACGCCACACGGGATGGGGCTGTGCGGCGCGCCATACAGTAGCCCATATATATATAGAGAGAGAGAGAGATGAGATTAATTTCGCCCTTGGAGTGTGCATGTATACACACCCTCGATGTTGTAGTACTAATCTACTTAATGTGGCCAAGTGAGGTTTCATGTGAAATTCATTTGCATGAGAAATCATGCTAATTAAACAGTTACTAATTAAGAACACCGAAATCTATATCAATTAGAAGAACTGCAAAAGGAAAGGAGTTCGTTCCCAAAGAAGAAGAAGAAGAAGAAGAAGCACTTGTTGCAGCTCTCTTTTTTTCCCCTCAGCGCATGCACGCGTGGATAGATATATACGTGCGCATACAGCATGCACGCTAGCTAGCTAGCAAAGGTGCAGGGATTGTGGCATACTAGTTGCCGCATGCAGGAGCAACGTCAGAGCACGCAAGGGCGCATGCGATGCAAATTAAGCTTTTCTCTAAAGTGGCCGCGCATGCAAGAGCAAGACACCATGCATGCATATAGTATACCGTACCCCACATGCATACAGTACATATACGGTGCTAGCTAGCTACGTACGTACAATATACTAGTAGCACGTCAAATGATCGATCTTCAGAGCACATGATCATGAGGTGCTTAGCTTGCACTGCTTATATATATATATTACCAGCTGCAAGTTGTTAATTGCACACATACTAGACTATCTGGCTAGCTGCTTCTCTCTCACACTAGCTAGCACACACACATACACATGCATGAGAGAGAGTAGCATTGTGTTGGGTGGGCACATGCACATGGAGAAAGAGAAGGAGAAGGAGATGGAGAAGAAGGAGCTGAAGATGCACATGCAGATGGTGATGGACGGTGCAGTCGTTGGCCCCCCTCCCACCATTAACGAGCTGACCCAGCAGTGCAGCTCCAACGCCTTTAAACCCAAAACCATCCTCTTTACAGCTAGCGAGATGGATCTCGATATCCCATTATTCCCAGCAGCATGCAGATCGATCAAGAAATGCACACAAGATAGCTAGCTAGTAGCAGTTAGCTGGTCGGCCTCTGCATGCCGGCCGGTGGTTAGGAGTACTGTACTATGCAACTATAGAAGGAGCAATAGATCGATATGAGTAGTTACCCATACACATTGTAGGTCGGGATCCCCTGTTGGATGCCATGATCTGCCATGCTCAAGCTGGCACCACCACCGCCTGTCTGAATTATGGACTTCATTGCCCTCATATGTCCTGCAGGTTAATTCCATTCAATTTCCACATCAATTCTTGCACAACAATACATAATTAATCAACTATAGATATATAATCAGGTACTGTAAATATTTTAGTAATTGGCTGCAGGTTAATTGCAAGTACTAGTAATATAGATGAACAGGAGTAGAGTAAGAAATTCGTGTAGAGTTCAAGGACGACAGAGCAGTAGTACTGCACTGCCTGCCTGACAACATGCTGCTGCACTGCAAACTGCACAAGAAGCAACAAGCAAGGCAGCCTAGAAGGCTGGAACGATCGACTCCCGAGAATAACTAACCGTGCTCGCTTTTAGCGCTGCTTTGCAGAAAAGCTTTAGCTAGCTCGGCTGGAGACCACGCAGCCTTTTCATTACCGGTGAAATACTGTCGGATGCTCGGATAGCATACTTTATCTTGTTTCAATCTAAATTCATTAGCATTATCCAACTAACTATATATAACTTAGCTTGATGACAGTGACCTACCTTAATTTGGCGCGAAGCAATACCATATATATGTACTGTACGTAATGTTCAAGTATTACTTAATTAGTTTGCATCACAGTTAATGACTGTTGATATGAATGCTACCTTTCCAAGAGTTAGCATATCCAAAAAAGTGGTAGGATTTAATGCATCGCTTTTGTTACTAGGAATTTGTTCTCAACTAACTGAAACAAAAGGGACGCATTATTAATTCTTTGAGCCCATATAAATTAATTTGATTCTGAAGAATGCAATTTTGGTTCAGGGAAAAATGACCAGTATTTATATGCGACTAAGCTTAGCTAGTAGTGCAGTCTGCTGCCAAAAAGTATGAGCATAAAATAAGCTTAGCTAGTAGTGCAGTCTGCTGCCAAAAAGTATGAGCATAAAATGATGCACAATTTTGCATCTGGCTAACAAAAAGATGAAATTAAGCCAGAAACACACACATATGCTCATCTGTTCTACATGATCATCGACCTTACACTTCTTCCATAGAGTGTCAGTTATATTCATCATCAGTAATTCAGAATTCTTGATGAATAAAAACCCCCATGAAGAAAATTGAAGGTGCCTAATTATGTGATATAATAAATTCGATTACCATAAGGTTGCAGAGAGGCTGCTGCTGCTTTGGATCTCTGGACCCCAAGGTATGCAAGATTGCAGTTGGCCCTCCTCCCATCGATCACCGGGTACGGATCAAAGCAAGCTTTCATGGCAGCCTCCGGCTCGCGGAATGTAACCTAGCATTCATATATCCAAATGCAGTAGCGGCAGCAATAAAGATTCAATCAGATGGAGAAAGATCGAAAGGTACGGCGAACTAATCCAAGATCATAATAAACCATATTTAGATATCTTTAAAATTCCAGTCGGTTAGCTAGGTTGTTCAATTCAGTGATAAATTATATTATGCAACATGCATATATATACCGTACCTCCAGTTAATTGTTCTATTCTATGGTTGAATAGAATAATTAACTTGAGCGTGCAGCTAGCTATACTGGATGATGATCCAGATTAAAATCCAAAGAAACAAAACTAGGATTGAATTATAAGAGGTTAATTAGTTGGAAGAAGAAATTAAGAACTCACAAATCCGTAGCCCTTGGATCTGCCGGTGTTCTTGTCGGTGATGACGACGGCCTCGAGGATATCGCCGAACTGCTCGAAGTATCCCCGCATCCCCTCCTTCTGCGTCTCCCACGCGAGTCCCCCCACGAACACCTTGGTCAGCGTCGTGTCGCCGAACTGCCCCGCCGCGCCGCCGCCGCCGCCAGTCGACACAGCCATCTACAAGCTACCTCTTCTTCTTCCTCGATCGATCTGATCTGTATACTACAGTAACCTGATCCGGCCACCACCAACCAACACCGCAGAGGCGATCTCAAAAGGCAAGGCCGGCGAGAGGGCTGTGGCTATTATGTCAAGGCTTGATATGCAAGGGAGGAAGAAGAGCTAGGGTCCAACCTAGCTAGCTAGCTAGCAGTGGCACCAACCCTAGCAAGCCTCGATATGGGTGCTGGCCTTTGCTACTACCTGATAGCTTGAGTTGCAGAGAGAGAGAGAGAGAGAGAGAGAGAGAGAGAGAGAGGCCGAAAGGAGGAAAGAAAAGCGAAAGGTGGAGGGTGGCAGGCAAAGGGTAAAGAAAGAGAGGAAGAGGGAGGAAAGGGCGGGTACTCTCCTTCCTCTCATCGAGTAGAGTATATGTAATTTTATTATTTTTTAGAAAGTATAAGGAGTTATTTTTTATGTAATACTTGGTATCTATAGGTACTAAGTATTTATACTTAGTGCAAAATTTAAATACTGGCCTCTCGAGATATTTATTAAAGGACTGTAAAATTTCTCATATCTCTGTGTCCTGGCCGTTTGTGCTTATTTTGCTTGGTTTGTGTGGGTAGGGTGCACGCCCAACATATGAGTATTTAATTGTATATCTCATTGTTTTGTATTCATTTCTTGAGAATTGTCGACCTGCCTCATACTCCCTCGGTTCAAAAATATATTAGGCATTTTGTTCGTAAGAATATAATTCTCTTGACATAAATTTGATTTTGAAAATATTTGTAATTATGCTTTTTGTATCACGTAAATGATGTATATTGGTAAAACAATTATTAGTCAAAGTCTAAGTCTTGTCTATATTTTTACACGGAAGGAGACTAAGAAAGTTTATTTTTTAAATCCTAATATTTTTATATTTTTTTAAAAATTAAACCTACATATTCTTTTATAGTTACATGGAAGACGGACCAACACAACAATGATTTGTAAGAACGAAATCACAGATGTCACGAAGCAAATAAGGAGTTAGTACGCATTAAAAGAGGGGTTAATTAGTGTACTTTGATCCGTACTTACTATTGATGAATGTAAGAACAGTTGTTTAAACAGTATTTCGACTAGTGCTAATGAATCTGTAGTAATAGGACCGGCGGCAATTCATTCGTTGTGAGAGCTGTAGAAAAGATTGCAATTATTATGCTTAAGATTGATTGACCTATTTGCCTTTCGCCGTATGGATATTATTAAGTGTTAGCAAGTTGCAAGGCAAGGCACCCAGTCACTAGGGATAATATTGCCAACACGTACTACAGCTCTATGCACAATCCATATAAAGGATTAGTGCTAATTATATGCAATCAGCAGATATATGTACACCTATCTGTGGGACCATAAGTGCAAAGTTCATATATATTTTGTGGTTAGTTATGTGCTAGCTCTTAATTTAGTTTATAAAGATCTCAGAAAGTTAAGGCAAAAATGCTGTTCATGATTAGGTGGCCATAATGTGTATAGTTTAGGTGTAGTGACAACCCAAAGTGATCATATATCTGTATCTAACCATGAAAATGACACCAGAAAAAGATATCAACAAAGAGCTAGACTAGCAACCAAATAATACCACACGAAAGAAAAAGAGGGGAGAATGTGTGAATCATGTCACAGAAAAGGTCACCACTCTATTGGCTGAGTGGGAGACAAATACATGAATCTTCCTTGAGATGACAGCTATCCCTATTAACAATAACTTGGCTTTCACCTAGCTGTGACCATATATGTTTAGTGTTTTAGTATTGCTAAACTATGATATACTACTATAGTAAGACAAAGTGCTTTTGCAGTTGACCATTGTGAAGTAGTGGAAGAACACATTCTAAGCTACAAGTAGCTAGATAGATTTATGATACTAGCCACTCATTAATACATATAGAATAAGAAATCTTGTTCTGAAAAATACAATCAAGAAATCTGAGATTAATGAGTTTGGATCTTCAAATGATTATTGAGTTTTGGAAGTGTATATATGTGCTGCTAGCTTTTAGGTTGAGTGCTTAGAAAGGTCAAAACTGTTATGTTGGTTTTGGTGTGTTTCACCAACCTTTATATTCATATTGACTTTTGATGTTGAACTTAAGCTAATCTGTTACTAACTTTGCATCACTACTAAGAGAAGGAATCTGTATGCATGTATGACAAATAGGAGTACTTGTTAATAACAAGGCATCCATTTTGGTGGATAGAGGTAGTATATCTGCAAAAGCATACCCATGGAATAGAACAATATGCTCATTGCTGTAGACCTTTCAACCCTGATCTGGCCAACTTGTCTTCAAAAAAGGCTTTTCATTTTTTTATTAAAAGAAAAGGCTTTTATGGTAGAACAGAATAGTGGAGGTTCGCCAGTTGCATTTCTAAAATGAAGCCTTGCGTCACAAGTGATCCAAAGCAAATATTTTTCTTCCTCCCAAAAAAGTCAATTGATTCACATGTATTATCTTGATCTCATCCCAAACGCTCTTAATTAGCAGATAACTTAAAACTTAGAGAACTTTAATGATAGTGACGGGAGCATTATGCAAGCGCATTACATCGTCTTGAGTAGAAATTTCTCAGATATGTTCATAAATCAGACGCTGCAAAATCATTGTTCTTGAGTACAAAACCAACAGAAATGATGCAACCGCAGCCAAATTCAAGACAATATTGTGATCTATCAACGAGAGGTGCGAGTGTCGTGTGAACTACTCACTATGATCACATCGAATCCTGACCTGGACGTGAAACATCGTTATTCATCAGAGATTATCCAACTGGGTTAGACGTTGATGGCCTAAAAGTGAGGTCAAGCTTTCTTCAGTAGTACATCATATCGTATCTTTGGTCTGTCGCTGGTATTGCATACTTTAGCTTTTTGACAACTGTCTTGCAGGCACCAAACTTTGCTTTTTGACCATTGGGGTGGGCCAGTCTGTAAGGACCTGCAGAATATATCACTGAATTTGGTGACAGATGAAGAATCGAAGCTGTAATCACATTCAGTGTAGATACAAAACCACAAGCAAAGTGACTGGTTTAGCTGGAAACAGAAAGACAAATCTACACAGTATGAATACTGAGTACGTCGGTAGGCCATATATGGAATGAAGAGAATGGTCCATGTAATAAGGTGATAGCTTACTCCAAAGTAAAGCAGCCATATTCACTGTTATGAAGAAGTGTGCTCTTTTTGGCACTCCCAACCAGTTCCTCTATGATAAGTAGATAACAGCGCAATGTAATTGTGTACTTAGTGCATGACGTGATGCATCTTTGATACTTATGCCGACAGCTCTAATTTCTCAAACTGACACTGCTCGCCAGCAATTACTTTCAGAAGTTGAGAATATCTACCAACCGACTTTGCTCTATGGACCACAATTAGCTAAGAATATAAGATGTGTCTTATTGGCCACAAAATGCAGAGCAATCCTGCTGTTGGAGTTGAGTACTGTCAACTTGGCATTTGTTTAAATTCTTCCAGCTAAAGACCTTTTGTTTCCAAGTGTTCGCAACAGCATGCCTCAAAGTCATAACATCTGCTGGATCAGATCCAAGTACCATAAAACATGGTGACTGCTAATGCAGGTGATCCTCTGCTGACTTTCCATTCAACTGTTCAAGAAATCCAATCCGTAGAATAGAGAGGTCTAGACAGATGCAAAATCCAATCCGTAGTCAGCAAATGAGTTGATGACGCACAAGGTATCACTCTGTTACCTTGAAGCCTCCATAATCATAAAGAACAGTGCCTATACTATCTCCAGTCTCATCATCATTATCATCATATTCACTAGAATTAGCTTCTTCATCAGACTCAGAAGCATAACTGGTATTAGAGGAACCATTGGTATCCATATGAGATACTTGGTCCTTCCCTTGACTTGGTTCTTCCATTTTCAGAGAAGAAGCTCTTCTATCACTACAATAAACAGGATCAACATTCTGGGATTGTGGGTTTCCATAAAGTGCAACATGCCGATAATAAAGTTCAAGCTCTTTTTCAGACACAGCAATAAAACGCCTCACTGTCTCCAGTGATTGTTCATATTTTGATTTTTCAAGTGCCTGATGAAAAAAGGGACAGAGGTAAGTGCGCAAAATGATGCACAGAGAACATCAATTATCTGGCATTTCTACACGCTACCAACCATAGGCAATAATCCATCTGAGACAACTGAACTGGGGAAACAGAATCAACAAACCTACCTTTTTCTTTGATAGTGTATCGACTGGTGACATGACATCTGGCTGAACATAGTTCTTTCCCCGATAGAAGACTATGGTGTCATTTCCAATAATATGAATAGGGATACCACCACTCAGTCTGGCTATCTCACTTGCATACTCCTGGATTTGCCCTGGCTTGCAGGGTTTGCAGATGACCTTCACAGTCTCATGTTTCTTCCAGTGCAAATGCATGTTTAGAATAACACCACCAAAGACTCCTCGCCTTCCAACAGGGACATAATTTGACTTTTTTTGAGAAACCTTCTTCAAATAAAATCTTTCCTCACCATCAAGATCATCTTGTTTAGCCATAGGGCCTTGTGCTTTAGCAATCTCATACTTCTTTAACTTCTCAACCAACATAGCTTCTTTCAATTTGGCCTGGACGAGAAACAGATAGTCTTAGTTTGTACTCTCTTAGAAACAAAACAAAGAGAAATCAAGCACGTTGTCTTCCAACATATTTAGCATATGTACTTCTGAAGGTTCCTTGGAAACCAACTATAATTCTAAATTCTGATTATATCAAAGAAATATAAGCAGACAAATTATGAAGGAAAGCAGATTGATCGCGAATTGAAGCTAGAATGCTTATTCAAATACTGAGTAGAAATCAGCAAGAGCCTATCCCGTATGAAAGATGCTTAATTTGATCCATCGATGTAAAGATTGCTACAACAAGAAACTACTTAAGCAAAACAAATCAGGCAAAATGTGTAAAAAGACATATACCTTCTCAATCTTGTATTTGAGTCGAGCTTCAGGTGTAGGAAATTTCTGTTTTATCTTCTTTCCCTTGGGTCTGATACGCCGTGGATCATTTTTATTGGCCTCTTTCCTCTTCTTCTTTTCCCTCTTCCTCTGAAGCTTCAATCGCTTCTTTGTCAAATACCCCCTCTTCTTGGAAGGTTCCACCTCATCAATCTCAAACTTGGGTTTCCCATCATCAGATAGAACTAGATTAACTGAGCTATGGCTAGCCAATCTAATCATCCATGGAGGATTGAACAGGTCAAAGGGATTCAAGCATTTCCCAGATGAAGCAACAGCAGGTCTGCAACAAGAAGCAGGGAAATATGAGGGAGATTAAACTAAACTGTTATTGATGAAAGAGGATATTGAAAACCGATATGTTAAGTCCTTGTTAGGAACTTCTTACATAACCTCACATCTTGCTCAGTAAGTTACATATAGTAATTTTAGTGACATAAGTAGGCAATTCTTGCCGATCGCAGTGCTGTATGTTCTACAGAAAAGAACAAACTTTTGGGGAAAAAAACCTTTTAAATGATTACTCTTGGAATTAAAGTTACACAGACGTTTCATGTTGCATAAACCATTTCCAGCTTCCTAGTAACAATGTGGTATTGCTCCCATCTACATGATGAGGATGTACTTGAGGATCAGGAGAGAGAAAGATTCGATTAACAGACCTGAGAGGTTCAGGGGAAGGCGAGATTGGTGCCCTCCGGGACAGATTGAGGAGTGAGAACGAAGACAGCTTTCTCAGGCTCTGACGTAACAGGACGCGGGTCGCCATAGCCTACTGCTTGCAGTGGCGGCTCCAGGAATTTTTTCTTGGGTGTTCCTACCACACGCTCCAAAATTTCATAACGCCATGAGCTTAATGTGTATATGGCTATATGCACATACAAAATTTGCTCAAAATATGACACAAATATAGCAATAACAGCTCATAACATCACAAATCCACTAAAATCAGTATTTAAGTCCAAAAGTTGCATATTTTCAATATATAGTTCAAATATGAAAGATCTTACATAAATTTAATAGAAGATTACAATAGTACTACTTCTCTACTCTACGAGTTCTCATACCCTTGAAGGTTTTAATTATGTCATCTTCGCGAGAAGACATATGGCTCAATAGAAGTGGCAAGACAATCATTCAGTGGCGGATCTGGAAACGATCTTCGCCCCGGGCTAACTATTTAATAAAATGAGTGAAAATATAAAATTTCATGAAATAAAAACTGAAATAGAGAGAGTTCCAGAGTTCTTTACTTACGGAATCGAATGGATAGAGACAGGGCCAGGGGGCGGCGGCCGGCGGTGCCTGCGGGGGCGGCACGGAGGCCGAGCGGCGCTGCCGCGAGGGGAGAGGGGCGACGCTCGGCGGTGCAGCCTTGCAGGGGAACCGTCGCGCCGGCCTGCAGGGGCGTCGCCGGGCCCGGGCGCGCGCGGGGGCAGGGCAGAGAGCCGGCGCGCGCGGGGCCGCGGCCGCGCGCGTGGGGCAGGGCAGGGGCGGGCGCCGGCCGCTGGGCGCGCGCGCAGGGGATGAGCATCAACAGCAACGGCGGCAGGCCGGCAGACAGCAGGTAGGCAGCAGACGACGATCACTGACTGAGGCCTCAGGGCGACGGCGTCCGGCGCGGCGAGGCGGCTGCGGCCTGCGACGCGGGAGGAGGCGAGGAGGAGCGGCCCACGCGACGGCGGGAGAGAAACCATGAGGCGAGACGCGGCGGCGGCGGTGCCACCACCAAGGGTAGGGAAGGAATGACAGGGTGAGCGGCCGCCAAACGGGCCGGCCCAGCTTAGCACGGCCCATTTTGCCAACTATAGCCGCGATCCAAGACGTTCACGGCCCAACACTCGGTGGGAATACCCTTCCGGCCCAATTTGTACTCACTATTATTCTTGTTAACTATTAAAAATGAATCATCTCTCTCTTTTTTATCATGGTTTTTTTTACAACTTACAAACAAATGTTGAATATAAAACCTATGAATCGAGAATTCTAGTTAATTCTCGTGAATTTATTCATGTACTGTATGTATTTACCAGGAGGATCATATTCATGCCTTGGTATATAGCAGCAGCAGGACTGTACTGTAGTAGTGATCAGATTCAGAATCGTCTTGGCGACCTGGCCTGGACAACCTTGATATGCATGGTGGAGTTGTAGTGAAACATCTCCGGCTGCATCGTCTCCAGCGACAACACCTCGGACTGCAGGTAGCAGAAGCCATCGTTGGGGTCGAATCCGTACATGAACTGCGCCGCCATGCACGCGCAGTCGTCCAGGCACGCCTTCTTGCACGCCGCCTCGCTCACCCTCTCCAGCGTCCGCATGCTGGTGTCGTGGCTGTTGAAGTAGGCCATGTCGCGTAGCGACACCAGCCGGTGCGCGCGCCGTGAACGGCATGTCACCGGCGCCGTCGTCGGGACGCAGCCGCGGTTGGGCCGCCGGAAGTCCACCGCCCGGAAGTTGGCGGCGTCGGGGCAGCTGCACTGCATGTCCGTGCACACGCCGTACGCGCCGCACACCGTCGGGTACGCGCAGTCGTCGGGGTAGGGGTGGAGCACGTCGCCGACGGGCTCCCATTTCATCCCGATCGAGCGCCACTCGTAGAGGCGGAGGTGGCCGTCGTACTCCAGCCGCATGTACTGCACCGTGTCAGCGCCGACGGCGGGAAGCTGGACGGTGGTGAGTGGCTGGCCGCCGGGGCGGTCGAGCACCGTGAGGCTGCCGTTGGTGTACGCCGCGTAGGCGGCGGCGTTCTTGTTGTAACCAAGGACGTAGTAGCGTTGCGGTGGCTTGGCGTCGACGTAGGCGGCGAGGCTGTCGTCGGCGACGGTGAGGTATATCCTGCTGTCCGACCAGTTGTCGAACGACGTGTTGGCGGTGAGCCGCGCGCCCTGCTTCAGCGACTGCCCGACGACGAGCGTGTCGGTGGGGTGGTCGAACGACTGCCACACCGTCCTGTTGCTCCCGTCGAACAGCACCAGGTTTCCGTCGCTGTTGATGCTCATCCCGGCGACGCCGCGCCCTGCCGTGCCCGCCGACCATAGCACCGTGCCACCGGGCGATTTAAGGACCAGGTCGCCGTCCGCCGTGAACTCCGCGGTGGCGCCCTCCCCGACGGGGGCGGCACGGTTAGCCGACCATACGACCTGCGGGATGCCGGTGGTGACCGCGGTGATCCCCGCGCCGCTGTTGCAGTACACGACGGCGACGCCGAGGAGGAAGTTGGTGCACGGCGCACCGCCGCCGCCGCGGCGGTTGGTGCAGAAGAAGCCGAACGCGAAGGAGGGGCCGAAGCGCGCCGGGTTGAGCCGCAGCAGCGCGGCGCGCGCCACGGAGCCGTCGGTGTAGGTGACGTGGTGGTGCAGCGCGGCGTCGGTGTTCCCCCACGTCGTGGACGGCTTCGCCGTCGGGTAGTCGTACGGCTGTGCCTGCGCGCGGAGGCCGCCCACCACGAGGAGGCAGAGCGCGAGGCCCACGCCGAGCAGCGTCGCGTGCCGCATCGTTCGTAATCTAGCACTCTGATCGGTGTATGATAAAAGCAAGGAGTTTGATAGTGTGTGGTGCGAGTTGGCGTGGCGAGTCGGAACGGTTTTTATAGCGTTGGATGGCTTGAGGCGTGCGCGGCGGCATGTGGAAATTTTCGGAGGCGAGCCGGTGGCGAGGCCCGTGGTTGGTGGGTGTTTCCTTGCATGGGCATGCATGGTGTACCGCGCGCCGCTGGTACAAGACTACCGTAGAATAATCTGATAGCAACGCGGTGCGCGTCAATGTCCATCTGGGAATCAACCGGAGCTAGCGCGTAGCGGTGCACGCGACTGCACGATGCGAGCCAGCTGCATGCCCAGCTCATGTCGTTCAAGCCTCTCTTGTGTCTTGTCCCCTCTGTTTTGACCCTGTTGGCTCCGGATACGTTCTTTTTTATTCAACTGCGAACTAAAACTTCTGCTAGCATAATTTTCAAATTATTAAATAATATATTATTTAAAAAATTATATAATTTTTAAAATAATAAATGGATCTATTTTTTAATTTGTAATAGTCAATACTAGTATTTAATTAATTATAGGTTAATAAGCCATCTTATTTTTACGTGTCTGCTAAACTATAACTTCAAAATGGAGTTTAGAACGGCGCCTTCGTTTAGTACTACTAGAACGAGCAGATAGTAACCGTGGGTTGCGACCATAACGTTTGGTAACGTTCTCCCAAAACCACTCGTTTATTTTACACCAAATGAGAGGTCAGAGTCGGAGCTCAGGCGATTTTCGTATCCATAGAAGTCTCAGGGCCAGATTGATCTGTCATTATAAACAATGTTTCGAGGAGCTTAGCTCTGGCAACCACTGCAATTGGGCGTTGGCTAAGACGAGACGCTGACAAGGGTGATCGAGCACGCCACGGCGCGTACATCGCATGCGCACAGCGCACGCCACGAACGAACGAACGAACGAAATCCATCCCGCGCCGGCGCCGCTGCGCACACGGGAAGCAGAAGCAGCAGCCGTCGCGGCAGCAAATGCCCGGAAGTAGCAGTCACCGTCGTCTCGGCCTCGCCGGCAAGGAGAAGCAGCCGCGAGCAGAAATCGTGGGCCTCGTGGGCCACGGCCTGCGGGGAGGTCGCTCTCAGACAATTAGGCTTCATGCGGGCCTTGAGCCCATGAACTCAATTTCGCGGCCCATGAAGTAGCCAATGGACAGTAACGCGGCGTGGCTGCCGTTTTGCCGGTAGCAGCGAATCGCTATCCACCCAGAGGTTAGCTTGGGCATCCCCAACAATGGCGGCACACTCCCGCGTCCTCCCCTTCCTCTCCCCGGCGACGTCCGTGCGCTGCTCCCCCTACGGCCGCCGCCGCGCGGGGCTCCTGCGGTGCCCGGCAGCGGCGGGGCAGGCGGGGTTCTTCACACGCCTTGGACGCCTCATCCAGGAGAAGGCCAAGAGCGACGTCGAGAAGCTCTTCTCCGGCTTCTCCAAGACCCGCGAGAACCTCTCCGTCGTCGACGAGCTCCTCACCTACTGGAACCTCGCCGACACCGACCGTGTCCTCGACGAGCTCGAGGAGGCACGTACCCTGCTCACCGCTCTGTTGCTCTCCTCTCTTCCCCCCAAGAGTAGAGTTCTTCACTGAGCGCTGCTCCTTCGTTTTTGACGTTCCTTGGTCTCGTGAACGCAGGCGCTGCTGGTGTCGGATTTCGGCCCCAAGATTTCGTTCCGGATCGTCGACACCCTCCGCGAGGAAATCCGCGATGGCAAGCTCAAGTCCGGTGCCGAGATAAAGGTCATTTCAGTTTCCTCTTAGTGCACATTGACATTGGCATTGTGATTGATCTGATGATTCATTTTGTTATTTGTGGTGGTTGGTTGTGCAGGAAGCGCTGAAAAGGTGTATTCTTGAACTGTTGACAAACAAAGGCGGCAATCCGGAGCTGCAGCTCGGCTTCAGGTTCTGCTTTCTGCTGAATTCCTGCTCAGTGCCATTTGTTGCTTGCTGTTTGTAATTTGCGCAATGTTGTTAATCGTTATGGCAGAAAGCCGGCAGTTATCATGATTGTCGGAGTGAATGGAGGTGGAAAGACTACCTCATTAGGTACTCCTCTTGCATGCTTGGCTTTGTTAAGCTTAGATGTTTTGTAGCATTTTGATAGATGGTCAATAAACGGTAACACACTCTCCTACAGTTGTACCCTACTAAATGGACAATTGATGTTACGATGATGTTCTAAAGGAACGGAGATGAAATTTGGTTATAAAGGCACAATACTGTAATTCGTCACAAATTTATCTCTTATACACCAACGTACTAGTTACTTGAAGTGAATTTATGACGCCTATGTAAGGTATATTTCAGCTCAATGCAAAACTACGCCTATGTAAGGTATATTTCAGCTCAATGCAAAACTACTCGCATATTCAGCTTCTTAAGCTTGGATTGTGGCATAGCATTGGATTAAGCTTCTGCAGGTTATCTTGTCTCTTTAAAGCTAGTACGGTGCCTAGATAGTAACGTGCTCCTCAATATGTAGTTCTGGTTTGGGCATTTTCTACCATCTGCATCTGGCATCACTATTTAGTTTGGAACATTTTATACAGCATGATGCTTTGAAGTGGAAGATTGATCATAGTCCTTTATGTATTTGTAGGAAAACTTGCTTACAGATTCAAGAATGAAGGAGTGAAGGTGAGGCTATTTTTTGGCCATACCCTGGTTTATAGGCTAGATGCATGGGAAATAAATTCAGCTATGTACATATTGCCTCACCACATCCTCTGAACATGTAATATTGTACAATAGATCAAAATAATGAGTTCACGTTCGTGCTTTCAACAATAATATAGGTATTGATGGCAGCAGGTGATACCTTCAGAGCAGCAGCTCGTGACCAGCTAGAAATTTGGGCAGAGAGAACAGGTTCAGAGATTGTTATCGATAATGATAAGCAAGCAAAACCTGCATCAGGTATGATATTTTTGATCTTCCAAGCATTCTGATCACACTATGTTCTCATAAGGAGCTCAGCTTCTATATTTCATCTAATTTGACTTGCTTGGTAGTTCTCTCGCAGGCAGTGAAACGCGGGAAGCGTGAAGGATTTGATCTTGTTCTTTGTGACACGTCAGGACGTATGATTATTTTAGTGACTGAGAGCAGAATATGCATATGTTTGGTGATTTACTGATTGGGGGAAATGACTTTGTTTCAGCACTTATTTTTCAGGACTTCATACAAATTATGGTCTGATGGAAGAGTTGGTTTCCTGCAAGAAAGTCATAGCTAAAGCCCTTCCGGGTGCTCCTAATGTATGCTGTGTTTACATGCAAAGGACTTAATTTTGTGTTGATTGGGCCATTTTGGCATGTGCAGTGCTTTTGAGGGCAAGCTTAGAGAAGCACAATTATGATTCTGATACTTTATTGCGCTTTCGTTGTTATTAACCACTATCATATATTCCATGCTTGACAGGAGATCTTGCTGGTTCTGGATGGCACGACAGGCTTGAATATGCTACAGCAAGCGAGGGAGTTCAATGATGTAATCACCATTTCCTGGCTGTTTTGGTACTCCTGATTTTTCTTTCTTTTTTTTTTCATCTAGATGGTGATAACGAACTCTGTCGACTTAATGCCAGGTTGTTGGAGTCACAGGATTCATCCTAACGAAGCTTGATGGAACTGCTCGTGGTGGCTGTGTGGTATACACATATTCCTTGCCATATGCTGTTTATAAACAACAACATTTTAGAGGCTCACCTGAATTTTGTTGTTTGTTCTGTTGCAGGTTAGCGTTGTAGATGAACTTGGAATTCCAGTGAAGTTTATTGGTGTTGGTGAAGGGATGGAGGATCTTCAGCCTTTTGATGCCGAGGCATTTGTTGAAGCCATTTTCCCTTGAGCTAGGGCGCCCAGTTTTTTGAGATGGAGAATTTGAAGTTTCAGAGAGAGCACGTTTACTTATCTTGTAGTACATAATTTAGGTTTTTTTACTCCTGTGACAATTTCACTATGTGTTGTCCATCCTGTATTCATGTAATATATTTGCTAACATTCTAGGAAATTAGAAGCAGAATTTTGGACCATCACACTTTTGTTTAGTGTTATGTGACTTCTAGTTTCTCCCATTTATCCTCTGGCTGAAGCCTATGCACATGCATGAAGCATCTAACAGTTGTTGGGCTTGAAGGATCCACCATACTGTCACAAGATTTGTTGGGGCATCAAATCAAAACATTTGACCAAAGTTTTACGTGCTCTATGGTAAAACTCATTAGAATTGTCGGTTTGCAATGAAGCCAGCCAATTTAGCCGCTAAACCTTTCAACGCTCGGCCAAGAGAGGCCGACCATCTCTTAGATTACACATATGGCCCATAATTTCGGCGAACCCCATTCCAGCCCAAATACGTTCCTGTAGGTACGGTTGTTTAGTAATTCGGTTAAGGAAAGAAACTGAGTAATAGTTTATCTAGATAAAAATCAAATAGAAATCGTGATCTAATCGTGAAGATCATGACAAAGACAGTTATATATTTAGTTGTGAAGATCATGACAAAGACAGTTTCATATATTTAGTTATTTTTTTCTTGTTAGGAGTCTTATCATGTGTCTGATCAACACTCATATCAATCCGAGGATATAAATATGTACACATGCATCTTTGTAAACTCTCTCTCGATCAATACAATAAAATTGTAGCGCATCGTCATCTTTTACTTTTGGTGAGTTTTTAGTTTCGAGCGGCCTGTATCGGTTAAGTTCGATCTCTGGTTAAGTTCGATCTCTGGCGAGAAAGTAAGTTTCGCTAACTTCGCTTGTATCGGCATGGCTAGAACTTTTTGGTTAAGTTCGATATTCTAACTAAGTTGATGCAAGTATTATCCTATTTGATATATTGATTTTATCTTCAAATGCATCATTGTTTAGAGTCATATAAGCTTAGATAGGATTTTTTCGGTTAGATCCAATATTCTGACTAAGTTGATGCTTTTTTACTCATATTGCTGTTTTAGATTGATCAATATATCCGTATATTTATATAGATCTATCTGTATAGATCTATCGGGTAAATAGATTTTTCTTATTATCTTCAATCTTATATTGTCTCGGTTAAATGCATTGTTTCATTGCGGTTCTAGCGATGAGTTATCTTGTTACGATTTTATTCATATTCGTATGTACACTAGCTAAATCTATCTTTATCAACTTCAATCTTATATTGTCTCAGTTCGGTTCGACAATCTTTGATAAAAAACGGTTTATTGATGATTATAATAAATTGGTTCTAGCCGATAATAATATAAATCTCATTGTTTATCGATTATTTGAATCTATATCGAACCTATAATCGATTCATCAAAACCCTATTACCATCACTTCTTAAGTTGATGATCGCTATTCTAAGTTAATGATCGGTTCTTTGATCATCGATCTATTTTTATTTTGTTAGTTGCAGGATTAAACTAACTAACACACTTAAACCTCATCAAGATTTAAGACCTGCACTGAAGTGGGTCACGATAAATTTCATGTAAACAATTTCGCAACTATCCAAACCAAAAATACAGTATCACAAAACCCGACGCGACTTTCCTACTCAGTCACGACTTGGATCGCACGGTGCTCGCATCTAGGTGCCAAAAGGTGCAAGAAATTACAAGAAAAAAAATCAAACTTTGCAGCACATTTGTATTCATGGGCATCATAATCATGCAAATCCAAATGAAGAGGAACAATCTATCTATCTATTTTATATTACTAGCAATTGTGCCCGTGCGTTGCAACGGGTAAAGTCGAGACGCGACACGGATGGGGACGGCACAGAGGGGCGCGGGAGCTCCGAGCAGCGATGGGAGGGAGGAGCGCAGTCGCGATGCTGGGCGCGGCGCAGATGGGGACGAGAGGGAGGGGCGCAGGGAGGGAGGAGCGAAGGGGGTCTTTTTTTCATCCAAGCCCTCCTTTTCTTTTCAGTATTGGGATTGCGGGTAGGGCTGACAAAATACTCGTGGCTCGCTAGCTCGTTCGGCTCGTGGATGGCTCGACTCGGCTCGTTGAGAAATGCTAACGAGCTACACCAAGGGTTTAGCTCATTAGCTATAATGAGCAGCTCAAATCAGCTCGCAAGCTGCTCGTGAGTTCAACGAGCCAGATGCAATGTACAAAGTAGGGCATAATTTTTTTGCTTGTTTTGCTATTCTTTTGCTTGTTTTGTTGTTGATGTGACAATAAATCAGTAATTTTTATAATTTTGTGATGGTCAATATGGATCTAATGCTTTAGATTATAATAGTAATAATATCTAATCTAGTTGCATCATTACATTTGCATGGATAATTATCGATGGACAAGTGTTATTACGTTAATTATGGACTTAATGTATCACTTTTTATTTTTTTCAATTGTATATTTGCATGTTTAATAGACTAAAAAATAAAATATAATTTGCACATAAATTACACTATATTAAAGTGGCTCGCGAGCTAAACGAGCCGGCTCACGAGCCAAGCCTCTGGCTCGCTCTCACCGAGCGGTCGAACCGAGCCAAGCGAGGCCGAGCCTCCGGCTCGGCTCTCTCCGAGCCGAGCCTCCGGCTCGGCTCTCTACCGAGCCGAGCCGAGTGGTATCCACCCCTAGCTGCGGGTTAATTTTGGAAAAAATCAAGGGGTTTTTGTAAAATAGCTAGGCGAGAATAAAATTTTGGATAGAAACACTACTTGCTTTATAGATAGCTAGCAAAATGTCGTGCGTTGCAATGGGACGACGATGCGAGGAGGGAAGCGGTGGAGGACGAAGGTCCACGCGGCGGCGCGGGAGCTCGAGCGGTGACGGGAGGGAGGGCGCAAGCGCGGCGTGGATGGGAGCGAAGAGAGGGACGTAGGAGATCTTTTTTCATCCAAGTCATCTCTTTCTTTTCAACATTGGGACTGCAGGTTAATTTTATAAACAGTTAAGGGGTTTTCTGTAAAATAACATTTTTTTCTTTTTTAATTAGGTTTTTTAAATATCCAGACGGACTGCGGGTTAGTTTTAAAAAAACTCAAGGGGTTTTCTACAAAATAGCCAGGCAAAACAAAATTTAGGTGAAAACACTACTTGCTTTATGACACTATGTTCCTTGGAGAGGCTAAAATTTCACACATTAACCAGAGAAAAAAAATTTAAGTAGAAATACAATTTAAAAATATCTAAAATTTGAAATAAAAATAAGAAACATTGAAAGAATTATCCATATATAACACAATATGAGATTAGGTAAAATTCAAAATAAAAATATAATAAATTCCAAAATGAGAAAAGAAGAAATAAGAGTTTAACTAGGAATACAAGGAAGATACCACGGCTATGAAAGCTCAAAATTCACATATTAATGAAAGAAAAAGTTCACGTAGAAATATAATTTAAAAATAACTGAAATTAGAAATAAAAAAATAAAAATATTGACAAGAGAGAGAAGAGCGTAATGTTTTCTCCTAGACAATGCTGATAAGTGTGAAGGGTACTAATCAGTTACGTGATATCGTGAAAACCGTGGCGGTTTTCATGGTTTTCGCGCGTGCAGTGGGTGCGGCATAACATCCTGCGGATCCCTGCGGTTTCATTTGAATAATTTTATGCGAATTCAAAAAATAAAAAAAATCATTTTATCACAATATATATATATTATTAAAAAAATAAATTTCGCGTGGTTTGCTGCGAAAACCACGATATGTGGGCGGTTTTTGCGCGGTTTGAGCGAAAACCATGACACGATACTGATTTGAATTTGGTTCAAATTTAAATTACGGTTTTTCGTGATTTTCTCGCGGTTTGCGTGGTTTTCGCGGTTTTGGCGTGGTTTTAAAAAACCGTAGCACGGCTAACCGTCACAAAAATTACTGTTCACTTCCCCGCGGTTTTCGCGGTTTTCACGTGATAATCGTACTACCGCAAGGGAACGATATGGTAAACACGTACGTACGATATAGGGAACCCTGGTGCTAATACTATGAGTATGTGTCACCACCTTTCCCATCAAAATGATTCGTCATTATTCCAACATGGATCTAACTGCAGCCTTAATCCTGGGAAATATGCTAAAATACTACAATATGAGACTCTCAAATTAAGTGAGCTAACCTTGCTATATATGCTAGACACCTGCATAGCTGGTTCATCGATCTGACTGACTATTCTACAGCCGACGTTGGTCGATCGGTTTTAGTGATCAACGTTAAATCGACATCCTTATATTATTAGAAAGAAACACCACGTTTTATTATGGATGCTAATTTTTTTTACATTAATCAAGAAAAATAAAAAAAGTTCAACGAAAAATACAATTTAAAAACAACTAAAATTCAAAATAAAAATAAACAATACTAAAATAACAAATCATATAAAACCCGATATGAGATTAATGTTTTAATTTTTTGAAATAAATTTTTTAAAAATTTGATCAAATTTATAGAAAATTATAACAACATTTATAGCATCAAATTAGTTTTAATTACATTTAATATTGAACATATCTTGATAATTTTTTTAAAAATATTGTTATATTTTTCTGTCAAACCTAAAAAGTTTGACGTAAGATTCAATTTTCCTGAGAAAACATATTCTTTAGGCAACAGGTGCTCAAAATAGTATACTCTTTATCCATCGGCTAACGTCGACTAATATTTTGTAGAAAAAATATTTTCGCTCACTCTCCATTCCAACGCTTTAGGTTCGTTCACCACGAGCTCGCTGCGTCGAATGAGATTTATAAGTGAAGAGAGGACGAGGTAGATAGTGGCCAACAAACTGGCGAGTAAGGCAACAACGTGGAATGAGATAAGAGCACTACAATCTATACCCTAAATCTATAGTTTTCTTAATAAATTTAAATTTAAATATATAATTTTCTAATAAATTTGAACTTAAATTTGTTGTATTGTGATGTAATGGTTCAAATCTGTAAAAAACATAATAAATTTATTGGAGCATACGTAGCTTTGTTAAATTTGCTCTATGATCAATTGCAAAAGATCTAATCTTTCTGTCATGCTTTTACATGCAGTTTAGAATTCCAGGTGATCATCCAGCAATCAAATGATTTTCCTCAAAATTATCATCACATACATGTATAATTGTACCATCTTTTTCTCCAATTCTTTTGTTCTAATGCAATAGCACTGTTTTGGACCTTGTATATATGTAACCTAATATTCTTCAGCGGTTTAGCCCCCAAAAAAGAAGTTTGTTCAGAACTTCAGATACTTGCGTTGCGTTTATTCAGTCAGCAGCTGACCGGATATGATGAGAGAAGACAGCAGCAAGAACAAACTCCATATCCTTCCCTTCCCTGACGATCAAACCAGACCATCCCCATCTCATCATATTTATCCGCTTTGCTCAGCGCGGCACGTCAAGAACCGCCATGGATTCAGACTCCACGAATCCATGATGATGACGTCCATCTGCAATCGGTGACTTGGAACAATGTGACTGCACGAACTGCAGTGGCACCTGTGCCTCCTCGCTGGCGCGCGGCCCGTGCGAATCGGCTGGGATCTTACCGGGAAGCGGGAGTGAGGGAAGTGCGTCATGGGAGGACGAGGAAGGCTTTCGGGTTAGAGCATGGCTCCAACCACAATCTGTGAAAGATCTAAAAACATAGCAAAAAGGCATAAGAAAATACCCCAAAAATCCAAAATCCAAAACACCCCAACGAACCGTAGGCCTCGTTTGGCGTTGGACCAGTAACCGGCGCTACTTGACGCGTTAGGCGTTTTTCTTTGGCCATCATTTCTTTGTTTGTGTTGATTTTCTTAAACAGACGAAGGTTGTTGCTAAATGCAAGTTTTTTTCTTGTATTTTAGCAGCATTATTGGACAACTGATCTTCTTAGGAAGCGTGACATTGTGAGTCACTCGACCTCGACTTGTCTTTTTTTGCGTTCAGGATCTTGAGATGATTAACCACGTCCTCCTTGACCACGAGTTCACTTGGCAGGTCTGACTTCATGTGCTGTTATCTTCTGGTTGGTCTGTCCTCTCTCCTCCCGTGGTAGCTGGCTTTAGGATTGATGGCCATCCTCTAGGGCTTGTTTACCATAACATCTTTACTTCGGTTTTGACTCTTGATACTCTTGGTCTCTTGGTAGCTGTGGAAGGAACAGTTTTCGACTCTTCGCTTTCTTCGGTCTCAAGTGATTCTAGAGTCTATCCTCTTGGAGGGCCACATGTGGTTTTTGGCTGGCATTGCCGTTTTTGAAGGTTGCTAGAAAGTGTAGTACGACTCTACCCTTTTTCGTTATTCAGAGTATTTAGCCGCCATAGTTGTTCCTACCTTCGGTTCTTTTGTGTTTGTTTTTTCGTTTCCTTTGGTCGTGACCGTGTTTGTACCTGCTATAGCTTTTTTCTTTTAATATACTAACGTATAATTCTTTTACGTGATAAAAAAACAAAGGCACCAATACAGATCAAGAGATCTATCACCCCAAATCAGCGGCTAACAGATCGTGCAAGATATATCCATTGCAAAAACACGATTGCCAAAGATCAAATCATGCACGTGGCATCTACGGGCTGGCACATCAAAAGCCATCGGGTTGTATTTATATATTGTTTTCTTTCCTGTGTGGTGAATATTCCGGATTTGCTCACGTGGATTGGGCTGAAAAACCAGCCTAGCATGGACGGGGACGGATCGCGTGGATTGGGCCGGCTCCAGCGTAGCGGGGACGGACGAAAGACTCATATGGCGTGCGCAATCACAAGGAGATGGACGAAAGAGATGTGTCACCATCTCATCTTTATATCTATAATCTATAACTTTCTATAGAGGTAATATTTATAAAAATCATTTGAGTATTTATAAAATTAACTCGTAGTCCCAATACTGAAAAGAAAAAAGAAAGGTTTGGATGAAAAAAAAACCTCTTATGCCCTTTCCTCCTGTCCCCATCCGCGCCGCGCCGCGCCCCGCCCCGCGCCTGCGCTCCCTCCCGTCCCTATCCACGTCGCACCCCGACTTCATCCGTTGCAACGCATGGGTACAGTTGCTAGTTAAATTTGTTTGTTTTTAATAAAAAATATAGTCCAACAAACCACCCAAATCATCATTTAAAATAAATGATCATCCAAATAGAGAAGACTCTTCCATCACTCAAATGGAGGGGACTTTCACATAAATTTCGAAATTTACGTTTAGGTGAAAATTTTGGGTGATAGAGGTATGAGTTTCTTATTTAGATGGATGATCCCCTATCCATCCATCATCTAATTTGAGAGATAAGATTTGGGTAGCTGTTGATGATGCTCGACGATGGGAAAAATAATTTTTAAGTAGGTTAGATTAGATTGGATAAGATAGATAAATAGATAAATTTTGAATAAAAATAAAATAAATTCTAGAAAAAGGTAAAAGAGAGTTTAAGTAGAAATATAATTTATAAATAACTGAAATTTTGAATAAAAATAAGGGATATTGAAAAACAGTCCATCTAAAAAACAACACAAAATTATTAAAATTTGAAATAAAAACTAAAATATATTTCAAAATTAGAAAAAGGAGAGTTCAAATAGAAATAAAGTTTAGAAATAACTAAAACTAATAAGGAATATTGGAATAACAATCCATATAAAACCCAATACAAGATTAATTAAAATTTAGAATAAAACATAAATACATTTAGAAATTAGAAAAATAAAATAAGAGTTCAAGTATGAGTACAATTTAGAAATAACTAAAATTTGGAATAACAAAGAAATATATAAAAAGAGATATCATCTGTAACACAACATGAGATTAATTAAAATTCGAAATAGAAAATAAAATAAATTCAGAAATTAGAAAAATAAAAATGAGAGTTCAAAGCAGGAATAAAATTTAGAAATAACTAAGATTTAAAATAAAAATAAGGAATATTAAAAAGTCCATGTTAAATATAACACGAAATTAATTAAAATTCAAAATAAAAAATTCTGAAATTATAAAAAAATGATGGTCCAAGTAGAAATACAACTAGAAATAATAAAAAATTATAATAAAAAATATTAAAAGTAGTTAAGCGAGAACACAATGGTAACAAATGCCGGGAGGGATAGCAAGCAGCCTTAGAGTAGTGGGGTGACGGTTGGAATATCTAAAAACTATAAATAAGACGTCAAATAATGATTATGTTTGTTTTTTTAAATTCTAATGATGATTAGGAGGAAAAGCGACCAGCAGGATGTGAAGTAGTAGGGTTATGGAGATTGATGGGACTTCTATAAAGTAAAATAGGACTCAACGATAATCAAGTTTGGTTTTTAAAATAAAGAGGACAGCGGGTTGACCGAATACAGTGACAACGTTTGACAGGATTTTTAAAAACTATAAAAGGAAAACGAGACAATGAACTCTAAGAGTTATAAATCCGATTTTTAAAGATCTCAAGAAAATAGAAGCCATGACAGTGACAAAGTTTGACGGGATTTTTAAAAATTATAAAAAGAAAACCCAACGAGACATCTATGAGCTATAAGATCCAATTTTTAAAATTCTCAAGAAAAAATAATTAGAAGTCATGACATCCTAGACATAAAAGGACAACAAATGAATAATAGGTGATGTGGTTTTTAAAAAATATAAAATTAGAAACCCGATATACATTCTTTTCAATATGCTAATACAACAAAACGAGATGATTATTTACCAAATTTTTAAAAATCACGTGTAAAAACACTTTTTTATATAAATGCTAACCACACGTAAAACGAAACGAAATGACTATTTAACAAATTTTAAAAAATCACGTGTAAAAAAACCTTTTTATATGAATGCTAGGCACGCAATTCGGTGGATCACCCAGCTAGTTTTCTCATAAAAGGAGACTTTTCATGTCTTACAGTAATACTAGTACAGCAAACATTGAGAAGCAAATCAGTACCATACTATACAGCTAGTCATAAACATCATACTTCGAGAGCTGCATGGATCTGAATACACCATGCAGAAAGTATATCTCAAATACAACAGCAGAGGTTCTTTCAACATACAAAAGTCTTACTGGAAAGGGCATTTGTTACTCATGATACTGCCATGCTATTGCCAGTTCCCATACTGTTGTTGATTGCGAGAACCACCTTGATTATAGTTCGGGCCTCGACCTGGACCAGATGCACCATAAGGTCCACCCTGTTGATAATTTGGTCCGCCCACACCATAGCCACTGCCGCCGCCGCCCCTCGGACCACTGGCTCCACCCATGCCACCACCAGGATAAGGGGGAGGACCTCTTCCTTGCTGTGGATATGGGCCACTCCCATAGCCACCTCCCTGTCCACCGCGGTTCGGATTGTAGCCTCCTTGGTTCCCGCTTTGCGGGTACCTATTCGGGCCTCCAGGTCCACGTGGCTTTGCATAGTGATGACTTGGGCCAGCAGCCACAGGTGGTGCATTATGCATAGGCTGGCCAGGCCTGATTTGGTGTGGTTGGCCTGGGTTCTGGATTGGAGGCAAACGGGAATGGGGTGGAGGATGCTGCAATTTCTGGCGCTTTGCGGCTTCCTCTGCTTGCCTCTGCTGCTGGCGTTTTTTCTTAGTTTGGAACTCATGAGACGCCTCATACTTTGGCAAGCTGTATCGGCAAACATTTAATATGGTAATGATTCAGTTAAGTTCAGATGCAAAGTTATTAGAATTAAGCTACCTAGCAGTATGACAAATTTAGCCATCATATGTACCTCTTTGGATCACACGGTAAGGGATCAGTCCAGAAATACTCCGCATCAAGTGCATCTTTTGCCGATATCCTCTGTACAACAAAAATGATTGTCAGTATATAGAACAAAAAGCAAATAGAAACGATAAGTGACCCATCTGAAAAGTCAATACTGATTAATGCAGCATACCTGTGATGGATCCAAAGTTAACATCTTCTCCAAAAGATCCAGTGCGTGCCGATCAAAGCTGCAAATATATAAAACAGTGAACATCAATGGCAAGATGAAAGCTGCATAAGAAAAACATTGCCAAGCATATCACTCACTGCTTAAAGGACTCTTTAACCCGTCGCTTCATTGGTCGTTGAGGCTTGAAATTGTTGTACCATGGCATTTTTGTGACACCAGGCCAGATTAACTCATCAGGCGTACCGCAAAGCTCAAAGATTTTAGACAGTTGCTCTGGCTGCAGTAATAGCATAAAATCAGATGAGGTTATAACTATTGCATGGACAAACAAAGAGCTCACAAAGGATGCCTTGACTCCCTCTAAAAAAGATGCACATAATGTTAACTAAATTTATGCATGTAACTAATGTTGTCCGACATAACTTATTGAGAAATAACCCAGAAGCTAACTGGAAGTTATTAATGTGAGCCTGCAAGGCAGCAAATGTCCACCAAATAATTAAGTTTAATGCAAATACACATGTGCAGTGCATGTAATCAATGCGTAGGGGAAACGGTTTTACATAATTTAATCAAGATTGCGACTGCATAATAACTGGCAGTTCAATTTTCCAATCCACCAAAAATGAGGGAAGAAAAACAGATAAACATGTCTCAGCACAAATTAATGCACTGAGGAGGGAAATGGAAAACGAAAATGCCACGGCACTTCAGTTATCCAATTGATAGCTCAAAGCTTCAAGATGCATCACCTCATTCTTTCCCGTCAATATTGGCTTTCCATTGAGAAGCTCAGCAAAAATACAACCCACTGACCACATGTCAACGGCAGGACCATACCTCGTGCTCCCGAGTAACAACTCAGGAGGTCTGCATACACAAATAAGAGAGAACACTGAAAAGAAAGTAAGAGAAATATGAACGGAAGAACCTCCTCATGGGAAGTTTCCATACCTATACCACAAAGTGATCACACGGTTAGTTAAGTTTCCATTGTGATCACTTGAGAATGATCTTGCAAGGCCAAAGTCAGCAAGCTTCAAGTTACCCTCATTGTCTATTAAGAGGTTAGATCCTGCAAGACAGAACGAATACAGCATATTAGTCCAGGGAAAGAACTGATATATATGCAAGACATAGGAACAAACAAGAAATCTCTAAAGAAGGAACCTTTAATATCTCTATGCAGCACTTGATTGACATGGCAATAGTGCAGGCCTGTAAGTAGCTGCCTCATGTAACACTGGAACAATAGAAGATCAAATATCAGTCCTTAGTAATAAAATCTATCACATCCAAACGAGAACAAGTCACAAAAACTGGTGGTTCTACCTTAATCTGAGGCACAGTGAACCGCATTCCAGGCCTATCCGCAAGCCCAGTAAGATCATGATCCATGTACTCGAAGACCATGTAGATGCTCCCCTTGTACTTGTTACCCTCGACTATTTTCAACAAGATGACAATGCATCAGATATTACAACCTAGAATCACCCCAACAAAGCAAGGGCACTAGAATTGCAAGAATAAAATGAGCCATACTTGGCTTCCCTTGCTCATCTCGCTCTGGGCCTGAAAAAGCATATAGTTTCCAAATTCAATTAGTACCAAAAATGAACTCGGTTCTGATACATCAAAACCAACCGTGCTCGCAACGATGAAACTACCAGGAGAGGTGACGATCTCCTTGAGCTGGATAACGTTTTGGTGGTGGAGCTTCTTCAAAATCTTGATCTCACGTATGGCCGTGATGGGGAACTGCGCCGAGGCAATCAGCAACGCATCATAAGAGGGGAAAAATGGAAGAAGGGGAGGAGAAAGGGGGCAAAAACCTACGCCTTCGCGCTCGTTGTCCATGCGGATCTTCTTGAGCGCGACGATTTCGTTCGTCTCCGTCTCCTTGGCCATGTAAACTTGCCTAACAACAGCGAGGGAGAGAGAACTGAGTTAAGACGAGCAATCCCCTCGATTCATGGCTAGGGTTTGAGCGAAATGTTTGTTTACCCGTAGGTGCCCTCGCCGATCTGCTCGAGCTTCTCGAAGCAGTCGACGCTGCGGGAGCCCCAGGACGGAGACTCGTCGAGGTTGAGCTGGCCGGGGGCCGCCACCGCCATGGCCGCCGGAACCGAGCGAGGTTGACCCCTTCTTCTTCTTCTTCTTCTACTTCTACCTCTTCTTCCCCTCGACGGATGAGCTGCAGCTTGCGTGGTATGGTGTGCTAGCTAGCTAAAGCTAGGGTTGATTTGAGGGTTACCGATGCCGCGAAAGCCGGCCCGACCCGGCTTTCACGAAATTCGGTAGTTTCGTGGGGATGCGACAATATCCCGTCCTCGCGGTTTCGTTTATAAAATTTCGTGGAAATTCAAAAATTTAAAAAAATTCATTTTAACAAAAAAAATATATATTTTATATAAAAAATATAAATTTCGCGATGTTTGTTGCGAAAACCGTGGTATATGGCGCGGTTTTCGTGAAATCCATGGCACGACGTGGATTTCGATTTGGTTCAAATTACGGTTTTCATGGTGGTTTTTGCGGTTTTCGCATGTTTTGTGCGGTTTTCGTGGTACGTACAAAATCGTTCAAATTCAATTCAAATTGCCGTAAGCTTTCGCGAATTTCGACGAAATTCATCATGCCGCCGAGGGACGACACGGCATATGCCGCCGGCATCAGTAAGCCAGGTTGATTTCGACTCTCGACGAGTCGGACTCCGCGTCTAGACTCTGTTTGTGGGTCGGAAAAGCAAGAAATGTGTAAGGACTGTACGGGCCTTGACCTCCTTGGAGGCTTTGGACAAGTTGGGTAAATTTACACCGACATTTTCGAATCAGGTTGTGTTTTTTTCCTTTTTGAGAACTGAATCAAATTGTGTAAAATCCGCTCAAAAATACATTTCATAATTGGGTGTAGTTTTATATTATCGATATGATTCTAATCGCGTGCCTCTTACCCTTTTTTAGAGACGGTGTTTCCTCAACACTTCGACAGGATGAAATGTCTTGATTTGGACTTGTATTCTCTTCAAAAGGAAAATAATTCGGATTTTTATACTTGAATGTAAACTGTGCTCAACGTAATGAGCGATGGTGAACCAGATTGACAATGCCACCCAAATGTAGGCTTGTGGCTGACTGAAACAAGCCCATTCAAAAATTTCACCTCAGCATAAAATGGTACAAGGGATTCAATAGTTTCCCCTAGAATCTAGACAATAGTTTCGTTTCGTATGATTCAATTCAAACACAAGTCAAAATTTTACTGTACAACTTGGTGGATTTGCTCCTTGACGCAGACAATGCGCATTCCCTCGAGTGGAGATTTGTTCCTTTTTAGCTGACGCAGTGCGCATTCCCTCAAGATTTGCTCCATGATCTTCGCCGTCGCAGTTCTCAAAAGTCCTCAAGAAATCAAGGTGCATACAAAATTCAAGGCGAACCTCTAGCCTTGCCGTTATGCAGCTTGATAGCTAAGATGGTGCTAATGACTTCATGTTGTTGCTGCAGTTCTAGTCTTCTTGAATTTAGAAGCACGTGCCTTGTCGAACTTACCAGTTCTGTTTCTTTTGTTGAAACCTTGAGGTTTGTCACCCATGGTACTTTGGCCATTTCCTGGTCGTGCTTCAGATTTGGATTTGGAATTAGTTCTATCAAATTTGTGGCCTGATGGTTTGCTTTGTTGTCTTTTCACACCAGGAGAGCGAGCATTCCTGGCACCTTTAACGAAGAATTCCTTCTTTCCAGCTGTCAAACTCCTCGATGGCGCCCGAGTGTCTTTTCCCTCTTGTCTGGTTTCAACATTAGAATCGGAACGTTTTCTTCTGCATATGTACAAAATGATAAAACATACTATTAACTTGTAAATTGTAAGGGAAAAAGGGAAATTGGCAAAATGCTGCAGGCTAACCTCTTAGCAGCATGTTGTGTAGGTTGTTGTGCCTCGGACTCTGCGCCATCTGCTGGATTATGATTTCCCTTGCGGCCCTGCAAGTCGCAAGAATGAGAGCCGTTCAAGGAACTGTCATCAGAATCCAAACTAGTTGCCACAAGAAAATATTGAGTTAAATATCAGAGTTGTCTTAGGCTGAATTTGACAAGTATCGAGATATGCCTTGTGACTAGGATATATATCAGTTTCGAAAATAAATCATGCAAAGGCACAAATGTAATACTGTGGATGGATGCAGTTTTTGTAACATTGTAGCCCAAGCAAGAATATTATGTTGGTGTGGTGGGAAGCATAACAATATCACCAAACTTCTTAAATGCACCCAATTCTTCTCTATTCCTCTCTTTAAGGGTGGCCATAGTAAAGAAACATGGCTTATTGCTACACAAATTTAGCCGTAATACTGCATTTAAGGATAATCCAGTTGAACGACACATTTGGTAACATGCTAACCAGTCCATACATAAGGATCAGGATGTAAATAAAGCCATCTCAACATTACAGAGGTGAACTAAATGGGTCATTAAAACAAAAATCAGATAGAAAAAAAAAACTTGCACTTTGATGTGTGTATGTTATGCTACAATTAATACAAACGTGTGTCAGATCACATACCAGAAATAGCTTTGCCTAGTTTATTAAAGATAGTGCTAATTCATTATTTTGTTGGTTTGCTGTCTTTCCTTCAGACAGTAGCCAATAGTCATGTAACTATTGTCCCTAAGATCAAGCATAGACTTTGCATGACTTCGTAGCTTATGCAGTCTGTACTAAACTTTCCTGTGCACCTGTACTAAACTTTCTCATATTAATTAAGAAATGAGCAGCTCTCCAACATGGGTCAGTTGACCTCCCCACATTTTAGTGTTGTATACCATACAAGTAGCCAAGAAGCCCAAACAAAGTAAAATTTTGAAGAAATTGACCCTATTAAGTATTTATATTTATATTCAATAAATTAACCGTCAGTAATTGATCTGGTGCACCGGTGGCTAATTGTGTATTGGCTAAATTCACTATAGCTACAACTAGTTTTCCAAGCTAGAAGCAAGGGAATCTCACCTCTTCAACACTTCTAACAAAAGCCTTGTACTTTTCAGGTGTAACTAAGTCAATAGCATCAAAGCCACATTTCCTAATCAGTATTTCCACTATTAACACAACCTGCAAATTAAATATCGGAGTAACACAACGTCATATTAATTTCCCTAAGAAAATATGATTGAACGGGAAAAAACACTGGATAATTTTACTGACTAACCTTTCCTTTGAAATGGTGCTTTGTAACAGATGACCATGGTAATACGCCGCTCAAGATATCTGCTTGCAAATCCAACAGTTTTTCTGAATGCAATGATGTTACCAGCACCTTTACAAAACCCAAAGATGCCTAAAACATGTAGGATTGAACTGATTTAACTCTCAATAATATGAAAACAATTAAGAGGGGCACACAACGAAACATTACTCACCTTGATTACTTCAATAGCTTTATGCTTCAGCAAAACTAAAACTGATGGTATCAGATTTGGAACTTCCAAGCAAAAGTTAGCATCATTGTATATAAGCAGTGATAGTGCAGCTATTGCCCCACTCACTATGTGTGGAGCTGGACTAGAAAGATATCCCATCACCTGAAAAACAAGAAGATTTTTTAAATCAATTCCAAGTTTGAACTATAAAATCTTACAGTATTAAATACATAGATGGTTGATTGTAAATCAATTCCAAGTTCAACAAGGGAATTCCTGCATATAGACATGTAAATGATCTTCTTATGAACTTCCCATATGTAATTATATTGCTTGCTTTTCACGAAAATGATACTGCTAACTCAAACTAAAGTTGTGGCATGTTGATATTACAACTTTACAGATAATTATATTATGTACACATTCTTTTTCTTCCAAAAAAATAATTTGGGCATGACAAATCTCTAGCATGTACTGCATTGGGCATGACAAATCTCTGCAGTGTGGTGCTAAAGCAACAAAACAGGAAACAGTTCTTATGGTCTCAACTCCTAACATGGTAAACTGCAAGCAAAGCAACTATAGAATGGACTCTCAGGATACAAGTACAACTCTGGCCTCAGATTTAAAACTGTTGACTAAAACAAATTCCAATAAAAGTCTAGTCTTCTAGGTCAGTTAGCTAAGTTATTGGCAGAAAATCATTGCAATGATCCTAGGGCTTAAGCCTCTCAGATATAACTAATTAGCCATACACTCAAAAGCTTGGCGGCTGTGAATCGTTAATCCTTGTATATTGGAGTCTGAGAGAGTTTTTTCTACAAGCTTTTAATGAACTAAGGAATTCATAAGAATGAAAGGACCTAGTGGTGCAACTCGTCAGATTACATAGACATTAAGTTCAAAGTTCAAATAATAGACATGAAGAAATATGTTCCCAGATTTCCTTCATGAAAAGCAAAATGATTCTTCTAGGTGTTATGATAAGGACATGAAATAAAAAAAGTATTTGTGTCCCTCTGACAAGGTAACTTCTCCAACTATGCCATATAAAATCATAAAACATAGGGGATATCTTCAGAGCAGAGAAAATTTTCTTTAACATACCATTGTGAATAGTCGTTGAAGATCTGAATCTTCACTGTTTGACTCAGAGCTTCTCAAGCTATTACTAATAGCCAGGAGTACATCGTATGCCAATCTTCTACTTTCCTTCTTGGACTGCATACGGGAAAAAGGTGGAAAAGGATAACATAAAGCATATGACGACAGCAGGGCAAGAACAATTGTCATCAGTGGCCATGTGTATATTTTCAGAACCTTGCTTTTAAGTTTTTGAAAGAGGAAAACTATCCATCCAATAGCAAAAGGCTTGTGACTGACTCACTGACATGATATATCCTCTGGATACATAATTAATAACCGGTAAAAATAAGGTAGGGAATAAACCTTCAATGCGACTATTAACTCGTTCAGAATCAGGAATGCCTTCTTGCTTGTGTTCTCTTCATTAACCTTACAAATGGCAGAAAAGAAGTCAGACAAACATACATTACATGAATATACAAGCAGGATTGGTAAAATCAAACAAAATAGCAACTAGATTATAGGTACACATCATAGACAAGGTGGGATAAACACCATCAAAGTGTTGATGGTTCAATACTCTCTTTGTAGACTCATCCAATCCAGAAGACATCCAAACTAAGCCATTATGTTATTCTAATCAGTTCAGAGAAATATTTATAGATGCACAATGCACCTCTAGCTACCACAGATATTGTAGTGCTTTGATATTTTCTAGTCGTATGTTTATTACAGTTATAGCAAGCACATACTTTCTAGAGGTCCACCATCTATGCAATTTAAGTTGAATAAGATTAAGGTTCTGAGCTTTTAAACTATTAGACATATAAAGTTTTGCTGCTTTGAAGTAGATGTGTAAAAAAAGAACAAATTGTTTAATTACTTAACTGCAATTTCAATGTATGGATTATATTAGCACCAAGTAGGGCATAATTTACATGTTTACGTGCTAACAGTACAAATTGACTAAACAACAAAACACTCCAAGTACTAAACATGACATGCAGGCAAAAGAACATGTTCTTTTACTACAGCAGATGCCTTGTATTCATGGCAAACAAGGTGAGAGGCTTCGTCTTGTGCATGGTTCAGAGATCAACATAGAATTTTGACAAAGCAACCTTGAAATTCCACAATCCAAGTCATCAAAAAGGAAAGATCCAGATAATGTACTACATCAAAGATTATTGCAAGAGAGGAGAAAAACTGTCAACCTACCTTAATCATGTGAACCAACAAATACTGGTAGCATAATAATTGGCCTTCTAAAACTTCATTATCCAAGTCTGCCTTTATTCCATGAAGAAGCATCATTATTTCATCCAACCGAGCCAAAGAATATTCGTCGTGTTCCTGAAAAAGAAGAAGAAAGGGATGGTGACTAATAGGAAAAAGAATGGTCACAAAAATTGTGCACGAGGGCCCCACACAGTCATACTGACCTTCAAAATTATGCTTAGTGCAAATAGAGCTTTGCCCTCACAAGGCTTGTTGTTCTGTGAAGAACAGATAAACTGGTTTGAACATTGAATGCTCCGATAAGAGTTGGGTTATCGGGGACTAACAAGAAAACAAATTAGTAAGCGGTACCAGTAAAGAAGATTTGACAAATCCAAAAAGCAAATCAAGCAGATCCTCATCAGCAGCTTCAGCGAATGTCGAAATAAGTTCCATTACAAGAGACCTGCACTACTAGAGTTACAATCATACCATGTATAATACACACATGCTAGCAGAAAATAACCACATGTGAATCGATACATGATGATGGAAATAATCACATAGTCCCTCCATTGAAAAATGTAGGGCATGCAGTTTGAATAGGTTTGTTGATAAATATCATCCTTGAATGCAAATTTAATGAGCATGAGCATTTCCCTAACATTACTAGGACTAATTGCTTACATGGTTCAAACTAAAAAGAATTAAAAGGTACTGCTGAGAGCCAGATAAATTTGGTGGTTTATGTTCTTTTTCTACAGAATGAGTAACCTACATTGAAAACAAACATCATGGATGGGCATAAAGGAATAATAGCAAACCTCTTTTTATTTTTCTCCTCATCAACATCAGTACCCTCTTCATCCTTATTGTCTATCTCATTAGTTTGGCATTCAATATTCTCTTGCTCTGACTGAGTATCTTCTAAACCAAATCTTTTAACCAGTGAAAGGAAAAGGTTGTAAATGTTTGTGCTACCAGAAAGTTGAGCCAAACATCTCAATGCATCCTGCAAGAAGACAAAGATGATATGATAAAATATTGTGCAATATGTAGTCTAAAAACTAATGTTGTTTTCAGGGATAAATAGAAGGTGTGCTAGAGCAAAGAGTACATAACCTAATTTACTGACACAACTAGTACAGCTCAACCTCCCCCAGGTTCAACAGCTAAGGAAGTTGGAGAAATCATGTATTCAAGGTAAAACTGTATTTTGTTAATATACAATACAAGAATACAGTGCATCAAACCAACTGTAACAAGTATTCAGTGCCATTAGACCAAGCCATTCATGGGCTCAACATGCACATGGATATGGAATAACCAACTGGACCAAGATATTAATCTCTCAGACATTTTTCACTTGGTATTTGCTATTTAGTCATTTGAGTGCGCCTTGCTCAGAAGAAATAAGGCTGTGGTTCCTTTTCTTATGTATTGATGATAACATGCAAAAGTGCTTTTATGAAATTTACTTACATAACTCATCCCCGTTACACCTTTACTGGTTTTATCTACATCAACCAAACATGGTTAAATGTAGTAAAACAATACGAACACAATAACATAACCATGTTCTATTCAAATAATTTCGCTCAGCCTGCAGCAGTCAATATTGGGCTGAATCAAGCGGCATTAAGCCTTTCTCAAGTTTGTGACACATAACCTCATTTAAATCAGCGGCATGCTAATGTGTATAGATCAATCAAACTGCAAATGCCACATCATAGAAAATACAGCGATGTTCCAATATGTGAGTCTATGACTGATTTAAGTAGGGGTCTTTTAGACTTAATTGGTTTGAAGACCTCCAATAACATGATCATCAACTGATAATAATTAGAAATATTAAGTGACACACCTTCAAATGAGAACGCTTCTCTGGTGAAGAATCGAGAAAATAATCTGTGGCAGTAGAAAGAAGATCCACGGAATGTGATGCCAGAACTTTCATGTTCTTACGAGCATCTTTTTTAGAGCACCTCTCAAAGCTTGGGCAGCTTAAGTTAATATTTTTTGAGGAGAACAAAGTAGAAAGTTCCACATATATTTCTCTGTTTTGCTCACTGCTACTTAATCGTCTAGTTCCATCTACAAGTTGCTGAGAAAAATAAAACAAGTTGTCTGAGAGAATGCATGGAGCAGCCTTGTAGTTCGAGATTCCAGAAAAAAATGAGTATAGAAAAGATAAGAAAAGCACAGTATATCTGTAAATGAAAACTGCACCTGCAGGGCTTTAACAGCGGGTTTGTACAGATACCGGTCACACTTCAACATATCCAGTAGCAACTTGGATAGAGGACCAAAATTCTGACATATATCAACCGGATAGCGGCAGAAGGCAGGAAGCAAATTCCACAGCTGATTGGAACATGATTTCAGGTCTTCAAATTTCTGTGCTGATTTGGCTGAAGTTAAAACAGAAGGTTAGGAAATCACGTTGCATGTGTATTTAAGACCTAATGAATTGGCTTTACCCACCCATATTAGAAGCTTTTTGTACAGATTCTGCTAGTGGTACAATGCACTCTAGGAATTGTTGCAGTGAGGCCCCATAGATATACTTATCTAAAATGGGCAGAAGCCAAGTATTTGAGCATGTTAACCGGTCCTCATCAAAACCTATTGGAATTAGCGAAAGGATTTTATCTGGCCCCAAAGCAATCACAGCTGCCCCAATGCACTCTTCAACCTGAAAACGCGACAAATTAAACGAAATTTCAATAACTCAAGCTTTTTTTGTTTATCTAACAGAGACAAACAAATATGCAGTTATGATATGGCTACAATAATCTTATAAACTTCTTGTTTGTATTCTGTACTTAAAACTTTCACAGGCAATATGGCCCTAGCTTCCTATTTGGAGTGGAAGTTTCTGAGGTCTGGATTTTCCCATGGGAGGAACTGAAACATAAGCATTGACATAAAATGGTTTCAATGCTCATGCACATGGTATATGTACGCAGTAGTGCAGTACACACAAAGAAGCAAATAGATGTTCTATCTTTGGTGTGAGAATAATCAAGAAAAAAACTTACATTCTTCAGCTCTGATTCTTTGTCTATTTTTGAGGCAAATTGTGACAATGTAAGAATTATATATTTCATAAAGACATACGAACTCTCCCCTGGAGAAGAATCAAAGAATATAGATGAGTTAATTAATCAAATGAATCATAAAAAGCAGGCAATGCCATACATCAAAAAAAGTCGACCAATGTATGACAATATAGAAGGTCAATAGGTACTGGGAGAGTGTCAATCTTTCATATGTCTAAATTAGTTTTGTAGGTACTTGCACTAGTAAATACTTCCCCCGTTCTAAAATATAAGCATTTATAGGGGTTTTAGCAGATATTGAGGTTGAGTAGAAAAGACCATGCCCCTTATTAAATGAGGCATGGCTGGGGGTGGAGGATGGTTGGGGGTAATATGGGAAGAAAATTGAATGAGAGTGGTTGATGGGACAAGTTAATCTAGAAATCCTTATATTTTGGTACAGATTTCAAATGCTAGAAGTGCTCATACTTTGGAACGGATTTAGTAGTAAACAAATATTTTTTTAGTTTTTGTAGTGCAAGATGTGATCATTTATAGCCAATATGCATATTTTGACGAAATGGTGCATGCTGGAATTCGCATATGAGATAGAATAAAAGGTACCTAGTGTTTCATGTAGATTGTAGAGAATATGTATATAAGAATTATAGGTACCTACTGTTTCATGTACAAGAATTGGTCCTTTACAGAGAAGGTTATTACTTCTAGAATTCTAGTCTTCTACAAGTTCAAAACATGTTCTCGGATGGTTATTTATAATATACCCTGATACAATTATAGGCAAAAGGTATTACTGAAATTATTGAAGCCATACCAAGTTTCAGAAACAAGACCAAGGCTGTTGTTAAGATACTTTTGGTAGGAGTAGCACATGTGCAAAGCATGTTATTAATCGATGAACAGATTGATTTAACAGCAGCCGCATCACTTAAGCTCTCATAATCACGATCGCATAACTGTGATCTAGTCAAAATAATATTCTGGTCAATATGATAATCAACACAGTCTTGTAACAGTCCTGCTATATCTTCAGAACATTTTCTGTCAAGAATCAGGTATCCTGCCCATTTCAAAATTTTACCAAGTTAGCTCTGGTAAATGTTAACCATTACAATACATATAATGAACTAGATAACACCCCACACATTGCAGCAGGACATTGTTCTGTGCAATGCAGTTGCAAAATTTCAATATATAGACACACGAAAGATTATGGACTGATTGGAATTGTTAAAGCGCCATCCAAGGGTGTTAAAGAAAAGTGAGGCCATGACTTTTTATAGCAATAACTGCAATAAGTGACTCAATGAATATTGAGATATATAGTAATTAATAAGAGATAGTAACTACACAATGGATGGTTGTGATTAAGCATGAGAATGATCCAATGTTTCTTGTTTTGTGGATGATGTAGCTCAATGCATGTTGACCTATTGGTTCCAACTATATATGATATATAGATAATGTCTAAATACACTTATCAGAAACCCAAAAGCAGTGAACTAAATCCACCAAAATGGGTTGATCCGCAGGAATAGCAAAGAAATACTCTTATATGATAAACATAAATATTCATTAGAAGAACAACATTAGCATATGGTAATTCAAAGTTAGTTAACTTAAAGTTAGTTAACAAAGAAAGAGCAAAGAGATAGGTTTTTTTTCTCAAATGCACCATTGCAAAATGGAACTGGAGGAAACATGTTCGAGAACCATAGGTTCAAGGTGCCCCATCAATGATAATCAGAATAGCTCAAACACAAGTATGTCAACTGAAAACTCATAAAAGAAGCATTATCATATTGAAATTTTGACAGGTGAAACAGTAGATGCACAGACCTGAAACTGCCTCAAATGCAGATGGAAGAACCTCCATCCACAAATTTGGTCGACCAACCAGTTTCACCAAGCAACTTTTCATCAGCTTCAATGCTACGACAATGGTATCATCAGGCTTCTTTTCATCATAATGCAAATATGCCAACAACAATGGAATAAGATTCGCCAAGTCCGACTGAACATTCTCAGCCTTTAGATGGTCCAACAAGGTCTCCATAAGCTTCAAGATATGCCTTGTAAGTGGGCTAAAACAAGGGGTTAACAGCTGATAAACTTCTGAAAACACTGTCTCCATTGCCTTCTTTGATAGGTATGGAACTACAACGACCATTGCACTTAGCATATTTGCAGCCTCCATCTCCTTACCCTCAGAAGCATCTGAATTCAAATTGGCATGACTTTTCACAGATGAAATGTGCTTCTCAAACATGCCAATTGCAGCATTACTAACTTTCTTCCCACAACCACAATGTTTCAAGTGCGCAAATAGCTTCTCCACACTCTCCTGTCCACACCTTCGAACCTACCAAGCAAAGAGTGACATCCACATGAGCATGATCCTCTAAGTTTGTGGCATAAGCTGCTAGCGTCCTCACCTTGGCTCGCTGGTCGACGGAAGCAGCAAGGAGAGCCTCCAGAGGAGAGGCCACAGAGCCCCAATCGGCTGCAGCGTCGACATGGAGAGCCAAATGACCAAGGGACTTGACCACCGAGCGCACGGTGCCGGTGGGAAGCTGGGAGGAACCGGGAGAGGAGAGGAAGACGGCGAGCGCGGAAGCAGATTCGGAGGCGGACGCTGGAGGGAGAGATGATGGGGATGAGGGAATATTGGGCAGGAGGATGGCGAGGAGGGAGGCAAGGGCGGAAGCGGCGGCGGGGTCAGCCGGGCCGGCGGCTTGGAGCGCGGAGATAGCGGCGGGGAGGAAGGAGGCTGGCGTCACGGGGAGGCCTTCGTCGACGAGAATGGAGCGTATGGCGGCGGCGGAGGCGAGGAGGTGGCGGTGCTGCGGGGCGGTGGAGCGGCCGTAGCGCGCGGTGAGGGCCGCGCAGACGTCACCCGAGAAGGCCTCGAGGGGGAGCGGTGCTTGGGAGGGCTCGTCGGCGTCGAATTCGGCGGTGGCGGCGGTCGCCGGGGACTTCTGCTTCCGCTTCATGGCCGACAACGCGACACACTGGCCGGAGAAGGGTTTTGGGCGCGGCGGCGGGCGGCGGCGGAGTTGATTTGCCAGCTCTAGGGTTTAAAACATGAGACTATTATACCCCTGTTCTTATGGCTTAATTACAGCATTGCCTTCACGCTCTCCCTCCATCCAATTGAGAAACGTGAGGTCAATCATGTCCAGCTAGAGAATGGTGTTACAAAATTCATTTTAGGGTATAATTTTATATCATTCCAATGAGAACAATGGTTAAAATCACATTTTTCAAGTACAACAAGGTGAAGAGAATAGGAAATCAGATCTTCTTGTATCAAGATTGGCACAAAACATATGAAGTATATAGTAAGAGACATTATTGTCAATTTACATTACAAATCTAGCACAGCTAAGAGGCATGCAAAGCTAGCACATTAGTTAGCAGCAAAGAGGCATGGGCATTACAAATCTAAGAGGCATGCAAAGCTAGCACATTAGTTAGCAGCGAAGAGGCATGGGCATTACAAATCTAAGAGGCATGCAAAGCTAGCACATTAGTTAGCAGCGCGTTCAATTTTTTTAGTTTTCGTGGGATGTTTGCATAGTCGTCTCCCACAAAAGACTAATCATACGTCAAACATCATGACACATTTTAAACCCACATAATCATGTGGGATTATGTGGACAAAGGTACAAAAGGAGTAGCTTCTAGTACATAGTTTTAGTACGACTTACATACACTTGAAAAATAAAATGTAAAAAAGGCATTCACATATTTAAAAAACAAAACACACATCGTATTATATCTCTCTACAAAATAAGTTGGAATATCTAGATAGCATATATAGCACATGAGTTTTAAATAGAGACGATTGTATGAACACAACCACCCACGTATTTTTTCAGTACGTGGAGACAAAAGGAGTTGCTTCCAACCAATTTTTGTACTTTTTGAACTTTTTTTTGAAATTTTGACACAATTTAACTGAATTTGACCAAATTCACAAAAATTTGAGAACAACCGATAATTTTGATCGAGATAATGACTTGCTGGGGTCCAAAATTACCGAAATTTGGAACCAAAATTGCAATGATTGGATTGAGTCATATTGTGTTAATCGAATTAACTTGCGTTTAGAATTATAGTTGGCATATCAATTTCTGCATAGTAAAACTAAGTTTCCCTTTCAAGTATGGATTCATCCAACAGGCTAAGACAATTGTTGGTACTGGCCAACCCAAGATAAGGGGCCAATATATATAATGATATCTAGCACTGCGTTTGTTGCATCTAGATCATATCGTGGCCTAGACTCATGTGTCAGCACTCAATCACTAATATGCATGCACATCCAAGGGCTGCCAAAAGGTTCAATAAAACATAGAACTGCCAGAATGGACACCGAAACTTACACGTTGTGGCAGACAAACGGGTCATCTCCGTGGGTTTGTGGCAGACAATGAACCGCAGGCCATCAGCAATGTATCAGATAAGCCCAACTGAAGGCCTAGTCTGTGAAGGCTTCTAGGTTTTTAACTGTCATAAAATGTGCTCACTCTAGGTTTTGTTGTCACTTCTCATTTCATTGCTGCCATCACCCTCCTTAACCACGGGAGCTCCTCCCGCCAGTCTTCTTCGTTGCTTTTGTCACAGTCATGTCGAGCATGAGGAGGTCCTTCATGCACGCCACAGGGTAAGCAACCTCTGTCACCGTTGATCCCTTCTTAGATCTCCTTCTCATCCCTCCCTCTCTTTGTCCTTACGATGGGATGGGTTCTTAGATCTCCCTCTTATCCCTTCCTCTCTTTGTCGAGAGCAGGAGTTTGTTTTGTCTTGTGTTGCACTAACAAAACGAACTTTTTAGGTTGTTGTTTGATGCATAGGGGCCGACCTCCTCCTTCTTGGTTGGGCTGGGGCTTCTCTAGCCCCGATGGTGGATGGGGCTTCTCCAACACCGATGGTGGCAAAGGCAAGCCGTCATCTTGGATGCTGAGGTATACACAACTTCTCTTTTGAGATGGACATGTTTTGGATAGATTTCGTTAATGCTTTGGTGATTAAGAGTTTGTTTAGTTCATTGCCAGAAAAAACCTTTCCATTTAGATCAAAATGTGATGGTGATGTTTAGTTTGATAGCTTATTAAATTTTGGTATAGTTTTCTGAGTAGGAGTCCTATAATTACCAAATGTGATGGTGGTGTTTAGTTTGACAACTTATTAAATGATATAAAAGTTTTGTTTGGTTTGTTTCCTTACCAAATTACCAAATGTCGGTTCAGCGAGTTTTCTCTATGTTGTGCATAGCAATCTTTTTGCTTATTCGGTAGCATTCCTATTTTGCTCGATTCCCTAGAAAATTAGAGCAAAGTTTTTATTATTTCATCAATTTATGTCATTCTCTCATCATTTATTTTTCATTGATGATATGGTATCTAACAATTTCCTTTATCTCATTTTTATCATCATAAATCATTGATGTTATGTCCTCTTACATTTTCATTTATTTTATCTCATAAGGTGCACCAGAATTTCAAGGATTGGCCTAAATGGTGGTGAATTGTTGGATGTTCGATTTGTTCCCTTCTTGTTGGTGCTTACGCTGCGGAAAATATTTGGATCATGAAACACTATGGGGTGGACATAGATTTAAAACTATTTGGATCAAAGACTAAACCGGATAAGCTAGACGACATTGGAAGAATAAATGGTTAATCGTATATTCTTTTCGAGAAAAGCGGCATATCTTATCCAAAACATTTAGTTTTTCTATCTCTCACTTGGTGACATACTCAACGAACACATGTATATATTGTTGTCGAAAGATGAACACTTGGTCTATGACACATAGAAAAATAATAAACTATATATTTTTGGAATCCTCTTACATGGTACCCTCTAGGGGCTATTTATAGGTTTACCGCCTCCTTTGCAGGCCCTAGCTAGTGTTTCACTTACATGTACATTTACTTACATACCCCTTATACAAGGTATCTCATAGTGATATTCTGGTACTTGGCCCACCTACCTGGCTTGTTGGGCCCTTGTGGGCTAGCAATGGGTCGTTCTTTGGGCTAGCCCCTATTCGGGGGGTCCTTGAGGTAGCCTTTAGCCTTCACTGGATTCTTCGTTCCGTTTTGAATCCTTCTGGCTTGGCTGCTTTGCCTAACTTGCCTTGCTCTGCCATACTTCTCATGGCTTCGTCCTGCTCCGCTTCATTTCATCCAACTTCGTCATGTTTCGCTTCGCTTTGCCTAACCTGCTTTGGCATACCGGTCGAAGGGCTTGTTACTTGCCTCCAACATATATAGATGGCCAGACTGAATGCGACAGAATGGTGTCGAGAAATAGGAAGTTAGAGACAATTAATCTACAAGTTGTACTACACAAGAGTTGTGATAGATCAACAACCACTGCTAATTACTCGAATGGCTTGTTTGATGTCAACAGCAGACAATGACCTAGATAGCAGCCATAACTGTAGAAAAGTTCCCTACGAACTCTGTGAGATAATATTGGATACTTGATCCTAAATTTCATAAAGGTCACTATAATCTCGAACTATAGAGATCATTTTACTGTACTTAGGATGCACCAAAAGTTTTAGTGTTACCTTTTTATCTCTCCTGATACTTTAACACTATTTTGAGGTACCAGATGGGATGTACCAAAATATCCTTAAAAAATATGGTACTCCTGTTACCTTACCAAGAAGGTAATTACAAAAACAATCTTATAGACATATGGCGTTTAACTTGTAACTGTGAAAACATAGAAGTAGGACCCAAGATTATCACAGCAAGTGCTAAATTAATCGCCCTACAGTTGATGCTATTTTGCCACATGAATGTAATAGTCTAGCAAATTTTCACACACCCAACAGTCATATAGTGTCTACAATAACTAGCTAGTTGAAAATTCCATGCACAGTTGTGCAAGGCTGGCTAGTTTATATACTTTATTTCAAAATATTATTATATTTATCAACCAAAACTCGATTGTTTGTGTAAAAACTAGCTTGGGTGGACAACAGAGCACTGAGATACTGCAATTAACACATGAGGATATTGGTTAAATTTAATTTGCTAGCCATCACACAAATGGGTTAATCATAACTCTTATGTCCTTTTCAAGGACACCGTGTGTGTTACACACAAACACATGTCGTTGTGTGTGGCGAAATAATTTAGTAGGTGACCACACATAAGCTACCGAACTTTAAAATCATGGTGACAACAGAACTTTATAAGATTAACAAGACACACCAAAACTAATAAATGATTAAACAATAAGGATTATTATGCAAACAACATGTTTTTTTGAAGCAAAAGCAAATGAGATCACACAGTATCTCATCCAACAGGAGTACTCTCGAATTTGTAGCTATTGGATCAAGATCAAACGTACATCCTCTTTAACTAATCTAGGTTTATCTCTCTTTTTCTCCAAACCGTAGCCATCAACATACCATTTTTGAATAAATGGGCACATCCCATATTATCTTGATAATAGTCTCAGAAAAATCTCAAAGGCCCATCTTATCCCTCTCACTTTCTACCTGCTATATTCCCTTCTCATCCTACCTTGCCATCCACAACAGGTGCCACTTCCGCCTAGCAAAAGCTATTGTCACCCTCATCCTCCTCCACAAGTTTCTTTGGTGTTGCCACGCTATTTTTGTTGTTTTTGATGACTTATCTACACCATTGGATGTATCACTACACGCCACCACCTAACCAATCGACTATTGTTGCCTTGCTCACCAACGTTGGGCCACATACCCTGCTATGTCATGTAGGTCAGGCACATGGTGCCACCACCATCCTCTAAAACCATCCCTACTCCAATTCCATCACAACCACAAAACCTTGATAAAGTGGATCCATCATCTCCTCATCTTCATGGAAGAAAGATAGGCTCGTTGGTAATGAGATTTTTCTAATGCCAAGATAGAAGCACTGAGAGGAATTAAAGAAGAAATCTATATGTTATACAAGTACAACTCACATTTTTTTATCATTTTGCATGTTATTGTTTAGCAGGTGAATGTGATGGATAGTATAGCGAATATCCTACCAAAAATCTCCCACGTTTTATCATGGGAAGAAAATATAGCAATTTGTATATTTATTAAAAAAACTAAAACCATAGATGCAAATAAAAAGGCAAACAACTTTATATACCTTTTTATTCTAAAACAACATAATCCAAAAAAATGATGAGTTTTAATAATAGTGTGCTAAACATTATCAAAGCTAACTTGAGAAAAAACAAAAGCAAAGCAAGTTGCCATAATCTTATATGGGCCTAGCAAAAATTAAATCTAAAATCATGGTAAAACCAAAAAATTACAGCATTCAAGCAGACACAACTAAGCTAATAAGCAACTAAACAACATGTATTATTAAGCAAGCAACATGTTTTTCCCGAAGCAAAAGCAAACGAGATCACACATTACTATTTCATCGAACATAAGTACTATGAAGCAAACAACATGAAATGCAAAGAGGGATTATGTTGGGGTGACTTCAATTTAGTTGGAGCTAAATGTTAGCCCTTTTGGTTCCCTCTTTTAACCTAGAGCTAGGATTCTTGAGCCCTTCATCTGTTTTGGTCCAAAGATAAAAAAGATTCAAACTACCATCCCAATTAATAACAGTAGAAACATGGAAGTTATAATAACCTAAAGAAGCGAGGGTGTGGACTGGACCTAGCAAAAGAAAGATCGCCGTAAACCAATGTCCACAATGTGTTGTCAGATTTGGGTGTATAATGTTTCATAGTATTCACTACTAAAATAAGATTTTCCCAGGCACTAGGGTTTTATTTTTTTTCAATCAGGGTGTTAAAAAACTGTTTGTAATAATAACGAAAAAGCTCTTGTGTAGTCTATGTTTCCCTGCGAAAAATCAAATTTTGGAGGAATTTCTAATAGCGCATTCATTCCCATGCCTTTGAAGACAGTTTGGGAAGAATTTCTTAATCTCCATAACTAATATGTCACAAGCACTAATGCTATCAGGTCACATATTTAATTAACCGCTGAACAACAGTCAGATCGATGTAAGTCAACCAGTACTCATCCTTCAGAAAATTAATTACCTATAGTAGACGACAGCATATAATATATTACTAATTGGAATCAAAGATAATCAGATTTCAGATGACTGAATGATTAAGCAGCTGACTACATAAGCAACTGAAGTTTGAAATCATGCATGGTAATAACAATGTAGCAGCAGAACTTTATTTGTAACATTAATTTGACCAGGCACGATAGAGTAAAAAAACAATTAAATAGTACGGATTAGGCAAATGACATGTTTTTTGGAAGCTAAAGCAAATGAGATGAGATCACACAGCATCTCATCGAACATGATTATTACTATCAAGCAAAAGCCATGAAATGTAGAGAGACCATATATCATCAAGGCTTAGTTGAAGCTGAATAGTATTTGCCCTCTTGATTTCGCCCTCCTTTTGATCACCAGCTGGATCGATCAGTTCGATCCGTAGCCTTCAGGAAAGAAAAACTCTTCATCATCAGTGTTAAGCGCAATCTCAAGCTCAGAAGAATCAATGCAGTAATTCACCATGAATTGCTCCAGGGTGAGCAGGAGGATCACCATGGCATGGTGTTGATCGAGCTTAATTGGGATTCTATTGTTGATGCTGATGAATGAGGATGGTGCAGAGCAAAAGCAGGACGTGTGTAGTGTCTGCCATTTAGCTTGTCTATATCTTATTAATTCATATGACATGAAATACGAACGCATATACATTTAGACAGACTAACTGAGAGATATTTTTTTAATGATAATACATGTACCTTGACTAGTTTTTTAGAACTTGAGAGATTTTTTTCTAAACCTAATCCAAAATGCTCTAAGTAATATAATACATATGTAGATACATGTAGAATAGGATGACTTTAATTAGTTGGAGCTGATGCATCATGCATCCATGTTAGTCCTTTTGATTTGGCCCATCTTTTCACATGGAGCTAGGATCGATCAGTTTAATCCATAGTCCTCAGGTAAGAAAAACTCTTTATCGTCCGTGTCAAGCGCAATGCAAGCTCAGAAGAACTCACATTTTGTTACCACTTGCATGTTATCGTTTTGTGGGTAAATGTGGTAGATAGTATAGTACATATCCCTCCGAAAAAATCCCCCGCATTTTGTCTACGGATAAAAGTATTAGCAATTTTGCATATCTATAAAAAACTAAAACCACAAATGCAAATAGAAAAGGGCAGCGATCTTTATATACCTTTTCTCAACAATATAACCCCGGAAATTAAAAGAACTAATGAGTTTTATTAGCAAAAGTGTACTAAACATTATCAAAGCTTTATCACTTTTTTTTTGAAAAAAAGCATAGTGATGTACTAAACATTAGCTGTTGTTGACACCGATTTTGGCTCATGTGTTAAATATGGTTTAATAAATTCTAAATTAATATATTAGCTCAAATTGATGTATAAAAAAGTAAATAAGAATGTTTCTGGAAATAAATAATAGCGATGATTAAGTAAGTAATATGCGCCATGTGCACGCCGATATAATGATATGGACAGTGACGAATCTAAGATATTTTATAGGAGGAGCTGAAATTGATGACGGCACATCTATTAGAAGATGATGACCTCTATCTTCCTCCATAACTTTCTTTCCTCTCCCGCTGCTAGAACATATGAACCAAAAAAATGATGGAGAGGCTAAGGGGGCTCCACTACTCCGGTGAGGGTAGGGGACTATAGCCCACCTAACCCTACCGTTAGATCCGCCCCTGGATATACGTGGTGTCAAGTGTTGTCGTTAGCGCGCAACCCTTGAGCGTAGAGGAAGACGAGCCGTCATGTAAAACCAGCAAGCAGTCGTGCAAAGCACTTCTCTAAAATCTTATTGTCGCCTTCTCCTGGTGCAGGACGTTGAAGGCGAAGGTTCTGGAGACCTGCTATCCCGATGGCCGGTGCACGCCGACGAGCGGGACGGAATAGACTACGAGCGACGACACAGTATAGAGGAGGATGCAAACCCTAGATTTATTTTGCATGTGTTGCGAGGAGGCGGCAATTCGGTTTTATAGAGATAATAGGACGTGTGATCATGACGCTTACACGATCTCCACTCCATGTAATCAAACTGTATAAGTCACGCGTAACTTATCAGGACTCTATGCCGCTCCACGCACTAGATTATTGGGTGTGTTTCCAAAAAACTAGGTTTTCAAAAACAAAACCAAATTTTGCAGCAAAACAAAACTGCAAAAGAAAACCGTGCTTGCGCAAGTATGAGGAGCTTATTTTTGCGGACCATACACGCGTATGTGCGTCGCCAGTTCAGGCGAGAGAGCACACACATGTATTCCTCTAGTTTTCATCATCACAAATCTCAAGTGGCTAGGAGAGTGTTCTCCCTTTTAAGGAGGTCTCATTCTCTCTTAGAGTAAGCAAGATATATTAAAGATTAATATGCACACCTTTTATGAGATGGGCTCTTGTGATTTTCTAAAATTTAATATTTATACAGATCTTAGCCTACATATTTTAACAGTATACAGACTATATAAAATATATTCAATAAGCAGTCGTCCATTTGACTAAAATAGCATCACGGTAATGCACGTCATTGAAAAAAATATGAAAGAAAGCAAATAACTTTATATGCAATAGAGGAATTATTTGAGAGCCCCACAACTTAAAATTAAAATTAAAATGGATGCATGCATGGGTTAAAGGAAAATCAAGTATGACGAGAAGGCCACATATCACTGAGAAGATACTCTCTTTCTCCTGTTAACCAGCCGATTAAAAAAAGGAGGGGAAAAAGAGTGAAAGAGAAGCTTTATCTGCCTCTCCTTCCGCTTTTCCATCTCTTGCCATGAAGAAGGTTATGCCCAATACCCCGTGTGTAGATTTGGTCATTTGATACAAATCATACAAACATCAATGGGATATATATGAGACCCTAATCCTCAGCTTGGTCTTCTGATGCAATGCCAGGATGAGATGAGTCTACGAGATCAAGTGCTAAAACCACACATAAGATGAAAAGAAAAATGTGTTCGCCACACTTTTTCATCATGAATACCTAGCTACCATAAGTTACATCAAGGAGAATATGTGTAAAAATCATCTGCTTCGGTTACGCAACATGGTGTCATGCTAGTAGTAATACAATTAGAGTGATAAATAAAATCAAACAGGCTGCTCATTCTACATGATGCTAAATAGCTGAGTACTGTGCTCAGCTATATGTTTCTTTCCAGGAATAAAATAGCATGCTCTGTGTCACCAAGGGCAGGGTGTGAAAAAAGGTGCCAAATAAATAAATTTATGTTTGCAATTGCATCTGCCACCACGAGTAATTTCTGACAATGGTGAATTAATTCGTGTATGCAAGGTAGTGTCGCGATAATTAAAACATAAATCAAACAAGCACCTACTTTGGTTACAACTTCATGGCACCGCGCACCATGTTAGTAGTAATACATGTGTGGCGGCAATCAACTTGATGCAAATTCGCGGCATATATATATATATATATATATATATATATATATATATATATATATATATATTCTGCGCCGCTTGATAATATTTATGCTAAAATAAATACTCACTCGATTGTGTTTCATAAGTGCTTAAAAATTTAATCAATTTCTACACTCAATAACGTTACGTTGTCATGATAAAAAAATCAAATACAAATACGCCAGCATACAAGCAGGCATATATATACATGAAGAAAATTTTCAGGCCGCCAAGAAAATTCGGAATTCTGGTAGTAATTATACCAAAATGACAAACTTCTTCCAATACCCTCACATGTTCAAAATAAAATAAACACATTGATGAAAAAAATGCAAACATGTCTATGGCCAGTCACGGTATTAGGAGCTTAAGGATAGATCAACTTCGCCGCCGGCCACCCACCCGCTCGCCGGCCGCCGCGCTCTGGCCGAGACTGCCGCTTACCTTACTGAAGCTGCAGCTTGCATGCTGCTGTAGCTTCGCTAAATCACGAGATTGACGTACATGACTACATAAGCAACTGAAGTCTAAATTAAAGTCATGGTAACACCATACCAGAACTTTCTTTTAACATTTGACCAGGCACAACGAAGGTGTAAAAACGATTAAATAGTACGAAGTAAACAAATGACATGTTTTTTTGGGAAGCAAATGCAAACAGGATCGATCACACAGTATCGATCTCATCGAACAGGAGTACTATTAAAGCAAATTTAACGACATGAAATGTAGAGACTAGAGACTGGAGACTAGAGAGGGATCACATCAGGACTTAGTTTGGAGCTGAAAATTATATTGTGATCCCTCTTGATTTCATTTCATCCATCCTTTTTATCACCATCTGGATCGATCAGTTCGATCCGTGGCCTTCAGCTTCAGGCAGGAAGAACTCTTCATCGTCGGTGTCGAGTGCAATCTCGAGCTCGGAAGAATTCTCAGTGTCAACGCAGTAGTTCACCATGACTTGCTCCAGGGTGAGAGGGAGGACGCAGCTTTCTGCTTCAAAAGCACTGCGCCTGTTCATCATTGGTATGGCCTCCTCCAGCCTCCCGTCGGCGAGATGGAAACACTCGTAGGTTGCCAGGTCTGGCTCCACGAAGTAGATGCATCCGGCTTCGACGGTGGGAAACTTGTCGGCGTCGACGGAGAAGCTCCTGATCTGGCTGACGAAGAGGGAGCGGTTGCCGAGGCTTCGGACCGGAACAAACACCTTGTTCACGGTGTCCACCTTGTGCACCAGGTGCCTGCGCCAGAGCACGCTCACGAGGAGCAGTTCACCGGCAGACTCCACGAGGTGGTGGACATAGGCGTCCAGCTCCGCCATTGGTGGTGGCACAGGAATGATGGGGATCATCGTGATGGTGTCCGCGGTGCGGGGTTGCTGAACACCTTGTTGCTCACCTTCTTCTTCCTCGTCCTCGGTGAGGACAGTGGATACGATGGATCCATGGTTGGTGACGTACACCTCGCCGGAGACGGGCGTCAGGTTCAGGAAATTGTCGGGGAAATAGACCATTACCTCAGGGAAGCCCTCGCTGTTCTGATCCGCCCACCTCACGCACCTCCCATGAAACCAGGAGACGAACAACATCAGCGGCGACGTCGTCACGGCCACCTCCCTCACCTCCTCCGCATGGATGGCCGCCCTGAAACGGGCTACCTGCCCCGTGAAGGGGTTGAGGACGCGGGTCCCGTGGGGCGGCGCCACCTCCGAGAGCACGATGAGGCCGGCGGCCGTGACGGCGACGAAGAAGTAGCCGCGCAGCCCCGGGACGCGCTTGCGGAGGAAGCGGCCGGTGTCGAGGTTGACGAACGTGGCGACGGCGGTGCCGTCCCCGGAACCGGGGTTGACGTCGAGCTCGAGCATGGCCAGCTTCTTTGGGAGGAAGCGGGCGTCCTCGAAGTCGGCCGTCTTTGGGTCGGCGGTGCCAGAGCGCCACTTGTGGCAGACGAGGCGCAGGTTGTCGTAGTAGTCGAAGTCGTCGGTGGCGAGGAGGCAGTCGCCGACGCGGCTGATGAAGTCGGAGGGGAGCATGGACCAGTCACCCGCCATCGCAGACAAGAGATCTAAAACCTCGGGCACGCTTGTGCTCTGTCTCAGGTGTGGATTTGCACTGTTACTGTTGCGGCGCAGGTGAGTGTTTGAGCAGGATGACGGCGCGTAGCTGAAATTTAAAGAGGTTGTCTTGGCGAAAACGGTAAATTTGATTACCTACTCGAATTTGTAGCCGTTGGATCAAAATCAGACGGACATCCTCTCTTAATAATCCCTGTTGTCCGGGAAACCCTAGCCACCAAGCTACCATCTTATAATAAATGGGCTAGGCCCATATTATCTTGACAAAAATTTCAGAAAAATCTGTGGCCCGTCATCCTTCACTCAATGTTCCTCCTAATTATACCCTAACTGCTACAATAATCCCCTTCTCCAACCTCACCATTCAGCATCCACAACAGGTGCACTATTCTATATCTACATGCACTGGTGCCACTTGCGAAAGAGCTGCCATCATCCTCTTTCACACCTTTCCTCTATGCTGTCATACTATACCATCACACTAGTTGTTTTTTCTGGTTTCCGATGAGGTTTTTTCTACACCTCCATATAAGTTATACTATTACCTATAACCATCTAATAAGTCGACTATTGTTGTCTTGTTGAGCGATGGCCGGCCACTACCCTCCTACGTCATGCATGTCATGCAAGTGGCGCGTGTGCCACCACCATCGTCCTAAACCTACACTTACTTTTATCCTATTCCAACCCCACAACTTTATATAAATATGTCTTGGAGTAAATGTAACATTAAAAAAATGAGTGTCTATCTATTTATTGATTATATTATTAAACTAGGGCGAAATGAAATGGAGCTATGTTTTTCTCCAAGTGCCTAAGATATAACCATGTTTATTGAAGAAAAAGAAAAACAATAACACAATTTGATCATAGCAGGTATATATAGGTCATAAAGATGTTGATTGATTGGTAAAGTTGTATGTAAACTAGCAAACACTTCTATTCAACTTACATAGTCCCGTAAAATTGCGTGGGAAATTCAACTAGCTGGGAGTGAAAATAGTGTGAAAGCTAACATGATGTTTATGTATAACTGGAGTGCATTAACAAATGAATTAATTCTGGTTACACGTCTTAATTGAAATTAAGACGTGTCTCACCGTGAGTATATATAAGATAATCTTGATATATCGGACCCATTAGCTTTTCTGGTAAGTGGTTTATGAATGTTTGCCTACTTTGAAAATGCTTCATATTCATTTTAATCAAACATATTCTCACCATAGGTGTAAATAAGGATAATCTTGATATGTCGAACTTATTGTATCTTTTTGGTAGGTGGTTTATCATTTTTTGCCTTATCGGTTGCTCATATTCCAAACGGCTTATTAGCGACTTCAAGCCCAATGTTGAAAAAACTATGTTGAAAATATCTTAAAATCAACTTTAAAATTAAGTTTGAAAACTTAAAATTTGGCTTTTGGTTTATTAGTGTAACCAATGGCTCCCTTTATCGAGTTTGCCTTTGAAAGGAGAAACTAGATGCAGATTTAATTGCAATGCACGTTGGTGATACATTTGACATCCAAATATTAAGCATCTCGAGTTGGAAAGCAAATCTCAGTTGGCAACGATCGAGGTCCTGGTCGCAGCAGAAGCTCTGCTATGATGTGTTGCGGTCGGCATGGCGCCTCTTCCTCAACAGTGAGGCATGTGAGTGCATAGAGGGACAGATATTACGTGGTAGACTATAGGCCAATTAGCCTCATCCACAGCTTCGCCAAGCTAGTCACCAAGGTGCTCGCCCTCCGATTGCGCCCTCTAATGCACTCCATGATCTCTCCTAACCAAAGTGCCTTCGTCAAGGGTAGAAGCATATATGACAACTTCCTCTTCGTCCAGAAACACGGTGAGGAGATACCATCGGCTGCGCCGGCCAACACTACTGTTTAAATTGGACATTACAAAGGCTTTTGACTCGGTCCGCTGGGACTACCTTTTGGATCTACTGCAACAGCGAGGCTTTCCAGTGAGATGGTTAAACTGGCTCAGTGTGATCCTTTCCACCTCAACCTCCCAAGTGCTCCTAAATGGCTGTCCAAGACAACGTATCCAGCACGGTAGGGGTCTGAGACAGGGGTTCCCAGTTTCGCCTCTTCTCTTTATCCTGGCATTTGACCCTCTACAACGCCTCCTAGAAAAAGCAACAGAAATGGGGATTCTGTCAAAACTACGTGGAAGAGGGGCCAGCCTCCGAACCTCAATGTATGCCGACGACGCCGTCATTTTCCTCAACCCTCTTCGTCAAGATATCACAACCTTCACCGAAATCCTAGCTCGTTTTGGCTCTGTGTCAGGCCTTGTCACCAACCTGCATAAGTCTCAGGTCGCTGCCATCAGTTCTGGAAACGTCAGTCTTGCTGACGTCCTGGAAGGAGTGCCGGCAAGAAGGGCGAACTTTTCGCTAATATACTTAGGCCTACCACTAGTCCTGGGGAGACTACGTAGGAGCGACTTACAGCCGGTCTTTGATAAAATTGCGGGCCGAGTCTCGAGCTGGAATGGAAAATATATAGGATTGGCAGGGAGATCCACACTAGTAAAGTCAGTAATCTCATTGCAACCTATCTACCTGCTAACCGCTCTAAAAGTAAAGGGCTTGCTAGAGCAACTGGACAAGCAGCGCCGAAGGTTCCTTTGGGCAGGCACAGGTGAGTTTACGGGAGGAAAATGCAAAGTTAATTGGCAAAAACATGCATGCCCCTTAACCAAGGAGGGTTGGGAATCCTACATCTGGAAAAATTCACAAGAGCTTTACACTTGAGGTGGCTCTGGCATGAATGGAAGAACCCCAACAAACCTTGGGTAGGTTTGGAGACTCCTTGTGACAACATGGATCATATCCTCTTTGCGGCCTCAACAAGGATAACGATTGGTGAAAATGGGTATATAAAAGACCAACGAAACGATGAGTGAGAAGGATAAGGGGGAGTAGTAGGAGGAGCTTTCATTGAAGTAGAGGTTTCATCGAGTGATGACGAGAGATAGAATGAGACAAAGCATAAAGGGGAGAGCGCTTAGACATTTCACTTTGAGTATGGGGAAGTCCGCAGGGAGGAATTCTTCCGGGCGTATTACTGTTTTTCACCGAGGGGGTGGATCGAAGCGATTGCAGCGAAAAATTGACCTTAAACGAAGCACTTCGTCTGATACTGTGCGCTTCTGGGACTCGGCTTGGCTGGAGGGCCAAAGACCTAGGGACCTCATGCCACTCGTTTTCCAGCTTTCCAAAAACAAGCACAAATCGCTGCGCCAAGGCAAGGAGAATGATGCCTAGCTAAATGACCTAAACCTCACTCTGAGCATGTCTTGGTCGGTTAGTCTTATTGACCAGCTGGTCACTCTGTGGGGAGCAGTGCGAGCGCTTCAGCTAAGCGATACTGAAGAGGACCATATCACTTGGAAGTTTTCTGCACATGGTCAGTACATGACGTCCTCGACCTACAAGGCGCAATGTCATTTTTGCCTCAAAATATCTCACTTGTAAAGTTTGTGTGCTTCACATTTCATTTTAGAACCAACTAGGAGCTACAGAAAATCAGTGAACTGTGAAAGAAATCCACATGAGTAAACAATTACCCTGCTCTTTAAAAAGGTTAGATCTCAGCCTCAGTACTTTGTCAGTCTTTTGTGCAACATATACTTTGTCGGACTCACTAGAATTAGGAACGAGCGAAATAGGTAGACATAATGAAAACACCAGACGCATTGGTTATGTGTGCCTTGCTGAAATATTTTATTTAAAACTTCATGACAGGATTCCTGCTCAAAGAAAATAAAAACAAATGCAAACCCTAACGACAAATCAAAAGAGGCTGCTAACACATGATCATCACAGTAATGTGATGTAGTAGCAAAATGGCAAGCTTATCACAGAAGCATTAGTTCCCACAGTGAAAAGCTTTGCACCATTTCTCTGCAAAGAAGCCACTAACATTAGTTGATCAATATATCACACCTGACCACCACAACAAAACTGCATACCAGAATAGCTTCCTAGCCTCTGCAGAAGTGAGTATGATCTTCCAGCCAAAGCAATCTGGAAAACAGTTGGCATGAAGTGTTTTTAGCAAAAGATGGGGGAATTTTAGGAAGATTGCTCTACTCAGATGAAAACAGAAAGTTTAGGTTACTTGGAAAGCATTATCCGGGCAATGGTGCACAAAATTAGCAATATGCCCAGCATTTGTTGCAAGTGGTGGTTGCAGAGATACAGTTGGAGCAGGAAGATAGACAAGCATGAAATCAGCAACTATTGCCATGACCTGTATGGGTAGTATCAGAAGCAACAACTAAATTAGATTTCACAAATCATAACAGAAAAACTGCAAACTTCATTATGCATTTACCTTCAGCAAGAAAGTAAAACTGACCCCATTGCACGAGACCACTCTCTTACAAAACTAAAATTAGGCTTAGCAAAAATAGGTGAACTCATAGTCAACAGCAGCTAGAATCAGGTATGGTACTCACATGTGTTAGAGTTGATCTCCTCCCGTTTGGGCCCAACGGCCCAACGGGGATCCTTGACCGCGCCTGATCGGGGCGCCCAACCTCCTCTGGCTGGTGGGCCCCTGTCGCCTGCGCCATATAAAAGGAGTGAGGGCCGGGGCGGCACATGACACGAGGTTCGCCGCCGCCACCAACCTCACCCACAAACCCTAGCCGATCTAAACAGTGGGGGCGCAGTAGTGACGGGAAGTGCCACCACCACGCCCCGACGACATCGACACCGACGCCGGCAATCCAACTGACGCTGGCGACGCCACTGCACGGATCTCCACCGACATCGCTGCCGCACGCCCACGCACGACGACGATGGCCGATGGACAACCCTCCTCTTCTCATTCAACCGGTAACCCTAATCCGTCCCTTTCATACTTTATGCATGGTCTACACATGTTCTTCACAATCGATAGATGAACCCTACCTAGACTCGATGCCTAGTGATCCTAGCAATCTATCAATGGTATCAGAGCCTCTAGCGCATTGTTCTAGGTTTAGGGATTGAAAAAAGTGATCCGATCGGATCGGGGAAAAGCAAAGGAAAAAGCCTCAAAAGAAAGGGAGGACTCACCTCGCCGGTTTCGGCCGCCGGGGCAAAGGGCGCCGCGACGGAGCCGGTCGACGGCGGTGCGCGCACCCAAGGACGCACCCGCGCGCCGGCGACAGGGCCCACGGCGGCGCCGAAATCCTCCGCACTTCGTGGCCATCGTGGGACTGCGCCGGTCACATAGAGAAAGGTGTGAAGAGAGAAAGAAAAGATGGCCGCCGGCCATGGCTCGCCGGCCATGGCGCCGGCAGCGAAAGGGAGGAGGATTTGGCGGCGATGAGGCCGGCCCGCGGGGGATTCAGCAAACCCTAGGGTTAGGGTTAGGGTTTCCGACCGGCGCTCCCTCCTTTTAATCCTCCCACAAACCCCGCTCGGCCGTCGGATGAATCCGACGGCCGAGATCAACCCGTGGGCGCGCGGCACTGATTGGGCCAATTCGACGGCCCACCCATCGGTTGCTGGGCCTCGAGCCCAGCCGAAGGTCAAAGCGAGCAGGCCGAAATCTTTTGGGCCGAGCAAAAACAAAAAAAAGGGAAGAAAAAAATTGTGTACAGTTTTTGGGCCGTTTTGGGCTGGCCTAATATTGAAATTTTTGTACAGTTTAATCACATATTTTTGTTTAAAGTTTTCGCTGCAAAATTGACAAATATTATTGAAATCGATGTTTCTAAAATTGAATTTTGAACCAACGGGAGAATTTCAATTTTAGGAATTTTATTTATGGTATATGATGTTGCTATTTTCTGACCAACGTTGTTAATTGCAATATCATGCTATGTATTATGCCTAATTTCTGCCCAACGGTGATGTAGGCTTAATGCATAGGAAAGTTATGTGATATTTTTGTTTCTCACTTTTCATGATCATTTTTCAAGAGGTTACTCCTTGATGGGATGCATAAAAGACATCCCAACCTTACAAGGGGATAACTACAGTGAATGAAAAAGAAAGCTCAACCTTGCTTTTATCTTGGGAGAGGTGGACTGGGTGCTAACAACACCCTGTCCTATAGAGCCTGCTGCACTAGTCAGAGGCAACACAGAGTCTAATGCTGACTTTGAGAAAATAGAAAAAGAGAATGCGACCTTAGACAACTATACATAGTTGAAAAGGCAAAGTGGGACTCAGCCAACAAGAAATATATGGCTGTGGTAAAGAATACAATTGAGCAGGCTATTGTAGGCTCAATCTCAGAGACTGACAATGTCTCTGAGTATCTAGAAAGGATAAAGACCCAGTTCATTGGTTCTTCAAAGACTCATGCCACAGAACTCATAAAGGATCTAGTCATGGACAGGTACACTGAAGATGGCATTAGGGATTTTATCCTTCAGAAGAGTGCACAAAATGCAAGACTAAAGCAATGGGACTTGGATTTGAAGGAGGACTTTTTGGTTCACTTGATCATGTCTCGATTGCCAAAGGAGTTTGATACTTTCATTCTCAACTACAATGTGCACCCAGAGAACTGAACTTTTGATACTCTTCTTGCACAATGTGTACAAGAGGAGGAGAGAATTAGGTCCAAAAATGGTGGCGTTATCAACTACGTTGGTAGCCCAAAGAAAATCAACTATAGACCGTCTCAATCAAAGGACAAACAACCTCAAAAGTCCCAAGGTCAGCACCAACCTCAGCAAAAGCAATTTACAGTGGGGACAAACCAGTGCCTCTATTGCAAGAAGGAAGGACATTTCAAGAAAGATTGTCCTGATTTCTTAAAGATGATAATGGCAAAGAAAGGTGAGAATTTTATCACTTTCATAAATGAATCCTTGTATACTAGTTATTCGAAATCCACATGGTGGATCGATTCTGGAGCAACCATTCATGCCTCCAACTCCTTACAGGGACTCCATTTGACGAGGACTACGCAAAGAAGCGAAAGCAACGTTAAAGTCGCAAATGAAGTTGAAGTGAAAGTTGAAGCCGTCGGAAATTTTAATCTCAAACTTGATAACGACTTCATTCTTCCACTTCGAGACGTTTTTTATGTCCCATTTTTGCATAGAAACTTGATTAGTGTGCCATGTTTGGCAGAAGATGACTATTATTGTTATTTTGATAAAGTACAATGTCGCATAATTCATAATAATGAGTGTGTGGGTCTCGCCTTCCGACGAGACAAACTTTATATGCTGCCTATGCATGAAAGTGTGAATGTTATATGCAATGATGCAAATGATGTAAATGATGGGTCATCGTTGACAAAGAAAAACAAGAAAAGAAAGAGAACCCATAATGTCTCATCGAAATTGTGGCACTGTCGTTTAGGCCACATTTCGAGGGGGAGAATTGAGAGACTTGTTAAGAACGAAATTTTTCGTCCACTGGAGTTCTCAGATTTTGAACAATGCATAGAATGCATCAAAGGAAAATATATAAAGCACATTAAAAAAGGTGCAAATAGAAGCGCAGGAATATTAGAGATCATTCACATAGATATTTGTGGTTCATTTCCTGTAAAGAGTGTGGATGGTTATGACTCTTTCATAACATTCACAGATGATTACTCCCGATATGGTTATATTTATCCAATTAAAGAAAGATCAGAAGCATTGGATAAATTCAAGATATTCAAAGCTAAAGTTGAAAATCAACATGATAAAAAGATTAAAATAGTAAGATCCGATCGGGGGGGGAGTACTACGGTCGGCATACTCCTTACGGACAAGTCCCAGGACCTTTTGCAAGGTTTCTAATGAAAAATAACATAGTCGCCCAATATTCTACACCGGGCGAGCCTCAACAGAATGGGGTGGCTGAACGGCGTAACCGTACCTTAATGGATATGGTGCGCAGCATGATGAGCTACTCCACCCTACCATTGGGTTTATGGATGGAGACGTTAAAAACCGCCGTTCATATTCTCAACAGAGTACCTAGCAAATCGGTGCCCAAAACACCGTATGAGCTGTGGACCGGAAGAGTACCCTCGCTAGCTCACCTCCGTGTGTGAGGGAGTCCTGCGGAGGCTAAAGTATTTAACCCAAACATTGGGAAACTAGATCCCAAAATAGTCAGTTGTCATTTCATTGGCTATCCCGACAGATCGAAAGGTTATCGTTTCTACTGTCCGAACAGTTATACAAAGTTTGTAGAAACGAGACATGCTGTCTTCTTGAAAGACGAAATGATGAGGGGAAGCACGGTAGCTCGAGTGATTGATCTTGAGGAGAAGCAGGAATATATACCCACTTCGACGATTCGGGAACCTTTCTTCTCACTACTTATTGATGTTGCGCCTGCAATGCCTGACTTTGCGGCTCCAACACCTGTTGTTCGCTCTCCTGTGATGGAAACGAATAGAAATGAGGAACCTGTCTTTCAGGATCCATCAGAAAACACTACCACACATGAGGAGGAGCAACAACAGCCTCAAATAGAAGATGTGTCAAATCAGGAGACTTCACAAGAGTCTCAAACAGAAAATGTGCCAAATGTAGAGGCCCCTAGAAGGTCTGAAAGAGTAAGAAGAAAAGTTATTCCTGATGATTATTAGGTGTATAACACAGAAGAGTCTCATATAGAGGATGATCCCACCTCATATGAAGAGGCCATGAGAAGCGCCCGCTCATCCAAATGGCTGGAAGCCATGGAAGATGAAATGAAATCTATGAAACTAAATGATGTTTGGGATTTGGAGGAAATTCCTAAAGGAGCCAAAACAGTAGGCTGTAAATGGGTCTACAAAACCAAATGTGACTCCAAAGGGAATATAGAAAAGTTTAAGGCGCGACTTGTGGCAAAAGGATTCACACAAAGAGAAGGAATTGATTACAACGAGACGTTTTCTCCAGTCTCTTGTAAAGATTCTTTCAGAATAATAATGGCACTAGTGGCACATTACGACTTGGAATTACATCAAATGGATGTAAAAACGACATTTCTAAATGGAGATTTAGAAGAAAGAGTCTATATGGCACAACCAAAAGGTTTTGTCATAAAAGGAAAAGAGAATATGGGATGTCGATTAAAAAGATTCATTTATGGGTTAAAACAAGCTTCGAGACAGTGGTACTTGAAGTTTGATGGAACTGTAAAGAAATTTGGTTTTCAAGAAAATGTTGAGGACAACTGCATTTATACAAAGTTCAAGAATAGGAAATTCATCTTCTTGATTCTGTATGTGGATGACATTCTACTGGCAAGTAGTGATGTTAGTCTTCTACAGGAAACAAAAGAGTTCTTGTCCTCAAACTTTGATATGAAAGACCTTGGTGAAGCATCATATGTTTTGGGCATAGAGATTCACCGAGATAGAAGAAAGTATGCACTGGGATTGTCTCAAAAGGGATATATAGAAAAAGTATTGAAGAAATTTAACATGTCGAAATACGGTGCTACGCTGCTCCTATAGTGAAGGGCGAAAGATATGGGGAATGGAATGCCCCAGAAATAAGTTCGAGCTCGATGAAATGAAGTCAAAGCCATATACTTCGGCTGTAGGAAGTCTACAGTATGCATAAGTGTACACACGCCCTGACCTATCTTTTGTCACCGGGTTACTTGGCAGATTTCAAAACAATCCAGGCCTAGAGCACTGGAAATTGGTAAAGAAAGTCCTGCGATATGCGCAAGGAACGAAAGGCCTTATGTTGACATACAAAAGATTTGAATCACTCCAAATAGTGGGTTATTCAGATTCTGATTTTGCTACAGATAAAACAAAGTCAATATCCGGATACGTGTTCACTCTTGCAGGAGGAGCTATTTCATGAAAAAGCTCTAAACAGACTATCACTGCAGGATCTACAATATATGCCAAATTTATAGCATGTTATGAGGCAACGGGGCAGGTGAACTAGCTAAAGAAGTTCATACCTGGTTTGAGAGTGGTTGACAGTATTGAGAAACCACTAAAGTTATACTGCGATAATGAACCTGCAGTACTCTACTCTCACAACAATCAGTCAAGTGGTGCTGCCAAACACATTGATATAAAGTACTATGTTGTGAAGGATAAAGTCCGGGATCACACAATAAGTCTCGAGCATATAAAGACTAACAAAATGCTCGCGGATCCGCTAACGAAAGGCCTACCATCCAATTTGTTCAAGGAACATATAGCCGGCATGGGTTTAAGGGAAGCCTTATGATTCTGGACTCAGGGCCCAAAAGTTAAAGTATAAAGTATCTGTTTCTGAACAGAGATGTGTATAGTGGCTATTGAATCCATCGGCGATTGAGCATGACGATAAGACATGCTCTATACGTTAATTTGTGATGAAACAGACAAAGATTAAAAGTAATAGTAAAGAGATCAAGGGGGAGAATGTTAGAGTTGATCTCCTCCCGTTTGGACCCAACGGCCCAACGGGGATCCTTGACCGCGCCTGATCGGGGTGCCCAGCCTCCTCTGGTTGGTGGGCTCCTGTCGCCTACGTCATATAAAAAGGGTGAGGGCCGGGGCGGCACACGACACGAGGTTCGCCGCCACCACCAACCTCACCCACAAACCCTAGCCGATCTAAACAGTGGGGGCGCAGTAGTGACGGGAAGTGCCACCATCACGCCCCGACGACATCGACACCGACGCCAGCAATCCAAGTGACGCCGGCGACGCCACTGCACGGATCTCCACTGACATCGCCGCCGCACGCCCACGCACGACGACGATGGCCGATGGACAACCCTCCTCTTCTCATTCAACCGGTAACCCTAATCCGTCCCTTTCATACTTTATGCACGGTCTACACATGTTCTTCACAATCGATAGATGAACCCTACCTAGACTCGATGCCTAGTGATCCTAGCAATCTATCAACATGGACTTAATAGTACAAAGCCCAATGCTGAATTCAGTTAATCAACCACACACTATCTATCTATTATTCAGAAATAGTTCCAAAACCAAACAACATCACCACATCATAGCGAGGTGACGAAGTCGACGAGGCGGGCGGTGTGGGAGCGCGATGCGAAGAAGAAATCAAGCCCGCCGCCGCCGCGTGCCGCATCGACGCGGAGGGCGTCGCTGGCGGCACCGTGGGTGACGACCTGCTGCTTGAGGTGGAGCAGCGTGCGACGGTGCGACGCGCGTGTAGGCGAAGAACCTCAAAACTGAACTGTAGCAAACCTGGGAAATTTAGAGATTGCAAAGCAAAGGAAACATAGGAAACTTTCAGTAGAAAAAACGGAGAGCTTTTGGGGCAATTTTCTCCTCTATTATTCTCTGGGATTCAAAAATGCGTACAAAGCAAATCCTAGCTATTTAAACACCGACAAGTCCGCGCAATGGTTAGGCCTCCCGCAAATAGAACGGGCAAATTGGCAACAGGCAATGGTGGGAAGACTTGGCTGGAACGCAAGGTGCTCCAAAAAAAGGTCTATGATCCCTGGTATTACTAGTTGTATGACAAGCTTGGAAGGAAAGGAATAAACGAATCTTTGATCATAGAGAATCGTCGATGATCTCTCTCCTGGAGACGATTAAAGAGGAAGTTAAAGTGTAGTGCCTAGCGGGGGCAAAACATTTAAGAGATTTTCTTCCGTCCTGAGGCTTTTCTTTTTAGTATAGTTTTCACTTTGTATAGTTCTTCTGCCTTAGGGCTGTATTTATTTCGTTCTATATTCAATAAAAAAGGTATCCTCGTACCGTTTTTCCTTTTAAAGAAACACCGACAAGTCAAGTCTCGTGCCATCCCACGATCCCCAATTCCGGCTACACTCGTGCAACACTGCGCAAACTTACGCACGCACGCGCTACTCTGGATGCTGTCACCACGGCGCCAACTTACGATGATCTCCTCGCCCTTCGCATCTCCTAACAGACTCCAATTGAAGTGGTTGCGCTCCCGCCATGCACGCCGCACCAACGAGAGCTTCGGGCCACCTCAGGATTATTCAAAATAGCCAACATACTCCCCCTTAATCCTGAGATGGCCGCAAATCATGGACACGCAGCAGGTGCCGCATTGTTCCTAGCTTTGCCGCAGGCAACGCCTTTGTCAACGCATCAGCTCGCTGATCTTCAGTGCACACAAACGAGACAGTAATCTGTACATCTTCCACGCACTCACGGATGAAATGGTACTTGGTGTAAATATGCTTGCTGCGCCACAGGATTTTTTCATCAATGCAATTGCTGACTTGTTGTCGACATAGAGCTTCACTGCTTCTGTCTTTTTCCCTATCAGCTCTCCCAGCAAGTTCTTCAGCCACATAGCCTGGCATGCCGATGCCGTCGCCGCAATAAACTCGGCCTCTGCAAGACAACAGTGCCACAGTTTTCTGCTTCTGGGAGTTCCAAGACACCAGGCACTCATTGATGTAGAATGCCATTCAATGTGTGCTCTTCCAGTCATCCATGTCACCGGCGAGATCACTATCCATGAAACCGGTGATCACCTCCTCTTCCCCACCGTAGCAATAGACAAGGCCACAGTGGATTGTTCCCTTCAAATATCTCAGGATCTGTATGACTGCCTTGAAATGCATCACAGTGGGTTTTTCCATGAATCTGCTAGCCACTCCGACTGCATACGACAAGTCCGGCCGAGTGTGCAGCAAATACCTGAGACATCTAATGACTCGCCGATATTCAGATTCATCCACCGGCTCGGCATCAGCATCCTTGTGCAATTGTGACCTTGGCTCCATGGGAATTTTGGTTGGATTGCAATCTGCCATTCCAAACTGTGCCAGCACCTTCTTCGCATAAGCTGTCTGCTTGATCTCAATCCGCCCCTGTCCTTGGGACACTTCAATGCCAAGATAAAAAGTGAGCAACCCCAAATCACTCATGTCAAACTCAGCCATCATCTGGTGCCTGAACATCACAATCTCCCGTGGATTACTCCCGGAAACAATCAAATCATGCACATTACTTCAACTATAACACCAGCTCCCTTTTCTCCTCGCGTGTATGCTGCTTGTTCTTGTGCACAGCGGCTGCACCCTAACTGTTTTAGGCTCCTGTCTAGCCACGTATTCCATGCACGAGGTGCTTGCCGGAGACCGTACAACGCCTTGTTCAGCTTGAGCACGAGATGCTCTCTTCCCTCCGGTTGGGCCACGTACACTTCTTCTACTTCACCATTGAGGAAAGCTGACTTTACATCAAGGTGGTGAACCTCCCAGCGTCGATTTGTAGCAATGGACAGGAGAACACACACGGTGTCGAGCCTCGCCACCGGCCGGAACACTTCTTCAAAATCAATCCCTTCGCGCTGGCCGTATCCTTTTGCCACCAACCTCGCCTTGTGCTTAACTATCTCCCCAGGGCTGAATTCCTCTTCAGTTTATACACCCATTTGAGCCGAATGGGTTTGTGTCCTGGCGGCAATGACGTCAATGCCCACGTCTTGTTCTTCTCGATGGATTCAATCTCCCAGTCCATCGCTTCCTCCCATGCTGCATTCCTGCTAGCTTCACGGTAGCTCACAGGCTCTTCACTTCAGTTGCCACCAAGAGCGCCTCCCCATCCAGATCGTCATCAGGCAGCTCGACGCGCCTGGCGTGCTTCATGATGTCCGCCATATACCTGTACCAAATAGGGGCGCCATAGGTGCGTGCTTTCGGCACCGGTTGATGCAACACCGGCCAGTTCACTAGCTGGCGTCGGTGTAGTTCCTCCGCTTCGTGTGACCAGGGGAGAATCCACGCCCGCGTTCGCCACGGGGCAAGGAGTGGATTCCTCATTGTCTTGGCCTGGCGTCGTGCCATGTCCCGCGCCCAGCGGGGCACCGACCATCGCCGCACTGGTGCTACCTGCACCCGCTGTGTTCGCTGCCCCGTCGTGCTCCTCAGTTTCTGGTTCATGTACAACGAATTCCGGCAACTCCGTGTGACCAGAACCCTGCATCCCAATTCCATTGCATAGCTTCTTCAAATTTGACATCACGACTTACATGAATCTTCTGGCGACGTGGGTCGAACAGCCTATGTGCCCTGCAATTCTCCTCAGTCGCACTGCGATCGTCAAGCGTCTTGGCATGCGGCGTCGCCACCTTCGCGTGTGCCTTGCAGCCGAACACCCGGAGGTGTGCCAGGTCCGGCTTCCTTCCCGTCCAGACCTCGAACGGTGTGCGCTCGCCCAGTGCCTTGGTCGGCAAGCGGTTTCAGGAGGTACACTGTGTGCCGCGCAACCTCTCCCCACAACTTGCATGGAACTTGCATGCTCTTGAGCATGGACCTCGCCGCCGCCATTATGTGATTCCTTCGCTCCACCACCCCATTCTGCTGTGGCGTGCATGGGGCAGTGACATGGCGAACTATGCCGGTCTATTCACGATTTTAAACTCTCGAGGGAACATGTTTGCATCTCATTCAAATAACTATAAAAATTAAAAAAATCAATAAGATAGATTAATATATGATAAATCACTTCATAAAATTAGTTAGTTAACATAAGTTTTTTTATTATAAGTAAAGTTTAACCTTGTATATTTGTGAAATGATTTATTATATATTCTTATTAATTTTTTTAAAAATATATCCCATGTTTAAAATAGTTTCTGTCTCAAATTGGCGAACTCGGTAAAGAGGAATTCCCCCACTGCAGTCCGTCCTGAGCGTCTTCACCCGACGCCCACTGGTGTTCTTAGCCTCCGCCTTGAGTTTCTTGAACATTGTGAAAGCTTGGTCCTTCGTTTTGATTACAAAAACCCACATCTAGCGAGAGTAATCATCAACAACTAACATAAAGTATTTGTTACATGCGAGGGTTGCAGGCGTGATCGGCCCACACAGGTCCGCGTGAAGGAGTTCGAGCAGCTGCATTGCCCGATAGTTTGCCGTCGCCGGGAAGGGGTTCCTCGCCTGCTTCGCCATTGTGCACCCATGGCACAACTGGTCTGGATGCTTGAACGCCGGTACTCCCGTGGCCATGCGCATGTCCACCAGGAACCTCATCGTGTGGAAGTTCACATGTCCAAGCCGGGCGTGCCACAACCACGCCTGCTCCGTGATGCTCGCCAGCAGGCAAACTTCGTTTGCAACCTGGACTTCAATTTGGTACAGCCGGCTCGCCGTCCGCCGCACCTTCATCAAGAGTCATAGGGGATTTTTCACAAACACCTCCAGTTCATCTTCATCCATCTCCACTTGGTGGCTAGTTTCAGTGAGTTGTCCGAGGCTAACAATGTTTGCTTCTTAACCTTGGGATGTAGTAGACATCCTGCAGCAGCCACTGATCTCCGTTCTTGCACCCGAACAAGATCGAGCCGTTGCCTTCAATCTGAATAGTCGATCCATCACCGAACCTCACACGTCCAATGATCGCTTCATTGAGCTCGTGGAACTTGACCCGATCCCTGGTCATGTGGTTGCTTGCGCCATTATCCAGGTACCACACATCTGTGGAGACTGTTTTGTCTGTCAGAATGCGCAAGGTTGGGGACAGCTTCTCCTCATTCAGCAGCTCGGTGATGTCTTGAGCGCTCTCTACTTCTTCGGACACAGCGAGCAACAACGCCGACCCGGCGTCATCGCAGCGTGTAAGGTGAGCTTCTTAGCTCCCTGCACTCCGATCTGGCACATCGTTAAGCTACTCGCATGGCCTGCATTGCCAAGAAGTCGATGGGGTCAAGAATCCCCTCTGCCATCACGACCGTCACTACAAGAACACCACAATGACACCTAGCCACACGACGAAGGGGAAGGAGAAAAAGAACTAATCTGTAGACCACCGCATATGTCTTGTCATATCTCATTTACGTGTGAACCTCACCTATAATATAAAAACTGATTCCTAAACTATCAAAAAAGTCGATTTACACCGATTTTTCAGGACGGGGGTAACGTTATACCCGGCTTTGGGATTGGGAGAGATGATTCGATTAAAGGTAAAACATAAGGAAGGCATATTAGACTTATTCGACCGCCCGGTCCATCGACACTTTGCAGCGCCTCATTGTGGTCGAACGATTCCAATCCTTGCTGTGAGCCCACATGAACTCGGATTGCACGCCACACGCTATGAGGCAGAGCTTCTACACAAAGCGTGGGCCAACATTCTTTTGTTAGCTGTTTTGTTGTTTTGAAAAATATTTTACATAGATTTAGAAATACGGGTAGACATTTGATTACTTAGGTAGATAATATTTCCTAAACAAACGTTTCAATATAAGTTTTATTTCTCCTATAGAAAGTGTTACTTCTAAAGAAAGTTTATGTCCTTAATTCTTTGGGTAAAGTCCATCTGTGGTCACTGAACTTTACTCGAAATTTATTTTTCGTCGTGAACTACAGAACTGGATGTTACCTACAACTTTCAGAATTGGATAAATAACACCCTAAAACATATTTTTTCAGCGGTTTTGTTCCAAATGGAGGTGGTCTCAGTTCGTAGTCTTACTATGCCTATTTGTTGATGTAGACATCACTGAATTGGGTCCACAGCCATGAAACTAATCTAATGAAAATTCATCTTAGTGAACAACTAGAGTAATATCAATTAAAACCACCACGAAATTAATATGGTTTATGGTATTATTTACTTGTTTTGAGAGCTGCGGGTTGAGAAATAAACGGTTTTGTATTTTAGGGTGCAAAATATTCAATGGGTTTTCAGCTGATACTGGTCAGTTTTTGCGAGTATCGGTGCATGAAACAGGTTATTGTAATTCAAATTTCGATTTGAATAAAATCAATAGTTTTTGTCCAAAACATATATACCTTTTTTGTGGTTTTTATTGATTTAAGTACACTCCATTTCAACGTCTTTTCGCACCTATAAGCCTTAGGCCCCGTTTGTTAGGGCTCTTGATTCTGTGATTCTCTGATTCTAGATTCTGATTCTTCTTAATCAGATTCTGGAGAGAATCAGAATCAATATAATAAAGTAATAATTAAAACAATATTTTAGGTGATTTTCAGGTGATTCTTGGGAGAAACTGGTTTTAGGTGATTCTGAGGAGAAACTGTTTTTTTAGGTGATTCTCATTCCCTATGTAAAACTGTTGAATCACTTGACGTGATTCTTCTCAGAATCAGTTGCAAAATAACCTGTTTGGCAGAAATTCTACTGATTCTGTTGAGAATCAGAGAGGAGAATCCATACCAAACGTGGTCTTACTATGTCAATGCAGAGAGCAAGGCCGCGTGGGGCCCAAATTTCCACCAAATTAAGAAGAATGGAAACTAACCGTACTGGTTCTGCTTATTTGAGAGAAGTAAAACATGCGATGCAAAAATCGCCAACATAAACCATATAAAGCCACGTGAGTATCGATAAGACATACACGAAGCAAACATGCCAAGACAGACTCTAAAAAGGATGAGATGAACCTGCGAACAAATTGTAGGGCTAATTGATTGCACTAAGCATAGCGACGAAAATGGTGGCGTGCCGACGTTATTCAGCTTTCCAGGAGTTACGAAAGTGGTTCTTATGACTTAAAGTCAGGTGACTTTGAGTCAGCATGAAGACATGAGTTCACATGTCAATGACTTAAAATCATCTGATTTAGGTCAGAGGATCTCGTTTGAAAGTTAGCCTTGACCGAAGGTGGAGCGGCCGTACTCCCCGCTGAAAGGGAACGCGCCGCCCCGTGGGTCAGGGCGGACGCTCATAGTTGCGCTCGGCCCACTCCTTGGTATGGTGAACGGGTCCATGATGCCGAGCGGATTCACGGCAGCAAACGGGTCCTCCTTGTTCACGAGAAATTTTGGTGGCGGCGGCGGCTTCGGCGGGAGGATGATGCCGAACCGTCTCGTGGGGTCGGGGAGGCCGTTCGATTCGGCGGTGGTGTACGGGGCGCCGAGCATGTAGTGGTTCTCCGGGATGCAGTTTGCGTGGAAGTGGGTGACGCAGTGGAAGCATCGGTATGCCCAGGTGCTCGGCGTTCTGCACGCACGACACATGGTCGGGAAAGTGCAGACCAGCGTGAGTTCGTGCTCCGGGTGCGCCTCGCTTCTCGGCACCTTAGCCTGGATCTGGGCGCACACCGGGTGCAGGAACACGCCACACGGCGTGCACTGGTAGTGCATCCCCTCGATCTCGTTGGTGCAGATGTCGCAGTAGACCGGGATGCGGCCATCGGAGGCCGCCGGCGAGGACGCCACGAGAGCCTCCGCGACGTCCGGTCTTCTGGACCTTATGATTCCAGCCAGGTCCGGGCCGGAGTTCACCAGCGTGAGAGCGTGATGCGGGTGGCCCCAGAAGGAGAAAGAGTCCGGTGAAGTCGCGCACTGTCCATGGAGGTCGAAACGGCAGCTGTCACAGCTGTACCGGTAGGCGTGGGAGCTCTTGCGCTTACAAGCGGCACAGGTGAAGGCGTCGCCGTCGCCTTTCAGTACCAATGTGCATCTTGGGTGGAGGCGGTGGCCAGCTATCTCTTGCTCCATTTGGCACCTCCTTGGGTGTCTTGGTACGTAGCGATAGGATGAGGGGTGTGGTATATATGAACTCCTTCGTGCCGCAACTTCACCCAGCTACACTTGGGCAGAAATAGAGAGAGGGATTTTTTTTAGGGGACATCCACTCGGTCGTGCATGTCGTAAAGAAAATCATCAAAAAAATTTAAAACTTTTGGTAAGATAGATCAAAATATAAAATGTCACTTCACAAACATGAAAAATTCAAATTTCATCTATTCAATTAGGAAAAAAATAAAACAATTTTGACTATGAATTACACGTTCAATTCTGCGTCAGATATGTTATTTTTGTAATATTTATATAAGTTAAATTTAAATTTTGAATTTTAAGTGGTATATCACATATTGATTAATCTTGTTAATTTTTTAAAAGAATTTTGATGATTTTTTAGATGATATGTAAAAATCGAGGAACATCCTCTTTAAGAATGAATAGACTTTCTCAGCAAAAATGTGATGAATGTATGTTAACCCATCTTACTCCACGTGTCATGGCGATGCCATTAACAAGAGTTACTCTTTAATTCCACAATATAATTACTTTATTATTTAAAATTTTGCCCAAAGTATAACTACCTTTTCACCTAATCCTTCATCTCAACAAATTAGAATTATCTCTCATTTAATTTTATTATTTTTTAACCAATTATTGTCATTTCTCATTTAATTTCTCTATCTATTTTTCTTTTTTTCAACCAATCACTACTATTGTTTATTTAAATTTCATCTCAATCTTAATCTAAAAATCCAAATCCAAAGGTATATATTTTACAACAGAGAGGAACTAACACGTAGAGGGTGTAAACGGGAAGAAGATAAACGGGATTTTTTAAGATTATGGCTAATGGATTATGTGTTATTATTCATGTCAAGTTGTTAAAAGTACCTAATTCATCACATTAAGCAATTGTCTATAATCCATCTAATCATCTATAAACAACACTATGCAAGCATGCTCCGAGATTGATGCTTCGATAGCTTAGGTGGCAGCTATCCAAGATAAGGCCTCTTGAAGTAAGAACTGAGACTCGTCCCGTAGAACTTTTTCTCTCCATAATAGTGGATTGTCTAGGTTTAGCGTCACAAATTGAACCATTAAATTGAAAATCTCCTACATGACAAGCAATCAGCAATCAGTTCTACGAATTACGTACCGTCCACGAACAAGAGTTCTACAAAGTGTCATATTGTCCCTTTTGTTCTATTTGCAAATTAACGTGTTAGGTTTTCGTTCATAGACTTCCGTTAAGTTATTCAAAAGATCATTCTACAGAATTTGTATATGAAGTTATGCAAACATTTTCTCCATTCAATTATGAGATTCTGAAAAGTGGTTTGGGCATTTAGTAAGATGGCATTTACCAAATTTATATGGGCAAATGGTCTTTTGAGAAAAACTTAACGAAGTTCTACGGAATACGGATGAAAACTTAATGGCCATGGAGAAAGGGATAAAATATTTATACGATGGCATTATGTAGAACCCAATTTCGTTAATGGCATTTTATAGAACTTGTCATTTGTCAATGATAAAACATATAATTTCTCTGTACAACAGTATGCTTAATAGAAGGTACTTCTGCTGGCCGGTCCGCCCTGCAGTATTTGGTCGCTGATCTTTCGTTTCAAACAAACTAACCCGTTCATTGTGAACTTGTGATTCACCATTTCCAAACTACTGCCGGGGAGTCCTGGATCTCCAAAACTGGGAGAAAGGGGGCCAATCTAGGAAAACCGAATGCAATATTTATTCAGGGAACAAAACAAAAATATTTTTTCCACATAAGTCTTCTCATATACACACTACGCTGCACATGTCAACTAGTAAATATCATCAAAAAATTTTAAAAATATACATATAAAGTTTCATCATTAAATTTATTATATATATAAAGAAGATAAAATTTTGATAAATTTTTACTCCTCAGAATTTTTATTTATTTTACGGCTAAAATATAATAATTTGATGTTAAAACTTTATATACAAATATAATACTATTGAATTAAAATTATTGTTTTAATATTGAAAGTATATCGAAAGTATATGTATAATTTTTTCTAAACTTTTTGATAAAATTTGTTAATTAGTGTGTATAATGGGTGCAAGAAAAGTGTGGATGGATATATATGATATGTTCTTTTTTGGTGCGATAAACAAGCAAATCATTCATGATGGGGAAATATAATACGGCCGGAGACCTTGACTTCGATGTTTTCTAGCCAGAAAAAAAATAACTTGATGTTGGTAAAAGACAAAAGGCCTTAATAAAAGTTTATTGCCTGACATATCTAGTCAATAAACTAAACACTCCATATTCTATTGCTACGTGTTCTCTGGATCTCTGATGAAATCGTATTAATCAGACGAGGGACGACTTCCTGATTGCGTCTTTTCTTTATATTTTCATGGTAGCCTATACTCCAAACAAATGCTTCTAACTAATTACCTCCTGTTTCGAAATGAGCGGTATATTTGTCAGTATGAGATCAGTTATAAGTTACAAAATTAAGACGATTCTGAATATTGATCAATCGGGTTCTGTTTTACTTAAAGAAATAATCATGAGAAGAGGTACGTTACCATACTTCAACGATTTAAGATTCGCGGAACCTTTTGACAGGGATGATATATTTGGTGGGAAAGGAGGTAAATGATGAATGATGAAATGATTCAGATGGTTGCTAGATCAGCTATATCTATTGTTTCTTTTACACTAAATTATAAAATGGCCAGAAAAAAACCAGATGCAAAATCATGGGAGGATGACATAAACCTTCTGAAGGAATTCTTAAAGTAAATAAAATGTAGATGCTTCTTTTGACATTGTTTCAGAGTACAGGAGCCGGAGCAGGAGCAGTCATAGAGATGCACAAAGAAATTTTGTAGCTGTTCTTGCATTGCTGATACAGCCTTTAGGGAAGGACTCGTTCTTGCCCAGCAGATTGGTTGTCAAAATCAAAACTCGGTTTCGATAATAGAAAATTGAGGATGCAGTCAAGATCGTCAAGCTCGATTGGTTAGGTAGAAAACAAGGTTTAGACAGGTTCAGACCCTCTTGTGAGGTAATACCCTACTCCTGTTTCGAAGATTCGATCCACCGAGTATATATTAATCTCAAGATCTAAGGCTGAAAGCTAATAGCTCATAAAGCATAAAACATATCCCTCAAGGGACGCTCCTTACCCCCTTATATAGTCTTGGGAGGCAGGCTCACAAGTCGAAAACTCTATCTTTCTCTAAGTCGGTTTCCTCAATCTTACCAAACTGTGACTATGAGCCGTTGCCTTATCTAATCTACAACGTAATACCCAAGTCATAGTTGGTTTACATATTTGGCAGGTACAACCTATCCCTATCTCCAGTCGAATAAGCTTGCCATGTGGATATCCGATTGCCATAATCTCCACAGTAGCCCCCGAGTCCTTTGCAGTCGACGAGATAACTCAGCCTCGAACCAAGATAGTACACAGCCAAACAACTCTTTGGCCGAGTGCTTCTGACGCCGAGCGATTCCATCACCTCTGCCTGAATCTCCCGAGCGGCTCCAAAGACTGTGAAGGGCGGGAAAATATCCAAAAAATTCTCAAAAATAAATATCTAGGTGCATCTCCTGATGCACCTAATTAGGTGTAGCCCCCGACTATGTGATTAGTCAAAAACAAACTAAGCATACAGTCAAGAACTATAAAGAATCATTCTCATATAAATGCTTAGCTCATGCTAAAGCAACCGTAAAAAATTTCATCACTCAGTAAGTTCGTGCTCATCCGAGTGAATTTGCCCGAGTCATCCCAGAACAAATAACTCAATCAACCCTCGTGGGTAAAAAGCACTTGGTAAGCTCATGCTTATCTGAATCTGCCCGAGTCATCTCGGATCAAATACTTTAATCTTTCCTTATTGGTAAACAAGTTTTTCAGTTGTCTGAAAAATATAACCAAAGTATTAAATAGCTCTTGCCATAATACTGGTCTCAATCTAAAAAGATCTTCACCAAGGTAGAAAAACAACATTGATGTAATTATTTAATCAAATGCTTAGAAACCAAACAGTCCCTGTCATCAAGACAGCTATGAAAAGCTTCACTGTTTATCACCTTTCAAATTGCATTGTGCTAACTTCTCATGAAGTTATGCAAACCGCGGTATGAAAGGATTTCCAAAGGTACGGGGCACTCGGACACGCGCATATTGCCAGAGCAAATCTGCTTAACTTCATCCACTTAAGTCCCTAAGGACACGTGTCAGGCCACACCTTAGCCGGGTCGCAGGTCTCTCATGGGCTCGGCCCAATCACGAGAAAACCTAGCGCAACCCTTAAATCTTTGTACAAAACCTCGAGGTCATCCCCGCCACTTCGTCTTCCTAGAAAAAATTTCTCAATCGCAACACTGTTCATCAGCTTGCAGCGGAGAACCCTAAGCTCTTGCGCGCACCCAATCCACCGATCTAGAAGCTCACGCTTCGTCACCAGCTAGCCTCCGCATCCATCTTCTCAGACCCCCATCTCAAATCCCCATCTTCTAAGCCAGATCTATCCCCCTCGAACCACATTCATGGTGGGAGAGAAGAAGATCCCTTTCGAGCAATGGGCTACCTCGGACGTCGGGAGTCCACCCTCAAAGAGATGGTGAAGCATGGAGTCCTTCCTCCTAAGGAAATCGTGGGTCAAGCCGTCGCGGCCGGTGAGGAGTTCCCTACTCCAAACACCAATGAGCTCGTTGTTTTCACTTCTTTCTTTTAGTGCGGCTTCAGCTTCCCCACCTCTGAGTTCTTCAGGGGGCTTCTTGACTACTATGGTCTTCAGCTTTATCATTTGAACCCAAACTCCATGCTCCACATAACCCTTTTTATCCATGTGTGCGAAGCTTTCCTTGGCATCCTTCCCTACTTTCAACTCTTTCGGCGTATGTTCTACCTTAAGCCGCATCCAAATAAGGACCAACCCTGCGTCGTCGGTGGGGCGGGCTTCCAACTCCGCGGATCCCTTCGCAAGGAGTATTTTTCTCTCCCTTTGAAATCTTCTAACAAGGGCTGACATGCGAGTTGGTTCTACATCAACAATCTTGAACCCATCCTACCAAACTTCGTTGGCCTTCCCCCTGTGCCTAGGCCCAACTGGAGCACCGTGCCAGTGGCCCAAGATTGGGATGAAGCCAACAGGCTGCTAGCGAAGATCTTGGAGATGAAGCAGAAAGGTCTTCGGGGCGAGCAGATCACTTGACACTTCATCAAGAGCCGACTGGCTCCGATCAAGGAGCGATCCAAACCAGCCTTTGAGTACGAGGGCGAGAGGGACCCCAATCGGGAAGACCGCGACTCCCTCAGCTTCGAAATCTTGAAGATTCGCATGTACAAGGTCTTCTCGACTGGAATTACAGTCGAATGCAGCCTCATGCTGCCAGTCCTCCCATACAGCCTATATCGCCCTCCTCCTCCGGTAAGCCGACTTAACTCCTTCATTGCCTTGCAATCTTGACGTCACACTTCTTAGTGTTGTAAAAATCTTTCTTGCAGGAAAATGCCTCCATCATTTCGAAGCCATATAAAATTCCTCACGACGACGTGTCGACTCGGCCTGTTAAGAAGCCAGCAGGTGGCGTAAAATCCAAAGTGATCCAGCTGGGAAGAGGGCGGCCCCGAGTGAAGATATCAGTAAGCGAGCGAGCAAAAGGAGGCTAATCATTGATGACTCGGACGACGATGTCCCAGCCCCTCAAGCCAAAGCGACCCCTCCAAGGCCGTCACCGAAAGCAGCGCCCAAAATCCGCCGATCGACCAGGTACATCTTATGACCAAAATCGAGTTCTTTGTTGAAAATACTTTCATCTTCACCCCGACTGCGCCTGTCGTTCGCTTGGCAGGAGGCCTCAAGATATAGACCTCGCCGGGCAGAGTGAGGGACCAACACCAGCTGCAGCAACCGAGGCATCAAAGCCTGCGGAGCCAAAACCTCGGAGCCCTCTTCCGAATGAGAGCGCTCCGGGTGGAAGGCCCTCACCCCAGCGAAGATACTCCAAGGAAGGAGCCCCACCGCGCCGGATACGCCGATCGGAAACCGTCGGCGCGTAAGAGCCCCTAGGCCATTACTCAAAGGGCCCCGATCAAGACCAATCGGGCAAAAGTCAAGAAAGAAAGAACAGCCGGGCAGTGCCGGTTAAAGATCCAGCCACCGAAACCAGTAAGTCTTGAATCAACCTCTAGCTTTCCAGTCTCTAGTCAATTCTTCCCTCATCTTCATTCACTCCTTCTGAACCAATCAGCCAAAGTAGAGGAGATTCCCAGGTTGCAGTCTTTTGAAACTTGGGTTCCTCTGATCAAGATTGAGTGGCGGGATTCGGAAGGCCAGAGACAACGCATCATCTTGAATAAACAAATGGAGAGCGAAGAAAGAGATGCGCTTGTAAGCAGCCTGAATGAAGCGACTCGGCTGCTAAATGTAAGTCCTGATCCTTTTCTGTTATAGCATCATCATCTCTTTTCAGTCGACCAACTTCAGATCTTGAGCGCAAAGGGGGTACTGTCGATCGATGGCCAAGTCCGATGCACTCGAGAAGTTGGTCCCGCACCTGAACTCTCTGGAGAGCATCCAGCAAGAGCTGAAGACCACTCAAGAGGAAGCTGCATCGAGGGAAGCAGCCCTAAGGAGAGAGATAGCCGCACTCCGGGAGGAGAACCTCGAACTCCGGGGTTCAGTCGGGAGTAAGCTTAGCCCTCTCGGTCTCTTTATGTCTTCAATTATATTCTGTGCTGATCTTGGTTGTTAATGACCTTCTTGTTGTAGAAAATTCATTGAAGGTCCACTTGCTTCAAACCCAGCTAGAAGCAATCAGCATCAGCAAGGCCGAGCTGGAGACCGAGTTTGAAGGTGAGCTTCTTCAAAACAATGTTCTCTGTGTTGCTTCGTTTTCGAATGCTTTGTATGATCGTACGCCTTTGGCAGCTTACAAGGTCAAGACCCGAGCTCAATACGATGTTTTGATTGAGAGGGTCAAACAAGCTGGAAAAGTCAGGGAGGATGTGGCTAACGCGACGACGCCGATCCTGCTGTCGCTGTTCCATAACGAAGTCGGGGCCAGCTCGTTGGACGCCGTCGAGATCTTTGATAAGCCTAGGCGAGCCCCTGACCAATATTTGGCCAACATTTTCAAGGCGACCATCATGGGAGCGGGCTTTGCCCTTGCACAGACGAAGTCGCTCTACCCTCGAGTGGACATTGATTCAGTCGGGGAGGGCTTCACCGATGGCACTTCAGATGAGCCAGCCCTTGAATTGATTAGTGAGGTACAGGAATCGACCAAAAGGGTGGCTGCTGATGTAGTGAACCACTTCCGACCTTGATTGTTTTGTGAACATTGTATGCAACTTTCTGATGTAGACTTGTAAATATTCAGCTTATTTATGTTAATGCCTTGATCCGAGGTTTTATGTAAAGTTTCTTAAGTAATTTTCATCCGACTGTCACCAAGCCTAAGCTTGATTAGGTCATCAAAAAATTCTCAGTCCTTATACATTGAACTCGAATCAAGGAACATTAGACAATGATAAATCAAATAAGCATAGGTTGCTGAGAAAACCATGCTTTATTGACATATATACAGCCCTCGACTGCTAACTCAAGAAATCATCTTGCTTGAGGTTGGCAGTCAAGAAGAACATGAGACTTAAGGCAATTTAAGCATAGTATCGTTGAAGATGCTCGATGTTCCAGGAGTTCTCCACCATAGATCCGTCTTCACGCTTTAATCGATATACCGAGTCACCTCAGCGATTATATATGGTCCTTCCCATAGGGGAGATAACTTGTGACGGTCCTTGGTGGTCTGAATCTTGCGTAGAACCAGATCGCCAACGATAAAAGCTCATGCTCAATCGTTGCGACTGTGGTATCGTCTGAGCCCTTAAAGATATTTTGCCGACTGGATGAGGGCTGCCTCACGCGCCTCTTCCAGTCGGGTGAGGTCATCCACTCGGTCTGGGTCGTAGCGTTCGTCGTTGAAGCTGCGGACTCGGAGAGATTCGTACTCCATCTCGTTTGGCAACATGGCTTCTGCGCCATAGACCAAAAAGAAAGGAGTTTGGCCGGTAGCCCGACTGGGAGTGGTCCGCAGAGACCATAGAACCGAGGGGAGCTCTTGAACCCACTTGCCGGCATAAGGACTTAGGCGATCAAACACGCGGGCCTTGATGCCTTGAAGAACCATGCCGTTGGCACGCTCAACTTGTCTATTGCTTTTGGGATGTGCAACCGACGCACAATTCCTTGAAGATGCCTCCAGTGAATTGAGTCCCATTGTCGGTTATAATTCTATTTGGGACGCTGAACCGGTGCACGATGTTGAGGATGAAGTCTCGAGCCTTGTCAGCAATGATTGTAGCAACCGGCTTAGCCTCGATCCACTTGGAAAATTTGTCAATTGCGACGAATAGGTGTGTGAATCCTCTTGGAGCCTTCTTGAAAGGGCTGACCATGTCTAAGCCCCATACCGCAAACGGCCAGGATAATGGAATTGTTTGGAGCTCTTGGGCTGGGACATGGCTCTGCCGGACGAAGAAATGGCAACCTTCACAAGTTCGTACCACTTTGTCAGTGTCGGAGACCGCCGTGAGCCAGAAGAAATCTTGTCTGTAGGCTTTGTCCACCAAGGTGCATGATGCCGCGTGGCTTCCGCATATACCCAAGTGGATGTCTTGGAGTAGTTGTCGTCCTTCCTTAGGTGTGATGCATCTCATCAGCACTCCAGAGGGGCTCCTCTTGTATAAATCGGAGTCAACCATGGCATAGGCTTGACAGCGGCGTCGGACGCGTTCGGCCTCATCCCGGTCTTCCGACAGCTCTTGCTGAGTTAAGAATTTGATGAGCGGCGTCCTCCAGTCGGCGTCGATCATGGCGGCTTCGTTTGCAGTTTGATCGTTGGGAGTTGGTTTGGCTGCAACAGTTGGTTCATAGAGATGCTCTACAAAAACGTCTGTTGGAGCGGCTTCTCGCTTGGACCCAAACTGTGCCAACTCGTCAGCTGCCTCGTTATTATGTCTTAGGACATGGGATAGTTCCAGTCCATCAAACCTGTCTTCAAGTTTGTGAACTTCTTGCCGGTAGGCCTCCATGGTGTCGTTTAGACAGGACCAGTCCTTCATCACTTGGTTCACAACCAACTGGGTATCCCCTTTCACGACGAGCCGACGTATCCCGAGTGAAACTGTGAGCCGCAGTCCATGTGGCAGGGCTTCATACTTGGCGACGTTGTGTGAGGCGGAGAAGTGAAGGTGGAAAACATATCTTAGCCTTTCCCTAGTCGGGGAGATCAGCACGACTCCTGCTCCCAAGCCGGTGATCCTCTTGGATCCGTCGAAGTGCATGGTCCAGTATTGAAGGTCTTCCCGAGATACGTCTTCTTGCTGTTCGGTCCACTCAGCCAAGAAGTCCGCTAGGGTTTGTGACTTCACAGACGTCCTTGCCTTGAAAGTTAAGTCCAACGGCATCAGTTCCAGGGCCCACTTCGCGATGCGCCCAGTCGCCTCCCGGTTGTGGATGACATCGCCGAGTGGAAACAAAGTGACGATGGTGACCGAGTGAGCCTGAAAATAGTGCGCCAATTTCCTCGCGGTTATCAGAACACCATATAGCAATTTTTGTACCTGAGGGTAGCGAATTTTGGCTCCTGCCAGCACTTCGCTGACGAAGTAGATCGACCTCTGGATCTTCTGGACCCGCCCTTCTTCTTCACGCTCGACCACAAGAACCGTACTAACCACTTGGTGAGTGGCTGAAACGTATAGTAACAGGGGCTCTTGGGGCTGGGGTGAGGCTGGGACGGGCGACGTTGTGAGGAACTCTTTAAAATCCTCAAAGGCCTTATGGGCTTCTGGAGTCCACTGGAAGTCGTCCGCTTTCTTTAGCAACCTGAAGAAAGGCATGTCTCTTTCGCCGAGTCGAGAGATGAATCGGCTTAGCGCCGCCATGCAGCCGGTGAGCTTCTGGACATCCTTCTGGTTACTCGGGGGCTTCATGCTCAAGATAGCATTGATTTTTTCTGGATTGGCTTCAATGTCGCGATGTGACACCATGAAGTCAAGCAGTTTGCCTGATGGGACGCCGAACGTGCACTTCTCCGGGTTCAACTTCATTTTGAAGGCCCGAATGTTTGCGAAGGCTTCTTCTAGGTCGGCAATCAGGTCTTCTGTCTGCTTGGTCTTGATGACAACATCGTTGACATAAGCTTCCACGTTCTTCCCAATCTGCGTCTGAAAACATCTCTGGATCATGCGTTGGTACGTGGCCCCGGCGTTCTTCAGGCCGAAAGGCATCGTGATGTAGCAGTAGGCCCCAAACGGCGTGATAAACGATGTTTTCAGGCAGTCGGATTCTTTCAAGCTGATTTGGTGGTAGCTCGAGTAACAGTCCAAAAAGCTTAAGAGTTGGCAGCCGGCTGTTGAGTCCACGACTTGGTCGATGCGAGGCAGACCGAATGGATCTTTGGGGCGAGCTTTGTTGAGGTCGGTGTAGTCAACGCACATGCGCCATTGCACTGTCTTTTCGGGACCGAACCGGGTTAGCCAACCGGTCGGGATGTATGACTTCCTTGATAAAACCGGCGGGTAAAAGCTTTGTGAGCTCTTCCTTGATGGCATTTTTTCCATCCTGAGCGAACCTGAGTAATCGTTGTTTGATTGGCTTTGCATCATCTTTGACGTGTAAAGAGTGCTCGATCACCTCCCTAGGAATTTCAGGCATATCAGATGGTTTCCAAGCAAAAACATCTTTATTATTTTGGAGAAAGGTGACGAGCGCGCTTTCCTATTTAGGATCTAGTTCAGCACCGATTACAGCAGTTTTTGAGGGATCCGATGGATCAAGGGAGATCTTCTTGGTTTTGGCGTCGCCGGTTCCCGATTTGGCTATCTTCTTCGCGGGGATTTCACCCTCTACCGAAGTCGATGCGACCAATCGGATTTCTTGCTGACCACGTGATCTCTCATGAGACTGGGCCATGTCACAGCTCTCCTTGTCACAGGTGAAGGCTTGTTTTACGTCGCTGCGTAAGGTGATGACGCCGTTTGGACCCGGTATCTTCATGCAGAGGTAGGTATAATGGGGTATCGCCATGAACTTGCCGAGCGCAGGCCTTCCGATGATTGCGTGGTAAGCCGTCTCGAAGTCGGCCACCTCGAAAGTGATGTTCTCCGTCCGGAAATTCTCTCAAACTCCGAAGGTGACTGGAAGGGCGATGTGCCCGAGTGGCGTAGATGACAGCCCCGGGATAACTCCATGGAAGGGGGCTGAACTTGCCTTCAGTTCAGCTCTTGGGATCTGCATCTCGTCCAAGGTCTTGGCGAACAAAATATTGAGGGCGCTGCCCCCATCGATGAGGACGCGCTTGAGCTTGATGTTGCAGACCACCGGGTCTAACACCAGTGGATAGCGCCTCGGGTGAACCACTCGGTCGGGATGATCCGAGCGGTCAAACGTGATGGCCATCTCCGACCATCGTAGGTACTGTGGGACTTCGGGTTGCGCTGCGTTGACCTCGCAGTCAGTTAGCTTCTGTTTCCTCTTGGATTCATAGGCTTGCGGCCCCCCGAAGATGTGATTCAGCTCGCCCACGGGGTCTTGAAAGGGCTCGGCGTTTCCAGCCGGGTTGTTCTTCTTGGTGCCCGATGGACCGGCTTCATCAATCGGCTTCTTGTTGAGTTGTGCCGCATATTGCTCGGCGAACTGTTTGTAAATAAAGCAGTCCTTGGCCGCGTGCTTGTGGTTGGGATGATGCGTGCGCTGAGCGTTCATGATGGCGTCGTAGGCCGTGACTCGGGGACGGCGTTGGGAGTTGGATGTCGTGGCGACTAGGTCTTCAGGTCGGTGCTTGCGGTCCTTCTGGCCCTGGTTGTTGTTGCCGTTGTCCTTCTTAAGATGCCGACTTCCACCCGATTGCTTGTCGTCCCTTCTGTCAGGCCGGTCTTGGCGTGCTGCTTTGATTGCATCGCTGGATTTGGCGTAAGAGTTTGCCATATCAAATATCTGCTTCACCGTCTTCGGTGGCTTGCGCCCAAACTTTCCGATCAACAGCTCATCACGGACTCCCTTCTGGAAGGCGGCGATGATGATGTCGTCGGTGATGTTGGGGATCTTGTTACGCTTTTCGGAGAAGCGCCGGATGTAGTCCTTCAAAGGTTCGTTCGGCTTCTGGATGACGTTATAAAGGTCGAAGTGGGTTCCAGGTCTCTCGAAGGTACCCTGGAAGTTGGCGATGAAGTGGTCCCTTAACTCACTCCACGAGCCGATCGAGCCTCGTGGCAAGCTCGTGAGCCAGTTCCTGGCCGAGTTAGCAAGGGCAATAGGCAGGTAATTGGCCATGGTCTTATTGTCGCCTCCTGCCGCACGGATGGCGAGGGTGTACACGGTTAGCCATGACTCAGGGTCGGTCTTCCCATCGTACTTCTCGATTCCAGTCGGCTTGAATCCGTTCGGCCAATGCACTCGGCGAAGGTCCCGAGTGAAGGCGGGTACTCCGTCGTCATTGCTGTCGGGCGAGCCCCTTCGATCTTCACGGGAGCGCCGATCTCGTTTCTGATAACATCGGTCAAGGACTTCCCGCAGATCACTCGGCGGAGTCCTTGACAGTCGGAGTTATTGCTACGGCGGACCCGGTGGTGGACGGGTGGTCGTCCGTGCCGCTCTTCGCGGGAGTCGGCCGATTGCTCCTGATGCTTGCGCGTGGTCTCGTGACGAAGGTCTCTTGACCTAGTCGCCGTCCGGTCTGGCTCGGGCCTCTTGTAGTCCCTTGACCTCAGCGGCGGGAGTCGGCTTCTGTCGGGTGTTTCTGCCACTGACTCAGTCGGTCTTCGGGCTGAGGTGGAGGGAGGACCATTGGCCGTAGCCGTGACGATGGTCTTGATCTTGTCCAAGATTGGCGTTACGTCGGGGGGCGCCGTCTCGATCACGGTGTCCAGGAGTGTAAGGGCAGCGACAGCGTTCTGCTGTGGCGTCTGAAAGATGTTGGTGTTGCGGACCCGCGTTTGAAGTATGGCCTCTTGAGCGGATCATCCGGCTGCCCTTAGATCCTGCTTTCTTCTGTCGGCTTCCTCCTTGCGCCTCTTCTCCTCTTCCGTCATCTTGCGCTCTTGCTCAAGTCTGGCTCGTTCTTCTTCTGCGAGCCTACGGGCCATGGCTGAGTCGGTCTCGGCCACCTCAGCTATGAGGACGTCAAAGCATCTCGGTTCGTGGTCCTTGTCACAGTCGGAGTCGTTGGCTTCGTCCGAGGGGATGCCGTAAAGGTCGTCAAAGCCTGAAGAGCTGAGGTACTCGTCGAGCTCCGAGGATGAGCATGACCCGAACCGTTGGAGGATGACCACGACTTTCCTTGAGCCTGGGTTGCTTGGATCTGGATCGTTCCAGTCCGAGTCGTAGCTTGATGACGTGGGCTCCTCCAAGTAGGTCGACCTCGACTCGGGGGAGAGGAGCTTGTAGTAGATCTCAGCGGCGTTTGGTAGTCCAAACGACGCCGAGAGGTTTTCTTCCGAGTAGATTGGTTCCGACGGGGAGGTGAGGAGATAGCTGTGGATCTTGGCGGTGTTCGGTAGCCCGAACGGCACCGAGTGGGTTTTCCCTCCCGACTGGTCCGAATCCGAGTCGAAGGAGGAGGTCTTGTTGAAGTCGTTGGCGGCGAAGTCGCCGAAGCTTGAAGAAGATCCCATCGCGCTTGCCGACGAGATTGTCGAAGAAGTCTTGACGTGCGGGCCCCTACCTGGCGCGCCAACTATCGAAACTCGGTTTCGGCAATAAAAAATTGGGGGTGCAGTCAAGATCGCCAAGCTCGATGGGTTAGGTGGAAAACAAGGTTTAGACAGGTTCAGACCCTCTCGTGCGGTAATACTCTACTCTTGTTTCGGGGATTCGATCCGCCGAGTATATATTGATCTCGAGATCTAAGGCTGAAAGCTAATAGCTCATAAAGCATAAAAACATATCCCTCAAGGGACGCCCCTTACCCCCTTATATTGTCTTGGAAGGCGGGCTTACAAGTCGAAAACCCTATCTTACTCTAGGTCGGTTTTCTCAATCTTACCAAACCGTGACTATGAGCCGTTGCTTTATCTAATCGGCAACGTAATACCCAAGTCATAGTTGGTTTACATATTTGGCAGGCACAACCTATCCCTATCTCTAGTCGAATAAGCTTATCATGTGAATATCCGATTGTTATAATCTTCACAATTACCCAAACAGATTGCTTGCAATTCAAGTGATGGAGACGATGCAAGATGGAGGCTTTTCAGCAACAATACCAGCAATGATTTTTTCAGCAACAATACCAGCAGTCATAGAGCCCGCAAGTTATACTTTCTTGTCAAAAAATTTTTAACGAGTAAACCTATACATACCAAGCCATCGAAAAAAATCATTAGCTACCGACTTTTAAGAGCATTGTATTTATTCTGCTTCCTGGACTACAATAGCATAATAAATCAACTACATAACTGATCAACATAGTACCCTAACTCCAAAAATATTTATTTGAAATTTGTTTTTCACATGTTCGTAGCCTTTACAGCACTCTTAATGCTCAAATTAGGTAGAGTTTGTCTTATTAAATGAGGTGCCAGAGTTTGTCTTATTAAATGAGGTGCCATATAGGATTTTTTTTTATAAGTTGATAATATATATATTGAGAGGAGAGATGAAGACGTTAGGTATCAAAAAAAAAAACCAGGCAAATAGAAAGGGAAAGGAGGAAGATGATTGGTGGAAATTTTGATTTTAGAACGGTGACTATGTTGGTAAAAGACAAAAGACCTTCTCAAAGTTTATTGCTGCAGATATGTCGCTAGCTAGTCAATAAAACTAAAGAAACTCCATAGTAATGGTGCGTGTTCTCTGATCCGATGAAATTTTATTTTTGACCAAACCAAAGACGACTTACTGGCCGCGTCTTTTCTTTACATTATCATGGTTGTGCTGTGCCCGTACCCAAACAACTCCCATAGAACTTTTTTTCCTGAACACAGTTTATCCTTGTTTGGAATGACTTGTACACTTGTATTGCCTCTATTCCAAAAACGTGCAATTCTAAATTTCTTTTTGGGAAAAGCCGTGGAGCATTGCTCCCCAGTGGAATATATTAAAACCAGAAAAAAGGAGTTACAACAACTATGTTAGCTGGCTGCTAACAATCAAGAAAAGCAGAAAACTTACGGACTCACCTAGTACAATCTATCAGTGAAACAGAACTTCACCAGGAAAAAAGAGTAAAGAAAATTACAAAGAGTTGATCCAATTCATGTCAGTAAGGGATCAGTTATATGTTATGGACAATGGGTATTACGGATTCATTATATATATATATATACACTAGTAAATATGTTTGTGTGTTGCAACGGACGTCATTTTCTTTTATCATAATTATTTCAAAGTTAAAGTATCATGAAATTTCAATTTATATTTTTTTTCTTTATGTCTTCACCTGAGGCCTATTGTTCGACACACTTGGAATACTAACAAGTGAGTTGGATTTAATTTAATTTAATTTGAATATCAAAGGTGAGTTCGTTTTTTTCTATTGCAAAATACAAACTAAAGTTAGTATGTAAACAACATCATATAAAAAAAATCTAATGTGACTAACTTTAACTTTACACATAACATTGACACAAACCCAACGAGCTCGGCCAAATCTACGGTAACGTATAACTATTTCTTTCTTTTTCTAGTTATTTTTACGAGACAGGGAGAGACGCATGAGGTCTTTTTTTCATCCAACTCCTTCCTTTCTTTTCGGCATTGGGATTGCGGGTTAATTTTATAAACACTCAAAAGGTTTTAAAATAGTCGGGCGGACAAAAATACATTAGGTGCGGATTAATTTTACAAACACTCAAAAGGTTTTCTGCAAAATAGTTAGGTGGACGAAAATTTTGGATGAAAATATTACTTGCTTTATAAATAGTTATAGATATATAAAATTCTGTGACCAAGAAATGGCCAAGCAAAAGAGAACAAGAATACCTTGTTATTGCAAAAGCAGACAACCACACCTATTTAAATGAGAACAACTATACCACGTGATCTCATCCGATCTACGTATATTTTTATTTGGTTAAATTGTGCCATCCAAGACCAAGAAATGGCTGAGCAAAAGAGAACCAGAATATTTTGATATTGCAAAATTAGACAACCACATCTATTTAAATAGAGACAACTATACCACGTGATCTCATCTGAATGATACGATATAAAATATATATCAGATTCTCATATCTCATCGGTGTCAGTTGATATTTCTTGGTATGAGATCAATCTGGTCCTCATCAATACCAGCTGATACCTGTTAATACAAATGATACCCTGTACCAGTCGATGCCCCGTGAGTATCAGGATGATACTTATGATATCATGCTTGATATCAAACATGGTACTCAAGTATCGATTCATAATATTTATGAAGTAAAAGCGCTTGGATGCAAAAATTGTCGAATATGTTTGTTCAACCATCCCATTTCCCATCGTGTGAATTGTGAAGTCGTGATTTCGACGACTCTGGCTTCCCTCATCCTCCCAGTCAGAACGGTGACGGCAATGGCAACTCTCACCCTCCATAGCCGAGAGGAGGAGGAACAGCATGCAGGAGGGTGATGGTGGTGGAGGAGGAACAGCAGGACGCGATGGTGGATTGGTAGAGGAGGAGGAGCAGTAGGAGGCAGAGCTACTGGCGGTAGGCGGCTCGCCGGCCGGACCAAGCAGCTGCGGGCCGCGCCTCCCTAGCATGCTGGGGGCAGGAGACCAAGCATCCTGTTCCCACGCCTTATAACAGGTCTTTACCATTCCCGATTTAAATGGGGGTATTTAAGATCATGCAAAAAGAATCATGGATTGAAAATGGCAAAGACGGTACATCTAGTTTGATTATTCAGGACAAATTAGAAGACAGTTTATTTGATCTTTAGATGTACAAATAGAGTAATTTTATAATCTTTAAAAGGTACTAGAAGATATTAATATTGTTAGTATAAATTTGATACCTTCTAATATCAGAGATATCAAGAAATACCGAATTTTATATAAAAAATATAGTACCTCCGTACTTTCTCAAAGACCGTAAAATCACTTATGCAAATAACATCTGTTTATTTAAACTATATACTATTTATACATTATTTATAGTATTCAGTGGACGGGTCTACCACGCATCTTGGATAGTTTATAGTTGAAAAAAGTAATTTCGTTCCTAAGAAATATTCTCTTATTTTTCATGCTATCCAAATAATAAAAACTGTGATTTAAAATAGATAAAAAAATATGTAATATGTTACTCTTCATATTACTCTACATGACTTGCAAGTTTAAAGTGGGCATATACACGTTGTAAGAAAAAAGTATGTATGTGAATATTAAACACATTCAAGGTTGTATTTGTTCCATAGAGTTGAGGAGTTACGTGCTACGAAATACAGAAGTCGACCTCATGAGGATCCCCGCATATATAAAGCAAACAGGCTTAGCATTGCTGAAGGCTGAGGCCGAGGGCATATATCTCCCCTGTATAATAATGGAGCGAGAGATAAAAGGCCATCCTCTCCACCCTAACTGCCCCCTCGTGCTGAACGGCAGCGGCAAGCGCTTTGTGTGCAATGCATGTAAGCTCACTGGCTCCGATATGTATGTCTACAGCTGCGCCGGCAGCTGTGATTTCGACCTCCACGGGCAGTGCGCGACGTGCCCGGAGAAGCTTAGCTTCTGGGGTCACCCGCAGCACGAGCTCATCCTCCAGCGGTCGCGCGCGGACATGGGAAGGGTGCTGATGGGGGTGCGGTCGGACATCCGCGCGGCGCTCATGTCGACGACGCCCAAGGGCGGTGTCCTCCCGGTCGGCTGCGAGATGTGCACGCTGGAGATCGAGGGGATGCACTACTACTGCGCCCCCTGCGGCGTCTTCGTGCACGCGGTCTGCGCCATGCTGCCGAAACTGGTGCGCACCGCAGCACACGAGGAGCACGATCTGGCGCTCTTCTGTTCCGCGCCAACCATGTGCTCGGCGTGCAAGATGCCCGCCGCCTGGGCCTACCGGTGCATGCCTTGCCTCGCCTTCTACCACCAGAACTGCCTCCCGGAGAACGCCGGAATTTTCGCTAAGCCCTTCAACGATCGCCCGTCGAACCCCTTCATTGTGCCACCGCCGATGACGGGCCCCGGTGGCGGTGTCGTCGTCGGCGGCGGCGGCGTTATGATGAACGAAGCAAATCCGTTTGGTTTAGTGCACACGTATCGCAATCGAGGCCTCTAGTCGCAGCCAGCTACCACATCTCCTCGGATCCCTGGACCAACTGCCATATTATAATTACCTTCTCGATCGAGTCCTTCCGTTCCGCACAATTTGTATTTCTCTTTTGATTACTCTACCTAGCGACATTTCCGAACGTGTGGCATGTTATCACTTATTCGTCTACACCGGGGAATAAATAAAAACAGTTCTGCATTTTATCTGGTTCTTTTTTTTCTTAGCGTGAAGGATTTCACTAACGCGGCCCTGTATAGAGATCACTAACCGGTAACCACCAAAGCCATTAAATGTAAATTGGATCACGCCGATAAGATCCAATTTACACTTACAAGGGCAGCACATCATTTTAAATTATATACCCTCATCTAACCATAAATATCTTAGGGTATGACTTGATTAAACTTTTAAAATAAAATTTTCAAATGCATGCTAAAGTGCTTTGCTTACATTCACTTCAGATAGTACTATCACAATATTATAATATAAACTTGCTCAATTTTACTCGATTTGAAGGCCAATGTTTGACAAGTTTCACTGAATCTTGTCCAACAAAATGAATTCATCAAAAGAAACTAACAATTATCAGATATGGCATGGGCAGAGCAGGAACACGCCTAACCCATGCTTCCTTAGTAACAACTCCAAGAGACTACTAATTTTATCCTCAATACCTTGTTTGGAGAAAAAAATAAAAAAATAAGACTCCAATGGTTCCCCCAAAACTCCCCTAAAAGATTAGCAACGCCAAAAGAAACATCTCTCACCGCGCATATATTGGCAACGCCAAACCTTCCCCCAATCATATGCCAACATCCTTCCGTGATGCCTTCCCACGATTTTCCCCGCCCTGCGCTCCTCGGCACCATCGACCCACGTCCCCGTCACTGCCGACCCGCGCTCCCGCATTGGCTATGGCGATCCACCGATCTAAGCGATGCCAGTGGTGACCGGCCGTGGCGAGTGGCGGTCGCTGTAGCTGGTGCCGTAGTAGTCCGGTGTGGCGGCGATGCTACGCTGCGCGTGCAGCTGCTCGTAGAAGCGCCCGATGAACTCGTCAGCCTTCCTGTCCACCTGCTACTGCCCGTCGCCCGCCAATGCCGAGTTGTCACCGTTGTTCACAGCAAACGGCGAGTCGATGATGCGACCGTGATGCCGACTCGTCGCCGCCGGGGCAAGGCTGTGGGAGCAGGCGGGCATCCACAGCAACGTCATCTCAGCGGTGGTCGGCGCGACGATGGTGGCGCCCAAGGAGGCCGTCGCCTCCTCCTCCTCCTCGTCCGCCACCGCCGGTGGTGGAGGAGGGCGTGTTGGGTTGAACTCGACCTCGCGGCGTCCGCGGGAAGGCTCGTACATGGCGAGCACCGATTTTGTATTATTAGGGAGTAATTTTTAGCGTTTTATTGTGGGCTGACATGTTTTTGGGGAAAATTTTTTTAGCATAGCCCCCAATACCTTGTTTTGGTGAAAAAATTTTTAGCAGTTTACGAATCAACGCCAACACACTCATGCCTATCTCAGTACGAGTAACCTGACGTTACCCGTGGGTATTTTAGAACATGAATTATATAGATCTATAGATAGATAATTAAATAGATATCACAATTAACAAAGCTAGTAAAAATATCGACACCTGAACACAAGCTAACAAATATCATCAAGTCATCAACATTTCAAAGTTCAACGCAACATCACAACTATATTGCTTTATGCTCAACAACAATTAATTAAATTTAGCTAACCAAACTAGAACACAATTCACAAGCTATAGCAATGTAGGCAATATATAGGCACCTAGCAAATATATAACGTCAACAATTAACTAGGGATGGGCCAAAATCAGCTAGGAACGTATATATCAGGTCGGGTATAAAACAATATCGAGCTGTCTCTGTTAGGATTTTGGGTCTCAGGTCAGACTTGCCAACGGAAAAAAAAACCAACACCCATGCCCATCAGGCACAGTACCAATGGATAGGATTGTCGTCCCCAAATAATTATTTGCTTCGTTTTTAATATATGACACCGTTGATTTTTTATATATTTGACCGTTCATATTATTTAACAAAACGATATCATATATTTTAAAAATATCTTTTCACTTTCAAAACATAAACTAATCATTTTCTCACAAATCATCCGTTAACCAAGTCTCATGGTTAAATAACCTTCTTTGCACCGGGTCTAGTCCTCTCGACCAACTAATCCAAACTTAGCCTTCTCAGTCTCAAACCCCTAGATTGGCCATCTCAGCCCTATTGTGCCAAACGACATCCCAAGTCACACGGACCCGTTTCCAACCACGAAGGTTGTCCGTCCGTTACAAAGGACTTTAATCAAACAAATTTTAATACAAATCTATGCTAAGGGAATCACCTTACATTCGCTCTTGACTGTGGGAACGGTTGTTCGAACAGTTCAATTAAACTTCTATAGAAACAGTATGCTTTCCCCATGGACACGAAGCTGACACCGATACTGGTCGGTATCGAAGGTCCATGACAAGGCTTTTCCCTAGCCAACACCGCATGGTTCCCGACAACATCTCACAGTCAAGACAAACCCCTATCTTAGGAGAGTGCCTTTGTTTCCACCACGGTGTTCCTCAACTGCCAATATGTAAGACACCTAAGTTTCAGCTAGTTACTCATCCAAGGGCCTCCCATTTTGCCCATGTGGTAATACTGTAAGATGCAATATGATCGAAGAGTGGCTTGCCTTGCTATTGGCCTTCAAATCTCCGAGAAATTCAAATCCATTGAATCTCCAAAACATCTGCTACGCGCTCAAAAGAGAAAACCATCCAAAACCCTATAAAATAAATAATAAATTTTCACACCTTGCCCTGGCACCGTCATACAAACAATGCTAAGGAGAGTGTGCCGCAAGAGAAAGGCGAACCTTCTCCTGCAGAACCATGTTTGCCGGTACCAGTCTCAGGAAATATGTGCTAGTACCCTCGATAACATGATGAATCATTGCAATGCTATATCAAATTTGTACCTTTATGTTGCACCCTTGGGAAATCCCTAAGTAGTAACCTTCATCTAGAAACAACAGCAGCAGAACCTTAGCATAGCTCGAATACCAATCCACAAGCAGCAACTTGTTTATAGGGACGAAACCTATCCTTCATATTCATCAAATTGAACTTAGAAAGGGGAGAAAAACAACAACAATAGGAGGGTGAGTACTTTCGTACTCCGCAAGCCACTGGGAAAGGTGAATAATGCAAGCTTCAAAGGAAGGTTGGGTTTATTTTGCAAATCTTTTGTTTCGAAATACTTTTCAAACTTCTATGAATGAGGGTTTTATAAACCATTTGGAAGGAGACTTATTGTCTCGATCCGCACACGAGATGCTTTGCAACAACTCAAGTGGGTAAGCAAGATTTTAGTTGTATCATTTTATTTCCTTTTTCTCTATTAGTTTCCAACATCTCTTACCACTTTATCCTCGTTTCACATTATCTCAAACACATGCTCAACACATCCTGCACCTTGGCTCTCCCAAGCCGTCCATATACTATACCACTCTGCTTCTGCTCGAGAAGCCTATTGTATGATGTCATTCCGACATCCTAGGTCACACAGGCTCATTTCAAACCACCCAGGTTATTCGTTACTCACTTCGACCAACTCTAGAACTAATTCCTATCCAACATACCAATTTCACAAAGCATAGGCAAACAAATCTATGATAAGAAAATCACCTCACATTCACCCTTGATCGTGGGCACAGCTATTCGAACAGTTTAGCTAAACTGTGCAAAGCTTTCACGCTTTACCCACACGACACAAAACTGTTCATCCACGGTTAGCTTCCTATTGCAATGAGGGAACTGCAATAGGGTTGTATCATAGAACTCATGTGGAGCCATATTTCCCTCATGTACTTGATTTTGAGTGTTGGACAGTCCATCTTCCTTCTCCTTCTCTGTTGTTTTCCCTACATTGTTGGGATTTGGCAGATCACGAGTGGTTTTACCCCCTCGTGTGGTCACCGCACTAACATTTTCTAAGGAAGGTTCGGGTTGCCCCGGAATCTTCCCCAATTCTAATGATGGGACAACAGCAGTTAACGAGCTAGTTGAGTTTCTAACATTTTATTAGAGCTCAATTGATTTTTAACAGCTGAAGAAAGACCTTTCATTTTAGTAGTTATGCTTTCTAAAGCCTTGTCATTGGCCTCTAACCTTTTAGACATGGTTTCATTAATCTTAGCATGACCTAAGACAATTATCTTTCAAGGAGGGTTGATTCGAATTAAAACTGTGGAAAGAATTGTTACCTCCTTGATAATAAGGGCGTTGATGATTCCACCCCCGTCTCCTTGTGAACAATACCCATTGTTGTTGTTCATATAACATACGTCTTCATGGGTCTCGGGGCAATTACTCCCCAAGTGGCCGGTGTTGCCGCATATATCACACGTCATGCGAGCGTCGACAACTTGGACATGGTTTATTCCTTCGGCCTTGTCATCCAGTTTCTTCAATAGGAGGTCCAGCTTAGTGGCAAGCATGTATGTTTCCTTAACAATATGCATGCCCTGCTTACCGGGTTGGAGACGATCATCGCTCCACCCTTGGTTGGAGACCATCTTCTCAATTAGCTTAGTCGCATTAGCAACGGTTAATGAGAAGAAAGCTCCTCCGGCAGCAGTATCAACATGATCACGGGTAGCCGTAGTTAACCCGTTATAGAAATTTTGAATAATGAGCCAGTCATCCATTCCATGGTGAGGACAAGCCAAGATGTATTCTTGGAACCGCTCCCATGCTTCGGGGATTGACTCATCTGATGACTGCTGGAAGCTTGAAATTCTTCCACGAAGGACATTGGTTTTACCCATCAGGAAGAACTTCACGAGGAACGAGTTAGAACATTTGTCCCAAGGAGCTGACAACACTTTGGTTCGCGTAGAACCACTGTTTCACCTTCCCAATGAGAGCATGGAAACAGTCGGAGTCGGATGGCATCTTGGGTAACTCCCTTGATAGTGAAAGTGTTGCATATCTCCAGAAATGATTGGAGATGAGCGCTTGCACTCTCATTGGCTTTCTCACAGAATGGGTTAGCCTGCACCATAGTAATCAGACCCGTCTTTATTTCAAAGCCGGCATCGGCATCACCCGTGCTGACTGCTGGTCCGGTAAGGATGTTGGCAGTTGAGGGTGCCAATAAATCACGGAGGGTCTTTTGGGCCATTGAGCTTGATGGTGCATTAATGACCAGTTCACTTGTCGAGAGGCTCACTTGAGGAGGAATGACACGAGGTCGAACTCTTTTTACAAGTGCTTCCGGATTTTGATTGTAATTTGTCGACAAGTTAAAACCAGTTATCCACTACCCTGTTTTCACATAAAAGAGAAAACAGACCAAGGTAAGCATGCTAGAGCAAAGGTAAGTCAACTATGAACATATCAATAAACACATAATTAGTATTTCTTCTTAGACCAATGTCTTCTCAGGCAACGGTGCCAGAAATGCTTGTTAGTATTTCTTACGATCATATATAAATCTACAAGCACATAGATATACCATTGTAACACTTCACCCTGGAGTATTCCGGGGTATCGTATTTTATCCTAAAGAAAGACGGAGGTCGAGAAGAGAATACTAAGTTACTATGAATATTCATATATTATAGCTGAGTTGCCAAAGTCTAGGTAGGGGTAAGAGGTGAAGGATAAATTGGTAGTGTGACACATACAGAAGAGTCCTAATAATATACTAGTGCTAAGCGGAGAGTATAGTATTAAAGCTGAGTTTCTAATGTACTTCTAATATAGTTGCACAGATTATACAAACAATTATGTTCATGGTTAGTTACTCAGTTCTATGCTCCCAGGCCTATGGGGGTACCGCCTTTAGTGGCCCGGCCTGCCACCCAGAGTCGATCTCTTATCGTCCGTCCTATGCCATACCCGGATGTGGAGGATTACAAAGGATGAACAGGGCTATCACCACTTGCGGCCTACCTCTATAGCCCGTGGGATATGACCATAACCAATGTCTAGAAACAATCTAAGCACCATGCTTACATTGCCATGGATACTCTTGCTGCTCATGGCATCAATGACTAAGACAAGAGAACACCTACATTCTAAATGCACATTGAATTGTGACCGTGGCAATAGAGTTACTCGTCTAACCATGATATAATTATCATATAAACTATGGATGGAACATATAACCAAACAATGAGCATATGAACCATATTCAATTGTACAAGAAGATGAATACATTATATTGATCATAGTAGTACAAAGTAAGAAAGATAGAAAAGCCATAACCGACTCACCGATATGACTCGGGAATCGATTAGAAACTCTAACCTAACCGTTAACTCCACTAGCCTAGAGACTAAGAGTGTAAAGTAGGAACTCTAATTTGTGGTGTGTCCTTCATTAAGTGTAGCCCCCTCTTTTTATAGCCTTCATATGGAGGTTGTAATGTCGGTTTGAGCCTAGGAATCATGCATAACCGTCATTAGGAGTGAATGAGGAGTCGTCAAGTGTAAGGGGAAGCCGAGGGCGCCAAGCCTGGTTCAACCGAACCCAAGCCACCGTCTTTGCCTAGTGGATGATAGGTGAGCCCCTTAGTCGGTTCCTGGGTGTTTGGTCCCACTTTGAGTCGGTTTCAACTGACTTGTGAGCACTTCAATTTGGGGGATGTTGACGTGGCGGTCGTCGATTGGTCGGAATTATGTTTCTTCGCTACATAAGCATGCTTTCACTTAATTTCTTTGTATAAGTACCTACACTCAAATAATCTTTAGGGGCATGTGAAACTTAATTAATTTTAAACATATATGAGTGTAAGAGATGCTAATTCCCCTTTTATTCCCGAGGTATGTGACGGTCGGAATCGGTACTTAACGATCGTCAACACCGAACTATGAGGTTGTGGTTGTAAGTTAGATTTATTTAAGTCAATAGGTATCAATCATTGTTTCATCGGGGTTTCAGCCGATGAGTTATCTAGACATTGCATCGGCTTATAATGATTACACAAATAGGTTTTAGCCGATTGCAACAAAGGTTTCATTGATTACTTGATTATTTGGATTTAATGACATGGGATCTTCAGCTGATATATGTTTTAACCATCGGATCAACATTTATTATATCTTATTATTATTGGCCGATTGGTTTGTTAGATATTTGCTTCATTATATCTATATCGGCTGATTGATTCATTGGATATCTACTTTGTCACATTTATATCGGTCGATTGGTTCATTATCTTATTACATTATTATCAGTCAATTGCCTTTATATCATTATTTATTCAAGTGTCATAATCTACATCGGACATATAGCTGATTGCTCAAAACCCTATCGACATCGTCTAGTATCGCTATATCGGCTATCGGCTATCAACAACTATTGGATATCGGCCATCACACTATTGGTCAATTCTACATTAGACTATCGGCTATCGGTTGAGACATATATTTTGGATCTCTCAGCAGGACCTAGGCTTCGTTTCATCAACATCAACCTATTGGCCGATCAGCCTTACATCTTTTCAGTTGCAGGATCAAACTAACTGGCACGTCCGCATCTCACCAATATTTCTGGACCTGCACTGGAGCTAAGTAGATCTCCAAGGCCATTGTGTTTGTCGACACAGTTTGTGTTAACACAGACTTGGCACCATCGTCTAGGCGAGGATTTTTCGTCAACAGGATGATTTTGAACACAAGCTAGGACAGAGTTTTATGTCGGCTGATAAGTTAGAAGAAGTTAACATTGGAATTGGTGATAGGACAAGGCTGATATTTGTAAGTGTTAAATTGTCCCATAGATTTAAAAAGGAGTTAATTGAATTACTAAAAAAGTATAGAGATTGTTTTGCTTGGGAATATCATGAGATGACAAGACTTAGCCAATCAATAGTGGAACATCGGTTGCCTATAAAACCAGGGTATCGGCCATACAAACAACCACTAAGACGATTTAAACATGAGATGTATGATGCTATGAAGGTAGAGATTACAAGACTTTATGATGCCAATTTCATTAGGCCTTGCCGATATGCTGAATGGGTATCTAAAAGTGTCCTTTGTGGATATTACACATGCGAGTTCCTCACGGTTAATGGGATGTATAGGACCAACCTAGAGGATTTAAGTCTCTCAACTCAAAATATAAGTTCAATGATGAAATGTATCTCTAATTGATATTGCTATATATTTTCGTGCTTTTATGCATGCAGTTGCCTAGAATCGAACATTGAACTACCTTTGATGACGTAGGCATTAAAAACATACAACAGGACCTCTGCCACTTCATCCACCGTGAGTGCTACCATAAAGATGGAATGTTCTTTGATCCCAAAGGCAGCCTAGCGATAAGCGAAGAATATAAGTCTCTTTGGGAGTGAAGCCACATATTTATGTAATTAACAATATAATTCAAAATGACAGTATTGTAAGTATTGTAAATATTATTGTATGGCTGATACTTTTCACTAATGCATCCAATATATATGTATTATACCGTATTACATGTTCGTTAGCTGCTAGATGTATTTATTATTAATTAATTAATTGTAATATTATTGATTAAAAATTAATAATAAAAATTTGATGGAAAAATTATATTTTGATGGCTCTGTCCGTTTAGGAAAATATATTTTCGCAGACATACTGCTAAGAGGTCTGTGAGTGAATATACATCTTCCTAAATGGACCAGTCGGTCGTCTGCGAAAATAAACGATCTTCGTGAGCCTTTTTGCCTATAGACGGATCCGGTCGTCCGCCTGTAAAGTCCCATTTTGGCTACTTAGGGCATGTAATCGTCTATAAGAACCTAAAAATATGACATAGAGACAGCTAAAAAGACATGTATACAATGGACACTGTAGCTGTTTGTCTACTCAAAATATTAGAAAAATCTATTATACTACTTCATCACAGTCTTCATCCATACACGCCGAGACGTAGTACTACTTCATCACGACGACGGGTAGGGCGGCGGCGGCGACGGCGAGGCCGGCGATAGCGAAGGCGTGGCCGTCGCGGTGGAGTGCGGCGGTGGAGCCCGGCGGCGGTGGGGGCGCGACGGAGGAGCTCGGGCGGGCGGCGGTGGGGCGCGACGGTGGACCTCGGGAGGGCGGCGGTGGGCTCGGCGGTGGAGCTTGGGCGGGCGGCGGCGGAGGCGGCGGCGGGCGGCGGTGGGGCGCGACCGCGGAGCTTGGCCGGACGGCGGTGGGGCTCGGGAGGGCGGCAGTGGAGCGCGACGGTGGAGCCCGATGGCAGTAGGGGCGCGACGACGGAACTCGGGCGGCAGTGGGGGCGCGACGGTGGAGCTCGGGCGGGCGGCGGTGGAGCGCGGCGGCGGAGCTCGGGCGGGTGGCGGTGGAGGGCTGCGGTGGAGCTCGGGCGGGCGGCGGTGGGGGCGCGACGGCGGAGCTCGGGAGGGCGACAGTGGAGCTCAGCGGTGGGGCTTGGGCGGGCGGCGGTGGAGCTCGGGTGGGCAGCAGTGGGGGCGCGACCGTGGAGCTCGGGCGGACGGCATTTGGAATCGACGAGCGCTACAATGCGATGACATCGCGTCTGCTGCTTCTTGGGCCACGAGCCGCAATCCATCGTCTCGCGAGACGACGAGGAGGCCGTCTATACACGCATGCGAGGTCTTTTTTGCAAAATTGCATCATACAGACGGGGTGATATAGACCCATTGTACCTGCCCTTATGAAAATCGCTTTTTTATTAGTGTGCCTTACGAGTTACGATACAAGACAGTTTGAAATGCGCAGTATTGTTAACGTTCGGACAGATGCACAATGGAACGAACGCGTGCACTGATCTTTATCGTCAACGATGCTAAAATAATGACTTAAGTAGATAGCTTCAATATATATCTTCATGCCAGCTTTACAAAGAAACCAAATAGCACAGATCTCTATCATGAATGATGGTTAAATTTTGTCCTAAGCAGCTTCATTATTTGTCATGGTATTACTCTTATATATCATGTCTGCTCATAGCAGGGATCGCTACCATGAATAGTGTTAAAAACTGGACCAAAGATAATATCTTATTTGGTCATGGTATTACTACTCTTATCTTTCTTGTCGGCTTGTAGCACCGATCCTATCATGAATGATGTTAAAACTTTGACATAGCCACTGATCTTTATCGTCAACGATGCTAAAATAATGACCTAAGTAGATAGCTTCAATATATATCTTCATGCCAGCTTTACAAAGAAACCAAATAGCACAGATCTCTATCATGAATGATGGTTAAATTTTGTCCTAAGCAGCTTCATTATTTATCATGGTATTACTCTTATATATCATGTCTGCTCATAGCAGCGATCGCTACCATGAATAGTGTTAAAAACTGGACCAAAGATAATATCATTATTTGGTCATGGTATCACTACTCTTATATTTCTTGTCGGCTTGTAGCGCCGATCCTATCATGAATGATGTTAAAACTTTGACATAGCTTTACTATTAGTATTGCTAGCTCTTATTTTTTTCATGTTTGTATCAAGAACACAGTTAAAAATTGGACCAAAGTTTTTTAAAATGAAACGTACAGGTGTTCCATTGATATAACAGAAAAAATATAATATTATAGCCCTGAGAGTTCATAGGTAGGAAAAATAAAAGCAAAAAAATGAAGAAAACTCATTCGGTTGGATTGGAGCATCAACGCGGTCAAACGCTCAACCCAAGCCTTCACAACAACCCTATGAAAAACAACTCACACCATGCAGCCAACAGATCAAAGGCTTCTACGATGGCACCCATCAAACCTACACATAATTGGCCGTCAAAACCTTACAACAGAGCTTCCAGTCAACTGGTCATTAGGAAAGAGAGACCGTCTCTCTCTGAAAGGGTCCCCGCCATGTGGTACCCATCGCCGCCGCGCCGCTGCAACGCTAAACCCCGCCCAACGGGATGAAAATCACCAGATCTGGATCTTTCAAAGGACTCAATGCGCGGGGGCCTCGCCACATCCGCCGTTGGACACCACCTCATCGCTCATGAGGGCCACGCCACACCCGCAGCTGCACTCCTCTTCATGGGGGCCACACCACGCCCGCTGCTGCACTCCTCGTCGCGGGGGCTACGCCATGCCCGCTACTGCACTCCTCCTTCCGAATCTGCTTCTATTATCGCCGTCATAGCAAGAGAGAAGTTGTCCTGCTCCTCCCGATCTCCATCGAATTGTTGAGCCACCAAAGAGAGTCGACCTGGCCTCATTCACCCTCATTAAGCTCTCCACACAGCAGAGAGGTTGCCATCGGCTGAGGCGTCCCAAGATCCTGGGCACCGGCCTCCGCCTCCGACGACCACACTTCCTTGCAATACTCTGACCACTGGCCTCCACCACCAACGGTCAAGCCTCTCTGCGCCACCGTGCGCCGCGGCATGTGCCTGTCGAATCCGGACGCACTTCTTCCTCTTTTTCCCTTTTTCTTTTTCTCTTTCCACTCTTTTTCTCTCTCTTCCTTTTTCCTTTTTTCCATTTTTCTTTTCTTTTTTTGTTTTCTTTTCCCTATTTTTCTCTTTTTTTGTTTTTTTTTTTTCGCCTCTCTTTTTTTCTCTTCCTTTTTTTCTTTTTTATTTTCTCTTCTTCTCGCCTCTCTCTTTCTCTTCTTATCCCTCTTCGTCGGAAGCGCCACGTCGCAGCGGCGGCGGCGTGGTCACCACTCGAGCGGCGGCGCGCCACGGTCGACAGCCGCCCGCGTTTTCATCACCATCGAAACCACCCCTTTTCGTCCGTTGTCGCGTTCCCGCCACCGTCGCCGCATCGTCCACGTCGTCGTCGTCATCCTCGGCAACGGCAATGGACGTGAAGCCAGGAAGGAGAACAGCTTCGAGCAGAGGGCGCCATCACCATCCCCTGCGACGTCGGCCACTTCTGTGACCAGACACACCACGATGGTGCCCAAGACAGTGGCGGCCTCCTCTCCCTCTTCGGTGACGCTGAAGGAGGTCTCTTATCTGGCGAAACGGTTGTGGTCGGAGACGCCACCATCGCCGCTGCCATAGAGGTCGGCGAACACAGCCATGGGCGCGCCGGTCGCCAGGGCACCTTGCACGCTACCCTCCCGAGCGCCGTCCCCTCCTCCATCCACCACCCTCGCCACCAGATCTGGCCGAAGCGGTCACCGCTGTCGCTGTCCTTGCGATCTCCGACGCCAGGACCGTCATCGCTTGTGTCGTCGCTCAGCGAAGAAAGGTATGGACCACTTTGCGTCGCTCAGTGAAGACGGCCATGGGGGAGCTCCTTGCGCACGGTGAACGTGTCCAGGCCACGGCGTCCAGGGTGTTCGACGATGAGCCCGTCGAGCTGTCCGCGAAGGTGCCGCTCCTCCGCTCGCGCCCGGCAGAGGCCACCTTGGGACTCCATGGCAGATACGGCCCTGTCGCGGAGTTGTTCGTGCGGAACGGGTGCACGAAGATCGCCTCAGGAATGGCTGGAGTCGCGGCGGTGGAGGTCCTCGCCTAGGTCAAGGTCGTCTGCGAGGAGAACGGCGCGCGGCTCGCTGGCAAGCCATGGCGCACAACGGCGATGGCTCCCTAGGCGCATGGGGTGGCCTGCTCGCTGCCAAGTGCACGCGGCCGTGCCACTTCACGTACCAGCGGATGGACGCGGAGTTCTTCTCGCCGGACCACTGGTTCCTCGTCCACCTTGCAGCGCTGCCCTCCCGGGCGCTATTGTCGCCGCCATCCCCCATCCCAGCTGCCAGATCTGGCCAGAGCGGCCGCCGCCGTCGCCATCTTTGTTGTCGCTGTCGCCACCATTGCCTTGGGCAACACCCGCAGCCACCATTGCCTTGGGCAACACCCGCAGCCACCATTGCCTTGGGCAACACCCGCAGCCACCCGAGCCCGCAACCGGCTAGAAGCCCCGCCACGGCCATCTTTGCGGTCCCGCGGCTTTGCTTGCGGCGGCGAGGCGGAGGAGGAGGAAGGTGGGGATAGGAGCGGCTGGCCATCGCCTCTCGAGCCGCCCCTGGGGGAGAGCGGCGCGAGAGGATTCAAATTTTCCCCTTTGATGCACTCAAGTATCCTAAAATTGGACCAAAGTTAGCACCACTATTTGGTCATGGTACTATTATTTTTCCTATTGTCTTATACATAACACTTATATCTATCACGAATGATGCTAAAATTGTGATGTTATTTTCTTGATGAGTGTTCTGTATGTGTATATCCGGGATCGGTTGTGTAAAAGGCAAGTGTTCTATGTATATCCAAGATTAATTGTCTGTGTAAAACCAGACCCTCCATATAACACAAAGTGTAGACCGATGGTCTTTTTCTAAAACTGAAACCAGCGGGTCTGGCCTGTTGGTAGATGTATATATATCTAGTTGTATAGGGTACAAATGAAATATGGCATGCCCTATTAAATATGGCCGGCTATAAGTAAGGTTAATCCTGATTCCTGATGACTCCTCTAGTAGGAAGGCCGGTTTGGTAGAAAAGTTCCTCAGGCTGAGTTTGTTGGAATAAGTCCATATTTGACCATCCAATTATTGTCGAAGTTTAATTTTGACCATCCAATTACAAAATCGGGTATCGGATACCCTGAACTACTCAAACCGTTTACGTTCGGATAGCCCAGGCGGTTTTGACCGTTTCCTTTGCCACGTGGCACCTAGGGCTGAGTCAGCCCGTGCTGACTCAACAATAGTTGGATGGTCAAATATGAACTTGATTAATTCAGGGAGAAAAATTAGAAAAAAATGATTTTTAACACAAAGGGAAAAAAGATCAGCAGAACGATTAGCTAGCTAATATCTGCAATACTACTACTGATGCTACAACATCAGCTGGGTGACACTCTCTACAAGGCGTTCCCTCGCCAGAGATCGACGACGACGACGGAGATGTTGTCGGAGCTGCGGCGTGCGAGGGCCAGCTTGGTCAACAACGCTGCTGCCTTGGCGCACCACCACTGTCTGCCACGGCGGAGGCAGGCCTGCGCCACCTCGCAGGCGGCCTCGTTGCTGACGACGTCCCAAAGGCCGTCAGGCGAGGATGAGGCACTCGTCGCCGTCCGACTGTCGGTCACTGTCACCTCCGGCACGGCGGTGATGTACGGCTTCGGGTAGGCGTCGCCGATCGAGCGCGACATGGCGTGGACGCCCAGGACCCTGCCACCCTCCCAGAAGATGACGTGGTCGTCCCGGGCAGTGCGGGTGGGGTTAGTGCGTTGGCGCCGGTGTCAACGGCGAGCGCGAGTACCGGGGACCCGAGGAGGCTCTCGCCGACGATGGTAGAGGTGGAGGACGAGGACGAGGAGAGGGGCGTGGTCCTCATGGAGCGCGACCTGTTGCGGAAACTGCTAGAACCGAAGGTCATCTCGCCGCGGGCGGTGCGCCCCGTGGGCTCCACCATCCATGTCGAGTTCGTCCACGTCGACGCCAGCCGCACCGCCGCCGCGGCCCCGAAGACGGGGGAGGAGGTGGAGACGAAGCTGGAGTCGGACGACCTCCCTTTGTGTTAAAAATCATTTTTTAATTTTTCTTCCTGAATTAATCAAGTCCATATTTGACCATCCAACTATTGCTGAGTCAGCACGGGCTGACTCAGCCCTAGGTGCCACGTGGTAAAGGAAACTGTCAAAACCGCCTGGGCTATCCCAACGTAAACGATTTGAGTAGTTCAGGGTGTCCGATACCCGGTTTTGTAATTGAATAGCCAAAATTAAACATCGGCAATATTTGGATGGTCAAATATGGACTTATTCCGAGTTTGTTTGTTGGTTTTTTCAACCAACCTCCCTTGTTTTTCACGTGTATGTTTTTCAAACTGCTAAATGATACATTTTTAATTTTTTTTGAAAGTTACTTTTAAAAATCGTATTAATCTATTTTTTAAAGAATAGACTAATATATAATTAATTACATGCTATCGAGTCATGGATCAGTTTCCATCCCAGAACAACTAACGCAGCCTGAATTTCCTTGGGTTAATATGGCTTGAGGGAACTTCGCCCATCTGGACCTCGGATACTCTACTTATGTATGCCATATCTTTTTTTAGCAAATGGATGTCCGATTATCACGGCCATGTTTTTCAAGGCCCTTAATGGTATGTCTTTTTTAAAAAAAACTTCATCAACATTTCTTAGAAAATGTTTTAAAATCACTTTTTATTTTTCTAACATTTATTTCTTTCACGTTTGCCCACGAATAATTCATATAAACTCAGCATTATCCATCATATATTTATAACGGGATCTAGTATGTTTGAAAATAAATATGTCATATCTTTAATCACCATGTCTGTGAGTAGGACTCTATGTTGTCATGTTATGTGGTCTTCTCTTCGTAGGACTCGGTAGACTGTATATTCCCTTCTCTATATATCCCACGGTAGCAGGTGGGGGTATATGTAGGAATTTCGTATAATAGTTTGGCAAGTATGCCACATTATACATACATCGACAAATTAAAATTTTGGCCTAAGATAGTTTCATTATTTGGTCCACAGCTAGGAAAACCTTTTATAGTCCTGGTTTGCAACCTATTTTAGTCTCGGATTACAAACCATAACAACGAAAGCAAGATGTCTATCTTTAGTTTCAGGACTAAAGATAACAGCCACGTGACGCCTATATAAGTAGTCCCTGTTGATGTTACCAACAGTGACTAAAGGTCTTTTTTTTCATTGTTCTTTTGCTGCTTGCATATTGACATTTTCAAATCGAGTTTCTCCCGACATTCCCAAATCCCCACATCAAATTGACATCACAAATCAAATGAACATACTATGTTTGACATCACAAATTCACAGATCGAAAGTACATCACACATCAAATTCATACTCGAATGAACATATCAAAATTCTCAAAAAAATGAACATCACAGCGCTTGCCTCCCACCGGATCCGACGGAGAGGATGCCGGATCCGATAGAGGAGAGGGCTCTGCTGACGCCTGCTGCTCCTGGAGAGGACGAGGACGGATGGAGGAAGAGGAGGAGGAAAGGAAGGAGGCGCCGCCGCCACCTCCGAGCCGCCAGGCCGCCGCCATCTCCTTGCCGCTACCACCTCCCCTCCCGCCGAATCTTATGGAGGGGAGGGCGCCGCCGCCACCTTCGAGCCGCCGCCATCTCCTCCCTTCCCACCGCCGTCGCTGGAGCGAGAGAAAGAGCTGAGAGAGGGAGAGAGAGAGGGAAAGGGAAGGAGTCGGAATAAGTGTGCGACTATTAACGCCAGAATTTGGTAAGCCGTATCCCCATCGACTCAGTGTTCATATCGTCTCAAAGCTACTATCAGCTTAGAGTTCTACATCAGCCGATAGGAGTTTTCTTTTATCAACATCTTCAGCAGTCGGATTCTTGTTAGATTTGGTTTGGGAAGGTCTTATCCAGAATAAACCGAGTCTAAAGAGGATGTGGCTTGTATCCATTAATTAGGAAGAGTTTGTTAGCTTTCTATTTTATCTTTAGGAAAGTGTGTTAGTGTCCGATGAGGACTCGGTGTGTTTCTTTTTATCTTTAGAAAAGTTTAGATTGTAATTTGTTAGGATCTCTGTTAGCCTACGGGTATAAATATGTAAGCCCGAGGTTCATGTAAATCAATCTCTCGATCAATATAATTCGGTGCATCGCCACCCTTTTTTTCTCTTCTACTTTATTATCCGACGAAATTTGGCACCTGACGCGGGGCTGCATCGGCTTCGATCTTTGACGAAGGGGCAAGTCCCAGGTCCTACCGGCTTAGGCAATTCGTATTGGCTACGTCGGCGGTGTCCAAGGCTGCATCAATACATTTGACCTCTTGGATTGCTTCAATTCGGTTAACATCTTTGCCTGATTATTTATCATATATCTTTGTTGAATCTAGTCCTAATATCTCGATTTGGCTTTATCGGTTGTCTCTCGTTTTAGGGTTTCTACCGATACCGGTTAAATCGTTATATTAGATTAGATTAGCTTAGGCATCTACCACCCTAAAAATCAGTTAAGGGCTTGATTGTCTAAATATTATGTTTCTTTTCATACTTAGTGCTGCATCAGTTCAATTTGACCTACTAAGTCATGATTAGAACCGTAATCTCTTGCCTGCCTATTGGCTGCCAATAAGGGTTTCATCGGGGTTTCAGCCAATGAGTTATCTGGACGTCACATCGGTTATGCAGTGAATACATATAATCTTCGTCTTAAGGTATGTTTAAACATAAGTAATTTATACTATCTCGGTACGCTACCGATCTATCCCAGTCACTTGGTTTAAACATACTTCGAGACCTGGATTATATACTATTGATATCTATAGTCGATCGGGCAAAGCTATTTTCCCATGGACGTTGCATCAGCTTGTAAGGATTCTATATAAGTTGGTTTTTAGCCGATGACAACAGAATGTTCATTGATTATTGTTTCTCTGTCGGATTTTATGCTATCGGATCTCCAGCCGATGTATGCTTCAATGTTTAGATCAATGTTTATTTTATCATTGTGTTATCGTTAGCCGATCACCTTTATATAGGTGTTTGCTCAGTATACTGTCGATGGACTAAAACCCTAACTACGTCGGGTGACATTGGCAGCAATCGCACTATCGGCTTATCAGCCGATCGACTGTTTTGATATTGGCATCGGTTGAGATCGTGCTATTGGCCTATCGGCCGATCGGCTCTTTTGGTTTATGTTATGCTACTTTGTATATCTTGTTAATGGCAGGATCAAACTGACTGGCACGCCCACACTTCATTAATTTTTAGGACCTGCACTGGAGCTAAGTAAATCTCCCAGACCATTGTGCGTTTTTCACATCAACAGCGACGTCTAAGTGCGAGTGGATTATTATTGACGGGTGGTCGATCAGTCCACCAAGAGGGCTACCCGAGGAGGTGAAAGAGTGGTCGGGGCGTCGTATCGAAAGGGTCAGATGGTCGACTCGAGAATAATACGAGCCAAGTTTTTTAAGCAGATTCAGCCTTCCCGAAGGATAACAAGACTATGCCATGTGTTTTTTGTTGGGGTGGTGTATCAACAAGGTTTGAGTACAAGTGTGAGAGTTCTAGAGTTCTAGAGATTGGATCTAGCCTCCTCCTCGCCCGCGTGAACTGCCATCCCCTTTATAGCTCAAGGGAGCAGTTACAAGGGGACTTAAGGGCCAAAAAAGCTAAGTCATTAAGTAAAAGGCAAGTACAAACATAATCTGAAAAGTACACAAGGACCCCTTGGACTTTAAGTAAAAGGCAAGTCTCATGCGCAGTCCTGCATTGGGATCCGTCCTCCGCAGGTACCTTGTGTGCAGTCCTATTGGGTGATGTCATCTTCTGTCGGGTTGTCCCCTCCTTGTCGCTTCTGCGATCCTTATGAAGGAAGCCTTCTTCCCAAAGAGGAAAGCTTGTCCTTCCCGGGTCGGAGCCGTTCGCAGAGGTTGGGTTAGAGAGCTAGGGTCGGGATGGCCGACCTCGAAAGAGGTCGGGCCACCGACCCCAGCCCGAGGTCCCTTAGTCCAACCCAGCTGAATTTCTTTCCCTTGTGTGAGCTACCCCGGGGTAGGAGTGAAAACGAATTGGATATTATCCGGTTTCCGTCCGAAAATTCAGATTCGAAATGTGTCGGTCGGACAATTTTTTGGATAATGTCGAATAAGGAAACGAAAACGGATAATTATTTTCGAAAACAAAAACGAATACGGTAGAGGAATTATCCGGCAGATTTTAGAATCGGAAAATATCCGCTAAAATTTTCGGATATCCGGCAGACCAAGGCCCAATAGTAGCCCATAATCACAACACATACCCATGAATTGAGACTGAGAATGACCTAGCCCATAATCACGTGAATGAACTTTTTGTTGTTATTATTGATTTCTAAATTTAATATGTATGGGATCTATAATGATGTGTAAGATTGTGATATCGTTGTATATTTTATAAAATTAGTCAGTTAATATGGTTGTATGAAATTTTTTACATGTATTGTTTACCTAAAAAATTTAAAATATTGATATATTTTGAGAAAATATTAAGCTATTTATCTTTATTGTTTTGTAAAGTTTAGTTTGAGGGGTTTTTATATTCCGATCAATTTCCATTACCGTATTCATTATGATTCATATTCGCTCCGTATTTATTTTCGATAGTATCTGAATCCATTTCCGTATCCGGGGTTTTCGATTTCGAATCCAATTCCGAAAAAATATAAAAACAAATATGGTATAAGTAGTTTTCGACCGTTTTCGATTCGTTTTCACCCCTACCCTGGGGTGGTATCCTCCACAATTATATACGTGCGCGTCTATCTTTAATCCCAATTACTAAAAATAATTTTTAGTCCCGTTGGTGCTACTAACCTGGACTAAAGATCCTCAACGGCCTGACAAATTCTGACAAGAAATAAACCGAAACTAAAAATAATCTTTAGTTCCGGTTGGTAACACTAACCAGGACTAAACATAAAGTCCCATTGCACTTTTTAACCAGGATTAAAAATATTTTTAGTCTCGGTTTCTATTAAAATTAGAATTATTGTAGATTTTGATAGATGTATCAAAAGCTCTTCTTTTAGTGGTCTCATTACTCTTTTTTTCATTCCTGTTTATATATAGCACGGATCTCAATCTAGAATGAACTATCACTCTATAATTACATCACAATTAAAATTTTGACCTAAGATAGCTTCATTATTTGGTCATTACTTTTATTTTATTTCCACCTGTTTATATATAGCGCAGATCTCTATCAAGAACGATGTTAAAAAATTGACGAAAGATACTATCATTATTTGGTCATGGTATTACTCTTATATTTTTCTTGTCGGCTTATAGCACAGATCTCTATCACAAATAATGTTAAAATTTTGACATAAGATAGCTTATATTGTTTGGTCATATAGTACTCTTATTTTCATGTCCGCCCATAGCACGAATCTCTATGAACAAGACGTTAAAATTTTGACCAAAGATAGTATCGTTATTTGGTCATAGTATTATACTACCTTTTCTGTCAGGTTGGAGCACTGATCTCTAGATTCTCTACCACAAGATTTTAACATTTTGACTGAAGATTACTCTCTGCCATGGTATTGCTTTAAGCTTTTTTTCTCTTCGCTTATGTATAACCGCGGATCACTGTCACGAGGGAAGGAAATGCTACAGTAGACGTCGAATGTATTAGTACTACTCTGAGTTGAATTTGAAGTTAAAACAGTTATGTAATGAATTTAAAGCCAGACTTTATAATATAATAGATTCTCTATTAAATAGAAAAAAAAATACCATGATATAACCATGAGCCTCGGAGATATAGGATTCGACTGAACTTCGTCAACAAATATTATGTATTTCTGTATCGTCATCTGGCATGTCTTGGATAATCAATGACTGAAGAAATCAAGAAGATTAGTCGTCGTTATGCTATATCGATAACTTTTATAATAAGCGATATCAGAGCCCAGGTTTGAAATCCAAAACAATTTTCATGGGTCACATGGTAGGGGAGGTCAGGTAACAAGTCTTCGAGATCACATGGGTTGATGTGACGGGACAGATTGTTGGGCCCGATGTGTGATGGGGGAGATTGTTGGGTTTAGTCCCACATCAATAATTGATGATGGGGAAGCACAACTTAAAAGGTGTGGACAATGATTACTGTTCAGATTAGTCTTTTGGGTTGATTAGACCCAGAATCTAAAGTTGTGGCTCCGGTTGGACCTATGACGAAGCAGGTCCAATGTGACATGGGTGACCCAGGATTGGTGAGTCGAACTGCATACTCTAATAAGTGGTATCAAAGCTCGGGTTCAAAATCTGGAACAATTTTCATAGGTCACATGGTAGGAGATGCTAGATAACAAGTCTTTGGGGTCACAAGAGTTGATGTGATGGGGAAGATTGCTAGAACCGATGTGTGATAGAAGAGATTGTTGGGTCTAGTCCCATATCGGTAATTGATAATGTGAGAGCATAATTTAAAAAGTGAGTGCAATCCTCATATCAGACTAGTCTTTTGAGTTGAGTAGACCCAGGTCCTAAAGTTGTGGTTGCAGTTGGACCTATGGTGGAGCAGGTTCGATGTGACCTAGGTGACCCATAGTTGGTGGGCCGGGCTATACTCTCTAGAACTTGGAGTTGGAATACGAATAGGATAAAGTTAAAGTCAGATCTCTCTTAAATAAAAATGATACTATAATGTAATCATGACGACTATAATATAGTGTAGACATGCAAGGAGAGGATGATGGTATGGCCATGAAGTCATAGCGGCTAGTTGCTATGTTGATTGGAGAGGAGCGTTCATAATCAGATCTTTGAAGATGTAGGTTTTGGCTGAACTTTGTTAATAAATATTATGTATTCTTCTGTCATCATCTGACGTGCCTCGAGTGACTGAAGCGATCAAGAAGATTAGCCATCAGTCACTATATCAACAAACTTTTATAACAGTAAAATATTTGACTGAACTTATTATGCTATCTTGGTCATTGTATTACTTTGGGTTCCTCTCTGCTATATAGTTTATATCACAGATCTCCGTCATGAGCGCTGTTCAAATTTTGACCTCGAGAAACCTTAATTATTTGGGCCTTTGTACGTGTTGCTTCTGTTTTCTTCTCAAATTATAGTACATATATCTATCTTCAATTCATGGTCGAATTGTACATGCTAAAAAATTGCTGAAATGGCTTATTTGTGAAGTAGGTCATTGTGCTACTCTATTTTTTTGTAAGTCTTTACCATCAGGTGTTAATATTTTGAATGAAGATAGCTTTAGTTATTCTTACCCACGTTTTCTATTCCGCCATGATTGGAGTTTGTTTATTTCTTTTTGATGACTCATAAAAGGACATAAAAGTTCTGACCGAAGCTATACAACAATTTAGTCATCATTGTATTACTTTGGAGTTTTCTCTGCTTGTAGTACTCATTTCCCTCGTGAATGGTGTTAAAGCTTGACCATGAAAAAGCTTAATTGTCTGGTCTTTGTATTTCCTAGCTTTCTTCTGTATTGTATTATGTGTCTATCATGAATATAGATCATGTTTTGTTAAATAAAACATGCCATTGAAAATACCTTGGACTCTTTTATTTTTACTTAATAGGTTTAGATTAAAAATAGAGTATATAACAATTTTTTTAAAAAAGAAAAATCCATATCAAGACAAAGGACTAATTATTAATTTTGATTTTTGAAATTATTGTGTCATTAAAACCATAATTGAGACTGTAAACCAAGTACAGCTCAGTATTTATTAGTTCTAAATTTTAAAATGCAAACCAAATACACATCTCGGTATCATGAAGCATACTAAATTTAGGCTCCAACATAAATATAACTATATACTTATTAAATCCAATTTTTATAAATGAAATTGTTGAAGTGTGGAACTCCTCTAGCAGGCAAGTGAGCACTCCTATTAGAGATTCGGCTAGCGAGCGGGTGCACGGAAATGATGATGCTTCACGCGAATGAAAACAAGAGAGGCAAGCTGTTTAGACAAGTTTGGGCAGCTCAGAGGCATAATACCCTACTCTTGTGTTCTTTGGTAGAGCTCTTTGTTGGAAAGTTTACAACATGTTGATATACTTCTGTTCTAAAGCTCGGGAGCTAATTTCTCTTTGTCTGGAGGTTGTGAAGAGGATGGACATGTTCTATGATTGGCTCTAATAAGGAGTTCTCCCCTTTTTTTCAATGGTCCCGATCCTCCTTCTATAGTTGCAAGAGGATACCATAGTGGCATGTTTCTTATAAGGAGGTCTCGGTATAGGGGTCAGGTGTCTTTGGTCTTGTTGCTTCTTAGGGCCCAATCGTCGAGCTATGCATCAGCTGTCAGAAGAAAGTGTGGGAAGACTATGGGCTAAACGTGCGGCATGTCAATAAACAGTGACACCTGATAGCCCACACCTTTCCGCATAGGGGTGATGAAGGTTTGTCGCAGGGTTGCCATGTGTTGTCTTGCCACGTGATGTCCTGGTCATAAGTTGGATTGGTATACGTCACCTCATATTAAATGTGAGGCTTTATTGGGTAGATTTGTCGTTGCTACCCCGATACTTGGGGACAGATAATGCCCTGAGCACCACCCACGAGGGGCCACGCTTTGGGGCATGTATTACTTTGGAGTCCTATCTACTTATAATACAGATTTCCCTCGTGAATGGTGTCTTTGTATTTCCTAGCTTTTTCTCCATTGTATTATATGTCTATCATGAATATAGGTCATGTTTTGTTAAATAAAACATGCCATTGAAAATACCTCGGACTCATTTATTTTTATTTAATAGGTTTAGATTAAAAATAGAGTATATACCTATTGACGGGCTATACCCGAAGACGGTATTTAGAAGGTATAGAGGACGTTGAAACCAGAGTATATGCGAGATTCAGGTAAAGGAGATGGGAGACAAGGATTTTTATATAGGGTCGGGCCCCTTAACTGATAGGTAATAGCACTACTCCTGTGGCCAAAGCTGATGTTGTCTTTATATATCAATATCACACGAATACAATATTTGGGATGACCTAATCTAGTCTCTGGTTCCTTGAATGCAAACTCGGTGAGATTAGAGGTAGCTCTATATCTCTCATGTCGACATTTGTGGCTCTGTATTGGGTTTGTCTAGTCTTGTATTGACTTGTGTTGTTTTGTCTTACCCCCAATTTGGCGTCTTGTATTTATACCCTCGGTTGCTCATTTGTCTAAGTAGAACTAGGGAACCAAGTATGAATACGATCCGAGTAGTCGATCTGAGTAGTCCTTGTAGCGTTCGAGTAGGACTCTTTTTTCTTTTTTTATCCGGAATACCTTCCATATATGAGGCATAATTTCATATAAGGCTTGGTATATGGTGGGCCTCGATGAGCTTAAGCATAAGTATTGGGTATGCTATATCTATAACACTGACAGTAGCCCCCAGCTTCAATGCAAATGATCGGACTAGAGTTCTCGATCATGTAGCCCAAAGACTAATCCTTGTCGGAATCATGAAGCCATTCTCGGATAGCCGAGTAGGCATGTAATTCTCTACAAGTCCTCTTTCTTAGCCATGACGAAGAACGTGACCGTAATTTAAATTTGGATTACTGTTTGAAAATATCATCTCGATGGGTAAACTTTCGCTTTATCCAATCTTTCTTCCTCTTTATGTGGGTTCTTAGACTCATATAAGATATGCGACCATGCTATAGCATTGTCGTTCTGAATTTTTTATAGTTGGCACAAAGTGCGACCACTAAACAACTCTTCGACTTTGCTCTGTCATGGGACCTCTTCTTATATGTACTGAAACTGGAAGTCACTAATCCGGCATCCATATAGTCGAAAATAAATTCCAACTACCATGTGCCTTGGGACCACTACTTGTTTTTTAGTTGAGTATAAGAATTGTCGATTTGATCTTTATTTAGTGAAGACAAGATGCCAACTACTATAAAGCCCCCAACTAGTCTCTTTTACTCAAGAAGGACAATTGCTCTGATATATGATTTTCCTAAAACCAATTCTCAAAATAAATTATTAGAAAAAGCCCCCAAGCGAACACTCAGAGTAGCATGATATAAATTAAAAGTATTGAAAATAAATTATATATGTGTGACAACAAATGACTACTCTCACCAGAGATGTCCTCAGCTGAATGGAGTTGTGTACTCTTCCTTGCAACCACCTAGTTTTATGGAAAATTTTTCACAACAATAGCTTGAATCTCATAACAGGCTATGTTGAAGTAGTGAATTTCTAGCCCCTAGTCATGAAGTCGGGAAAACCAATTCTCGATTACACAATTAGTTAATACGTTACATTGGGTACTGTAACATGACCAATTCTAACATGGTCGTTTGACCCTAAGCACCTGACTAATTCAATAGTATCAGACGTCCCCACCCAAGGTTCTGAGACCGAGTAATTAGTCAGGCTTAACGTAATAGAACGATAAGAAACAACCTCGACTAATAGTGATATGAGAATAGGGGATAAACGGACAAATATTACATATTTGAGATGTATAAAAACTTACATAGATTAATACATGAAGATGATAGAATTCCTACACACATTGGTCGAGCGAGGACCAGGTGTGTAGTCAAACCTTGACAATTCGTAGAGGTGGTGGGAGGATCGCTACCACGCTGGTCGAGGACCAGGTGTGGTCGTACCTCGACCACTCGTAGTTGTGGTGGGAGGATCGCTACCACGCTGGTCAAGAACCAGATGTGGTTGTACCTCCACCATTCGTAGAGGTGGTGGGAGGATCACTACCACGCTGGTCGAGGACTACATATGGTCGTACATCAACCATTCATAGAGTTGATGGGAGGATCAGTACCACGCTAGTCGAGGACCAGGTGTAGTCATACCTCAACCACTCGTAGAGGTGGTGAGAGGATTGCTACCACGCTGGTCGAGAACCAGGTGTAGTCGTACCTTGACCACTGATAGAGATGAAAGGATCGCTACCACGCTGGTCAAGGACCAGGTGTAGTCATACCTCGACCACTCGTAGAGGTGGTGGGAGGATCGCTACCATGCAGGTCCAGGCTTAGGTGTAGTCGTACCTTGACCAGTCGTAGGGGTGGTGAGTGAAGGGTTACGCGGAAGCTACGCTAGCCGAAAACAAAAATTTCTACCGCGCAAACCAGGAACACTTGCAAGTAAGGGCCGATAGATCGTTACCGATTAGAGTAGAGTGCATGGAATAGCCAATCGGGGCAATCCGATCCGGAAGTGTAGCCTATTCCGGAGGCCGATTCGCCAATCGCCGTTCGAGTCGTCCGCCGCGTTCTCACGCCTCGCTCCGATGCGCCCGACCGCAGCCGATCAAGAGCGCGCAACGTAGCGGCGCCTCTACCGGTATCCACACGTCCGGGGACGAACGCCGTACACCCGTGTGCTAGCACGCGATGCAAGGCTAGGGTTTGGCTCGAAAGTGGGGAGGGTTTCCGTGGAGATTGATCTCGGCGACTTCTGTTGCACGCGATCCAATTGACGTCTCCGCTCTCCACCCCTCCCTCCTTTATATAGAGTTGGCCGACCGGGACTAGTGGCCGATTAGGACTCTATTTTGAATCGGATCTCATCCGTATCTCATAGAGTTGGCCGCCCCACACGTCGTAAGCCCATAGGACTCTATCCGATCGGGCCGTATCCGAGTCCAACTCGAATATCTATTCTATCCCCTTAAGCGTGCGACCCTGTCGGTTCAGGTATACTCGGTTTCGGCTATAGTCTAACTTAGCCGATCGTCGGCTCGAGTCCAACTCAGCCGACCTGTTAATAGCGGCGCCTAGCAGCACATATTGACACCATAGTATACAAGAACATAATATCGGCTCTGAACCTGTAATGTGTACACAAATCCCTTTGCCTCACGATACCGGTTAAGCTATAGGCAAGATGTGTGCCATCCCTTCAATAGCTTAACCATTCACTCGAACCGTATTGGATTATCCGTCATTGATTGACTCCTCAATCAACTTAGCATGGCCATGCATTTCCATAATCCATTACCTCGAGGGGCCCAGAGATATCTCTCCAAAGGAGGGGCAAATTCCATCTTGATCACTCACATCCCACTACATGTTTCATAGCAAACCCGAAAACTACCTTTATAACTATCCGATTACGGAATAGCGTTTGGTAGTCCCAAAGTAGGCTACTACACATGTTGGAATCCATGGTGATCTCGGGTCTAAGGACTTTGTACCAACACTACCCGAGACCAACTAATGGCACATTAATTCCTGTAGTGTCTCATGGTGGGTCTATCCAACAATGTGTTCTCTAACACATATGTCCATGTTTATTGATTTGGTATCTCCATACCCATGATCTATGAGACATGATCATCAATCAATAAACATGCCGATCTTAGAATCATATTTGTTCCAACAATATGACATATGATCGGGATCGTTTAGAAATAGATTCATACATATCGAGTCTCATAAATAAGTCACGTACTTATTGATCAATACAAGATGTCTATTTCATGGAACTGAATAACACTTTATTCATTTATACATAAACATTGACGTGATATCCAACATCTCCATGTTGCCTCTAGTGCATATCACTAACGGTGAGAGGATCACTACCATGCTAGTCGAGGACCAGGTATAGTCATACCTCGACCTCTCATAGAGATGGTGGGACTACTACAACCGCTGGTCCAGGTGTAGTCAACGCTCGACCAGTTTTAGAGGTACTTTGAGTTGGTTATTACATATGCATCTCATGTGGCCAGCATGACTCCACACGCCCAACTTACAAGAATATTGGACATCCATTCGCAATCATGTTGGGTGATCAAGCCGACAACGTTGCGAGAAGATTATACGTAGCAACCTTTTCACAAATAGATCGGGAGTGACCGATACTAGATGTGAGATAGGTCGTCGGTATTTATTGATAGGTTTGGTCTAACAGCTCCTCGTTTGTTCGAGAACATTCTCGACAATGAGACGTACTTGATCGCTGCCTACTAGAGTGTTCAGTGTCCAAGCGAACGCTGGATTGTTTCTTGAAAAATATTTTTTAGAAGGCAATAAATATAACAAAAAATACCGAGCACATACTCGGAAAATTGTATAAGTCTTCTAGCATTGTCAGGATATAGTAAGCAGATTTCGATCAATTATTGGGTATTATATTTATCATAAATAAGCATGATTTATATAGAAGAAATATAGCGAGCCCCTGTATTAGACCATTGTCGGAACAAATATTGTATAAAAAATATGCTCTAGGTAAACATAATAAATTATAGATCTAGAAATAGGTATGTTAAATTGTATATAAAATATTGTGTACCTTTATACCGGATGTATCTATGAAATCAGTAGATTGATTTAAAAAATCAATATACTAATTACCTTGATTAACGATGCTAATCAACTTGGAAGTAGTCAACCCGGATTGAAGCCTCGTGGTCGATGATACTAAACTATTTTTTTGTGGCGGCAATGTTAGCTCTGGAGTAGCCGGCGCGGACCGAGGTCTCATGGCCGACAATTTCAAACCAGTGTTCTCCATAGCGACGATGTCTTGAAACTTTTGATCTCGATAGATCATATTGTTGGATGACAATGGTTTTGATCTGATCGGTCCGTATGATCTGAAGTCATCAAAGTATCCCTTATCGAAAAATCCACAACAACAATGCCTCGACAAGGATTAAGATGATAAGAGTTCAGATCTAGAGGAGAACGTACTCCGGTCGAGTCATATCTCCCAAAGCCAAAGTCACGAAGGATTCCTCGTCGGAGATCTCGCCTCTTGAACCCATCTCGTCAAAACCTTGAAGCACCGAGTTTCCCTACCTGACATGCCAATGTCGATGGGCTATACCCGAAGACGGTATTTGGAAGATACAAAGGACATTAGGTATACACGAGATTGAGGTAAACAAAATGTGAGATAAGGATTTTTATATAGGTTCGGGCCCTTAAATGACAGGTAATAGTCTTACTCCTGTTGGCCTAAGCCGGTGTTACCTTTATACATCAATATTACATGAATACAATATTTAGAATGAACTAATCTAGTATATGCTTCCTCGAATATGAACTCAACGAGATTGGAGGTAGCTCTAGGTCCCTTATGTTGGTCTTTGTGGCTTCATATTGAGTTTGTCTAGGCTTGTATTGACTTATGTTGTTCTGTCTTGGTCTTTGTTGTGTCTTGTATTTATACTCTCGATTGTCAACTTATCCAATTAAAAAATCAAGTATAGGTACGATCCGATTAAGACTATTTTTCTCATCCTTATCCAGAATATTTTTCGTATACGAGACATGATTTCGTATAAGATTTGATATGGTGAGCTCTATTGAGCTTAACATGGAAGTATTGGATATGCCTTATCTGTAATACTGATAATATATTTTTTTTAAAAAAAGCAAAGTCCATATCAAGAAAAAGGGACTAATTATTAATTTGGATTTTTAGAATTATTGTTCACTAAAACCATAATTGAGAGTTTTAGACCAAGTATAGCTCAGTATTTATTAGTTCTAAATTTTAAGATTATTAAATCGTGAATAAAAAACTAATCTGTTATAAAGATGCAAATCAAGTATACATCTCGGTATCATGAAGTATTCTAAATTTAGGCTCCAACACAAATACAACTGTATGCTTATTAAATCCGATTGTTATAAATGAAATCATATACAATATAATAAGATGGATTCTACATATAATTTTATAATTTTACTAATTTTGATTTATGAAACGTTAATAAAATTATATCATTTGACCAACAAAATTTATGTATATATAGCTTTCAAGAAATTTAGATGCGAAGTAGATAATAAAAAACGCACATACGAACGATGATACCAAGCAGCAGTCTAAACAACTCTAAGTTGTCAACCACTCCATTTGTCCTGTATTTAAAAATAAGTAAAATTAAATGATAAAAGATTGTGAGTAAAATTAAATGATAAAAGATTGTGATTGGTTGAGTAAAGAAAATATGTAAAAGAATAGTTGTAATTAGTTGAGATAAGGGGATATGTGAAGAAAATAACTAAATTTTTAACACAAGAAATAGCTACATTTTTTAATGGATAGAGTAGAAAAATTATACATCTCGTCGAAAGCTACAACTCTTCGTATAAAGGTTTTTTAAATAAATTTTATAATTTGAGATGCTATATCATTATCGCGATGCCAGACACATTTTGGATTATGTCACGGCAAATGCCGCAAAGCTATCCTGTCCTGAAACAAAATTTGCTTTAAATTAATTATAACTCAGGAATTAGTAAGGATAATATTAATATTATCGATTCACGCTCGAAACACAATTTGTACACCAGAAACTTTTATCCCTGACGATTTAGAAGTGGATTTGGATTAATGTTTTCGTACTATAGTTCAAAAAACTTAGTTTCAGATCGCACTAGCATCAGGCATTAATCGTGGAAACTGGAAAAGTGGAAACCACACACGAAGATCCACAGGCTGGCTTCAAAAGGGAGAGATAAGGAGTGCAGTACTACTGCAATTGCTGTTAGCTAGTAGCCCGAATGCATTTCGTTGTGCAAACTAAGGCACCGAAGCCGAAGGCGAGATGGAGTCCCAAGGCAATACTGGCCACCCTGATCCACATTTTGAGAAAGTTCTGAGCACCATGAACTCCACCACCCTTGAGAAACTAAATCGCAACTTCATCGGCGAGGGCAAGCCACTCATCCAGAAGGTCCCTGCGTTCCTCCGTAGCATCGAGAACGCTGAGCGCCTCTTCACCCCAGACATCGTCGCCATCGGCCCATGCCACAGCGACAACGAGAATCTGAAAGGCATGGAAGACATCAAGAAGATGGCGGCGATGGAGTTCTGCTGCAGCTCTCACAAGCTCCGGGTTTTCTATCATAATGTCCGGGAGGTCGCCGCGCACGCTCGGGCATGCTATGGTCATGACCTGAGCAAAATTGGCGACGACGAATTCACTGATATGATGTTCTACGACGGCTGCTTCGTCCTGCAATTCATGAAGATGATGGCGAAGGACCGTGGCCCGCCACTCCACTGGACGATGCCAAGTCTGAGCGAGAACATGGTGCGACGCATCTCGCGCGACATCCTCCTCGTCGAGAACCAGATCCCGTGGGTCGTGCTGGAGGCCTTGATGAGACTCAACTATGTCCACGTCGACCGCTACATTGCGGCCGCCATCAGCGAATTCGACGTGCAGTGGGCGAAGCCGCATGTCGACTTCGAGGGGGGAGACAAATACCAGCCGTTCCACCTCCTCGACCTTGTTCGTCACCGTCAGCTCGGCCCCGTACCCAAGCAAGAGGTCGACGAAGCGCCAAGGCCGATGCTGAATATCTCCTCGGCCATGGAACTCGCCGAGGTCGGCATCCAGCTCACCGCAAGCAAGACCGCGCGGTTCGCCGACATCGGCGTGGGCAAGGGCCTGCTCATGGGGAAACTCTGGCTCCCTCCTGTGTACCTCGGAGAGCTGACCATGTGCTGGCTGACCAACATGGCAGCGTTCGAGATGCTGCAGGGCGGGACGTCGGACTACGGCGTGAGCTCCTACGTGCAGATCATGGCGGTGCTCATGAACCGAGCCGAGGACGTGCGGGAGCTGCGCACCAAGCGCATAGTGTATCCAGTGCTCAGCGACCAGCAGACGCTGGACTTCTTCAAATCCATCTGCCAGTATCTGCCGTACGGCCAGCAGTACAAACGCGTTCTGCAGCAGCTCAGCGATTACCACCAGAACCGGAGGGTGAGGGTCACTTTGCACAAGCTCATCTACAACAATTTCAAGTACATCCTCACTGCCGGCTCGGTCATCGGCTTTCTCGTGCCCATCCTCAAGGCCATCCTGTCCCTCAAGCAGACCAAACAGAGCGCTCCCAGTGCTCCACCGCACGCCTTCTAAGTTGTAACATGCGAACAGCACAGGGGGTGCTCTTGCACGCACCTACTGTGGCTGCTGGCGGCGGCAGCGATCGGTGCTGTGCTATTGTCGCCGCCGTCCTCGTCCTTTGATCGATCTCGCTCTTTCCTGCTGCTGAGCAGCTGTTGTCTGTCTCTCTTAATTAGCTTATTCCGTTGCTCAGTTCTTCCGAAACCGTCCTTATCACTGGAAACAAATCGTTGAATAAGTTTTCAAGAAAAATTATATAGGTCCAACTCTCACTTATTTGGATATATGATGCACTATTACTCCCATCAAAGATTCTGTATTACTTTTTCATTCGATTTCCTCTCAACGTGAATTTAACAGTGTATTTACACAGCCAATTTCATGGTACTAGATTTTAAGCCATAGAGGTCAAGATACCCTCATTTTGTTGAATTGTTGTGAAAATCCAACTGCGATGCGATCGAATTCGACCTGTAGAAGAATATACGGCACAATCATCATTGTTGTCTATTTCTTTAAGTAATTTTTGTAACTATTTAAGCCACAAGAAAGAAACAAGAACTTGTGCCATCGAGGGCTTAAAATAGCTTCCACAAATTTTATCTGCGATATAAATTATTTCAACTAAGACTTGAGTCTTATTTTGCAATACTGAAAAATATACCAAATTGCATGTCCTCCATGGAATTGTGCTGCAAATTATTACACTTGTATCCCGGTCTCCAAACAAATTTCAACATCCTAGGTCAGCTAAAATGATAGTGTCAGCCTGTTAGGCTGTGCTTCGGATTATAATGAGAAAGAAATTTGAATTTTACAATTTGTTTTTTCCATTAATTTTCGGAGGTTTTCTTCGTCACACTGTTGCCTTGCTTCCTTTTCATGCTTAGAATACAAGTAAAAATGAATCTATAGTTTTTCTTGAAAAAACTTTTAAAATTCAAAATACTTTTGGATTATAATCTGCAGCACAAACAGTCGATGTGTTATACCCAAATCATAGAATTCGTATTATATAGTTTGTTTGGAGGACATACAGGGCCAGTCCACGGGCTGGTCAATAGTTTGTGCGGCCCGTAACGTAAACCTATACCGAGGCCTGACCGAGGCCCTATTAATATATATATATATATGCATAAAAATACACATGTAATTTTATAGCATACGTCAACTAAAATATAATTCAACATAAAGATCATATAATATATTAAAGATAATGAAAGAATACATAAAACCATAAATACTTACTTGTTACTTCATCTTAAATAACTTTTTCTAACACTCGCTCTGCGATATAAACTCATTGATTATATTATTAAGATTAATTTCATCCAATAACTTCTTCTCAATACATGGAGTCGCCAAAGTATTTAGCTTTTTTGAGTCATTGTTGACCTTAAATAGTTCTTCAATAATTTCAACTTTGATAAGCTTCTTTCAGCCGATGTGATGGTCACAGTCACAGTAAATAAGATTCGATAAGCAATAGAGACATTAGGAAAACAATTCATATCTCTGACATGGTCGAAAATCACAATAGCAAACAATTCTTCATCTGGTAAAGTGAACTTCAAAAACCTTAATTCAGAAATAAATTCATGAACCTTCACATCAGATGATTCATTATGAGAGAAAGATTTTGCAAATTTAGTGCAACACTTTTCAATTTCATTATCACTTAATATCTTCAAGGTGCTTAAGCTCAATAAGAACCCAAATATATCTTTAAACACCATAAGCTCTTTAAATCTATTCTTTAAATTGTGTAGTGGGTCATATAGATGTCCGAATTTTTGAGACTCTCAAGAATTTGAGGCCTGGTGCCATGGCACCGACAACTTACACGTACGGACCGTGAGGACATAGGAATCGCCAGATAAGGGATGCAAACAAATATTGTAAAGAGAGGAGATAAATATTTTTATACAGGTGTAGATCTTCTAATCTATCTATCTATATCTATATTAATTGGATATTTTTTCGAAAAATCAAAAAATTTAATAAATCTTATCATCTTTGACCATACATCGTGTTAACATTTTTTTACTAAACATATATATATATATATATATATGTTGTGGGCCCATTTAAGCCCATCCGATCTCCATCGTTCACCATCCGCTAGCTAACGATGAATATCGTTGTAAAAGACGGCATTCTTGACTTCGGCAGCGATGTGACGTGTTCCACGACTCGAGACGGCGGCCATGATCACCTCCTTTGTGTGCGTGTACGTACGGCCTTCATCCCAATCAGTTGGCTCCACCAGATTTGTATGCAATCTCTACATCTCTGGTTCTGTTTTTCCTCAATTAAGATCTGATTTGAATTTAACGTACGTACGTCCGCAAGATTTGTCGCATGGAGATTTGATCTGGAGGCATGGACAGCCTAAGGTAGCAGCGACCACCGTGGGAAGGATATGCACTACCGATTTGAAGTTTTGTTGGTGGCTGCTTCATCATATCCCTGAGGAAATATTCATGTCGCAGCCCTATATAATCAGGACGACAGGATCTATCAGGTCAGACACACGTCCATAATTACTTTGATCTGGCCATCTAAAACCTTGGTGAGTAAAGCCTACCATTATATAAAAAAAATACTTTCAACTAAAAGACATGCATTGATTAATGGGTTAATTTGATCCATGCCATTGCAACTTTGTCAATTTGAAATGACATATTATTAAAGATATCGGCGGGGAGCGAAAATTGCAAAATTAGAACCATATCACCGGCGTCATGTTTTTCATCCCTTTCATCTTCTTTCTTCTTCTCCCAATCTAGGGGTCGGCTGCAAGGAGGCCGGCCGGCGAGCTCCAGTGAAGCAAGCGAGGCTGGTGACGCCGAAGCCCAGGGAGTGGGAGAGGTCGACGGCAAAGAGGGACGACGTGGTGAGGGCAGCGTTGGGGACAGCGGAGCAGCAAGTAATGAGGGCGGCAGCCACGCCCATGAAGGACATGGAGGCAAAGCAGCAAGCGACGCCGGCGACGACCACCATCACCTCCCCATCCTCTTCCCCCTCCACCTCGAGTGTTGTGGCATGGAGGTGCAGCAGCAAGCGATGAGGACAGTGGAGGAGGAGGAGGTGAAGATGGCGATGGCACCTAGATCAAGCCTGGTGAAGATGGCGGTGGCGCCGGCCGAGGAGCAAGCACGCCTGGATCCAGCCTCCTTGGAGCTCGCATGAGAAGGAGGACGTGAAGATGGCGGCGGCACCAGTCGGGAGCACTCTGGGGAGGTGGGAGAGGAACAGCAGGCGTGGCAGCGGTTCATCGAGGAGCAATAGGCATGGCCGGCCGACGGGAAGGAGAAGAAAAGAAGAGAAGGAAGAAGATGAAAAACGTGATGGTGATGGTACGGTTCCAATTTTGCAAAATTTCAGTGCAACCTAGCCGATATCGCGAATAGTAATAGCATTTTTCTAAATCGGCAAAGTTGTATTGGTGTGGATCAAATTAACCCTTAATTAATCAACATGTAAGTTTGTGTCATTTTTTTCCATTCATCTATACTCACACCGATTCCATAATTCTTATGTTTTGGACATGTTTAAGGTCAAACTGTTGTGACTCTAATTATCAATAACTTTAAAAATAGTTAGTTTAAACGCACCAATATATATATATATATCGACAGGCTATACCTGAAGATGGTATCTGAAGGGTATAGAGGATGTTGGAACGAGGGTATACGCGAGACAGTAACAAGACAACATGGGACAAGCTAGGATTTATAGTAATTCAGGCCCTCTAAAAAAATTAGCAACCCTAATACAATTTATATTAATATATGGGAGAATACCACACAGATTACAATAGAGAAGTAAGATGGCAAAACTAACCTGCCGACTAGGACTTATCGAGACTGGCTCGATGAGATCTACTCCGTAAATATGGCTCTGGCTTCTTCCTGATTGTCCCTTGATGTGGCTTTCGCTATGGATTGTAACTTGATGTCCCTCCCTCAATAAGGAGGCCTTGTACTTATGCAATGATTATCTTATTCTCCAATCCAAGTAGAACTCGAAGAACTAAAACATGATACGGGCTAAGGAGATCTTGTCTTTCCTAAATAAGACTCTGACATCTTCTATCCCAAGAAGACAATTTTTTTCTAGATCCATCATATTTTCTTAATGAAAGGATACCTTCCCGTATATCATTAGGTAATATGATATTTTCATATACCATTAACTCAAGTATAGGAGGTATGCCTTATCCTTGACACTGATGGTAGCCCTCGACTTCAATAACATGATAATGTTCTCGACCAAAGATCTTAGAACAATAGATGTCAAACTCATCTGACCATTCTCAGACGGTCAAGTACATATTGAGTATGCGACCAAGTTCTTCGAATAGCCTTGACCGAGAACACGACCATAGGTTGAATTTGGATTGAAGTCAAAAACTCAAACTGCCATAAACAAATCCATAAAAATTTTGCCGGTGATTTGTCTTTCTTCCTCGAAATTTGAAACGTCGGCCACTTGTGAGATCCATTTTGGTTCCTTTTCCCAAACAGTGTTTTCACTTTCCTTTTGTAAACCCAATCCTCCGCCCTAGCAGATGCAAAACCCTAAATCACCACTTCAGCAATCACCACCAACAACCCCATGGATCTTCCTGAATCCATCGTTGGCAACAAGGCATTAGCAAAGTTGCAGCATGAGGGTGTCCTACCGAGTGCACAGGCACTAGGTCAATTAGAAGGAGGTACGTATCCCCTGACCAACTTAGGGAAAATTATCACTCTTGCTTCGTTTGTCCAATGTGGTTTTTTGCCCCTTCCTTCCAAATTCCTTTCTCTTCTTCTTGACTTGTACGATATTAATCTCCTTCACCTAAATCCCAACTCCATTGCTTTCCTTAGCATCTTTACTCATCTATGCGTGGCATACCATGGGATACAACCCTTTCTAGATTTGTTTAGATACTTCTATGAGCTCAGATGGATGGAAGCTTCTAGAATTTTTGGATGTTGTGGTCTCCGCCTCCGGGACGGGATGAAGATCAGTATATTCCCTTCAAATGCTCGTCCTTGAGGAAGGAGTGGAGAAAGAAATGGTTCTATCTCCATATCAATGATACCCCTTGTCTCGTTGTCTCAAATCCTAGACCTCCAAACCTTCCTTGACTCCCGCCCTAGAAAGCTTTATAGAGAAAATCCATGATCTCCTAGTACATGGCCTGACCGGATATGAAGTCATTCAAGACTTTGTTCGTTGGATCCAGCCTATCCAGGCTCGTGCTCACCCCGCGTACGAGTACTCGGGGAAACAAGATGCCACACGGATATCGCATCGGGGTATACAACTTGAAGTCTTCTAAGAGTAACTTAAAGACCTAAATTGTTCCCGAGCACTAATCTTGTGAAATCGTCTTCATTGCAGTTCTCACTAAGATGACCGTGGAGGAACGCATGGCATAGGTGGTGATCTACCCACCGTCTGCCGCAGCCGACGTCCCCAAACCAATATGTGACCTCTCGCAGACTGAGCGTGAGGCCATCGTGAATGTAAGTACTCGGATCACTTTCCTTGTCAATCGTATCTTTGCCCATAGGAATAGTAATCCGAACTCTTGTAGGCATGGCCTCTCACGGATGTCGTCCACCAGGCATGTGCTTCGCTGAAAGAGCAGACTGTGGTTGAGCAGAGCGAGCTGTCATCACCCCTGAGGGCAGTGGTTCCAAGAGAAAACACTGGCCCATATTAGTGAAGACCACCAAAGCAGGGGCACTAACGAAGACCAGCGGCTCTGAGGTAAGATTTCGGTTCATATTTATCAGACAACTGTGGTACCATCATCGACCTCACTTCACCTTTTCTACAGACCACCTCCAATACGAAACCCATCCTATGGGAGGGGTAAGCTTCTGAAGCGGACTAAGGGGGTGTTTGGCAGGGCTCCAGATCCTGGATCCTGGTGGAGTGGAGTGGAGCCCTGCCAAATGTTCCAGCTCTAAATAGATCTGGATGGAGCACTCCAGTAAAATAAACTAGCAAGGTGGAGTTACCTTCCACCAGCTCCAGTTGAAGCTGGAGTCAAGATCTGGAGCCCTGCCAAACACCCCCTAAAATCGAGTAAGCTCCCTTCCTAGCGTTCATCATTATCACTCCCTTGATTGCTTTTTGTCTTACAATTTCCTGAACTAGTAATATGCCCGTGCTAACGCTACGGTATCACGATATTTGCTTAATAAACTATTAAAATTTTATTTCATATAATTAGAAATGACTTTTGTGGAATATGTCCATTTGAGCTTTAATTCAATCCAGCGTGAGGCCCGCCTAACCAGCGTTAATTTTAAGCGAAGTGAGGTGGGAAGGTTGCAAATTGCTAATTGCAGAATAGTATGATGAAACTGGTATTAGAATAAAGATTGCAGTGATCCAACCAATTAGAAAAGAATCAATTGACTCCTTTTTAGACTTTTTTTCAGCAGTGATTCATCCTTCGTGAACGTAACATACCTTTTTAATGAATATACATCTTTCGTCGTGGTACTAAAAATATTTATTATTAACCGATACTAAAGATACCGGTTCTAAAAGTCCAAGTTCCTGGAAATTTTGGTTGGTGTTATCAATCGATACTAAAAATATAACCAAGACTAATTTTGGTGGTCTTTAATTCTAATATCAACCGATACTAAAAATATCAGTTACATCAACAGATACTAAAGATGTATAGATTTATACTGGTTATATTACTGGCTCTAATAAATAATATAAAAGAAAGAGGTGGACATGTATTAATAATACTTGATATATTTATAGCTTATATATATAAACTATTAGATTGATCATAGCTTATATATTAATATTTATAACTAGCAGTTGGTTACTTTGACTTTGCTTTAAAATAGTAGAATTAAATGCTGAAGAATAGAACCAATGCTCAAGACCCTTTCGTTGGACTGGAGCACCACCCGGTCCATTTAAATAGAGTGGCTTCCTCACGGGGACTTGAGATTGTAGCTAGTAGTTGTATTAGTCTAAGACAAAGACATTTGAGATTGAAATCCAATTTAATTGGATGCATCTACCAATCTCTTTTCTTATTAGAAGTAATAGAAGAGAAAGTCTTCACGTTCACTGTCAAAGACTAGAAATCCATATTATCAGAGAAATATACAAGGACCCATTAATTGTAAGATAGGTCCAGATTATGATGATCTCTATTGAATCAAAATGTTCATATACAAATACAGTACATTAATATATGAAATTCGGATTAAAATGAAATATATTAAAGAAAAGTATACCCAGAACACAATACAAGATTGATTGGAATCTAAAAATAAAAAATAAAATAAAATCAACAATTTTATTTCAATGCAAACAATATAATAAATAAATAAATACGCAGAAGAGAAAAATGGAGCAATCAACAAACGAGAACATACAGCCAATAGTTTTTGTTCTTCAAAAGAAAAATAGTCATAGCATTTAACAGTATAGCATCTATACGGATACGGATACAGGGATAGAACGAATAAAGATGGAAAATTAACCGGAAAAATGTAGAAATAGAAGGACTTTTGTGTAATTAAAACGAGATGCCTCTCTAATAGAACTCGACATTGGGTTGCATGTGCTTACACGTCTAATGCTGCAGTCCTATCATATTATTATGGTTATAGAGAATTAAAGAGATACATTTAAAAAGATAACAATTTCCAATTTAAGGATGAGGGATAAAAATATGGGTAATATAAGCAAAGATAATATAGATGTGATATTAACTTTGAAGCAGATCTAGCCATATAATACAAATGTGTTGACAATCCTATTTATGATAACAGAACAAACATCGCTTCAAAAGATAAGCAGAACAAACCAATACCGGCTCATTACTCCAGCACTAGTTCCATTAGCCTTTAGGCTTTTTCATTCCCAACAGATTAAGATCATTCTCTAGTTGTTGTTTCTTTGGTGACAAATTTGTTTTTCTGACACGTGGTAAATCAATTGCCAAAGAAAATGAGATGGTAAATCACAACCTGAGGGGTATCCCGGTTGAATTGTCTCAGCAAACATTTACTGCCGACCCGATGATCCACTACCTTGTTTCGTGCTGCGTGGCGCGGCACCAACTTTACCCCAACGCTGGTAGCAATCAACCATACGGTCGACGATGTCTGAGAAGCGGCGCTCGTACTTGGAGCCGTGGCCGACATCTGCAAGCATCAGAATAGGACATATCAAGCTCTTCTCAAAGTCGCCGCTGATGTTGTTCCCCTGGACGACGCCCTTCTTGAAGAGCAGCGCGGCATCTTCCTTCTTCATGAGGAGCTCGGCCATGAACATGACATAGCTGCAGAAGAGACGCTCCTCGCGCGGCCACCACCCGGACATCTCAAGGACCACGAGGTTGGTGAGCAGCCGGATGTGATACGGCCGCCACGTGAAGGCCGGGATTTCTAGCTTACCGTTGTTGAACTGAACTTCTGCAAACCGGTAGTTCTCCACCCGCTTCAGCTTCACGCCAACTCGAACGAGCTCTCGCAACGGCGGGATCTGCTTCCATTCCTTCCAGCCGACAGGTAGGTTAGAGGAGCGCGAGAATGTCCGCTTGCAAGACGCGCGGAGATCCATGCGCTTCTTCTTCAACTTGTCCAAGGCCCTGTCCAGCAAAGATGGCCGTGGAACCGGCGACCCCGGCTGCAGAGCTGAGACTCGAGTTTCTTCCTTAGAAAAAGTGAGGTGCAAATACACCAGATGCAGGATGTGGTACACGGGGCCTCGGTAACCGGATAGAAAATCATCACCTACACCTCCGACGAGATAATCGAGTACGATTTCCCTGAGCTTTCCGGGTTTCTTCTGAGACTCCCCGAGCTCAGGGACCTCCGTCATCTTGAACAGCTCCTCCAGAACGAAGAAGGGAAGCTGGTTAGGGACGACCACGAGGTCGTACCGGAGCGCGTGCGGCTCCCACCTGACCTTCAATGGAGTGAAGTCCTCCCTCAACGCCTGTGGCACCAGCGTGGACGCCAACGGCGGCCGGAAATCGGTGTCGCCCTTTTCGGTCGTCTCCTGATGAACTACTACTTTCTCAGACTTCACCTGCGGCGAGGCCGATCCTTTGTTTATCTTGCCCAGCCAGTGGTTGATCAGCACCTCGATGACGAAGAGGCCGTCGAGTACCATCATCTCCACCAGCTCCTCGGGAGTGACCATGCATTCCGACGGGTTGTAGCGTTGCCGGATTGCTGGCTCCATCTCATTGATACGGCCGAGGTACTCCACCAGCATCTTCTCGGTATGTTCCTTGCGGTGAGCTCGGCTGACCAGGTTGTGCACGTACGTCCACTTGGTCTGCTCCATCCCCAGCCTTTGGTCCATCGACGCGAAGAGCGGGCCAAGGAACACCACCATTGGGGTGCACATTCCAGGTGGTATGGCCACGCTTTCCGACCGCCCTATGCAGCCGTCCGGTGGCGGGAGCTTTGCGACCTGGAGAATTTTAGATGGCAGGCTCCATGATATTGTTCCGCCGGATTGGAATGCAGCCCCAGGACCGGTGCTCCAGTTGGCCTGTTGGTTCACGCCTGCGGTGACCGAGGCTGATGCCACGGCCGGGATCGGTGCTCCTCCGCCACCGTGCGCCATTGCAGCACCAGGACGTATGCTCCAATTGGCTGTAGGCGCAAGTGTCGTACCGACGGCAGCCCCAGGACCGGTGCTCCAGTTGGCCTGTTGGTTCACGCCTCCGGTGACCGAGGCGGATGCCACGGCCGGGATCGGTGCTCCTCCGCCACCGTGCGCCATTGCAGCACCAGGACGTATGCTCCAATTGAATGTAGGCGCAAGTGTCGTACCGACGGCAGCCCCAGCCAACGGCGGCGTACCGACAGCGGCTGGCAGCGCTTGAGGCTCTGAAGGCGGAGCAGTGGCCTCGCCAACTGGGCTAGCCATCTGCTGTATAGGTATCAGGTTTGAGAGTGCCGATGGGGACTGGTCCGGCAGTAGCTGCTGGAGGATGGCAGCGGCCATGGTTTCACTTTGTCTACAGTTGCTAATGGCCTTTGTGTCAATGATGCAGCCGCCGGCTCAGCCTTAGGGGATGACTATATAGTCAAGTGGAGCTGGAGTGAGGTGTGGAAGGGCATAACTGGCGCCGGCGAGCCCTGCACGTGGAGACTTTATGGGAATCACTAAAGCCTAAAACTAATTTAGGCCTTATTAAAAGACATGGTTTTTTTTCTGAAGACATATTAAAAGACATGGTACCAAAACTGAGAAGGTTTGGTCACATTTATTTTGATTTAGCAGCTAGACAATAACAGCGGTGCCAGCTGCCCAATCAATTAACTAACTTGTCCAACGAAAAATAGCAGGCAGGCTGATATAGTTCATTTTATGCCCTTATCCACCAGACTGGGTTGCTTTGGGCTTAAAAGGGGAAGAAATTCGCAGCGAGCGACCGAGAAAGAATCACCACAAAGTGAGCCACTACAAGAAACCTTGGTTCTCTCATCCCGTGAATAAAAGACCATGAAATCTATCAAGAAAATTGCAACAAAGTTGCAACAAGAAAATTGCCTCACGTGAACAAGCTATGATATTTTCTTCAGTTCCAAATTTTGAAATCTGAGCTTGAATGCTTCCACCATGCTCAAAAAACAAAAGAGACAACTCCGAATATGCATGATAAATAAAAGGTATACATTATCACTTGGATAACTTCAGCTCTCTTCTTGAACCTTTTGAACGCCAATCCACCTGGCATAGTCAACCCACCTGCTCACGAAGTAGCTTCCCAGTAACTACAATAGGACTGCGACAGGACCAAAAAACTGTAAAATCAGGAGGCAAGGAAAACTCACAGTAAAGAACCTAAGAATGTGTTGCCCGTCCGGACTGCAAAGCACAATGCACTCAGCAGTATTTTGTGGTTATGCAATAGTGGCTCCAGCATCCTCTGTTCAATTACACCAGCTAAAATCTGGTACCTGTTGAAGCATATTATTTTTGTTGTTAAAAAGAACACAAAGTGTGCAGCAAACAACTTTCAATGAGGCTCCATGTATGGTTTTTTGGTAAAAGGAAAGTAAAAGGAAGGATTTTTTATAGGGAAAATAAAGTAAATGAGGTGAGGGTAGTCCCTCATTGCCCCCATGATGAAACAACCAAAAATAAAATTAATCAGAGAATTAAACAAGACCAAAATATATTATATGGATATTGAAAACAATTTTACCTGAGATTACTAGAAACTGCCATGTATATACCATAGGCAACACTAGTAGAGACAATTGGAATATCTTCAACTTCATCATCAAATTCCTTGTCAACAGCCTTCCTTGCTTTGATCAATGCATTGGTGACACCAGTGCCAATCTGAGAAATACAATAAAATCATGGATGGACACTGTAAGCTTACAAATTTTCCTGAGGATGGATCTGTTGATTAAAGGCCAAAACAAATAGCAACAGGATTACTCATTTGAAATCGCTAAGATCAGAAATGCAAACACAAGGATATTTTTCTTTCTAAAAAAGTGCCACCTGAAAATGGTACCATCAGCTACCCAGAGTCGTAGAGCAAAAAGAAATCCCCCCCACAACACCCACCCACACACACACACCACACCACACACACACACACACACACACACACACACACACACACATACTTTTCAGAAATTTTCTCTAATTTATTCGAAGATACATAAACATAATGGACTTTGGCATGAAACGAAATCCACATCCATCAATCTCGCAAATCAAAACTTTGAAGAAGGCAAAGTTCCACAGCTCTCGAGTATTGTGCCACAGTCTCATGCATAACATACTAATCATGGTTGCTAAGGCGATCCACCCACGCCTTACCACTATAGCGGTAAAGCGCTAAGGCGTGGCGACACCATAATCTACGTGATTAGCAGCAATTAGAAGTGGGAGAGAAAGAAAATTAGCCTAGCAGGCCAGCCCACAAAAGCCCAATAACCTTCATACCAGCCCAAGGTCAAAGAAACAACCCTAACACCCGCACCAGGTGCATCTCTCCTCTCACAGCGCTGCCCCCAATGTCGCTTCTTCCTCACGCCTGTACATCACTTCTTCCTCACGCCAGCTCGTCTTCCTCATGCTAGCTCTGCTCCTCTATCTGTGCTCTCTCCCCTGATTCAGAATGAACCCAGCAATGCTTCTCTCTGTATGTGCTCCTTCCCTTGGATAGATGAGTCAAAATGAATCTAGCACAGGGGAGAGAAGAAGAGAGTGGAAACCAGAGCTGAGTAGTAAGATGGCAATGACATGGAGCAGAGAACAGGGAAAAGGGTGTAGTTGCTGCCGCCTTCACCTCTCTCTTTCTCCCTCTCTGGGTTATGGTGCCGTTAAGCCCTTAAGGCGGAGAGACGCCTTGACCCCTCGGCACGCCCTAGCGCCATAGCAACACCCTAACAACCATGATACTAATACCACAGAATCACTAGATATGAAGTTTAACAACAATTGACGGAATGAAAACAAGTATGCTAAAGACCTTTTCTACTACATAATAATAGTGCATTGATTTCTTACAATTTTTTTCCATTATGTACCGACTTATTGATCAAAGCTTCATAATAGGATGATACCCTTCTGTATTATTACCACTAAAAAACAATAGTAATTTCTCTAAGAAAAAGGAAAATGAACTGTTTAGCCATGGAGTGACAGACTTACCAAAGAAGCACTTGTGCCAACTGCAAAGAGTTTTGCACCATTTCTCTATGAAACAAGACAAATATTGTTAGTCAATGCAAACATGGTGTAAAAAAAATTAAGGATCATTACAAGGTACTTACCACAATAGCTCCTAGCCTCTGCAGAAGTGAGAATGATCTTCCAGCCAAAGCAATCTGCAAGATAGTTTACACAAGTGTTTCTAAATAAAAGGAGGAATTAGAGAAGTATGTTCAACTTGTTAGAAACTGAAAGTTGGGTAATCAAGTTACCTGGAATGCATTATCTGGGCAGTTATGGAAAAAGTTAGCAATATGTCCAGCATTTGTTGCAAGTGGTGGCTGCAGAGATACAGTTGGAGCAGGAAGATAGACAAGCATGAAATCCGCAACTATTGCCATGACCTGGACGGGTAGCATTAGAAGCAATAACTGATTAGATTTCACAAATCATAATAAAAGAGTTGAGAAAGGAAGAAATTTCCCCATTTTGAATAGGACATCAAAACCATAGAGTCCTCCCGAAACTTTTAATTTTATGGTTGGTTTGCTTCCAAACAACATTGCCCATTTACCTTCAGCAAGAAAGTAAAAATCCCATGACACGAGTTTGACTCTGTTCCTAAGCTAAAAGTACCACATAATCAATAGCAACTAGAATCAGGTATGATGATTACATGGAGTTCTTCATACAAAGAGCCCCCCTTGGTTAAGATTTTTTTTAGAATTTCCAGCTTTATTAGTTCCTGCAGAAATAATAGCAGATGGTTTTTAAGGACTATCAGTGCTAACTATGTTAGTAATTAATTTACAAAGCGAGGTTAAAAATTAAATTCCATGATGTATATGTGATCAGGGTAGTACTAGTCATCTGCACATGAAGCAGTATGTGACATGATAATTGTCGTTTGCTAAATAAGTGGTTGTTCTAGTAAACATCCAATGTAAACCAAAACAAGTGAAATCACATCGAGCTAGGGTCTTTTGTTTTCTTGTCAGCAATTGTTAGAAATACTGTAAGAAGCATACCACATCAGCGATCACGATATCAATCTCTTTGAGGAAATTCTCCCTTCTCTTCTCATACTCCGCAGCAGTCTAAGCAACGATTAAAAAAAAACGTCAGATTGGCAGCATTAATGATGTCGACATGTACGTCTTAGGGAGAACTCGTTCAGAGACCTTAGCGATGACGCCGACGCCACACTCCATGGCAAGCTTAGCGAGGAAGAGATCATCCGCCAGGAGGCGCTCCCTGAACCCCTGGAACTGGAGCAGCCACCGGAGCAGCGCCGAGCCCTCCATCTCAGCGAAGCGCCGCACGATCTCCCCCGTGACGCGGCCACCCTCCACGGCGGCCGCGAGGTCGGACGGCAGGCTCTCGAGCTTCCTCCCCAGTTGCGCGAGCACGAACAGCGCCTGCCTCCGATTGTCGGGCGCGTCACCGTCGCCTCCATCCTCCTCGCCATCTCCGCCGCCACCGCCACCGCCACCGCCACCATTGTTATTATCGTCGTCATCTTTATCTCCGCCCCCACCATGGGAGAAGGCGAGCGGAGGAGTTGGGAGGAGGGGACGAGGAATGCGGAGGCGGAGGGGAAGGGGAAGCGCGCGGGAGAAGGGGAGCATGGAGATGCGGGATGCGTGGTGATGGAGTTGGGGGCGGAGGTGGAGAAGCGGGGATTGGGAGGACGGGGCGGAGACGCCGGAGAGCGAGGAGGAGGAGGAGGAGGAGGACGGCATTGCGGAGTGGAAGGCCATGGCGGCGGCGAAAGCGAGCTGTCTCGGGTGCTCTCCTCCTCTGGGCGCGGCACCGATGGGTCGGTGCGGAGTTGGGGTTATTGGAGACGCCGCGCGAAGGGAAGCGGAGACCGGGAGACAGAGGGCGGAGGCCACGAGGTGGCCGGGGGAAATGGTGGTGCAGCCGGCCGCCGAATGGTTGGACTTGGAATCCACGGGGATTCGCCCGTGGGATTCTTGTGATTCCTCGTCAAGGTGGGCGGCGCCTGCCTGGGTTGGAGCCTTGGTGGTGGTGGCCGTGGCGGCGAAGGAGTGCGTGCGTGCGTGGTGCGCCGGTGGGACCTGACGCGCACTTTCCGTTGGATGTTTGCGGCCGCGTTGCCGACTTGCCGTGACGACCGCGGCCCGTGGATTCTGAATTTCTTGCTCCGATTCCGCGTGTCGTCGCTGGGCTGGATGGTGCAGTGTGCGCAGCGCGCGGTTGTTGTAGAGAGAGGCCCATGGGCCCATACACATGTGGGCTGCATACATTCATATAGGCCGGAAGGCCGTATGTGCCAAGTCGAAAGCAAAGGGCCGTTTTTTGGTTCAATGCCCTACCAACTGAACAAGTTTAGGCCGCACCTATGTTTTCAAAGTGTTGGGTATTAGTTTTGGCAAGTTTTGACACCAATTCAAACATCTAGCAGATACTATTTTAAATTGGCAAATATTTGTTAGGGCAAGTTTTGGTTATTTGGTAGCAGACCAAAACAGCCCCAGTAACAAATGATTTGAGGGACCGTTTTGAATTCAAAAATTTCGAACGATTTTTGCAAGAAATTCACAACAAGTGATTCATTTCATCGGAAGAAGAAAAATCGCCTGTTTCAAACAAACCAGGAACCCAGTTGACTGTGTTGTGAAACAAATATCTAGAAGACAAGTTTTTTTTGGGGCAATCCGAATCAGAATAGAGATAAATGATAAGTTTTTTTTGGGTAAATCCGAACTGGAGTAGAGATTCTATTTTATCCTAAGATCAATCTTATATATACAGGGACATAAGACATTTTAAGAGAGACTTGTACTCCAAATCAGATCTATAATAAAGAGATAGTTTCACCCTATATTTGTGTTTATTGTCTATTTCTGTAATGTTTTTGAGGGGAAAATGCAACACATCCGGTGATCCGCTAATACGCGTTGGTTTACAACAGGCTGGTCAGTCCATTTCTGCTACAGCATTATTTATCCAGAAGGGAGAGACCTGATGGTCAGGAGAATGGAGAAGGCAAATCGAGTTCGAAATTCAAATCAGACCCTCAAAGAAAATTTCCAAACAAGGGTTGGTAATTCATCTGGAAGATGCGGTTGGTTAAAATAAGGCTCTACTATGGGACACATCACTCTCGCCCCCGAAAAGAATGAAAAGCCTACAGCAAATGGACAAGGAACAACAAGACAGTCACAAGATCAGACAAACCGCCTCGTTAAGTGTTACTGCTAGTGGCACTTCGATATGGGATTACTCTCTTGTCTGCATTTCAGTGAGAATTCTTGTTAAGTGCTCCATGTGTTCTTCATTTGAATTCGCTCTTACGGCAGTGGTACCGAGAAATGGTAGTCATCCTCTCTTCCATTTCTCCTGTCGTTCTCGTGCTTCAGAAACCAACAGCATTTGCCAGTAAGGACGTGTTTTTATGCGTAGGAATTTATCAGTTTGTGTATAGCTTCAGACTTGCAGAGGCCTCTGTCTCTGTGGTTCTTCGTATTTGTCGACTTTCATCAATTATTGCTGCAAAGTCTCTTTGCACAGATCTGGGCTATGAAAAAAAAACATTAGAACGTGTGGTACACTCCATAGTAGCAGAACATACAGAGAGATCAGCATTGATATCAATATTACCTGGCAGCCGGGCATCAGTTTTGTTTTGTTCACAGCGATTCAGCAAATTAAGGTGCTAATTGAGACGGTCCTAGACTTAATTTATCACCATTCACTGACAATATCTATGCGCCATACAAGTGTAGTAGTCTACAACGCTAGTTTCTGACTTTCTGTTCATATGTTGTAGGATATAGTTTGTAACTAGGAAAGGGTTGAACACAACAACGCATACATCATTCAGCATTTCAGCTACCAAACCGTCAAGGACGGGGAATTATCAGCGAGGCAAAGGGTACAAGCAGTGCAGCTGTGTAGGGTCACATTCCAAATAATCATTCCAGGTACGGGGCCAACAGTAAACTACCCAACTGACACGTCAAAAGAGTAAACTGACAGGTCAAAAAAAAGTGAAAGGCAGAAATCTGAACTGTATGCCCACAAATTAAAAATTTATGTTACACCCAGTAAAATTGTAAACAAAATCACATTTTGACATGTAGGGATAGTGGTAGTAGTAACAAATTGGTTGCAGCTTACAAAAACTGTGCACTCACGGGGTCACAAACTTGCAGTTCATTGGTAAGATGAGAATGACCTGCACAGCCTTATACAATGTATTGATGTGACATTTTTATTCCATGTGTTAGTTAAACTTGAAACAGAGTTGGTTAATCGATTTAGTTAATTCAGATTTAGCATTAACATATAATATGACATCATAGCTACTATTAGTACTCAACCAGTTTGTCACGTAGCACCCAGTGTCCTGCACCAAAGGGAAAACGTACGCATGCAGCAATGAACATCTGTCCAATGCGAAGATCCAATCCGATCAATGGTGCCAAATTAACCTCCATTATTTTCTTTCCAAGACCATATCCAGGGCTCATGTGTGTGCAAGAGGTTTAATTTATCCATAGAACTTATCATGCTTTTTTGTGCAGTGGACCCCGAGTTCACTCACACTTTAGCTGTGCACTCACATGCCTCATGCAGCCAAAGTCATGGGCATCTCGTCAACCACAAGCTAAGTTAATGTGACACTATGGCAGTATGGCACAAACAAATTAACGCCCAGATGGAACCGTCCATATGTTTTGCAACACGCCTCAACTTTGTTACAACTCACACTAGTCACAAGAGAGCATATTTCCATCCGTTGCATGTACAGAATCCATCCAGAGCTGGCACCAATGGCAGTATTAAGAACGGTTAGAAACGAAGCAGCAGTAATAATGGGGCACGTACTTGCAGTAGCCGAGTAGAACTGTAGAAGTGTAGATCGAACAAGGCATCACGTAATAATGAGATTTTTCTGACATCCAAAAGCAGAGACAAAAAAACCTGAGAAAATTAGCACGGCAGGAACAGTGTACGTACTACTACTGTCCACTGCTCAGACCTTTAATTTTGCACTAGGGAACACGTACATGAACACGTACTACTTGCGGATGGATTGGCATGCATGCAATGCAAGTGATCGATCGAGTCGAGGATTCGGATTCAATTAATAACCGTGTGGTTTAGTACGTAGTAATCTGGATGATGTGTCAGATCGATCAGAAAGCTTCCATTCTGGCTGACGATGCAACGACGGGGGCCTTGATGACCTGCAGGATCTGGACGACCTCAGCCATGGACGGCCGGTTCGACGGGATCTGCGACGTGCACACCATCCCGAGCTTGAGCACCGGCAGCACCTCCTCCTCCGGGAACTCGCCGATGTTGGGGTCGACGCACTCCAGCACGTTGCTGCCGCCGTGCTCGAGGAGGACGCGGACCTGGTCCATGAGGATCACCACGTCGTCGTCGCTGTACTCGACGGCCTTCCGCCCCGTGACGAGCTCCAGGATGAGCACGCCGAAGCCGTAGATGTCGCACTTCTCGTTGATCCGGAGGCTCTGGCAAGCCAGCTCCGGCGCCACGTACCCCATCCCACCCTGGAACCGGCTGCTGATCACGTGCTTGTCCAGCTTCGGCAGCAGCCGCGCCAGCCCGAAGTCGGCGATCATCGGGTTGCACTGCTCGTCGAGCAGGATGTTGCTCGGCTTCACGTTGTAGTGGATCATCGGCGGCCGGAACGACTGGTGCAGGTGTGCGAGCCCCCTCGCCGTGCCGGCCACAATGCGGAACCGCTCCGCCCACGTCAGCGCCGGGAACGCGCCGTCGCCGTTGCCGTGGAGCCGCGCCTCCAGGCTGCCGTGCGGCGCGTAATCGGTGATAAGAAGCTGCAGCTGGGGCGTCCAGTAGTAGCCCTTTAGGGGAAGCAGGTTGGGGTGCCTCGCTTTCCCCAGGATGCGGACCTCGCGGTCGAAGTCGTCGCGGGACTGGACGATGTTCGCCGTCGCCAGCTTCTTGATGGCGACCACCCTGCCCTCGCCGACGGACGCGCGGTACACCGTCCCGAACACGCCGCGGCCTATCTCCGTCGCCTTGCTCAGCAGCGCGTCGGCGCCGCCGACGAAGTCCTCGGAACGGAGGCTGTTCCCCGGCCCGAACGTCACCATCTTGCCGGTGGCGAGCTTGCTGGACTTGGTCGAGCTGGACACGATGCTCTCCAGCTCTTTCTCCGGCGTCGTCCCGCCGTCGCCGGCCCTCCGCCGCGCCGATATGTTGAGCAGGGTGATGACGATGACTCCGAGGATGATGAACACCGCCGCGCAGATGGCCACCATGGCGGACACGCTCAGGAACCGCCGTTTCCTCGGCGCCGCCGGGCCGCGGCCGTTGGTCTCGAGGTTGTTGTCGCCGTCGCCGCCGTGCGGGTACTCGTTGGGGTCGAGCACGAGCGGCTTGGGCACGTTCATCCGGCACGGCTCCGACACCAGCGGGCTACAGATGCCGAGGTTGCCCTCCAGCGAGCTCGCGTCGAGGCTCTGGAACACGCCCGACGCCGGCAGCCGGCCGACGAGGCGGTTGTGCGAGATGTTCACCGCCAGGAGGCTCTCGATCCCGCCCAGCTGCTGCGGAATCTCGCCGCTCAGGTTGTTGTACTCCAGCCTCAGAATCTCCAGCTTCTTCAGCTCCGACATGCCCACCGGTATCGGCCCCGTCAAGCTGTTGTGCCCCAAGCTCCTGCCATGGCAAACCCGATGCATCGATCAAACGTCACGCAATTCGTCGTCTTCATCTTCAATGCAACGACGACACTGCAAATGTAATTAGCAAATTTGGACTTACAGTAGGTACAGGGACGAACAGTTGCTGATGTTGTCGGGGATGGGGCCAGCGAGGGAGTTGCCGTCGAGCTGGAGCACGGCGAGGCTTCCGGCCTCGCACAGGTCGCTCGGCATTGTCCCGTACAAGCCGCTGCTGCGGAGGTCGAGCACGGTGAGGTTGCGGAGCAGGCCGAGCTCCGGCGGCAGCTGGGTGCGGAGGTCGTTGCGGGACAGGTTGAGGTAGCGGAGGTTCATGAAGAGCGCCATCTCCGCCGGGATGCCGCCGGTCAGCTGGTTGACTGAGAGGTCGAGCCATTGCAGGGTCTCCGCCAGCTTCGTCGAGCCCGATGGCAGGACGCCCGAGAGCGCGTTCGACGACATGTCGAGCGTCTCCAGCCCGACGTCGAACAGAGCATCCGGGATGTTGCCGCTGAGGTTGTTGGCCCTCAGGTGCAGCTCGGCGAGCTTCGTGCAGCCGGACATGGCGTCCGGGATGGCGCCGGAGAGCTGGTTCTTGGACAGGCTCAGGTACCTGAGGTCCTTGAGCTTGCCGAGCGAGTCCGGCAAGCTGCCGGTGAGCGCATTGTCGGAGAAATCTAGATGCTGCAGAGCGGCCAGGTCGCCAAGCCAAGCAGGGACGTCGCCGGAGAACCGGTTGCCGGACGCGGCGAAGTAGACCAGCGAGCCGAGATGGCCGATGGAGTCAGGGAGCTGGCCGTCAAACGCATTGGAGTTTATGTCGATGCTGCTGAGGTGAGGGCACAGGCCAATGTCGCTCGGGACGGCGCCAAAGAACCTGTTGCCGCTGAGGTTTATGGTCTTGAGGTTGTGGAGGTTGGCAATGCCGGTGGTGACGGTGCCGGAGAACTGGTTGCGGGAGAGGTCGAGCGCGCGCAGCCGCGAGAGTGGCCAGAGCGCGCCGGCGAAGTCCGGCGAGCCGGAGAGCTGGTTCCCGGACAGGTTGAGGTGGAGCAGGAACGAGCTCTTGGAGAGCCCCTGCGGCAGAGGGCCGGAGAACTGGTTGCCGGAGAGCATGAGGAAGCGGACGGTGGGAGGGAACGAGGCGGGAAGCGGGCCGGAGAAGGCATTGCCGGTAAGGTCGAGGTAGCGGAGCGAGGTGATGAGCGGGACGTCGTCGGGGAGCGGACCGGAGAAGGCGTTGTAGGAGAGGTCGAGGGAGCGGAGCGACTTCAGCAGGGAGAGCCCCGGGGGGAGCTCGCCAGAGAGGTTGTTGCGCGCGACGGAGAGCGACTGGAGCGCGGCGAGGCGGTCGAGGCCGCGCGGCATGCGGCCGGAGAGGCCGAGCCCGTCGAGCGCGAGGCGTAGCACGCGCGACGTGGCCGGGTCGCACTCGACGTGCGCCCACCCGCACGGCGTCGCGTCGGACTCCGTCCACGTGGCCAGCGCGCCGGAGGGATCCGACAGCGCCGACTTGAACACGATCAGCCCCAGCACCTCCTCGTTCACCGGCATCGGCATGGTAGTGTCAGCCGCCGCCGCCGCGACGAGCACGAACAGCAGTAACGTGATAGGCGTCGCCATTTCAGCTGCCGCGCGCCGAGACGACCACGGGAGCAGAGGAGCAGATATGGAGGTGGACGAGATCCAGCGGCGAGGTGGGAGTGGTACAGTAGAGGAGGCGAGCTGGGCGTTTTGGCTGGTGCCGCAGCGGCTGCATGGCATGGTGGTGGAGAGTGGAGAAGTGGACGCGGGCGGGGAGGGCGAGACGAGGCAATGGGACGCTGGTTGGATTGGCGTGCGTGGCGTGGGCGAGGCCCGTGAGGGGGTAGGTTGGACAGATAGAAAGCAACAAAAGACCTCACGTTCCTCCGCCGCTGGGGTCGCTGCCGGATGGGGTCGCCGGCACCCGGAATCCAACTCTCGCCGGAACGCGACACCGCACGGGAACTGAGGCACACCCGCAACTAGCAGTCGCGCTGTATCAACTATCAGCAGCATTCAGCAGGGGGAATAATTTAAGATTCATTCATGGGCCGGTCTGGTCCGGTCCGGTCGTTTTTATACTTCAGCCCAGAATCACATCGAAAGCTACGGAATGCGTAGCCACTGACCGAGACCGACCATGCACGGGTTCAAATCAGGATGCGTTGCTTTCACCATCCATGCATCAGTTGTGATTTGTGGAAACTGGAGTGAAGCTTCCACTGCTCCACACCTCGATTGGCAGATTGCATGAACACCAACTGTAACAGCAGAGTACACAGGGTTTACTTTCCATGGTCAAATTATTTCATTCAGTTCATGGGGGTACATATATGCCAGTATACATGTGTTTTTACACTTCGATGACTTGTCACCGGTATCTACTCTCCCATGCTACTACAGATACCAGTATACGTTGGTTTGCCACATCTACTGTTCTACGTTCATGGCCACTGTACATACTTTGACACTTCTATTTGGATTCATTCTTCAGTCCCCAGTACTTACCCCAAATCTACACGCAACAGCCTTCTATATGTAGGAGTATATGGAATGGTAACAAGCAACAAACTCTGCTAGGTACATTTATCGCTCGGTGTTAGCTGGACTCGTGAGAACCTCTTCTGATGGACAGAAAATGAATCAACCAGCGCATTTGCCCAGCTGAAACTCTGACCTCTGACACTGGACTATATCCAGGAGCTGAGATCAATCACGCGGGCCGTCGAATGACTGGGACTTCCTCAGATTCCAGTGGAGACCCTCGTGGATGCTGCGGAGGAAATCGGTTGTTGAATCCACCAGGCAAGCTGTGGGCACAGGCCAAGGAGAAATGCTGCAGATGAGAGCATCCCCCGGTGACAGCAGCTTCCGATCTTTGCCATCGAATGATGCCCAAGCTTGGCCCCTGCTGTTATATGGCACTTGTACGCGCAGAGTCACATATTCAGGCAGTATCAAAGGCCTGAATGACAGGGAATGCGGGCAGATCGGCGTGAATAGGATTCCTGGGACCTGCATAAACCAGCACAATGTTTGAGACCACCAAAATAGCGGAGTCGACAAGTTATGTTGAGCAGCTCGACAAAGGAAATAACAACATGTCATGATTGTAACTAGGCCTCAAAGGTTAATTTATAGACATTGCTACAAGAATTGCAGGTAGTATAGGGTAGCCTACGTTTGTGAAACAGATCAGCTTCTGGTGTTCAGTGCAACTTATCTGAACTTTAACCACATTACACGATTTTAGAACCAAGTGAGGGGAAAAAGCTTCATGATTTATTGCAGAAATAATCTAAGAGTGTGTGATTAGGAAATGCCCAAGAAGATAATCCAATAAAATTAATCAGTAAATACTCAAGTGCTAAGGAGTATCATGGAATGTAGGGCATACCTGTGGATGAACCATGGATCCTCCAGCTGCCAATGAATATGCCGTGCTTCCAGATGTTGTTGATATGATCAGTCCATCCCCTTGTACACATGTAACGAAAGAACTATCACAGTAGCATTCCAAGTAGGTAAGGTAAGATGATATTCCACGGTCAATTGTGACTTCGTTTAACACTAGGATTGGCTCCTCAGTCTCAAGTTCATCCTTTGCTGCATCACGGATTACATGGCACTGTAGACGGTTTCTCAATGTGATGCTAAATGGTCCATTCAGCACATTGTCCAGACAATCACGATATTGCTCACTTGCTGAAAAGCATGTTAAGGAGGACAACATGGATAACACAAATGCTAACAGGAGAGCAGAGAGCTTCATGTGAGATTTGTTCGCTAACTAGCAGATTTCTTTTAGACCAAATCCAAACTCACTGAAAATGTAGATTGGATAGCAAAACAGTAAGAACCAGTCACTACACAAAACGATACTATATTGAGAAAGCAGTCAACATCCATGATAAAAGGATACGGAAAGGTGTCATGAATCCCAGTGATCCTAGGGAGAAAGCAACAACTGGAGGAACTGGCCCTTTGAACAATGACGCAGCCTGTTAAGAGATTGATTCACCATGTATTTTAAGTGTCAGCCCAGCAGAACAATGTACAAAAACTAGTAACTAGTACAAATTGAGAAGCAATTATAGTTTTAAATGCAGGAATAATCAGTCGCCTAAATATGGAAGAACAAAGCAATAAATATCAGGTAAGTTGGTTTTGATAGCTAATTTGTACTAGAATCTTCCAACTTTTGATATTGATAGGTCAGAATCAGAAAAAAACTCTGCCTAACTGTGAAGAAGCAATTCTCATGATAACTTATGCTGCAGATACCGACAGACCTTCCATTTCAGCTGTCAGCCAATTATACCCCATATATGCCATTAAACCAAGCATACTGATTATTGACTAAATAAATGGACCTTTGGGAAAAAAGGTTAATCCTCTAGTTGGTCTGATTCGATCAAAAGATACAGTGGTTGAGGCAGAATTCTAGACAAAGAATTGAATTTACTTACCCATAAAACAGTTCCATCACCGCCGAGAGTTACAATGAGATCAACCTTCGTATGCAACATCTTTTTCTCCTCATCTATCATAATTATCTAATTAGTTGCACAGAAAAGGGAGAGTGCTAGGTGAATGGATAGAACTACTTTACTCAAACAAGATGTCTAATATTTTGATACAAAATACAGCTTTATTATGTGTCCAATTCAATGCCAAGAATGATTTGTACCAAAATCTAGTGCAAGGATATAACTTTATTGAGATGTGATTGGATGATTTCAGACAATTCTAGAAAGAGGTAATAAACATCACAAATTCAAGAAGCAGGAGGGGATTTGTACCGATATCCAGTGCAAGGATATAACTTTGAGATAAATGTGATTGGATGATTTCAGAAAAATCTAGACAGAGGTAATAAACGTCACGAATTCAAGCAGTAGAAGGGAATTGTATATTCTGCCCCCATGTAAAACAGGATAGGATACATAAGCATGATAAAGTTCAGCAAAAGCATGCCCGTACTATATACCCATACCAATTCGGCAGTAATCAACTAATTCAGTTCTCATGAAAGTTCTTTCATTTTTCAGAATACCAATGACAAAGAAAGGGTTCATAACTGAAACATCATTTTTTTTTCTCTTGAGCATATGAAGTATTTCAAAAGAAAAAAAATCTGGATCAGCATGAAACTAATGTATTAAATCAATAGAAATGGCTTACCATCATCCCATGTTTGGATGAAGTTGTAGTAGGAATCTTCTGTTAAGAGTTCCTTGCTAACACGTGGCTCTACAACAACATTTATATTTTTATGTTCCTTAAGCCATCTGCAGAAAAATAAATAGTACATTTAGCAGTGCAAACACAATACTTAAAATGTGCATGCATCTGTCAGATATTTATGGCATTTAAAATATAAAAATCAAAGAACACACCTGACCATTTCAGCACAAAGAACCCGCACAGAGTTAGAATTAGGTTTGGTTATGAAAAGAACGGTTTGTGGCGAGGATTCCCATTTCAGCAAAATCTGAAGAAAAAAATCGTTGTAATAGAAATAGATATGCATAAGAGACGATTCATTGGTCTAGTTATTCCAGCTACTGGAGTGAAATAAGTAGAATATTCTTGACTGTTCCAGCACTGGAGGACTAACCTGTTTGTTGCTGCGCTCTGCTGTTGTTATATCTCCCTTTTCAAATGATACAAAATCATGCTTGTGCTGGCCATTTTTATCCCCATTGCATCCCCATGAAAGTCTAAATGATGCCTTTCTACTCACCAGCTTGTGACTAGATTGGGGGTTAGGACCAGGACTTTCATCCTGAAGAACCTCATGTGAACATATACCATGATTTCCACAACATCCCGCTTGATCGGATGCAGGCGTCTCCAGTGTTAGTTGGCTGGCCAACTTTTCTAATTCATTATTGGCACAACTGCCATAGCCTGCACAAGGTAGAATTCCAATTTAGATTTTTGGAGATATGCTCCTGGAATAGCAACTACGAATGTATACAAATGAACCTTTGATTTTTCTCTGTTGTTTGTGTGCCATCTCTAATTCATATTTACGCCTCCACTCTTCTGCCTCAGCTTGAGCAGCAGCTTTCCCTTCTGCAACTCGTCGCAATGCTTTTGCAACAGCTTCATTTAAAAAAAATTATATTTATCAATATTTTTTTTTGAATGCAAGTGAAATGACTGAAAGGTATATATAACGGTAGATAATCAGGCATTTGGTAGTGCCATGTAAAGCTTATGTCTCCTTACTTCTCATAGCTTCTGAAAACTCAACAAGGTGTGCATCTGTTGACTTGATAGGAGTTTGAGCAAGGAATTCATAAGCTGCTTTCTCTGATTCTACTGAACTAACTGTTGAGCTAACCGTGGAGATGGACCCAGACCCATTTTCACTTTCATGTGAGGTCACAGTATCATGGTTTACTCTCTCATCAGAAACCTGCAATGCAAAGGAACTGGTAATAAGCTCTATAGTCTATCCCAACTGGCTTCAGATTTTGAAATGGAGCAATGGAATAAGCTTTAAGCTTAACCTGAGAAATAAACCATCCCTTAACCCTTTGTTGGGCTTATTTTGATGCTAACTAGAAATTTTAAACTTGAACATTACATTAAAATTTGACCCATAGCCCCATACAATCAAGTACATGATCAAGTCTTGACCAACGATAATTTAGCCAGGCGTCAATGGCAGGGTGATAGGAAGTGTTGCTTTTGTTCCACCCATGAATCTATACAACACTTACTTTTTGACTGTCATTATGCTAAATTCGTTTGGAGGATTGTTCATATTGCGCTAAATTTGTAACCTCCAACTAGCATTCACAATTTGTTCACATGTTGGCTACAGTGATTAGATAAAAAATGAGGTTGCAAATCCTTGTGGAGCAAGTGCTATTTGTTGGTCTCTGTGGCTAGATAGGAATGAAGTTGTGTTTGACAATATGAAAGTATCTTCCAATTTACAGGTTATCTTCAGAGGAACCTATTTGACAAGGCATTGGTCTCTACTACAGAAAGAGGAGGATCGTCTGTTCATGAAGAAGGGTTGTAGGGCTATTGAATCGGCTGTGATGGAAGTGTTTGCTAGTTTTGGCTGACATTTTAGTAATAGAATTGAATATTAATTGTGCTTGGTGTGATTTTTTATTGTTTTTCTGAAGTTCTGAACTTGTTGTGTGAGATTGTAATAATGAACAGTCATATGCATTAATCGATGCAGAAACTGGAATATTAATATATTCTCTTTTCTAGAAAAGTAACAGTAACTAGTGCAAATTTGATGTCCAATACACAAATACAAGACTACATAATGGTACTATCCAAAATTGTCCAATTTCAAATATGGATATTCCTTAAGGATCATGCTTGCTAAAAACTGTGAGTTAGGCCCAAGCGTTTTAGCCCATTTTATGACCAATTTGGAAATTTTCTCACAATGTTTGCATGGCTCCCACGAGAACTCATGCCCAATGCCTGGAAACCAACCATTGAATTCTACGCATATAGGGTCAAAACAAAATAAAAAAGAAAGCAAAATAAGGGTGCAGGCTCTACATGACCACCCCAAAAATAAAAAAAATCTGAATTCGTTGTGCGCTTGTGTGCGCAAGCTCTCTCCTTGCGCCTATGTGCTCCTCTTTTTCCATTTTTATCTTGTACAATTTTCACAACTTTCTTTTAAAAAAATTCAACGAAAAGGTAGGACCGTAGTGGTCTCCCCTCCCCTCCCAAACAATAAAAAAAGACAGTTGGACTCAACACAACGTGCCTTACAATGCGAATGTCGATGGCCAAGTCTTTCCCCACAAAAATGGGGGGACACGAGCTCATGACCTCTGGTCTTCAAGCTTGCCAAAGATGAGGCAGAGCAATGTAACACTGTGAAACACATTTTTGTGAAAGTAACATGACTTTTTAAGGACAATACTACAGTACAGACTCCCCTAATGTTACGCAAGCGATAGCAAGAACATGCCTACGATTACGAGACGTGATAAAAATGGACACGCATCCTTGCAATAATCCAGTGCCCAATCGAGAGCACGTACCGGCTCGACCAATGATCTGAAGCTTGGGGCAGTTGGGATGGGGATGGGCGCGGGGCTAAGGCTCCGGAACCTGGAATCCGACCGCGCGAACTGAATTGCATCCGAGGATGCCAGCTTCTGGCACAGAGAGAGAAACCACCCATCAGCGAACCCAAAAGATAGATTTCATTTCAGAACCACACCTCCGCGAAATGCTCAATTCGAAGCCGCATCCACGGAGCACACGCAGCTAGCTCGCTATCCTAAGCAGATTGCGGCGGAGCTGCCCGCCGCCGATATCCCATCCCCAAACACGCCAAACCCGCGGTTACCTTGTGGGGAAGCTCGTCGAGCGACATGGCGGCGCGATCCGGTTCGCCTCCTCAGCTCCGGTGGGCTCACCTCACCCTCACCTCGTCGTCGTCGCACCAAAAGGAAATTCCGGCCTTGGCTTGGCTTTGCTCGTGCGGTTGGGCGGGTTCGCGAGAGAGGTGGGTGGTGGACTGGTGGTTGGGTGGTGAGAGGCGACGCCGACGCGGGGCGGGGCGGGGCGAGGCGACGCTGGTGAGGAGGAGGAGCACCACCCCCACCTCCCCTGATTCGGTTATTTATCGGCGAGCAGGAGGCCCCCGGGAGTTGACACCAACGGGGGCTGACAGGTGGGGGCTGCGGGGTGGGTGGGTCCCGGTCGCAGTGAGGCTCCGACTGACGCGTGCGCTGATGCCGCTTGGGTCGGGGTGCGTGGCGTGTGGAGCCTTCGTGGTTACTGCCGGCAAGCAGCAAGCTAAACTGGTTGGTGGGTCTGTTCCCGTTTCCATCCAAATATACCAACAATATATTTCTGGTACCGATTATCAAAATTTCAAAAGGTTTAGTAAATCATATCTTAAACATAAATATTTATGATTGAAACAAGCAATAAGAAATCTTGTATAAGAAATTAATTAAGTGTGAATTGAGTTTAATTTCAAACATATCTATTTAATACTCAACATGTTTCACATTATAAGCTATTATACAACATCATATTAGTTTAATTAAATCCACTATTAAATATATTTGTTTTGTATTAAAAATGATATATATTTTTATAAATCGAAGACAAACCTAAAATGATTTATAATGCGAAAGAGAGGGGCTATTAGGTTTTAGTATAGTATAGTTGGAGATGAATGGTTGGATAATCAGAGAAAACGAATTTTACAATAGAAGGTGTGCCTTTAAGATCCGTAAAATCATCAAAATCAGTAAACATGTTTTGTCCTAGAATCAATTGAACACATATTCCAGGAAGAGAGACAACATTATTACATAGATGCATAAAAGTATATTTCGTTGGCTTATGTTAGATTTGCATCGGATATGAAGCTTTAGATTCCTGTTGTCTCGACCAATATGCTACATACAGATACACTTGGCGAGTATAGTGATTTGCCTTTGTGTTTTGGGGCACTCATAATTCCCACAAAAAAAATGGTGGCACTCAAAGTTGCTTTCATTCTGAACTAGCGTGGATTAGGTAGGCACCAAACGTACAAGTATACATCTCAGTCGTTATCTGAAAAATTCATCAGTGACGCTGGGGGTATTCGTCAAATGTCAAATGACATGAACCGCTAAAAGATGCTACATTTCCACTGATTTGAACACGCCCCATTGATAACGACAACCAAGAAAGTATGTCTCAGAATGCATATTTCTAAGACTTGACTAACAAATTATGTGTGTGTGTTTCGCAAAAATGTGTATTGCATTCCATCATCCATCGATGCACATTTCTCAATGAAATTCAACAAGATTACCACCCGATTTCTCTTTAAAAAAGGATTATCACCAGTTGCAGTCAACAGCTGAAATGTTGCAGCAGCAACATTATATTGCAACGAGGCAGGCGTAATATTGAAAAGCAATATTTGCAGAGTCTTGGTCGTCGGCTACGAAAGGTCGCCGCGGACACAATCTTGTGCGATTGCAGTATAGTGGGGGAGTGGTTGGCATGGCAACAACATGCATGCGAACGCGCAGGCATGAGCGTATGACCCCAAGTCTTGGCCACTCCAGGGACATGAAAAACGCAGTTACAATTCGCTTGGACTTGCTGAAAAGTAACGAGCTTTTTAGCTTGCTTGAATTCATTCAGGCGCATCATAACAAAAGCGTTTCAGACCAGAGACACACGGCTGTTCAAAGTTAAGTTTTTTTCTTCGGCGAATCGACTGTTCAAAGTTGAGAGTCCAAGCCGTCCTGCAAGCACAGTACTTTCTTCCAGTTGATTTCTGGAAACAAAAACGGCACATGGAGACATTGTTGTGTTCCAGTCTTCCAAAAAGGTAGCCCAGGAAAGTAGTGGAAATGTGAGATAGTAGATGACATTGACTGCTGCCTTATTTCCGTTGCTTACGATACTCTCAACCACCAGGAAGAGACGGTGTGTTTGGTTACTCAGATGATGGGTACGCCGCGTGTTACCAGTCAGGGGCAGAGAAGGAAGGTGTCAAGGTGAGGAGGAGGTTTCTCTTTGCGGATTTGGTTGGCCGGCGCGGTGAGAAACGGGGTGAAGGTCGTGCAGGCACGGCTTCGGCTTGGCTGGGTCCTCTGACTTTGGGCGGTTGGCAGCAGAAAAGAAGAAAACGCTGCATTTGGTGGTGTTTGTTGGTGGTCAGCCAGCCGCGCGCGCTCGCTAAAAGCTTTAGCGGAGACGCGTCCGTTGAAGCGCGCTCCAAAAGAAGGAAGCAGCAGTAGCACAAAGTCAGCCGATCGCGCGAGCCGAACACATGTACGATCGCGCCCGCGCACGGGAGATCGGACACTGCGGAAAATGCGTTGCGATCGGATGGGACCGAATGCAATCGGGGAGACGCGCGCACGCGGCGGATCGATCTGGCAGGCGGGGGGTAGTTGGTGGTTCCGCTCCGATAGACCTGCGTCTCGCGTGCACGCGACAAGGCCCCCATGCTCGTCAAGCGCAGCAGATTTTGCGGTCACGAGGAGCATATGCGTTTGTATAAGACTTAGTCAAAATCTGCAACATAACTGTTACAGCATATTTTGCAACAAATTTGTTGGTCCTAACTGTCGGTCACGAGGAGCAGATTTTACAAACTGCAACATAACTGTCGGTCATAGTAGCATATGCGGCAGTTATGTTGCAACAAAGTAGCATGCAGTAATAACATAACTTGTGTTTCGCGGACGTTCGAAAAAAGTTCAAACAAATGCATACGGTAATACAAACACACACAGTAAATGGACGTGAGGAGATTCAAAACTAAAACAATTTTTTTTCTCCAACTATTTAATCGAATTATAAATTAATTATATTATTGAATTTGTTACAATTATTTTTACAATATAATCTCACATTACTATATTTTGACCTTTTTTACTAAAATATTTTAGTGAAACATCTAAATATTTTTGTTGAAATAATTTTTAACAAAGGATGATCCATTCCCCGTTCGATATTACATCGTTCGATGATTGTACCAAATCGAACATCGTAGCAGCCTCCACATAACTGATGTATAGTATTGCAGACAACACCCCTAAGAATCATACTAATACAGTACATACTAATACAGTACATGCACGAACGCTACGTGGAGGAGAATCAGACTCGGTGCAGACTTGTCAGTTGTATATGGTCAGATCATGATCAACACTAGCCTCGTCATCGGTCATATACATTTGTTCCAAACCTACCAATTCAGCAGTGAAGCGCTAATGACCGGAAGAGGACTGGTCGACTGGACGAGGTTGGTCAGCTGGTGGTGATACCATCGTCAGGTTAGGTGGTGGTTGGCTTCGCCTCACCTGCTCTGTTCACCGTGTCTTTGACGTTCATGTTGGAGCTCATGGAAAATAACACTGAATCAGTCAATGGATAGTAGTAGAAGGTCCATGGACTAACATGAGCTCTCGGAACTGACAATGACCAATAATAACAGATCCATTGTATTGCCGTTACTTTGCCACCTGCCAATGGATTAGACAAGGGAAGAAGAGGTTCTCATCAGTATTGTTTTTAACGAACCGGTATAGGATGTATCAATTTCATTGAATATAGAAGAGTAAAAATTACATTTTCAGAAAAAAAATTATAGAAAAGGCAAAGCCTAAGGAATTAAAAGCACAAGATGTTTTGCTCCCGTTGAGGCCCAAGTTTTGGCTTCCTCCTTGATCTTTGCTCTTAAGAAAGTGACTGACAACTTCTTATGTTGAAAGACTTCTTTTTTCCAGACTTCTCAAGCCATGTGGAGAATTAGGGCGCGGACTCCCTTTTTGGGTAGTCCTTTGGTGGTTGTCAGCTCTGTCCACCAGTCATGGACTTGCTATGGTTGCCCTCTACTCTCTTGACCTCAGCTGCTCGTAGGTTGTCCAATTTGCTAAGATGTCTCATATTTTCTTTGTGTATCTGTAGTTCGTCAGGAGGTGGAAGGATGTTTCTAGCATGTGGTGATAAAACGGGTAGTAGGTGTTGTTTGACCATCCACGTATTACAAGTCTATCGAAAGTGAAAGTCTTGACTCTATTCTGGACAACTAGCCAGACCAACATTTTGTATTTTTTTCGATGCCCATGGTTTCCAGATCAACATCTCATAGTTCGTATCGTCTGACCCAAGGAAGGAATTGTGCCCTGTAGGCTAATCCAGACGTGTATTCATCGTGGCATGTGAGCTTTCATTTGATCTCGTCTTTTTCCTTGATGTTGAGTTCGATGTTTTGCACTGTTATCTAGATGGTGACTAGTTGTTCTAGGAGTTTCACCGTCATGCCTGCACTGGTTGATAAGTTGAGATCCCGTACCCATATGTTGCCTTCGATGGCCTCTTCGAGGGGTCTATTTTTTCTCTTAGAGATTGTGTAAACTTTTGACGCCACGTCTTTTGGGCGTCTTTCTTGCATCCATGCTGTGTTTCAGAAAAGGATTGCTTCCCCGTCTCCAGTTGTTATTGTTGTCTTAGAAATAGAATTACTGCATATCGATTTCTAAGAGCTTAGAACGCTACACTGAGTTGGTCTATTCCAAGTAACCAGTCTCCAATAAGCATGCATTCTTCAAGTACTCAATAATTAGCCCTTGTCATATGCATCCTCTATAGTATCATATTCGATCAAACCCATCCCCATCCAACAGTCTACCAGTTCTGTTTTCCAAATTGAATAACCTTGAGGCCACAGAGAACAGCATAAGAAACATTCTTTGATCTGTTTATCCTGCAGATAATCATAGCTTAATTTTAGCCTAGTGTATATGTGACTCGCATTTCCTATATTTGGGATCTCATGAATGCGGGATTTCTTCAGATATGACAGTGCAAGTGTCCATTCATGACAAGTCCGTTTTGTGGACATTGCACAACCAAGAGTTGTGAGAGCAAGGGGCAAACCCCCCACATTCTTCTGCAACTTCCTTTGCTAGGCTTTCAATCCTAACATCTGAATTAATAACTTCTTCTGTTGTTTTTTTCTTTGAATAACCGCCAAGCTTTCTCTTGGTCCAAGCATTCCATGAAGACTGTCTTGTGAGCTCCCATATGTCCACAGACACTTTTGGAACGTGTTGCCAGAACTATTTTCTGGTTATTTAGGCCATTAGGATATGGAATGCCAGCTTCAGCTAGATCCAAATAACCCCATAAATCATCTAACAAAAGTAAGTTCTTTCTCCTTAAGAAACTTAATAAAAGTGAAGCCGTATTTCAATGTTAGAACCTGGTTTCAGGAACAGCCCAATCCTTTCAGCAATATTTGCTTGAATCTGCGCTATTCCACTAGATGTAGATGCCATGACATAAACAACAAGGTCAAATCCATAATTTTCTTTGGTTATACCTAAGAAATGATTGTTGATTTTTCTGAGCAAGGTGGTCTTACCAACTCCTGCCATTCCCCATATCCCTAAACTTCCAACATTGTCACCTTTGAGGTACTGCAGAACTTCTTCCAAATTACACTCTGTTTCTTCAGTTGAAGGTACAGTAGACACTTATTGCACGAAATATGGTGGTACCTCAAATGATACCTCTTTGAATGCACCTTTTTGATGCAACATTTCAGCTTCCTTCAGTTTCTTCGCAGCCTGCGTACCAATTTCGTACTTTGACCAGTAACTGAACAATTGCTTTCTCTTCATCTGAACATTTTTTGTCCCATTCTCCTCAGTTTCCATCACTGCTACCTTCTGTAGCCATTCTGTAACTTCAGGATTACATGCTTCTTGCTTTCCTTCAAAGATTCTAAGCCGGATTTGGATTTCATTTTTCCTATCTTCTAGGTTTTTGATAGTGTTGTCCAACTTTCCAATATTTTCTTCCATCTCTATTAGATATCTGAGGCGTGCGACCAAAGGATTCCATAAGTGGGATGCCAAAGTACTAGATTTGGAATCAATCAGCATTGGAACATACATGTATAACAGGAAAATGAGGTGACGAATAGCATTTTGAACCAGCTGTTGCTTTTTCAATTAACAACGAGACAAAGGATGTCGAAATTGGAACCTGAACTGCATATGAGAAAGTGTAATTTATAAGAAGTGTGTGAACATGCAAGTCTTTATTTCTGTACTTTCTACCATGTATACATAATTTGCACAGGCATGTAAAGCACAGTACGTGTTTTACACATTATTTCTCCATTTAGTAAAGCACTAAATCCTCATCTCTTATTTCTGATATATGTGGTTTAACCCAGACGACAAATCCCATTTAAAAATTTATATGATGAATATTTTGTTGAAGTTGCAAAACCAGTTTTAGGATGAAATTCTACAAAAACAGGAAGAAATCATTTATAATCATCATGTCATCAGCATCCTTAATAAGTCGATGTCCTCTAATTCCAAAACTTACTAGTTATTCCAGTTAAAACTAAATAGGAACAGATAGAGCTAAAAGCTCATATTTCATATTGAAAAGGGAGCCTAAAACTTCATCAGTAATTAATAGAGCACATGAAAGGCGTCTCAATGCACACTAGAAGAGCCATATACCTATCTTGAATGCATGGATGATGAGATGTCAAGTGGATCTTGTGAAGTAAAATCAAGAGAATAACAGATGGCACAACAAATTGTCAGATCAATTATACATCGCCCTCATAAAAATATTCAAAATCAAATTGGTCCGAAAGAGGAAACGCAAGGGATATCAGTACTTACGGTCTCGACACGACAAGGAGAGGATGCTGAATTAGGCCACTAGAGGAGATCTCAGCGCACTGTGGCCATCAGCTCAGCTCGAGCTGCAAGAGAAGTTTTAGGAAACAGGGAGAGAGGCCGACACTGTCCAGGAAGAAAACCACGAAATGGTAGCGTGATTTGGTTGGGATTCGAAGGGGGGCTTCACTGGAAATTGCAGACATGACGACATTCCCAGCAGGATCTTCAGCCGAAATTCCCAGTGTGGACTTCGAGGAAAATTGCCCCTTGCGGCCCTGCCACCTGCTCGCGCTGACCTACTTTGCGTCGGCAATGACGAGCTGCAACGACCACGCCGATTCCGCCAATGGCGACTTCGTGAGGCTTCAGAACAGCCATCAGATTCAGATCTTATCCGGTGCCAGCAAGTCCGGCAAGGCGGCAACGACTCCGCGTGGTTGGCGATGGCGCTGAGGACTGCTCGCATGCTTACCCTAGAGATGCGGAAGCGCCGTGATTCACTCAGACAGCCGTCACCCGTCGACCGTCGGGGCCATGGCCCGTGGCGACGGCGAGTCGGCGACCATAGGTGGTCAAATGGGCCCGGGCCAAAGAGTCGGCGACCATGCTGCCACGGCCCGTCTGGGCTGTGCAGTGCTTGGGCTGCCACCAGGGCCTGGCCCGGTGCTTGTAGCAGGCCAGCATGGTGGTGTTCGGCGTCCCACAAGCAGCCGCCAGCCGAGCCCGAGGAACGAATGAATTGAGGAAGCAATGAGCTTAGGGCGGAGAAAGCCAATGTTGGCTGCGCTCGTCGACATAGGCCTATAAAGGCAGCACGGTGGTGCAGCCAGCCTCATCCCCGATCATAGTAGTCGAGCACGGGACGACAGCGACGGTGGCCGAACCATGAATTTTTTTTATTTTTTATTTTATTTATTAAAATATTTAAAAATAATTTTGTTTGAAAATTTTAAAAAACTAGTCGTCCAATGCTTTCGAGGATGTTTTTTAAAAAACATCTTTTTAGAGAGCGAACTTTTTATATGGCAGATGGTCGTTGGTCTTCGCCCAACGGTCGCTCGCGAGGGAGGGCATTTTTTGCACGTAGCCCTCTTGTCGTCCTTCAGAGGGTGTTTTTTAGGCGGGAGGGAGGCGCATGTAAAAGGGCGGCGAAGACAAGCTGACATTTTCGCTCTTGTCACCCTCCTAAAGGATGTTTTTGTGTAAGGGGCTGTCTGTAGAAGAGCAAGGGTGTCATTTTGCAGGCGGCCTCCTTATCACCTCAGGGAGAATGTTTTTTCTATTATTTTGTATGAAGTACCATCAATAAAAATAAGAAGAAATAAGAGAATATTCGACTGTTCATTAAAAAAAGTTAAATCATCATATTTAAAAAGACTAAAATAAATGAACTTTTTCAAATTTAATGATTTATTTTTCACTCGGGTTAGAGCCCCTAGGAGAGCGTTTTTTACCTCTAAAATTTAAGTTAGGGAAGCAACCTACAATTCCGTGTAGGTTGAATCATGTACACAATTTTGAAGATAGAATTTACAGAAATATAAGCATGTACTTAATTTATAAGAAAAACAACGCTGAGAGATGACAAAGGGACTTTATAAATCGAAACGATACAATGCTATTATTTTTTAATTCGTAACACATACACCAGCACACTGGTAGAATTTGTGTTATTATGGTAAGATAGTTAAGAAGTCCCATGGATACACTGTACGAATTTGTCCGTCTCGACAAATCGAGCACGAGCTTATCTACCGACTCCTTCTACATCGTTTAACACGTATTGCATTTTCGTGATTCTTCAATCGCTGATACTCTACTTGTGTTCCAGACTCAGTTATTGTTTCGTCATGATATGTTGGATTGACATTGTCGATCCATAAACTGAATCCGCACCTTCTTGGATTGGGTTGAGAAATAAATGCATTTAGTCAGTTAGGGTAGTAATATTATGCAAATGTTAGCGCAATTGTAAAAATGTAAGGCTTTCACGTACAACAAAATTGTTGTCTACGTTGGGACAGACAAAATATCCCCTTCCAAATGTGTCTTCTGCAAAGGAGGTAGCCACCTGGCAGCGATCTCTACAACCATACTTTGGACGCACGGACCATTCAAGTAAATCTAATAGATTATTTTTCTAGTCTAAGCTAGCAAATTATACCCGACGTTCGTACTTCATCCGTGTCTGAATGAATTGTGTGGTCGTCTCAGGTTGCCTTATCCTTTGATCGATGAAAAACTCTCACCATATCGATCTACTTTACGAATTGACATTTTCTTACGTCTTCCTGTTTGTACAATTTTATTAGGAGAGATGGCATAGGTAATTGCATGAAAGTAGTGATCTATAGGTAATGAAAAAAAGAATGGCACTTACGACGAAATCGTCGTCGACAATGTTAGGACACACGAAGCATCTTTGTACTAGAGTTTGTTGTCTTACGGGCCTTATCACCTAACAACGGACATCACAACGACACTTTGGACCCTCCCACCATGTGGCGAGTCCCAGGGGATTTACTTGCCATTCTGAGGCTTCTACAGCAATTCGTCGTTCGTACTCGTCCTTTCACCTAAGGTAGTCCATGTTTCACTACGTGAATATCGGCATGTTCCGTCATTATGTGGGTTCTCCGTATCTACTCACTTAATGAAGTTGCACATCGTACATTATGTCTGCGAAAGATGTTAGTAGGTCAAACTAAACTGATGCAGTACTAAGTATGAAAAAAACATAATATCTAGACAATCAAGCCCTTGACTGATTTTCTGAATGGTGGATGTCTAAGCTAATCTAATATAGTAAACAATTTAGCCAGTATCGGCAGAAACCCTAAATCAAGATAACCGATAGAGTCAAATCGAGATAATAGGATTAGATTCAACACAGACATATGATAAATAATCAGGCAAAGATGTTAACTGAATCGAAGCAATCCAAGAGGTCGAAAGTACTGATACAACCTTAGACAACGCCGACGTAGCCAATACGATTGTCTGAGCCGGCGGGACCTTGGACTTATCCCTTCACCGGAGATCGAAGCCGATGCAGCCCCACGTCAGGTGCCAAGTTCCGCCGGATGATAAAGTAGAACAGATGAAAAAAGGTGGCGATGCGTCGAAGTGTATTGATCGAGAGATTGATATGACATGAATCTTGGGCTTACATATTTATACCCGTCGGCTAACAAAGATCCTAACAGATTACAAATCCAAACTTTTCTAAAGATAAAAGGAAACAAACCGAGTCCTTATCGGATACTAACACACTTTTCTAAACATAAAATAGAAAGCTAACAAACTCTTCCTAATTAATAGATCCAAGCCACATCCTTCATGAACTCGATCTCTTCTGGATAAAATCTTTTCAAACCAAATTCAACAAGAATCCGACTGCTGGAGATATTGATAATAGAAAACCTTCATCGGCTAACGCAAAAACTCTCAGCAATTCTAGCTTTGAGCCCATATGAACATTCAGCCGATGAGGATTTCGGGGCTTACCAAATTTTGGCGTTAACAATCTTATACCTCGTGGGAAAAAATCGCTCTCCCAGAGGGTGGCAAGGGGGCCATCTACAAAAAAATGCATCCCCCTCGTCATTCTTTCGCAAGCGGCCCCCGACCATGATAAATACCAGGTCCTCCTCCTGATCCTTTTGCAGGCGGCCCTCTAGCACCAAAAAACATCCTCTGGGAGAGAAACAAGGGAGCCACCTGCAAAATTTTCATCCCTCGACGACCGTCCATTAGGAAAGATCCAACGATCATCTATCACGTCGAATAAATGTTCTTTAGGATGACTTTTTAAAAATGCCCTCCCAAAAACGTTGGGCAATTAGTTTTGTAAAATTTTCAAATAAAAATTATTTTTAAATATTTCAATAAGTAAAATTAAAAATTAAAAATTAAAAATTCCCGAACCATCGCCAATCCCTATCGTATAGGAGCTGGTCCCGTTGTCCTATCTATGCCCCACCAGTCCACCACCATCACGAACAGGCCATATATTTATGGCCCATCATATGTGTACATAGCAAAAATAAAAATAAAATAAAAGGTCGAATTTTTCAGTCTTTGGTCAATATCAGATAAAAAAATAGAGAGAAATAAAAGAGGAACAATATTTAGAGGAGCACATAGAGAGATGCAATGTCTAGGATTACCTCTATTTGATTAAATATTAATGCATTACTTATTATTGTTTTAAACCTATATTTATTTAATGAATTATTTAATTTTTGGTTGTTAACCCTCGACAAGACAAAAAATTGGAAATAGCGGGAAATTATATTTAGTCTCGATTAGTGGCTACAACCGGGACTAAAGATGAATTAGAAATAACGAGAAATTATCTTTAGTCCCAGTTGGTGCCACTAACCGGACTAAAGATGAATTGGAAATAGCATAAAATTATTTTTACTACCGGTTGTTGCCACCAATCGAAACTAAAAGTTGAATCCGGGACTAATATATCTTTAGTCTCGGTTGATACCATCAACCGGGACTAAAGATACAGGGGTATATCCTATCTATTTTTTCGATCTCTCTCCCCCTCCCTCTCCCCTCAACTCTCGCGATGACAGGGGGAGGAGATGGTGGCAATGGGGCGTCATTTCCTCACCGGCGGCGGCGGGGCACCATCTCCTCACTAGCGGCAACGGGGCACCATCTCCTCACCGGCGGCGGCGAGCGCAGGAGGCAGCGACGACGAGTGGGAGCCAGCAATGAGCGGAGCCGGTGGTGCGCGAAGAGGAATTCGACGATTTTGTTGTAGATTTTTAGATGTTTTTTAATTTGTGGATGATTTTGTTGTTGCATTCGTTGAAAAAAATAATTTTGATGTTGTGTGTTATGTATATGTGTGTTATTGTATTTATATATATTTATGCATATTGCATATATATGTATAAATATATATATGTGTAAACAAGCAGCAAGCTAGTAACATGAGCAAAATTTAAAAAAAAACAGAAAAAAAAACTTTAGTCCCACCAACCAGGGCTAAAAATGACGGAGCCAGCCACGTGACGCCGTCATCTTTAGTCCTGGTTAGTGTTATCAACCGTCCTGGTTATTTCAACCAGGACTAAAGATTCTGATCTTTAGTCTCGTTTTTGTTGTCTCGGTTTGATACCCGAAATAAAAAAAGTTATAAAGCGAGACAAAATATGGATTTCTCCATCAGCGTGTGCTGTTAGTTGCGCAACAAATATAATCACCATATCTTACTTCTTACATGTCACCTCTTATTTTTTTATATGTCACCTAAATAAATTTTGTTATAATTAATTTTTTAATAAAATAGATTAATATGTGATATATCAAACAGTCAAGCTTGATTAACGAAACTGACAAAAACATGAATAATCTTTGAAAAGGAAAAGGGAGAGACGAAGACCTCAGCAACATCTCATAGAAGATTAGCATCAAGCTATAGTTTCGCACCAAATATTCAGAACCTTAGATAACAAGGAGTTGCTCTAGCTACAGTTTCGGATACTCCGCCCATTTCATAAAGTATTCGACCTGGTTTAGCAACGGCTACCCAATATTCGGGGGTAGCAAATTGACATACTGCATCGACTCAAAATGGGCCCACCCAGTCCCAAATGTAGGCCATATGGTTTGATCCAGTATAAATAGGATCAATTAAGACAAAAGGATTATATACTAGTTTGTTGTATCCTTGCGAGTCTGTCTTTTCAAATGGTCCAATAGAGGATAGAGCTATAAACCAGTTTGTTCTATAAAGCACTATCATTTGGAGTCCTCCATTTGGCCCCGCGGATGGCATCACAGCCTACCATTACCAAAGTCCTCTTTGACTGATCAAACTTCATCATAGATGGGAGAGGCCATTTTCAGAACCCACAGAATTTTCAGAAGTTTGGACAGATTGTAAATTAAGGTTAGCAATTTTGGTAAGACTCTTGTTGCTGTCGTTGGTGCAAATTTTGTAAAGTTTGTTTCATTTCTACCTTGGTAGAATGAGGGGAGCTCTCCTACCAATTCTTCGAAGAAATTCACCTTGCAAACTACACGCCATACCCTCCTCTATAAATTATATGTGGTGACATAGTATTTCTCAACAACCATCACATAAACACACATTAATTTTAACGAAACCTTCGCCTTCAAGATAAAATTAAAACAAAAAAGATAACACTAGTTTTTATAGGTAATACACTTGATATGATGATAATAAATATGTGGTTTCAATATTGAGGTTCTTTGTTTATTTTTTATACCTCACAATTTCTTTTTAAAGAAACGTCTCTTCCTTCAAACTGAAAACTGCATCTTCTGAAGCTTGATTACACTTCAGATACAAGCCACTTTGTCCTCTCTGTTGACGAACTAGCTGGTTTACCTGCTATATATCGAACGGTCTTTTCGTCACTGTGTTGCGAACTTGCGATACTGTAATTACTAATTAGTGTTTTGCTAAAAGAAGATGGCCGGCGGCCGGCGGCCGGCGGCACCAATTCAGTTTGCCATCAGCAATCAGGTTGTACTTACAGTGTCGGTGGCATGCTTAATCAACACTGTGGGCTGCTGGTTTTAGAGCCGTGTGCTCTTTGTGCAGCCATACGTGTTCACTTCAGAGAAGATTCTAGCGTAATTAGGTTGGTGCGACGTTTCTCTGAATTCTCGTGTGCTGGTGCAACGTCTCAAGCAGATGGGGTGGTTATTCAAAGAGCACGACATTTATATATGTACCAAAAAAAATAGTGCTAATGATAGGAGCTCTACTATTGATGCTGCTTTACAATAATATCATTTTTTTCTGCTTATACATCGTGACATCTGATGTATATATATTATATACACATGGAAAGTAATGGAACTGTATACTTCTGAAATTCTTTTTGCATTTCGGCACTTCAGATTCTTCTCTACTCCCGTGTCTTTAGCTGCGTTCGTTTTTCATCCGTTTCTTATTTCCGTTCATATGAAAACTTTCTATATAAAAATTGTTTTAAAAAATTTAATAAATTTATTTATTATTTTTTATATATTAATATTTAATTAATTGTTTGTTTTCGTTTTACGTGGTTACTTAGTCACTCAAATTCTCTGTTTCGAACACAACCTTAATCATTGTTAATAACATTATCCTGAACTGCATATATATGGATGGCAGCTCGTGCATAAACTAACCTATCTATCCAAAAAGCGTGACATAGTTGAGAAATCTCGTTAGACTAGTTAAGTAATCTCAAGTCACTTCACGGATTCGTGCTTGTCAATCTCGACAAAAAGAAGTTTTCATGGCTTTGGCTGGATTCAGTGTAATCGTTTCCCCTGTTCCATCCACCAACAAACCGGTCGCGATCACCGGCTATTGATCTATCAGCTATCTGTCAAGCTGGCCGGAATAGCAGCGGGTGCAGCCGGTTTTCAGAGTTGGGATGCGTCATGACGTCGTGAGCTGGTTGATGATCATATATGTTTTTCCTTTCAAAAAAAAATGATCATATCTGTTCGATCGGTAGCCAGCTTTAATTTGCTTCATCCAAGGCATTCAGACTTTTTACTTCAACGACCGTTTTCGGTGCAGCCATGTGCGACCTAGTACGTACTATACATGCTAATTTCACCGGTGATCAATCGTTCGCGTGTGGGAGTTTTGGACTGGACGAAGCAACTGTCAATATTAATTTGGCTTAATGACCAGGTCCAAATGGGTACAGTTTTCTGTATCACAGAGGGATGCATAGTAGATTAGTAGGAGTACATATAGGAAAACCTGATCATTTAGCTAGCTAGAATGCCCTGTCATTTGGTCAATGACGGCAAGACAGTTAAGAGGAGTACAAATTGATGAAAGGAACCTGCAACATGGAGAGAGGATGGGCTTGACAACAGAGAGAGGACCAAGCACCTACCGCTATTCCTCTGACGAGTAGTACTAATGTACTATACGTATTCATTTTTTTACATTTATTCCATTCCATGCAAGGATGTCATTTGAAAAAAGAATGTGGGTATATGATGCATATCATCATGTGTCATTTGAGGAAGAACATGCATGCGTAAGACTCTTATTAATTAATCGCCGCCTGTTTTAGCTAGCCTTTGTCATATACCAAAACCACACCCGAATATGCACCATTAGATTAGTCAACACGTATCTCTGCTATCTTAACATGTAGTTACGGTTACAGAAACTGACCACACTAAATTAGTATGTAGTATATATATATCCAGGCATACAGAGACAGCACATACATATATTGCAGGAAGAAACCAGCATCGACCAAAAATGTTACGTTTCACACCTTGAAACCGGCGATCGCGGTGTGAATGAAAATGACGCAATCCCTGTACCTGTACGTATATACCAAGCTAGTTAGGAATTAGACGACCTTTTCTACATGCATCTAGTAGTTGACATACACCCTAGTTTAGAACTTAATTACAAACATCTAGTTCTAGTAGTGGACACTGTCTGACTGTCCTGAGTTTCTACAAACGGACGGGGATGTAATTAATCTTATTTGTTAGATTCTCCGTAAGAAAAGAAAACTTTTTTGCTACTATATCTGTTTCAGAATATAGCAATATCAAATGAGATATCCTAATAAATTTAAAAATAATTAAAATATATTTATATTTTATAATATTAGGATGTCTTTCATTCTTAAATCGAATATTATATTACAGATAAAATAGGAAAAAGATAATGATTACACGTACATAATGCACTATGTCACTCTGTGAGGTGATGAGTTCCCGTTAGATAGGTGCAGGCGCCGAACAATTGGACAGAAACCAGAAACGGACGCCATCACGCGCCAGCGAGATAAGAATTTATCCGATCTATCTGTAGAATCACTGGAAACTCTTTTAATTATGTAGATGAATGTTTGTTTATTCAAATAAATAGTTACTAGCAATTGTGCCCGTGCGTTGTAACGGATGAAGTCGAGACGCGGCGCGGATGGGAACGAGAGGAGGGGCAGAGGCGTGGCGCGGACGTGACGCGGAGCTTCGAGCAGCGACGGGAGAGAGGGCGCAGGCGCGGCGCGGACACGACGCGGATGGGACGGGGGAGGGGCGCATGAGATCTTTTTTCCATCCAAGCCCTCTTTTCTTTTTAACATTGGGATTGCGGGTTAATTTCGAAAAAACTCAAAGGGTTTTCGCAAAATAGCCAGGCAAAACAAAATTTTGGTGAAAACACTACTTGCTTTATAAATATAGCAAAATACCCGTGCGTTGCAACGGGACGAAGAAACAGCGAAAGGTGAAGGTCTAGGCGATGATGCGGTAGCTCCGAGCGGCGACGGGAGGAGGGAGCGCGGCGCGGCGCGGATGGGACGAAGAGAGGGACGCGCGGGAGGTCTTTTTTCATCCAAGTCTTCCTTTTCTTTTTAGCATTGGGACTGCGGGTTAATTTTATAAACACTCTCAAGAGGTTTTCTGTAAAATAACCTATTTTTCTTCTTTAATTGGTTTTTTTAAATATCCGATTTGTGGGTTAATTTCAGAAAAACTCAAGGGGTTTTTTGCAAAATAGCCAGACAAAACAAAATTTGGATGGAAACACTACTTGCTTTATAAATAGGTATAGATAAATTTTTTAAAAAAAATTTGACACTCCATATAAGTTTAAATTCAAGCTCTACAAATTATAAAAAATAACAAATTTAATATACGCATATTCACGATCAAATTTGTTATTTTGTTATAATTTATAAAAGTTAAATTTAAATTTATATGTTTGTGAAATGACATATTACGTAATAATTTATTTTTATCAAAATATTTAAAATTTTTCATGACCCCAGATGATTAGAATCCATCTCCATCTCCGTAGAATCACTTCCAGTGACCGCGCCGACCAGTGAGACGACTCAGCCGCCGAGCCTCTCTTTAAATATCCACGCAATCGATCGAGACGCCGGCGTGCTAGGTAGTACGCGATTCCATTGCATTTTTCCCCCACACGCCAAGCCGATCGCCAACGCGAGACATGGCCTCCAAACTCCCCGACCTCAAGAGCCTCGGCGGCGGCGGCGTGGAGGACGGGGGCAGCGGCAAGAAGTGGCCGGGCTTCGTCCAGTTCTTCTTCGTCCTCTGCGTCGTCCTCTGCGTGCTCCTCTACGCCCCGCGGTTCATCGTGCTCACGCCCACCTATGGGCTTGACTTCTTCGCCCAGCCGCCGCCCAACACCTCGACCCGCGTCGTTGGAGACAATGCTGGCGACGTGGTGATTCTTGACAACCAGTTGCACTCGCCGTGCTCGTCGCTTCCCGGCGACACCATCTGCTGCGACCGCTCGGATTTCAACACCGACGTCTGCTTCATGGCCGGCGACGTGCGGACGGACCCCGCGTCCCTGTCGCTCTTGCTGTTCCCGAAGCAGCCGCCGGCGGCCAACGCCACCGTGGAGGAGAGGATACGTCCGTACACGCGCAAGTGGGAGACGTTCATCATGGGCAAGGTCGAGGAGGTGCGACTCCGGATGGCTCCGCCGGAGGAGGAGCCCGGGCACCGGTGCGACGTCCGGCACGACGCGCCGCTCCTCGTCATGACGGCGGGGGGTTACACCGGCAACCTCTTCCACGCGTTCAGCGACGGGTTCGTGCCGGCGTGGCTGACGGTGCAACACCTCCGCCGCCGCGTCGTGCTCGGCGTCCTCTCCTACAACCCGTGGTGGGCGGGCACGTTCGGCGAGATCATCTCCGGCCTCTCGGACTACCACGTGGTCGACCTCCTCCACGACAAGCGGACGCACTGCTTCCCCGGCGTCATCGTCGGGACACGCTTCCACGGCATCCTCTCCGTCGACCCGGCGAGGCTCCGCGACAACAAGACCATCGTCGACTTCCACGATCTTCTCGCCGACGTGTACGAGACCGCAGAAGACACCGTCGTCGTTCCCCAGCCGGAGTCAACGACGGCGCGGCGGCCACGTCTCGGGATCGTGTCGCGCAGGGGGACGCGGGTGATCGAGAACCAGGCGGCGGTGGCGCAGCTCGCGAGGTCGGTGGGGTTCGACGTGGACATCCTGGAGACGGCGAACGGGCTGCCGCTCCCGGCGTCGTACGCGTCGGTGAGCGCGTGCGACGTGCTGGTGGGGGTGCACGGCGCCGACCTGACCAAGTTCCTGTTCCTGCGTCCCGGCGCGGCGCTGGTGCAGATCGCGCCGCTGGGCGTGCCGCCGATCGCGCGCGGCTGCTACGCGGAGGCGTCCGCGCGGATGGGGCTGCACTACGAGCAGTACGACGCGGAGGGGCACGAGAGCTCGCTGAGACGCAAGTACGGCCTCCGCGACGTGGTGGTGTCCGACCCGGAGGCCGCCAAGCGCGACAAGGGATGGGGCTTCGTCGCCCGCGTCTACCTCGGCGGCCAGAACGTCACCCTCGACCTCTCCAGGTTCCGCCACACGCTGACCAGGATGCACGCGCGCGCTCTGCGCGTACGCTCGTTTCAGGCAGCGACCGTGGCGCCGTAAACGGATAGCACAGCCTTTGCAGCGGCAGAAGCAGCCATGGATCCATCGGTTTCTCGCACAGACGTACGTGACAAGTACGTGTTCGATTGCAACCAGGTTTAGGCTCGTGTGGAGTCTGTGTGTGCATGTCTGGAGATAAGGCGATTGCTAAGCCGACGGCCGGAGATCGGGCATGGTGGCCTGGCACGGTTGCTGCCTCGCATGGGTGGTTTCCTGAGATAGCACACCTTTGGACTAGAAACATATACCAGCTAGCAGCTTTTTATGTACTGCCAAGTTAGGATATAACTATTACTCTCTGGATATTGGTAAGTTAAGGTATTAATTTATTTCTTAGGATACATTTCTGATTTGCCATATATCTTTAACTTCCATTGTTCTTTTTCCTTGTTACATTCCTAGAAGGGAAGGAGAGAATATATATCATACTAGATAACACCTCGTGCATTATTGTCGTAACTTCCAGAAAACTATTATAATGAAATATATATTATATATACTAGATAGCACCCTGCATGTTACTGTCGGAACTTACAAGAAACAATCAGGATGAAATGCTTTTAAACAAATCAGCAAAATAGTTGGCAATAACTACAAGTAGTGTATACAACTGAATTAGCTAGACTCGAGATCTATAGTAATTGATAGGGAACAATATAATCGCACAACGTATTGACGGTTGAGATTCTTTCTTGTTTTGTCGCCTTTTTCTCGCGAAATCTAGTTTATAACATGCAGATTCTTCTGCACGTGCAATATTTCCCTTTTTTTTTGGTTTTTATAGCTCTTATCTCCGACGTAGCAGAATCAAAGTCATATGTTTTTTATTTTAACAAATTTAAATTGATATTATTATCATATTTATCCATTTTTCATTAAACTTGTACATTTTTTTCATATGTGGAAGTGCCAAGTATGAGCACAAAACATAAGATATTACCAATTGCGCGAACTCAAAGGAAACAAACATATATACACATAGGCAGTGTGCTGTTCAGGGGAAGGGATGTGGAGTAGATGAACTGGAGGATATGGCGTTGACAGCGATACGCCGGATATGGCATGGCAGAACAGTACCGGCTGATGTGGGCAGCAGCCAGGCAGGACGGCGACTTGCTCGGTTGTTCTAACTGCGCGCGCGACCCCGGCCCACCACCCACCACCCACCACCCCTGTGCCGTGCGAGAGACGAAGGTGACATGGAGATCGGCATGGGCCTAGCTGTGCACGCGAGTTCGACTCGATGGCGCAACGCAACGAGAAGTGGCTTGATCGATCACTTGGTGACAAGCAGGCCGTACAACGTTGATTGCTCTGTCAAGGTCGTAGCCGCCGGTGCTCTCGGGTAACGTGCCTCTCAGCTGAATCTGTCGTCTCTGGACTCTGCCTGATCGATCAATGTTGGGGCTTGGGCCTATTAATACTTTTCTTCACCAAATTCTTGACCACCGGCGTCAATGCTACTCTATCTGGTTGGCACAAGTTGAAAGCAGTTATGGTTGCTTGAAGTTGCTTCTTGTTTGCTTCGAGCTGCAAAGCAAGTAATCCACGCGCGAATGGGCCTCTCTCGACGAGATAGGCCGTTACTATCAGTAAAACGGGCTTCAGGTACGCAGATAACAGTCCAGCCGTAAGGTCCGGGCCTTATAGCCCAGTAAGAGATGACCAACTGCTTCGGCTTGGAATAAATCCACACCGACTTCCCTCCAATCCAATTAGTTAACCTTAATAGCAAATGTTTTAGCCCCTTCAATCCTAATACCAGCTATCTTAATCCCTAACTACTAAAACCAGTACAAAATAACTGTTTTAAGAAAGAATGATTTTCGCGTGACTCTTCAACCTAGGAAGTTAGCATGTAAGGGCCCCATGGCAGTGCCTCCATCCTCTTATCTCCTCCATCCACCCTCTCCTATCCCCGTTCGTCCCTGCCACACAGGTGCCGGCCTCGACAGCTTCGAGCAGGATGAGCAACAGGCGGTGTTGATGCATTAGCGGCGTCACGGAGGCCATAGGAAGGGAGGAGTTGAGGGCGTTTAGCAAGCCCCCACAGGCAGCAACAAAGACTGTGGGGGAGAAAGAGGGTTGCTGCTCGCTCGTCGGCGCCCCCACGAGTCGGTACTGCTCACCGCTCGTCGCTGCTGCTCGCATGCTCCCGCAGCAACTCCTGCTATGGTGAGAGCCTGAACAGCTGTTGTCACTATAAATTGCAGCGCACCAAATCCAATCAAACTAGATTTAGCCCCCAAGAATAACACAATACACAGTCAAGTCAAATTATCAAAAGAATTACTAGAATGCTGCATCAGAAGAAAACATAGTAACAAATAGTTCTTATTTTGCACAAATATTTTTTGCAGTCACTCCAGTTAGTAATGTTGGTGCATAGCATTTCCAACATGAAATGAGTCACTCCGCGGGCAAGACAAAGTAATCGAAAACCAGATCTAGCATTTCCAACATGAAACGAGGTTTCCAACATGAACCAGACCTAGCATTTACTAGAATAGTAATGTGCAGAGCTGGAGTGACCGCCAGGTAGGCAGTATTCGCCTCCAGCTTCAGTTGGCCAAAGAGCTCATTTTCCGCTTCGACATAGCCCAGGAGAGTCGTACCCTCTCCCTCTTAGAGGCCTGGCTGCGGCGGGATTTGAAGCTGAAATGCCTTGGCCTTGCCTCGCTGGAGCGTACGGTTGCGCGTCAGCGTTCTTGCTTGACTTGGCTTCACGAGGGTGATGCCAATACCAAACTCTTCCACTTGCATGCTCGAGCCCGTCGTCGGAAGAACTTCATAGCCCGTCTCAGGGATGGTGATCGCCTTGTTACTTCCCATGCTGAGAGGTTGCTTCCTCTCACTTCCGTGCGGTGTTGGGGACTAGTGTTCAGCGGGATCTCGCCCTCGATCTCCACTCCTTGGACTTGAGGTCGGGGCATCTTGAGAGGTTGCATGCGCCTTTTTCTGAAGAGGAGGTCTGGGTCGTGATTAAGTCCCTGCCTTCAGACAAGGCACCTGGACCTGACGGTTTCACCGGTCGCTTCTATAAGACCTGTTGGTCGGTGATTAAGTCGGAGGTCTTGGAGGCGCTTGACTCCCTTTTCCTCTCCAACAGTTGGGGTTTCTCCTCCCTCAACGACGGTCTCATCTCCCTTCTGCCCAAGAAGGATGAGGCTGTGGATGTTAAAGACTACCGGCCTATTAGCCTCATCCATAGCTTTGGGAAGTTGTTCTCCAAAATTCTTGCTTCTCGTCTCGCCCCTCACCTCGACGCCCTCGTGGCGGCCAACCAGAGCGCCTTCATTAAAGGTCGTTTGCTCCACGACAACTTCCGCTTTGTCCAGTTGGTGGCTCGGGCCCTCCATGCTAGGCGTACCCCTCGCATCCTCCTTAAAGTGGACATCACGAAAGCTTTTGACACTGTTAGCTGGTCGTTCTTGCTGGATGTCCTCTCTCACTTGGGTTCAGTCACAGATGGCGGGATTGGATTTCCCTCATCCTTAGCGCCTCTTCCTCTCAGGTGCTGATTAATGGGGTGCCGAGTCCTCGTTTCCCCCACCAGAGAGGACTTCGGCAGGGAGACCCCCTCTCTCCTATGCTTTTTATCCTAGTCATGGAGGTGCTCAACGCATTGCTTCGCAAAGCTGCTGACTCTGGTGGGTTCCTGCCGATCAGTGACCGCGTCTTGCGTCACCGCGCTTCCCTCTACGCGGATGATCTGGTTCTCTTTTTCTTGCCAGTTCGTCAGGACCTCCAGTTTATCCAAGGCATCCTCTTGGTTTTTGGAGCTGCTTCGGGGCTGTGCACCAACTTCGCCAAATGCTCGATCACCCCAATCCGTTGTTCAACAGAGTACCTACAGTGCATCCGCTTCCCGCTCGATCTCGACTTCCCGCACTTACCTCGGTATCCCCTTTCCGTCCACAAGCTCCCGAAAGCGGTCTTGCAGTCGTTGGTGGACAATGTCTCCTCTCGTCTTCCCCCCTGGCAGGGATGTCTGCTTACCTTGGCCGACCGTGCTACTCTGGTCCAGTCTGTTCTTTCTGCTATCCCCATTCATGTGTCCTTGGCGATCGGCCTCCCAGCTTGGGTTATCAAGGCCATTGATAAGAAGCGACGGGCTTTCCTATGGACAGGCAAGGAGCTAGCCCATGGGGGGCAGTGTCGGGTGTCCTGGCCGAATGTATGCCGTTCCAAGGAGCTTGGTGGACTGGGCATTGCAGACCTCAAGCTTGTTGGGTTTGCTCTTAGGGTCCGCCGGCTCGGCTCGGCGCTCCGGCATCTTGGGAAGGTCGATGGCCCCCGTTGATCGACCGTTGCATTTGTTCGCAGCCTCCTCCTTCTTTGTGCCGGGTGATGGGGAGTCGATCCTTTTCTAGACCGACAGCTGGCTTGGCGGTCGCTCGGTCGTCTCTTTGGCCCCAAATCTTCTCTTAGCAGTCTCGCGGCGTCTTCGGGAGTCCCGTTCAGTGGCATCCGGTCTGGCTGGGAATGCCTGGGTTTCCGACATCCGCGGGGCGCTCACTGCCCCAGTAATCTCTCAGTTCCTCCTCCTTTGGGATGTGTTCAGCCTGGTGCACCTCTCGTCGGGCACGGCCGATCGTTTGGTTTGGCGCTAGACAAGCGACCAACGCTACTCGGCTAGTTCGGCGTATCGGGCATTCTTCCTTGGCCAACACCCTATGGCCTGTGCGTCCCTCCTCTGGCACGCTAAGGGACCACCTAAGTACAAGTTCTTTCTCTGGTTGGCGCTTCTTCAGCGTTGTTGGACGGTTGACCTCCGCCTTAAGCGTGGTCTGGATTCTCATTTTGCCTGCCCTTTCTGTGCGCAAGAGCTGGAGTCGATCGACCACATCCTTCTTGGTTGTGTCTTTGCTCGGTAGGTCTGGCTCCATGTTCTGTTGCCTTCTGGTTGGGGATCTCTCTCCCTCCCCCCCCGCGTGGTAGCAGGCTCCAAGACTGGTGGTCGGCCACGAGGTCGCGGTTGCCTGACCACCTTCGTGTGGGTTTTGATTCTCTCGTTCTCCTCGTCTCCTAGGGTTTGTGGAGAGAGCGTAACTTCAGAGTCTTCGACTCGGCCCTTTCCTCTATTCCTGTGCTTCTGGATTCTATCTTGGCGGAGGGTCGGCTGTGGTCCTTAGCAGGCTCTGCTGTGTTTGGAGTTTTTATGGGAGATTAGGGGGTTGTACCTTATCTCTCCCGTGTATGGCGTAGTTTTTTTCCTAGGAGTCCTCGCTCGTCCTCCCTTGGTCAGGGTCTCTACCCCCTGGCCGTTTGTGTTTTCGAATAAATTTTTTCTAATATATTGATGTGCAATCCTTTTGCACGTTCGTGAAAAAAAATTTGTGCAACCCAAAATTAAATCCAAAGAGAGAGAAACAACTATAGAACACGGGAAGCTTCGATCGATACAGTATAGCTCAATCCACAACCATGGAGAATGCGAGTGAGAGAGAGTGTGTGTGATTACAGATTAGCAACGTACCATGATGCTAGCAGCGAAGCCGACGCCGCCAACCCCTGCCGTAGCATCCCCTCTTTTAGCTCTTCTACACAGCTCCACTCTACCTTCCCCCGTGTGGCGCTATCCTGGGAGCCTCGCGAGGCGCGCAGGATGGAGGTCGAAGTACGCCGCCCATCGTCGGCAGAGACAGCCCCCAGATGACGGCCTCTAGATCGGGAAAGGATCTTTGCCCAGTATGTCGCCGACTCGTCCTAGCCCAGGCCTAGCTTGCTCCCGGTCTCCTTAAACTCGGGCTTGGCTCCGGCACCTCTGGCCTTGTCTTGTCCTAGTCGTGGCTTTCCAGGAAACGGTGGCGAGCTCCCTATCTAGGCGGCGGGTCAAGAGAAAGGAGTTGGGAGGCTGCAACTTCCTGTTGCCCTGCGCCTGAGCCTGAGATCCAAGCCACCGCCGCCGGCCTCTTCATCCGCCCCCCTCTCTTCCCTCCTCATGGCTGCGAAAAAGCATGAAGACGACGGGCGCCGAGCTCCTCTAGTCGTATCAAGGTTAATATATGTATTACGATTGAGGTATATTTAAGGAAGTCGAAGTGAACTTATTTCCTTCGGCTTAGTTGAACTGGGCTCATTATCGATATGAGGCCGAGGAACAGAGCACGACTGGTAAGGCTCATGGGCCATGGAGTACTGAGTGTTTCTTTTTTAATAGGGACACCAAACAGTGCTACCTAATTTTTTTATTTTAAAATAAATTAATCTAGTATGTGATGTGACATATTCTTATACCTATAATAATAGAATGCATTATATCTCATACTAGATTAAGTTATTTTAGGATGGAGGAAGTACGAAAGAAGTTCTCAACCGTTTGATTTACCTATATAGGCACACAAAATATAGGTTCAATTAAAATGTGCTACATCAATGTTTGTAAGAGTTTTGCAAGAAAAAAATGTACGTATATCTTTTCCCTTTTATAATCTTCATTCCTAACGGAATACCACTAAAAAAAAGAGAGGAGAGAGCAGACAAGCATGACTCTGAAGAAAAAGAATTACTGAAAAATGGATTCTTCCTGGACAGGTGTGCTCTTCACTTCTTCGGAAGCAAAGTTAAAATAAAGGGCTCACCATCAAGCGACTCACGAAAACCAGATATTAATATCGAACAGCAAAGCAGTAAACGCAACAGCAAAAGTCCTAAAGGAATCATCAGCTAAAGTCTGAAAAGGATCATCATCATAGCAGATTAGATGGAGTCCAACTTTGCTAAACGCGTCAAAGTTGGATGTACGTTGTATATAATATCACAAATAAACTCCACATCAGACTATCCGTCATCACCAAGAAAACAACTTGAATACGGCGATCAAGTTGAGCTTCCAACGTAATCGAGACCTTGTTCTGCCTCTTTCGCACAACGGAGGACGTGAACTGCTACACCGTTTCTTGGTCAATGTAGCTGAAATAAAAAACAATAAAAAAAGAAGTAGACACCCACCTCCTGTAATTTGTGATTACCAATGTATTACTCTGTCGACTAATATACCCTTGAGGAACTGATTGTGTTCATATCCAAATCTTATAGTACTTTATATCCCTCAACATAAATAAGGGTCCACTAATACGATGAAGCTCTGACTTCGCTACAGTTGAGCAAAAGGCGCTGACAGATACGATTAAATTGTAGAGTAGTCACTACCGACTTTCATGTCGACGAATATGATTAATTTTAGTGTTCCGTCGTTTTCAAGTGCTAAGCACCCGACAAGCGAGAGGAAGAACCTGAATCCCAACAGTTCTTACCATTAAATACCTTCCGACTTTCCCGTCCGATAGCAACCGCGCGAGTCGACAGTTGGATTTGGATGGGTAGGTGCAAATGTCATTTTCTGTTTAACGCCTAACCACCCACAATCGAAATCAGTGGAATTTTAAATAAAATATCCTTGAAAAATCTCAGAAAAATCTGAGGTACTTTCAGTTTTCTTTTTTTTTAAAAAAAAGCAGCTCGAGATTATGCTTTTTTATTAAACAAAACAGGAAGACAAATGACCCTTAGAGGTAAACAAAATAAAAGAATGTAGGACAGAGGGGGCGGAAGAAGAATCAATAAAAACTATACAATATGGTTGTTAGTATCTCGCTCAGGTACCTAGAGCGGCTAGCATCCATAATCTAGTCTTCTTCTTTATTTTTGATGCCATAGTTGCCACTAGGATTCCTTATGCTTAAAAATACGACAGTTTCTCTTCTTCCGATTTTTCAGACGACAAAAAGAATGAGGATACACAGTCCCTTCTTGGATACTCTTGCCGTATTTGCCATATTTTCTCACCATTCCAGGACCAAGTGTGCAACCTCCCAATGCGAAGGCGGGAGGTGCTCGCTACCCACCCAACTGCTACAGTGATCCATATCTCTTAGAGTAGCGACATTCTGTCACAAAGGTGTAGGGCCGTCTCGTTGACTCTTCTGCAGAGAGGGCATAAACCATTGTTTTGTCATCCTCTAGCCGTCAGTCTGTCCAAAGTTTAAACTCTCTTCTGAATAATGAGTCATGCATGCATTTTGCATTTTTTGGCGTCCATACCTTCTAAATAATGAAATCGAAGGTTGTGGCTGGAGTACCTAGACATTACACAATGTAAGCGGAGAAAGCCGAATATTAACCATGACTGATAAACTTTCAAGAAAACTGATGTGGCTACTTCTTGATAAGCTGAACATCACGCACTGCTATCCACAACACCACAAGTTAGTGAACTAGTTCAACTGAGAGCGGGTTGTCGCGGGTTGTTTACTTTCAGTTTTCCATTTGCTTGTTTGATTTAAGCTATAAAAATGAGATGCAAGCAACTTAGGGTCAACCAATCAACGGTTATAGTAACTGAACTGTTATGTATATGATGATCATTCCCTCCATTTTCCTCTTCTTACATCAAAGACGCGCGTGTCTGCCATTGGTTCTCGATTTTTTTTTAAAAAGCACTTCAAAAGTTCAAACCGACGGCGTAACTAGAACGAAAGCAAGCAGCGTCGCGTGGTTTTAATTCAAACCGTGCGGAAAAAGGTAAACAATGCGCGGTAGAAACGTTCAAGCCCACCATCACGAGCGTTACAGGTAAAGAAAAAAAGATATGCAGCTTGAGATACACGCGCCATCTTCTTCCTATCTCCCTCGCGCCGCCCGCCTTCTCTTTCCCCAACCACGTCGCCGTCCCGATCGATCGATACATCGACCAACCAATCGACTAGAGGAGCCGCACACAAGTTTCACAACTACCCTGGAACGGATCGATTCGAGCCTAATCCGCCACCCGCATGCACGAAATCCTCGCCGAGAGAGAAGCGATCATCATCGATCGATGGAGGTGAAGCTGCAGACGGCGAGGACCCTCGTCGGCAGGCTACGGGTGCCGCCGCGGTGCACGACGGGGCGGCCACCGCCGTCGCCATTGCCGAGATCCGCCACGTCTCCAAGAACGACCCGGACATCCGGGCGCCGCTCGCGGACGCAGGGGCGGTGCCGTTCCTCGCCGCGCAGCTCACGGCGCCGTCGGCCGCCTCCGAGGACGCGGCGGCCGCGCTGCTCAACATCTCCATCTCCGCGCGGGAGCAGCTCATGTCCACCCCCGGGCTACTGGATGCTCTCACGGCGGCGCTCCGGGCGGAGGCGTACTGCGCCGCCCACCACGCCGCCGCCACCGTTTATAGCCTCCTCTGCGTCGAGGCCAACCGCCCCGTTATAGGCGCCAGGCGACCGTTGCTCGCCGCGCTCGTCTCCCTCCTCCGGGCGGCGCCCAACACCCGCGCCACCAAGGACGCTCTCAAGGCGCTCTTCGCCGTTGCGCTCTACCCGCCCAACCGCGCCACGCTCGTCGGCCTCGGCGCCGTGCAGGCGCTCTTCGCGCTCATAATGACGGACGGTCGGACCGGCATCATGGAGGACGCCACCGCCGTCGTCGCGCAGGTCGCCGGGTGCGCGGAGAGCCTCGATGTGTTCACGAGGATGTCCGGGCTGCGCATTCTCGTCGACCTCGTCGAGCAAGGGGGCGCGTCCACACCAAGAACAAGAGAGAACGCGGCAGCCGCGCTGCTCAACCTGGTCGTGGCCGGCGGCGAACGCGCCGTGGCGGAGGTGATCGCGGTGGGTGGCGCGGAGGACGCGGTGAGGGAGCTCGCGGAGGACGCCACGGCGAGCGCGAGGGGGAAGGCGAAGGCGGAGTCGCTGCTGCGGGCGTTGGAGTGCGGCGGCGCGAGGCGGCGAGAGCACCGGCTCGCCGACTTCCTGAACGGGCTTGTGCAGTCCGACCCGTACATCTCGTCCCCGGCGTCGGCGTCCACGCATGGGTAAACGGCCGACGTGCTAATCTTGACCTTTGCACGTTTACCTTTCTGTCCCTTCTGTAGTATAGTGACGTTATTTTAGATTGGATAAGGACGTTGTCCGTATTATATATTCTTTTTGGAAAGCTATGATATTATATTGTTCACCATTTGTAAATACGTGTACTAAGTAGAGCTTAGGGGGTGTTCTGGGGCAATTACTCTTGGCCTAATGACTAATGTAAGGCTAATTAAGTTGCTGCAGATCCCATTGTTGATACATTTTTTGGCAGTGCAGTATTCCTAATTTCATCTTCCATGCTCATGATCATCAAGAAAGTGACCCATGGACAAAGTTTATAGCCTTATATATGGCTCGGCGAGAAAAAAGATTGGCTCGTGTCATGTGAAACACGAGGCTTCCTAGGATTTGACCATGTCAAAACATCCAGACGGTCAAGGATTTGGGGTACGACACGCCGTCCAGACATCGTTGTCAGCGCATCGCACGCTTGATGCGCCTACCCGCGCATTGGGTTGAGCCTTCAGGCGCGGGGTTGGGCCACGGGTAGGGCTGGCTAACGAGCCGGCTTGGCTCGGTTCGTTAATATAACCAGCGTTATACTAACAAGTCAGAAGGTCAGGAGGTCAGCTCGGCTCGGCTTGTGAGCCGACTCGAGCCAATTCGTTTGGTTCGCGAGTCATTTTAATATAATGTAATTTGTGTATAAATATTATGTATTTTTTTCTTAGTCTATCAAATATGTAGATATAAAGGTGACGTATTAAATCCATAATTAATATAATAACACTTATTCATCGATAATCATCCATACAAATACAAATACAATGATACAACTAGATTAGATATCATTATTATTATAATCTAAATCATTAGGTCCATGTTGACCATCACAAAATCATAAAAGTTATTGACTTATTACCACATCATAAAAGTTTTTTCATGGGCCATGACCCTTACTTTATAAATTGTATCTGGCTCGTTGAGCTCACGAGCAGCTCACGAGCCGGCTCGTTATAGCTAACGAGCTAAACCCTTGGCTCAACTCGTTAGCATTTCTCAATGAGCCGATGCGAGGCGAGCCGAGCGAGCTAACGAGCCGCGAGTTTTTCGTCCACTCCTAGCCACGGGATAGCTGTGGGTTATCTACTTGGGCCCAACAACAAAACCAACAAAAACACTTCGACTCGAGCGGCCGACGGAAAGAAAAATATCACGCATATGCGCCCCACGCCTCGCAACCCTCTTTTCCCTTTTCTCTCTCGATCTTATCCATTTTCCTCCTTTCTCTTTCTGCTTTCATCATTCGTTTCCCTCCTCTCTCCATTCCCCTTAGATCTGTCAGAAGACAGAGATATAGGCGATGTCAAGACAATGAAAGGCGAAAGACCACGGCAAGAGGCGGCGGAGTCACGACGGTGACGGACGGGGAGACAGACGCGACGAGCGGCGGCGGCGGTGGGTGGCGCAGACTTGGATGAGTCTGTGACAACAACGACAACAACAACATCAATGAGCGACTATAAGAGTGGGTGGTGGTGGTTTGTAGGGCATCGTTAGCCACATCGCCATCTTCAACAACTACACGTCATTGTCAGCCACGTCTCCCCCGTGGCCAAGGCGAAATCTACCGCCGACGCTCCGGCTAATCACCGGAGAGGAGGAAGAAGTTGATTTCGGGTTGATTTGTTTCAATGTTTTAGTCTATGTATGTCGGAGGAACAGGGACAGGGGTCCTCATCCCCCCGGGTCCTCGAGGATTTGACAAAATCAACAAGAGACGTACAATATCTATATATTAAATAGGCGTACAAGATTTACATCTTCAAAAATCTACAAGATTTACATCTTCAAGAGACATACAAGATTTATATTTTTAAGGTGTCAAGTAGAGAGTGCAGACCTATAAGATCTACATCTCCAAGTTGTTGAAGACGTGACGTACCACGTAGCATGCCTCATCCAGGCTATGTCCATCAAGAACTCCTTCAATCATCACAATCTTTGAGAAGCTCGTCCGAGTCAAGAAGAAAGTCTATAAAACAGTGAAGGGAGTGGATGTGGGCACCCCGAGCAAGTCAGATGCCCTGGGCACACAGTGTGCCCAGGTACGTCCCCTTGTCTTAGGTATGCCTCAAGCCCCAGGCTCATCACGAAGGGCTCTGTCTCCTGCCCCAGGCTCGTCCTGGGTTTCTCCGTATATCTAGGTGAGCTCGGAGGTTTAATTATAGGTATCTCATGATTATCGTTGCAGGAGGGTACAACTTGAAGAACCACCCGTCTGCATATGCATCTTGAAGGTGACGCTGCATGTAGCCTCTTGCATGCCCATGTCAACTAGAGGAGTAAGAGAGAGGCAGTGTTTTGCGTCTTTAAGCGTGCACCACTCAACATCCCATCAACTTGCCGTGAGGATTGACCTGTTGGCCCATGACAACAGGACGGAGACTTCCTCAACCTCAGCACCACCTGTCAGCTAGCGGGAGAACTGCCACATCCGGCCGAAATGTCGAAAGGACATTGAAAAGACTAAGCATATCGATTTCGTTGGAGCGGACCTCGCTTATGCATACATGCATTGGCACCCTGGACTTCCCTTCGTCCATAAAAGAAAGATCCATGCCAACGAATAGATGTTCGATTCCTGAGTGGTGAGAGCTCACACAAGTCATATCTCTCATTGTAAATCTTCTTCCACATTCATAGTCCACATAACACAGGAGTATGATGTTACATATCCATGTGACCCGAACCTGCATAAACTCCTCGTCCCGAACTTGACTCGTCCCCCGGCCAAATCTTCAAAGAGAGAGTACTCGCTTTCCCGCTATTGGGGTCGCGTACTCCGACAATGTATATGGAAGTTTCATTAGTCACATCAAAATGTTCACAGTGGGGTTTTTGATGATATTTTATTTTTTGTCTTCGATTTCACTCCGATATCGTTGATGTTTCAATGACTTTAAATAATTTGTTTCATATGTTGAACCAAATTGTTTTATCTGACGATCTGATTGTGTTTCACTATTTTTTCAAGAACTGAAACATTTTTTCACTAAGTGCTGAAACAACGGTTGATTTTTTAGGGAAAAACCGAGCATCTGATATATAGTTGTTTCGCTAAACCAACAAAATATGAAATAAGTTCACCTTACGTCCCTAATCTTATAAGTCCCTCATCTTATGGTCAGAGTTTCAATTGTATTCCTCAACAGTAATATCGGATACAACACATCCCTTCACTACTGCAGAAACACCCTTAGGTGCCGGTTGGAAAACCCACTTAGGTGTTGGTTTTTCCAACCGGCACCTATTGGTCAACACTAATGTGAAAAAGAATAGGTGCTGATTTAAGAACAAGCACCTTTTAGGTTCCAAGAATCAAAAAAAAATATTCCGGCTCAATGCATCGGCTTGTCAAGCCGATGAATCAAGCCGAGAAGTCTCTCCAATCCACCGCACAAATTTTCAAATCCATAGCAAACAAGTTTCATCCACATCCATATCAAGTTCATCCACAATCCACATCAACAGATCTATCCATCCACAACACAAGTTCATCCACATCAACAATCCAATCCACAACACAATCTCAACACAATTTTTGGAAAAAAAGTCTACACCTCAGCGTCGCCTGCTGCCGAACCCCGCCGCTCCACACCTCTGTGTCGCCTGCTGCCGAACCCTGCCTCCGGAGCCCCTACCGCGCGCCGGCCCTCATTGCCGCCTCCCCTCCTGTCGGATCTAGCGGAGGGGAGGGTCCTCCACCTGCCACCGCCGCTCCCCTCGACGACGGGCTCCAAATCCGCGCGCAGCTTCCTCCTCCCTGCCGATGCCGATGCCGGCGTCCCCGTCCCCGCCGATGCAGATGCCACCGATGTCGATGCCGACCGCCGTCCCTCCGTCGTCCCCGTCCCCATGCACGCGCCGCCCCTCCGCCGGAGAGGAGAGAAGAAGAGCTAGAGAAGCTACTGGTGAGAAGCAAATAAGGACATAGAAGAGGAAGCAGGAGAAGAAAGCAGGAGAAACATGGGGAGAGGAGAGAAGCAGGAGAGAAACTACTACTAAGAAGAGATAAGGACGTTACCGAGGCATATAAAATCCCCATCCGTCGGCTTGCGGCTCGGCTCGGTGGTTTATGTGCCGGTTTTTTAAAAAAACTGGTACCTATATTATAGATGTCAGTTTTTCTTTAAAACCGACATTATAATATATTATAGGTGTCGATTTTTTAAGTATAGGTACAAGTTTTTTTTAGAGCCGCTACTTATTGTTTTAATAGGTGTCGGTTTTTGTTGAACCGACACCTATTAAACCGACACTTTTTTTAGTAGTGCTTAACTCGCAAAAGGTCTAAGGCGGTATTCAGCCTGGTTTTGGCGTTTACGTGACATTCTTATAAAAAACAAAACAAAAATTATTGTAGATTTACACGTCAGCGAATTATTTTCCAGCCGTTTCTCCTAACATATGGATTCATCGCGGTGGCGCCGTGGCTGCCAGCGAGTTCGAGCTCACCGGCGGGAAGCTAGAAGTGCGGCGGCGTGGGGAGAGGAGGTGGCGGCAGCAGCTAAGCAACAGCAACAGAAGCTCGACGGAGAGAGGGGTCGGAGTCGCTGCCGTCGTTGCCGCGAGGGAGTCATCGGGTCATCGAGCGAGGCCGCCGCTGCCGCTTCCTGTCATCAGGGCAAGTCCGTGACGCGCGCGCGGAGAAAGGTGGACTCGTCAATGGCACGGAGGGTTCCTGGCGGCCACGAAGAGGTTCCTGGTTTCGCCGTTGCCGCCATGGGAGATCGAGGCGTTGGTCCCATTCATTTTCTTGGACGCGGCGGCTAGCTTGCATCTTCTTGCCCCCGCGCAAAAAAAGCTTTCATCTTCTTGGACTCCCAGGCAACTAGGCAAGAAACGCACATCGTGGCTAGCTTGCAAGCGAAGGCCAACAAACTCAATACAGAACATCGAATCTACCAGCAGCACGACGGCAGCGATGACAAGTCGCAGGTAGCAACTCCACAAGAAGCTTAAGGAGACTGGATTAGTTAGTTACCTGGACCGATCGATCCTACATAGCAGGGATGTAGACATGGAGTAGCTAGAAAGACGCCGACGACGAAGACGACGGCTATGAAGATGAAGAAGGCCATGAGGTAGCTTTAGCTAGTTAGGTATGTAGTTGTGGCCGTAATGTCGCTGGCGCGAGCTGCCGCCATTGGTGTGGGCAGGCGGGTTTTATTCTTGCTGCACCGGCATCGCATATGTGCGAGATCGCGAGAGAGATCACGGAGGAGGCGCGGCAGATCAGGCCCACCGTCGATCCCAAGGACGCGCGACCGCTCGCCCGAGGAGCTGCTCACCGTCTGGGCCGGCGTAAAGGGGTCCGCTTTTCTCCGCTTCCGGTGCCGCCGTCTTGGGCGACTGGCTGAGACCATGGGGAGGCCGCTGTGTGCCGCCCAAGAGGAATAGAGGATGAGGCTGGGGCAAGTTCTGGCAGGAGAATTTAAGCCGAGGAGGCGGAAGGAGGTGGAGTATGGCCAAGAGAAGCCGACTTACACGTGACTATCATGATTCTTTTTATTTTTCCTTGTAACTTACCTCTGGGTCTCGCTATTACATATTTATTTTTTTTCTAATTGTTATGTCGTGTAAGTACTATGCAGACGTTTTGGATGGATACCAAATCAACACGTCACTTGTATGTCACGTCAGCCAAAACCATATCTAAATTGTTTTGAAACTATATTTACATTAATTTTGAAAGATAATCGGATATGTTGTATCCGGTTTTGTGGTTGAAGGATACGATCCAAACTCGTCTACTAGATGAGAAATATTGGGCTGGATGGTTTAGTTTCGACCTGTATCAGCTTACAAGGCCGGCCCATCTCCCTTGGACCCTTGGAATGCGTGTGACAACTCTTGCTTTGCTTGTGTTACTCACGCTGCTGGAACAGTCAAGTGAACTTTATACTACTAGTGTGCTGGCTGCATCTGCATGGATAAAAAAATAAATTCTCTTATAATTGCGATGTAATTGACGAGATCACGGCATGGATCGTACGTCGTTGTTGATAGCTGCATGCGACTGTTTGAAACTTGAAAATGATTACCTAGTAAAAGAACCCTACAGAGCGAGGGTGGTAGCTAGTAATTAAGATCCTCATTTCAATAGAGGAAAATAAAGAGATTAGCAATGCTTATCTTCATATGATACGAGACGTTCAACAGAGTATCATCACACAAAAAACAGTAAGCATAATAAGTTAAGATACTATTAATGTTCTTGATTGTTGTGGAATGTATCTGTTGTCCATTTATCAATAATCAGGACAGGTCTAAAGTGGTTTCAAAGATTCTTACCTATATTTGCAGTTAAAAATACGCCAACAACACGGTCTGGAGTTCGATCCATGAAGGCATGAACATTTTCTAATCATGCATGCGTACGTACGTGCTAACTTAGGACAGCCACTTGCTCAAGGTTTATGATAGCCTACTTGCCCCATCGGTTCATTGCATCTATACCCTGATGAAATGACAACGCAAGATCCAATCCAAATGATCGATAAAAGTAAAGGTACTTACTACACCTTTCTCAATACTATTACTACAAGAGCATGGCAAAAATATTTCAAAATCCAGGAGAGGTAGCTAGCTAGCATAGTATGCACGGATGTAAGCATGCATTAGCTCACTGATAAACAAAACAAAAAAGGGTAGCAGTGTGTACTGCATTATTCAGTTTCGTCAGTTGCCTCCCCTGGAATAATAATATAATTAATGCCCTTTCAAAAGCGATCGATGCCACTTGCGGCGTCTTTGGCTGGCTGAAAATGAACACCCGATGTCCTGACTCCTGATCGATCGATCAGGTGAAGTGAATCTAGCTAAGCTCACCAACTGAATCCAGCATGCACATTCATCTATGCACGCACAGATATATATATATATATATATATATATATATATATATATATATATATATATATATATATATATGCGCATGTTTCACTTTCTGATAAATTCTCTGTACTAGTTACGAGTAATTAGCTAGAGTTAGCTAGCTTAAATATTCGCCATATATACCACGTACGTCACCAAGATTGTTATTAGGAGCTAGCATAAGGATAAAATCAATAGTAAATCGACGATTTGGTGGTGAAAAATATATGCAAAGGATATGCTCCAAATTTCCTCCTCTAGCTAGCTAGGTGCTATATCGTTTGGATGGACAAGTGTTCTTTGACTTGATCCATTAATTTCTTTCCTAGCTAGTCTATTATATCATAGAGCTCGCTAACATTTGTTTATTAACATTCTGAATACTTTTGGAGTGCCATTGTACCAAGTTGCATTAGAAAGCTAGATGGGTTTTTCTCAGTTAGATAGCTAGGTTCAGTGCACATTCCAAGGACAAATTTATGGTATACGGAGGCGTACAAAGATGTATGGACAATACCACGGGCAGTGTGCACAAATGGGCACTCTCATTCGTGACAATGAAACCTGCGTTTGTTAACACACGCACACACATACCTTGGTTATTTACCTTAGAAACTAGTACCTAGCACTCTAATTTGATGGAGATATCTGAGTCTTCTCATATATATATATATATATATATATATATATATATATATATATATATCAATTGTGTCAGCGCTTGCAACGGGTAAAGTCGGCGCGACACGAATGGGGACGGCACGAGGGGGTGCGGGAGCTCCGAGCAGCGATGGGAGGGAGGAGCGCAGTCGCGATGCTGGGCGCGGCGCAGATGGGGACAAGAGGGAGGGGCGCAGGGAGGGAGGAGCGAAGGGGTTTTTTTTCATCCAAGCCCTCCTTTTCTTTTCAGCATTGGGATTGCGGGTAGGGCTGACGAAATACTCGTGGCTCGCTAGCTCGTTCGGCTCGTGGATGGCTCGGCTCGGCTCCTTGGGAAATGCTAGCGAGCTATGCCAAGGGTTTAACTCGTTAGCTATAATGAGCCAGCTCGAGTCAGCTCGCAAGCTGCTCGTGAGCTCAACGAGCCAGATGCAATGTACAAAGTAGGGCCTAATGTTTTGCTTGTTTTGCTATTCTTTTGCTTGTTTTGTTGTTGATGTGACAATAAATCAATAATTTTTATAATTTTATGATGGTCAATATGGATCTAATGCTTTAGATTATAATAGTAATAATATCTAATCTAGTTGCATCATTATATTTGCATGGATAATTATCGATGGACAAGTGTTATTACGTTAATTATGGACTTAATGTATCACTTTTTATTTTTTTAATTGTATATTTGCATGTTTAATAGACTAAAAAAATAAAATGTAATTTGTACATAAATTACATCAGTATTAAGTGGCTCGCGAGCTAAACGAGCGGCTCACGAGCCGAGCCGAGCCGAGCCTCCCGGCTCGGCTCTCACCGAGCCGCCGAACCGAGCCAAGCCGAGCCGAGCTGAGCTGAGCTGGCCAAGCCGAGCCGAGCCGGTATCCACCCCTAACTACGGGTTAATTTTGGAAAAAATCAAGGGGTTTTTTGCAAAATAGCTAGGTAGAATAAAATTTTGGATAGAAACACTACTTGCTTTATAGATAGCTAGCAAAATGTCCGTGCGTTGCAACGGGACGACGATGCAGGAGGGAAGCAGGCGGAGGACGAAGGTCCAGGGCGGCGCGGGAGCTCGAGCGGCGACGGGAGGGAGGGCGCAAGCGCGGCGGATGGGAGCGAAGAGAGGGACGTAGGAGGTTTTTTTTTCATCCAAGCCCTCTCTTTCTTTTCAACATTGGGACTGAGTTAATTTTATAAACATCAAGGGGTTTTCTCTAAAATAACACTTTTTTCTTCTTTAATTGGGTTTTTTAAAATAGCCAAACGGATCGGGTTAATTTTGAAAAAACTCAAGGGGTTTTCGTAAAATAGCCAGCAAAACAAAATTTGGGTGGAAACACTCCTTGCTTTATATATAGGTATATATATACTAGCAATTGTGCCCGTGCGTTGCAACGGTGAAGTCGAGACGCGTCGCGGATGGGGACGGGAGGGAGGGCGCAAGCGTGGCGCGGAGCTCCGAGCAACAATGGGAAGGAGGAGCGCAAACACGATGCGGGGTGCGGCGCGGATGGGTGTGGGAGGGAGGGGCGTTGGGAGGGAGGGAGGGGCACAGGAGGTCTTTTTTCATCCAAGCCCTCCCTTTCTTTTAGCATTGGGATCGCGGGTTAATTTCAAAAACTCAAAGGGTTTTACGTAAAATAGCCAGGCGAATAAAATTTTGGGTGGAAACACTACTTGCTTTATAGATAGTTATAGATATAGATAGCAAAATACCCGTGCGTTACAACGGACGACGACACAGGAGGGAAGCGAGGCGGAGGGCGAAGGTCCAGCGACGGTGCGGGAGCTCCGAGCGGCGACGGAGAGAGGGCGCGAGCGCGACGCGGATGGGGACGGAAGAGAGGGACGCAGGAGGTTTTTTTCATCCAAGCCTTTCTTTTCTTTTTAGCATTGGGACTCGGGGTTAATTTTATAAAAACTCGGGGGTTTTACGTAAAATAACCTATTTTTCTTCTTTAACTGATTTTTTTAAATAGCTAGACAAGATGTGTGTTAATTTCAGAAAAAACTTAAGGGGTTTTCTATAAAATAGCCAAACAAAACAAAATTTGGATGAAAACACTACTTGCTTTATAAATAGTTATATATATATATATATATATGTATATGTATATGTATATATCCATACATGCATCTGCCACAATTAATCCAAGAGCACTCACACGTTTAAACCGCGGTACGCAGTACTCTGCTACGCCGTACGCCTGTTTTTTATTAACATGAATATGAAAAAAAATGAATCCAACTAAATCAGTTGCCTACGCCTACCTAATTATAGTTAAATGGACATTATTTTATGTTCTCTAAATGTTTATGCTATTTTATATACTTAACACATTTCTTTAGCCACTACAAGTCACGTCATTTCAATCTTATAGCTAGCTAGTCTTTTACATTATTATTGCAAGGCAACGTATATAACTAAACACTTTATATATTTTATCAATATTGTGTTATGAATATCTTGTACTAATTCCTCTAAATTACTAACTCCGTCACCTAAAAACATTATTTTTACTATGTATTTTGTCAAGTACGTGTCCAAATACGATATATATAGTTAGATATAGAGTTAGTAAATATTTAAAGGTATATTTGGGTGGGCTCCAAACAATTTTAACTCTATCTAACAAGGAAGCCAATTGGGCTATAGTGGTAAAAAACTAGAGGGGTGGAGAAAGGTTCGGGCCTCTCTAATTTCAGACCTTGCTCTTAAAGTTAAATTTAAAAGTTGAAGATCTACCAAACAGGTCCTAAGCCAACTTGAGAAGACAGACACATGATATTGTACTCCTATTTATTAGCATATAATTATGGTCCAAAATATGAAAGCATGATGTAATTCCCTCTCTCTCTCTCTCTCTTAGAATTTTCACCCCTTTGTTCTTACAAGCTACTACCTCCCTACTACACATATATACTTTTGGCCTTTAATGGTCAATCTTCTTTGGATGCAATTTTCACCATTGTATTTTAAACTTATTGGAAATGAGTGGAAGTATTTCTAGTGAGAAACCTAACAATACGATTTTTCATAGAACAAATCCACAATAATTTAAATTTTTTAAAGAAAGATTGATGAAGAACAAATTAATTGTTACGTTGCAAATCCCTGACTTCACTAACATCTCACTGTGAGCAAATCCATGTGCGTGTAATACTGGCATATTCTTTTCAACATTGGGACTCAGAGTTAATTTTATAAACAAAAGGGGTTTTCTCTAAAATAACACTTTTTTCTTCTTTAATTGGGTTTTTTAAAATAGCCAAACGGATCTGGTTAATTTTGAAAAACTCAAGGGGTTTTCTAAAATAGCCAGCAAAACAAAATTTGGGTGGAAACACTCCTTGCTTTATATATAGGTATATATATATACTAGCAATTGTGCCCGTGCGTTGCAACGGTGAAGTCGAGACGCGTCGTGGATGGGGACGGGAGGAGGGCGCAAGCGTGGCGCGGAGCTCCGAGCAACAATGGGAAGGAGGAGCGCAAACACGATGCGGGGTGCGGCGCGGATGGGTGTGGGAGGGAGGGCGTTGGGAGGAGGGAGGGGCACGGGAGGTCTTTTTTCATCCAAGCCCTCCCTTTCTTTTAGCATTGGGATCGGGTTAATTTCAAAAACTCAAAGGGTTTTCGTAAAATAGCCAGCGAGAACAAAATTTTGGGTGGAAACACTACTTGCTTTATAGATAGTTATAGATATAGATAGCAAAATACCCGTGCGTTGCAACGGGACGACGACACAGGGAGGGAAGCAAAGGAGGGCGAAGGTCCAGCGACGGTGCGGGAGCTCCGAGCGGCGACGGAGAGAGGCGCAGGCGCGACGCGGATGTGGACGGAAGAGAGGGACGCAGGAGGTTTTTTTCATCCAAGCCTTTCTTTTCTTTTTAGCATTGGGACTGCGGGTTAATTTTATAAAAACTCAGGGGTTTCGTAAAATAACCTATTTTTCTTCTTTAACTGATTTTTTTAAATAGCTAGACAAGATGTGGGTTAATTTCAAAAAACTTAAGGGGTTTTTATAAAATAGCCAAACAAAACAAAATTTGAATGAAAACACTACTTGCTTTATAAATAGTTTTATATATATATATATGTATATGTATATGTATATATCCATACATGCATCTGCCACAATTAATCCAAGAGCACTCACACGTTTAAACCGCGGTACGCAGTACTCTGCTACGCCGTACGCCTGTTTTTTTATTAACATGAATATGAAAAAAAAATGAATCCAACTAAATCAGTTGCCTACGCCTACCTAATTATAGTTAAATGGACATTATTTTATGTTCTCTAAATGTTTATGCTATTTTATATACTTAACACATTTCTTTAGCCACTACAAGTCACGTCATTTCAATCTTATAGCTAGCTAGTCTTTTACATTATTATTGCAAGGCAACGTATATAACTAAACACTTTATATATTTTATCAATATTGTGTTATGAATATCTTGTACTAATTCCTCTAAATTACTAACTCCGTCACCTAAAAACATTATTTTTACTATGTATTTTGTCAAGTACGTGTCCAAATACGATATATATAGTTAGATATAGAGTTAGTAAATATTTAAAGGTATATTTGGGTGGGCTCCAAACAATTTTAACTCTATCTAACAAGGAAGCCAATTGGGCTATAGTGGTAAAAAACTAGAGGGGTGGAGAAAGGTTCGGGCCTCTCTAATTTCAGACCTTGCTCTTAAAGTTAAATTTAAAAGTTGAAGATCTACCAAACAGGTCCTAAGCCAACTTGAGAAGACAGACACATGATATTGTACTCCTATTTATTAGCATATAATTATGGTCCAAAATATGAAAGCATGATGTAATTCCCCTCTCTCTCTCTCTCTTAGAATTTTCACCCCTTTGTTCTTACAAGCTACTACCTCCCTACTACACATATATACTTTTGGCCTTTAATGGTCAATCTTCTTTGGATGCAATTTTCACCATTGTATTTTAAACTTATTGGAAATGAGTGGAAGTATTTCTAGTGAGAAACCTAACAATACGATTTTTCATAGAACAAATCCACAATAATTTAAATTTTTTAAAGAAAGATTGATGAAGAACAAATTAATTGTTACGTTGCAAATCCCTGACTTCACTAACATCTCACTGTGAGCAAATCCATGTGCGTGTAATACTGTGCATATCATGATTTTAACTAAAACTGGTGGGAATAGAGTCGTTCACTGCCACGTCGCTGTTCCTCCCCAGTAATACTAACAATTTTCCCTGGCTTTGGTTTAATAGAGCACTGCGCTATGAATGACATGTTTGGCACGTGAACGTTATGGGACTCATATTTCACGTACGCTGCCATAAATATTGCAAGGTTAGATTGCTCTTCGTCGTCTCTCATGGGCACGCACCTTTCACACACCCTGTGCTTGCTAGCGAGCTAGCTAGATATAGGGAGGACGACATAGCTAGCTTGATAGCTAGAGATGGAAGGGATCATGGTGATGCTTCTCCTCGCTACCGCGGCGGTGCTACTGCTGCTGCTCCCGCTGCTGCTTCCACCGCTCCCGCCGCCACCGTCGCTGCTGCTGCTCGTCCCCGTCGTGCTGCTGCTGGCGCTCCTTTCCCTCGCTTTCCTCCCAAACCGCGACGTCTACAGGCAGCCTGCGGATCAATTCTTCCGACAATGATCGATCGACGCATGTGTATGCTATAGCTGCTGTATGTTCGTCGATTTATTCATTCATGCGCATTCATTTTTGCTTGCAGTAGTTTTGTAGTTAGCGGTTCTGTCTGACTGATCCTGAGTGAGTGCATTTTGTAATGGTTACATACACCTCTTGCACTGCTAGCTTCTTGTAGAAGTTGATTTTGTTGATAGACGATCAGCACGGAGAGTACCTGAGTTGATTTGTTGATGGCCACACGGTCACCGGCCGCCGGCCTCCTGCCTCCGCGCCGCCACATGCACGCCGTTCTTGCTCGATCTGTATGTACTCCTATCCTTCCGTCATCTCTAACTCAGCAGCTGCTAATACTGCCATTGGGTTCGCACCATAATTAGCTTGTTGTTTCCTCCTAGCTAGTTGCTCGTGCTTCTTCTTGCCTCAGCCGTCATTGTCGTCATACCACCAAGCCCATGCATGACTGACTGCGCCCCGCCCCACACCGGCCGGCTATCGGGCTGCCGCGGCCGCCCGGACTGAACCCTAACATGGCGAACTCCGAACTGAACCGAGGAACTAAGCTCGCTCGCTGGAGTTGGAGAGAAGATAGGCCGTGCACAAATCTACGAGTGAATCACAAGGACAGGAACTGTACGTTTGGCCTGAATTTCCCCAAGAAGATAATGTTAAAGATCATAGGTACATATATAGCATCTCAGTTACATAATAGCACCCCCCTTCCCCCTCCAGTAATTCTTTTTTTGACGTACGTAGTTCTCCCAATGTCAAATAAATTTGACTGGAGGGAGTCCTAGAAACATATCTTATCCATTAGACTGTTATGTTTTGCCTTAAAAACCTGTAAAACTAGAACAACTGAATTACTTGGTAGTCAAAATTCATGAAGAATATGGTACCTAGTACCCTACAAATATAATGCACTACTTGTCCATTTGTAATTAACCATGCATGAAATTAATAGAAAATTAAGTACTTCCTCTGTCCACAAATATAAATGCATTACACCTACTTGTCTATTATATTTGGAGGGTTTGAAATTTATCCACGGATATAATCATTTCAGAGTTCTATTTGTTACATCACCTCTTATTCGAATTACTTCCCATCATCTAGCACCCATTTATGCCTTATCTAATGAGTAATGAGAAGCACCAAAGTTTTTTTCTCTTTGACCTCAATATCTGTAAAACAAATTATAAATATTTATATTCTTGAATAGACCCACTCTTTAGATTCCTAGCACTCCATCCGTATCAAAATAAGTGCAGCCTCTAGTTTAAATTTGAAGTACAGAGGACTATACTTATGTCTAATCCATTAGTACTGTGTTTAGGTGTTCCGAGGTAGAAGTTGAAAACTCAAAATGGAGCAATCTGTTAGCGTATGATTAATTAATTATTAAGCAAAATAAACTTGAAAATGGACTGATATGATTTTTTTTAAAATCAACTTTCCTACATAAACTTTTTGTAAAAAAACGTACCGTTTAGCAGTTTGCAGTTTGCGAAGCGTACACGTGAAAAGCTTAGCAGTTTGTGAAGCGTACACATGAAAAACTTGGCAAAAACTTAGCAATTTGTGAAGCGTACACGTGAAAAACGAGAGAATAAAAATTAAAAATAATTACCGAACACAATGCTATATTTTGAAATGGAGGAAGTATAAACATAAAATGACACAGCCGTTGGGTGGCTCTCGGTGTATCTGATCGGCTGTTGGTTCACTGAAGACGCATCAAACCACGGACGGCCGGTCCCCAAAAGAGGGATGATGCCCGGAGCAAGTTGAGAGTGCTCCGTCCATATATATGCAGCATGCAAGAGTATATAGCGAAAAATTAAAGTCGACAGTCAGCAGCGGCACTGCTTGCTTCTTTGTTTCTTGCCTGCAATCCTGACCTAGCTACCTATAGATCAGTGTGTCTCGTGTCAGCTGAAAGCTTACCAAAACCAAGCCACTTGTGCATTCTTTTATGATGGCATTGCAAGCAATAAAGTGCATCTAGTACATGCAATGAACCTGGCTACCAAGACTTTGTCCTAGTACGTTTCTCGCAATACTTACAAATAAAATGAAAGAAAAGAGAAAAAACAGTACTCGATCCTATTAATGTGTCCTTTACAGTTGTATCCGAACATAATTGGCAAGTTGCTTCCTTGCTTATCTAGGATAACATCCATTTTTGGCCTTTAAACTTTCTCGAAGTTCATTCTTCACTTCAAACTATAAAACCGGCTATTTTTCACTCCATATATTATAGCCAGTCAAAACGGGGACATAACACCCTAGATCTCCTATCGTAGTGGTTGATATGACGTTGTTTTTCTATCGATTTGTAAGGCCGTGACCAAATTAAGTGAATTTTACATCAATAACATATTTGGTTTGTTGTTATGTATAATAGTAGTATAAACTAGGAAAATCACCTTCATTTAAACAGCTTAAAAATATGTCATTTTAATCGTCTGCTTTGAAAAGTTAGGGATGGAAATAGACGGTGTTATAATTTATTGTGAAAAATGGATTTTGTTTGAACAAAGTGAAAGGTATAAAAATGGGGACATTTGATTTTTTGCCATCTTTAGCATGTGAGTGGCATACAATTTGCCATTCTAGTCCATATTTAGTGATTCAAATGGTTCCACAAATCAGTGAGAGAGAGAGAGAATTGTACACTCTGTAAAGGACGACAAATTATCTAAAAAATATGCTTTACCCTAAAAAGAAAATGAAAACAACGGCGCTTACCTCGACAAACGATCTCTTTGGCCTGTGTTTAGTTTATGCTCAACACCATTTTGATCTATAGAATTAAATTCTAAGTGGAAATATGTTTTGGTTTTTTCCTTAATACATTTAATTCCTTCAAACTATATATGGCCTGCGCTAACTTAGTCCTTCTCTACGACTTCTGGACGTACTTCTCTTTCCACCGGGGGTTAAAGTCGTACAGGATGGAATACTAATGCTTCTTAAAATCATTGACAATAAGTTTCTTTTCGATGTCCCAGGTTTTGCTTCTTCTTTTTTAAGCTGCATACGCAAATATATATACATACGCAACCTTTCGACTGGTGGCCCATTAGCCGAAGATGCCAGGCCCACTCGATCTGGCTCCTGGTTTTGCTAAAGACTTTACTTTACTCCTTTGGTTTTATATTATAAGTTATTTTAATTTTTTTAGAACTTATTAATTTTGATTAATAAATTTATAAAAATATAGTTATATTTTTAATACAAACCAACATATTATCAAAATATAATCTAATTTGCTGTTTTTGGATGTCATTAAATTTTTCTATAAATTAGATTAAACTTAATAAAATTTGACAAAAAAATTAAAATGATTTATAATATGTAATGAAGGGAAGTTCGATCGGATGCACCCTGTCTGGATTAAATTGTGAGAATTAATATAGTACCAGCACACACAAAGTAGAGAACTTTTTAATAACAGTACTTCAACATGTAGAGATGGAGCCAAACAGTACGGTACTGCGTGTACGGTGCTAACCCATACAAGCTAGATCAATGAATCACGCATATATAAAATGTTAATTTATAAATGTCAATTTGATACTAATATGCATGCATGCGTCTAGCTAGCGACCGGGGTAATTTGCTCTACTCGATCGTTGTCTACAGGACTAGCTAGTGCTAGTTGCAGCATTATTTGATTCGGTAACCCAACACAGACAAAGTGCAGAGCACACATTAGTCCAGCAGGCAAGCACGCACTACGCCTCACAACTTGCAAAAGAAAGTGACGGGGTGGTAGCTTTGGTGCATTGAACCCCTCTCAATTCGCATGTAGCAAACGATCGATCGACGACTTTGAATCGATCGGCCGGATTGCTACCTAGCTATACAGTTGTCTATCTAATCTATCTGACACGAAAGATTCTTTTTCTTTCGCTCTATGCAAAGATAAAAAAATCTTTTCCTCCATGCAAAGAAGAGCGAAAGATTAATTTAAAGTATGGTCTGTTAGTGATAGTTAATTTATACTGTCACATTGTACACATGAACAAGCAATTGCTACTGACAAGTTCCTCCGTCCAAAAATAATTACCACTCTAAGTTGGATTAGTAGATTAAGAAAAAAAATACTATAGTGTCTTATTAGCTGGACGTGCCCAAAATAAACCAATACAATTACTATCACTTATCCCTCCATTCTTTCGATACTTCTTACCTACCCATCCAACAAATTTTGTATTTGTATATTAAAAGTTAAGTTGGGAGTTGAGTTTTTACGGAAAAGACGAAGTAGTTATGAATTAAAAGAGTTTGACATCCCTTTGAGGGAAACAATTTTAAACTTTCGAGGACATCCCCTCGTGCTACGTATCATTCAATTAGTTATAAATTTCTTTGAAAAGATAAAATAAATTAATATCTGATAGGTTACTTTAGGAATATGTATATTTAAATTGATTAACTTATATAAATTACAATAAAAAACAAATATAACTGCAAGTATGTAGTATGTGTTAAATAGCTTAGACTCTAATTTGTTCTTTTTTATAACTTATAAAATTAAATTTATGTATATATATTTGTAACATGATATATCATATGTTAATTTATTTTTTAAAATAATCATAACTATTTAAACGACAAAAAATCTCTTTCAAAATATTAAAATCTATTATCCTGCTATGAAATTTGAAAGAATACATAATAATGGTTTTGTATAAGTTTAGTTTTTATTTGGCTGGTTGGTTAATTTTGGGAGGAAACAAGTAGGGTGGGAACAGGGAGAGTTGGTTCTGTTTTTTATGGCAAGGCGAGAGGGAACGGGAGGAGGATTGATGGCTTCACTAGAGCTTAATTTGATGAGAAGTGAAGTGGGAGAGAAGCGAGCGAGGATTTTCTCTTATGATAGGTGTCACTAGTACATAAGTTCGAAGCAAATGAGAAATATGTCAGTTACACATGCTTTATATATATATATATATATAAATAATAGAGTATTTGTATCTTAGATATGTTAGCTATGTCGTACAGCAGAGGATTTGTATTTAGAAAAAACCGCTGTTAGTGAGAACTATTGATGATATGATTACTGGTCAAATTAAGTGCAGGTTCACTGTTATAATCAGGGGAGGATCGATGGACCGCGCGCAGGTTTCGTACAGTTACCGCCTGTTGTTTGGACCTGAGGAGATATTTTTCCTGGGTCCGCCCGGCCTGATCAATCAATCAGTATCCTCATGAATCAATCACATCAGAGCTCAATTAGGAGCGAAAATGGACGTCCTCCAGTTTGGCACGTTCTACAGTTTTTTTTTTTTTTTGCGTTCTACAGTTACTATTTGTACTATTTATTTGTGCATTCTATAAGAATATACTCCTATATATGCTACTCCAACAGCTAGCTACTCCTTCTGCAGAGTCTTTCCAGTTGCCAACAGGGTCCAGCATTTGTATCGTTGGTGGCAGTTTTGGGTATCAATAACAGGGATGGGATATCCAAGAGGAGACCATTGAGGGTCGCGATTATCCTCAACCTTATGACCCTATAAGATGCATTGAGCTTTGTCTCTGATAGAGTTTATGCCGAATATATGTACAAAGTTAGTTACAGTTTAGGATTTAAAGTTATGCTAGTTGTTAGGAATAGAGTAAGAGTCGAACTCTATCATAGGTTCTCTTTTAAATAGAGAGGCACACAGGTTATAACCGCAAGACAACAATAGCATAGGTATGAGTATGATTGGTCGGTGACCTAGCCAGTGAAGGGTCATGGATACTCGAATATATTATAATATGCTGGATCGAGAAAGAGCGTCCGTAATCAGTATTCCAGGGATGTAGGCTTTGGCTGAGCCTCGTTAACAAATATCGTGTCTCGATGTCGTTATCGTGTTTGAATTTTCTATGATGGTTTTTTTCATGTTTGGTTCTTGATATGTTATCGGGGCCAGTTTTATAACAGTCTCGCCTGACCCTATGGGAACAAGCTCCGTCTCGCCCGACCCCAGGGGAGCGGGTTACGCCTCGCCCTACCCCGGGATGACGGGCTCCGTCTCGCCCGGCCCCAAGGGAACGAGCTTCGCCTCGCCCGGCCCCAAGGATACGGTCTCCCTCTCACCCGACCCCGAGAAAACCGGCCCCGAGGGAGAGTCAAGCATCCTCTGACCCGAAGGAACCAGCTCCGCCACTCCCGACCCTGAGGAAGGGCCCCGAGGGAGCGGGTTTCGACCCGCTCGACCCCTAGGAAGAATGCGGGGCCCTCGATGTGACCCGCGCTACCTCCTAACCACTACGAACGTGGGAGAGTAGTACCCGTGGGTCAATCCCTGTTAAACAGGACAAGAGTAGGAACAAACGGAGGTGACCCCACGGCCACGATCAACCTTACCAAAGGTTAACGACATCTATAGTACCGGACAACCTTATCCGCGTAGGGCGCTCGGCGCGGGCGTCCGCCCCCATGTCGCCTGCCTGGGCGGAATGGAGCGCCATGACCGGCTAGCCATGCCTGTGCGTGGCAACAGCGGCATAACAGAAACATAGAATGGAGACGTCCACGTCATCATCTACAGGGCTCGCGGGGCCCATATCAAGGGGAAAGAAACGACACGACGCTAGGCGCCTTTTCCCTTGCTTTCTCTTATCGGCGAAGTGATCGACAGTCCTCCAAGGGGGTTGCCCGAGGAGGTGAAAGAGTGGTCGAGATGTCTGCCAAAGAGCTTGATGGTTGACTTAAGATAAGTGAGCCAAGATTTTTAGACAGGTTCGGTTCTCCCGAAGGATAACAAGCCTAACCTGTGTTCTACGTTAGGGCGATTCCAGATTAGGATTTGAGTACAGATGTCGAAGAGAGTTCTTGGATGTGATCCCCCATGCCCGCGCGATCTGCCTTTCCTTTTATAGTACAAGGAAGGACAGTTACAAGGGGCTTAATACACAAGAAATCTTGGTCATAAAGCATAAAGCAAATACGAGCTAAAGATGAAAAACAAAACAAATCGTCTTAAGATCTGCTCGCTACAGGCATCTTGTGCGTAGTCTTGTCGGGTGACATCATCCTCTATCTGCTTGTCCCCTCTTGTCTCATCTGTGAGGCTTGTCAAGGAAGCCTCCTCCCTGAGGGGGACAACCTACCCTTTTTCAGGCTAGAGCCGTGCGCAGAGATCGGCTAAGGGGCAGGGGTCAGGCTAAGAGGCAGAGGTCGGGCTGCTCGACCTCGCCCGAGGTTCGACTCCCGACCCCAGCTTGAGGACTCCCGACCTGGCTTATCTGATCCTATTTCCCTAGCGTGGGTTACCCTGGGGGAGCATCCCCCACATCTCTCATATAACTTCCTCCTCCCCTTGGGCTATAAAAGAGGACGAGGGACGAATGGAAAAGGGACAAAAGGGGAGACTTGTAACCCCGCTCTCTCTCTTCCCTGTGTGTAGTACCCCCTACTACAAACTAAGTGCAAGTAACACGAGCTTATCACTGGACGTAGGGACATTCTGCCTGAACCAGTATAAACTTTTGTGTCCTCTTTGCACACCATCCGGGCCAGACGCGCGAATCAGTAGAGATTTACTAGTCGATGGTTAAAAACACCGACAATTCATGGATTTTTGAAAATATACTGGTGAAGTTTTTTCTCCTCTGAAATATACGAGATTCGAATGGTTTCGCACGAATAGACCATCGTCGCACAAATAATGTTGTGGTGGCCAAAAAAGATTTGGATGGTATCACAGTGGAGTAAAGCGAAGTGACATGGTCACACGAGGGAGATGCAAAGTGGGCAGGACGTCGCAATTTGGCAGCGCAAATTCGCAACAAATTCACAAGATCAAGGCGCAATAGTGACGACGGCGTCACAACTGAGATGTTTTCGTGCGACAAGAGTGTGAAATGTTGGGCACCAAAAAGGTGGGCACATGAAATCGCACACTGATAGCGTAATGGGAAGCGGTGTCACGGTACCATCCTGTGAGACCGCAATAGTGAACTCATGTGAGTTTCGATCAATTAATTCATTAGTAATTAATTAATTCAATATAATCAACTAATTGATGAGATAAGATAATTATTTAACTAATTAATGCTGATGAAAGGGCCAAGTCGCAGGGCAGTCAAGCGAGACCGTCCAATTAACTAATTAATGCTTGATTAAAGCGGTCATGTCGTTTCGCGCCACCATCGTGTGAGACCACTCGCACGCTTCGTCTTTGCTCATCCAAACTACAATGTCGTTGCTTTCGCGTCACCACCCTGCGAGAGCGGCAAGGCTGTGACGACCTTGCTAACCAGGAACACGACGACGATATATATTTTCCGTACAATTCCAAACCATTATTTTCTCGCAAATTCAAGGAAAAACATATATTTTCAATTTTTTTTGCCATCTACCTCCCACAAAATCCTAGATCCAAAATCCAAAATTTATAATAGCACAAAATTTATGGAATAATTAAATTTTTTTGGAACAAACAACACCGGATGGTGCATTGTTTCATTGAATAGAGTAGAAAAAAATTACAAAGCTAGCACCCTAGAAAGGTAGTAGCCAGGAACGGGAAAAAAAACTCCACCACCACGCACTAATAGTACCTACACAGAACCCAAGAGAAGGCTAGCACCGGACCGATCACTGTTAGACCAACAAAGAAGCTACAGCTAAACCGCCCAAAACCAAACCCTAACAGCTAAGCACCGCACTCAACTCTTTCTACGTCTTTGGGATTGAAGGGGAGAGGATGATTGAAAAGAATGGATCCGCTCTCCCCCACAAGGCCCGCCAACATGGCTAACTTGCATTAGCTAGGATGCCGTCACAAGAGGACAAAACATATAAAGAGAGCACACACAAGTTGTCTGAGAGAAGTTTCTACAAGGGGGCTTCCTAGACGACGTCTCCAGGGTGAGGAGCGATGATGAGCACTAGCGTCGTCGTCTGGTGAGGTCTCACGGAGAACCAAGGGAGGTTTTCACCTGCAGCCCCACCGAGGGAGAGGGATGACTCGACAATGCTCCCAAGAGGAAAAACGACGCTAGAAGCGCCATTGTTGTCATCTCAGCAAGGCCAGGCTAGGTTTACACCTACCGCTTGTCCCTGTGGATCCGCAGCTATCGCTCCATTGCACCACCACCGGTCATCCTCCATCAGCGCATGGGCACTATTGTACCGACGCCCCCGTCAGCCAGCCTCCGCATGCCTCTGGGGCACACCCGTCATCACCGGCCTCTTTGCTGCCGCCACACCGGCTTCCTTGTCGTCGCCATGGGCACGACCTCTTCTAGATCCACGGGTCGCCGCACTCCCTAGCATCCCTAGCACCATGGCACCTCTTTGTGTCGTCGCCATCGTCATCATCAAGGGCTGTTGGAGAGGCTAGATCGAGATGAGAAGGGGCATCGGATCTGGCCAAATGCACACCAGATCCGACGTCACGGAGCCAAAGTCCCGCCACCTTCTTCCTCGCTACCCCACCGTTGCTGCCTCCTCTCCTGTCCCACCGTTCGTCGTTCCCCTCCCCAACTCCAGTCGGGGAGGGCCTGGTGCACCCTCGCTTCATGAGCCACCTCGGTGCCGCCAACTGTTGCGACGCCACTAGGAAGAAAGAAAGGGTCCCGTCATCGTCGTCCTTGCAGCCATCTGGTTTTGCCGATGGCCGCTCGGGCGGCGGCGAGACGGAGGTAGGGAGGAAGGGCAGCGGTGGTGAGGACAGGAGTTTTTGCTGTCCATGTCGCCCTTGAGGGTGGGAGCGACACGAACTTGGGGAGCAATTAAATTTGAGTCAGCACAAAAATGAACATATAGGCAAATGGGCTGGCTTTGGCTTGGCTACATGTCGACGTACGTACCCGGTCCATGCATATGTACATGTGCTTGTCTGTATGCTTTTGTTATCAAGGCATCGCCATAGCGGTAAGGCGGTCACGTGGAGCAGGGCGTCGGCCGCGCCTTGCCTAGACTGCTTAGGGCATCCGCGTTGCGCTTGGGCGTCGCCGCGGCATCCTCTGAGTCGACAAGGCGGCTGCGCAGGGTGACGCCATATCTGTTTTTGGGCCCACATTGGTCATGCATCGATCACGATGCGACAGTTGGAGGCTGCGACGGTCATTGGAGGAAGTCGAAGTAATTTGGGAAGTCAATCGATCACCAATACCATATCAATCTATAACTTCCGCCTAGAGGTTGCAACGGCTAGAGAGTGGAGACACACACATGGAGAGAGGCAGAGGCCATCCCTGCAGTGCCCACAATGGCGTGATCATCGCAGCCACGACGCACAGAGCATGGCGGGTCTTCACTCTCCAAGTTCCTCCATTCTTCCTCTGTTCTTTCTTTGTTCTTCCTCTGTTCCTCTGTTCTTCCTCTATTCTTCCTCTGTTGCTTCTGTTGTGCTTCCTTTCATCCTTTGATGTCTGCTACTCTGTCGCGGTGCTGCCTCATGTCCCTATCTGCTATGTGAAATTGTGAATACAGGATCAATGGCTGCTGCCCCGTCCGATGTCCCTCAAGGCCAGTATGATCCCATGGCTGATCCGAGACGTAGACCAAAGTCCAATGATCTAGGATGGAAGCATGGATATTGGACAGAAATCGGAAATAGAGATAACATGACATGCAATCTGTGCAAGACTAATACTTCGGGAGGAATCAAAATGCTAAAAGAGCACCTTGCGAGTGGGTACGTGTTGATGAGAAAAATCTCTCACGCGGTGGCCCGGGAGATCTGCTTAGCTCCAGTGCAGGTCCATCCTTGGCTACCTGTGATGATCTAGGCATGCCAATTGGTTTGATCTGCTAACCAATAAGAAATAATAAACAGATAAATGCGTTAAGGTTAAAGTTAGATCCTACCGGATCGGCTCAGGAAACCAACCTGCATATAATTGCTTTCTCGAAGCATATTTAAACTAAGTGACTGGGATAGATCGGTTGTGCCGAGACAGTATGAATCACTTAACCTAAATATACACCAAGATAATAAATATATGTGTTTATAACCTAGCCAATGCTGCAGGTCTAACGTGAATCGGCTAATACTCCGATAAATCTGATAGAAAGATATCAATCTGACCTAAATGCGTTAAACCTAGATTAATCGGCTGTCGGTTGATGCCAATGAACTAATACTGGCTTAAGGCATTTAACTAGATCAAGATCTTAATATAAGAGGCGGCTCTAATAGATCTAATAGCAAATAATACTAAAAGAGATATTAAAACAGATAAGGCCGGCTGAAACCCCGACACTGTCTCTATAAATTTACATATAGTTGAATAGATCATAATACTTCTAAAAGCGACTTAATAGATCATAAATGATGTAGCATTAAGTACAAAAAGATAGTATTGGATCTATATGAACCAATGCAAACCCTTCAAGACGATGGATACAACATATAATCCAGGCCAACATCTAGATCTAGCTCTATCGGCTGCTGCTTCCTGAGAAGAACAAGCCGATGGCAAGATAGATCTAGACATTGTTCTAGATTATATGTCGTATATGATAACGTGCGTAGTTTATAGCATTAAACCTAGAATGTCATAATGATGTAAGCACTAGATTCGACGAAATAAACCACTAAACGACGAGAATTTACCTTATTCGGGGTTCGAATCGATGTAGCCCGAAGCCAGATCAAGAACTCGTCTAAAAGAAAATAGGAGGCGATGCGCCGAGATTGTATTGATTGTGATTGTTATTTACAAGAGGTCTCGGGTCCTATTTATACCCAAAAATAACACTATCCGTGTAAGACACAGTTTCTATCTAATCTACTATTCAAAATACGACAATATCTCGGGATACAATCCTATGTCGCATTACAAAAGGAAATATCTAAACAAACCCTATTTTACAAATATAATTATCGTTATAGGACTTTATCCATAGATGGCAATATTTTAACGAACATTTGGGAACTGAATCTTCCTTCTATCTTCAAGCTTCTTTATCGAAAACGGTTCCATCTCCTTCTCTGAATCGGAATCGGCTATCGGCTATCCATGTCCGATTCAGCCTCAGCCGACTGGCCTTCCAGCCGATTTGATCGTAGCCGATGCAACCTCTGTTTTCTCCGCAGATCATTTTTAATCCGATTTCGCCATAACCTCGGCTCGGACTTAGGGATTTAGTTACCAAATTTGGTCGTTAACAGTATGCTGATACAACTATGTGTTCGCAGACAACAACTGAGATCAGAAAAAAGATGAGAGAGTATTTACAAAGCAACAAAAGGGCTAGACCAATTTTCTTAACGGATGATGAAGGGGAACTTGAAGGGCAGCAACCTCAAGGGGAAGGAGAAGGGCAACAATCGCAAAGGAAAGAAGAACATGTTGTAAAGCCAAGCTCAGAGACAGCTGCCAAGAGAAGAAGAGCCACCTTAAAAGCATTTGAATTCAAGTTCAAGGCATCATCACAAAGCACGACAAAGGCAAAAGAGACCACCTCAATTGCCACAAAGCTTCGGAAGACACCCGAGAAGATTGTAGATGAAAGACGCTCTGGTTCATATCAACCACTATAGAGGTTGCCACAAAGGGTAAGGCTGACCGAGATTATGTGAGCAAACAATTGGCTTTATGGTTCTATGAGTGTGGTGTGTCATTTAATGCAGTAAACTCAAGGCAGTTTCAGATTGCTTGTGAGGCTACTGCGCAGTACGGTTCGTGGTATGTCCCTCCTAGTTTATATGATCTGAGAGAGCCTTTGTTTCATGAGTGTGTGAAAGAAACAAGTGCTTAAGGGGAGGAGCATGTGCGAGCATGAAATCAATATGGATGTACTCTTAAGTCTGATGGATGGACTGATAGGAGGGGGCGCCACTTGATCAACTTCCTTGCCAATAGTCTAGAGGGGACTTATTTCTTGAAGTCTGTTGATGCATCATTCGAGCAGCATAATGCAAACATGCTAGCAGATTTCTCGGAGAAGAGAATTGAGGCCATTGGAAGAGACAAAGTTGTGTAAGTTGTCACTGATAATGGTGCTAACTATAAGGCATCGGGAAAGCTTCTAATGGAGGATTCCAACATTATTTTTGGAGCCCTTGTGCAGCACACTGTTTGAACTTAATGTTGGAAGACATTGGTAATTTGAAACAATTTAAGAAGCCCATTGCACAAGCCAAGCATGTCATCACATTTATCTATATGCATGGGAGAATTTTCAGCCTAATGAGGGAGAAAACTGGTGGGATGGATCTTGTTAGACTTGTAGCCACAAGGTTTGCCACTTGCTTCCTTACTTTGAAGAGCTTACACAAGCATCGGGATGGTTTGAGGTCTCTATTTGTGAGTGATGCATGGAATGGAAAAAAATTGGCAAAGACATAGGCTGGGGGGCGTCTAACAATATTCTCTCTAAAGAATTTTGGACCTCAATTGAAGATCGTTTAAGAGCATCAGCAACAGTTCTTATTGTACTTAGGGTAGCAGATGAAGATGAAAAACCAGCAATGCTAGAGGTTGCAGCATTGATGGAGCATGCAAAAGAGAGGATCAAGCTTAGCTTCTGTACCCAAAACAAGCAATAAGTGCTTACAAAAGTCTTGGACATCATTGAGGGACGTTGGGTTAGGCAAATGGATCATCCATTGTATGGTGTAACACTTTTTTTGAACCCTGGTAAATTCTTTGCCATCCAAAAGAAGAAAGATTACAGGTATATTGCTGAGTTAAGGAGTTGCTTCAATGATGTGTTGGCAAGAATGGAACAAGATGACAATGTTCGTAACAAGATTGATGAGCAAGCCATGCATTATGAGGATCAAGGAGGAGATGTCTTTGCAAACAAATTAGCCATTCAAAATTTAGAGACAAAGAACCCTCGTAAGTCACATTGTAATTTTGCACCTTCTAATTCAACACTGTTTAATTCAGCACCTATAATGGTTGTGCATTTTTCATTGTAGTTGATTGGTGGCGTTCTTATGGTGGCCGATCCTATGAGCTAAAAAGGTTTGTGAAACGTGTGGTTAGTCTTTGTGCATCCTCATCTAGTTGTGAGCGGAATTAAAGTACTTTTGAATTTGTAAGTCCTTTGCTACCTTTCTCCGGCATACTCTTCATACTACAATTGGTAGCTTGCCATTCATTACTCTTGTTGATGATGCTTTTATAGATGCATACTAAGAAAAAGAACTTGTTGCTACATAAGAGAATAAATGACTTGATATTTATTTCATACAACCGAAAGATGACAAGTAGGTTTCTAAAGAGAAAGGAGAAACCAACGAAAAGCTATGATCCATTGGTTATTGAGGACTTTGATTGGGAGAATGAGTGGACTAACTCATCTTTTGTGCACAACCAAGGTGGTCGTGGATGTGAGAATGACCTCACATGGGATGATGTTGATGAAGTCGTTGGTGCATCAACCTCACTTCGAGGTCGCAACCTTCCAAAGCATGCTACTATGTCTTTCCAAGTAGTTGGTATGAGTCAGACTAAGATCTACCATAGACGTCCAAGAGAAGCGGTCTTGAGCAATGAAGATGATGAAGTTGAGGAAGAAGATCCACATGATAATGAGGATGTGAATGAGAGTGATGATGATGCTACTTTGGAACATGGTGGAGACAATATGGACTCAACAACTAATCTGGATGAGTTTGATGATGGATTTTGAGAGATATTTTGATATTTAATACTTATCTATTATCATATTTTTTATATAATTTGTTTTATTTTTCTATATTATTATATGTGTAAGGTGTCGCCTCGCCTTACGTTTTACCGCTTAAAAAGGTAAAAAGGGTGTCGGTCGCCGTACCTCGCCTTACCGCCTTAATAACTATGTTGTATGCATGTATTGTCTGGTGGTGCTCTGCAACGGGTGGCAGCTAGCTAGCGCAGTATCCTGACCACATCGATCGTTGGCTGCACGCGGAGGCGCTGATCTCTGATCTCCCGGCCTCATGCACGATGGCGCCTTGCATTGCGTGCGGACGGCCAGGCTCGCAGCAGCGGCGAAGGGCGTCTCGATCAAAACGGACGGCTAGATCGATCGATCCATCGATCGGTCTCGCGACTAACACTGAGCCCTCCTGAGGCAAACTTCTTCGCGATAACTGGGCTGTGCATGAACTCTCCACGTGCGCGAGCTAGCAGCTGCTGGGCCGATCGATCATCAAGCCATCCTAGCTAGTACCCTTCCACATTAATGCAAGGCGTTTTAGCATCTCTATCTCTCATTGAGATTCACTGATATTCATATAAATTCCAACACAAATATAAATCACGTATATGAATTTACATATGAATCTATTCAGTCTTATAATTTACATGTATGCCATCTTAGACATCGACCGGATCAAACAGCTGATCTCGATTCACTTCAGTTTTTGTCAAGGAATAATCAATGGATGCGCGCTCTTGTCCACGTATGCATGCCTATCTAAATATTCAGAAGTGCTAAGTGCCAACTGAAGGACAAATTAAAACCTGCCGTCTTGATCATCGAGTGAAGGAAATTCATGTGCCAATATATGCAAAGCTAGAGAGACACAGGAGCAGGCGGAAGGCAAGGCTAACCCAAGATATAAGAAGTTGTAATAAACAATACAAACTAGCTAGCGCATCAGTTATCTGGCAGATACATTGCACTACTTTGCACTACTTTGCACTAATAATTAATAAAGTGTGCTTGCTGTACCAGCTTACCTACACTTTCTGTTGTTTGCATGCTTTGAGCAGCTGCACGGATCGTTGCTTTTTAAAAATCGTCCCAGTTGCATCGACCGGATGGACTAATTCGATCGACTTCCTTAATTTAGTGGGTAATTACCTGGCACTATACTAACACCTGAGGTGACATGAATCTGGATATAAATCCAAAACAACAACAACTGGAAACTAAGCTCCACATGAGCTACCACTTTAATTGGCTCACTAAAACAAGTACTAGCCAGTAGTCACCTTCTTATATTTTGAACTTAGTAGTCGTCTTGTTATAGCTGGAGGGTCGTCGTATCCCGTATTTATGCTAGCTATATATTCAAATAATTGTAAAACATTCTGAGAAATTGTTAAAACATATGTTATGGTTTCATCCGTCTCTATACAAACATATATGTACATTTGATTTACACGTACATTGAGAACAAAAAGTAATCCGCTATAAATTAAATAGTACAAATAACAAAAGTTTTTAGGATGTACATGTATAGGCTATAGAAATTTGCCACCTCAGGTTTGTGCTGGCCAAGAGCAAGAAGATGAGGGAAGAAAACCAGGCTACAAATATGTAACCAGCATGTAGCACGGGCTCTATAAAATTTTATGAAAACATAAGGTGAAATCAAGTATTAATGATATAATATGTAAATATAGTCAACTATTATATGTATAGGCTATTAGATTAAGATAGATGGTATTGCAAGACATATAGTCAATAATTGGCTATATTATTAGCCTTGCTCTTAGGATCAACTGTTTGAATGCACTTGCAGTTAACTAATACATCGGAACTTATGGTATTCTCATACTCTGGCATTGTCTTTAATTTATAACTCAGATGATATCCAGAGACGCTTCCATTGCAAACTTTTTTCCCATTTGCACAAAAAATTTTTGAAGTAAAATACAATTTGCACAAATTTAATCATAGACTATTCTACAAAATTTAGAGGAGCAGTCACTATACACTCTGATCGAGTGCATGATTTTTAAAATTTGAACAAGGCTCGCGCTGACCAAATTAATTAGATCGATCAGTGTGGTCCTTATCATGCATCTTGCTAATATTGTATGTGAGATCACTACCTGCAAAGATTCTGCCAACAAGCGTGTGTGCATGCATGATGCTAGCTAAGCTGATCATGCAGTATATCTGGTCGCTCTCTCACACGCTCACCACAGGTACATCCACAAGATCCATCCATGGTAGAGGCAAAATTATATTCAAATCCATATCCAACCAGGTACTTATGGAGTATAACTATTAACATGTTGGCCGGCCATATCTAGCTGTATATATGTACCATGATTCGTTGTAAATAATCTTGGCTTTTGCCGCACACAAATCCGGCAAACCAAGCGGCCGGCCGGCATGATATAATCCGTGGCTTTGCTTCGTCTTCCAAGATAGAGATTGCCGGCGGCGCAACGGCGTTGGAGATCGATGGAGACAGCAATGGTGCTGCTGCTGCTTGCACTGGTCGCCTTCCTCCTCTGCTACCCGCTTGTTCTACCAGCACTGCCGCCTTCTCCCCCGGCCCTATTCATCTGGATACCAGTTTTCATGCTGCTCCTTCTCTTCGCCCTTGCCTTCTTCCCTGTTCAGTAACCCCAAGAAGCAGCTAACTGAAACAAGCACAAAAAGGTTTGTTTCTAGACTCTTGATATGTTGATGCCCTTATCTTGCTGCTGGATAGTTTTGGGATATTTTCAGATGTTCCATCGCATATATATGCATGCATGCAAATTATCAATTAGGAGTGTGTGTGTGTGTGTGTCTTATAATTATAAGTTAAACCGTATCCCCAGTCCCCACTGAGTTCGATCTCTCTTCCTTTCCGTAGGTGTTTGCTCAGTAACATTAATTTTTGAAGAGTGCGAAAAAAACGCAGGGGTGATGTGGTACAGTCAAGAAAAGCAAACGATGAGAAGTGATTAAGGGAAAATATGATTGGATCCAAAACATGAATGCTAGTTTAATTAATTAGTTTGATGCTTATCATATATTTATGCAAGTATTTTTCCGACTCCTTCTAGATCGAAATAAAGATGCATTTCTGCCTCCTGTATTAGCGAGAGCTAGGTCGATCACCCATCCAAATTAGGTTAGAATTTTCTATTATAATTTGATATATATTGTTGTTATGTTTGAATTAAGCTAGAAATAAGCTAAGCTAGAGCTAACGTTCAAAAAACTAGAAATAACAGAAAATTTCAAAGCAAATTAGTTGCAAAAAAATATATATATGTATATATGTATATATATATATGTATGTGTATATATATATGTATATATATAGAACAAATAGACAGGGATACATAATAAAAATTACTTTATATTAAACAGGTAAGCTTACATACGGTTTTTCCTTTTGAAAACTACGAAGAAAATACAAACAAGTTTTTCTTACCTTACACTGATTAAATATTACACTCCTTGCTCAACTATGCTGGCAAGGTGGATTCTAAAATATTACTACGAGACTGGTGGGTTGCTTGAAGGCTCTAAGTGGGAAGCTCCTTCTTGCGGTGTGTCCTCCTCAACTGGGCAGGCTCCTCCTTTTATAAGGGATGAAGAAGGATGCTCTGAGGTGCTTCGAGCTTATCTTCTTGATACTGTGGATTCACGAGCTGACTCGCATCATGAAGAAGGGCTTCTTTTTTTCTTCACTTTGCCTTTTATTTTGCGTGAGGTGGAGACACCTTTATACCTTTGTCATTCCTTTTATGCCAGATGTTATATTCTCTATAGTGAAATGTCATTTCAACCGAAAGATTATATTCTCTTACAGTGAAGTGTCTCTTCACCGAAAGCATTTTTGGATTGATTCAGAATTATTTTTATTACGGTTGGGGTTGGGCTTACCCCACCAGAAAATTGATAATTGTTATCAAATTTAAATTTAGCATTTTAGTTATATTGCTTCATTGGTCTGGCTGCCCATGACCACCAATATCCATGGTATCAACATCAGAGAAAGAAACATCAAATTTTTCATCATATGCCTTTTTCATTTCTTCAAATTTGTTATTCATTTCCTGTTTTAATTCCTTAAGTATTTCTTTTTTTAATTTCTTTTTTAATTGAGGTGATGCTTTTTTAAATTTTTCAATTATTTTCCAATCAATATATTCTCCATCTAAGGGATCAACTCCCTTAATTAAGCATTCTTTATATGTAGGTTTTTTGGATAACCCTTCACTCTTAATATTTGTATAATATGGGGTTTTTGGTGTTTTCTTATTTTTGGCCCTTTTGCATTTTTGTATATATTCTTTTGCGGCTGACTCCAAATAGTAGTTTATTCCTAATATTTTCCTGGCTTGACTTAATGCTTCGTCTATATCTATATATTTTTTCCATGATAAGCCCCCATTAGTTTTGCATCTATTTTTTGGGCTACTATCTCTTCGAAAAATATGTAAACTCCTGGGAGTTTTCCATCAAACACTACATATATAGGTTTTTGTTGTATTATTTCGTTATTTTCTGAGGTTGGCATTAGCTCATTTATTAGATGAAAATATTCAGCAAGACTATTTAATATCGATAGCATGTAACCTTTTTCTTCTTTCTTATTATTATATTGATACCAGAAATTGTCTAAGATGCATTCTTGGACTTCATCTAATATTATATGAGTCTTTGGTTTAAACTTATAAGTATTTGGTGGAAATACTTTAAGTTTGTTATCTTCTCCAAATGTAAAGAATTCAACTCCATTGTAGCTCATGGATTTCTTCATTCCTGCAACAAAGGTATACGAGAGTGCATGTCAGGTAACTGATTATTTTTTCCCTTAATATGTTCGAATATAACTTTGTATCCATTTCCAGTAATGATATCTTCAAATAAAATCCACCTTCTAGTAGAACTTTTCTTGCTATTAAGTTGATTATAATATCTACATATAGTTTTACAATCCGTTCTAACCGTAAATTCTTTGAACCCTAGATATAACTTAAAGGCATTTATAGCATTGATTATTGCTAAGATTTCTCTGTCTGTGTTATTTACCGTTTTTAATTTATAGCTTCCGAAGGCATACCTACATATTTTTTCTTCTGATTTAGGTGAATATTTAGTAGGTCTTTGCTTTAATACAGCACCTCAACAATATTTAGTAGGTCTTTGCTTTAATACAGCACCCCAACCTTGTTGACATGCATCTGTTTTAATAATGAAATAATTATCTTCTAAGGGCAATTCTAGAGGCTTTAGCTCTTTCACCCTTTCTTTTATTAGCCTTACTAATTTAATGTCTTCGAATTAAAATATTTTTGACCATTTTTTCTCAATTTAGCATATAGGTGATATGCTAATTTTATTAAATTATTAATATGATTCCTAGCATAATTTACAATTCCCAAGAATTGTTGCGGTTGTTTTTATCATTCATAGCGTCAGAAAATTGTAGAATTTTCTTAGTAATATGTTCTTGTAAATGTATTTTGCCTTCTCCTATTTCATGGTCAAGGAAGTTGATCTTTTCTTTGCATATTTCTATTTTCTTTTTGGATAAAATTAATCCATTTTGTTCTACCTTTCTAAAATATATCTCTAAATGCGCGATATGTTCTTTATATGTTTTTGAGAAGACTAGCAAATCATCTATGTAGACTAATATAAATTCTTGGTTTTCATTAAAAATATTTTGCATTTTTCTTTGGAATATGACGGGTGCATTTTTTAGACCTAATGTCATTACAAGCCATTCATAATGTCCTTGAGGACATGCGAATGTGGTCCATTCTATAGACTCTTCTGCCATCCTTACTTGCCAAAATCCTGCTTTTAGGTCAAATTTAGAGAAATATCTGCTTCCTTGTATCCTATTGATCCATTCTTGTTTATTAGGGTTGTTATAAGCATCTTCAATTGTGTTATCATTTAACCTCTTATAATTTATGACCATCTTAGATTTGCCTCTAACTTCTTCGGCATGGTTTCTTACTATAAAGGCAGTCGATCTGTGGGGGCTCCTACTTTTCCTTATTGCTCCTAATTTTAACAGTTCTTCTATATGCATTTTAAATTCTTCTATATCTTTTGGGGTTGCCTCTATTGGACATGTTTTGATTATATAGTCTGGATTTATTATATTGATTTTACAAGTGATTGAATTTTTCTCCTAATATTTTATTGGGATTTCTCCTATTATTTGGATGTCTTCTAATCTTTGAATAATTCTTTCTATATCTTTTTTAGATTTAATATCTCTATACCAATTTTGGTGCAAAAGATTGTAATCCTATACATTCTATATTAGAACTTGCAATGTAATATTCATCTATACTTTCACTAAGCTCATAATCTACACATATTTTTCTGGTTCAAATTTAGGTATTTCAAGGTTATCAAGGTTGGAGGTTCCACCACGCTTTCGAACTTCTGAAATATAAGAAATATTGTCTTGATATGGTATAAATGTAATTTCTTGCTCATGTATTACTGTGGTCTGTACTGATTGTTGAAGAAATCTTAAGCCTATTATCATGTCATCATTTATCATTGATAAATCTCTTATTGTAATCTCATCTATTATGTATTTAGTTCCATTGATGTATACTTCAATATTATATGCTAACTGGTTGTGGATTTTCTTTATTCCAGACATGTCTGTAGAAACTTCTGTCCTACTATCAGCAATTGTATGAACTATCTCTAGACATTTTATGAAATATGAAGGGTTACGCGCAGGCTACGCTAGCCAAAAACAAAACTTTTACCGCGCAAACCAGGAACACTTGTAAGTAAGGGCCGATAGATCGTTACCGATTGGAGTAGAGTGGAGCGGAATAGCCAATCAGGGCAATTCGATCCGGAACAGTGTAGCCGATTCCCGAAGACAGCCGATTCGCCAATCAGCCGATTCGAGTCGTCCGGCCGCGTTCTCACGCCTCGATCCGATGCGCCCGACCGCAGCCGATTCCACCACAGCCGATCGCTCCGATTGCAGCCAATCCGAAGCCGATCAACAGCGCGCAACGTAGCGGCGCCTCTACGGTATCCACACGTCCGGGGACGAACGCCGTACACCCGTGTGCTAGCACGCGATGCAAGGCTAGGGTTTGGCTCGAAAGTGGGGAGGGTTTCCGTGGAGATTGATCTCGGCGACTTCGTTGCACGCGATGCAATTGACATGCCGCAGCTCTCCACCCTCCCTCCTTTATATAGAGTTGGCCGACTGGGACTAGTGGCCGATTAGGACTCTATTTTGAATCGGATCTCATCCGTATCTCATAGAGTTGGCCGCCCACACGTCGTAAGCCCATAGGACTCTATCCGATCGGATCCCTATCCGATCGAGCCGTATCCAAGTCCAACTCGAATGCCTGTTCTTATCCCCAAGCGTGCGACCACAGTAGGTTCGGGTATACTCGGTTTCGGCTATAGTCTAACTTAGCCGATCGTCGGCTCGAGTCTAACTCACTCGACTGTCAACAGGCGCCTAGCAGCACATATTGACACCATAGTATACAAGAATAATATCGGCTCGAACCGTAATGTGTACACAAATCCCTTTGCCTCACGATATCGGTTAAGCTATAGGCAAGATGTGTGCCATCCCTTCAATAGCTTAACCATTCACTCGAACCGTATTGGATTATCCGTCCGTTGATTGACTCCTCAATCAACTTAGCATGGCCATGCATTTCCATAATCCATTACCTCGAGGGCCGAGAGATATCTCTCCAAAGGAGGGGCAAATTCCATCTTGATCACTCACATCCCACTCCATGTTTCATAGCAAACCCGAAAACTACCTTTATAACTACCCGCATTACGGAATAGTGTTTAGTAGTCCCAAAGTAGGCTACTACATATGTTGGAATCCATGGTGATCTCGGTCTAAGGACTTTGTACCAACACTACCCGAGACCAACTAATGGCACATTAATTCCCGTAGTGTCTCATGGTGGGTCTATCCAACAATGTGTTCTCTAACACATATGTCCATGTTTATTGATTTGGTATCTCCATACCCATGATCTATGAGACATGATCATCAATCAATAGACATGCCGATCTTAGTATCATATTAGTTCCAATAATATGATATATGATCAGGGATCATTTAGAAATAGATTCATACATATCGAGTCTCATAAATAAGTCACGTACTTATTGATCAATACAAGATGTCTATTTCATGAAACTGAATAACACTTTATTCATTTATACATAAACATTGACGTGATATCCAACATCTCCATGTTGCCTCTAGGACATATCACTAACAAAATATTTATCATGTATAATATTTTTTGTACACCCGGTATCTACTAGTTCTAATATCTTATAAGATATTTTGGGCGACAACTTTACTTTAACAGAGATCCTTATCTCTAAAATTTCTTTGAAAGGTAACTTTACAATATATTTACTTCCAAAATTGGTTATGACATCTTTTAGTTGAATTAGTTTAGAAGTATTATTGTCTTTTAGTGTTATCAATTGCTCTTTAAATTTCGTGTTTTGTATGTTCTCATTTTCTGGTAATGCTTTAATTTCAACATTGGTTTTTAATTTTTCTAGCTCTACTTCTAGTTTATTCAGTCTATTTTCTAAAACTCTCACTCTGCTAGATAATATCTTTTCATCTGATTCTAATTCTAGCTCTTTTCTCTATTTCTGCTTATTTGCTTTTATACATTCAGCACATGCTTATTTTAGGCATATACTGCATGTTACCCTATTGTCTTCCATTGGATAATATATGCAAAAAACACATTTAATATTGTAGTCGCCTTTTCCTCTGATCCAATCATGTTCATAGTTTAATTGGTCCATCATTTTAATCCTTAATTCTGCTAGTTCATCTACTAAATCTAACTCCTCATCGGTTGATTCATACTCTTCATTAACATTTTCAATTTCGTCTGTTTCTATGATAGAATATATTGATTCATCATCTTTTATTTCATCATCACATACTAATATATTTTCGTTTATGCTATCTATAATTAGCACTCTCTCTTGTTCTTCATATTTGCTAGAGTATCTTTTTTGATCTTTATTTGGGCAGGTTTTGCTTAAATGGTCAGGCGAATTACATATAAAACATCTACATGTTCTATGATAAGTTTTCTTTGGATTATACCTTCTTACATTTCTTTTATGTAAGAAAGGTGCTCTATTATCTGATCTTCTTAAGAAATATCTTTTCTTAATCCTAGTATTATAGTTATTTTTATTTTGATGCTTATAATTTTTTTTACTTCTAGTCCTGTCCTCTCCATGTGACAAAGGTACTTGTACTATTTTGTTACAAAAATTGTAATCTGAATGCTTCATAGATCTTTGGGCTTGTATACTAGTGCATATTTTTCTTAGTTGTTTAAACACAAATGTTATGGCTTGAGAAATATTAATTTTAGCTCCTTCAGTTTTCTTTTTATATTCTTCAAATATCATGCTTTCTAATGGGTCAGGTAATTTATTGAAATAACGTTTAACTATTCCCTTGTTATATCCTTGTTTGGCAGTTGTAGCATTATATAAGTAATGTTGAGAAAATTCCTTTATGCCTTTCCAACTTGTTAATGTTAATTTCTCTATTTCTTTTAACCTTTCTGGATCTTCTGCTATAATGATGTTGGATATTACATTTGCAAAGTTATGCGGATTACTACCCGCTCTTTTTAATTCTTCATAATTATTAGGATTCTTTTCAACCCATTCTTCCCATAAGAGCTTAGCAGATTCACCTAGAAATGTTTCTAAATAAGTTATCATATCTTCAACTTTATTTCCTATATTGTGTTGATTTTGTATATATTTTTGAACTATTAACCCTTTCCAAATGCTAATAATATTGGGCCAGTCAATGGGGTCATGTACAGCTAAATTTAATATAGCACCATCACTCCTTTGATTTTGAAATTTAACAGGCTTCTCAAAGTCCCTCCTTTTAGTGCCCATATGCCTATATTGTCCTGGAATATAATTATATGAAAAATCTTGTCTATCTAGGGGCCACTTTCCTGCTGCCCTGGCTAGTCTTTCTCTTTCCCCTTCATTCTTTACACTACCTTCTCCATATCTTTTCCTCTTTCCTGTTCCTAATTCTACTTCCATATGCATTGTCAAGGTTATGCAAACCTATATCGTCTAAAGAGTTTATAAAATCATTGTATTGTTCTGCATTATCTAATTTATTTTCTATATCTTTCATTTCATTTACTAGATTTATTTCTTCTTCATAACTTTCAAGAAATAATCTTTCATTTTCTTCCCATTGTTCTTCTTCACTTAAATCTTTATCAAGCTTTTGATTTCCTTTGTTATTTTCAGCCTGCTCTTTTTGCTTTATTTGTTCCACTTTGGTTTCTTTGGTGCTAGGAATTTCTAATGCCATATTTTTATTCTTTTTTAGTTTCTTTATCCTAAATAATTCTCTATAGAAATAAAGTTTGTTGTGTCTTATTTTAGGCCACTCACTCTTCATTGTATTATTGTATTCTTCATTTATTTCCTTTAATTTATCTTCATAATATTTTATTTCGCTATCTTGATCTAATTTTTCCATAAATTCCGAGACACTATGTCCGGCATTATTATTTATTATATTTCTATTGGATGATTCTCGCATCCAAGTCTTCTGTGGTTTTGGATTTTAGTTTGTAAATCTAATACTAACATTCATCTTTCTATCTTGGTAGCTTATGTAGTTTTCGGGCTGACTCAAAGTTTTGGTTTTTATAAATTCACTAATTTGCCATTGTTCTCCTGCTCTTTCTTCAGAATCTATTGTCATGGGGCTCATAAATACAATTCCTTTCGAATGTATTTTTTCAATCACATCATTTACATTTATTTTGTATTTAGAGGCACTTCTATTAGTTAATCTTCCTATAAATTCTATGCTTACTATCAAATTTGTCCCTTTAAATTATTCATATCCCTTTGTTTAAAAACCAAGACTCATTTTATCTATGAATTCTTTTATAGGCATCATTAAATCAGGAGCTATATAAGTTATCAACATGTTCTCATTCATATCTCCTTCTAAATAACCTAGTGAGGCTTTATCTATTGTGTCCCATCTCTTATCTAGTAAGGTTATTAAAACTTTAACACCTAATTTCTTCCTTGTCATTCCTTTCATTCCTATTATATACATACCTTGGTGAATATACTTATACCCTGAATATTTTAACCCATTGTCAAATTCTTTAGCCACTATTTTTAAATCTACTGGCTTGGTTAGAACACTTAATTCTATTTCTCTAGATATTCTATATAACCCATTTTTATTCTCAAAGAATCCCATGCAGTATACTTGTTGAGGTCTTATTGCCCTCAAAGTATCTCTTTGATATCTTTCGAGCTGTTTGTCTACTTCTGCAATATCCTTCAGCTCATCTATGTCTTCATATTTACCTTTTTGCTTATCTGTATAACTTAAAGATCTATCATCTCTGCTTGCTATTCTTCTGAAGAGACTTTTAGATAAGTCTATTTTTCTGAATTAATGGCTTGTGAGGACGCAATTATACTTGATGAAGCCAAAACTATCTCCTTTCCTTCACTAGATTTTATTTTTTCTAACAATTCTCTAATATAGTCGCTGTTTTGCGAGATCTTATTCTGCCTTGCCTTATATTCTTCTATTAATTTTAATGCAGAATTTAATTTGTTGTTAACAAGAAAATATTGTTCTTCAATCTGTTTTCTTTCTTTATATACTTCATCAATTTTTTGCTCTAAGTCCTCTTGCCTTTTATCCCAATTTGTATAAAAATTATAGATTAGATCAACAATTAAATTTAGCTGACTATTATTAGAGTGCCAACTATGGTCTTCGATATGATTTAGTCTACACCTTATATTAATATTTTCTTTGGTAGTTATAACTTTTCAATATTAACTTCTGAATTTAGTTTTTCTACGATGATTGCGCTCTAATACCACTTATTTTTATTTCCGAATTACTGTTCACTTTTACTATTTACTACTGTTCACTACGGCTCACTATTCACTTTTACTGTTCACTACTGTTCACTGCTCACTTTTACTGTTGACGGCGCTAAAATATTCAAAAAAATTTGGATCTTTGCAGGGTGGTGAGTCCTAAACAGCCGGCGCTTGATTCAAAAGTTTTAAAATCCTACTCGATACTCGACATATGCCTCACCTATCTGTCTTCTTAGAAGCAACTTTAAAACTATACATCCCTAGTCACAAATGATCTAGTTAAAATTTATCGTCTCCCCAAGCAGTTCCACTCAAAGGGAATACTACTCTATGGACACAGGGTTCTCCAGACGTCTATGCAAGATGCAGGCTAACAATGAGAACGACCGAAGAGGTTTCTCCTATAGGGTCCCTAGCATAAACGCTTGACTAGAACAAACAGATAGGGATACATAATAAAAATTACTTCATATTAAACAGGTAAGCTTACATACGGTTTTTCCTTTCGAGAACCCCGAAGAGAATACAAACAAGTTTTTCTTACCTTACACTAATTAAATATTACACTCCTTGCTCAACTATGCTGGCAAGGTGGATTCTAAAATATTACTACGAGACTGGTGGATTGCTTGAAGGCTCTAAATGGGAAGCTCCTTCTTGCGGTGTGTCCTCCTCAACTGGGCAGAATCCTCCTTTTATAGGGGATGGAGAAGGATGCTCTGAGGTGCTTCGAGCTTATCTTCTTGATACTGTGGATTCACGAGCTGGCTCGCATCATGAAGAAGGTCTTCACTTTGCCTTTTATTTTGCCTGAGGTGAAGACACCTTTGTACCTTTGTCATTTCTTTTATGCCAGATGTTATATTCTCTACAGTGAAATGTCATTTCAACCGAAAGATTATATTCTCTTACAGTGAAGTGTCTCTTCACCGAAAGCATCCAAAATTTTTGGATTGATTCAGAATTATTTTTATTACGGCTGGGGTTGAGCTTACCCCAACAGAAAATTGATCTTTTCAAAGAGTAGAGCGTCCAGATTCATCTTTTCAAAGAAACAAAGCTTCAAGATTTAATTAGATTTTTACAGTACAAGGATCATTGATATATAGATGTATGCAAGATTACAGGAATTTTACAAGCTTTCGAGATGGGTAATCCTAATATATATATATATATATATATATATATATATATATATATATGTATATATATGTATATATATATATGTATGTATGTAGATATATGTATGTATGTATATATATGTATATGTATATATATATGTATATATACATATATACCCTGCAGGGTCCTTTGGGCTCATCGTACCAAGAAGAAAACACCACAAAGCTAGCGTTCTAAACAGCTAGTGGATGTAGGAATTATTTGTGTTATGCACCCAAAAGTATGATTTTTCCACCAGCTTTCTACATATCAGTATTGCTTAGCCAACTTTATCTAAGCTACTTGTTAGCCTTATCATATGTAATTAACCAGTGATGGATTTAGAAACGGGCTATGTCCCGGACTAACTAATACAAGACAAAAATAATTCGTCGTGAACTAACTAATACATGACTAAAATAATTCGTTATATGTAGAACAATAAGATTATAGAATATAAAAAATGCTTACATGACAGAAGAAGTTATTGGGTTATGCGAAAAAGTTATTGGGCTACATTTTTCTCAGAGTCTATTGGGTCACAAATATTTTTCTTATCATTTTTATGAAATATATTCAAGAGACTACTAGTCTCGTCGTGGGCTACAGCCCAAATAGCCCAGGGCGTAGATCCCCCTGTAATTAACAATATAAATAATTTTCATTTGTCTATAATCTGCTAAAACAAAGTTGTCCTCTAGCTACTCCCATAACTTTGGTATTCCTAAAAAAATGTATTGGGTTATAACCGTGGGCAATGCGATAGCACAAACTTTTAGATGTTGTTTTAGATAATTTTGATGTTTTAATTTTTGGCACCACATGAAGGTAAAAAATATCGCAATCCTAGTTAACATTGTAATTTTACTACATTGCTTAATTTTAGCCATTTCCCCAGGAGTAAAACCATCTCATGTTTATATGGTGCCAACTATAGGAAAACTTAGTCCCATTTACATCGGTGTCATGCCCTTGACACGGACAGGGAAAAATGAGTTTTACCCCACCAGGGTGTCAAGTTGGGGTTGTTACTTGTTAACCAGGGACATGCGTGGTCATCTTTGTGGCTAAGTCAATTGCTTAATCGATATTGAGATAGGATGTATTGACGATCATTAATTCATATCGTTATCATGGGGGCATGTGTTCAGCGTGATCTCGCTCTTAATCTCCCCACCCTTGGCCTTAGCTCTGCGCATCATGAGAGGCTGGATGACCCTTTTTTGGAGGAGGAGGTGTCAGGGTGCCCGCTCCTAATGGGTTATCGGATCAGTTCTACAAGACTTGCTGGTCGGTGATCAAGTCAGAGGTCTTGGCAGCCCTCAACTCTCTCTTTCTGACTAACGGCCGGGGTTTTGCCTCCCTCAATGATGCCCTCATCTCCCTTTTGCCAAAGAAGGATGAGGTCGTTGATGTCAAAGATTTCCGCCCGTTAGCCTCATCCACAACTTTGGAAAGTTGTTCTCCAAGATTCTGGCTTCCCGACTCCCTCCTCACCTTGACGAGCTGGTGGCGGCCAATCAAAGTGTCTTCGTCAAAGGCTGATCCTTTCACGACAACTTTCACTATGTCCAATTCGTGGCAAGCCCATCTAGGATTCAATCAGCGCTAGCGTGATTGGATATCCCTCATCCTCAGTGTCTCTTCTTCTCGGGTGCTGATCAATGGGGCGCCTGGTCCATGCTTCCTTTACCAGAGGGGTCTTCGGCAAGGAGATCATCTATCTCTCATGCTCTTTATTCTGGTTATGAACGTGCTCAATGCGATGCTCCGCAAGGCCTCCGACTCAGGCGGGTTCCTTACGCTCAACGATCACGCCTTGCGACATCGTGTCTCCCTCTATGCTGATGATCTGGTTCTCTTCCTCTCCCCTGTTCGACAGGATCTTCAGTTCATCCAGGGCATCCTTTCTATCTTTGGTGCAGCGTCCCGGCTAAGCATCAACTTTGCCCAATGCTCAATTAATTCGATCCGTTGCTCGGCTGAGGACATGGAGCTAGTTCAGTCCTGTTTTCCCTGCTCGATTTTTGATTTTTCTTGCACCTACCTTGGCATTTCGCTGTTCGTTTGCAAGCTGTCGAAGGCATCCCTACAACCGTTAGTGGATAAAGTCGCCCATCGTCTTTCCCCTGGAACTGATGCCTCACCACTCTGGTGTGCCGCTCTATGCTGGTCCAGTCTGTTCTCTCGTCCATTTTGGTCCATGTGTCTATGGCGATTGGCCTCCCAGTCTGTGTTATTAAAGCCATTGACAAGAAGCATCATACCTTTCTATGGACGGGTAAAGACTCAGCTCATGGGGGGCAGTATCGGGTGTCTTGGACGAACGTCTGTCGTCCCAAAGCCTTCGGTGGATTGGGAATTCCTGACCTCAGGATGGCAGGGTTTGCCCTATGTGTTCGCTGGCTCTGGCTTCAGCGCTCAGGGCATCCCTACTGGGATGGCATGAAGGCCCCAGTCAAGCGGACAGTCTCTGACATGTTCGCGGCGTCCACCTTCTTCGTGCCGGGAGATGGTGAGTCAATGCTCTTCTGGTCCAACCAATGGATCGCGGTCGCTCGGTGGCCTCCTTGGCTCCAGATCTCCTCTTCGTCGTGTCCCAGCACCTTCAGTGTTTGTGTACGGTTGCTTCTGGTCTGGCAAATAATTCCTGGGTTTTTGACATCCGCAGCGCCCTCATTGTCCCGGTTATCTCCCAATTCCTTCTTGTTTGGGATGTGGTGCTTCACATACAACTCTTGTCGGGCGTCGGGGATCGTCTTGTTTGGCGTTGGACGAGTGACTAGTGCTACTCGGCGCGTTCGGCGTACCAGGCACTCTTTCTTGGCCAACACTCTTTTGCCTATGCTGGTCTTCTCTGGCACGCGAAGGGTCATGCTAAATGCAGGTTCTTCCTTTGGTTTGCATTTTGGTAGCGCTGTTGGACGACCGATCTCCTCCTGAAGCGTGACATTGATAGTCACTCGGTCTGCCCCTTTTACGCTCAGGATCTTGAGACGGTGAACCACATCCTCCTCGACTGCGTGTTCGCTCAGCAGATCTGGCTCCGTGTGCTGTCGCCTCCTGGCTGGGCTATCCTCTCCCCTCCTCCCATGGCAGCTGGCTCTAGGACTGGTGGCCATCCTCTAGGGCTTGTTTACGTGAGCATCTCCGCGCCGGCTTCGACTCCTTGGTACTCCTGGTCTCTTGGCAGTTGTGGAAGGAACGAAACTACAGGATTTTTGACTCTGCGCTCTCTTCGGTCTCAGTGTTCTAGAGTCCATCCTCTCACAGGGTCATCTATGGTCTTTGGCTGACATTGTTGTTTTTGGAGTTTTTTGGGGAGTATAGAGTGACTTTGCCCCCTTCCCGTTGATCGGAGTTGCGTTTAGCCGCTGTCGTAGTTCCTACCTATATGTTTTTTTTCTCCCTTCCCTCGCATAAGCCGCATTGTCTAACAAAAGTTCTTTTTCTTTTAATATATTGACGTGCAATCCTTTTATATATTAAAAAGTTCTAAATAAATATACAACAATCTTTCTTAAAGAAACTTAATACTAAAATGTAATAAATACTACATTTAATGAAACTAATATGATGTCGTAGGCGCTGTTAAAATTTTTTATAAATTTAATTGAACATAAAATTTTTGATTAAGAAAAATTAAAACTATAAATAACATTTCTCTGTTACACATATGTACTGTCTTACTAGTGTGTGCGTGTGTCACGGATCGAGCAACTCAAAACTCCAGACTGAATCAGCCTGAACCCAGTATTTCTCCCACAGCCGTACGGCCGCCCCACGCGCGTCGGACGTTCCGTGCGGTGGCCCGGCGCGCTGCTGCCGCGTCGCCAGCGACACTAGCCGTCCCGCGCCAGCGCCACACAGTGACACAGTGTCCTCAACGAGGCCACCTCTTCCCAGCCCAACTTGCCAACTTGGCCTCTGCTTTCTGAGACGTGTCGCGGGGCTTTTTGCGGCAGGTGCATCGAACTCGTACAACCACCCACTGTGGCTACGAATAATGCCCCCCTCTGTTCCCAATTGAACGCCGAGCCATGTTGGCACTCACGGTTGGACACGGGAGACATGGGGGTAGTACCCACTTGCTCCTGTGTTATTGTACGAGGTGACCCCCAACACAACCAACACCCAAACGCCGAAAGAGAATCCCTCATCGTCTCGCTCCCATCATCTCCTCTCCGGCTACCGAACACCGAGGCTGGCTGTCTGGCTCAGGCGCTCTGGCTATCAATCGATCACACAGGCAGATCGCTGTTCGAATTTGAGAGGTGTGTCTGCTTGCAGCTTTGCTAGATTGCTACTGTCTTTGATCGATCGACCGATCAGTGGTTTGATGGGGGTATCCAGATTGACAGGAGGGGGGCACGGCACGGATCAATCGTGCCGATTGGCCATAACCCGGTGCATCCCATGTGTGCTGCGATGACCAGCAAGTTGGACTGCATGCGCTTGATGGCCCCAGCTTTCCCTGTCCCTCTTCTGGAGCTGGACCTACACTACACCCCTCGAATGGAGGGACACAACACCGAAAAGAGAGAACCTTTGTACCATTGCTACACTGCATCCGAGCATCTGCAGCAGTTTCCCTGAAAACTCACCCAATATATTTTCATACAGGAGTTACTCCCATGCCAGTACATGGGTCATGGGCAAGGGTAGGGTACTCGACCGCATATGGCCTAAAATTAGGGCCCTTAAATTTAAGGTTTTAATCTAATCTAATATATTTAATATGTTTCACGATATTTTTATTTTGTTTTTTAAGCTACTGATCTAGCTTGAAAGAGCTTATTTTCTCGGCTTTGGTAAGTGTTCGGTAATAATTATAGACAAAATTTTGGTGAATTTATCTAAAATTTGTCATTTTTTTCTTCCAAATAAATTTGAGTTTAGATTTGAGATCTGATGAAAATGTTACACCTATTTTTAATAATATTTTTATGGATGTACTACAAATCAATTTTTAAGTATGATTTTCATAAGTTTTTAACACTTAGTTTATATTCACCATCGATATTCTCCCACCTTAAATACATGTATCTCATGATGGGAATTTAAACACGCGTTCTAAATAGGTACCGGAGATTTCATTTTTTACATCATTGAGAACTTTTGGAATAGCATTTAATTATTTATTTTATTTAAAATATTAGTGTAAATATGTTAAAATATAAATCATACTTAAAGTTTCTTTCATGATAAAAAATATCACAATAAAACAAACAATATTCATATAATTTTTTAATATGACGAATGATCAAATATTATGTTAAAAGTTAATGACATCATCTATTAAAATACGAATATACGAAGTAAGTATTTGGTAAAGAAAACAGAATCGTTGATGCAATGATTTTCTAAGTTTAAACAAAGTGTCATCTTTGCCGATTGGTAAGCTTTTTCGACCGACCATGGATGTATACTGTGTTCTCCTCCTTTATAACTCCAACAGTTATTGCTCGTGCATCGTTCTTTTTCTTAATTTTATATACACAAACTATGTGACATTAAGTGAAGATGGTGGTTTATTTGCAGTTTTAATTTATATATGTAGTCTAAAGTAAAATCTACTCTCTTTCTTAACGATGTTTTCAGAAGTGCTTATTATAGCTTAAGCATCAGGGCCTTCATTTTTTAGGTATGACCCCTCGCTATAGAAGATGGGAATAGTGGATGAACTTGCATCCCTCAAACATGCATGTGGGTGTGTCATAGGCTACTAACTCAACTCTAAACAAGATTGAACACTAGGTCTTACATGGGTTCGTCATAAGTAAGCGTTCCTTTTTTAAAGAAAAACATTAAGGGGAATGTAGGATTTTAAAAATATAGTAGTAGTAAAAATATAGCAATATGTTATCGTGACTTTGTTGAATCCTATAATAAATAAAACCACAGGAATAATAGATGTTTGCCTAAAAGTACTTCCTTCAATCCAAATAAACCCTAAAGATCTACTTCCTCGCAATTGACCGTAGAATTCGGCAAGCAAAGTTTAATTCAGTAATCATGTTAAACTTCATCTTGTCTTGAAAAAGAAGGCCACACTTATTTTTATTTATTTAAAAAAACATCCCTCTATCAACTAAATTAATTGGGATTGATCGGACGCAATTATACACCCGTGCTATACTTTTAATGCCCATATAACACACACGCGTGTGTGTTTTAGCGAGTGTTTTAAATAGCGATGTCAGACAAGTGAAAACCATCGGTAGCTACTCAGGTATCATCAATCCCCGAGCACGGCATACCCATGGGCTATGCTCGGGGCATATCCACTCTCGAGCATAGTCCCCATGGGCTGCGCTCGGGCATATTCGGCCTCTGGGTGTGGCCCCTCACAAGCGATGCTCGAAGCGCATCCGGCCTTCAAGCGCGGTCCCCTATGGACGATGCTCGGGGCATCTCTCTTCTTCGGTGCGGCCCCCGTGGAGTGTGCTCAGGGCACATCTCTCCTATGCTCGGTCCTCGAGTGCTCAGGGGACATGAGGAATACAAGCAGAGCTTACAAGATCAACATCTATAATTTTTCAAGAAAAACGTCGAGACCTACAAGATATATATCTGCATAAAGCTAAGGCGGATACGTCACGGTGACGGTTTCCCATCCAAGACATGTCCATCATGAACTCTTTCGTCTTTGATATTTTCGAGAAGCTCGTCCAAATTAACAAGATTTTATGTAAAATGCCTGAGGGTCTTGGACACGGATTAACCCCTGGGTAGGCAGCTGCCCTGAGGAGCGGAGGCTGCTTTGGGGCACGATACATGTGGCTAGGGGGCCCGGGTGAGAGCCCGAGCACCTCGTTTTACCTCGGACTCATGTTAAGGTTTCTCCGCCCTACTAGGTGGGCCCGAGGGACTTACCTCCATACAAACATAATGGCTTCTGTTGCAGGAAGAAGACAGTTGGAGAACAACTCACCTGTCTTTATTTCAAGGACATGACGCACCATGCAGCCTCCTGCATGCCCATGTCTACCAGAGAAATAGGAAGGGTGCGACGTGCCGCGCCCACATCGTCCCAATGCATGCCATCTTGACACCTCACAAGAACAAACTGATGGGCCCCATGGTGACCAGGCGAAGATCACTTGGTTTCTATACATGTTCAACCGGAGAGCAAGGCTGTCACATCCGACCAAGTTGTCATAGGGAACATCGACAAGACTAAGCATACCTAACTTTTTAGAATGGGGCCTACTTCTGCATTATGTGTTGGCACTGACACACTGTGGACTCCCCTTGACTTATAAAAAGGAGGATCCATGCCTATGAGTAAGGGTGTTGGCTGATAACATTAGAACTCACACAAATCATATATCTCATTGTAACTTAAGTTTCTCCCAGATAACCCACAATACACAGGAGGAGGGTATTACGCATCTGCACGACCCAAACTTGTATAATCCTCGTTTTTATCAGCTCTCTAAGGGTGACTCAGGCTCGACTCATCCCTCGACCGAATCTCCAAAGGGAGCCCCTCACTTCCATATTGTCAAGGTCCCGTGCTCTGACAAGCGAGCTAAGACATTTAGCGGTTGACCTTCTCAAACAGCTATAGCGGGCTAAATAGAACTATAACGGTTAAATTATACATGAGTACAAAATAGCTAGACCTTTTTTAAACAATAATAGTCGAAGCTAGCGACAAATATAATCGAAGATTTAAAACCCTGGTCTAGCGCATGTCAAAACAAGATTGAAAATCTTATCTTGCAGCTTTGCCAATTAAATGTACGCACATGTATATGTGTTATCTTCAAGAAATAAATTATAAGACGTGAGCATTCGTTCCAGGTCTAAAGCTTCTACCCGGTGACCTTTAAAACAATCAGATTTTATCAGTGTAATTGAGCCAAACTGAAATCCGGCAACCGGATTACCGCTGTTTACGCAAATTGCCAGCAGGTATTGCCCTCTAGATCCCCATCAACCGATGCTTGTCGGGGTCATGGCCTCCCTGCCGCACCCCTGGGGACCACCTGAATCCTCGACCTATATTATCGTTCATTTGTTTTATATTATGGAGCTGTCTGGTTGAGCAACTAAACATATTAGTCCCTTCAAATTAGTCTTTTTTAAGTCCCTAACATGCCAAATGCCAAACAAACCAGACTAAAAAGACTAAACTTATTTTTAGTCAGTAGTCTCTAATTGAGATGCTTATTGAGACTAAAAAGAATTTTTCCTTCATATGCCCCTCCGCATCGCCTGGCTCCATATCGGCACCGCTCCACGCGTCGTCGTCGGTCCCGTGCCTAGCGCTGCCGCCGGTCCCGTGCCAAGCGTCGCCGCTGGTCCCGCTCCCGCGGCTCCTCTGGTCTAGCGCCCGAGCTGCCGTTGGTCCGCGCCCACGCCGCCGCCGGTCACGCGCTCGAGCCACCGCCGGTCCCCCGTGTGCGCGGCCGCCGGTGCCGCGCCCGAGCCGCCGCGGTGCCACGCCCGTGCAGCCACCGATCCCCCGCCCGAGCAGCCGTCGGTGCCACGGCGGCGCAACCGCCGATCTCCCGCCCGAGCAGCTGGTGCCGAGCCCGCGCCGCCGCCGGTGCCGTCGCCACAACCACATCACTCTCTCCAACTTTCTGGTATGAAGCTTCAATCACTGGATAAGGTTCCTTTCTCTTCAATGACTGGTATGAGGCAAATACTATTTGAACATTGAGGCAATCATTCACAGCAAACCATTTAGACCAAATTGATTACACTAACACAGTCAAAAAGACCATAAGTAGATATTAGATACCAGCCATTGTTTTTGTTTGTGCAGCAACAACATAAGGGTAATATAGTCTTTGCACCATGCAATTAACTACCTTTAGTCCCTTTTAGTCCCCGCAACTGGACATACGGGACTAAAATATTTAGTCCAGGGACTAATATTTAGTCCTTGGACTAAAATACCAAACATCATGTCATTTGATTTTTAAAATTATTTTTTTATATTTATTAATTTTATAGAAATATCTAATAACATTTATAATACTAAATTAGTTTAATTAAATACAACATTAAATATATTTTGATAATATGTTTATTTTTAATTTTTTTATAATTTAATCAAACTTTAAAAAAATTGAGTGAAAAAATTAAAACAACTTATAATATAAACGTGAAGAGAGTAAAACTAAAATGTTAGTAATAACTAGTAATATATCCGTGCTAACGCTACGGTGTCATGATATTTGCTTAATAAACTATTAAAACTTTGTTTCATATAATTAGAAATAACTTTTATAAAATCTGTCCATTTAAGCTTTAATTCAATTCAGCGTGGGACCTAACTAACCAGCGCTAATTTTAAGCGAAATGGATGAGAAGGTTGTAAATTGCTATGAAACTAATACAATTTAAATAATAATAATAATAATAATAATAATAATAATAATAATAATAATAATAATAATAATAATAATAATAATAATGATGATGATGATCTCTATCACTACATATGGATCTCATAATTTATATTATTACATCATTTTTAGAGTCTTTTTTATGTTTCACCATTAACTTTTCATAAATTTTAAAATCACCTACTTTATAGTATTATTTAGACTAAATAAATATTAATTAATTAATTTAATAAGGTAAAAACTCAATAAACGTAAGACGTACGATTATATATATAGCCACACACGTACACACACCGGTTGCAATGACAGTGACACTCAACACAGGTAAACATACCATCTCGTTCTTGCCGCTAGATTCTGCTGGCCATATATATAGTAGCTAGCCTGTTAACTTCTCACTGGAAAAATCCATAAAACACTTCCTCACAACAAACATGAACACCGGAGAGTGGAGCAGCCGGTGAGCCGCCGGCCGGAGGAGGCAGTACAGTCAACAATTGCAGGGCGGCCAAGATGGACAAGGGCGCCTTGATGATGTTGATGGCGGCGGCGGCGGTGATCCTCCTGTGGCTCCCATTGGTGTTGCCGCCGCTACCGCCGCCGCCGCCATTCTTGCTCTTCGTCCCCGTGGTGATGATGCTCCTGCTCCTCTCCCTGGCTCTCGTCCCGTCCAGAAACTGTACTGGCATCCCCGAACTTCAGTCGGTAACATCAGAATAAGAACGCCGGCCTGATGGTGAGGTACCTTCTCTTGAGTCTTATTCCTTATATATCCGTGTCCCCTGTGGCATTTCCTCACACTTATTGGGTATACTCGTATGATATATGATACAGCATGCAACAGCAGGCAGATATATGGCTGGCTCCTCAGGAGAACTTCTGTTCTACCTCAAGCCTATGTGAACCATGGTTGTGAAGACCGGGAAGGAAAAAAAATGAACAAATGAATGTTAGCTAGGGATCCCTGCTGCCGAAGGATTTCCAGGATTTTTTTGTGTATGTGGAAAGCTGTAGAGTAGTAGGCCGGCGGTCAGCACCGCGGCGCCTGCAACAAAGCCAGGAGGGAGAGTAGACGCCACACCGATGTACGGCAACGGTAGGGTGAAGGCGTAGATGGACAGTGGAACTGCATGCACCAAGAAATTTAGGCATCAGAAATGATTATAGCTCTCTGCAGGCCAGGTTATATTTATTAATATTTCGCATCTACTTGTACGGAGTACATGGCAACGAACAAACAATGAAAAAAGGAAAGCTAACTGTGCTCCTCATCCTTGGACTTGCCGAATTATGACTCAAATACATCGAACTTTGAGCATTATCTTGAACTTTAGGACTCGGTTGGCTACTAGTGACATGACCAGGAGACACCCAACAATGACAATAATGCTATGCATTATCTTGAACTTTAGGATTCAGCTCTGCGCCTCTGCCAGTCAGCCAATCTGCTATGGCTAGTAGCTACTAGTGGCATGAACAGCAGACACCCAACAATGACAACAATGCTACACTAACTGGCAATTGGTCAGGGGAAAGCAGGCCCTCAATTGGTACAATGGCAACAATGTGTTCTTTAGAATTTTTTTCCTAAATGATCCTGTGATACAAAGAAATGAGCCTGTTGGAATCCATATGGGACGACCTTATCTTGTTGTTTTTGGAAATGTTCCTTTATGTCGTTATCTCTTCAAATTCATCTACTATTTTCCCTTGAAGCATTCAACTAACATGGTTGAGCAATTCCTGTGTTTTAGATTCCATGGGTTCAAGTTAATGCGCTGCCCCACTTATGTTTTCCTGTTCCTACATTTGTCGACCCCTACGTTCTGAAGAAGCCCTAAGTAGCATTCTTGCTGATAAAAGGAGCACACTGCACACAGGTTTCAAAAACAGCCAAGACATGTGCAAATGTAACTACATGAGCAAATCCCTTATATTTTGGGACAGAGGTAGTACTTAACAAAGGAAAACATGAAGTTTAGCCATCAAGAAGAGTGCCGGTTCCAAAATGATATTGGAGGTCCATGCAGTCATTAAGTAAGAATCAGATTAAAACCATGCAGATAATGGGACAATCACGTAAGAAAGTTATAGATATATGTTTTGCGTTTGTTTTCCCTTCTAACCACTTACTTGTACACTTAGTTTTGAATTGACATAGTGCAACTCGGTTATGTGGGATCATGGTCACCCAACATAACCATCACTTTCTGTCAACCTTGTGCTGGACTAAAGGCGACCTACTTTATTGCCTTAACTTTCAAGCGTGCATTTCTTTTCTCCCTTCCTAGGCTTATATGCTCTAAAAGGAAGGCTATGAATATGATGGTTAAACATACATTGGCATGGACACGTGGTAGGAAATATTCTTTAGCAACTTTAATAGGCATTACGTGTAGGCTAAATATTTTTACTGATAGCATTTTGGTTAAGAATTTGTGCATCCTCTTTGCGCACATTCCAAAACCAACAATCCCTCGCCTCAAAAGCTACAGAGTTAACAGAGCAACCATATGGAAAGAAGCAAGTGGTATATTCCCTGGTTCTAATTACTAGACTGGACCACAACCGCACCATCATCAGACTGAAAAGTCACTAAGCACAACCTCTTCATTTCAGAAATAAACAAATCTTCATTCCTGATAAACAATATAATTTAGCGACCTGTAGCTATGTCTTTATTTTCCAAATTCATTTCTGACATTAGGAACCACAGAAAAGACACGAATTAATGGATTATTTTTCAGGTGATGGTTGATTGAGTACTGGAGATTTTTAGGCCATTGGTTTTCATTTAGACATAAACACATATCAAGGTGCATGCTGAACTCAGCAACGTATGTAGCATGAAAGGTATGATTGGTAACTAACGAGTACCCATTTGCTCCACTACCAACCATATTACTTAAGAATCCGTGCGATCTAATTCTTGAAGAGCACAGAAGCACAAAATGCTGCATCTTACTAAAACTGGACAGTCGGTTCGGAATTGGTAACTGGTAACATGTGAATACATTATCCCACCTAATGTATGGGTATGGCTGCAATAAGCCTTTCGAGTTCAAAGCTTTGGATAGCACTCTGTACTGTGTACAGTAGTTTCTAACAGTCCTTAAAACATACCAACTATGGTGATATATGTATGTGAAAAACTAAAACCACCACATTTCTTCAAAACTTGCAGGACAAATTAAATCAAAAGTTTGCTTTATTGGTGGAGACAAGGTGGCGCACACAAAGAAAATATGCGAACCTGAAAATGTAGAGGCCAGAGAAGATACAACTGCTGAAGAAATCTTTAGTAAGTGTAGAAGCGATATATTGAAGCCCATATTAACCAACACAAATAGTAGTGGTAACAGTGGTGCCCCTTCACAGCCTGTACAATTCAAATGGTTTGACAAAAAGTAAGATGCTTGTGCAGTATGCTCACATTTTTAAATTTTGTTAAAGAACAATTATAAAGCATAAGCATACTCATAAAAACAAGACAAATGTTCATACATTCTTAAATCAAAATGTCCTATGACTCGTAAGTGCAATGTCATAGTGTGCCCATTGATCTTTTTTCCATTCAACAAGTATCCTATTAAAGATTTATAGTAAGAGTTCATAGCTTAATATTACAAATATAATTACAAACAATCCTTGAAAATCTTAAGCCCAACCCAAAGAGCCAAAGTGTCAAAACATACTAGCTTACTACTAAATCAATAGCTAGAACCTTCAGAAACAAATTTGGTGAGGTGACCAATCATCAGTGATTTACTTCTTATTGAATACTAGTGGTTTATCCAGATCTGTATTTAACACCCTAGGCCCCACCACATAAGGGAACCAAGTAATCAGGCGATACAGTCATAAACCGTTGCAAACTTTAACAATTACCAGAAGATAGTGATCCCATATTTAGAAAGCAGGCGGTGCCGTCTCTGATGTACATTGGTAGTTGATGGAATGGTACTCCCCATAACTTGGACAAGAATGGCAACAAGAGGCACATGAAAAGAGCCTGAAATGGTACATGTACTCATTATAATGGATTTGGTTTATTTATAGTTCATGTAAAGTAGTATGCACATGAACATACTTGATAAGCAGAGCCATATGAGTTGACGACGAAAAGATCAACCGAGCCACCCTGGAAACAAAACAAGAGCGCCCAGATAAGAAGAGCATCCAACAAGAACTAATCAGAGAGCAGTGGCTTTCATTTGTCATATTCTAGATAATAATACATCGTCATGTTTAAAAAATATGGTGCAGAATGAGAACCACCAGGAAAGAAATCAGTACCTTCAATTTCTTGGCAGCATTCAGAAATATTATCTCCTGAAACAATTAGGCTTTAATTGTATCAGGTAAAATTCATTGCTAAAGAACATAAAATGGTTGATTGCGTGATTAATGTAGATTTGCTACCTTCAATACCGTATCAGCAGCTTGGAGAAAGAACGATATTATCATGAGCAGTGGCCACAAGATTCCAGTACCTTTTAATGAAGCACCAGCACTAGATCCACTATATATGGCAAAGCAATATTCATGTTAATTTGTGATCACATCAACACAGTAGATATGTCAATCAACAATTGTCTAAAAAAAGTACGGAGTATCAATCAACAGAAAGGCGTACAGCTTGACTAAGTCTCCTCATAAAAGAACACCTTAATTCCATATGGCTTCATCTGCCACCAATTCATGGCAAAGAAAGTAACGTTTTTTTTAAAAAAAAATGATGCCATGCTTAATAATGTAGCAATAATGCAAAGCAGGAACTTCTTCACTAGACTTCCATGCTTGGAACCCATGCATGTATCATTTCAAACTGTCATGAGAATTACTTTCAAACGCAGAAATTCCCATGCACACATGATATACTTATTGAGGATTTCTGGAGCACACAACCACATTGTGCATGTTTCAAAGCACAAACATAATTTCTCTTTTTAGATGAAACAAAATTTCCATTATTATTTATTTTACATGGTAATATCCCAACACTCAAGCTTCTTGACTTCTGGGTTCAATTATAATATTAATACGAGGATTACTGTGAGAAAGACTTATACAAAAACAGCAATACAGAGTGACAGACTCCATGGCTTACAGCTGTACAGATAAAATCTGGTAATTACAATGTAGTAGCTACTTACAGACCACCATTGAGCTTATCAGGAAGAGCTTACCTTGCTACAGTAATTATTACACCGATCGTCACAAAAAAGCATCCGGTTATCTCGTTTATTCTATAGCGCCTCTTCAAAAAAATAGCAGATAAAAGAAGCTGCCAAACAAGATATGTCTGCAGGAAAGTAGTAAACCAATTATAGAAACGTGCTTGCATGTCATAAAATGAAGATAATGGTATAAGACAAATAGTTCTCAACCTGTGACAGTATTGGTATCGAAGCCCCAGAAAGAACGGCTACTCCAACAAAAAGCAAACAATTAGCATAGACTGAAAGCTTCATGTATCACATAACAAGCGCATTTGCTTTAATAATGAACTACAAACTAAAACTAATCAATCAATTAGAAACATGTATAGGTATGAATCAAAAGGCAACTAAAATGATTTGCCCAGCCATGGTATGACAGATGGGCTTGAAGAGAAAATTAATATCAGCAGTAACTGCCATTGACATCTGGAAGTCAAAGGAAGTTGTATTTGGCAAAAAAAGGAAATTACCTCCGGCAGCCATCCCTGATGCTGCTGCTAAAGCCTCCAAGATGCCTACAGCTAGAAAAGGTTTCTGTGGTAGAGACAGCATCTCATCAGTGACAATGCCAGCTTGATGACGAAGATACAGGATCGAGAAATAGACAACCACATAGCTGTCAAAATTGAAAGATACACATCATATTATCGTTCTGCCAGAAATGTTCGATGAAAAGAGAAAACCTCATGTTTCTCAAGCTTCAATTAAGAAATAGCATTTCGAAATATATCTGTGGATTATGCGACTTTACCATCAAACACATCAGAAAATGGCTAAATATGATGGTTGTGCAAATCATTTAAACAAAGCATAAAGCGGCACAACTTATGTCTTTATAAATCAAACTGGTTCCTTTGTTCTAGTCGGATCCAAGGGGAAAATGCAGCAACCTCAAAACCACAAAAGGTAGCATTCCCTCAACAGAGGTCAGAGATAAACCTAAGTACTCAGTTATCCGTGGTACCAAATAAGGTTGAGCATATTACATATAAGAACTGATTAGATTAGATTAGACAGGAAAAAGGGTTTCAGCTGCATACAAAAACAATAGCCAATGTTTCTATAACTCCTAAATTACAAGCTTTCAGAACTGCTGAACTGGTTATAAATAGAAATTCATGTGCTTTCAAGAAATATGGAGATTTTTTATGAATGATGATAGAGAAAAAACTGCAGCCATCCACAGTCTATGTCGTACCTTTTTTCCCCAATAAAAGATGTTGCAGAAAACACCAACTACATGGCATGCAACACGCCAAATGTTAGGACATGCATGAACTCAAATCAGAAATATGGCGAGACAACGACATATTAAGTCATAACAATTAAACCAAGTGGATCTGTTCTAAAAGAAATTTCCAATAACATTTTGACCCAATAAATCGTTGGATTCTCTCTCTCTCTCTCTCTCTTGTGTGAGTAGGATAGTCTTTAGCACCATATGACCATCAAACAATTATTCTACATTTCGTATCTAAGAAATTGTGGCAACTTAACCTCCTAATTCGCAGCCCTGGTGCATGTTCCTAGGACTGTTTAGTTGCATGTCACAACTTGTCTCACTTGTGGCATGGACCGTATTATATTAGGGTAGTGCTTGGTTTATTATCAGAGTCGTGTCATACCACAATTTCTAGCACGTGTCCCCATGCGTCTTAGTCATAAACCCTGGCTAAAACTTGCCATACTATCGTCAATAAATTTTGTGCCATACAAATTGTGGCATCACACAATATATTTGACAAAATGTGATATCCAACCATACAAGCCATATATTCATCACAATCTGTGGTAAAAGAAACAGATAATGACATGCTGCTGCAGCAGCTCACCTACAGGCTGCAGGTGTTTACCCAGCACAAAAATTTAGTGAAAAAAAAAGGTAAGCAAGCGCCCCCGCACGTGCTATCGGTGACCGATTCATGTTGTTGCTTAGTGCTTAAATTAGTTTATAGTATTATAGTTTAGGAGTATAACAACAACAACAGTTGTAATGGATTGGCAACAATTCACATGCTCAACTTGTTTAAAAAACCAATTGACATGCCCAAACAGCGCATTAGGAATCGTGGAGTCCGGTGGATCTTCGACTATTTGGAAGGCCAGCTCACGAGCTCGACCACGCACCAGAAAAAAGCGCACATCCGTACAGGAATTGAGATATTAACAAGCAAAAAATCTCCTCCAGTTATTCTCCCAGACACGTGGACCCCAACACCAGGAAGGCACCCATCCAAAGGAAATGATTCACGAAGAATCTCGACTGTTCCAAGTTGAAATGCCATTTGCTCGATTCGATCAGACACCGCGACAGTAACGCACAAAGCGGAAGCATCTCGGATCACTCAATGGCCGGGGGTGAGAAGGGAGAAGAAGAAGAGGATATGGGCACGTACCCGAACGTGGCGAACTGCGCGAGGAAGAAGGGGTAGTCGCGGAGCGGCACGAGGGCGAGCTTGTAGAGGACGCGGTTCCCCGTGCCCATCGCCACGACCGCCGCGGCGGCGATTGCCACCTCCATCCCTGCGCTCCTACCAACCCCAGCAGCGCTCCCCACCACCTCCCCGGCCGCCGCGCACCTCCCCGCCGCATCCTCCCTCCGGCTCGCCCTCCTCGTCCCCAGCCACGCCGCCGCCTCGATCCGCCGCACGTGCGCCGCCCGCACCGCCTCCCTCCGCCTCCTGGTAGGGAGGAGCTCCATCGCCACCGCCGGCCCGTTCGAAGGGAGGCGGAGCAGCAGCAGCGGCCGCCCCCGCGCCGTGGAGGGGCGGCACGGGACGGCGTGCGCCGTCGACGACACCATGGAAGGACGAAATCTACCGGCAGCGACAGATAACTCCAGTGGAGGAGGAGCGGGAGCGGCCGAATTGTTGCCTGCTTGTTTATAGTAGGAGTAGGAGCATCCGTTGCGTTGGTGGAGGGAGGAAGATTCGTGGACTCGTGGTTGTGTTGTTTTGCTTTGCTTTTGCTTGCGCGCTCGGTGTGGTTGCTCTGGTGGCTGCGCGGCTGCAGGGGCCGAGGAGTGGGGCCACCAGGGCGGGCTAGCTGTGAATTAATTAAACCAGCGTAGGTGGGAGTCGTGCCATCAAAAATCATTCTGATGCCAACACATGCGGCTTGTTTGACACTGGGAAAAGAAAAGTGAGAGTTTAGATCAGAGAATTAATGATAAGATTAATATATGAAATCTTTTATTTGATGAAGATCGTGGGAATTGACAGAAAGTTTAGTTAAAGAAACCTTAAATGAAAATAAATGGTTGAGATTTGTTTAGACCAAATAAATAATAAACAAATTTCTTTCCAATTACCATCTCTTACCCAGTATTGAAACAGAGGAAGTTCCTCTCTCATCCCATTCAAAGTTTCATATCTCTCAACCAAACAAAACAATTAAAATAATTAATAGTCAGATCTCTCTAAACTCTCAATCCCTCCTTAAAAATACCCTCCAACCAAATGGACCCTTCCGTGTTTTGATCGGAGAAGAATTGAGAAATTGAAAAGATAAAAAAAGTCATTAATCATTAATTATTTTCAATTTAAACAATATAATAATATAATAATATGGTTTTGAAAGCAGTTTTATTATAAACAATAGAATAATTTGATTTGAAAGCTAGCAGTGACAAATAAGGACAGTGGTATTACAACAAAGTAATATTGCCTTCGGTCTCAAATAACTATCACACTGAGACTTACGCGATATGACTATTGTTTCACTTAAAACATAAAATTCTTAAACAAATAACAACATTATGAGGTTATATTTATAGAAACCACATGATTTAATAATAACATATCTTTCATATTTATATTTTTCTTAAAAAAACAAACATAAATGTTTTTACTTAAATATTGTTACCGTCAATTATTCGAGAGCAGAGTGAATTGATACCATCACTTGGTAGATGGCCCGATGGCAGGCGACAAGTTTTGTTTTGCTCGTATCAAATTATCATTGCCGATTTTCGGTTTGTCAGAGATGATTTGGGAGTTGGAGGACTTAATTACTGTAGCTTTTGCATAGTAGGCCACAGGTGCATGAAAAGTGCTGGGTATGATGACCTCACCTTGGCACGTCTTCATAATTGAGCCGGGTCTACAGTACGATTTCGGCACCAACCTACCATCTACTTCTGTATTAAAATAAATTTATTTTTTACTAACCTTAATGTAGTAATAAAAATATAATACCTTTAATTTATTAAGTCTTAATATAACTATTTTATTTTATTTTTAATACAACTATTCGCTATTTTTATAAAAATTTTGATTTTACGATTATTTAAAAATAAATTTATTTTAAAATAAAAAGAATTTTAAGACAAATAAAAGAAGCTATCGACGGCCCATGATCGACGATGGCGAGAAGATACAGAGTGGTCCAAGGAGCATATCTTTCGATCGAAAGAGCAAAACGACACGACGGCGAGGTCTACCGTGGGGCTCTACCCCACCACCACCTGTGTCCCTTGTTTCTCCGGGTCCCACGACGTACGTCTCCCCGAGAGGATAGGATGGCGCGGCGCGGGTCACCGCTTACGTCTACCGGCACGTGCGCGCTCCACTGCATGACAGGTGGGCCCGGAGATCATATTGACCTCGGCGCCGAGGCGGCGAAGAGTGGAAGAGGAGAGCTACTGCTAGCGAGGTCATCGGTGAGGGCAGCAGCGGAAACGCCAATCGGAGTGGACGGGGCAGCCCGCCGCCCCACTCCTCTGATCTCGTCGCGACTCGCGACCTTAGCTTATTGAGAGGCGTGCCTCTTTTCTCTTGCGCTCCACCACACGGCACACGCCTATCTCATACTGTAGCTAAGGTCCAAGGCTCGACGGCGACTTGAATTCTCCCGCCTCTTGTGCTTGCCTTTTTCTCTCTTGTTTTAGTTACTCCTTATAAGTCGGATTCTCTTTTGCTTGTGGCTCTCTGATCTGCATGATTTATTTACACGGTACAAGTGTGCGTTGCTCTGATCAGAGCTGCTTGGTCCTGATGAGGTAGGCGACGGAGCCGGAGGTGGCGACCGGGATGACGACGTCGTCGGAGATCCAGCCGAGGCCGGGAGGATCCTCTTGGCGATGAGAGCGCACAGCGGGGCGCCGAACAGGTACATGATCAAGTCCATGGTCGCCTTGCCCAGGGTGAAGCTGTCCCGCCTGATCACATCCTTGCCGATCTTGATGAACTCCTCCCTCTTCAACTGTCCCTGCTCTGCGTGATGCTTCTGCACGCACACCAACCAGCTCAACTTTCAGCTAGACTCACTCCACCAGCTAGCTAATTGTGACACGTTATATGATGCTATTGCTAGCATTGCTCACCTCATACGCTTCCTTCAGGGCTTTTCTTCGACGGTATCTTGTACTGCACCTGACCACGCTCCTCGCAGAACTTTCTGAAGATGACAAAATTTGTTAACAATGTGATTGCAGCTCTACTGAGTGTACACGTTAAAGATCATGAACCGGAACCGGAGCTTTTTTTTGTTGAGACTACAGGTGGACAGGTGGTCACCGAACTTACTCGATGAGCTCAACGATGGCATGGTAGAAATCTTCGAAGTACTCTACATTCGCAATATACGTCTCATAATTTCCTTCCATGAACTGAATGAGCATCTCTGTATCAGCCTTCTCGCTCTTCACGGCAGCTTGGCTCTGTTCCTTCTCGCTCTCCAGGGCAGTCTGAATCTGATCTTCGTCTTTTCGATTGAAAATCGCATTACTTTTCCACTTCAAAAGTTTTATATATCATAAAACTCGAAATGCACGGGACAACCAAAAAGAAGCTTCAGTTAGAACATCTTTAACAGTCTCTCTAAATGATTCTCTAAACTAAATTTTAGCTATTTTAGAAAAAAAAAGTCCTCCAACCAAATGGCCAAGCCATTCGGCTGACCAAAACCCTCTCTCCACCAGCTAAACTTGGCTAGCCAAAGTCACTGGCCAATGGCTGACCAAAGTCACTCTGCTTGCCGCAGTCTGTCGCCTCTGATCGCCACGGTCGCTAACCTTCGCTCACTGTAGCCACCGGCGTTCGCTCGCCGTGGTCGTGGGCCTACGCTCGCCTCACGCGCCCGACGTCCGTTGTTGCCTCATGCGCCCGTCGTCGGCCTCCGCTCGCTGCAGCCCGCCTCCTCCGCTCGCTGCAACCCGTCGGCTCGACACCATCTCCGCTCGCCGCAATCCACCGCCCCACCGTCTCTGCTTGCTGCAGTCCGCTGCCTTGCCATCGCCCCCTGTTGTCCACCGGCCACCATCACCTCGTGCACCCATCGTCCGCCGTTGCTTCATCGGAGGAGAGGGTGTGGGGAGGAGGCAGAGGAGGAAGGGAGATGTATGGGTGAGAAAAATAGGGTGAAAGAGGAGGAAGAATGGTAGTAGAGGATGACATATGGGTCTTATTTGTAATAAACTAGTAATAAAGAGGGTAGATATAAAGGTTGTTGGAACGAGCAACGACTTTAACTTGTCAAATCAAATAGATAATTGAAGATGTTTAGAGAGTCTATTTTAAAGAAGATGTTGGAGATGCTTTTAGCATAGTTCCACAGGAGACATGATCTCGTGATCGACGGTGAAAACGATTTGACAAAGAAAACAAGGCACCCATCATCACCCAAAAATAGTTCATCATATTCATACCTTTCCTCGCCTCAGGATTATCTCGTTCCATTCTCGTGGTTGTGGACAAAATGAGCAGAGCTGATGGTGATTGGGCCTTCTGTCCTAACACTAGGAGAGCTGGAGAGCCGGTACATTTATATGTGGGGCAGATAGCCATGTTCCTTGTGTAGGACAATGACAATGGCATTGCCTCTACAGGTAGTAAGGTCAGAAGGGAAACAAAAAAGCAACATAAGGACAGGAATCCGGCCGGTAACCTTGTTTAGCTTACACGATATTCCCCTAGCCATCCCATGACAAACCGAAATAAAAATAATTGTATATTTTTTATAATTGTCTAAAAACGAAATAAAAATTGGATGCTTGAGCTTTGGATACAAGCAACAATGTGGACTAATATTTATACCTCTTTATCTAATACATATTTTCCTTTGTTTTGCTAGGACATGGCTACTACCTCTGTTTTTATATTATAAATCATTTTGAACTTTTTTAAATCAATTTTTTTAAATTTTGATCAAATTTATAAAAAATATAGTAATATTTTCAACATAAAAGTATAAAAATATTCAATGTTAAATTTAATAAAATTGTTGTTGTAAATATGCTATATTCTTTAGAGATTTTTAATAAATTTAACTTTTAAAAATCAAAATAATTTATAATATAAAACAAAGAAATAATTTTTTTCAACTATTCGTCAATAGCCGTACTGTTTGTTTTATGCCGAATGAAAAAGGGACTGGTGAGACAGTTCCTTATCTATACCTTCGAGGAGATTCCTTGTCAAAACTAAGGAAAACATACATTTATATTTGGGAGTATGTAAATAGAATCAGGTACTACATGCTAATCGAGGTTGACTACTATGCGGCAGTCACATACTTAAAAAGTCAGGACAAACCTGATCTGTTTCGAAACCAGAGCCTTGATTCATCTTCATGTACGTCTTGCTGCAACAATTTTTCCTACAACAGCAATTAAAGAATCAAATGAAGTAAGGGAACATGCTTAAAATATTTGGAAAGCACGGATAAGGCTGACCTGAATAAAATTGAGGTTACAACATTGAACATTCATTGTGTGAAAAAGATTGAGGATTAGGCAGCAGTGCCTTGCTGGCGCATATGAGCATTAAGTGTTCTAATTTGACTCTCGGTCTGTCTCTTCTGAATGCAACCGTAATCTGATAGATCAAAACAGTCCTTCAGTGATAAAGACCATAACAACACAAGTTCTGAGAGCATAAATGAGTACATGACTCATACCAAATGGCATCAAGGACCAGTAATATCTTTAAGTGGAAGCATATGGAAGCACCAGAATTAACAGTATATTAAGAAAAGTTTCTGCTCCACATATCCTCCAAAAGATATGCTATATTCCTAATCAATGAATTCTCATGGAAGAATGCAGATTATCACTGAGGAAAAAAACTCGGAAGAAGGAACCCAAGGCTTCAACTTCAATGTGGCTTTGATTTGGTACCGCACAAAATCATTTCATTTATATGATTGGCCCATCTAGTGCATACTTCGGTATGCAATCTGATTGGATTGAATAAGTAGTATCAGGACATTTGTGTTTTTCGAAAGAGACGAACCAACAAAAAACTGGCGGATCTGTAGCCGTACCACCAAATAATTGCCGGCCCAAGGCCCATATAGATATAGGTTTTGTAAAAGAGAAAAAAAGAAAGAAAGACAACCTGATTTCCTAAAGCTGCAGTGATCGGCCGATCAAGGCAAGCGACGTCGTTTTGTTTTTTCGCGAGACCAGCGCGACCGCGACGACTCCTCGACTTCGCTTCTCCCGTTCCCTAATCTCCGCGGCTTCGCCTCCCGACTGCCCACCTCGCGCGGCCGACCGGCAGCCAATCCCACGACTCTCTCTCTCTAGTCCTGTGCGGCGGTGCGGCCGCGTCGACGTGCAGCAACCAGCACTGCCGAGCGGTTGCCTCAGCCGACAGTGGCGGCTGGCGGCACGCGAGGCTGCGGCGTGCGGGCAAGCTAGACGGAATTGTGATCTTAGATTAGATTGGTGTTGATTCTATCGGGCATGATGGCAAGTATTGAAAGAGCAGTTTCCCCTATAAATTTTATCAAGCAAGACATAAGATGAATAATACCCATTTAATCGTATTTATTCAGCAAGCTGTTTTCATTAAAGTGAATGAAAAAATATAATAGATACTTTAAGATGTATACCCGATAAGAAAAATATTATGATATTTTTTTGACGAAGTGAGTATAGTTCAATTAGTTAAATTAAATTGGGTTTGAGTCTTATGATTGACATGGATATTGGCGGTGCCAGGATTTTTCAGATCGATATTCAAAATATAAAGATAACAAATACTAATATTTTAATGTGATTTTTTTAAAATATATAATGGGAGGATGAAAGCTATTTTTCTCAAAATAAAGGTACTCAAGGGGAAAATATTGAAAGTTGGAGAAATATTTGTTTCAAAAAAACTATTTTTTCTGAAAATAAAAGCTATTCAAATCCTAATACCAAAGTTAGCAAAACAATAAAACAGTTAAAAGTGAGAATAAATTGAAAATTCCAAATTTGTACCAAAGCTAATAAAGTAATAGAAGAGTTAAAGGTGAGAAGAAATAGAAAATTCCAAATCTGTTTGGTCTAAGAACTAGTACTTTGAAAAAAAACACTACATGCCATACAAAACATAACACATATTTGTGGCCTATTATAAAATATATTACACTATTCAAATAAAAGGATGAAAGGAGCTTGAAGTCAGAGAGGTGAATAGTTGTTCCTAAAAATCACTCGTATAATATGATTTTTTAAAATATATAATGGGAGAATGAAAGATATTTTTTCTCAAAATAAAGGTACTCAATGGGAAAATATTGAAAGTTGGAGAAATATTTGTTTCAAAAAGCTATTTTTTTCTGAAATAAAAGCTATTTAAATCCTAACACCAAAGCTAGCAAAACAATAAAAGAGTTAAAAGTGAGAAGAAATTGAAAATTTCAAATCTGTACCAAAGCTAATAAAGCAATAGAAGACCCACTGATGTCTAGATGCACTTTCAAAGTATACATGCCATACAATTATACAGACACATAACTCATAGTTATGGGCTATTGAAAATATACTCTGCTATTCAAACAAAAAGAGAAAAAAAATACTACATGCCACACAAAACATGTGGGGGATGTCACCCCGGGTAGTCCGCGTGGAAAATGAGGTCGAACGGGTCAGACCAGGAGTCCTCGGGCTGAGGCTCGAAGCCGAGCCTCGAGCAAGGACGGCCAGCCCGACCTCTGCCATCTGACTCAACCATGACTCCCCCTGGCCTGACCTGTGGGCATGGCCCCGACCAGAAAAGGGGCAGGTCGTCATCGAGAAAGAGGCTTCCTTGGTAAGGCTCGCAGATAAAACAAGGATGGGACAAGCCGACAGAAGATGACGTTATCCGACAGGACTTCACCCAAGATGTCTGCGGTGAGCAGATCATGAGGCAATTCTGTTATACTTTTCAGTTTTGGTCTGTACTTGCTTTTTACTTTATGATCAAACTTTCTTACACGCCAAATCTTTTGTAATTGCCCCACTTAAACTATTAAAGGGAGGGCAGGGTACGCACGTAAGGGAGAGGAATCTTTTCTCAACTTACACCATTGTATTCAAATCCTAATCTCACACCACCCTAACAAAGAATAGGGATGAAAGCGGGTACAGAAAAATCCCGTACCGACCGACACCGAATACCAAAAATCCCAACCGAATACCGTATCCGCGAGAAAAACGGGAACGGGAAAAAATATGGGAAACGGGAAACGAAAAACGGAAACGGGAACGGTTGGGGTGTTTTCCCGACCATATTCGCGGATCTCGTATTTATCCGAGAAAATTCCCGTGGGAAATTCCCGTTTCCGGACCATCTAAACTAATTTCGGCCCACAAAACCTACACCCCACTCCTTCCCTTCCGGGCCCAGTTATATTTTGGCCCAACACTCCCTAGATCCTAGACAAGCCAATTGCAAAGTGCAAACCTCAAGTCAACACCCACCACTTCCTGTGCCGCCACCGCGGCACCATCCTTCCCCCGCCGTCACGCGCACGCGCACGGCACATCTCGCTCTGGCCGTGGCCACCGCCGCACCTCCCGGCGGCGACAGCCACCGCAGCCGCACAACTCCCCGCCGCCGACGGCACGCTCGCGCCCGCCCGCCGTGGCGCCGCCGACTCCGCCCGGCTCGCTCTAGTTTGCGCCTCTTCCCCGCCGCCGACGGTACTGCTCTCTACGCCTCTACAAGCATGTGGCCCGTTGAGGTTGATGGTGTAGTCTTCACTGTGGCCTGCATAACTGAGGTGCTGGCTTCAATCCTGACCTCTGGCACGACCATCTTGGCATTGTTCTCTGTGTGATGCTATGCTCAGATCTTCGCCTTTTTACTGATCTGCTATGTCCTGCTTTGAACAGAAGATAATTGGTTGCTTGCGAAAGGTTTGATTTACGCAGTGAATTAATTCATACTGGGTGTTGGTGGAATAGTAATTGTCCCTTTCATTAGCAAGTTGTGATTTGTTGTTTTAAATATGGACTTGTGATGTAATGGCATGAATTGTGATGTTTTTAAATTTGGACTTGTGATGTAATGTCGTGAGTTGTAATTTGTTGTTTTTAAATATGGAGTTATGATGTAATGTCGTGAATTGTGATGTTTTTAATTTTGATTTGTGATGTAATATCATGGGATTATGCATTATTGCATCTAATTCTTTGAAGTGGTTATATGTGTGTTGACGTTCCTTTTTTTTACCGATTCCCGATCGTAATTGACATGCTCCCGACCGTTCCCGACCGTTTCCCGTTGTCCCGTATTATCGAATTCGTATTCCCTCATTTCCGATCCCGCCAAAAAAATACGGGAACGGGAATGGTAAAGGTCTTTTCCCGACCGTTCCTGACCGTTTTCATCCCTAACAAAGAACACAGGAATATCCTTGTTATTCTCCGAGAGGACCAAACCTGCCTAAAAAATCTTGGCTAATCTAGTTCTCGAGTCGACTATCAGATCTATTGGTAGGACATCCTGACCACTCTTTCACCTCCTCGGGTAGCCACTTTGGAGAACTGTCGACCAGCCCGTCGACTAAACATAACACATATTTTGGTTTATTGAAAAATATATTACACTGTTCAAATAAAAGATACATGCCATACAATTATACAAACACATAACACATATTTATAGGGTATTGAAAATATATTATGCTATTCAAATAGAATATATGCCATACAATTATACAAACATATAACACATATTTGTGCGGTATTGAAAATATATTATGCTATTCAAATAGAAAGAGAAAAATCAATGGGGTTGCTGCTAGGAATCGAACCCAATGAGACAAACTAGTGATTTTGATGTAACCTATGCTTGTTTCAAAATATGATGGGTATTCAGCTGAATATCTATGAATCATGTAGCTTCGGTTCGGTTCTCGTATTTATAGCTAATTATTATTTTAGTGATAGACAACGTACTCGTCAACAGAAAGACGCCACTTCGTCAATCTTAAAATATGTCGGTCTAGTCTTTCGAATATGCTCAAAGGGTAAGGTGTGCATGTGTTTATAAAGATGAGCGCGCGTTCGTAATGTATTTCTAGAAAAGTATAAAAAGTATAGCAATTTTTTAAAACTTTTCTAGCCATACAAGTTTCTTTTAAGTCAATTTTTTACTTAATTAGTGGTTTTTATATGTTTTTCGTATACTTTTGTTTTAATGTGTATATTACTTTCTTGGTCTCATAATAATATCATGTTTAGCTCATTTCATTTGTCTCAAAATAATAGAAAGTAAAAACTAATTGTATTGAGAATATATAAAATGAGGAATAAGTTGTATTGAGATTTGATAGAATAGATACATTTTTATTTTTTATTGGTATGTATAAGATGGGTAAAAAATTTAACGATGAAAATGGTAGCTTTGTTATATTTATGATGTTTATAATTTTTTTGATAAGTCGAACCACTCTTACTCTTAATCCTAGTACGCAAATGCCGGCCAAACCGCACGAATTTCTGGACGAGGGAGAGAGGCAATAGGAAGAACCTTTGAGAGCTAGGGGGTCTCACTCGTTTGCCCACGTGGTGGATCCTCCACGACGCGCCGCGTCGCGCCGCGCTGCACTTGATGATGCGCGGTCACCTTTGGTCAAGGGGAGGGGGTGGAAGGGCAAGATTATTCGCAAGTGACGCCCTAGGGAGAAGAGGGAACTGGCTGGCTGGCTGCAAACTGCGGTCGTCGGAGAGGAGATCCCGGGCAAGGCACGAACGAACTGGGTTGACGCCTGGATTCCGTGGACCTGGAAACCGAACGCTGCGGCCAAACAGGAGTGGAGGCGGCCCATAGCTGGGAGCTCAGCGATTCTCTCCTGAACATATACATATCTACCGTTGGAAGAAGGTTCGCTGGAAGAAACCTGAACTGGGGTGGGTCAAAATTAATACAGATGGTGGTTTCTTGCCAGCTGATTGCACAGGCAGTGCGGGCGTCGTCATTAGAGATGATCATGGGAACGTTCTGGTTCTAGCCCTGTTCGCTTGTTCGTATCAGCCGGGCTTATCAGCCGTTCAAACAGTATTTTTCTTTCACAACAAACCAACCGGCTTGTCTTATCAGCCGGCTTATAGACCAGCTAAACACGTCCTCTGGCTGGGGAAGCAAGATGGCTGAAGTTGGTTTTTGATGCTCTTATGGCTGAAGCTCTGGCGGTGAAGGAAGGGTTGGAGCTAGCAATTGAAAACGGATATCGGAAGGTGGCCCTGGAAACTGACTGCCGAACCCTGTTTTTACTGATTACCAATGCAGAGGAGAATCAGTCGATGATTGGAGGCCTTTGTCAGGACATTACTACGCTGGGGAAATCCTTCGAAGCCTTCACCATCGGCTGGATCAGCAGGGAAGCAAACTGTGTGGCGCATCACTGTGCCCAGATGGTGTCGCAATTCAACAGGACTTTATTTTGGCTGGATATAATACCGGACTGGCTTATAGCCCTAGCCGTGGCTGATTGTAATACCAATGAGTGATTTATAAAGTCCGTATTGATGCTAAAAAAAATATACATATCTACCGTTGATGATTACGTACTTTTCCTAGTTGGATACATCATAAATTATACTGCTGTTTACTGTTCTGAACAAGTTTAGTAATGCAGTTATTATTACTGAGTTCGCTGCTGCTTCGTCTTGAAGACTTTAAGTAGTGAGATGCGACGGAGGCGGAGGTGGTGGCGGCCATCACGGCGTCGTCGGTAAGCCAGCCCAGGCCAGGCAAGATCCTCTTCGCGGCGAGCGCGCAGAACGGGGAACCGATGACCAACCCCATGGCCGCCGCCTCGTCCGAGGTGATCTCCCCTCCCCCTCCACCGAAACAGGTCCTTATCTCTTTGGTATCTTGTACTGCTAACTGTCCCCGTTCCTTGTTCCTCCCTAAACATTCTGAAAGAAAACAACATATATCTCGTAGCATCCACTGTTGGAAAAATCCACATTAATCTCGGTTTATAAGCTCTTTTTGTCTAGGTTATCAAATCGGGACAACAAAAACAAAACTAAAAATATCGATCTTTAGTCTCAAATAAAATAATCAGGATTAAAGATGACGGCGTCACGTGTCTGACTCCACTATCTTTAGTCTCAGTTGGTGTTTTCAACCGGGACTAAAGTTTTTTTTCTTTTTTTAAATTTTGCTCATGCTGCTTGTTTATATATTATGCTCCGACATTCTCTAATGTTTTTTTATTTTTTCACTGTATTTTTGCTGTGGAAATCAAATTAACCTCCTCAAATCTTCTCCACATCACAAATTCACGTATCACATATCACATATCACTTATCACATATCACATATCAAATTCGAGTATAGAACAATACCAAATTCTCCAAAAAAATTCACAACGGAGGGGACGCCACGGGTGTCGCCCCCGCTCGCGGCCCGTCGTCGCCCACCGAGCCGTCGGACCGCCGCCACCTCCGAGGAAGAGGAGGAGAAGGAGGAGGAGGAGGAAAGAGAGGAGGCATCGCCGCCACCTTCGAGCCACCGGGCCGCTGCCACCTTCAAGCCGTCGGGCCACCGCCATCTTCGAACCACCACGCCACAGCCACCTCCGAGCCGCCGGGCCGCCGCAATCTTCGAGCCGCCGCGCCACAACCACCTTCGAGCCGTCGGGCCGCCGCCATCTTTGAGCCGCCGGGTCGTCGCCATCTTCAAGCCGTCGTGCCGCAGCCACCTTCAAGCCGTCGGGTCGCCGTCATCTTCTTGTGGAGGGAATGGCGCCACCGCCATCTCCTCCCCTCCCACGTCGTCGCTGGAGCGACAGAGAGATGAGAGAGGGAGAGGAAGCTGAGAGAGCTAAGTATTGGATCAGTGGAGAAGACGATGCACGTCAGGATAACAACCTTGGACCTTTAGTCCAGGTTGGTGGAATAAACCGGAACTAAAGATATATTAGTCCCGGTTGGTGTCATTAACCAGGACTAAAGATCCAATTTTTAGTCCCGGTTGGTGGCACCAATCGGGACTAAAGATATTTTATCCCTATTTTGAATTCATCTTTAGTCTCGATTGATGGCACTAACCGAGACTAAAGATAATTTCTCATTATTTTTAATTCATCTTTAGGCCCAGTTGTAGCCACCAACCGGGACTAAAATAATTTCCCGCTATTTTCCAAATTTTTTCCTCGCTAGGGTTAACGACCAAAAATTAAATAATTCGTTAAACAAATATAGGTTTAAAACAATAATAAGTAATGCATTAAAATTTAATCAAATAGAGATAATCCTAGATATTGCACCTCTCTATATGTTTCTCTAGATATTGTTCCTCTTTTGTCCCTCTCTATTTTCCTTTTCATCTATTGTTGATCAAGACAGAAAAAATTCTACTTTTTATTTTTATTTTTTAAATATCTTTTGTTAACTTAGGAGCACACGAGAGGTAACCACGAAAATTTGAGCCTAAACAAGTGAAACACATGGCCGGTGAAAAATTCAAAAGACGCGCTCAGAATCAGAAAATATCTTCCGGGCTTGAAAAGACAATCTTCTGAGCGCTTTTTGGGCAAAATAAAATCTTCAAATGCGGCGAAGTGTAGATGAATGCATCCGAATTTTTTCTCATCGATTTTCATATATGAAACGTCTCGATCAGAGTCTGTACGCGAAAGTTATTGTTGTTTTAAAACCAATTCCGAGTTAGAGGACGAAACGGAAACAATACGCGTAAAAACTTGTTACACACGTACAATCTAGACGCGGCGGCTAGGGTTTAATGGAAACAAAGGAGGAAACATACGAACTGAACTCTAACACGATCTAACCAGTAAAAAGACCTCGATCAGGACAGAAACTCGACACGACGAACTTTGAAACTGAAATATGCGAAGGCTGTGGCACGGAAGGTTATAGTGACAATATAACGGAAGGTATCCGAAGAAGTGATGTTCATATTGTAGATCACTCTGATTTGTATATTGTCACCAAAACAAGATATTAAAAATCACTAGTTAATAACAATATGGTAATTTGTAATTATAATTTAAGGATCAAAGCTTTCTTCTATCTTCAATCAACCACCCCACACAACATTACCTCCTTTCACTTACGATTCTCTCAAATTAATTTTAGGTTATTTTAATCATACAACAAAATCATGCAACAAATTAATTTTATTCCTTTACAACAAATCATGTAGTTAAAAAAACACATTCCTTCACTTTAGTCCTGATTGATGTTTTAGATCTTTAGTCTCGGTTTGTAACATCAACTAAGACAAAATATGAGATCTTTAGTCTCAGTTGGTGTTATAAACCGGGACTAAAAATGGTTGTCGGCCTGACAAATTTTGACAAAAATCTAACCGAGACTAAAGATGATCTTTAGTCTCGGTATGTAACACCAACCGGGACTAAAGATCCTAAGAGCTGTGCCTTTTTAAACCGGGACTAAAAATGTTTTCTAGTCTCGATTTCTATTGGAACCAAAACAATTATGAATTTTGACAGATTAACCAAAGATCGTTTCTCCAGTAGTGATCACGATCCAGTAGTGATCATGAGCTCATACATATCAAATTAATATGTACTAGTATTGAATAAGGTTAGTGAAGCTCAGAAACCAAAGTTTTAGTTGAAATCGACCGTATGCATGCTGTTCACCAAACTTACTCGTTAAGCTTCTTGCCATCACAACTACTATGTTTTAGTCCGGCCATTATCTCACTGATCTCCTGGCCGGTCTGGCTTATACTTGTGGCGGATAGCCATGTTCCTTGTGTACGAGGATAATGACAATGGCATGGCGCGTCTAGATGGAGCAAGCCAAGGTCACAAGGCAAGCAAAAACACCGCGCAAACCCCAAGGACAGGAATCCAGCCGGTAACATTTAGTTGACACGGTATTCTCCGGAACCTGGAAATCGAAGCCATTTCATAATAACATAACGTTTTCTTTTGAAAATGACTATATATATGCACAAGATTTGGAAACAAGCAACAATTGTATGCAAAACACTAATACAATTTATCTTCTTTAATCTTTATCCAGTTTTATTCATGTTTCGATATATATGTTTATCTGATGCTTCCTTCATCTTAAAATAATTTTTCCATTCAAAATTTATCTTAAATATAATAGTTTTTTACGTACATTATTTTCTCAACCAATCATAACTCTTTTCCATTTTAATTTCTCTAAATACTTTTTTTATTTTGGAGGATTCCATTTTAATTTCTCTAAATACTTTTTTTATTTTGGAGGATTTTTTATTAAGATTTCTCGGAAAGATTTATAACACATGTTACAAATCCTAAGAAACAAAGAAAAGAGAAAAAAAGATGAAGAAGGAGATTAGCAAGGGCTATATCTCATGAACCGTGGGACCAAGCTTAAGGTGTCCCGAGCTTTGTCTATGGCAATAAGCTGGCCTCTCGCCACAGTGTCGCCTTCTCCGACGCAGCGATTGTTACATCCCTCCAAGTTCAAGTTATTGATTAAATATTCTATTATTGCATTCTTTTTATATAGATCATATATTTAATGTGTGACTATCATGTTGTTCACAATCAATCATAACTTTTTTATTATTCATGTCCTTCAATTTAACGTATTTTCTTAATATTTATATTTAAGTTTAAAATTTTTTATATTCTGAAACAGATGTAATAACGATGTACCATGATGCGTGGTACGGGTGACTTCTAAAACATATTACTAGTGAAAAGCTAGTGATACTACATGAACAAATGAACAGATGCAAATATAATCATACAATCACGTCCCCAAACCACGAGACTGCAGGCGCCCTCGCTGCCAGCCGCGCGACGATGATACAACAGCGGGGCCCACGGTCTCGCGGTGCCGACGGGTGAGACCGCGGCGCAATCGCGTCCCCACACCGCGACACAGCTCTTGCCCCGATCTCCAACAACCCAAACCAATCTCGCACATGTGAAGAGTGAGACCACTCTCGAGTTCGCTCCACCGCCCCCCGAAACCGCTGGCAACGACGCCCTCGCGGATCTACAACGCGACGTCGGTATATTTCTGTAATGGCTCTCCAAATCAGTATTTTCTCACGAATTCAATAAAAAACGTATATTTTCAAATTTTTTTCTGATCATATATTGAACTAATTAACAAGCGCTATATCATATCATTAATCTGCTATGCATCCATCATGATATTGAACTCCTCAAAGCTGATGACTCCATCTCCATCGAGGTCAAACCTGCAGATCATTGCTTGGCACTCCTCGATGTCCTGATGCGATCCGAGCTTGCTCAGCATCCGTTTCAAGCTCGCCGGAGTGATGCGTCCCTCCCCTTCCATCTCGTACATCGCGAACGCCTCCCTCAGTCCCCTGCACCTCTCCTCCTCGTCCCCCATCTCAAGCTTGCACCAGCTTCGTGAACTCCTCCTCGTCGAGCAGCCCGTCGCCGTCGGTGTCCGCCGACGAGACGAGCGCCTCGGCCTCCTCGGTGGACATGTCCTCGCCCAGCGCGGCCTTCATGCAGAGCCGCAGCTCCGCCGCCGAGATCTTGCCGTTGGCGTCGCGGTCGAACGCTGCGAACACACGCCTAAACTCAGCTGTCGCGGCCACCATCTTCTCCAGTTGCAACCTAAAATGTTCAGAACTGCAATGTACTTGACACGCGTAGCCTCTGGATATTGGAAGGAGATGCTGCAATGCAATACCTCTCGTGCTTAACTAGATGTGTTTATATATACAAGATTTCAGCATGATTTGTTGATAAGTTCAAGGCACGGTTGGTTACTAAAGACAGACGGAATTTGTCAATCGATAGTGTCAATTAATAGGAGGTGTTCTTGAAGACTGACGGAATTAGTCAATCGATAGTGTCAATTAATAGGAGGTGTTCTTGAACGATTAGGTAGCAATAGTTTATACGAGCAACGCCAGCCAATTCCAAGAGAAAGGGAATGGACCTCGTCGCGTGTGATCAGTTTCTGGCTTGCTGCTGATACTAAATTATTGCTTGTAATGTCCCAAGAGTTTGACGTGGTGAGTAATAGCATCGCAGCCGGCAGCACTGACGAGGTCATTTTCGTTAGTTTGTTCCATTATGATTGGTGTTTTCTCGATCATGTGTGTAATCCAACTTTTATGGAAGTAAGTAGAGAATGTTCGAATCCACAGAATGTTCGAAGTTCAGGTTCTTGCAGTGGATCATTTCGTCGGAAGGCCTAGTGGGAGCGATATAATATGACTGCATGGAATTCTGTTATATTTTTTGGCAAGATAGGACAGAACTCTGTTCAACATTCATGTGCAGATTTATCTTTTGGGTAAATCTCGTACGATTATTTAAAAGTGATGTCATATCTCCTAGTCAATAAAAGTTCACAATTTTTGCGAGGCAAAAAGGTCTATTTGCTATTGTTATTCCCTTAATCTAATTGTTCAACTTAATCTGGTAGCGTTCCCGGCCAGTTTGCTGATTCATCATTGCCTGGATGCTCAACTACAAATACAAGCGAAGATGAACTCTCAATCTCAAGCACCAAGCTTCTTCCTAGATAACCAACCCAAAAACCAACACTGTCAAGTTTCAACCAATCTTGATTTATAGTTAACTGTAGGCGAAGATGGTTGCCTCAGGCGAGTTCAGGCGCGTCTTCGCATCGTTCGACCAGGACGGCGACGGCAAGATCTCCGCCACCGAGCTGCGGCTCTGCGTGAAGGCTTCCCTCGGCGAGGACATGTCGGAAGACGAAGTCCAGGCGCTCATGGCGTCGGCGGACACCGACGGAGATGGGCTGCTGGACGAAGAAGAGTTCGTGAGGCTTGTGACAGAAATGGAGGCGGATGATGAGGAGGAAGGCGACGACGACAAGTGCAGTTGCCTGAGGGAGGCGTTTGCGATGTACGAGATGGAAGGGACAGGGTGCATCACGCCGTTGAGCCTAAAGCTGATGCTGAGCAAGCTGGGTACGCACCTGGACGTTGCAGAGTGCCAGGCCATGATCTGCAGGTTCGACATGAACAGAGACGGGGTGCTCACCTTCGACGAGTTCAAGACTATGATGATGGCATGATGGAACGAGATGGTGCCGGCCGGCCATCATTGTTGTTCCTAACCTTATTGTATACTCCTAATCCTATGTATTACGTTAATGTTCGTTCATTCTCGCTATCTATATATCATTCCTTTTGCAGAATATATAGATCGAACATATATGTGTTCATTATGGTCGTCTGAACAGCTGTAAATTCCAAATTGAACAGAGATAGTCGTAAATTTCAAACATCTTGAGCAATTTGCAAAGGTTTCAAAAAATTTGGGGTAATTTGAAAATATTGGTATTTGACTGAATTCGTGGTGCTCTCAGGATTTGTCACTCGATTCACATCGCTTTCAGAATTTGCTACTAAGAATATGAATTGTTTTATTCCGTGCCACTCCATCCATCCAAACCAGCGTCCATCAGCCCGTCCGTTTGCGCGCCCTCCCTACGCACGCCTCTGCCGACGAGCTCCTTCTCCCCACGCGCATCTTCGGCTGGCGAGCTCTTCCTTGCTCCTTCTCGCCACGCTCCATCCCGGCGAGCTCCTCCCCACTCCTTCTCGCCCTGGCGGCTGGCCGGCTAGCTCCTTCCCATGTGCGTCTTCGCTAGCGAGATCCTCCCCGCTTGTGCCACTGGCGACGAGCTCCTTCCTGCAAGTGTCTCCGTCGACGAGCTCCTCCCTACCTGCGCTTGCATCCATCTACCCTCTAGCTCCGCCAGCCAGCGAGGTCCTCCCGACGTGCACGGCCGGCCACCTTTGAGCGCAGCTAGCCAAAAGATCCTTGCGAGGTCCATGCCTGTTTTCGCTGCACGATTTCTGACTTTCTGTGCACCTACCTCGGCATTCCCCTGTCGGTTCGCAAATTGCCGAAGGCAGCCCTGCAGCCACTGGTGGATAAGGTTTCCCGTCGTTTCCCCCTGGAAGGGTCGCCTCACTACGCTGGCCGGTCGTTCTGTGCTGGTCCAGTCCTTTCTTTCCTCCATCCCGGTCCACATTTCCTTGGCGATTGGCCTCCCCGCTTGGGTTGTCAAGGCCATCGACAAGCAGCGTCGAGCCTTCCTGTGGACGGGTTCGAACTCGGCAAGTGAGGGGCAGTGCCGGGTGGCTTGGATGAGCGTCTGTCGCCCCAAGTCTCTTGGCGGTTTGGGCATCCCCGACCTCAAGTTGGCGGGGCTCGCTCTGCGAGCCCGCTGGCTCTGGCTTCAGCGCTCTGGCCACTCCTTTTGGGCGGACCTGCCAGCCCCAGTCGAGCAAGCGATTTCCGATTTGTTCTCGACAACCTCCTTTTTTGTGCCCGGGGATGGGGAGTCCGTGTTGTTCTGGTCTGACAAGTGGATTGACGGTCGCTCCATCGCCTCTTTAGCGTCGGATCTCCTTTTTGTTGTGCCCATGCGCATTCGGAACTCGCGCACGGTAGCCTCTGGGTTGCTTAACCACTCCTAGGTTTTGGATATCCGTGGCACCCTGACTGTTCCAGACATCTCCCAGTTCCTTCTGTTAGTGATATGCCCTAGAGGCAACATGGAGATGTTGGATATCATGATCAATGTTTATGTATTTATGAATAAAGTGTTATTCAGTTCCATGAAATAGACATCTTGTATTGATCAATAAGTATGTGACTTATTTATGAGACTCTTTATGTATGACTCTATTTCTAAACGATCCCTGATCATATGTCATATTGTTGGAACAAATATGATTCTAAGATCGGCATATTTATTAATTGATGATCATGTCTCATAGATCATGGGTATGGAGATACCAAATCAATAAACATGGACACATGTGTTGGAGAACACATTGTTGGATAGACCCACCATGAGACACTACAGGAATCAATGTGCCATTAGTTGGTCTCAGGTAGTGTTGGTACAAAGTCCTTAGACCTGAGATCACCATGGATTCCAACATGTGTAGTAGCCTACTTTAGGACTACCAAACGCTATTCTGTAACTGGGTAGTTATAAAGGTAGTTTTCGGGTTTGCTATGAAACATGGAGTGGGATGTGAGTGATCAAGATGGAATTTGCCTCTCCTTTGGAGAGATATCTCTGGGCCCCTCGAGGTAATGGATTATGAAATGCATGACCATGCTAAGTTGATTGAGGAGTCAATCAACAGACAGATAATCCAATACGGTTCGAGTGAATGGTTAAGCTATTGAAGGGATGACACACATCTTGCCTATAGCTTAATTGGTATCGTGAGGCAAAGGGATTTGTGTACACATTACAGGTTCAGAGCCGATATTATATTCTTGTATACTATGGTGTCAATATGTGCTGCTAGGCGCCGCTATTGAGAGGTCGGTTGAGTTGGACTCGAGCCGACGATCGGCTAAGTTAGACTATAGCCGAAACCGAGTATACCTGAACCTACAGGGTCGCACGCTTAAGGGGATAAGAACAGGCATTCGAGTTGGACTCGGATACGGCTCGATCGGATAGGGATCCGATCGGAGAGAGTTCTATGGGCTTACGACGTATGGGCGGCCAACTCTATAAGATTCGGATGAGATCCGATTCAAAATAGAGTCCTGATCTGCCACTAGTCCTAGTCGGCCAACTCTATATAAAGGAGGGAGGGGTGGAGAGCTGTGGCACGTCAATTGTATCGCATTGAACCGAATCCGCAACAAAAGTCGCCGAGATCAATCTCCACGGAAACCCTCCCCACTTTCGAGCCAAACCCTAGCCTTGCATCGCGTGCTAGCACACGGGTGTTCAGCGTTCTGTTCCCGGACGTGTGGATACCGGTAGAGGCGCTGCTACGTTGCACGCTGTTCATCGGCTGTGGTACTTCGGAGCAAGGCGGCTGTGGCAGATCGGCTGCGGTCGAGCGCATCGGAGCGAGGCGCGAGAACGCGGTCAGACGACTCGGCGAATCGGCTACATCCGCGAATCGGCTGATTGGTGAATCGACTGTCCCCGGGAATCGGCTGTCGGCTTGCGAGAATCGGCTACACTGTTTCAGATCGGATAGTCCTGATTGGCTATTTCCGCTGCATACTCCAATCGGTAACGATCTATCGGCCCTTACTTGCAAGTGTTCCTGGTTTGCGCGGTTAAAAGTTTTTGTTTTCGGCTAGCGTAGCCTCCGCGTAACCCTTCACCTTCTGCTGTGGGATGCGGTTGCTCATTTTCCTCTCTCTCCGGGTGTTCAGGATCGTCTGGTCTGGCGGTGGTCAGGCGACCAGCGTTACTCGGTGTAGTCGGCCTACCAAGCTCTCTTTCTTGGCCAGCTCTTTTTTCCCTGTGCGGATCTCCTCTGGCACGCTAAGGGTTCGCGTGAAGTGTAAGTTCTTCCTTTGGTTCATGCTCAGGATGCGTTGCTGGACCGCTGATCTTCTCCAGAGGCGGGGCATTGATAGCCACTCGGTCTGCCCCTTCTGTGCTCAGGACGAGGAGACAGCCAACCACATCCTCATAGAATGTGTGTTCGCTAGGCAGGTCTGGCTTGGTGTTCTGTCCCTTTCTGGATTGTCAGCCTTGTCCCCCTCCTGTGGCAGCTGGTTGCAGGATTGGTGGCCTACGTCCAGGGCCTGTCTGCCGGAACACCTCCGTGTCGGGTTCGACTCCGTCGTTCTCCTGGTCTCCTGGCAGTTATGGAAGGAGCGGAATGCTAGGGTTTTCGACTCGGTGCTCTCTTCAGTGTCGGTTGTTCTTGATTCTGTCCGTTCAGAGGGCCGTCTGTGGTCCTTGGCTGGTGCAGCAGTTTTTGGAGGTTGTTTGGGAGAGTAGTGTTGTGTTGTTGTTCCTCCTCCTCACCCTCCCCCTTGGGTTGTTCTTTTTACGTTTTTCTGTTTTGTTGGTGTTTTCAATTTGGGGGAGGGTGTCTTGAACTTTGTTCTTCGCTTTGCTTAATATATTGACGTGTAGTTCTTTTGCGCGTTCGCGAAAAAAAAAGATCCTTCAAGCACGCAGACGGACGGGATGATGTAGGTGGCTCGGATGGCCGGAATGGCACCGAATGAAACAATTCGCGTCCTTGGTGACAAATTCTAAAATTGCTACGAATTAAGTGGCAATCGTGAATTTAGTGGCATATACTGAAAATTCTCGAGAAAGAAGAACCAGAGTCCTAGAGACGGAGGTATATTCTCAGAAAAGACCTTTGCGTTGTATTTTTGTATTAGGCCCCTCACCTACGATCCCCCAGGGGAAAGCGATGGAGCTCCAACACCCGTCCACCACCCACGACCATGCTGCCTCGATTGGGTTTGCGTGGATCATAGACACGAATCGACTGTATGGGTTGAGGGAGAGGTCGGAAAAGAGGAAGCCCTGATTTTCTTAGCGGCGGGTTGGCGGCCACTTGGAGCCTTTGGGCTTTGGAGGGTTTGTGCAGGCACGCGGCAAGACACCATGGTCGTGCTCGCATCTCTTTCATCGACACTAGTTCTCCTCTTCTACGAAGTTTTTGTAGATTGGTGAGAATGACATGTTTTGGTTGAGGTGAAGTTTTTGTACTCTGTTCCAGAAAAGGCACATAGACCTGGCCAAGCACAACACAGCCAGCGGAAACGCGTCCCACCTCCCATATGCGTGTGCTGAACTGCTGACATCTACTCCGTGCAGATGTTCCATTTTTGTTAGAGATGGATTTTCATCCTCGAGCAGATGCCACATCGTTTTTTCATGTCATCTAAATAACCACAAAAATAATTAATGTAAAATATATCAATACACAAAATGCAATGATAAATTTGACTTTTACAAGTTAAAATAATAATAAATTAAACTGAAACTAGTTAATATACATTCGCAGTTATATTTTTTATTTTTGTTATAACTTGTAGAAGTTAAATTTGATGATATATTTTATATTAATGTATGTCATTATTTTTTAATAAAAATTTATGACTAGTTAGATGACATATAAAACGAGAATGTATCTTCTCGAGGGATGAACACACTTTCTCTTTTTATTTGGATGAAAACGAGGGGATAAGAGGCATGTTCATTTTATTCACTTTCAACTTTAACAAAATTTACTAATTCCATAAATGCTTTCTCATAAAAATATTGCAAAGCTTAGAAAGGCTCCAAATTAAGGGTTGTGTTCTAAATGGACTCTCGGCTTGACTACTTCCATGTTTATCGTGAATACTGCTTTTGAATGGCTAAACGATAGGTTTCATATAAAAACTTTTAAAATTAAATGTACCAATAGTAATTAATATTCGTGTTAATAGATTGGTTTGTTTCGAGTGCCGCCAAAAATTTAAGAAAAGCTCATTTAATTTGAACTAAGTCTAAACATATTTAACTTAACGTTGAAATGTGCCAAAATTTGGTATCGCTAAATTCTGATAAAGGTTGATTTTGACGTCAACGTGAATAAGCCCAACATGAGCACGAAACGCCTTCATGAAGCTGCAATATTTTATTTTCTTTCTCTTGTGACGGAAACTAGCTAACCTGCATAAAAAATAGCCCTCGTGACTAATTCAGAAATGCCCAGTCTGCAAGAAAATGCCAATCGCGAAAGGCTAGATAAAATATCGCTGGTAGTACATTTTTTCTCAGAATCGCATGCGTCATTAAAAACCTTTTTAATGAAACTACTGCAGATGAATACTCAACTACAATGAGCGAAATTATCTTCCCTCCTGGAGTGCTGCAGAAGCTTCTCAGCCAATCGGACGCGGGAGCACCTCAGACATTGACCCACCTACACTTGGCCTTGGCCAATGCCAAGTCGGACCGAACACGCCAACAAAAACGAATTTCTCCCTTGCCACACGACAATTTCCCCGTCTCTTCCTGCCTCTAGTGGCATGGCATCCACGGAAGCACCAGCGTCGCCCATCGCGCCGTCATCCAGGACGTGCTCGCACACGCGCCACGCAAGTGCCATGCTCCTGTTCACAATTCCAGTCGTCGCGACCCTTTTGATCTTTTTTCTTCTGGATCTGAGCAAACCGGTGTGGACTAAAACACGCGGCATGCGCGCGGCTACGGCAACGACGACGTCTTGCCGTGAAGCTTCGAAATTAAATCTTCCCGCGTGGACGGCCACATGTTTGTATATATATACTCGCATGGCGGTTCACCATAATTCGCAGCAAACGTACATAGCAGTAGCACTCCATTTTAGCGAACAAGCTAGGCAAGCAGAATTCATCTGCCTCCGCGACGACCAATCACCAAGCAATCACATCCGCTTGATCAGATCAGGACATCAGGTCGATCGACATATCGATAATGGTCGCTGTATCGCCGTGCGAATCCAGTGCCTTGTTCGCCGCGTTCGACCACGACGGCGACGGCAAGATCTCCGCGGCGGAGCTGCGGCTGTGCATGAAGGCGACGCTCGGGGAGGAGGTGTCGGACGAGGAGGCGGAGCAGCTGGTGGTGTCGGTGGACGCGGACGGCGATGGGCTGCTCTGCGAGGCGGAGTTCGTGAGGTTGGTGCAGGCGGCGGAGGTGGAGGAGGAGAAGGAGCAGTGCAGTGGGCTCCGGGAGGCGTTCGGCATGTACGAGATGGAAGGGCAAGGGTGCATCACGCCGACGAGCCTGAGGCGCATGCTGCGCCGGCTGGGCTCCGAGCAGGACATCGACGACTGCCGCGCCATGATCTGCAGGTTCGACCTCAACGGCGATGGCGTGCTCAGCTTCGACGAGTTCAAGATCATGATGAACGCCTGAAGCAGCTACCGATCCCTCCACACATCTGCACTAGTCGTGTTCTTGCAGCGAGTCGTGTATGTACACATAGGTACTGATCATGGTGAGTTCACTTGATTGGTGTTAGGTGTTTATACATAGATTGTTCATTCATTCGTTTCATTTGTTAATAATGGGATTTTACACAGTAAATTCATTCATTGTTGATGGGATCTGTAAATAGTTCATGGATTTGTTAAGGAAGATGATGGCATACAGTTTGTGCCTACGGTGTGGCGTGGGGTGTCTTCTTTTTTTTTTTGCAAGGTGCGTAAGAGCAACTCTAACGGAGTACCCAAATAAAACTCTCCAAATATCCAAATAGCCAATTTTCCAACTGGTTTGATGTTTACTTCTTCTAGACTCTCTATTTTGTAAGAAGAGGCGAGGCTAGAGTTCATATAAAAATATAATTTTAAAAATAAAATTCAAAATTAAAAGAAATATTGAAACACGAGTTTAGAGTTCATACAGAAACATAAATTAAAATAACGGAAATTTGAAATTATAAAAATAAGAATATTGAAATAAGAGCACGTAGTCCATATAGGAATTTAGAAGTAACTAAAGTCAAAATTTTAAAAATACAGTCTATATAAAAATACGGTTTAAAAATAACTAAAATTTAAAATTAAGAAAAAAGGAAGATTACAATCCGAAGAATTATAATCCAGAACAAAATGAGAATGTGAGAAATTAAAAAAGTTCTTTTAACAATATGAATTATGATCACATTATGAAGGTTTGCTAAGCAAACCAGCCGAAATGATGCCGACGATGCAATTAATCATCATGATTTGTTGTTAATTAATTGTAAGATAAGCTAATTAAAGTAATTAATTAATTGTTAATCAATGCTAATTAATTAATTAATTAATTGTTATCAAACATTAATTAATTAATTAATTAATTGTGCCTTCACGATCTGGAGGTGAAGGTGAAGGTAGACAACCCTAATCCTATGGGAAGCTTTCTTTTTATTTTATTTTTTTCAACCAGGGTCAAGGGGGCTTGCAATTTTAATCTTGACTATCATTTGTTTGTTTAATTATTTTGTTTTCTGAACAATGTCAACGGGCTTATATTAGATTAATAAACGATGCCAATCGTGGGGGTGGGGGGTTTAATTGACAGCCCTCAGAGGCCTATACGTTTTCCTGTGCATGAATGGGAGTCTTAATCCGCGTATCATCGCTGTCGTTAGAGATGTCGGAACTGCGAGATGACTATGTTCTCCAGAAGTGACTAGCTTGAGGAGAAATGAAAAAGATATCCGAGGTGAGACACCAGTGTGTGATCAGGTGTCAATTATTTTAAACTTAAAAATTAAAATAATTTGATTTTTTTAAATAATTTTTATATATTTTTTTTAAAAATGTGTACATGAAAAACGAGGCAATCTTTTTTTTCCGCCGAACATACCCTAAGGTGATTGTGAGCACCGGTCTTGTGAACTGTGATTGCCATACGACACTCTCACTCAGTGTTGGGAACAGGCGAGTAGTGAATGATTGTTGCCATTTTAAGTCATATCTTTTTTTAATAAAATTAATAAATACATAGATACATATAGTTTGTTATCAAACATTAATAATGCATAGAGAATTTTAGCAATAATACATTTGGCCTATTATACTAAAATTTAGCAATATTGTCAACTTACCAAAATTAAAAAGTTTATTTTGGCAGTAACATGGACATGCCCTTAGTCCCCGACATCCATGGACTGCGATCTGGAGTGCCGAAATTCTATCGAACGGGCAGGGCGTGCCGAAAATTACCACTGAATTAAGGCTGGGTTCTTTTGAAGTTCTCAACCCACCTCCTTCATTTTTCATGTGTATGCTTTCCAACTACAAAATTGTGCGTTTTTTCAAAAAAAATATACGAAAGTTGCTTTAAAAATTATATTAATCTATTTTTTTAAAAAAGCTAAAACTTAATTAATAATGTGCTAATGAGTCGTTTCGTTTTACGTGAGCGGGAAGAGAATTCCCAAACCTAACTACCAAACGCAGCCTAAAGCAGACGAAATAAGTCCACCAGTCGTCTCTCAACTTTACGCCGAGTCTGTATGACGTCCCTAATCCTCAATACCATAAATTTTGACCCCCTAAATATTTGAAACCATGCAAAGTAGGTCCCTTGACAGTATAGACCATATTTTCCCCGATTTTTGTTAACGTGGCATATGTTAGGGCCCACTAGTCAGCATGCTAAGTCACCAATATCGTTTCTATGGAGTGAGCTCTCTCCTTGGTTGTCCGGCCTACTCTCGGGTGACGGCGATGACAGCGACAGCGCTTGTGCGGAGTTTGATGATGACTCCATCACCAACGGCAGGTTTGTCACCTCGAGGTGAACCCAACAATGTGGCTGCCCGGCCTCGTGGCGAAGCGGCAGTGATCCGGATCGAAACGGAGCAACGGCGGCCCGTCCACAACGCGGAGCGATGACGGATTGGGCAACCCCGGCATATGTGGCGGCCTAGCCTTATGGTGGAGCAACGACGCGGCCTTGAGCAGAGCATTGGCTAGGCGACCCCGATGTGTAGGAGCGGATAGCCCTCGAGGTGAAGCGGCAGCGGCCCTAGAGACCGACGACGGACGGTATGTAGGACGGAACCTATCGTCCTCCTCACCACATCGTCCGCATGTCCCCTTCCTCATGTCCTTCTGTTTCGCCGACCTCCTCGACGGTAGGGGTCTTTGCAACAACAAGGTCGGCTGTTGACGCAAAAAATCAACACGTCGGCCCGGGAGATCTGCTTAGCTTTAGTGCAGGTCCTAGAATCGATGAAGCACGGGCGTGCCAGTCAGTTTGATCCTGCCACTAACAAGATATACAAAGTAACAGAGCATAAATCATATCAGCCGATGGGTCGATAATCAAAACAGTCGATCTGTTGATAGCCGATTGTGTGATTCCAGCCGATGCCGATGTCCAGATAACTCGTCAACTGAAACCCCGATGAAACCCTTATTGATAGCCATAAGGCAGGCTAGAGACTACGGTTCTATTCACGACTTAGTAGGTCAAACTGAATTGATGCAGCACTAAATATGAAAAGAAACGTAATATCTAGATAATCAAGCCCTTGACTAATTTTCAGGGTGGTAGATGTCTAAGCTAATCTAATCTAGTAAATAGTTTAGCTGATATCGGCAGAGACCCTAAAGCGAGAGACAGCCGATAGAGCTAAATTGAGATACTAGGACTAGATTAACATAGACATATGATAAGACCGGCTAACCCTCCGGTGAAATATTAGCATGAACCTATCGGCTTAACAAGACTTAGATTATCGATAACAATCTAGTAGGTCGGACCTAACCGATGCAGCACGAGATTATATATGATAATCTAATACTTGATGAGCCGATAGATCTGTCTAATGTGATGGATATAACAAATTTACCTAAAGCAACATTACATTTACAGAAACATCGACTTGATCAGAATATCAGACCTAACCGAGAAAGTCCTAACTAAGCCGATGTTCTATGAACGGTAATGAAACTAAAGATATATATGATATACCTGGGCCAGCGAGACCTTGGACTTACCCCTTCGCCGGAGATCGAAGCCGATGCAGCCCTGCGTCGGGTGTCAAGTTCCACCAAATAATGAACAAAGTAGCCAAAAGTAAAAAGGTGGCGATGCGCCGAGTTGTATTGATCGAGAGATATGTTACATGAACCTCGGGCTTACATATTTATACCCATGGGCTAACAGAGGAACAGAGATCCTAACAGATTACAAATCCAAACTTTCCTAAAGATAGAAGGAAACAAACCGAATCCTTACCGGATACTAACACACTTTTCTAAAGATAAAATAGGAAACTAACAAATTTTTCCTAATTAATAGATACAATTGTCTTTTTAGGACTCTATCCTTATATGACAATCCTCATGAAACAGATCATCTTGATCCTACGGTGTCTCCAATATTGTCATACCGGAATCGGCTACATCGGCTTGCCTTGTCTAATTCGGTATTAGCCGATGGACACCTTAGTCGATTCGGGCTCCGGGGCTTACCAAATTCTGGCGTTAACATCGGCATATGCAAGGAGCTCGCCTCCAACTCCCCCGTCGCTCCACCATCCACTACGACTACCACTTCTTCGGATGAGCCCGTAGAGGTGTCGGCTGCGGAGGGCGTGGACCTGACGCGTTCGAGAAGGAGATGATCAAGCTCACCGACGAATTCCCCGGTGACGAGGTCAGCCTCAACAACTTCGTCACCAAGAACCCGCCTCCCCCAAATCGGCCCATAAGAATGGACTCGTCGGTGGTGGAATCGTGACAGTGGAGCGACCTAGGGCACCGGAGCTGTCGTTGCAATGTCCAGAAATCCAGATCCCCTAGAAGCAACCCACCCAACAACAGGAAGTAAGCCAAACATGAAAGATAGGAGAGGAGGTTAGCAGGTGGTTACTGATGGTGGCTTCGCCGTTCGGGAACTGGAGCATCTCCCTTGGTGCCAAGGGAGGCACAGAGGATGCGCGCCACGGCCTCACCGACGACCACATTGGCCTTCTGGGCGTCGGGTCGAGCCCCCACAGTCGCATGATGCGTCTTCTTCTCCTCCTCCTCCTCCTCCTCCTCCTCGGGGATGACAAACGACCAGCTAAACTTGTCAAAGGCCAACACCATGGCTGCCGCCACGACTAGCTGCGTCGCGTGTCGTCCACTTGTTCTGCAGGATCGTGAAGGTGGCTACCACATGTACTACAGGATTGTGCGGCGTGTCACCGAGATGCCACCGTTGCCCGTCACTGGTGTCCTCCTCCTCGTTGGCCGCCGGTCGGCAGCCACTCCCCACCGTCTGCCACCTGTCATTGTCCTGGTGAGACAGGAAGAGAGGGGAGGGAGAGAGAGATAGGTGAAGAGAGGTAAGGGTCATTGATAAGTGGGCACTGATATATGCCACGTCAGTGAAAACCGAAAAAAATATGGTGTATACTGCCAAGAGACCCACTTTGCATGGTTTTGAACATTTGAGGGAGCGGTATTTCTTGTATTGGGGATTAGGAACGTCATACAGACTCGATGTAAAGTTCAGAATGGCATGTGGACGTATTCCAGAAATTTTGGCATTTATAATTTTAATTTTTTAAAGATTTACAAAAATAATTTCCGGATTCAAAAATTTGCAAAACTAGTCCCTTCCCGCCCTCCGGGAGGGCGGGATTCAACGTCCTCCCGGAGGGCGTTTTATCCGACGTGGAGCGCCGTTGGATGCCGCTCGCGCGCGCATGTAATTTTACATTTTACCCTTCCCGCCCTTACGAAGGGCGTTTTTCACTGTTCGTTTTATCGTTCACCACCGTTCACCGCACTGTTCATCACGTTCGCTACTATTCACTATCCACTGTTTATTACTGTTCACCGCACAAGAAAAACGCCCTTGTAAGGGCGGAAAGAGGCCAAAAGGCAAAATTACACGCGCGCGACGACGCGCACCCAACGACCGTCGCACGCCGGATAAAACGCCCTCGGGAGGGCGTTTATATCCCGCCCTCCCGAGGGCGGGAAGAGACTAGTTTTGTAAATTTTTAAATCCGAAATTATTTTTGTAAATCTTTAAAAATTAAAATTATACATGCTAAAAATTCACGTATTCCAAAGCAGGCATTCTGCGGAGGCCCATGAAGAAAATAAGCCCAGCACCAGCGCTCCGCCACTCGTTCACAGACGATCTGGGCCGTAGAAGCTTGATCCAACGGCCCATGGATAAAACTGAATTACGATCCCACGCTTTGGTCCTCCACTGGGCCGGATGCTTTGCTTGCAGGATTTCGTTGGGCCGGAACGGGATTCCCACCAACGTACTGCTAGGCCGCAACAGAATTCTGATGATCGTGATGGGCCGGTTGGTTGGAGTGGTACTATTCGCAAGGACGCGGCCATCCGTCCACCACGATCCATGATGATCACCGAAAACGAACGGAAAGAGAGGATTCGAGGTTGACATGCCACCAACTAGAGTAACATATCATCTTGTATATAATACCGTGGCCCACACGAATACATGATGATATGGCTATCAGCTTGCTTTGCTTTTGCCTTGCTTGCTTGCCTGCCTGCCTTTATGCAAAGATATATAGAGAGTAAATTGACAACGATTGGTGCGTGGTTGCCTGGCTGCTCCCGCAGTGCGCGGCTTAATATTGGTTCGCGGCTTTGGGAGTGTGCTGCTGAAGTGCTGATAGCGATAGGGCAATCATGCATATCGATGATTCTTTTTACCAGGAAATCATATCGTTTCTCCATCTTTTGCATATTTTGGCTGGACAACAGCCTACATTACACGCATGTACTCCATTCGTAGCAAAATAGATCAACTTTTATATAAAGATTTAGATATAAGCACTGTCAGACTCAGAAATTTTTACTAGCATAGACAAATCCACAAAGGCTGCGACAGAGGTGATTAATGGATAAGCGAAAAACGACAACTTGTATCGATAAACGGTAGTAACCCGCCGCACGCATGGACAGGAGAAACAAGCTTAAAGGGATCCTAACCAGTAGTATAAAAGGTTTCATGTTTCTCTCTCAACTTAGTCAAACTTATAAAAATTTAACTTAAAAAAAATATTTTGACTTAGAAAATATCATCATTAATTACTCAGTCATCGGTATTATCGTTGAATGCCGATTAGGTTTAGTTCTCGTTGAAAATCAAATGTCAAAGTCAAACAACGTCATCTTGAAAAAAACCGTACGAAAGTACAACCGTTTTGCATCTTGTCCATCCGATGTCTGTTTTTTCGTTCATCCATATAAAAGGTTGAGATTTTCGTTGCACAAAATGTTGGGAAGTCATGGTGGGCCGTGGGCCCCTTGCAGTCCAGCCCGGGCAGGGGCACAGGATCGTCGGGCCTCAGACCCGCCACTGGATATAAGGTATGTTTAAATTCATGTATAAAAGTGGAATTTCTTTTTCCTTAAACAGCAAGAGTACGTACTTGTGGAGATTATGGTAATCGGGTATCTACATGGCAAGCTTATCCGACTGAAGTTAGGGATAGGTTGCGTCTGCCATATCTGTAAACCAAACATGACTTGGGGGTTACGTTGCCGATAGAGATAAGGCAACAGCCCATAGTCACGGTTTGGTAAGATTGAGGAAACCGACTTAGAGTAAGATAGGGTTTCCGATCTGTAAGCCCACCTCCTAGGACTATATAAGGGGGGTAAGGGACGTCCTTTGAGGGATATTTAGAAGTTAGATCAGCTTTTAGCTTTCAGTGTTAGATCACGAGATCAATAAAGACACTCGGCGGATCGAATCCACCAAAACAGGAGCAGGGTATTACCTCACGAGAGGGCTGAACCTGTCTAAATCTTCTTCTCCTTCTAACCCATTGTGCTTGGCGATCTTGACTGCGACCCCATAAATTACATTGCCGAAACCAAGTTTCGATAGTTGGCGCGCCAGGTAGGGGCTGCGCGTCGAGACTTCTTCAACAATCTCGCTGACAAGCGTGATGGGATCTTCTTCAGGATTCGGCGACTTCGCTGCCGACAACTTTGACAAGCACTCCTCCTTCGACTCAGATTCGAACCAGTCGGAAGGAGAGACCCACTCGGCGCCGTTCGGGCTCCCGAATAGCGCCGAGATCTTCGACGACATCTTCAAATCCAAGATGCGATCTACCCTCCCCAACGAAGGACTTCACTCGGCACCGTTCGGATTGCCGAACACCGCCGAAATCTGCACCGATCTTCTCGTCTCCCCAACGGAGATGATCTATTCGAAAGAAGACCTCCCTGTGTCGTTTGGATTTCCAAACGCCGTCGAGATCTACGGCAAACTCCTCTCCCCCGAGTCGAGGTCGACCCACTCGAAGGAGCCCGCATCACCAAGCTCTGACTCGGACTGGAACGATCCAGACCCGGGCTACCCAGGATCGAGGAAGATCGCTGTCATCCTCCAGCCGTTCGGCTCATGCTCATCTTCGGAGCTCAACGAATATCTCAGCCCCGCCGGCTTTGACGACCTCTATTGCATCCCCTCGACGAAGCCGACGACTCCGATCGCCAAAAGGACTACGGGCCGAAGTGCTGATGTCCTCATGGCCGGGCCGGACGAGTCCGACTCGCCCATGGCCCGTAGGCTTGCCGAGGAAGAGCGAGCCAAGATTGAGCAGAGCGCAAGCCGGCCGAGGAGGAGAGGAAACGCAGGAAGATGTCGACAAAAGAAACCAAGATCTACTGACAATGGACGATCCGCCCAGAGGCTATCCTTCAAACGCGGGTCCGCAACACCAACGTCTTCCAGACGCCACAGCAGAACGCTGTTGCCGCCCTCACACTCTTGGACACCGTCATGGAGACGTCACCCCGACGTGACTCCAATATTAGATAAAATCAAGACCATCATCACAGCTACGGCCAACGGTCATCCCACCACCTCGCACGAAGGCCGATCGAGTCCGTGGCCGAAACGCCCGACAAAAGCCGACTCCCGCCTCTAAGGTCGGGAGACTACAAGATGCCCGAGCGCCGGTCCACGACTAGGCCAAGAGGCCCACGTCACGAGTCCACACGTAAGTACCAGAGCAAACAAGACTCTCGCGACAAACGACATGGACGTTCACCCGTCCACCACCGCGTCCGTCGCAACAACGGCTCCGCTACCCAACCGCCAATCAAGACCCCGCCGAGTGATCTGCGGAAGTTCTCGATCGTCGCTACCGGGAGCGAGACCGACGCACTCGGGAAGATCGGAGGGGATCACCCGATAGCGGCGATGACGGAGTGCCGCTTTCACTGGGAGCTTCGCCAAGTGCACCGGCCGAATGGTTTTAAGCCAACAGAATAGAGAAATATGACGGCAAGACCGACTCCCACAGTCGTGGCTTACCGTGTATACTCTCGCCATCCGCGCAGCAGGCGGTGACAACAAGGCTATGGCCAACTATCTGCCCGTGGCCCTTGCCAACTCAGCCAGGAACTGGCTCACGAGCATGCCAAGAGGCTCAATCGGCTCGTGGAGCGAGTTGAGGGACCACTTCATCGCCAACTTCCAGGGCACCTTCGAGAGGCCCGGCACACACTTCGATTTATACAACGTCATCCAGAAGCCGGACGAGCCTCTAAAGGATTACATCCGGCGCTTCTCCGAGAAGCGCAACAAGATACCCAACATCATCGATGACATCATCATCACCGCCTTCCAGAAGGGAGTCCGTGATGAGCTGTTAATCGGGAAGTTCGGGCGCAAGCCACCGAAGACGGTGAAACAGATGTTCGAGACGGCGAACTCCTACGCAAAGTCCAACGATGCCATCAAGGCTGCCCGTCAAGACCGGCCCGACAGGAGGAAAGACAAGCAGGCGGGAGGAAGCCGCAATCCTAAGAAGAATAACGGCAACAATAACAACCAGGGCCAAAAAGACCGCAAACGCCGATCCGAAGACCTAGTGGCCGCAACCTCCAACTCTCAACGCCGCCCCGAGTCGCCGCCTACGACGCCATCATGAACGCTCAATGCACTCATCATCCCAATCACAAGCACGCGGCTAAGGACTGCTTCATCTACAAACAGTTCGCCGAGCAGTACGCGGCGCAACTCAACAAGAAGCCGACTGATGAGGCTGGTCCATCGGGCGCCAAGAAAAACAACGCGGCTGAGAATGCCGAATCTTTCCAAGACCCTGTGGGAGAGCTCAATCACATCTTCGGGGGCAGTTAGCCTATGAATCCAAGAGGAAACAAAAGCTAACCGACCGAGAGGTCAACGCGGCTCAACCCGAAGTCCCTCGCACTGCGATGGTCGGAAGTGGCCATCACTTTTGACCGCTCGGATCACCCCGACCGAGTGGTTCACCCGGGCGCTATCCACTCGTCCCGGATCCCGTGGTCCGCAACATCGGCTCAAGCGCGTCCTCATCGATGGGGCGGCGCCCTCAATATTCTCGTTCGCCAAGACCATGGACGAGATGCGATTCCGAGGGCCGAATTGAAGGCAAGCTCACCCTTCCACGGAGTCATCCCGGGCTATCATCTACACCACTCGGGCACATCGCCCTCCCGGTCACCTTCGGGGCTCGAGAGAACTTCCGAACGGAGAACGTCACTTTCGAAGTGGCCGACTTCGAAACGGCTTACCACGCCATCATCGGAAGGCCCGCACTTGCCAAATTCATGGCGATCCCACATTACACCTACCTCGCATGAAGATGCCGGTCCCAACGGCGTTATCACTCTTCGCAACGATGTGAAGCAAGCCTTCACTGCGACAAGGAGAGCTGCGACATGGCCCAATCTCGCGAGAGATTGCGTGGCCGGCAAGAAGTCCGATTGGCTGCATCGACTTCGGCAGAGGGCGAAGTCCCCACGAAGAAGATAGCCAAATCGGGATCCGGCGATACCAAGACCAAGAAGATCTCCCTTGATCCATCGGATCCCTCAAAACCGCCGTAATCGGCGCGAACTAGATCCCAAATAGGAAAGCGCGCTCGTCACCTTCCTCCAAAATAATAAAGATGTTTTTGCTTGGAAACCATCCGATATGCTGGAATTCCTAGGGAGGTGATCGAGCACTCTTTGCACGTCAAAGATGACGCCAAACCGATAAAACAACGATTACGTAGATTCGCGCAGATCGAAAGGACGCTATCAAGGAAGAGCTCACAAAGCTCTTGGTTGTCGGCTTCATCAAAGAGGCCCTACATCCCGACCGGTTAGCCAACCCGGTCCCGGTCCGCAAGAAGACGGGGCAATGGCGCATGTGCGTTGACTATACCGACCTCAACAAAACCTCGTCCCAAAGATCCATTTGGGCTGCCTCGCATCGACCAAGTCGTAGACTCAACAATGCCGCCAACTCCCGAGCTTCTTGGATTGTTACTCGGCTATCACCGGATCGCTTTGAAAGAATCCATCGCTGAAGACATCGTTCATCACGCTGTTTGGGGCTTATGCTACATCACCATGCCTTTCGGCCTCAAGAACGCCGGCGCCACATACCAACGCATGATCCAGAGATGTTTCCAGACGCAGATCGGCAAGAACGTGGAAGCCTATGTTGACGATGTCATCATCAAGACCAAGCAGAAAGAAGACCTGATCGCTGATTTAGAAGAAACCTTTGCAAACATCCGGGCCTTCAGAATGAAGTTAAACCCGAAGAAGTGCACTTTCGGCGTCCCATCAGGCAAACTGCTCGGCTTTATGGTGTCACATCGCGGCATTGAAGCCAATCCAGAGAAGATCAACGCTATCTTGACCATGAAGCCTCCGAGTAACCAGAAGGATGTCTAGAAGCTCACTGGCTGCATGGCGGCGCTAAGCCGTTTCATCTCCCTACTCGGCAAACGAGGCATGCCCTTCTTCAGATTGCTAAAGAAAACGGACGACTTCCAGTGGACCGCGGAAGCCCACAAGGCCTTTGAAGATTTCAAGGAATTCCTTACAACGCCGCCTGTCCTGGCCTCGCCTCAGCCCCAGGAGCCCCTGCTGTTGTACGTTTCAGCCACTCACCAAGTGGTTAGTACGGTACTCGTGGTCAAACGCGAAGAAGAAGAACGGGTCCAGAAGATCCAGAGGCCGATCTACTTTGTTAGCGAAGTATTGGCAGGAGCCAAAATTCGCTACCACCAGGTACAAAAATTGCTTTATGGTGTCCTGATAACCGCGAGGAAATTGGCACACTATTTTCAGGGTCACTCGGTCACCGTCGTCACCTCCTTTTCACTCGCCGATGTCATCCACAACCGGGAGGCAACCGGGCGCATCGCTAAGTGGGCTTTAGAGCGATGCCACTTGGACTTGACTTTTAAGGCGAGGACGCCCATAAAGTCACAAGCCCTGGTGGATTTTCTGGCCGAGTGGACTGAACAGCAAGAAAACGTACCTCGGGAAGACCTCCAACACTGGACCATGCACTTTGACGGATCCAAGAGGATCACCGGCTTGGGAGCAGGAGTTGTGCTGATCTCCCCGACTGGGGAAAGGCTAAGATATGTCCTTCACCTTCACTTCTCCGCCTCACATAACGTCGCCGAGTACGAAGCCCTGCTGCATGGACTGCGGCCCGCAGTTTCACTTGGGATACGTCGGCTCATCGTGAAAGGCGACTCTCAGCTGGTCATCAACCAAGTAATGAAGGACTGGTCCTATCTAAACGACACCATGGAGGCCTACCGACAAGAGGTCCACAAACTTGACAAGTTTGACGGACTCGAACTATCACATGTACTGAGGCACAACAACGAAGCAGCCGACGAGTTGGCGCAGTTCGGGTTCAAGCGTGAAGTCGCCCCAACAGACGTTTTTGTCGAGCACCTCTATGAGCCAACCATCACGGCAAAGACACCTTCCAACGAACAAGCTGCGAACGAAGTCGCCATGACTGATGCCGACTGGAGGACGCCACTCATCAAATTCTTAACACAGCAAGAGCTGCCGGAAGACCGGGATGAGGCAGAGAGCGTCCGACGTCGTTGCCAAGCATACGTCATGGTTGACTCCGACTTATACAAGAGAAGCCCCTCCGGAATCCTAATGAGATGCATCACGCCCGAGGAAGGACTACAGCTACTCCAAGACATCCACTCGGGCATATGCGGAAACCACGCGGCAGCACGTACTCTGGTGGGCAAAGCCTACAGACAAGGTTTTTTCTGGCTTACCGCGGTCTCCGACGCGGACAAAGTGGTACAAACCTGTGAAGGTTGCCAATTTTTCGCCCGACAAAGCCATGTCCCAGCCCAGGAGCTACAACAATCCCGTTATCCTGGCCGTTCGCGGTATGGGGCTTAGACATGGTCGACCCTTTCAAGAAGGCCCCAGGAGGCTTTACGCACCTATTCGTCGCAATTGACAAGTTCTCCAAGTGGATTGAAGCCAAGCCGGTTGCCATAATTACTGCTGACAAGGCACGAGATTTCTTCCTCAACATCTTGCACCGCTTCGGCATCCTAAACAGGATCATAACCGATAACGGGACTCAATTCACGGGAGACATCTTCAAAGAATTCTGCGAAGACTTCGGAATCAAGATCTGTTATGCATCAGTCGTACATCCCAAAAGCAACGGACAAGTCGAACGGGCCAACGACATGGTCCTCCAAGGCATCAAGGCCCGCGTGTTCGATCGTCTAAGCCCTTATGCGGCAAGTGGGTTCAAGAGCTTCCCTCGGTTCTATGGTCTCTGCGGACCACACCCGGCAGCACCGGCCAAACTCCTTTCTTTTTAGTCTACGGCGCGAAGCCATGTTGCCAAATGAGATGGAGTATGAATACCTCCGAGTCCGCAGCTTCAACGATGAACGCTATGACCCCGACCGAGTGGACGACCTCACCCGACCGGAAGAGGCCCGAGAGGCAGCCTCATCCATCGGCAAAATATCTTCAAGGGCTCCGACGATACCACGCGCAATGTTCGAGCACGAGCTTTCATCGTTGGCGACTTGGTTCTCGCGCAAGATTCAAACCACCAAAGACCGTCACAAGTTATCCCCCTTATGGGAAGGACCATACATAATCGCCGAGGTGACTCGGCCGGTGCATACCGACTAAAGCGTGAAAACGGATCTATGGTGGAGAACTCCCGGAACATCGAGCATCTTCGACGATTTTATGCTTAAATTGACTAAAGTTTCATGTTTTTCTTGATCGCCAACCTCAAGTAAGATGACTTGTTGAGTTAGCAATGGGCCGTACATATGTCAATAAAGCATAGTTTTCCTCATCAACTTTTGTGCATGATTTGGTTTATCATTGTTTAATGTTCCTTGATTCGAGTTCAGTGTCTAAAGATTGAGAGTTTTCTGATGGCCTAATCGAGCTTAGGCTCGATGACAGTCGGACAAAAATTACTTAAGAAATTTCACACAAAAACTCGGATCAGGGCGTTAACATAAATAAACTAAATATTCACAAATTCACATCAGAGCATCACAATCGCACAATATTTACAAGACAATGTTTATGAGGCAGATCAAAGTCGGAAGTTATTCACCACATCGACAGAAATCTTCTTCGCCGACTCCTGCGCTTCACTCAGCATGTCCAGGGCCTGCTCATCCGAGGTCCCGTCAGCGAAGCCCTCTTCGACCGAGTTGATATCCACTCGAGGGTAGAGAGACTTGGTCTGTGCAAGAGCCAGACCAGCCCTCATGTTGGCGGCCTCGGTGATGTTCGCCAAATATTGGTCAGGGGCCCTTCGCAGCTTGTCAAAGATTTCCAATGGCTCCAGCGAGCTAGCCCCGACCCCCTGGTAAAACAAAGATTGCAAGATTGGCGTCGCCGCGTTAGCAACCTCTCCCCGGACCTCTCCGGCTCGTTTGACCCTCTCAAGAAGCACGTCGTATTGAGCTCGGGTCTTGACTTTGTAAGCTGCCAAAATAATCTGATCACGCAAAGTACTCGGAAATAAAGCAGCATAAAGAATGTTACTTTGAAGAAGCCTACCTTCAAACTCGGTCTCCAACTCGGTCTTATCGAGGCTGACTGCCTCCAGCTAGACCTGGAGCGAGTGGACCTCCGACGAATTTTCTACAAAAACAGAAGGCCATTAGCGACCAAGATCAGCACAGAACCCATAAAGAAATTGGGAAGAGTGGACTTACTCCCGACTGAACCGCGGAGGTCAAGGTTCTCCTCCCGGAGTTCGGCTATTTCCTTCCTCAGAGCCGCCTCCCTCGACGCGGCCTCCTCCTGAGTGGTCTTCAGCTTCCGCTGGACGTCCTCCAAGGAGTTCAGATGAGGAGCCAGCTTCTCCAGCACCTCGGACTTCGCCATGGATCGGCAATATTCCTTCTACACGCGAGATCCAAGGTTGACCAACTGAAGAGAAGCAATAATACAACAACAGAAGAAAGATCAAGGCTTACGTTGAGTAGCCAAGTCGCCTCGTTTAGGCTGTTGACAAGGGCATCCCTTTCTTCGCTTTCGGCCTGCTTGTCCAAGACGATGCCCTGCCTCTGGCCTTCCGAGTCCCGCCACTCGATCTTGATCAGGGAACCTGTGCTTCGAAGACCGTAACCCGGGATTTCCTCTACTGTGGTCGATTAAGAAGAACAGATGAAGACACGAAAGATTTAAACTAAAGAGTAAAGACAAGACTTTGATTCAAAACTTACCCTTCAGCGCCAGCACTCTTGGGTGGAGCAGCCCGACCGCCTCCTTCTTATGGCTTTTCGCCGATGATCCTCGCCGGCGACTGAGCCACGACCTGTGGTTTCCCGCCGCCGTGGTTTCCGTCGGGACGTCCCGGGCGGTCGGGGCTCTTTTCTCGGGACATCCTTCTTGGGAGGCGAGGGTCTTCGCCGGAGCACTCTCGCTCGGGAGTGGGCTCCGGGGTCTTGGCTCCGCAGCTTGGATGCCTCGGGAGCGCGGCGGAGTAGGCCCTTCACTCCTTTCGGCAGGATCTATATCCTGGGGCCTTCTGCAACAACAAATGCAGTTAGAATGAAGACAAAGAAAATTTTCAACAAAGGTTCGAACTTCAGTCATGAAGCACACCTGGACGACCGGCGGATCTTCGGTGCCGCCTTCGGCGATGGCCTTGGAGGAGGAGTCTCGACTGGAGGAGCCGGGACATCATCGTCCGAGTCGTCAATTACGAGCCTCCTCTTGCTCGCCCGCTTGTCGGTGTCCTCACTCGGGGCCGCCCGCTTCCCGACTGGATCGCTTTGAATCTTTATCCCGCCAGTCGGCTTCTTGGCAGGGCGAAGCGGCACGTCATCATGAGGCACCTTGTACGGTTTTGAAATAACAGAAGCATTTTCCTGCAAGAGAAGTTCTCGCAATGCTAAGAGACGTGACATCAAGATTTCGACACAACATAAAGAAGTCAGTCGGCTTACCGGAGGAGGAGGCCGGTGGATGCTGAAGGGAAGAACCGGCAGCACGAGGGCACGCTCGACTGCGATTCCAGTCGAGAAGATCTTATACATTCGGATCTTCAGGACCTCGTAGCTGAGTGGATCTTGATCTTCCCGATTGGGGTCCTTCCCGCCTTCGTACTCGAAGGCCGGCTTCGACCGCTCTTTGATTGGAGCCAGTCGGCACCTGATGAAGTGCCGAGTGATCTGCTCGCCGCGAAGACCTTTCTGCTTCATCGCCAGGATCTTCGCTAGCAATTTTGTTGGCCTCATCCCAATCGTGAGCCACTGGAACAGTGCTCCAAGTTTGCCTGGGTATAGGGGGAAGGCCGACAAAGGCTGGCAGGCTGGGTTCAAGATTGCTGATATAGAACCAGCCCGCATGTCATCCCTTGTTGGAAGATTTCAAGGGAAGAGAGGAAGCACTCCTTGCGGAGAGATCCACGGAGTTGAAAACCTGCTCCATCGAACACGCATGGGTGGTCCTTATTCGGATGAGGTTTGAGGTAAAACATACGGCGAAAGAGATGAAAGTGGGGGAGGATGCCAAGGAACGCTTCGCATACATGGATGAAAAGAGCGATGTGAAGCATAGAGTTGGGATTCAGATGATAGAGCTGGAGACCATAGTAATCCAAAAGCCCCCGGAAGAACTCAGAGGTGGGGAGGCTGAACCCGCAATAAAATAAAGAGGTGAACACAACAAGCTCACCGGTGTTCGGGGTTGGGAAATCTTCACCCGCCGTCGGGCGCCAGCCCACGATCTCCTTGGGGGAAGCACGCCGTGCTTCACCATCTCCTTGAGGGTAGATTCCCTCACATCCGATGTGGCCCATTGGTCAAAGGAGATTCTTTTTTCATCCGCCATGAGTGTGGTTTGGGTGGGAAGTGGATCTGGTCGGAAAAGATGGGGTTTGAGCAAGGGATCTTGGGAGTTGGCTACGGAAGCTAGTTTGTGGCAAGGAACGAGCTCCTGGATGGATGGATTCAGGTGCGCGCGAGTTTAGGGTTTTTCGCAGGAGCGGTGAACAGCGTTGTGAAAAGAAAAATTTTTGGAAGACGAAGAGGCGGGGATGACCTCGAGGCTTTATAGAAAGATTTGAGGGTTGCGCTAGGTTTTCTTGTGATTGGGCCGAGCCCATGAGAGAATCTGCGGCCCGGCCTAAGGTGTGGCCCGACGCGTGTCCTTAGGGACTTAAGCGGATGAGCTTAAGCATTTGCCTTGGCAATATGCACGTGTCCGAATGCCTAATACCTTTGAAAATCCTTTCATACCGCGGTTTGCCTGACTTCATGAGAAGCTGGCACGATGCAATTTGGGAGGTGACCAACAGCTAAGCTTTTTATAGCTGCTTTGATGACAAGGACTGTTTGGTTTTTTGGCATTTGATTAAGTGATTATATCAGTGTTGTTTTCCACCTTGATGAAGATCTTTATAGATTGAGACCAGTATTATGGCAAGAGCTATTTAATAACTTGGTCGTGTTTTTCATACGATTGAAAAACTCGTTTTCCCATGAGGGACGATTGAAATACTTGTTCCGAAATAACTCGGGCAGATCTACTCGGATAAGCATGAGCTTACCGAATGCTTTCTACCCATAAGGGTTGATTGAATTATTTGTCCTGAGATGACTCGGGCAAATTCACTCGGATTAGTATGAACTTGCCGGGTAATGAGATTTTTATGATTGCTTTAGTGTGAGCTAAGTATTTATATGAGAATGATTTTTTTATGGTTCTTGACTATGTGATTAGTCTGATTTTGACTAACCATATAGTTGGGGGGCTACACCTAATTAGGTGCATCAGGAGATGCACCTAGATATTTGTTTTTGAGAATTTTTTAGATATTTTCCAGCCCTTCACAGTCTTTGGAGCCACTCGGGAAGATTCGGGCAGAGATGATGGAATCACTCGGCGCCAGAAGCACTCGGCCAAAGAGGATTTTGGCTGCGTAACGTTTTGGTTTGAAGCTGAGTTGTTTCGTCGACTGAAAAGGACTCAGGGGCTACTGTGGAGATTATGGTAATCGGGTATCTACATGGCAAGCTTATCCGACTGAAGGTAGGGATAGGTTGCGCCGCATATATCGTAAACCAAACATGACTTGGGGTTACGTTGCCGATAGAGATAAGGCAACGACCCATAGTCACGGTTTGGTAAGATTAAGGAAACCGACTTAGAGTAAGATAGGGTTTCCGATCTGTAAGCCCACCTCCCAGGACTATATAAGGGGGGTAAGGGGCGTCCTTTGAGGGATATTCAGAAGTTAGATCAGCTTTTAGCTTTCAGTCTTAGATCACGAGATCAATAAAGACACTCGGCGGATCGAATCCACCGAAACAGGAGTAGGGTATTACCTCACGAGAGGGCCTGAACCTGTCTAAATCTTCTTCTCTTTCTAACCCATTGTGCTTGGCGATCTTGACTGTGACCCCAGAAATTATATTGCCGAAACCAAGTTTCGACAGTACTAATCCACTTTAATTTCCATTCATCCTACAGCTGCAGCTGCCCTTTGTATGCTTTTCATTCATCTTGCGATTATCTTGCATACGTAGTATTTCTACTATACTTATAACTCGGGACCTAAAATGAGTAAAAAGAGTACACTTGGAGTACATGCTGTGTCGATCGACAAGTAGCATGGTAATAGATAATCTACTTTCGTGATGGCATAGACCAACTGAAGCAACGCGAGAGCTAAAAACTTTATTTCAGCAACGATCAAAGTAAACATAAGCACACATGATATTTGATATTAGATCACCTAAGTATCGTGACGATGTCAGCATAATATCATAGATACCGACTCTACTCTAATATTTATAGGAATATCATGTCTCTAATATTTATAGGATTATCATGTCTGGTACCTCCAATATCAGATCAGATACCTACTATATCATAGTGACATCATCATGTTGGTACTTCTAATATCAGATTAGTTACCTACTATATCATACTGACATCATCATGTTAGATTATCATGTCTGATACCTCCAATATCAGATCAGGTACCTACTATATGATACTGACATCATCATGTTGTTTAGGTATAAGATGTATAGGATATTATGTCTAGTATTGTAGATACTGGATTTGGTATATATGATATTATGTTGCCATGTTGTCTAGGTATAAGATGTACAGGATATTATGTCTAGTATTGTAGATACTAGATTTGGTATATATGATATTATGTTGTCATGTTGTCTAGGTATAAGATGTACAAGATATTATGTCTAGTATTGTAGATACTGGATTTGGTATATATGATATTATGTTGACGTCGTTATGATACTAGTTATCAGATTCGGTATTTATAACATATCATATTTGATATAAAAGGTATCAGATCCTATACCTATATCTAATCTGGTACCTATATATCACCTATACCTAATTTGGTACCTACGATATCGTGCCGATATACAACGTTATAACATTCGTAGTTTTTTAGTTATTTTAAACTTAACAAGTTTGATATTTTAAAACAGATTTATATAAAATTTTTCATATGACATATGCTGTTTAATCGATTAAAAAACTGACATATGCTGTTTAATCGATTAAAAAACATGCTAACACCAAGAAAAATATTATAGGGCCTTACTACTGTAGGCTGCAGCTACAGCTCGAATGTCCACGGGCCGACGAACCGTTTCTGCTGAGGTCTCAAAAAAGAAAATTCTACGGAAAGGATCTGATCACGACCACGGGCCCACATTCAGTCAAAAAGCGGATTAACGCGGAGGCAACGAATCTAAGCAAAAATGTCTATCTTTCGCGCTAATATAATTGATCCCATTTTCGGTGAACGGACTGATCTACTAATCTGGGAAGTGGACCCGAGATGACATTTTTCCTCCTGAAGGCTTATCGGTTATACCGTAGCTTCAGTTTTTTATGGATCAATGGTTGTCTACAGTAGCATTATTCTGACTTTTTATAGGCCTAGTTCTGTTGGTCTGCGTGGATTGAACTGTGAGAGCGGGACGGCTGTGTTTTTACAATAATAGAGAATAGTTTTGTTTTTTTAAGTAAATTTTACAAAATTACACGTATTTGATTAAATTATTATAAACACTACGTATCTAAAACTTTATATTTAACATTAAATTTATTACAAACTATCAATTTAAGGTTAATTATAACTTAACTGCATAAAAATACGTTAAAACATTAGCGGTAACCAATGACGGAAACAGATAGTAGTATATACATCGTAAATTCAGTGGTCGTGTATAAGGTGATCTTGATCTCATTTCATAATCTACAGTTGAAATCTATATATTTTTTCCGTCTAAAAATGAGTATCTTTTTACTAATCATAAAACAAATCATCTGATTAATATATTTTTTTCGTCTAAAAACTATAAGTAATTATATCATTTTACTACTCATAGATCAAATCATTTAACAAAATAAATGTAGCTCAATTAATTAAATTTTTTCCTGGTAAAATCAACCTATCTATATTTATTAAGTTCTAAAATTGATAAGATCTTTATATTTATAGTTAATTACTTTTTAAATTTTAATATATGTTTATAAGGGTGAGTGCTTTCTACCGTGTTTTACGAAAATAATCGTCTGATTAAGTACTGAACCGTCGGAGTAAATGTTTGAAGAAAAGAGCACGGGAGCACTTTCGGATCTATCCCAAGGAAGCGGTTGCAGCACGCACGGCTGGCCGTTTGTTCGGCAGGAAGCGGCTACCTGACTCTGACGAAAGCGCGCGGCATGCACCACCGCATGCATGTTCCCATTTGCTAGTCCCAAGGAACAGACCACCTACAAACGTGACCAACTCATTCTGGACGTCGTCCATGCACCACCACGTCCATCACCCGCTCTTCTTCCTGCGTTCCCACCGCACCCGCCGCTTGCTGAACAATGGTCGATAAACAAGATTGAAACAATGTTCTATTTAAAATCAGCATCGCACAAAATTCATGGCATGACAACACAATACTGAATGTGCCAGGGTTTACAAAACTGAACCGCCCTTGGAATTCGTTGTACCTATGGTTTCGCGAGAACGATTTCAAAGCGATTGATTTCCAATGAAATTCAATCAAATTATATATATATATATATATATATATATATGAATAAAAAAATTTTGAAATGAAACGCAGAAGATAGTGCGTCTTTCATTTGTATAGCAGAAGAAAATACAAGATTGTAGCCCTAAAAGGCCATAGGCATGAAAGAGAAAAATAAGTAAAGGAAAAACTCGTCCGGTTGGATTGAGACATTAACGCGAGCAAAACGCTCGACTGGAGACTTCACAACAACTCTAAAACAACAACTCACACAACGCAGCCAAAGATTCAAGGCTTATACGACGGCACCCACCAAACATACACATAATTGATCGTCGAAACCTTACAACAGAGTTCCCAGTCAACTGGACATTAGGTAAAGAGATCGCACCACACCGAAAGGGTCACCGCCATGTAGTACCTATCACCGCCGCACCGCTGCAACGCTAAACCCGGCCCAACGGGATGAAAACCACCAGATCCGAAGCTTTGATAGGACTCAACATGCGGGGGCCTCGCCACATCCGCCGTTGGACACCACCTCGTCGCTCGCGGGGCCACGCCACGCCCACAGCTGCACTCCTCTTCGCAGGGGCCACGCCACACCTGCTACCACGCTCCTCTTCATGAGGGACACGCCACGCCACGTCCGCTACTGCACTCCTCCTCCTGGATCTGTTTCTATTATCGCCGTCATAGCAAGAGAGAAAGATGTCCTGCTCCTCCCAATCTCCATCGAACTGTTGAGCCGCCACAGAGAGTCGACCTGGCCTTGTCCATCCTCATTAAGCTTTCCACACAACAGAGAGTCAACCTGGCCTCCGCCTCCGACGGCCACACTTCCACGTAAAATTCCAACCGCCGGTCTTCACAACCGACGGCCTCTCTGCGCCACCATGTGCCGCAAAGATGTGCTTGTCGATCCGGCACGCTTCTTCCTCTCTCTATCTCTCTCTTCTTTCTTGTGCTCTCTTTTCCCCTTTTTTCCACTTCTTTTTTCTTTTTTTTCTTTTCTTCATTTTTTCTTTCCCTCCTTCTTTTTTTGGTTTTTTATTCTTTTTTCTTTCCTAGCTCTCTCTCTTTTTTGTTTTTTTCTTTTCCCTCTTCTTCTCTCTTTTCTTCTTGTCCTCGCGGCCTATGCCACCGCCACCGCTGCCACATCGTCGGGCACCTCGTCGTCGACCTCCTCAGTGGCAACGGGCGTGAGGCCAAGGAGGGGAACGACTTCGGGTAGGGGACGCCATTGCCATCCCCGGTGCCATCGGCCACTTTCCTCCTCGCCGCCACACTGGTGTGCCCTTTAGGCGGCCATCTCAGCGGCAACGGCGGCCGCATCGCGCACATCGTCAGCAGGGACTGAGGTGCCATGGAGCCGGTGTCCGGGCTCGAGACGACGCTGATGCAGGAGGTGCGCACCGTGTCGGCGAGGTCGTACAGCTGAAATTCTCGATCGGGGACGCCGGCGACGGCTCTGTGGGTTCCATGCAGGTGAAAAGGGTACGCGGGGCAGGGGAGCACGACCGTGACGTACAACTCCCAAGGCACAGGACGGGCACACGTGTGCGTCGCTAGAGTTCTTCGTCGTCGTGGACACCACGAGGGTGGTGTTCGTCAGCTCGTCGTACATCACCAAGTGGGACGGGACGTTGTGCGGGCCAGTCGTGGATGACGCCTCGCTCATGTGCGTGTCCCACCAGTAGCCGCCTGCTCGCCGGCTGCTTCGTCTCTGATATGTTCGCAACAGTTCGTGGCTGATCAAATGTATGCACACTTCCCATCCCTGCGCCGCCCGTCGCGGTACACCTGGTGTCGCATCTCTGTCCGCGCCCACCTCCCGCGCGCCGACGCCGCCACGCTCCTCACCGCCGGCGTCGTTGCTCCGCGAAGAAAGGCACGGATGTGTCGCTCGACGAAGACGTCCATGGGCGCGCCGGCCGCGAAGGCATCCTCGTCCACCCTGCAGCGCTGCCCTCCAGGGCGCTACCGTCGCCGCCATCCGCTATCCTGGCCGTCAGATCTGACCGAAGCGGCCGCCGCCGTTGCCATCTTTACGGCCGCCGATTCGTCACCACCGTCGCCGTCGCCCCGGGCAACACCCCCACCACCCGAGGCCGCATGGCTAGAGGCCCGCCGCCGCCATCCTTGCGATCGCGCGGCTTTGCGACGCCGCTCGGGTGGCGACGAGGCGGAGGAGGAGGAAGGAGGGAGAGAGGGGTGGCCGAGCGTCGCCTCCCGTAGTTTTGAATTTGAGCAAGGTTTACCCAGTGGTTTTTATCTCGAGCAAGCTATAAACCTTTGGTTTTCATGAAAAAACATTAATTTAAAATCAGTTGATTTCCGATCAAATTTGACAATTTTTTCTTAAATAACGAAATGTTTAGTTCAATTTTTGTTCTTACTTTGAACATCGTTTATCGAGTGGTTTGTGATCTCTAGCAGATGGAAACGTCCGGTTTTCACAAAACCATTTGAAACCTATTGATTATCAGGAAAAAGAAAAGAATTTAGTTTGTTTTTTAAACAAAAGTTTGATTGAGGTTTGTCGAATGAATTGTGTGATCTTGAGTCGGATTGAAACGTCCAATTTTCATGAAGTGTTTTTTTCCGGTTTTGTATATTCTGACATGGGCTTATAACTAGAAATGTATGTAGAGTTTTCTTTTTTTTGAAAGCAACATAAATGCTTAACTGATTAGATGATCTTATTGTAGCAACTACAAATGTGCTTAAAATAAATGTAAAACTTTTAATTTGTGCAAACCTATATAAATGAGTCGATATCCTGCAAACATTTAATTTCCTCAAGGCTGTCTTGTGATCAGATAAGGAGGAATTGATTCTAAAATTTCTGTCACAATTGGACGCATGGTGGACACAGTCTACGGCGGTCCACAGCAAGACAACCTGCACCCAATAAAACGCCAAGCCACGCCACCAACGGGGAGGGAGCGTGCGGGGTCCATCACGAGCTCCCCACAGTCCCGCACACCACCTCACTCTCCAATCCGACCGCCTCTCGCCACTCTCCACTACGAGAGAGGAAGCTGTAGCTAGCTCGGAATCATTAAATCAATGGCGGTTCGCCGCCGGCGATTCGGCCTCCTCGCGGCCGTCGTGCTGCTGCTCCTTGTCGTGGCGCGGCCGATGACCCAGGCGGCGAGCCCGATAAAGACGGTGGTGGTGGTTGTGATGGAGAACCGGTCGTTCGACCACATGCTGGGGTGGATGAAGCGTCTCAACCCGGAGATCGACGGCGTCACCGGCGGCGAGTGGAACCCGACCAACGCCAGCGACCCGTCGTCCGGGCGCGTCTACTTCGGCGAGGGGGCAGAGTACGTCGACCCGGACCCGGGCCACTCGTTCCAGGAGATCCGGCAGCAGATATTCGGGTCGGACGACGCGTCGGGGCCAGCGAAGATGGACGGCTTCGTGCAGCAGGCGCGGTCGCTGGGGGCCAACATGACGGAGGCCGTCATGAACGGGTTCTCGCCGGACAGCGTCGCCGTGTACCGCGAGCTCGTCGGGGAGTTCGCGGTGTTCGACCGGTGGTTCGCGTCCGTGCCGTCGTCGACGCAGCCCAACCGACTGTTCGTGCACTCCGGCACATCCGGCGGCGCCACCAGCAACAACCCGGAGTACGTGCATTGTTAACCTTCTGCTACTATTTCCGCGTGATCTCTTTTGATGATTCGATATCTATCTTTGGGCTGGCCACGACAAATGCGTTCTGATTCCATCGATCGTTGCGTGTGGACGTACGTGATCGATCGAACCATCGTAGTGTAGTTATTTCAACCTGCTGGGTTTGGTGGACAAAATTATTGATGGATGAATGGTGTTCAGACTTGAGAGCTGTTGTTTGCACTTGCACACTAGGATACGCACAAACTTAATGCGGCCATAGTAATTAAAAAGTTACATTTTGAACAAAACAGATGCCATCTTTTGCTTAGACTGTTCAGTTTTGAATAGTAGTGATAGTTCTGCTAACATAGTTTACCTTGTAGAATTTGAATTGCGGTAGTACAATATACTGCGAGTACTATCTGAATTTTGAGTACTCGCAAAGTTCAGGTATCAGTTGTCAACTAGCGGTCAAATTGGACCGCTTTTTGTCAAAGTCACGTGGCGATTTTACGCCTACACCAGTAAACGTAATTAAGGGGATTCTGTGCACAAGCTAGGTTTTGCTGACGTACAGTAGAAACATTGCCAGAGTTCTCTCTGCCTTGTTCCTTTCCCCTCAAAAGTACACTAGGATAGCAGAGTTATACGGAGCAGTCACTGTACACACCAATTTTGGGCGGTGCTTTGTGCTTCCCTGTACAACATCTGAAAGAGAAAGATTGTAGACAGAAAGCTAACCTACCATCCTGAATATACTCGAGTAGAAGTGTAGAACCAAGGATTTAACTAGTCTGGTGGTCGCTCAACGTTCTAGCTTGCACCTGCCATTCACAAAGATGATGGTGCACAAATCTCTTTCTTCTTTTTTTTTTCAAAATGAAAATACGTCTGATGCATCACTTTTCCATAGATTATAACCGGATTTAGGACCCAAGCAACACCCATCCGATCTGCCGAGGTGACCTAATCAACTTGTGTTAGCTGAACAAATCATCAAAAGGAGAATCACATGCCCTGCAAATCTGCAACTGCAAGAGCACTAACCTCAGTCTCCTGTCAGGCATCACCAAGATAGAACAATGCCAATTATGCCACTATCAGCACAAGACAATGCCAGGATTTGTTGGGAAAAGAAACTCATTTACATATCCACTTGTCATTAGAGAGTACTGCGTTACTAGTAAAAAAACACTTGCACTAGCAACGATTTCGAATTGGGGTATGTATGTCGCCGTGGGCAGCGGGCAGCCTTTGATTAGTTAATTTTCTGATGGGCCGTGCGTCGTTGATTACTAGTACCTGCTTTTGCCTTTCGCTTTTGCTGTCGCGTGCTCCAGACCATCATCGATCAGGTTAATTAGCGCATTACGGTGAACAAGGATTAAATTAGTGCTTAATCGATAAGACATCGATGGCTCGATCCACCGTCCATGTGAAAGCAGTCAAGGGAAAGGAGGCACGCAACGTCGAGAGAGTGGTCCCCTTTCCGATCCATGGATGACTGACACTGCTCATCGTCTCGCTGCTAAACCATGGCTATAGTATGGATGGTCCCACCTGACAGTGAAATAGAGTTAGTGACAAGCAGCGGATCGGATTAGAATACGTGTCAGGAGGCATGGCACAGACCTGGCCTGCTGGCCATGATCGGAAAATATTTTTTTAAGAAAAATATGGTACAGTATTGCGGTGACAACACCAACCACGACTTAGTGTCGCGCGGGGTCATGTGAGTCGTGAGAAACCGAGAAGGTTCATGCGGTGTCGGGCAATTTTATACTAGTGCCTGATCATGGGCCTGCGAAACTTAAGAAATGGGACAATAGTAGTTTGGGCCGCCGGTACACGGATTCGGGCCAATTCGGGTACTTGGATTTTGATGATCAACAAACTTGTTGGCGTGTGTGTGGTGGTCTGGTCGTGCAGGCTGCTAGCGAAGGGTTACCCGCAGCGAACGATCTTCGACAACGTGCACGACGCCGGGCTGTCGTTCGGCGTCTACTACCAGGACGTGCCGGCGGTGCTCTTCTACCGCAACCTGCGGAAGCTCAAGTACCTGACCAAGTTCCACCCGTTCCACAGCGCGTTCCGCGACCACGCCGCCCGTGGCTCCCTCCCCAACTACGCCGTGGTGGAGCAGCATTACATGGACTCCAAGTCCCACCCGGCCAACGACGACCACCCGTCGCACGACGTCTTCCAGGGCCAGATGCTCGTCAAGGAGGTGTACGAGACGCTCCGCGCCAGCCCGCAGTGGAACCAGACGCTCATGCTCGTCACCTACGACGAGCACGGCGGGTTCTACGACCATGTCCCTACCCCCGTCAAGGGCGTCCCCAGCCCCGACGGCATCGTTGGCCCGCCGCCGTATAACTTCGCCTTTGATCGCCTCGGCGTCCGCGTCCCCACCATCGTCATCTCCCCCTGGATCGACAAGGGTACAGGTCAGTGAGTAATTATTTTTGTTACTCATAAATTATTTTCGTGTGTTTTTAACTGACAAATCTTGATGTTTTTCAGTTGTTCATGGGCCAAACGGAAACCCAACCCCGACGTCGGAGTACGAGCACTCGTCGATCCCCGCGACCGTGAAGAAAATCTTCGATCTGCCGCAGGATTTCCTGACTAAAAGGGACGCCTGGGCTGGAACATTTGAGAGTGTAGTGCAAGCCAGAACTGAGCCAAGGACAGATTGCCCAGGTAAGACGGCCATGAAAGACTCCAGTACGTTCAGTTGCGTACTGCGAATGATTGTATCGCCTTCAGAAGTTGTTCACTTGGCACTGCCCTTTTATCGGTTGATGCAATGCAGAGCAACTCCCAATGCCGATGAGGATACGGCTGACAGAGGCGAACGAGGAGGCGAAGCTGAGTGAGTTCCAGCAGGAGCTGGTGCAGCTGGCGTCGGTGCTCAACGGGGACCACCAGCTGAGCAGCCTGCAGGACATGATCAGGGACAGGATGAACGTCAGGGAAGGCATCACGTACATGCGGGGCGCTGTAAAACGCTTCTTCGAGGCCGGCATGTCAGCCAAGAGGATGGGCGTCGACGACGAGCAGATCGTCAAGATGAGGCCATCGCTCACCACCAGGACATCCCCTGCGATCGAGCAACCATAGAAATAGAAAACAGCAATAGAAGAAAATAAGGATACAGATTTTATTATATATGCTGGAAAAAATCATGGTGCTTGCATATATATAGCAGAGCCAGCAAGGAGTGCTTTGTTCTAGAATTAGTCGAGATTTCTCATGGATCGATCTATATACATGGCCGGGCTGTACAAATTTATGAAACGTTAATTATTGGCTTAGTATACAGATCGATCGATTGCAGTGTCCTTGGCATTTTAGCAATATATATTGTCCATGTTCGTGCATTGCAACATATATTATTTTATTTTATCATAATTATTTTAAAAGTTAAAGTTTTATGTAATTTTAATTTATTTTTTTATGTCCTTACCTAAGGTCTATTGTCTGACACACTTGCAATACTAAACATGTTTGCGTGAGTGATTTGGATTTAATTTAATTTAATTTGAATATCAAAGGTGAGTTTGTTTTTTATTACAAAATACAAACTAAAACTAGTATATAAACAGCATCATATAAAAAAATCTAATGTGACTAACTCTAACTTTGCACATAAAATTATCACAAACCCAACGAGCTCGGTCAAATCTACGGCAACATCTAACTATTCCTTTATTTTCCCAACTATTCCTTTCTTTCCCCACTTATTTTTACGAGGCAGCCCAACCCAATATCCTTTTGCTTCTTGTTTTTTCACGTGAGACTCAGCCAACATTTAATAATATTAATATTATATCATAGTCTCGTAGATGCGGGCGGATAGGAGGATCACATCGCATCGTGTCCAGCTCTTGTGCATGGAGCAACGGTGTTCCCGAGGGAAGAGACAGAGAGACATAGTTGCGGATGGTTTATTAATATAAATAATAGTTAGTAATATTAATATTTATATTAATAATATAATATATTAATATTAATATATAATATAATTTTATATATTAATATTTATATTAATATATTAATATTAATTATAAAATTAATTTTATTATATTTTATTTATGTATATAATAATTAATATTATAATTATAATTTTATAATAGTGTATATATATATATGTTTATGTGACAGTGGTGGCATTGAGACTGTGGGTTAATTTTATTAACACTTAAAAGGTTTTCTGCAAAATAGCCAGGCCGACGAAAATTTTGGGTATAAACACTCTTTTTAGCATTGGGACTACGGGTTAATTTTATAAATACTTAAAGGGTTTTCTGCAAAATAGCCAGATAGACAAAAATTTTAGATACTATATATAGATTTCTGACAGAATAAAAAATCTGTTCTGCCATACATACATGAGGAGAAACCAGAGTATTGGGTACTCTACTCCGCAGTCTATGCCAGACGACGCTCAGCCAAGGCTCAGTTCTTTTTAGCTACTCACCACGCTTATCGCGAGAATACTCTTTTTCAAAACTTTCTATTCATTATTTTTTAAAAAATCAAATAAACCCATGTTTTTATTTATAATAATTAATACTTACTTAATCAATTAATCGTAAGCTAATCATCTACCATCTTGATTTATGTGCGGCCGTTAATCCAGGCACAACGCTATTATAAATTTGGTCTTCGGCCTAACCGAACAGGCCGAATACACATATGTTGTGCAGGACTGTTTGTTGACTCCATGTTTCTACTCTCTTCGTAAAAAAACCCATCATATTAAAAATTTGATATCACCTAAGAATCTCCATCTAAATTGATCTTTTTGGACGAAAGAAGTATGCCTCTAGATACCAGTGGTCTAGCCACCTGGTTGTGCCTTTAGACTTCAAGCAGGCCCCACTTAACGTCTCTTAGGATATTTTCCTGTTGCGGTAAAACCAGCGTGGAGCTCAATGAGCTAGTTCAGACTTACAGACGTGCACAGTGCTTTTTACTCCCTACGTCTCAAAATATAACAAATTTTAAAATATAACAATTTCTTCACTGATATTTTTTTCACAACCAATCACAACCCTCTAATATTCAATTTTCTCACATATCTTTATTTTTTTAACCAATTATAACATCTCTACCATTTAATTCTATCTATTTTTTTTAATAATTATGTTTGGTTCGAAGTTTTTTTTATATTTTAAAACGAACTACGAAGAGAGAGGTGAGGGGGAGGGGCAACCAAAGGGTATAAAGACCCATTTGTAGCTCAGTATAAAGGGTTGGATGATAGATTCAGCGAAAGCTTAGGCTTCTCACCTAGCTCGAGACTCGAGAGCTCTACATACTTTGGATGAACTTTTCATACAGTAGCCAAGAACAGAAGTAGGTTTGTTGTCTTTCGGTAGTTTTGAACATGTATATGTGATCTTATGTTTTTTTCCTGATTTCCGAGCACTCCCAGACACGCCGATTGTACAAAACGCCCCTGCTCGATCGCAGACGAGTAATTTCTCACGTCTGCCGGTGCCCGGTGTTCATACGCCGACAAAAAGTATATTTGATGAGTGTAATAATTCCATCATCGTTGGAGTGCACATCCCATTGCATCAATGCATAGATCGTCCATGTGCTCTGCCTGAGCAGAACACAGCAGCATCCATAGCTAGCAAGCACAAACGCGATGAGTTGAGTATGCCTTGAGCTCCTCATCTCGTCGCATGCATGCAGCACTACGGCACTAGCTCCTGCCTCCCGCAAACCCCATCGATCCTCCCACTATCCCAATCCCAACCACCAACACCATGGAGTACGTACAGTTTGTGCAGGTCACACTCGTACACCACAAACGCGGCAAGTGCGCAGCAGCCACATGGTCTGGAAGAGGCGGTCTGGATCGATCGAGAGCTGACATACATCAAGGACCCACACGGCATCGCAACAATTTCCTTCAGAATCTGGGTAATCTTGGGAGTTGGAAAGCATTTTCTTAAGCTACTCCGTACAACTTACCAATACGTAACCAATACCATGAAAAATAATTTTAGGACGAAGACTTTTACATTTCTACCTTGTGGTACAAAAGCTAATTTAATCTCCGCGCATTACGTTTTTTCCCATCAATCAAGCGACCAGCTTCGTCCGGCCGTCAAAAAACATCCCGTGCAACAAGCCAACAACACCAGGCATGGTCTTTGGTTTTGAGCCCTATCTAATCTAACTGCAGATAAAAACCAGCTAGGCATACCCGCCCTCTATATCGAGATAATTTGGTCGGTGATTATTGATTTCCTTTAATCTCAGGAAACAACCTGTTTTTTTAAGCATGTTTTGCAAATGTTTCATCAGCCACAACAAAAATTTATATTTTAAAACGTTGCTTTAAAAGTATGTTTTGCAAACATTGCTTTTTTTATGTACTCTATTTTTTCAAACTTGTCATTCAAGTCGTTAATAACACGTATATAAAAGTTTTACCAAAGTTATTTTTCTAGGGCTTATCAACCTTACCTTGCTTTTTCTGCTTTTTCAAAGATTAGTCAACACAGGTGTCAAAAATAAAAAGTAAAGAGTAGCTTAGGCTCTCATGCTAGCGGCATCAAATCAGCTTAGGCTCTCGTGTTAGGGTCCAGTTGTTTCCAAAACTAAATTGAGGCTCGAGACATATAGGCTTGTTAACATCAAAATTGGTTTGGTATGGTTCTTTCTTGGCATTCGATTAAGGAAATAAATCATTCAATCGATAAAAATTTATCTTAAAAATATCGAGTTCAATAAAAAACCATGAAGATCATGACATGTTAATTTAATTCTATCTATTAATTGGACATGATTTAGTAGTTTTTCTTTTATATTTAGAAAGTTTTGTCTCAGTATCCGATCGGGACTTGTACCTTTCTTTTTATCTTTAGAAAACACATGTCATGTTCAATCGAACTTGTATCAACCCGAGGATATAAATATATATACCCAAGCTCTTTGTAAATCATCTCTACATATCAATACAATTACTTTTGGCGCATCGCTATCTTTTTATTTTAGTAAGTTCTCAATTTCAAGCGGGGCAACATCGTTTTGAACTCGGGCGAGAAAGTAAGTTCCATCAATTTCGCTTGTGTCGGTATGGCTACAACTTTTTTGGTTAAGTATGATATTCTATTCAGGTTAATGCAAAACGTTATCTATCTAATATATTGATTTTATATTCAACTGCATCGTTATTTAGAGTCGTATCGACTTAGTTAGAACTTTCTCTGTTAGAACCGATATTCTGACTAAGTTGATGTTTCTCTAATCGCATTGTTGTTTTAGATTGATTGATATATCCATCATATTTATGTAGATCTATCGGCTAAATAGTTTTTTCTTATTATTTTTAATCTTATACTGTCTCGGTTAGGTCCGATCTATCGAATTGTTGTTAATAAGTTTAATTAAAAATGATGAGCCAATCAAATTTTATGCAATGTTTCATTGGAATTCTAGTCGATGAGTTATCTTGTTATACTATTCTAAATATTGTATCGATTTATACTCAGACTTGCATATTTACTAATTAAATCTCTCTTTATCAACTTCAATCTTATATTGTTTTAGATTGGTCCGATTTATCAAAATTGATTTTGATAAAAAACAATTTATTAATGATTGCATTCGATGCATGACAAGGTCATAGTAAATGAATCTAAGGCATGGGATCAGGAAACAAGTGAAAACATGAAGGCAATAATGTCACTAGACCCATTTCAATTGGATTAGAGAGTTTCTTTGCTTATAAGTTAAATCTTAAATGTTGTTGAAGCCTTTACAGTTTGCACAAGCAATAGACTGTTTTGAAGAAATTACATAGCAAATCCACATAAAGAATATTTTTTATAAGAGCTACGATTATGAAATTGAACCCTATTTGAATGATTATCATAATTATAGTTTTCCATTGTAAAGCAGGAGTATTTTTTATAGTTAAACCTAAAGGAAAAAACGAAATAAATAAATTAATTTTAAAATGAGTTCTGAAATTCATACATGCCAGTAATCTATTGGAGTGGTGTGTATGTTATGTCAAGCAATTGTCTCATACAATTTCCAGCATTAGCTGGTCTTTTTTTCTCTGTTTGAAACTTTATATTTTTTTGGAAAAGCATAGCACTGTTTACTTACCACATAACAATCACTTTGCTAATCTTATATCGTTTTTTAAGGAAGAGCAAAAGCTTTGCCGCTTTTATATTAATAGAGCAGGATATCGTCACCGGGGTTGTCATGATAGAGTCTTCCGCCTAATCTTAGATCACATACAATTGAGAACAGATGTATAATTTTCCTCCTCGCTTCATTTGCTTTGCTCGGTGTATATACAATGGTAAGGGAGTAACTTGAAGCATCCCAAAAGGGCACAGCATATTCAGGACAGATACCTGTTTTACATTGATGTGGATATATATTCCTCTTTCTAACTACCCAGTTACAAAGTTTTTTACTAACTGTGATTTACAGTTAAAGGATGAAATTGGACAGGTAGGATCATCTCATTCCATCCACGTTTCATAGGAACTACCGTATGAACTGCTATATATACAACACCATCTCCAAGCTAGCTCCTGGCACCACACTTGACACACCCTCCATTTCTCACACCAGAAGCAAGCAACCATGTCACTCCTTGCATTACCACTTCTCCTAGCCTTCTTGTCCACGTTATTATTGACGCCTGCAACGGCAGTGCGCAGCTCAACGCTGCTGCTGGCACGTTCTCACTCGGTGACGCCCAATGCTGGGGCGCCGCTCAGCGCATGGGCCGCGTCCGTAGCCGCCCAGTCGGCGGCGGACACGGCGCGCATCGTCAGCATGCTCATGTCGGCAGCGGGGCCTCTGGCCAGAGCCAAACCCAAACCCAAGAACAAGGCCAACCCACCCGTGCCGATCGCGCCGGGGCGGCAGATCCTCAGCATCCCAAACTACATCGCCCGCGCGGGCCTCGGCACGCCGGCGCAGACGCTCCTCGTGGCCATCGACCCCAGCAACGACGCGGCGTGGGTGCCATGCAGCGCCTGCGCGGGCTGCGCCGCCTCGTCGCCGTCTTTCTCCCCGACGCAGTCGTCCACGTACCGCACCGTGCCCTGCGGCTCGCCGCAGTGCGCGCAGGTGCCCAGCCCGTCCTGCCCCGCTGGCGTCGGCTCCTCTTGCGGGTTCAACCTCACCTACGCGGCGTCCACGTTCCAGGCCGTGCTCGGGCAGGACTCGCTGGCCCTCGAGAACAACGTCGTCGTGTCGTACACTTTCGGGTGTCTCCGTGTCGTCAACGGCAACTCCGTACCGCCGCAGGGGCTCATCGGCTTCGGCCGCGGGCCGCTCTCCTTCTTGTCGCAGACCAAAGACACTTACGGTTTCGTGTTCTCCTACTGCCTCCCTAACTACAGGTCATCCAACTTCTCCGGCACACTAAAGCTCGGCCCCATCGGGCAACCCAGGAGGATCAAGACGACGCCGTTACTCTACAACCCTCATCGTCCTTCTCTCTACTACGTCCACATGATCGGGATCCGCGTCGGCAGCAAGGTCGTGCCGGTCCCGCAATCTGCGCTTGCGTTCAACCCGCTCACAGGCAGCGGCACCATCATCGACGCCGGTACAATGTTCACGCGGCTTGCTGCCCCGGTGTACGCCGCCGTGCGTGACGCGTTCCGGAGCAGGGTGCGCACGCCGGTGGCGCCGCCGCTGGGCGGGTTCGACACGTGTTACAACGTGACCGTCTCGGTGCCTACCATCACGTTCATGTTCGCCGGGGCGGTCACCGTGACGCTGCCGGAGGAGAACGTGATGATCCACAGCTCGTCGGGCGGCATCGCGTGCCTGGCAATGGCCGCGGGGCCCTCGGACGGCGTGAACGCTGCACTCAATGTGCTGGCCAGCATGCAGCAGCAGAACCAACGCGTGCTGTTCGACGTCGCCAACGGCCGCGTCGGCTTCTCCCGCGAGCTTTGCACGGCCTGATCACTGTGCGAATTGCGTAATTGTATTGTACTGTACGTACTAGCTTGGCCGTCAGCCCTTCGACTTTTGTCTTACCATTCATGAGCTCATTCCACAGTTTATCCAGTTCGGAGTATGTTATTGTTAAGCGATGAGTTAGTAAATAAAAGGATTATATAATCGGTGATTTTCGTGTGAGTCAAACTATGCTTAGAATTCGATTGATCATGTGTATTATATGTAACAGGTGGCTTGTTAGATAAAAAAAAACAATCCCTAAAAAAACAATCCGCCCGTCTAGCTCAGTCGGTAGAGCGCAAGGCTCTTAACCTTGTAGTCGTGGGTATCGAGCCCCACGGTTGGGCGTCCTCTCTTTTTTTGTTCTTTGACAGCACAAGCCCGAGAGTTCTAGGCATACCAACACACGACTTTATTTAAGCAATAACATATCGACAAACTGAATTGATACTCTAGTAGAACTTAGGTTTGGTCAGTGCTAGCACTAGGCAAAGCATTCTTCTCTCAGTTCTGCGACCTACCCTGAACTGCAGCGAGAAACTGTAAAAGTAGGCACAAATTCTTCTCACAGTTCTGGTTGAGTGATTTCTGTTCTGCCCAGTGAACGACCTGTAGTCCAGCTAGCTTAGCTGGTCTCCCAAGACGATGCAGATGCTAAACATGGCCTACCGCACTAAACTAAAAGTTAAGGCTCGATTGTGTTAGTTAAAGGCTTAAAGCTCAGTTCTTCGGTCAGGCCACATGGATCCCCTATAATCTGCCACAACATTCCTTGCATTGCCTTTTGAACTACTCGATTTGACGAAGAGGTAACTATTTTAGGGGGTGTCCATAAAATGAAGCAACCAGATGTCGGCGTTTGTACGTCGATAGCGGGGATCTGATGAGAATGAGATGGCCAGATGGGTCGCATGGCACGATCCGGCCCGAACATGGCCCGATACGACATGACTCGTTAGACACGGTTTTTGAGCGGGCCGTGTCGTGCCGGTCCACGTGCCGCTCCTCCTCGGCCCAAACATGGCCCACGGGATGGTCGTGCCATGCCGTGTCGGTATGGGCCCGGCTATGGCCCATGGGCCGAGGTAGGCTGTTAGCACTGTTGGACACTGTTTTTATGTATTGTTTTGGCCCATAAGCTACAAAAGCGAGCTACAGTACAGTGTTACAGTACTTGTTGTAGTGATTTGCCGCACTAAACGAGCCGTGTCGTGCCTGGTCCACGGCCGAGACGCCGGCCCAGCACGACACGGCAAACGGGCCGTGCCGGCATGGCCCACAGGTCAGCGTGCCATGCTGGGTCAGGCCGAGCTACAGTACTCCCATGCTCGGGCCGGCCCGGCTAGACACGACCCATTTGGCCATGTTTAGATGAGATTCCCTTCTGAGTTCGCATAGAGGGCTAGTCAAGTGAGAGGCTAGGGATGGGCGTGATAAGGACCCGCTTGACTCATTGGCCCATCCAACAAAATTGACTTCAATGGGTAAATGGGCCGGTCCAAAATTTAAAAGGATGGCTCCAATCGGTAAGGAGTCCAAGCCAAATAATCGTGTCTAGTCTCCATCAATCCCTCCTGGCTCTCGCATTGCACAGCGCGGCGCCACCGTCGCCGCCTACGTCCCTGCACGGCACGGCGCTCCCTCCTTCTCCTTTCTCCTGTACTCTGCACCGGCGCGACAACAACGCCTTCTACCTTTTCCTATACTCCTTCCGGCGCGACAGGGGCACATCCCCTCTACTCCCATGCTCTACGCCGGCACCACCACCTGTCACCTTCCTCTACTGGCGTCGGCCTCCACACGGCGGCACCTCCTGCGTCCTCTCGGCTCTTCCCTTAACTTTAGCATGGAGATTTGACGAGGAAGTCAACACTGGCGTTGATCTTGGTAGGTAGACATCCTATTTTTGAATTTGATTCAAGAAAGCAGTTGTTCGATTTGAAGAGTTGAGACCACCTGATGTCTCTGAAAATTCATGAGCGTGTACTATTGAAACTAATTTTCATTCCTGAACCTTTAAAGCTATTGCTGCTCGCTAGGACTATTAGGACTGTTTTGTTTCTTGATTCATTTTTGTGATTTTTGAAGCTATTGTAGTTGTTATGTGCCACTTATGTATCTCGTAGCATAAAAAGAAAATCATCTTAATGTGTTGCCGGTAACAATGAGTAATTAATTGACTTCAATCGTGAAATCAGTAGGTAATTTTTTTACTTAAGTGCCTTTCACTTGGTTTGAGTTGTCTTCTGTTTTCTAAAATCAAAGCTCTAGCAGAATCTCGTCTTCCTTCTAATGAGTCGACCCGTTATACCCAATGAGACCTAGTGGGCCAACCCGTTGGCACCGTTGTAGCCTAGGCGGATCACATGGAACGAGTATGCGTCGCCCCGCCCCAAACCACGCCCATCCCTTGTGAGAGGGTGTTGATGACCAAATTTGCAAGCTAATCCCCAAGTTTGAAGCTACAATTGAAGCAAAATTGGAGGAACGCGCGATTCTCGGAAACAAAATGTGCATCGGTTGAGTCTGAATCGGCTGAGGAGTCAATCGGCTGAGACCGAATCGGATAAGGTGTCTTGCATAGCCGATTCCGATTGAGGTAACTAAATGTGACCAATTCTGGTGGAAAAGCATGAAAATCATTATTGGATTCGGTTTCCAGTGCTTCAGAGATGTTGCCATCTATGGATAAAGTCCTAAAAAGGCAGTTGTATTTTTAAATTAGGATATTTTGTATAGTTTCCTTATAGATTACGTCGGGGGTAACTTGTCCCAGATAATTGTCGCATTTTAAACAGTGTTTGGATAAGAGTCGTGTCCTACAAGGAGTGTGTTTGTAATTGGGTATAAATATGATCCGAGACCATGTAACCTGAATCAATCAACACTCAATCAATACAATTTTGGCGCATCGTCACCTTTTACTTTTTGTTTAATCTCGACAAGTTGTTGCTTCAAGCTGGGCTGCATCAGGCTTCGATCTCCGACAAGAGGTAACTCTTGTTACAAGTTGTTTGCGTTCTCGGGATTAGTGCTTCCATCGTCATGATACTTTAATCTTGTTATCTTAATTCACTTAAGTTATCATATGCATTATATAATCTAGATCAATGTCGCCATCTAATCTCCATCGGCTTGCATCTATTGCTAGATAACAGCCGGCGAGATTAGATGTTAAGGTTGATTTAGATTATATAATGTATTTACCATCTCGAAAGGCTTTCATTAAGCTAATTTAGATCCTATACTTCTTTTGGTACTTAATGTTGTATCGGCTAGGTTCGATCTATTAAGTCGCCCTTAGAATCATAAAGATCTAATTTGCTTCATGACTGCTATTATAGATAGTATCGGGGCTTCAACCGATCTTACCTGATTTAACCGTCTTGCAGGTTTTAGCTTTGCTTGATATGTTAAATCTGCCCATTATATTAAGAAGATTAAATATGTTAAGCTTGTTATCAATCTGTTAAGGCATCTTAATATTTGATTGATTCTTGTTTAATGTATTTAATCTATTATGATATCTTCGTATACAGTAGTATCGGAGTATTAGCTGATACATATTAGATTTATCTCTTCGATTATGCTATAAACATGTATAATCCTTGCCTTATGATATTTTTAGATTTAAGTGATTTATACTGTCTCGGTATATTACCGATCTATCCCAGTCCTTGATTTAAATATGTTTTAAGATTTGGATTATATTCCGGTAACATCTACAACCGATTTGATGAATCTAGTTGCTCCGTTTCAGTGCAAGTTGCATCGGCACAATACTAAAGGGATACGTCGTCGGCCACCAACCGATCGTCTATCAATCTAACTTTGTTTTCTCTTTTTAGTTTCTTGTTGGTTGCAGGAACCTCGAATCAATACTTTGGACCTGCACTAGAGTAAAGCAAATCTCTTAGGCCAGTGCGTAGGAAATTTTCTCATCAACAGAGGGAGAGCTCGGGCCCGTGTTCGATGTGAAACGGATAAACAAGCAAGAATTATACAGCTTCAAGCCACCCGGATAGGTAGCACAATACTACTCTTGATTCCCTCTTTCGCTTGTGAAGGATCTTATAAGTTTATCAACTATTTGGAGTAGTTCCTCTTTCTTCTCTTTTGGATCTTCTAAGAATTTCACAAAATGTGTTGAAGTTTGTCCTCTATAGGCTCCAATCTCCTTCTGCTTGGTCCTAGCTCTCCCTTTATACTTCTTGTAGGGGACACCACATGACCGAATTTCAAGGGAGAGGCTAACTTTACACGGATTTAGTAATTCCCTTTGTTGCACACTCTGTTGGCTTCAAGACAAGCAGAGATGAAGGCCACTAGCTAGGAACGAGGCATGCTCGATCCATGCAGGCAAGCAGGGATAGGGTTTTTGGGGTGTGACAGCCTGCCAATGACCAGTAAAGACGGTAAAAAGGTGGGCCCTAACACGGACGCAATAGTCAACTGTATCCCTCGGTTTCCCATGCCCTTGTCAGGACTAGTAAGGTTCAAAGTGCCTAGCACCGAGGTAGATAAACGTCTCCTCACCCATTAATGAGAAGGCATCAAGGAGGCAAGCCAAGTTATGTCGTTCGGCCTCCGTCTGGTAGGATGGCATGGGTTCCCCCAAGGCCAACCCAAGAATCAGTCCATGTGTTTTAAGGCGAGCCATGTGGCAACCCAATCTAGCCCATCAATGAGCCGGGGAAGAGGTGACATGGCACCAATCCATTGAGCGCTATCTGCAACGGATACTTTTGTTCTTGTGTCACCGACACTAGAAGGGATTATTATCTTTTGATTATTAAGCTTTTCCTTCTATCTTAGAAAGTACAAAATGTTGAGAAGTGAAGAGTATCTACAAGAATTTTGGCCAACAGTTCTTTTTTCTTGGAGAGGGGCTTGATCCCATGTTCCCCATTAGGGATCAACCATGGTTGACCACGTTTATTACATATCTAGTTGTGCTCTAATTTACAAGACAACATTGAATAAGATAATGGACAAAACCACAGCCTATAACTCCACAAAGGCATGGATGTACTGGATGTCACCCATCATGGACAAGCAATGCCAAAATCTACACGTCTCTACCACCATGAGTGCGCCAAGCCGTCGTCCTCCACCTTCCGCTCATCACTGTCGTTGGCATGATTTCCACCCTCTGCTTGTCACATCGTTAGCATGCCACACGTGGACCTTCGTTGTCCGCTTCTCACTGCTCTGTCTTCTACCCCATCATTGTCAACATTCTACTTTGTTGTTGTCGTTGGGTGTCGTCCGCCACCTCTATCATCTCGTCAAAATAGAAGGGAGAGATAATCCCTCGCTTGCATGTGTGCTCCCCTTGCGAGCCCCCAACGCTGTTAGGAGCCTAGTCAATAGTGAAGGCTCTGGATTATACCGTCATCCATCTCTCATCCTTCCTAGTCCAACGTCTCCGCGCCAATAGCGGAGTAGGGCGTCGCCGTCATGTGTCTCTCCCTTTATCTGCAGAGAACTCTATGTCGGGCGCCCGATCTAAGTGGGAAACATTGGGCGTTGTTCACGCCATCTGATCTAGGTGGTGGGTATGTTTCTCTTTTCTTTTGCACACTACTTATTAACAAAAGGTTTTAAACTTCAAATTGTTTCTTCTCATAAAATGATCATTTAATTTACTATCCAATTACATCATTAAATTCATGGTAATTAAATTTTACGACAAGACCACACATGTTTATATTCCGCTAAATAATATTTAGCTTTTTAATGATTTTTATAATATTGCATTTTGTTTTATTTAAATGTTTCAACTAGTAATATTCATGATGTGTCACTTTTTAAATTTGCAAAATATTGCACGTTTTTGTTCTTTAAATATTTCAGCCAATATTTTATAATGTTTCAACAGTTACAACTTAATTTTTACACATGATATAAAAATGTTTCAACCAACAATGACCTTTTTCAAATATATCATATTGTTTATTTGATGTTTCAATTTTTAAGAGTCAATGTTTTATGCGAGTGGTTATTTGTTGCAATAAGTATTTTTTAGAATATCGTATTTCTCTGAGACATTTTATAACGTGAATTGAAACAATTTTCTATATTAGGGATGAAACAACGTTTGATTTTTTATCAAAATATAATCATGTAAAATTTTGTTGTAAAGATTTGATTGCAAAAAATACAATGGTGTAATCGGATCGTAGATCAAATAATTATTTTAGGAGAAAAAACCGTTTAAAAGTTTATTGTCTAAAACTTGTATGCGAATAAAGATTAACGATATGTGCAAGAGGCTTGCATATGTATACGGATGTGGAGAGAAAGACATATAGAAAGGTTTACATGCATGCGGTTGTCTAGACTGTAAATACGAGAGAGCTAATGTGTTGCGGATGACAAGGACTATGGAGCGGTAGTATTCTCCCATTTCTCTTCGTTTATTTACGAGTATAGCGGCATACGTCCGGGGCATTGAATACGGTGCGTAGCATTCCTTCTCGATAAACATGGATATAGCTTTGCACGGAATACGTGTCACGAGCGATAGTATTATCCCCTTTCTCTTCGTTTATTCCCTTTTATTTTTGAGAGAGAGCTTTGCAAGGGCTAAAATCGTGAGAAATGGTAGAAGAATAGCAGCTTCAGACAAATTAGGCCCAACGATGGACGTGGCACGCGCGGTCTCCCGTCTCCAGCCCAAAACAGCCCACTGCTGAGGTTAACCGCATGCTAATTGGTTGGGCCTGTTCTTCCACGCTGGTATACATCCATATCACATTACCGAGCTGGGTTTGGTGGATTTGATGGCCCAGAAATTGCTGCCACACATTGGCTTTTGTGCTGAATCGACAGAAAGTCATTATTCTTCCTACTCCACGGAGTACATATGGTTCTTGTCCCGCACAAATCAATCCAAACGAACGGCGATCGCATCCAGTTGATACAGCTCGTGCCTGCAAAGACTTGGCATGAGGCAGCGCTCCCATGATACTCCTACCGGGGAAGGGTTGGTCCATGGTGCACCGCGCCGTTCAGCACGTGAGAGGAGACAGGCGACTGAGGCAGGGTCTTGATGGTGAAGGGCAATGGGCCCGCTCGGCCGTACTGTACGGTGCACGCAGGCCGGCATAGTGATACTCCCCAATCCGACGCATTGCAGGCCCAGCCCGTCAACCAGGCCGGTGCATCCCCACTGACACACACACACACACACATACCCGATTCGATCGCCTTTCCGTGCACCTGCTTTAAATTCGTCGCGTACGGCCTCGGCATCTCTCTGTCACCTCACGCTGACGCGTGCTAAACCCAAGGCCGACCGCGGGGGCGTCGGATCGGATCCTTCCGTCCGATCGACTGTCTAGCTGGTGCCACGTACATCGTCGTCGCTTTCTTCCATGCCGGGCGGCTTTAGCGATCGTTTGACTCGAGAATACACCGCAGCTTGCAAGTCGAAAGCAAATGTGTGGGTGATGCGGCTGCTTTTTCTGCGTGAGCCTGGGCTGGTCACGTGAGTGAGGCTCGAGCAACGCGATGCAGGAGGAGAGGAGAGTGTTTTGCAAGTGGAGTGGGGGACGGCGCGGGGACGTGTCGGCGTTGAGGGAGGCGACGGATAAGACGGCTGCGGTTGGACCGGAGGCCGGCTGGTGCAGGCTTTAATAAGGCAAGGCAGGGGCACCGCGGGGGGGTGCCGCTGTTGTTGTTGTTGGGCCTGCGCGTCCGGTGGCTTTTTGCAGGGTTTAGTTATTGTGGTCGTTGTCAGGACTCATGACGCGCGGCGCGTAGATAAAACAAAAGAAACGAAAGGCCAGCGCCGGCTGCGGCTGCGCCTGCGCATGCCCCGGCCTGGTCCCGGTCCCCCTCCAGCTCCTGCCCGCGCGGGGCTCGAGGTGCCCATCCGCACAGACGACACACACACAGTCTCTCTCTCTCTCGCGCGCGCGCGCGCGCGCCACGCCGCGCACTCTCCTCGGGAACCGCCGCGCCAAAGCCCTCCTCGCCGCGCCGCTCGACCAGCTTCCACCTGCGCCTGCGCGCTTGCACCTGCGTCCGCGTCTCCTCCTCGCGCTAGCGCCCAGCACCCAGCAGGGGTGGTGCGGCCTGCGCCGAAAGTTTCTTTCCCCGTGCCCGGTGGGGTATGTGGTGCCCAGCAGGGCCACCACATCGTCTCTGCATGCGACTCCGCGTGCAATATATGCATACTAGTACTCCACCTCCATCGATCGGCTAACCCCAAATACGCTTGGCTAGATAGATAACGTGCACGTTAGATGGCCGCTCCCTTCCAACGCGGCTACTGGCAGCTTTCGACTTGTTCATGATGCCCCGCTACTATGTCTATGTATCTCAAGCATATGATCGCAAACTGCCGCGCTAGGCCGCTCGCTTAGCTGGTGGTTCTCTACTTCGTGTACTAACTGTGTACTAGTATATGATACATATACTGTGCTATAGTACCACAGTTTGCTGCTGCTACATCAGCTAACTTGCTATTTTATGCAATGGAAGGTTTGTTTCTCGGTTGAACACACAAATGTTGGCCGTATATTTACCCGTGCAAGAAAATAATTAACGAGACAGTACAAGTAACGTCAAAACATTCATTTGCGATTATACAACTGTACAAGTACTACCATCCATGATTCCTTGATGCACCACGGAATGGTTAATTCCAGTGCAAACGAAGTACGTATACAATACGTATGTGTTCCGTCCACAGCATCCGATTCTAAAACAAGATTAGGGTACAGTTGTGCTGCATTTTCATACGATGATAAAGCTTGATGCCTCGTTTGCCGGAACGGCCCAAGTAGAAGCTGACCGACGCCTGGCAGGCCTGCCACATGCAGCGATGACCTTGAGGTGCTGTTGACATTTTAGTCCAGTAACTAAAGATTAGTCTCTGTACTAAAAACATCCTGTTTGGTTGCAGGGACTAAAAGGGACTAAACCTCATTAATTATACTGTAAAAAGACTATATTATTCCTATTCATTTACATCTCATTCGCGCTGCGGAGGAGAGAGAAGGGCATTCATGGGAAAATAAAGTTTTAGTCCCAATTAATATCTTCAAGAGGGACTAATAGACTAATGGTATTTTAGTCTCTTTTAATCCCTCTGTTTGGGAGTTTAGGGACTAAAAAAGACTAAAATGAAAGGACTAATGCATGCTTTTAGTCGCTCAACCAAACAGCCAGATGGACGCGACGCAAGCTCGCACACACCTCGAACCCACTTTCCACGGCCATCGCTCCGACCGTGACACTTGTACAACATCCTTTTACACCCAAGACTGAACCGATTCATTTCTGGCATCCGTTCGATTAGGATAGCAAAAAAGGAAAACGATGACACGAAAGGAAAAAGATGAGCCGTTCCAGTCCTGTGCCTGCTGGCGACTGCAAATGCAAGGCGCCACCGTTAATTGTTTGTTATTCAGTGACAGTGAGTGCAGTAGCTCGATCGATCGCTACCTAGCTACCATCTCCTTCACGTTAGCTACTTTCATTTGTCATTGAAATAAATTTATCTTAAAATTAATTAATATAATAGAGTTTATGAAAGTAAAAAATAATTATACTAAAATTAAATGAAGGAAAACAATTATATTGAGAATTTATAAAAAATATATTTTAGTTTTTTTAATTTTGTATTGATATGTGTGAGTTATGAAAAATAAATTTATTTTTAAACGGATTCATCAGCTAGCACGTCATTAACGATGGCGATGGCGGAACAAGTTGCCGATTAATTATGCCGATCCGTACTCGGTTTACGCGCAACCAGCTCAGCGATCCAGTTCTTTTTTTTTACCCTGCGGCGATCCAGTTCTTCCTTTTACCCTGCGGCTCGTGACGAGCACGGAAGTGACGGCGTTTTACTCTAGTTTTAATGGGGGATAGTTAAGCTGCTTCTGGTTCTGGGTCCGACACTGATCGGGGCTCTGTCTTTCCTGACTTGATCTTTAATTGGGACCAATAAGCAGCGGAATGATGGGATTAACCGGGCAGAAAGGGCTCATGATCTGGTTGCAGAGGCTGGTGGACTGGAAATATTACTACAGTATGGAAGTTACTACAGGTACCGTTCAGAACCTCTCACCATGCCAGTTGTTTCTAATCTGCACAGTACTGATAGTAGTGTTTCGTTCGATTCTGATATTTTAAACAAGATTAAAGTAAATTTTTTGTTACTTTTGATTATCAATAAATGTAAAATAAATATTTAGTTTTAAGAAACTAGAGCACTATATATAGATTTGTCTTTGAAGCCATTAAACATGTATTTATTTATTATACATATATTATAATAAAAAATAAGGTCAAAATATATTTTATAGAATTAGTCATTGTTAAAACATAAAATGATAGAACTGAAGTGGGTAATTGATTAGAGTCTGTAGAAGTAAGTTGGTATTATTTTCGTTTCATCATTTTGACTTCTTTAGTCAAATTTTTATGTTTGATTAAATTTATAAAAAATAAAAACATCTATAACACCAAATTAGTTTTATTAAATAAAATATTAAATGTATTTTGATAAAATATTTGTTTTGTGTTGAAAATATTTCTATTTTTAAATTTAATGGAACTTAAAAAATTTTAACTAAAAAATAAAAATAATTTATAATATGAAATGAAGGGTGTTATCAGAAGTTCATACCCAATTCTCACGTATATGGAGATCAGTAACGTAGTCAGAGTAGTACTGTAATGCTTTTAAATTATGTGTTGCTACCCATTAATGTTGTTTTTCTATATTGACTGTAAATTTTTATACAAACATTGCTACAGTATGCAAATGTCAGAAGATCGTAATCATTAGTACTTTCTATAAGGTAGACTTCACGAAAAAATATTCTCATCAAATTGACCAAAGAGTGCAAAATAAAATGTTCTATCACAAAACTACATGTTTAACACCATATTAATTATGAAACTAATAATTAAAAATGATGTTTCATAAATCTACAGTTTAAGTACCAAATCTATTACTAAGCCACTGGTATAATGCTTATAGCTTCAATTAATATAACATTGGTGCTAGGGTTTTAAACCTAAAATATGGAGTTTCGTGATTACTTCAATATTAAAACTTTGTTACACTACTGGAGAAATCATTTTTTTCATGCGGGTCGAAAGACATCTTTCCGTGCGAAAGGCCTACCCGCATGTGCGAAAGGTCTCGGAAAAGACCATTTTCGCGTGCAGACAGCTTAACCGCACGGGAAGATCTATTATCCCGTGTGGACGGCTTAAGCGGCCCGCACGAAAAGATCAATTATCTCGTGCAGACCACTTTACCCGACCGCACGGGATAATGGATCTTCCCGTGCGGTCCGTGAAGTCGACCACACGGGAAGATGGTGTCCCATCCGCATATTATTTTATGTACATTAGCTATTGTCCTCTCTCTCCTCCCCTCTCCTCTCTTTCTCTCATCCTCTCTCTCTCTCTCCTCTCTCTCCTCTCCTCTTTCTCGTAATATTAAATACATGGGTCAATCGATAAGATGCATGTATATATATATATTCGCACGAGAAAAAAAAGACATTTAATTATATTATTTCTTCATAAAAGATACAAATATGCGTACACAGATCATGCATGCATGTTTATATACATATCAAGTTTCGTCTCGTGCAAATTACAGAAGTCTAGCAACAATTTACAAATCATTCATTAATGGCGGTGCTCTTTTTCCCACTCCCTAAGTCGTTTGAATTTATCGTTCGTCGCCAGCTCGCTCTCCGGATCGTAGAAATCACCCAAATGGTTGCAGACATCGCGACGGATGAAGCGGCAAAGATCTGCAACCAATTCGATTGTCGAACCGGTTCGCTACAACTGAAACTTCCATGATCTGTTTAAGAAAGAATAGTATACATACATACGATTAGAAAAATTATACAAGATCGATAACGTGTAGAAATATATATTTTCTCTGAACTTACTTGTTCTAACTTAGTAGAGTATCTTCCATAGATTCTAAGCATCTCGCACGCGTAGTACCCGCAAAGGTTAGTGCCTGGTGGTTGCTTATAACACTGTGTTGAATAAAATTTATTAAGTGCGTCAGTAATTTGAAATTAAACACAGTATAAAATGTCAGCATATAGCGAGCATATAATTATAGAAAAATTTGACCTTACAAAAAGCTTATTTTTTGTGTATCATTCACCGTCCACCGTTTCTTACATAATGATGGTGTGCTCTATAAACAAAATAATTGCATGTTTCACTTATCAATTGTTTATTCGATAGTAAAAACAGACAAAACGTACTAAATGGTGCATGATAGTACTTACAAATTTAAAATGACGAGGTATTCCTTGAATGTTTCTTGCCTGTAGTGTGCTGTATTAAGCACTATGGCCACGTGGTCCCGCGGATATACCAGAAATAGTATATAGTGATTGTTGCGAAAGAAAAGATATGTTAATTGTAGGTGATATCGTAGTAAAATATCGGTTTTACGGACGAATATTACGTACCGCAACGCATAAGGGACCACGAGGACATTTTTGTCTCTGTGCTCCAACATAGTCTTGCCCAAGTAGAATGATACCGCGATCATCGTGTCCTTGTGCATTTGTTTGATGATCGCGGCTTTTTGTTTTTTTTTGCCTTTGAGCTCATCGTAATCTTCACGAACATGAACCTCGTGTTCCGTCCAGCATATTCTTGTTGAGTTAGTGTATGCAACTCGATAATTGGTCTTTTTCGCGTCTGCATATTGCATCCTAAGTAATGCAGCGAGTAATTAATTATTCATAAGTTAGATTGCAAATGATTTATTAATGACATTAAGTTAGGCTGATACTTCCAGGCAAAACACAGCAACGAGATTTATATTCATTTTTTCCATCTTGAATAATGCGTGAAGGTCATTGAAATCGATGACCGTATCCCATTTGGGTCACTGGTGAAAGCATTATCCGGGACCTTCACGGTAAGCATGCTGAGCCCCAATCTAGACGCCTTTAGGTACCACTCATGCATTAGCCTCATTTCCTAGGGCATGTCTTCCATGATGTGCCAAGGCAGAACGGCTTGCCGTACTCGTACTTTGTTGGCACTTCGTTCGAAGTCTAATTTTGCGGGTCCTCCGCTTGGTTCTTCATCGATTGTTCGACTCGACAACTTTGACGGTTGATCCTGCGGCTTGTCGGTCGGTCCCCTCCCCCGAAAGCCAAGAATACTAAGTTTCTCTCGTCTTTGGCCATTAATTCCTTGTCATAGGTTGATCGAACCATCTTTGGGATAATCCGACGAGATTGAAGTTTGCTCAGACTTGGAAGGCTTGTTGTTTCCGAAAGGGGCCTTTGAGGTACCGCCAATGCGACTTTGGCGTCGGATAAGATTGGTGAATGTGTTCTGCGACGACTTGGGACGACATTGGCGAATCGGGACCTTTATCCTTAGGAGGGAGCGAGGTGGGGAAGCGGGCCGAGGTGGGGAGCGATGTGGGAAAGCAGGCCCGGTGGAGAAGGCGGTGCGGGCGGAGCGCAATCGAGGAACCATGATGCGGGGATGGTGACGATATACCCACCGTAGGTATATGTACGATGTGTTGTCCAGGACATATCGGACATCCGGTCTTTCCTTTAATCTGTCCGGATAGGGAAAAATTGTTTGGTAGATCGTTTACAAAAACGAATATGATAGCACGCGAGTAAAATACTCCGGCGGTATGCATCAAATAATCGTAGATCCTCTTCCCACATTTCTTGTATATCCTCCATCAATGGTTCAAGAAACACATCTAGGTCGATGCCAGTGTTTTGGCCCTTGTATAAGGATAGTCAACAAAATGTACTTTTACTTCTCACATAACCATGTCGGAAGGTTATACATGGTGAGCGAACGCCAAGTGTTGTGCGAGCCGCTAGGTCACCGAACGGATTCATTCCATCCGTGCTCAACGCAAACCTCACATTTCTCGGATCATTTGCAAATTCTAGGTGCTTCGAATCAAAGTTTTTCCATTATCGAGCATCGACGGGATGTCGAATCATACCATCCGTCTTTCGACCCTCTTGATGCCATCTCATCAACTCGGCATCGGTGGGGTTCGAGAACAATCGCTTCATTCGATCTTTCACTCGCAAGTATCACATCACCATGGCCGAATCTTTTTCCCGACTCGACCAATGCATTTGGTTCGCAATGTCACTATCGGCGGCAATGTTATCCTTTTTGTACCTACTCGCCCCACAAGTTGGACACTTGTTCAAGTCGGCGTATTCCTTGCAATAAAGTACACAGTGATTAATACATGCATGGATATTTTTCACACCAAGTGATAATGGACATATCAGTTTCTTGGCTTGATAGGTGTTAGCGGTAACAAGTTAGGCTTAGGAAGCATAGCTCTCGGAAGACTCATCAAGTCGTTGAAACTAGTATCGACCATTTGTTCTGGCTTCAAACTAAGAAGTTCTCGCACCGACCACAACACTTGTACATTCCATATCACATCCCTTTGCTTGATCGTACGAAAGATTTTTCGCTTTCTACAACGCCTCCCAATTGTTTAAATCTCTTGCTTTCTCTGTTAGGACCTCGGTTCGCGTGCTAACATATCCTCAAGATCAAAAACAATATCGGCGTTTGCCTCGTCAAAATCGAGCCGCCAAAATCATCCATCATTTCACGGGACATGTCCTCGGTTATAAAATTCTCTCGCCTCATCGAACCAAATATCGGGATTCTCTTCCGGAGGGCGACTTCCCGTGATAAGTCCAAAGCGTGTATTTCTCCACAAATCCACGCTGAATTATGTGTCCGAGAATTACATTCGGATCTTTCAACATCTTCTCATTTAGGGGTGAAAACGGTGCGGATAATATCCGGTTTCGTCGAAAATCGGATACGGACAATGTCACTGGATAATTTTCGGATAATTTCGGATTCGGAAACGGAAACGGATAATTTTTCTCGGATACGGATACGAATACGGTAGAGACATTATCCGGCGGATAGCGGATACGGTCGGATAATATCCGGATACCTCAAAAATCGGATACGGATATTGTCAGCCGGATAATTTTCGGATAATTTCAGATTCGGAAATGAAAACGGATAATTTTTCTCGGATACGGATACGAATACGGTAGAGGCATTATCCGACAGATAGCGGATACGGTCGGATAATATCCGGCAAATAGCGGATACGGTCGGATAATATTTGGATACCTCATCGGATAATATCCGGACCCTAGGTGTGGAGCCTTTGGCCAGCCGGCTCATGACCATAACTCCATAAGCCTAACAAAAAACACTATTTTATGATAAACTACTTAAATTATGATATACACTTATGTGAGTGAATTATTTTTTTATTATGAATATCTAAAATTACTATGCTTGATTTATAATGATATTTGATATGAAAGATAATATGGTCATGAAATTAGTAAAACAATATTGATATGGATATTTAAAATTTATTATATGTGTTGTTTAGCTGAAAAATTATAAATATTGATTAGTTTGAGAGGATTTAATATTCCGATCAATATCCGTTATCGTATTTGTTTCGATTCGTATCCGTTTCGTATTTGTTTCCGATATTATTTGTTTCCGTTTTTGTATCCGAGGTTTCCGATTCCGAATCCGATTCCGAAAAAAATATGAAAACAAATACGGTATAGCTGGTTTCCGACCGTATCCGATCCGTTTTCACCCCTATTCTCATTCTTGCAATTCACGCAAAGACAAAAATATCCTTCCTATTCTCCCTCAAAGCGTGTGTCTTAGCCTTATCAATAAATGTTGATGTTTCTCTAATGAACACCGAGATGAGTTCTCCGTATCTCATACATCCATATCCGATCCATCTAAAAAGTGACAAGATAAATTAATATTATATTGTCGGTGTTTTCTAATAAATAAATTAAACTTAAATCCGACATTATAACTAAAACCTCATGCACAACAAATAACAATAATAAGAAAAAGTAGTTACCAAAAAAATGGTTCAATAAGAAAATATTTGACCTATAAATTACAAAAATAACTCAAAATATATAACAATTCAAACAAATTTAAATATCTTCACATTCAACCGATGAAATTTTACAAAAACGAAAGCAAATGAAGGAGATAATCAAGCATGTTACCTTTTATATTGATTTCAATTGAAGATTTAAAGTCTAAAGCCTCCCACAACAATAAAATGCATATTATTAAAGAGAGAAACCGAGTTAAAAAAGTTCAAATATCTTCACATTCAACCAATAAAAATTTTTAAAAATAAAAGCAAATGGAAGAGGAGATCAACTATGGTACCTTTTGTATTGATTCCAATTGAAAAATTCAAGTTGAAAACCTTTCTCCTATAATTGTCCTTTTTTAAGAGAGAGACATCATGGTAAATGCATAACTGTCGGGTTGAACGGAAAATTTATGGCGACATCATCGCATGCGGTCAATTTAATGGCCCGCACGGAAAAATGCATTATCCCGTGCCGGTCCTTAAGTGGGCCACACGGGATAATGCACCATTATTTTGTGCGGGCGGTTATGTGGGCGCACAGATAATCGCATTATCCGTGCGGTCCACTTAGCGACCGCATGGGATAATAGCTGTGCGGTCGCTTAAGTAGACCGCACGGGATAATGCATAGCACGTGCGGTCCCTTAAGTGGACCGCACGAAAATACATTATCCCATGCGGTCCAATAGCCGCCCCCGGGCGGTTTTTCTAGCGTGGCCTCTTATGGCCCGCTGAAACTTATTGGGGACCTCGTCAGGAAAATCGTTTCTCCAGTAGTGTTTAGGTGATATTTGGTTTGAAATATGTAAATACGTGTAGGTTTATGAAATTTACTCTTATATATTAATTGTTGCATGCATCCTATTCAAATGAATAGATAGATATATCTGATTGAAAAATTTTCATGCAACAGTAATGTGATTGGTGAGGGAATCATATTCATCCTTTGTTTTATCTTAAGTTTTTAGGGGGGGTCTAAAAATACTTGAATCATGTATTTTTTTTAAATAAACCTTTTGCCCATGCAACGCTACACCACGACATTATTTCAGTATGTTGCCCGAAAGGCAAAAACCTATTGCTAGAAATAAGCTACTCTTGATTTTCTTATTGACACTACTGGAGAATCGATTTTTGCATGCAGACCGAAACACATCTTTCCGTATGGAAGACCTGCCCGCACGCACGAGATGGTCTGAGAAAATTAAATTTTCGCGTGTGGGCGGCCTAACCGCACGTGAAAATCGATTATTCCGTGCGGACGACTTAAGAGCCCGCACGGAAAAATCTATTATCCCGTGTGGGCCACTTAAGCCGTCCACAGAGGATAATAGATCTTTCCGTGCGGACGAATTAAGTGGCCCACACGGAACGATACATTCGTCCTATATTACAAATTGAATTATTGAATTAAATTGACAATAAATATCACATTATAAATTACACAAAAATAATTTCACATCATCATATTTTTACCATAAATTTCAAATGTATAATTTTACAAAAAATTTTACAATAAATTGTGCTACCGGCTATGGTGGAGCCGCAGTGGAGGAGGCGGCCGTGGTCGAAGGAGGAGGCGGTGGTGACCGCGGAGGAGGAGGAGGCGACCGCGGTTAGAGGCGGTGGAGGAGGAGGAGGCCGCGGTCAGAGGAGGCGGAGGAGCAGGCGGCCGCGGTCAAAGGAGGAGGAGGCGGCCGCGATCGGTGGAGGAGGCGGCCGGGGTCGGTGGAGGCAGGGGAGGAGTCGGCCAACGGAGGAGGCAGTCGACGGGGGACCGCGCTAGAAAATTTCGTCGGGAGTTAGAAAATTTCGAAGCCCGCACGCACCTATATAGACGTAGTGATCATCACGTGCGGGCGGCTTAATGGCCCACACGAAAAGATTATCATTCCATGCGGGCAGCTTAAGTGCCCCACACGAAAAAACTATCTTTTCGTATGGACACTTAAGCCGCCCACATGTGATATCTACAAACCTTATATTTGACTACAAAATTATAATAATATCTAAATTTGGACAGAAAATTCTATAAATCGACATGGCAACTTATTTTTGTTCCATAACACTATCATAAAAAAATCAATCATTTTTTATCAAGTGAGACTATATGTTGTTAATAAATGGTTATACCTCTCTTTCATCTAAATGAACTCTAAGTTTCAAAGTTTATATATCTTATAAGAAGCTATCTTTAACATGACAACTCATATATAATAAACATATCCTTTTTAAAGCTCGAGTTTACATTGCAATCCTAGACTATATGCTCCTCTAGATATATTGTTTCTCTTTTGCCCCTCTTTATTTTTTCTTTTCATCTCTTGTTGACCGAGATAAGGAAAATTTGACCTTTTATTTTTAAATTTTTTAATATTTTTCCTTGACTTAGGAGCACATGAGAGGTAACCGTAGAAAATTTGAGCCTAAACAAGCAAAAGACGTGACCGGTGAAAAATTCAGAAGTCACGCTCAGAATCAAAAAAAGCTTCCACACTCGAAAAGACAACCTTCTGAGCCATTTTTAGAGAAAATAAAATCACCAAACGCAGCGAAGCGGCAGACAAACGCGTCCAAAAATTTTTTCTCATCGATATTTATATATGGAACGTGTCGATCGGAGTCCAAAGTTATGACCGATTTAAAAGTCGATTTCGAGTTAGAGGACAAAACAGGAACAATGCGCGCAAAAACTTATTACACGCGCATAAACTGTATTATATGTGCGTGAGAGCCACTCTGTTATAGTTTCATCTAAATAAACTCTTCAAGTTTATATAACTTATAAGAAGCTATGAACTTGTATACATCTTAAATTTATATATAACCTTAACATTAACTCAATATCTGTATATTAAGTTATATTGTCAATTGTGTTGTGAAAAAAATATTTTTTCTATTTGATCCTATATCCAAGAATTAGATGGATAATTCAATAGTTCTGTAGATAATTAAAACCTTATATCTCTAAATTGGTTTAAAAAATATGGACATCATCCCGTACGGTCCACTTAACCGATCGCACGGGAAAATAGATTATCTCGTACGGTCGCTTAAGTGGATCGCACGGTCGCGTACGGTTCAATTAAGCGATCGTATGGGATTATCGTGTATGGTCCACTTAAGGAACCGCACGGGATAATCCATTTTCCCGTGCGGTCACTTAAGTAGACCGCACAGGATAATGCAACCGCCCCTGGAGATCGATGTTATCAGACGCGGCCATTTATGACCCGTCTGAAACCTATCGACGTCCTAGTCAAAAAAAAACATAGTAGTGTAAGTTAATTACGAGAGATATATAAATAAAAGGTTCTAGATATAGAGTTCAACCATCTTGCCCCCTGTAATCTCACTGTTAATTTAATTTTCTGTGTTTGAGATCCATCAAATATTCTGACGTGTGAATTGTGATGGCTACAATATATGATACTGCAGACATAATTGTACATGCCATAACAGGTACTATAGTGCTTTCATTAGTTTCTACGTACACCGACCGAAGTATTTTACTTGGCAGAATTGAGCTGTTAGTGATGATACATTTGCAAATGCTAATGGCGTACATGTGTGTCCGTGGAATCTTGCGACCACATATCATTCTACTAGTACTACGTTGGAGTACTAGTATTTAACACAAGGGCAAATTTCTCCTATAACCGATGTATTCCATGGTTCGATAGGGCGAACGGCTTGCTTGATGAACCACACAAAGAAAAGGTTGCAGTTAGCTCGCCATCATGAACCACACATTGGCAGAGAGACAAAAAGAAAAGAAAAAAGAGCAACGCATACAGTGTCAACTCGATACAGTAAAAGGGCCCCCGATATGATGCCGGCTGCGTCGTCAGTGGAGGCGGTTCGGAAAGGAAAGCCTGTTTATGATCAATCGACAGTGCATCGAGATCGTCCATTTGCCTTCTCGACAAAGCAATTCTCTTCCTGCGCACGCGCCGTCAAAATTAGCCCGAAGCTCACCAGTTGTGCACACAAATTCCCGCACCTGTACAGGCAGGCGCTTTTGCGCGAGTGAGACGGGACAAGCCGTGCAGGACCCGGCTGTGTGAGAAAGAATGAAACTTTGGTTAAAAGAAGGGTAAATGATGGCAAGAAGTTACTAGTCCTTGGTACTTCATCCAGTATGAGAAGTATGGTGGTGGAACAATACTACCAAGTACACGGCGCGAATCTTGAAGCCCACCAAAGTCCAACTTGGTTTGGTATGTCAACCACGGTTCATGCAATAAATTGTGCAGCGGGATTATGAGAGAGTGTGTGTAGTGGAGTACATGTCCGAGTGTGACAGGGTCACTGGCAACTGGCAAAGGACCAAGGATTCAGACGCGGCTACTAGCTCATCACGCTGCAGCCAGCATGGATCGATCAATGGATCGGCACGGTGCTCTAGAATTCCATCGCAATTCGCGACAGCTAGAGCTAGCAGGGCACCCTCGGCTACCTCGGTTAGAAGAACCCAAAACACCCAATGCCCAATGGAGTGAGTAAGACTGTAGCAGTACGTGTCACGAGACGTCCGATGGGCGGAAGGGAGTAGGGGATGGCGACTATGGAGGATTGGATGGAGAGGGACTGAGGGAGTAGTTTGAGACGACGGTGGGTTGGTGGCGCGCGACAAGCCGGGCTAAATTCACGGAGGTTGGTGGGGGGCCCTGCACGTACGGACTGTGCTGTGTGCAGTGCAGCCGATCGAAGATCTCCAATAATTGGCGCGCCATCCGCTTTACCGCAACGCGGTCGACGCAAACGCAACCGCGCAATAATCGGCGCGTTAATTTGCTTGTGTACACGGTGCAGTATGAACCGGGCCAACGAACACGGTGCATGCCGGCCGCAATCACCCGACGATCCATCGGTCCGGGATAAATGCATCGAACAACCTTCACGCTCCTACTAGTAAATGGCAGTAAAATCGAAATGAGCTCAATACAAGAAGTACGGGGGCACTAGCCATGTGTCCTACTACATGGAGACCCGTCGATCTAGTATGCTCCTGTTGCAAGCATCAACTGCTGCAACGTACGTTTCCTGCCACCAACGCCGGTTTCCTCATTGTGTATAGACACCCACGCTTATACTAGTACGCTATACCCCCATGGATATGGTGCGCTGCATGCTAACTCCAGCGTCAAACAGTTCGTTTCGTCCTACTCCTGTAGTATATGGCAGCGTGTTCGACCTACACTGTGACCTGTGTGCCCTACATTGGCATGCATGCTGCTGTTCATGGCGCGGCGCCGGCGTTCGATTCGCCGGAAGTCCAACTCCGGTCCGGCTGGCCGGCCGGACTACTGTTTTGGGAGCTGGTGAGGCCGTTATTAGGCAGGAAGAGGCAGATGGCAGCAGGTCGATCGAGGCAGTAATTACACGCCACGCCACTAACATCCAAAAGCACGCGGTCCCATCCTGTCCAGGCCTTACTACTGCCTTGCTTACTCGTACTACAATAATTTGCTCTTGTATGGTAACGCCATTGCCACCGCATTCGCCCGAGTTTGACTTATTTTTTTTGGTTTGTAACGATTTATTAATCCTTACTGAAATACTAGGAGGAGGAGTAAACCAAAATATATTTTTTTTATTTTTAAAAACATATTAAATTTTGTTCTATCGAATATAAATACACTTTAATTTGTACTAATAGTTCTTTCAAAACTGATTATCATATAATAAAAACAAAAATTTCTTAAATTGATTATCATATAACACATGGACATAAATTTCATCTAAACACAATTAATACAGCACGAAAAAATATGTGCATGTTAAGGGTGTAATTGTGCATTGTATTTTAATCAATGCATGTATTTGGGAGAATGTGTTCATATTGTGCATGACATCTTAATCCATACGGTTTAAATTATCCTTGTGCGTGGTACACAAATATTATATGATGATAAGTTAAGAGTAAATCGCATGTAGCTACACAAAACTTGTTGTACCTCAATGGGAGAGTGTGTAGACGCGTATCCTCTAGATCACGGGATTGACTCCCACACACCCGAATTTCTGTCCCCTCCGTCTAGCACGAATTTTAGTACCATCCAACGGCAAAATCTCGACACGTATCCAACAGTCTAGAAATCGATAAATTCCTCCTCAACTACTTAATTTGTCTCATAATAAATTATGTACAAAATATGTTATATCTTAGTAATATAAATCTGAACATGTCACATCTCATAATATATTAACTTATTTTAGAATGGATAGAGTGTCTGTTAATAAACATACAACAAAATCGAGAAAATGTTGTTTTTTATGCAACTTTACACAGAGCTAAAATTTTAAAATAGTACAATTTTGATATACAATTCTTGCTTCACTTTTCATGTTACCACCTATGTCCCACCACAAAGACTCTATTTCTAAGTATGCACATAGATAGAAGTGGTATTTGTCCTCTAATTATAAATGAAGTATTTTTTGGATAGAAGTAGTACATTTCTACTTTGTGTACAACTATTGCTTTGGTTTTCAAAATTGCATTTGGTATTTTATATATAGCTATATGAACCCATAATATAACGGTGCATATCTTTTATCTTTTTAATCAATTGAGATGGTAATTTATATACCACCCGAGTGGACTTATGGCTCCTTTTCAGCATCTCGTTATATTATTGTTGGTCTATTTGTTTGATACTTACCGAAATACATTATTCTATAGAAGCTGTCTAGGCTATTATTTAGTCTGGGAACAGAATCAAATTAAAATGTTGCCAAAAAAAACTACCAAGATATTATTCCCCTCTATTCATATTGACGAGGAGTAGTACCAAATCAAATAGGAGTAGTATGAATACTTATTGGGTTTGCCGAAAAAAAACTGTATGGATTGATTTGAATATGAATACAAACACAAGACCTTGGTAACTCAATTTTTTAACGACGGATCGGACAAGCATCGTACCTGCTTTGTGGAGCTTGCAGTGGATGGCAGCGTGGACGCTTTCCTTAACCTTGTCCCTTTTGGTACGGACAATTTGTTTAATCACGGCGATCGCGCGAGAATACTATGACTAGCTAGCCACCTAAGGTTCCAGCTGCACTAATCTTCCGGAGCTGATCGTATAGTTTAATCCGCGTAGCGTGCCCATCATTTGCCCAATCGGTTTAGTTTACTACGGACGTCCGAAAAAGACGAAATGGTTGTTTAGCTTAGCAATTATTTAATCGATCGTGCTACGGGAGCAAACTGGCGGAGAATCTCACTGGGCTTTTTTTACCTCTCTCTCCTCGTCGTACACGAACACCATTTCTTATGGCTTCCTCCATGTACTGCAGACAAAGTATTTTTAATGCATATATTTACTTTACGTATGCAGTTATACTGCTAGTAGTAGTATATAAAAAAAGGAAATTATGATTGCTAGTAAATTTCATTAGGTTCTTTTTTTAATGTTCGCCTATTTTTCGTCAGCTGCGGCCGATAGCATATAGAAATATTTTAGTCTCTTCATCCTAAAATATTTTTTATTCATTCCGTACATATCAATAAAAAACTATTTCATTTTATCAAATTCGAATATAATTATTTTATTTTTTAACTACTATGAGCATTTTTATTATACAACTTTTATGAACTCAGATATAACGATAGTTAAAAGTAAATGTAGGCTGTGTTTGTTTCTTGAGGTTTCTAACCTTCATCCTCTCATTTCTCGCATGGATATTTATAAATGACATTTTTATACAAAATTTAAAAAAAAATTTGCTTTAAAAACATATTAATCTAGTTTTAAAAATTACGATGACATGGCATGAGAAGCCATGGTTTATTTTGTTTTCTCTCCTATTTGAACAACCTTTCTATTATGCTCCCATAAATCTCAAAAAATTTCTTTTAAATCTCATTCAACCAACTTAAGAGACGAGATGCTTTTTTGATTAAGAAGAAATAGGCATCAGAATTCACCTCGACAAGTACTTCCACTTAGCAAGGTCTAGAGTATATCTACGTCCTCAATCAACTGAGCTAGTTTCAGTTCCTAAGGCTCAAGGCATGATTGATCGACAAGTTGAAGCGTATTTGTCAGCTAGCTGTGGGGTGGTTGTGAGTTGTGACCCATTACTAACGATGTAAAAAATCATAGTGCTTAAATTCAAGGTTGTTCCTAAGGTCTAGGCTAAGGCCCGGGCCAGCTCATTTTATTTTGTACCACACATATCCAAACGATTACCATAGAACAACACATCAAAGCCTATTCGAGAAAACCCAGAACCGATGATGGTTTCCCATCCCAAAAACGAGTTTGCGCTATGCTTATCCTTTAAACCCGACACTGATCAGGAGACATTAGTGCCCGGTCTTATGACTCTTTGGCAATATAGGTCCTGTTTGGATAATTAGGCCTTGGGCTAATTTGAGGACTAATTTTTAGCTCTTAAATTAGCCCTATAAAAATTAGCCTCTTGAATAGTTTGGATCCAGGGCTAATTTAAGGGCTAATTTATCTTTAATTTAAGGGTATTATTACTCTATTACATTGAACAAATGTACATGACTTGTGACATAAATATATAAAGTTAAATATATAAATAAATGTGTCTTTTCAACAAATCCATAGACATTATGAAGATACTATGAGCAAATTAGCCAAAATAAGTCACCCTTGAAGAGGCTAATTTTTTTGGGTGGACTAATTCACTTTAGCCCCAAATTAGCCCCCTGTTTGGATCCTTGAGGGCTAATTGGGGCTAAAAGAGGAGGGGCTAAAAGTTAGCCCAGGGATCCAAACAGGGCCATAGTCTTACTACTACCTGGCGCTGATGAGTAATCCATCAGTGTCGGGTCTTGCTAGTTGGAGCGTGATAACTATATTTTTGGGAAAAAACATCAGTGTTGGATATTCTCATGACCTCGCAATGATGATCTTAACCATCTCATGACCCCGCAATGATGATCTTAACCATAGGAGTGCTTATTTCGAATAGTAACTTAACTTTTTCATACAAATTCAGATTACGACAAAGTTTATATGGAAATTGTATCTCTTGACGAGATCTACGATTTTGTACTTACAACTATTGGAGAAGTAGGAACAAGGGTTCCCCTTCCTTCGAATGCTCGGGACGCTGTGGGCCCCATCAAACCCTACAAGATCTACATTTTCAAGATGCTAAACCGGACACTGACGGATGCTGTCACTCATCTAAAGTCATGCCTATCATGAACTCCTTCAACGACATCTTCGAGAAATTTGTCCAAAAACAACAACAAATTCTACTTTCGGCAATGGGAGTGTGCCAAAGTGGGTGAGGGTACCCGAAGCACTTGGCCTAACCCAAGCACGGGGTGACCTAAGCGTGCCGAGACAAGTTTTCAATTCCTTGGGGCCCCAAGCTCTATTTAGGGCCCCGAGGACGCCTCGGGCTCTCCATTAAGGAGAGTTGCCAAGGTCTTGTGATTACTTTTAGACCATCACCTTACATTGATTGTAGGGAGTTACAAACCTAGTGTGCATCTCATCCACAATATAGGAGACATGCCGGTGCATGCAACCCCTTGCATGCCGACGTCACATGGAGAAAACGAGATGGGCAATGTGGCACGTCCTCATCGACTTCCCCCGAGCTCGCCTTTGTTGGCTTTAGTGGCTGACGGATGGGCCCGAGAACAATTGGAACGAAAACTTTTGACTCTCCACTCCACTTGTCAGTTGATATGTGTGGTTGTCATATCTGGCCGGATGGCTTGGAGGGACAACGATAAGACTAGACATATTAAGTGTAGAGGAGTGAGCCCCGCTACAACATGCATGCAACTGCATTATGGACCCCACTTCATGTATAAAAGGAGGTCCATGCCACCGATAAGAGGGTTCACACACTCATCTAAGCTAGGTTAGCCAAACATCGGGTGAGTAAGGATCTTCTTCTCCTCACTTATATTTTTCGCATCTTCTTTGTAATTCACCTCATCATCTATACTCCACTACACAGAAGTAGGGTATTACACATTCATACGACCCAAATCTATATACTTGCTTGAGTTCTCTCTCTTCGCACGATCAGGATCCGAGCTCAAAACTTGCACCCCGGCCGAACTCACATAGGGGGAGTGCCTAGCTTCCCTACTAGAGGAGTTTCGTACTCCGACAATAACGCTTTCATTTGAATTCTTTTAAATCCTCAAATCCATATTCAAATATCTGTTAGGATGGCTTAAAAGAAAAACTATTCATTTTCTATGATTAATGTGTAGGTAAGTTGGTAAAAATAGGTGCATGTGAGGGAGATGTTCGAGTTTGAATCTCTATCATGACAAGAACTATATTTGACTTGAAGAAATAGGAAATAGTGGTTGCGTCTTCCTATATAAATAGTTAAGGATTTGGAGCATAAACAATATATATTTTTAGTTTTTTTATAGTCCAACTTTGAATATAAATAGTGATGAGGGGTTAAGACCCGACACCGATGCTATTTTTTTAAGTACTGAACGTATATGGTAAAAGTCTAAAGAGGCTAATTATTGGAATTTTTTGGATGCACTAAGTCATAACGAAGGTTGCCAGGGTATAGTTTCACCTCTATTTACATGTACGCATATGCAAATGTGATTTGGTAGGAACACACTGGGCCTCCGCTGTAAGCAAAAACTTGACAGCATAAATCTTAGAATCATGTTAGCACAAATTAATTTAACCGATAAGACGGATATTCAACCTATCTTGCGCCGTGCTAACAGCCTACACAAGTTCTTTCTTCTCCTCTTTTGCTTCCTACCTTTTCGTGTTTCTTGATGATTAGATAACAAAGCACTTTGATGTTTGTGTTTTAACTGTTATGTCATTTTCCTATAAAAGCCTTAAGTTGTCACGCATATGTTTTCCAAATGTGTTTTTTTAAAAAAATATATCAACGAATGTGTTTTTTTAAAATATATCAAAGTTGATGTAAAAAACATACTAATCCACTTTTCAAATATTTTTTAATCAGCTATTTGGAGGGAAGAAGTTTTCAACTTTAGAAAACGAACAGTCTTAGATGTGCTTATATGTTAGATACACTTATAAGATATTTACAAATCAGCAGTAAAATTGATCTTTATTTTGCTTTAATACCATGCGAAATAATTATATATGGGCAACACTTTGGTACAGACTTAATGCATGAAAACGATACAGTAACCACGCATATGAAGCCAAATACTTGCAACAAACTAATGCACGTACGCATGGTTGATATTTCTTGCTAACAATATGCACTCGATTCCATTGAATTAATACATAAACTATATTCACGAGTGTGCATCCGTATCGTGATGCACTACTTTTATAAAGATAACAGATTAAATAAACTTAACAAAAAAATAACTTTAAACCCAAAATATTTTGAAACTGATTATTTCTAACTTCATACATGATATATAATCACGTAGATAACATTTAAATAAATTAATTTATTTTAACTTTGAATAAAATTTAAAATTTTAAACGTTATAATTTGACATATAAACATCCCTCTCTCGTGGATGGATAAGAGCCGACGTACTACCCGATAGAAATCGTTTCACGTGATGGTGTAGCGGAATAAATGTCGTCCGGCGACTCCGGCCGCAAAGCTGCCGACGCTCACCAATAATCGGTCGGGTCATCATCATCCATATCATCACGCGTAAGCGGACAGGGAGAAGGAAACCGGCACGTTTACCTTGTTTTGGTCGATCCATCGCAAGCAGCAAAAGCTGACGCTGGCCAGTAAAGATGGCAACGGGGAGACCCGTGTCATGCGAGCGCGCGAGGAGTTCACCGAAAAGCTCTTTGCGTCGCTCGCTCGTTTCGTTGACACCCCACCTCGGCCCCGACCCCATCATCGCCGGTTTGTCGTTACATATCCATCGTGTGCCCCAGAGTTTGCTTTGCCTACTTTTGCTCGTACGTCGCAGCCAGTTTGGTTTGGCGTAACCTCACGAGTGCTGGATAGATTAATTAGCGTGTGAGATCGATTATGCAAGCAGCTAAGCGTAGCCTTTTCGCCCGATGATGCATACGCGCTATAGCTATTTTGTGTTTGTGTGCTACTGTTTCTACTTCCCGTTGCATGCGGCGGCGTTTTACTTTGGCGAGGAAAGCAAAAGGGAACAAAGGAAAAGAGCGGCGGTGAATTGTCCGTCCTGTGCCGAGCCGGGCCGGCCCCCGTGTGGTGTGGGGGCAACGCATGTGATCGATCGATCGCTTTGCGGCCTAATTTTGCATGCTCATTGCGGCGCACCCAACTGCTTCGCTCCAGTGGTTTGGCCGGTTTGGACTCGTGTTCTCTGCTGTTCATGTGATCGTTTCTGTGTTTAAGATGTTGGATTAGCCTTCAACAGGGGACCGCTAGATGCCGTGTACGTAGCTGAATCTACGAGAAGATATCGAAAGATTGCTTGGTTTTGGACGTTACTGTACTGGACGTCTAACTGGCATGGATGCAGGTTTGTTTCATGTTTGAACGCGCCTTGGTCATCCAACCGTGAGGGACTTCAATTATTCATTGACGTCCATAGATATCTACAATGATTGTCATGACAACAAATGGAAGTATCTATTCTCCTCTCTCTTTCTCTCTCTCACACACACAAACCCTCAAGTAACCTAGTTATGTTTTCGATACTACCAATTTCATGTTGGAAATCAACATGACTAATTCCTTTTCTAATGAAGCACCGTCCTGACTACTGAGCTGACACAGGAAACTGGATATCCCATCGAATGAAACAAAACGAGAGTGGAGCAGAGGAGAGCCCACGGCGCGGGCAGTGAAGTGAAAAGAGTCATTCGTGCCTGCCCCAATCATAGACCATGCTGCTGCTGTGAAGAGCAGAGAGCAGGGGGAGATACACAGTGCGTTACTGCTGCTACTCGCCTACTCCCGTCCTACCCAATCGAGCAACGACCGGAGCCCGGACACGGCGAGGAGGATGCACAGCATAACCCTGGACTACAAAATATATAGAGTACACCCTCCGTGTAAAAATAATCAAACTCTAACTATAATAAATATAGACATCCATTTGTTCAGATTCAGTGCTAAAGTTTTTTTTTACGGAGGAGTGATGTGTTGGCATTCCGGTATCAATCCAACAAACGATAGATTGGAAAAGGAGTTTCCATGATAAAAGTTTAAAATTCAGATGGTTTTTAGGGGCAAGAACATGCGAATTTCTAGCCTTTAGATCTCACGCGAAAGATTCATGCATTACCTGGTCATCCCTTCCATCTCCCACTACATAAAATGGTTATAGGATGGGACATGGGTTTGGAAGAGGGGTTAGAGGGAGGACCTAAGGGTGCACAGCCACTTGGCGCGAGTGGTGGAGGCGATCGGGGCGTGGGTTGGAAGAAAGTGGTGGGTGGGGGAAACGAGGAAAAATTGGTTAGGAAATGTTAACGTTAAAATTTGGTAAGATTTTTTGATGGATTCGGTTAATGAAAGAGATCAACCATTCGATAGAAATTTATTCAGAAGAGACTGAGTTCAAGAAAAAAACGTAAAGAACACGACATGACGGCTTAATTTATTTATTAATTAGATATGGTGTAGTAATTTTTTCTTTTTATCTTTAAGAATGTTTAGTGTTCGATGAAGACTGCTGTTTTTTCATTTTATCTTTATGAAAGTTTATGTCATGTTCAATTAGTACTCGTATTGACTTGTGGGTATAAATATGTATACCTAGGGTCTTTATAATCTATCTCCACATATCAATATACATCAACTTGGCGCATCGTCATCCTCTTATGATGTTTTATTTCGACGAGTTCTTGTTTTCACGTATGGGCTGTATTGATTGAGTTCAACCTCCAGTAAAAAGTTAGATTTCATCATCTTCATTTGTATTGACGTGGCTAGGACTTATAATGATCATATACAAGTTGTTTTTAGTTGATTGCAGCAAAAGTTTCATTGATTACTTAATCAGTTAGATTTAATAACATCGAACTTCTAGGGCAATATATGTTTTAATCATCGAGCTTACATCTAATTCTATATCGGCTGATTGATTTGTTGGATATTTGCTTCATTATATCTATATCGGTTGATTGATTCATTGGATATCTACTTTGTTACATTTATATCTGCCCATTGGTTCATTACCTTATTAAATTATTATCAGCCAATTGTTTTTATGTCATTATTTACCCAAGCGTCGAAATCTACATCGGATATATAGCGGATCATTCAAAAGCCTATCGACATCGGCTAGTATCGCCACATTGATTATCAGCCGGCATCAACAACTATTGGATATCGACTATTACGTTATCGATCGATTCTACATTAAGCTATCGGCTGTCGGTTGATACATATTTTTTGGATCTCTCAGCAGAACCCAAGCTTCATTTCATCGGCATCAACCTGTTGACCAATCAGCCTTACATTTTGACAGTTGCAGGATCAAACCGACTGACACGCCCGCGTCTCATCAAAATTTTAGGACTTGCATTGAAGCTAAAGAGATATCCTAGAGTGTTATGTTTATCAACATAGTTCGTGTCAACACAGACTTGATACCATTGGCTGGGCACAATTTTTTCATCAATAGGAGGTGATGGTTGGTGATAGTGGTGGTTCTAGTAGAGTGAGGTGTTTGCCATGGTGGAGGAAGAACAGAAGAACGGTTCGAAGGCGGTGATCGTCCTATGACAATGAGAGATAATACTACAAGTATCAAAGAAATCCTTTCAGGTGGACGATACTAGAAGTATAAATATTAGTTATAATAATATATTGGATTTACAATATGTTTTTAAAAACAACATGATGAGGACTCTAGGACGAAAAGAGAATAGGGGCAACAAGGTCATTTCTAACCTGTTGCCATATCAGTTTGCTAAGGTCCTGTTCGCTTGTTCGTATCAGTCGGGCTTATCAGCCGTTCAAATAATATTTTTCTCTCACAACAAATCAGCCGGCTTATAGACCAACCGAACACGCCTAAGTCGACAAAAAAATGGCATAATGAAAACAATTCATGGGCCTGATGACAAATAATTGAAGTTTTATAGGAGGATGACATTTGAGAGTTGTCTATCTTGGTGAGTGGCATAAAGTTAAAAAAACCGACTGAAATGTCCTTCTTGATCAATGTGCGAGCATTTATCAAATATATGATTTTTAATAGCGGTGTTGAGTTAACCGGAGCACCAAATGATAATATTAGAACATGTTTAGTCTATCGTAAAAAATCAACTTTTACAGATGAATTTGGACAAATTTTTGTTTAGATTTATTCTCAGAAAGTTTTTTTATGAAGAATGTATGTAGAAGAAGAAAAATACTAGGTTTAAAAAGACTGATTTTTTGTCTAAACACATCAAATGAAAATCACACAAATTGCCTAAACACGTGTTTGTGACCGCACGCAGTTGAGCTTTGCGAAGTAGCCTCCGAGAAGAGAGCTGTAAAGTTGGAACGGACGGAGCATCTCTGAGAGAAGAGAAGAGAAGAAAAGGGCTTAACGAAAGCCAATGGGAATAGGGAGGCGTGGGGATGCGCGAGTTTTACATTGATACCGATGTTGGTAGCCACCAGACTAGAATCTAGATCCACGCCTCGCTAGCTTTTAACGCAGAGCCGCAGCAGCAACGGCAGGAGCAGGAGCAGAAGCAGCTAGCCGCAGTGGCAGCAGCAGAAGAAGCTCGTCATCAGGCAGGCTGCTGCAGACAAAGCGAGGGCCGGTTTGTGCGGTGGTGGCGTGTGTACTATTGCTACCAGCACACTCGTAGTAGTAGTATCTGTATGTGTGCGTTTTGTGAGGCATGGAGTGCAATGCAAAAAAAAAAAAAAGGAGAAGCAGCGGCCAAAGACAATAAAAAGGCCATCCCACCGCCAAAGATAGATCATCGATAGGGAGTGATCGAGAAGATCTCCCAGAGGAATTTCAGAGTCCCCACCCTCCACGCCACAACTTAAATTCCTCATCTCCTCCTCCCTCTTCTCTCTTTCATTGCAACCTCTCTCTCCTCTCTTCTCCTCTCTCCTGTATTGGAGTGGAGTGAGAGTGACCCTTCCATGTACTACTACTACTACCACTACTAGCCTAAGCTACCTAGCCTCCTCCTCCTCCTCCCCTACACTGCCCACACACACAAATCCCTCTCAAATGTGCAGCAGCAGCCAAGTGACAAAAAGAAAAGGGAAAAGGAGAAGAGTTCCCCACCTTCACTTGATTGCTGGTGATGGTAGTAGTAGTACTAGGCTCTTCTTGGAGATAGCGGACGAGCTGGAGTCGTAGCAGCAGCCGCAGCCGCAGCAAGCAGCTATCGTAGACGGAGATAGAGACAGGCCAGTCTAGTGCACTACGGGATCGAGGAGGAGGGGAGACTTGAGGCCTCAGCTGCGTGAGTATTCTAGTTTAGTTTAGTGGAGATTTTTATTCTGCCTTCTCCTCTCCTCTCCTTTTCTTTCTTTCTTTCTTCCTTCCTTTTAGTTTAGTTTTTTTTGTTTGTTTTGTTTTTACTCTCCGGGTCTCTCATGGCGGCTGCTGCTTGAGAGAGAGGAGAGAGAGAGAGGGGGAAGAAGGTGAAGAGAGAGTCTACTACTACTAGTGTGGGAGTAGCTTTAGGGAAAGAAATCTAGGCTCTAGTGCGGAAATTAAGCCGTATTTTTATCCATTGCAGCTGCGAAATCCGCGGATATAAGTGTGGCTTCGGGACGGCGCTTCCCATCCGACACCGGCGCCTTCGCGGACTGGGTCGCCTCCTCCGCGGCGGCGGCGGCCGCGGGCCGAGGCGACGACCTCTCCCTCGGCTTCAATGCCAGCGCCGCGGCCGCGGCCCCCTCCGGCGCCTCGCTGGGAGCCGGCCTATGGGGCCCGGCCTCCTCCCTCGCCGCCTCGCGCCAGGCCGCGCTGAACTACGGCATGACCGACGTCGGAATGGTCGTCGTCACCCCCGCCGCCTCGTTCCACCACACGCACCATCATCACCACCACCACGAGGCCGCCGCCGCGGCGGCGGCGGCGGCAGCCGCCGATCCTATCTTCCCGCTGCTCTCCGCCGGCCCATGCGTTCTTGATCCGGATAAGTCGGCGGCGTCAGGCAGCGCGATCCAATTTTGGCAGCCGCCGCCGCAGTCGCCGTCATCGGCGGCGGGTGGTAACCCTAACCCTAGCGCCAGCGCCTTCCCCTACCTGAAGAAGCCCCTCCCGATGCTGGACACCGGCGGCGGATCGTCCGGCTCCGGCGCCGCGGCGACGTGCCAGGACTGCGGCAACCAAGCGAAGAAAGACTGCGGCCACCAACGATGCCGCACGTGCTGCAAGAGCCGCGGCTTCGATTGTTCCACCCACGTCAAGAGCACCTGGGTGCCCGCCGCTCGCCGCCGTGAGCGCCAGCAGCTCACGGGCTCCGCATCATCTTCCCCCGCAGCCGCCTCCACTGCAGCCGCTGCCGCCGCCTCGAAGAAGCCTCGCCTTCTCACCTCCCAAACGACGACGTCGCACACCTCCACCTCCAACGCCACCACTCCTCGCAGCTTCGACACCACCTCCAGCCATCAAGGTAAACGCCGTTGATACCAGAACACTTTCATCAATACGTATCCGCAATTCGATATCATCTCCTACGAATCTACGAATAGCTCAATTTATTATGCTTGTGTTAGTGCAGACGCGTCGTTTAGGGAGAGCTTGCCGAGGCAGGTGCGCGCGCCGGCTGTGTTCAGGTGCGTGCGCGTGACGTCAATCGACGACGGCGAGGACGAGTACGCGTACCAGGCGACGGTGACCATCAACGGACACGTGTTCAAGGGGTTCCTGTACGACCAGGGAGTGGACGACGGCCGCCTCGCGGCTACGAGCAATGACGACTCGACGGCCGGCGTGCCCAACATCTCCGAGCTCCACCTCGGCGGGGCCTCCATTTCCGGCCCCGGTGGCAATGCCATGAGGGAAGGCGGCTCCTCCATGGTGCACTCGGACTTGTACGGCGGTGGGAGCGGTGGCGGAGGAGGCGGCCCGCACATTCTCGGCGGGTCGAGCTATGGTAACACCATGAACTGAGCTATAATAGAAGAGTAAGGTTATTACACCAATTACTGCATTCTTTTTTTCCATCTTCTTGCTAGTACAATTCTCTCTTTTCTCGTCGTTCCTGCTCGTACCACCACGCAGGGCATCAACGCATGCTGTTTGTTCTACTACTCATATCTTCGGTCGTGTTAGTGTTGTCCTTGTTGTAGTATAACAACATCGAAGAATTGTTATTAGCTTGTACCTTAGCAGTAGCTGTTCTTCTTTTTTCCCCATTGGAGTAGAGATTAATAATTGTTAGGAAGAATTCCAAAGAAGATAATGTAAGATTAAATCAGTAAGCATAAGATATTAGTTGCCTTTTGGTTCTTGGGCTGATTGGCCTTGCGGTTCATGTTCTCGATGCCTGGTGTTTTTCCCTATATGGGGATGTGTTCAGGAGTGCAAGCCATACAGGCCGGCCGTGGGGGTCACTTCGAGTCGAGCAACAGGTAGAGGCGTGCACTGTTCGGGCTCGTGGTAGAAGAAATACTATTGCGTGGGTGAAGTAGTAGTAGCATTTCGAGCTGAAAAGTTTGACTCTTGCTTGGCCTTCACTCTTTTGCGTGCTTAATTTGGCCTCCAATGAATTGTTTGTCCGCACTGCACCCTCTTTGTCTTTGTTTTACTCTTATCGCTTCTTTTTCTATGGTTTGGTGAGGGGAGGCGTGGGATCTTGGCTTGTCTTTGTGCTCACTAGAGAGAGCATCTTCTACATGCATTGGAACTTGTATCCGTGACGACAATGTGCAATGCATGTGATTAGAGCATTCCTGCCCATATTATAGGCATCTTATTGCTGTTAAACTATGTTAGCGAGATTGTTGCTGCCTCTTGTTCTTTTGACATGTAGAGAGGAAGGGGAGGCAGGATCATGGTGGTTTCCTGCTCCCCTTCACTTCATTTTTTTGGGCGAGTCCCCATATTTATTCCTTGTGCCGGATCCCATCGAGGATGACAAGATGTGAAAAGAAAGAAAGTTGTGGTAAAAGCATAGCCATGCACTGGTTGCTCAAAGACACATGCTTTTTTTGTTTACGGGTGTTCCTTTGGTTCTTTTACTCCTTGTCTTGGATTGCTGTACGCTGTACTGTATTTTCGTTTGCTTTGTCCTAGAGAAAATTTTGGTCGGCCTGCTTAGTTGAGTACTACGCTGTGACAAGTTAACTGCACATGGCTCGTCTAGCTAGGCAGTCATGAGTTGTGAAGAACTTTTCAATATATTTTGCATTGATGTGGTTGGGCTATCTTGTCATCATATTGTTATTATCTCATGTATATATGATCTAGGCGTTAGCTCCATTTCACCCTGTCGACTGCCCCAAACATTTGGGGACATGGTTACTGTTCATACTGCTTCTTTATTTGATGCATCTGAATGTATTCATAGGCCCTAGCTCGACAAATTTTGCTATCAGTTTCTAGGAATTATGTTATCCCTTAATTCATCCACAAAAAAAATTGCTATATCTATTTAAATTTGTCAAGATAGGACTTTTCACTATTGGTGCTTCTTAACTGCTGCAATACTGACAGACTGTTAGGACTCGTGCATATTGATGAGAACTGTACAAGAGGTAGATTCTTACTGGCATGCATGCATAGTTTCTTTTGGTTTATCCATTTACATATGACAGTACTTACAGAGCAACCTCATGTTGCCGCCGTTAATTAGTGCATCCGTTTTTCTTGGGATGTGATTATGCATCTACATTGTCAGGTGCATTATTTTAGGCGGGAAACTTCTACTTATCTCGTTAATAAATTCGGCGTACCATGTAATGTGGACATCTGCTTCTTGTCTTTTGTGATGATAGTGATCCCTTTGACTTCAAGATTTCGTTTCAGCACATCTGTTTTCCAGTTGTTACGTTTGAACAATTCTTCTGTCAGGTAATTATTGTCTCACTTTCAGAAGTGAAATTCTAACTAGTAAGGTATTTATACTTTTAGGGATTCTAATGTGTCTTGAGCAATCGATTTCTTTAAAAAACTGGTATTGTTATGTTACCATTGCTCATCACAGATCTACTACCCTTCTATTGTCATTCTACAAAAAGAAACTACCATTTACGCTGAGTAGTGGTCTAATATAGTCCTAAAATTTCCTTGACTGTCTGGAACTATAATGCCAAGTGTAGTTTTACAAAATATATCCTAAGTGTAGTTTTGCAGCACGCCGTAACAAGTTTTATTTATTCCTTATATATGCAAGTTTGTTTCAGTCTTTATACTGTTCATCACTATAATGTGAATTATCTTTTGGAACTATATATGACTTGTTGATTATTATTTTTATAATGCCGCATTGGTGGCCTTTGTTTCCCCTTGAAAACGAGCAAGTTATGAACATTTGTCAGTGACTTGGCTTTTGTTCGTCAACCAAGGTCTGTTAATGACTTTAAATGAACTAAATGGTTACTTTCTTGCTTGGCATTTTTGTATCGGTAGGGTATTTGTTGCAAGTGCGAAAATGGCGATGAAATTGTGGATTCTTGGGATAGTTCTCACAACTAGGCTCTTGAGTTTATGTTTTTAGCTGTTTTAATTTGTGTTATGCGTCGTAATGTAGTGCTTATATTCTTCTGCAATTACAATTTTGCATATGTTTGTTTGCAAGTGTTTATGTTCCTCTTTACGGAGTGGTGAATCATGCAGGGGTTGCATAATTGCATCTACACTTAAATGAAAATCCAATCAAAGGAATGTAAATATGTATAATAGTAATTTTCTTTTGATTATACCCATGATTTGTTAGAGCACAGTTCTTTTCATCACATTGTAGATGCTCGATGCACTTTTGTGTTAGCTTAATCGGATTTCTTGAATGAGAAGTTCTGTTGATCGTATTTTTGGTTGTGAACATGCGAGTTCTGTTTTCTGAGCTGCCCAGAGATGGCTCATGTATGTTATCTTTACTTGATAATTGGCTATTGTCTTTTTTTTAGGTAATATGTGGCACTTCCGATCTGATTATTCTTGTTGACGACCTGGCGGTTTCTATACCGTGTTTCCTGTAACTGGTGTTGTGAGATCACCCCACTGTTTAACCTTTGGAATGACTTGTCTAGTGCGATATCTTGGCCATTAACTTGCTTGTACATTGCATTCTGTTGCACTTAGTGTTGAAAAATTCGACATTATATATTTACCGCTCAATCTTCTGATGGTATTGTCTGATGAACTTTTTTTTGTTTACTTGGTGCATAACGTTCAATAATGGCACTGAATTATATTTTCTTGTGGGTACTTGTTCTTTAGATGGTGTGGAATTTAAGTTTGATAGATGATGTATGTACCCTCATAAATATAAACTGGTCGGTAGGCGAATGCTTGTTTTGCTTGATATGGGAATTTTGGTTTGTTTCATAGTAGACGGGAACTTGTGGGGATTTTTAAATTTGTTCCGTGAGATATACCCTCTCCATCCCATAAAAATCTAATCATAAAAAATCTAATCTTAACTACGAAATTACGAACTTAGACACATGTTTTTTTTTGACGAAGTAGTATATATACGAGTTTGTCATGAATTATGTCCTATGGTAGTCATGTCAATGTCATTTTTCGACACATCATTTCGACCGGATGTGCATATGCAAGTAGTGGTTGAGGACTGAAATTTAACTCCTACTACTGTGCAGTAAAGTGGAATTTTCTAGGGTGCGGTAATGTGGAATTTTCTTCCTCATTAATGTTTAATGGTACAGTCTGTGTCCTAGTAATACCGTACTCAGTTACATTTCCTTGCTGGCATCATGACGAGCCGCCATTTTTCTTGCTCTGAAATGTAAAGTTATTACTGGTAGAGCTGTGCGTGCATGAGTGCATGTCGGAGATACTGTCTGATGTGATCGTACGCACGAGCTGTTTTTGTGTTTGGATCCAAGGATATTTCGGAAACGCTGGGATGACAATCGTACCTTTGCTTGTGGCCAGGCTGCTTGTCTTGTTGATCTACCGTCACTTTTATTTTCTTGCCACATATATCTTATGCTGTGTTGCAGTAGTCACTTTGCTACTCCCTCAATCTAAAAAAATAATTTTTAGGGACGAATCTGTACTAGAAATTGATTTTTTTTGAACGAAAGATGTAGTGCTGCAACTAGTTGGGTTATGATGTCTGAGTTTGAAGTGACTATAGAAATTGCAGAACCAAAAGAAATGCTATGTTATCGTCACAAAGTTTTCGACTGAAGGTTCCCTTCTTCCTTCTGGAACGTGGTCTTTTGATTTGTATTAAAAAAACATAAGGTATCTCTAAGATTTAAGTTCTATACGGAAATTTTGTATTTGGTCATCTGGAAAAAAAAGATTGGAACTCCAACAATAATATGAAATTATTATGGAGTGGCACAAGACAACATGATTTTGGAGAGAAGGTAGCATGAAGAATCTCAGTATATTTCTCTCCTCTAATTTCTTCTGTTTTTTCTATGCGATGTATTCAGATTGTTATTCATGTATTTTGCAATTCTTTGTTTATACTTTCATTTTCGTTAAAATCTTGTGTTTTTCATATGTCTATATTTGTTTTAGCAGGTTGTTAAGCCGTACCATGGGAGTCTGCATAGCCGCAATACATCAATATCCTTAGCATTTTTCTTGTTTATGTTGGTAATTAATTACTATTTTGAGGAGTCATTGGTTTTTGTTCGTAAAATTAAACAGGGACTAATCATAACTTAACATCAAATTAATGTTGGGCTAATACGTGATTAAATGTGGAATTGAATATGAGTGCCAGCATAACTATGAACGTGATCTTTTGGCGTAGGATCCAATTTGTGAAAGTTTTAGTAGTTGTAGCTTCTTTTAGAATATTCACCCTCTCAAGGAGTTCTTACTAAAAGGTGAGAAACCCACTTTTCCAGATTCACGCAAAATGTCTACTCACCAGTCATTTATTTTATAAAGGTGTATAAAACTTGTACCACTATGTTCACAATCACAGTATTGATTTTATAGGAGTATTAGAAATATATTTATGAGAAATTAATTGTCAATATTTAGTAACGACTTATAAATGGATGAAACAAGCGATGGTCTAACTTGAAATTTAATAATTATTTTTGCAATGTAAAGTTCATATGAGAAGTGAACAAAAGTTGAGTTTTCTATACCGGGCAAGTATTTGTCATGTGTTTTGCAGGTTTAGATAATCGACGAATGAATGGTTAACACTGTAATAAATATAAAAAAGTTGGATGATTGTGAGGTGCTTATAACTAGGGTCCTTTAGAAAAAAAGGAATTATGAAAGATTACAATCCATTAGAAAAGTATTTCTACATGGTTATTTGGAACAAATGAATGACTCCTATAAAATTCTTTGAAAGCGAGGGAGGCTAGGGGACGAGATCCCGTCAGACCAACGAAATGTTTTATACGATGATAACGTCCTAAGGTCAGTATAAAACCTGAGGATTGGATTTGGTACTAATAGATATGGACAAGTACTGAAATTAGTAACGAGATATACCAGATGTGATATTTATGGATACCAAACATTTCATTGGAATATCAATGAAACCATTTGTGTACCAAGAGAGAACTCAAGAAAAAAACAATTCTCAAACAAATCCAACCAAACCAACACCAATGAAAAAACCATGCTACGCAAAAGATTATTCATGATGTCTTAAGAACAAATTTGACATAAAGCTCCTAGCTAGCTTTTGGCCCTCTTTGGTTTGTTTTAGTTTCTAAACTTCCAAACAGGGGACTAAAGTGACTAAAATTTCATTAGTCCATTAGTTCGTGTTGAAGAAGCTAACTGAAACTATAACTGAAACTAAAGTACTAATTTTCAATAGATGCTCTTCCGTAACACTCTCTCATGTGAATAGAGGCAACATGGTATTTACTAAGTACAATTAATAACCTTTAGTCTCTTCACCCACCCTACAAAGAAGAGCCCCAACGTTTGCTTACGTCGTCGGTGGTACTTGTACTACGCCTCCTTTGATGCGTCAACGACGAACTCCTCGTCAGGCACGCTGACCAACGTCTCACCGATGGTGCTCGTGGAAGCGACCATAGGCGTGTCGACGAAGTACATGGACTCGCGTCTCTATGTTGCGATGGTACTAGTTTGATAGAGAGAGAGGATGGGGAAGGAGAAGAGGAGAGGAAAGTATGGGGGGGTGTGAGCCTTTTATAGTCATTATTAGTTATCACATCTAACGGATATTTACGTTTGAAATTCCTATGAAATAGCCTATTTCATAAGAATTTGAGGAAAATTAACGTGAGGCTAGACCTCAGGTTTTGTCTTTCTTATGACTTACAATTTCTATACGAAATTGTCGTATGGTGTAACAAACAACCATTTTCTAAAAATCATGTGATTTATTTTTTATAGGATTCGTTATGATATTTTTGAATCATGTGTTCTAAAGGATCATTATTAATTAATGTGTAAAACCAAATAACTTATCTGTCTAGGAATGAAGAGATACGCATGAGTGTAACTTAGTAGTTTCGTTATGGTATTTTTGGAATCCTGCGTTCTAAAGGAGCCTTATTAATTAATGTGTAAAACTAAAAGATTTGTCCGTCAAATAGAAACAAAAAGCTGTGCACGACTCTATTTCATCGTCTATACTATTATCTTAACAAATCACATTCAACCCTAATTTAATTTCTACGTATGTTTTCTCATTAGAATCAATCCTAACAATCTCTTATTTAATTACATATTTCTGCTTAATCTTCACGAAAGATTGTTGAAGTGCTTAGATATTCTATGGGAGTAGAAGCAAGGTATGCAACGATGCGAGCGTGTGGTAAGGCTAGGACGAGCCTATAGCACGTGCCATGGAAGCCCTCTAGGGCGTAGGGAGAAAGCTTTTGCACGGCAAAGTTGCGTGATTGCTCGCGGTACATGACACGGGTCTCGTCAAGAGGGTCTCGCCTTTTGCATGGCACCCCATGTTCGTCGCAGTAACCGCGCTGTGTGATGTCTGTGTGTGCAACTGCAATCAATGCCTGAATCTACTAGCCAATCTCGCGATGGTACATGGTGTGCGCTGATCCTACGAAAAATCCGGAACAGTGGTCGAGAATTCGCGGGCCTGGCATGCACGACAGATGGCGTGGCGATGGCGATGGCGATCGAGGTGGATTAATTTGGAGCCGTGGCGCCGCACGATGGCGTTGAATTGATAGAGTTGACATGGCCAAGAGCATGAGCATGAGCAAAGCGCGCCGCGCGGTGGCCCGGAGACACGGAAGCGCGGCCCCCTCGCCTGGATTGTACTCTCCGATGTAGTAGGGGTCTGGCACGCTGGCGGCCTGGCCCGGCTTTGTTGTTGGCTTGTTGGGTGAAACATCGAGGTCAATCTCAATGAATATTTTATAATTATTTTTAAACATTAAAAATATATTAAGATGATAATATATTAATAAAAAAGATAATTTTATGAAGATAAAATTTTTTACATTATTTTTAAAATTTAATATGTTAAAAACTAAAATATGAAACTCTACTAGCATGAACACCTCATTCCGAGATTGTGATATACAGCTTCGACTGCCGATCTATTGGAATAGTTCACTACCGCTGACAATTTCGAATTGAATGACAGTAGCAGATGAAATTTGACATTTGATGCCTTGGTAGGTAGCAGTCGATGTTTCACACATCACTTACTGCTTGGGGTAAAAAATAGTACTTCCTGAACTTATATACACCCTTCGTAAAAAATTCTTTTAATAAATCTAGGTGCACACACAGAAATTAAGTCCTTTTTTGTGGACGCAAGCGAGCACAACACCTTGCACGAACATGAAACGTGTGCACCTTCAAATGCGCCAACACATATACTCTAAGATATGGAGGCGCCGGAATACAAAAGATTTTTTCGTTGAGAAAAACATTAACTAGAAAATTGGTCATTAATATTTTAAGATTAGTAGTGAGGTCGATGCTTAAGCTTAAGCCGTGAATCATTTTTCAGTAATATAAATGGTGAGCATAGCTAAGGGCGTGTTATTGTAAGACAATGCAGTGGATGGACAATTGTTTATAGGAATGGAAAAAAATTAAATATTATAAAATTAAAAAATATGGTTTGAAAAAAAACCTAAACAATACTGATTGAGATTTTAATTTTTTTTACAGAAATTGCACCTTTATAGAAGCATGGGTAGGGTATCCAGTTGATAATCTGCCTCCGTAAGCTCTACCAAACGGGGGCCAAGTCCATCCACAAGCAGTGCAATCTCTGGGCTGGGCCGCTTGCTGCTACTGTGTGAAGCCCGTCAAGGCATCAACAGGCCCGTGGGCTGCACTAAACTCCGCATATAGTTTGCAGACGCTTATCGAAGGAAGGGTCAAAGTGAACCGGCGGCGGTGGTTCACCGGTGATCTGCGACTTGTTCGCAGCGGATGGGCGATCAACGAGTGCGGGAGCCGTGCAATCTCCCTTAGCGGCCGAAAAAGTTGCGCACACTGGAGTGTTATTCCGTATCAAGTTAAATATTTAGATATTAATTTAAAACACTAGACATGAATTAATTATAAAAATAATTATAAAATTGATGATTATTTACTGTAGCATTGACATCTCTACAAATAATTCACCGATTAAAATAAATTTTATAAATATTATAAATTTAATACTTCAAAATAGTATTTGACAATGACTAAACTTTAGACAAAGCAACCAAATAGGGCCTTAGGCTTTTATCTTTTACCCAATCAACATATGACAATATCAAAATTTGATTTTTAACTTAATTTTGAATTTTTAAGTTGTTTTTAAGTTTTTTCATCATAGGTTATTTTTTATATTGACATTTAAGTCGTAAAAACATAAATATAAAAAATAATTATAAATTATCGTAGCTGGGTTGCATCACGCCATCAACTGCAACTGCGTATACCGCTCGCCAACAACTTCCATGTTAACCATCTGAATATCTGAGGATGGATAGATAACGCTGGCTAGAAGATTAACTGCTAGTCATGCAAAGAACGCTCTGGCAAGAAGATTCATTCAACTGATAGTCACAATACATGCAAGAAGACCAGTTTCCTCATTTCATTTAATCGGAGGATAGTCGCGTGCAACATTCTATCTAAACTGATACATTGCAGCACAGAATACTAGCAGAGCGAGCAACTTGCATTCTCCTAATTCAGGGTCCTCTGCATCAGAGGAATCCCGGTAACTGAAAGTATAATCAGATTTGAGGTAAACTGCCCTGCGTACCCACATCTGGTGGAGACTGATGTGCAGTTCAATGCTACGAGTAATTTGTAAAACTAAAGTACTGTACAAAGCGGCAAGATTGCCAATGATACAAGGCCACGCTCCAGACCTTCACAATGGAAGATTATTCGGGTGATCCAAGGGCTGCAGTGTTCTTCACAGCACCATTATCTACAGAAGTTGGTGAAAATCACTCGTTCAGCTGAGGTTCAACCTCTGGAGTTGCTTCAGCTGTTGCTTCAGGTGCCTTCCTGAGGCCCAACCTCTGGAGGTGCTTCAAGTGCTTTTCTGCAGCTGCCTTATCAGCAGCTTCACGCTTCAGAGCTCGTTTTGCTCGTCTCCCTGCAACTTCCTTGGAGACAGAACCTGATCCCGATGCTGATACATCTTTCTTCTTGGGAGTCCTGGATGGACCAGCATCAGCGTTATTCAAGGACTGGCGACTCACTGGCCTTGCCTCTTTCCTGCCTCCTCTAACATATCCATTGTCACCCCACCTCCTGTTGCCAATTCGAATGCTCGGAGACCTGCTCATGTAATAAGCTTCTTCGTCAAGGTCATCTTCAACGCCATCATCATATTGATAGCTGTGGTATAACTCTTCTTCATCCAGAGCCTCTTCATGAGCCTCTACGATCAGAGGTTCAAACCAAGTGGCCCTCAGGAGAAGGCAAACACTTTCCTCGAACATGTAGTCATGAATACTGGAGAAAAGAAACAGCATCAAGTTCACAGTCTACCTGAAACAAGTATGCCCTCCCCCATAATGGAGAAACAAGGGGTTACCAGCCATCGAGAGAGCGGTGCACACTGAGGAAATCAAACGGATGTTTGCACTGTGGGCATTGAGGCGTCTGCTTGTAGGACGCCCACCTCAGAATGCATGTCACGCTGTTTGCACAAAGTGTAGTTGAAAGAATTAGCAACAGGTCTATTGTAAAACAATTTTCTGAGATGATAGATAAAGATGCCCAATCTTAGTTTAAAATACATTACAATAGTTAACAACTGAGAAAAGAAAATGATTCATAAGAATGCTAATAGAAGTTAGATTCTTCAGCATTAGCTGTGACTCACATACGCATAAGCAAGTTATCTCTTCACATATGAAGTCAAACACTCCTCTAAGGTGTAATACAAGACCAAGTCATCAGACCAGACCCATAGGATTTGTTAGGAACCACCATTCAATATGTAGTTAGTAGTTTGACAAGGAGAAGCCAACCGACCGCACATGGCTAGTATGGTAGGTAACATGTTAAATTACATTCTCAACAACGAAAGCCTGGCATTTGGAATCAATAACAGAGCTTGTAAGGCATCAGTTTAATATCAGAGTCATGGGCAGCTCGTATATGCTAGGCTAATATGCTATAAATTAAAAAAAGTTCATACATATGAATGAGAAAAAGGTAATGGGGGGCATCGCAAACACCGTCAAATATACCAGACTAAAAGAGTCTCATCCAAATTAACCAGTTCTATCCAATAATATTCTATAGAGGCAAATCATAACAACAATCTATCAGAGAAATCGGAGGATCCATTGCTAAAGCCTAGCAGCAATTCGGATTGCAGGGGAAAATGTAGAAAACGAACCAGTAGGCGTGGTCGCATCCCTTGACGAGGGCCGTCTCCTGCAGGGCGATTTTATCCAGGCAAATCGCGCACACCCCGCAATCCACCGCCCGGTCGCCACCGCCTACAGCCGCCGCCTAACACAAGAATAAGAACCAAGCAATATTAACCCCCTTGCCAACAAGAAACAGATCGAGCGGATTCTCGCAGATCCAGCTTGCGCCCACCTTGTCGATGGGGAGAGCCGTGGTTGGGGGGAGGGGTGCGAATTCGGCCGAGGAGGAGGACGATGAGGCGGAAGCAGCGGCAACGGCGGCGGCGGCCATGTCGGTGGCTGGAGAGAGGCGATGGGGAATATTCCTCCTGTTTTTCCCCCCTTGTTTGGGTGGTGTCTGGTGAGAGGAGAGGAAAGGAGAGGAGATGAGGAAGGGGGCCCTTCGCGAAGAGGCGAGGCGAGGGGTCGCGGGTCGCGGCCGGAGAAAAAGCGTGGGATCTGCGCGAGAGATGCCGCCCGGTTATTCGGTCGCCACCGCCCACTCGTAAGTCGTGACGCGTCGGCGGCGCCCATCGGCCATCGTCCGCTCCGTGTGCCCATTCTCCTTTTGCTGGACGACGGCCTGTGGAAGTGAAAGCCCACGTGCGTAGGCGGCCTGGCCCATCTTGTAGAATTGGACCTCCATTTGAGGCTTTGACCATAGTGTGGTCAATTGGGTTTTCTTCGTGTTTGCTGAACCAACCTTCTGATGACATGTACATGCTGTGGGCTTGACGACAGTAGTCTGATGACATGTCCATGTTGTGGTGGCTTGACGACAGTAGATTGTGGATGGGAATTTTCATCCTAACATTGACTGGAAGCCACGTTGTGTCTGATGTGCGGTGCCATATATTGTTCAATTTCTACTGCTCCGCCGTGAAAAATGAAAAGTTAGTTTCAAATGGTGCGACTTCTCTCGTCTGCTCCGAATCAAACCGACTCGATTTTCCAAATAACAGAAGATGAACATGCTCATCCTTTCGCAAAAGAAAAGGGCCACATGCCCTTCAAAACGATTGATACTACCGTTCCAATCATACTCAGAGTCAAAGGAAAACAGGGGGAAAAAAACAAACACTGAACATGGATCACCTTAAAACGGCGTACGTATTGTCCGATACTCTTGATTGGCCGAGCCGACCTGACCGTACGTAAGTGTAGTTGTTGGGCCAAGAGCGCATCAATCATGCACCATCCAACCAGTGGCGTATCTAGGATTTTAGATTTGGGTGGTTCAACACAGGTTTATCAATTTCGTGTACGCGTATCGTGTTGCCTTTCACGGTAGTGTGGTTTTTTCGCAAAAACCACGACAGAGTAAACAGTTGTTTTCGAGACTTTTGGTCGTACCATATTTTTCGTCTAAACCGCACGAAAACCACGCCAAAAACCGCGAAAACCATGAAAACCGTAATTTAAATTTAAATCAAATTCAAATCCAGTTGTGCCGTGGTTTTCGCTCAAACTGTGCCACATACCGCGGTTTTCGCGGCAAAACGCGAAATTTATGTTTTGTGATAAAATAAATTTTTTTCAAAGTTTTTGAATTCGCACGAAATTGTTCAAACGAAACCACGAGAATGTCGTGTCGCACCATCGCGTAAAAAAAACGGTTTTCGTGGTTTTCAAAATCCTAGTCTAACATACATATTTTTAAAAAATATCGTAAATATAACAAAATAATAAAATTATATATATACACATATATACCTATATATATGTATATATATATGGTAGTTTTTGGGTGGTCCGGACCACCGGGACCACCCAGCTCCGCCACTGCATCCAACACCCAGTAAAAAAAGGCCAACCATGTATATAATAAAAATCTAAAAACTACTGCTATTTCAAAAATAAATGTTTAAGATTTATTTACACCATGACGAGTAAGTAAAAATTTTATCGATAGTATAAATTTTACTCGTGACGATGACAAATTTTAGATATATATTATTTTACGCAATGTGTCTATGTGTTGACAACGAGTGAAGTCAGGGCGCGACGTGGATGTAAACGGAAGGAAGGGGCGCATACGCGGCGTAGAAACTTCGAGTAACGACGGAAGGGAGGGGCACAGGCACGCAGATTAGGACGGGAGGAAGAGGGCTTTTTTTCCATCCAAACCCTTATTTTCTTTTCAAAGATTGAGACTACATGTTGATTTTATAAACATTATTTGTTTTATAAATAGTTATATATTTAATGATAATTTTTAATTTTTTAATATGTATGGCTTATATTTGGGAAGACAACGTACATCTGGCCATCGAGCTCCCAACGCGCGGGGCAGGATCACAACACCCGCCGATGCATGCGATCTGGGCATCTATCGCTGGCGGCTCCGTCCCTCTCTCCACCGCGCCGCAGCAGAGCGGCTCGTGCGCCAAGTATACGTACGTCGTACGAGAAGGAGAAGCCGCCCCTTCCCCCACATGCCCACGAACGCACGCACCGCTGCCGTTCCCGTCGCCCGAGGCGCTGAAGCCTCCACGCCGCATGTCGCACCAAATTATTGCATCCTTGGCTCCCTCGCGCGCGCGCATTGCAGGCGCTGATCAGATCAGAAGCCTCCCAAACACTTGTAGTACAGCGACGGCAGACTGCAGGCGCTGTTCAGATTGCAGGCGCGACGGCAGCGGGAGGCGGCAGAGACGGACAGTCGATGCCTCGATGGACTAGTAGTACAAGACCTTGCACGTGCTTGTCATCATCAGGGCTATGCGCCTTGTCTATACATAAAACGTATCTCGTGTACATAAGTCTGCACCATACTCATCAACTAAAAAATATTATCAAATTTTTTTAAAAAATTATATGGATACTTTTAATAATATTATAATTATGTGTAAAGTATTATATTCAACTTCATTATATATAAAAAAGATAAATTCTGACAAATTTATAATCTTAAAACTATCACAATTTTTATTTTTTAGCAAAAATATAATGAATTTGAGATTATAATTTTACACACAATTGTATTATTATTGGAGATGCTTATATAATTTCTTTTAGATTTTTATGTGTATAATATGTATATGAGAAGGTTTAGGTGCATTGAATATCTTCTGTAATCCTTACGCTGCTATGGCTTCTTTTGGCGTCTCGCGCAGGGCATACATGTTCACCAATCTTATCTATATCTATAACTCTATAATATATATCTATAATCTATATCTATAACTATTTATAAAGTAAGTAGTGTTTTCACCTAAATTTTGTTTTGCTTGGCTATTTTGCAAAAAATCTCTTGAGTTTTTTTAAATTAACCCGTAGTTTGCTGCTATTTTTAAAAACTCAGTTAAAGAAGAAAAATGGGTTATTTTGCATAAAACCCATTGAATGTTTATAAAATTAACAATCTTGAAAAGAAAAGAGGGCTTGGATGAAAAAAAATCTCATGCGTCCCTCTCTTCCGTCCCCATCTACGTCGCGCCTGTGCCCCTCCCTCCCGTCGTCGCTCGGAGCTTCCGCATCGTTGCCTGGACCTTCGTCCTTCGTTTGCTTTTCTCTCTGCGTCGTCGTCCCGTTGCAACGTACGGGTATTTTCCTAGTAAAACTAATTTAACCTCTGCCTGCCTGCCTGACTGACTGCTATTGTCTTGCGTTGCCATGACCCATTAATCAACCAACTCAGTTTGTACGTTTCTTGCTGAACGAGAATCTACGGAAATTAGTAAAAAAAATTGAAAACGTTCACTTCGAGCTTATTTCTCCCTTCGATGGTGCTCCAATAATTGCATGCGTGCATCCAAGCTACGTCTGCCACAACTGACAGTGATCTCGCTAACTTATCGATTGTTTGAACCGGTGTTGCTGAGTTTTTCAGTCAATTAACTGTGTATTTGCACTTCTACAGAGCCACTCAAACGCTCGCATGCATGCATATGCATGCGTATGCATGTTTGCCTGCTGCAAAGCTGCTCGTGCGTGTGAGAATTAGTACAGTACTGTAGTCCTACTACGTGGAATTACCCTCCGGGATTTTGAAATTCAGTTGGGCATTGTCCATATATGCTGCTATAGCTTTCAGAACATCACGCTGCATGTGCGTGAATGATTGAGCCCGATGTTTGTGTACGAGCATCATTATATATTGGCCGGTACGGCTTATAACCTGATGGCCCTACCCCATAAGCGCGAAAAATGCAAAGATGTTCACTGTTTAGGACAAACAATATACTGTCCTACACTACTGCACATCACTACTTGATTAATTCACCTTATCTCTCGTTCTCTCTTTCTTCATATTGCTAACTATGGTGCTCTAGTATATATATACTATTTTGATTTGTAGTGCTAATCCAATTTCTTGACCAAAGGATTTTTTTCTGGATTTGTGTTATGACAGATCCGAGAAATATATAGTATGAATTATATAGTGCATATCTAAAAACCATCGTTAGATAAAAATAAAAGTTTTAAGATTTATTCATGTCACTAAGAGTAAAATTTTTATTCCCAGATTTAAGTGGGAGTAAAAGGTTTTACTTTCGAAATGTGGACAAATCTTATATGCCATTTTGATCCAACAATAGTGTTCAAATTTCCTATATATATGGTTTATACTACATATATTTCCTCATTATAACTCGGTCATACTTTAAATCCTTTTGAAAAAAAGAAAAACATGAAAATAATAGAGGATTAGTATACAATGGGTAATCCTGTGGAAGCCTTTGAAACAAAGGGTTGATCCTTCAACTTATTTGAAAATTCCTATGGAATGAAACGTTATATATATGAATTCAAAGGAAAAATAAGTATGAGGCTTCGTCTCATGTTTTCTTCCTGCTGTGTCTTGATTTCTCGCGGTTTTCATATATGACAATCAAACGTCAGCTTTTAAACTTCTCTATCTTTCAAAATTCCATGAGAGTCCCATGAGCATGGCAATTGTATTATTATATTTTTCTTATTCCTAGGTTTTGATAATCCAGTATTTTAAAGGAACCCTTAAGATGATAAAAATTAGACACTTCTTTTTTATTGGCATATGATCTTTTTTAAATACCCAAATTATATGTTGCTATATAATGACAGTTACTCCCTCCGAATGTCGTTTAGTTTTTTTTAAATGACCTTTCCCAAATGTGAATAGGTTAATTTGAAACTTATTGTGTTTTATTTTTGCCCTCGCTGAATAAATGCTACTCTTTTCAATGTATAGTAACAATAAATGAATAATAATATGAGATATTTCGTAATTTTGACTCATATTTGAAATCAAAGAGATATTGATAGCAAGATATAGTTACTGGTATGAAGAGATAAACATATAGCAGATATTAAGATATAGAAATATAAATACACATATAGTCATAGATAGAGAGATATGGTTACAAAGATAGATATATATCTATATATAGATATAGATAGACAAAAATGATAGATACAGGTATATATAATAGACAGACAAATACAGGTACATACATTTGATAGATACAATTAAATATATATAGACAAAGATACACCTATACATAGATGCAAATTAAAGTATTCAATATAGTAATAGAAAAACTAAATTAATTAAGAACCTAAAAACAAATCTGGACCGTTGATTAATATACGTGGCACGTCGCAGGTTCGGCCCCAAGCAGCACAGTGACGTGTTTTATTCATCAAAACCACATGGTTTTGTTGTAGAAGTACACCTCCATTCCTCCTTGAGCGCTGCGCCTAGCTTCTTCCGTCTATAAAGGCCGAGACCCCCCCTTCTCTCAGTTCTTCACTCACGACTACCAGGTACTCCACAACCTGGCTTTGGACGTCTAGCTCTGCAACCAGTTAGTGGCAGCGCTAGCTAGGTAGGCGAGAAGCCATGTCTCGTCATCGGCGACAGCCATCCCGCTCGCTCCCTCTCGACTTCAACGTCGACGTGGACGACGAGCCAGCAGCGGCCAAGGGTACGGCGGCGCACGTCGACGGTGGTGGCCAGTCCGGCCACCGCACTACCGATGATGCCAAAGCGAAGGAAGGGAATGGCAAGAAGCTGCCGCCGTCCGCCACTACGGGCGGCCGGCCGGTGGCGTCGTCGTCGGAGACAGGGAAGAAGTAGTGCGACGGCCATGCATGTGTATGCATGCCGGCATGCAGGTGTTTGGCCTGGGTAATTAACTAGCTAGCTAGGCCTTGCTTTGTTTTTGTCCTCTCCATCGGTCCGTGCCTTCCTCATATATATCCTGTTTTTGCCCATCTCACCCGACTTATATATGTCCCTGTAAACGTTAAAACGCAATATGTAAGGCCAGAAAACTTCATATATATATATATATATATATATATATATATATATATATGCGCTAGCTTTTCATCTCATTCCTCTAATCGTCGCGTGCTTGTGAAATATGATCGATCTCAAAGTTCTTCTAGAAAAAAATGATGTGTTCGTCAGAAGTTGACATCATGATTAATGGCCACAATATGTATTCTGGTCTATTTCACAGATCTGGATCGTATAGACGTGTACGGCTTTCGCGCGCCATGAGGATTTACACAAACCAAGATCGATCTTTCTTACCCTGCGGGGTCTCTCGATTATGACTCGTCAGTGATCGCGCGAGTACCATCCGTGATCAATCCGACCCAAATGTGTTTGGATGAAAACAAATAGCACAATATGCCGAAGAATTAGTGAAACCTGGTGTGCATATAGTGTAGCACTAGCACAGGCCATGCATGGAGAAAGCCAAATCGAGACGAGACTAGTCGATACGCATGAACAATGATGCACTGATGACTGATGAGAATTTGGTTAATTAATAATTCAGTACTAGTGAACTCGTGCTTGATTGGGGTAGATCCATAAGGAGACAATGAATGACTGTCCGACGTGGAGGGATGAGGTAAACTTCAGCATTATATTTTTGTCGGATATAATCACATTATTTGCTACTATCACTATGAGTAGTCATCATTGTAGTGGTACTTCTATACTGGTGTTTTGGGGATGAAATGAAGTGCTACACTGCAGTAAAATTCACCACACTACAAGTTCAAGTTCGTACAGAATGGCAGGGTCCAATAAACAAGATCGGCCAGAATCACATTGTGTACTACAACAGCACGTACTAGATAGATTCAATCAGTGGACAACATGAGATAACGAAGAACACATGAACGGATCGACATGACCAAGGACCACAAAGCTAGGTCCTCCTCTTCTTGGTAACCGAATAGTTGAAACATCATGCATGTTGGTACCCATGCTGCTGGACCGCAAGGCTGCCGGCCGGAGCTCATGGTCGATATATATATTTAGGCGTTTAGCTCAATGTGAAAATCGTTCCAGATCTAACCTGTGGTCCCTTGTAAAACCCAGTTTATATATGATCATCAGAACTCAGAACAGAACAGAACAGAGCATGCACAGCCGTCAGCTGGTACAGATATCCGAAATACATATACTGTATGTTTGCAGCTGTGTTTCACATATAATCTGAACCACCCTTTCAGAGTTTCAGAGCTAGTCTTGCTACTATGATAGCACAAATTCATGACAAAGTGAAATCAACAATTGCAAGGCCTATCTGAACTAAAAGTATCTAGTAGAAAGCAAGATGACAAATGCATTCGGTGAACAGAAAAAAATGTGTGGTTTGGTATTTCCATCAAGATGAACAAGTTACACAACCTTATTTAAGCTACCGTTCAAATCACGGCTACACAATTGTTCGGCGCTAAGATAAGTTGTCCTAGAATCCAATGAGTTCCATTCATCCTTCTTCTTCTTTTTTTTTTTTGTTGAAAACCCGCTTAAGCTGCATGTTCAGAGTTTGCAGGTTTGCCCTGGAGCCTCAGGGCAAAAGCTTGAAGTGACAGGAGCATCTCCCTGAGCTCTTCTTTAATCTCCGAATCAATCATATTGCCATCGCTGTCGAATTTTTTCGGAGGCTGATGTGCTTTGATGAACACTTCAGGTTTGTTGATGAAATGGATATCCAAGAAAACCCCGACTTGCCTGATGTGGTACATTGATCGGCTGCCACCGGAGCCTCCTGACGCGCTCACGATGGCAGCCGCTCTATCTGCCCAGCAGTTCGGCGGCCTTGATCCCCAGTCCAAAGCGTTCTTCAAAGGACCTGCACAGGATGCGTACATGATCAAATAGTTGTAGGCACAGAGGGGTCACCTGAAAAATACCTCATTTTCTTGACAGATTAAAAACATGAGGGGCTAATTAAACGTTAGCATTTCTATCACTGGCTAGTGGACCCATGTTTCGTGGGCCCAAAACATCGTTTCAGCTAGCTAAGACCATCTTCCTTACCTGACCCATACATAGCCTTCACATAGCCAGATCGGATTTGCTAAAAAAAACTGTTGACTTTTTTTCCTAAAATTTTTAAATTGTGGAGCGTTGGAGCGTGTTGGAATTCATGCAAGAGAGCAGTCACGTACTTAAGGTAGGGTTCGAATCAACTCACAACCTGGCAGATGTAGTTTTAAACCGATTATATATCTATTAACTTCTCAAAGTAATAGAAAAAAACCTCCACGTTCGCTATAGGAGTATTGAAAAGGGGTCTAGATTCCAATAGAACTAACTAAAATTCAGAATTAAAAAATAAAAGTAGATATTGGAGTCCATATAAAAATTGTTAACGCCAAATGATTCGGTTCCCTAGTGAATTTGGTTAAGGAAAGAGTCGATCAGTCGATGAAAGTTTATTCAGATCAAGTTGAATTCAAAAAGAAATCATAAAGACTACGGCATGACAGTTTAATTCAATCTATTTAATTAGGCAGGATTTAGTAGCTTTTATCTTTAGGAAGTTTATCTAGTGTCCGATCAGGACTTATATCAACTTGAGTATATAAATATGTAAACTCGAGGTCTTTGTAAATCATCTCTATAGATCAAAACAATTGCTTTCGACGCATTGTCACCTTTTACTATCGGCGAGTTTTTAGTTTCGAGCGGGACTACATCGGTTAAGTTTGATCTCCAACAAGTAAGTAGATTTTGTCAACTTCGCTTGTATCGACATGGCTAGAACTTTTTTGGTTAAGTCTGATATTCTATTCAGGTTGATGAAAGCGTTGCCCATCTGATATATTGGTTCTATCTTTAACTGCATTGTTGTTCAGAGTGAATCGACTTAGTTAGAACTTTCTCGGTTATGTCCGATATTCTGACTAAGTTGGTATTTCTCTAATTGTATTGTTGTTTTAGATTGGTCGATATATCCATCAAGTTTGTATTAATCTATTGGCTAAATATATTTTTCTTATTATTTTCAATCTTACAATGTCTCGGTTAGGTCCGATCTACTAGATTGTTATTAATATGGTTAATTCTACTAAGTCGATATATTTTTATGTAATGTTTGACCAGAGTTCTAGCCAATGAGTTAACTTGTTACTATTTCTAAGTGTTGTATCGGCTCATATTCAAATTCATATATTCATTACTTAAATCTCTCTTTATCAACTTCAATCTCATATTGTCTTGGTTTGATCCGATCTATCAAGATTGTCTTTGATAAAGAATGGTTTGTTGGTGATTATACATGATTTGATTCTAGCCAATGATAACATGGATCTCATTGTTTATTTGATTATTTCAATCTATATCGAATTTATAGCCAATTGATCAGCTCCATCGACATTGGTTGGCATCGCTACATCTCATCGGCTTATTGGATGATTGGCTACTTGATCATTGATCTATTTTTATCTTGTTAGTTGCAGGATCAAACTGACTAGCATGCCCGAACCCGATTGATAAGACATGCACTGAAGTTAAACAGATCTCCTATGCATTTATGTGTCATGACAAAATTTTCGTCAATAGAAATAAAATTTAGAAATAACTAAAATTTAAAAATAAAAAATAAAGAATATTGTACGGAGAGTCCATATATAATATATTAAGGTTACATTTAGATCCATCGCCAAATTTTTACACCATATCACATCGAAAGTTTGGACACATAAATAAAAAATAAATAATATTGAAAGAGGAGTTTAAAGCCCATATAGAAAGACAATTTAAAAGTAATAAAAATTTGGAATTAAAAAATATTGGAAGAAGAGTGTAGAATCAATATAGAACAGAATTAAGAAATAACTAAAATTTAAAATCAAGAGATAAATAATATTTAAAGAGGAGTTTAAAGTCCATATACAAATACAACTTAAAAATAACAAAAAGTCAAAATTAAAAACTAGGAAATTGAAAGGAGAGTGTAAATTCGGATAGAAATATAATTAAGAAGTAACTAAAATTTGGAATTAAAAATATAAATAATATTGAAAGAGGAGTTTAAAGTCCATATATAAATAAAATATAGAAATAATAGAAATTTAGAATTAAAAAATAAAGAATATTGGAAGAAGAGTGGAGAGCCTATATAGAATATAATTAAGAAATAACTAACATTTGGAATTTTAAAAAATATTAAAAGAAGAGTCTAGAATCCATATAGGAATTTAGAACTATTTTAATTTTAAAATAAAGAATATGAAAATTATAATTATAATTTAGAGTCCATATAGAAATACCATTTTAAAAATAAGGAATATTAAAATAAGAGTCACGAGTCCATATAGAAATACAATTTAGAAATAACTAAATTTGCAATTTAAAAACAAAAAATATTGAAAGATGAGTTTAGGGTTCATATAAAAATACAATTACAAATAAATAAAATTAGTAATTAAAAATAAAAATATTAAAAGAAGAAAGTCAAAATTTAAAAACAAAAAATTAAAAATAGAGTTTCCATATAGAAATATAATTCTAAAATAACTAAAATTTAAAATTTTAAAAATAAGAAAGATTAGGAGAAGAGTAGTCCATATAGAAATATAATTCTAAAATAACTAAAATTTAAAATTAAAAAATAAGAAAGATTAGGAGAAGAGTAGTCCATATAGAAATACAATTTCTAAATAAATAAAATTGGAAATTAAAAATAAGTAATATTAGAAAAGAAGATTCTAGAGTCCATGTAAAAGTATAATTTAGAAATAACTAAAATTCAGAATTAAAAAAATAAATATATAAACAATATTTTAGAGTTCATATAGAAATCAATTTACAAGTAAAGGAAATTAAGAAATAGAAAATAAGAAATATTTGAAGAAGAGTGTAGAGTCCATATATAAATACAATTTAAAAATAACTAAAATTTAGATTTTAAAAATAAAAATATTAAAAGAAGGGATTAGAGTCTATATAGAAGTAAAATTTATAAATAACAAAATATTAAAAAATAAAAATAAAAAATATTGAAAGAGGAATTTAGAGTCCACAGATATAGAATAAAAATAACTAAAATTCAAAATTAAAAAATAATTAATAACTATCACGTATATATAATAGAATATAAATACTGTATATTGGTTTAGTTTTGTTAAGTTAGTACATAATTTAAAATTATGTTACTATTTTAATATGTTTTAATAATAAGATATGAAAAAAATATGATATTATATGGAAAAAAATAACGATCCTAGGTCGCGTAATCTGCGTGGTCCACTAGTTATATATAAATAGTTAATACAATATTATATATATATATATATATACAATGTAGTTGCACTCTAATTATACTTCCATTTGAAAGGTTTTTTATCTTAAAAAACTGTCAAACATTTTAATAGCTGTTCCCAAGTCGGATTGCAAAAAAAAAAAAAAGAAGCAGCCGCTAAATTTGAAGTTTTTATTTTTTTTTTTTCTGTTCTCTATTCAGTCATTTTTCAATGAACTTCGTAATCATCAACGACCTGACAAAGTGAGAAGCAATTGCTCTGTGCCAGCATGCCATCTGTAAAACAGCTAGGAAAGCGTTGACATGAGGTCATGAGCACCAGAGCACGTGCCTGAGATGGAGTAGTTGTACTCGGGCGAGGCGAAGAGGAAGCAGTCGGCGGCGCGGACCCTGGCGCGGAACGCCTCGACGGCCGGCGGGAACCCGCCGTCAACCTCCAAGTCGGTGTTGAGCAGCGGCAGGTCGGAGATGTCGACGTGGTTGATAACCACCCCCGGGATGGACTCCTCACATATCTCCTTGGCTTCAGTTCAGAATCACGCATCCACACATGAGAGAAACGTAAACGAAACGGAGCCGCCTGAGCTGCAGGAGACGATCGATACGTACCAGCGCGGATGAGGCCGGTGTTGGCGGAGCCCCTGCGCAGCGAGCCGGAGATCGCCGCAACTCTCAACGCCTTCGGTGCCGTCGAGCCTTCCATTTCGTGGGATCGGTTAAGTGCTCGTTTGGTAGCTTAATTCACAACGCTCGTACTTATGTAGACAAATCGATCGATGGAAATGAAGTGTAGCTAATGCTTCGTCTAAAGCTTCAGCTTAAATAAAATTGGATAAAACATTTCATTAAAATAAAACATACCCTTTAGTTTTTTTTTTCTGTTGCTGTCTTGAGTGGATGGAATCATGGAACCACATGCTCGTGCTACGCTTACCGGGAGAAAAGTATGGCGCAAGCCATCCATTAATTCGACCGGTCGTTGCGAACTTTGAATTCGTTTGAAACTTTGGAATTGTTCATGTACGGCTGCGGTAGTAACACATGCGCAATCACACATGTACACTGCCGTTCCTTTGCCTTTTGTTGTTGCCTGCTCTTTTCAGAACCACACATGTACGCAACTCTTTTCAACCTGACATAGTTGCTTAGCTTAGTGGCCACGGAATAATTGAGCCGAGTAGCAATCCAAGACCCCGGCAGGCCCACGATAACCTGGCCTTGCACTTGTAGTTTTCTTCTTGTGTTTCGTATAATCATCAAAAGGCTACTTATCCTTGTGATATGAGCAATCGTATAAGCTGAATTATGCTGTCAACATAGTACTCAGCAATTTAGCATCTGGGATTTTCTACAAACTAGAAAGATAACCCGCACGAATACGTATTTGCGTGCCCACATCTTAACGTTAGAAACTGTAAGAGAAAAATATCAACTGAATTATTCATGCTACAGTTTAAAAAAATACGATTCCAAAATATTTGTTACTGGTATTGCTTAAATATTTTTTTTCCAAACCATTTGTTGTCTCTATATTACATAATATTAATTTACACCTATAAACAATTATATATAATTTGCCTAATCATCTTTAAAAGAAGAATATAGGCTCTATGTTTTTAACGATTCTTAAAAATCAAGATATTTTTTATTTATGCAATCAAGCTATCACCCTCTAATTAGTTCGTGCATACTTACAGCATACTTAAGCACTCAAAAATTATGTGATGGTTGTGGTAATGGGTGTTCTAGCTAGTTTAAGTGAAAGCTAAGAACCTATGGTTTTTCTAAAAATTTTATAAGTTTTCTATAATTAGTTCACTTTGCTCCCTTTTATATTTTCTATTTTATTTTATACAATCTTATTTTCAGTTCATATTTTGTGAGATGATAAAATAGTGACAAAGTGTTACACCTTATATGTCAACCATTTTCTAAAAAAATGAATCAGTTTTTTATAGACATGTAAGACTATTCTATTGATGGATTAGGATGATTTGAGACTATGTTAAATGCACATGCTTCTAGAGTCCAATTCTATTTTACAGTGTAGGAAACAACTCATACAGGATTGTTTTTTTAAGTATGTGAACCTCCATATAACCTAGCAACAAGAACATGATTGGATGGTCAAATACAACTGCAAAGGCATCATTATTTTTAAATATGTTTTTATAATTATTTACATGATTTAAATTCTGTTTGAAATTTATAATTAAATATTAGGAATTATGTACACGAAAGCAACCTCTCTACAAATAGTGCACTTGGCATGAATTAAGTACAGTGAGATTATATATTTGTATGATGCTTATAATGTCTATTCACTTGCCATAATTATCACAGTTTTCATGCTATATCAATTAGAAATCATAGTTTATGATAATCCTTTAAAATAATAGCTAATTTTTATCGGCTTATGTCATTGGATTGTTTATAATTAATTTATAGTTAAAGACCCATATTAACTATATTTTGACTTCTAAATTAAATATGTTATTTTGAATTATATTCTGACCTTTTATATCATTTAAACACATATTACAAATATGAAAAAAACACTGATATAGATTTGACCGTTTGAGAAAAAAATTTTGGTGATTTTTTCACATAATCACATCTATGTTTCATGTTGACCATGTAGGCTTATCACTGTTGGAATACCCACCAAATAGTTTCGAAAAATTCCAAAATGATTTGAGATTCTTAATCCCACAAGAACGAAAATTTAGATTAGATCAACTTCAGAAAATAAAACAACTAAATTACATTGTTTGTATTTTTACGTATATAGATTCAAATTAGTGTTGTATATTTGTTAAGTAATATTTGAATCCATAAAATATAATGTGATTTTTTTACAAAAAAATTGTGGAATTAATAATTACATGTCAAATTTTGTTTGCCGCATTGTATTCTGCACTAAAATATAGCCAACATAATTCATCAATGTAAAATCACAACAAAATAAACGATAATTATGTATTTCTTTTAGTTAAATTAATGATCAAACATTTTTATTAAAAGTGAATAGTTTAAAAGTTGGATGCAATATAAATATATTTTGGAGTATCTCAAGTAAAAAAATAAAAGATAATGAATGGGGAGGAAAAAAGAGGAGTATGATACTTGCATACGTACGCGCGAGGTACGTACGCGCGAGGGAGAGGAGAGGGAGGGATTAAGTTCTATTTTTAATCTAATCTAATCTAATGGTCTAAAATAATGGATCCATCAATTTAAATAAAAATTAAAGCCTATATGTTTCTAATATATTAAAACGCCATGTGACGGTTTAGGAGCGCTTATAGGAATGTCACATGGTGACATGAGAGTGCTTGTATGAAAAAAGAGGAGGGGACTAAAATTAAAAACTCTTATCTAATGGTCTAGATGTTTCTAATGTATTAAAACGCCAAGAAGTGTCTCTTCTATAAGAATGTCACGTGGTGGTATGAGAGTATTTGTAGGATGTTTAATGAATTTTTAAACATATAATAGATTTTTTTCTTTAGAAGATGAAGAGAGTTAAAACATTCTTGGATATTGTTCATGGAACATGGGATCTGTGAACTGTTTAGAGATTTTTGTCTTAACAAAGCTTGTACAAGTCAACAAGCCATTCCCTAGGAGGTTTGTCACTATTTAGAGAGCTAAAGATTCTGAGCACTAATTGGTTAGCTATTGGCCAACACCCTACTTTCTAATTTGGATTGTTTAGGGGCTAGAAATTCTAACAATGGAATTGCTTAAAAAACTGTTGCAAATTTTTGGGTGGAAAGTTTTAGAAAACTACCTGTAACTTTTTTTAGATAGTCCCTATATGAATAGTTCAAGATGCAGGATTTAATTCATACCTATAAACTTAATTAAGGATCTAAAAAGGAATTTTGGGAATAGATTTTTGGTTTCTGTTGCCAGCATCACCAACAATTTCCATAATTTTCAGATATAATAAAAATCTGTTTAGAAATCTCTAATTAGGATCTAGGATTTATTTTAAAAAATTATCCCCAATAAATTGTCTAAAATTAGCTGTAAAAAGTAAAGCCACCTTCAACTCTCCTATGTGCGAATGGTCCCCCTCCTTTGCACGATAGGCCCTCGCTCCTCCCCTCTGTGTGATCGCTGGATTGGGAGTTGTGGGATCTCAAGTTGTCGAGAGCAAAAACAAACAAAAAAATTAGATTTCTAAATTTATGCAATTGATTAGGGGATTCTTGGAGCACAACTCAAAATCCTATAATTTTAGTATTAAAATTCTATTTAAAGAAATTGTTGGTGATTATCTTAAGGATATAATAGAATGGACTTTATTAGTGAATTTGGTGATGTGCAAGAGATAAGAAAGAAAATTTTTTTTGCTACTCATGACATCGACTCAGTGTCGGCTCTTACTATTTATTAAAGAAAATTTATTGTATAGAGATGGAAAAAAAAGAAAAGAGCGAATATTATAGGCATTTGGGCTTATGGGCTGAAACTTGTGGAAAAAGCCTTTCTACTGTGTCAGCTTTTCGCAGATCTTTCGGCCTAGTCAAGCACTCAGCCCAACCTGTTAGATATGTCGGGCTAGGTATAAAACATGCCCCACCTTCCCGGCCCTACTCACGACTCTTTGATCATTTTAACATCGCAAAATGAACGGAAATGAAGCCACAGCATCGGTGCATGTAGCTCACGCAATGCAAAAATCGCTTTGGGCAGCAAAGCTGCCGGCGAGATCGATCGATGGCTTCACCCTCGCTTCGTTTCGTCCTCCACAACCACGTACGGGTATGTACGATACGCCTGCGACGCCCGCGGCAACAGTGTTAGCATGCGCGCCTTTCTTGTCGGGGACAACGAACCTTTTCGCTGCTGCTCTCTGCCAGTACGCAGGCACAGGCAGCAGCAGGCAAATAGTAAAGCTGAACGAGTGAAGCACGAGGATGGTGCTGCCGCTGTGACCTGGACCTCCAGACTTCACACTCAGGGCTTTTACAGTACGCACATCTGGCATTCAGCCTCGGTCATCCACGTCGAAGATTCCCAGCCACGTCGGTCTCTACCGTGCCCAAGTGAGAAATGCGGGGCCAAAGTTAGTCGCGCGTTACTCGTCAGAATGGGTCAGTAATTCGTTCGGCGAGACGAGAAACGGATCGCTCTGCGCGTTGGGAGAGGGCGTGCATCCGCTCGACGCCCCAACGCCCTCCTCAACCACCTTTCACGCGGCGGCAGGAGAGGAAAACATGGCGGCTGCGGTGGAGAAAAACCAGGAGTCGCCGTCACCCCATCGTCGTTGAGCTGCCGTCACCGCGTCGTCAAGCTGCTGTCGTAATCCAATTCTAGTCCTAAAAATTTAGCTTCACAAAACAAATACGTGAATAATCCGCTAGTTTAATACATGTTACACGTAAGTGATAAAGATTTAGAAGTACAGTGAACCCGGCGTCATTTTTTCTTGGCTCCGCTCCTATCTCGTCCCCCTGTTTCTAAACTAAATCTCTCGTCCCAACCTAATCCATCCCTCCCTCCAACCAATTACATGCTTACATAATTGCACTGCAGGCAATGGAAATTACAACCTAAGACAATCTGCCTTATGAGCGGTCAACTTAATTTAGGCTTGCATGGACTGCATCGGAAACTCCACAATTTCGTGCCTTCCCGAGAAAATGACTGTACTGTTGATCTTCTCTTTTACTACTACTAGCCATCGATAACAAAGAGAAGGAAAGAACCCTTGTTTCTGTGAATGATGCCTCTACGCTCTAGTTGGTGCTGCCTACTCTGCTTCCCACTATATACACAGCAGATGCGGAGAAGTTGTAACGGAGGGAGTACACTGTGTTAGACCCACCGGTTCTAGGTAGGGATCATCTATCGACTGTGAAGAACATGTGTAGACCATGCATAAAGTATGAAAGGGACAGATTAGGGTTATCGGTTGAATGAGAAGAGGAGGGTTGTCCATCGGCCATCGTCGTCGTGCGTGGGCGTGCGGCGGTAATGTCGGTGGAGATCCGTGTAGTGGCGTCGCCGGCGTCAGTTGGATTGCCGGCGTCGGTGTCGATGTCGTCGGGGCGTGGTGGTGGCACTTCCCGTCACTGTTGCGCCTCCACTGTTTAGATTGGCTAGGGTTTGTGGGTGAGGTTGGTGGCGACGACGAACCTCGTGTCGTGCGTCGCCCCGACCCTCACCCCTTTATATGACGCGGGTGACAGGGCCCGCGGACCAAGGAGGCTGGGCACAGGCGCCCGATCGAGCGCGCTCAAGGATCCCCGTTGGGCCGTTGGGTCCAACGGGAGGAGATCTGCTCTAACATTTTCCCCCTTGATCTCTTTACTATTACCTTTAACTTTTGTCTGTTTCATCACAAATTAACGTATAGAGCATGTCTCATCGTCACGGTCAATCGCCGATGGATTCAATAGCCACTTTACACATCTCTGTTCAGAAACAGATACTTTATACTTTAACTTTTAGGCCCTGAGTCCAGAATCATAAGGCTTCCCTTAAACCCATGCCGGCTACATGTTCCTTGAACAAATTGGTTGGTAGGCCTTTCGTTAGCGGATCCGCGAGCATTTTTTAGTCTTTATATGCTCGAGACTTATTGTGTGATCCGGACTTTATCCTTCACAACATAGTACTTTATATCAATGTGTTTGGCGGCACCACTTGACCGATTGTTGTGAGAGTACGATCTGCAGTTCATTGTCGCAGTATAACTTTAGTGGTTTCTCAATACCGTCAACCACTCTCAAACCGGGTATGAACTTCTTTAGCCAGTTCACCTGCCCCGTGGCCTCATAACATGCTATAAATTCGGCATATATTGTAGACCCTGCAGTGATAGTCTGTTTAGAGCTTTTCCATGAAATAGCTCCCTCTGCAAGAGTGAACACGTATCCGGATGTTGACTTTGTTTTATCTGTAGCAAAATCAGAGTCTAAATAACCCACTATTTGGAGTGAGTCAGATCTTCTGTATGTCAACATAAGGCCTTTTGTTCCTTGCGCATATCGCAGGACTTCCATTACCAATTTCCAGTGCTCTGGGCCTGGATTGTTTTGAAATCTGCCAAGTAACCCGGTGACAAAAGATAGGCCAGGACGTGTGCACACTTGTGCATACTGTAGACTTCCTACAGCCGAAGTATATGGCTTTGACTTCATTTCATCGAGCTCGAATTTATTTCTGGGGCATTGCCATTCCCCATGTCTTTCGCCCTTTACTATAGGAGCAGACGTAGCACTGCATTTCGACATGTTGAATTTCTTCAATACCTTTTCTATATATCCCTTTTGAGACAATCCCAGTGCATACTTTCTTCTATCTCGGTGGATCTCTATGCCCAAAACATATGATGCTTTACCACGGTCTTTCATATCAAAGTTTGAGGATAAGAACTTTTTTGTTCCATGTAAAAGACTAACATCACTACTTGCCAGTAGAATGTCATCCACATACAAAATCAAGAAGATGAATTTCCCATTCTTGAACTTTGTATAAATGCAGTTGTCCTCAACGTTTTCTTGGAAACCAAATTTCTTTATAGTTCCATCAAACTTCAAGTACCACTGTCTCGAAGCTTGTTTTAACCCATAAATGGATCTCTTTAATCGACATCTCATATTCTCTTTTTCTTTTATGACAAAACCTTTTGGTTGTGCCATATAGACTCTTTCTTCTAAATCTCCATTTAGAAATGTCGTTTTTACATCCATTTGATGTAATTCCAGGTCGTAATGTGCCACTAGTGTCATTATTATTCTGAAAGAATCTTTACAAGAGACTGGAGAAAATGTCTCATTGTAATCAATTCCTTCTCTTTGTGTGAATCCTTTTGCCACAAGTCGCGCCTTAAACTTTTCTATATTCTCTTTGGAGTCACATTTGGTTTTGTAGACTCATTTACACCCTCTTGTTTTGGCTCCTTTAGGAATTTCCTCCAAATTCCAAACATCATTTAGTTTCATGGATTTCATTTTATCTTCCATGGCTTCTAGCCATTTGGATGAGCGGGCGCTTCTCATAGCCTCTTCATATGAGGTGGGATCATCCTCTATATGAGACTCTTCTGTGTTATACACCTGATAATCATCAGGTATAGCTTTTCTTCTTACTCTTTCAGACCTTCTAGGGGCCTCAACATTTGGCACATTTTCTGTTTGAGGCTGTTGTTGCTCCTCCTCATGTGTGGTAGTGTTTTCTGATGGATCCTGAAAGACAGGTTCCTCATTTCTATTCGTTTCCACCACAGGAGAGCGAACAACAGGTGTTGGAGCCGCAACGTCAGGCATTGCAGGCGCAACATCAACAGGTACTGAGAAGAAAGGTTCCCGAATCGTCGAAGTGGGTGTATGTTTCCGTTTCTCCTCAAGATCAATCACTCGAGCTACCGTGCTCCCCCTCATCATTTCGTCTTCCAAGAAGACAGCATGTCTCGTTTCTACAAACTTTGTATAACTGTTCAGACAGTAGAAACGATAACCTTTCGATCTATCAGGATAGCCAATGAAATGACAACTGACTATTTTGGGATCCAATTTCCCAATGTTTGGGTTAAATACTTTACCCTCCGCAGGACTCCCCCACACACGGAGGTGAGCTAGCGAGGGTACTCTCTGCGTCCACGGCTCATACGGTGTTTTGGGCACCGATTTGCTAGGTACTCTCTTGAGAATATGAACGGCGGTTTTAACGCCTCCATCCATAAACCCAATGGTAGGGTGGAGTAGCTCATCATGCGTGCACCATATCCATTAAGGTACGGTTACACCGTTCAGCCACCCCATTCGTTGAGGCTCGTCCGGTGTAGAATATTGGGCGACTATGCCGTTTTCCATTAGAAACCTTGCAAAAGGTCGTGGGACTTGTCCATAAGGAGTATGTCGGCCGTAGTACTCCCCCCACGATCGGATCTTACTATTTTAATCTTTTTATCATGTTGATTTTCAACTTCAGCTTTGAATATCTTGAATTTATCCAATGCTTGATCTTTCTTTAATTGGAAAACAAGAAAAGAAAGAGAACTCCTAACGTCTCATCGAAATTGTGGCACTGTCATTTAGGCCACATTTCGAGGGGGAGAATTGAGAGACTTGTTAAAAATGAAATTCTTCCTCCTTTGGAGTTCTCGAGATTTAGAACAATGTATAGAATGCATCAAAGAAAAATATATAAAGCATATTAAAAAGGTGCGAATAGAAGCGCGAGAAATATTAGAGATCATTCACACGATATTTATGGTCCATTTCTGTAAGAGTGTGGATGGTTATGACTCTTTCATAACATTCACAGATGATTACTCCCGATATGGTTATATTTATCCAATGCTTCCGATCTTTCTTTAATTGGATAAATATAACCATATCGGGAGTAATCATCTGTGAATGTTATGAAAGAGTCATAACCATCCACACTCTTTAAAGGAAATGGACCACAAATATCTATGTGAATGATCTCTAATATTCCTGCGCTTCTATTTGCACCTTTTTAATGTGCTTTATATATTTTTCTTTGATGCATTCTATACATTGTTCTAAATCTGAGAACTCCAGTGGAGGAAGAATTTCATTCTTAACAAGTATCTCAATTCTCCCCCTCGAAATGTGGCCTAAACGACAGCGCCACAATTTCGATGAGACCTTACGAGTTCTCTTTCTTTTCTTGTTTTCCTTTGTCCACGAGGACCCATCATTTACATCATTTGCATCATTGCATATAACATGCACACTTTCATGCATAGGCAGCATATAAAGTTTGTCTCGTCGGAAGACGAGACCCACACACTCATTATTATGAATTATGCGACATTGTACTCTATCAAAATAACAATAATAGTCATCTTCTGCCAAACATGGCACACTAATCAAGTTTCTATGCAAAGATGGGACATAAAAAACGTCTCGAAGTGGAAGAATGAAGCCGTTATCAAGTTTGAGATTGAGATTTCCGACGGCTTCAACTTTCACTTCAACTCCATTTGCGACTTTAATGTTGCTTTCGCTTCTTTGCGTAGTCCTCGTCAAATGGAATCCTTTTCTTTGCCATTATCATCTTTAAGAAATCAGGACAATCTTTCTTGAAATGTCCTTCCTTCTTGCAATAGAGGCACTGGTTTGTCCTCACTGTAAATTGCTTTTGCTGAGGTTGGTGCTGACCTTGGGATTTTTGAGGTTGTTTGTCCTTTGATTGAGACGGTCTATAGTTCCTTTTTTTTGGGCTACCAACGTAGTTGATAACGCCACCATTTTTGGCCTAATTCTCTCCTCCTCTTGTACACATTGTGCAAGAAGAGTATCAACGATCCAGTTCTCTGGGTGCACATTGTAGTTGAGAATGAAAGCATCAAACTCCTTTGGCAATCGAGACATGATCAAGTGAGGCAAAAAATCCTCCTTCAAATCCAAGTCCCATTGCTTTAGTCTTACATTTTGTGCACTCTTCTGAAGGGTAAAATCCCTAATGCCACCTCCAGTGTACCTGTCCGTGACGAGGTCCTTTATGAGTTCTGTGGCATGAGTCTTTGAAGAACGAGTGAACTGGATAATTATCCTTTCTAGATACTCAGAGACATTGTCAGTCTCTGGGATTGAGCCTACAATAGCCTGCTCAATTGTATTCTTTACCACAGCCATACATTTCTTGTTGGCTGAGACCCACCTTTGCCTTTTCAACTATGTATAGTTGTCTAAGGTCAGCATTTTCTTTTTCTCTTTTCTCAAAGTCAGCATTAGACTCTGTGTTGCCTCTGACTAGTGCAGCAGGCTCTATAGGATAGGGTGTTGTTAGCACCCGTCTACCTCTCCCAAGATAAAAGAAAGGTCGAGCTTTCTTTTCATTCACTTTAGTTATCCCCTTGTAAGGTTGGGATGTCTTTTATGCATCCCATCAAGGAGTAACCTCCTGAAAAATGATCATGAAAAGTAAGAAACAAAATATCACATAACTTTACTATGCATTAATCCTACATCACCATTGGGTAGAAATTAGGCATAATGCATAGCATGATATTACAATTAATAACGTTGGTCAGAAAATAGCAACATCATATACCATAAATGAAATTCCTAAAATTAAAATTCTCCCGTTGGTTCGAAATTCAATTTTAAAAACATCAATTTCAATAATATTTGTCAATTTTGTAGCGAAAACATTAAACAAAATTATATAATTAAACTGTACAAAATTCAATATTAGGCCCCCAAAACCGTACACAATTTCGATATTTTTTTCTTCCTTTTTTTCTTTCTTTCTTTCTATTTCCGGCCCAAACGATTTCGGCCTGCTCGGCCGTACGCGCGCACGGGCTCGGGGCCCATCAACCAACGGCTGCGCCGCCGAATCGGCCCATTTGCAAGCCGCGCACGCCGCGTTGATCTCGGGCGTCGGATCCATCCGACGGCCGAGCGTCGTTTGCGGGAGGATTAAAACGGGGAAGCGCCGGCCGGAAACCCTAACCCTAACCCTAGGGTTTTCCGAATGCCCCACAGGCCGGCCACATCGCCGCCGAATGCTCCTCCCTTTCGCCGCCGGCGCCATGGCCGGCGGCCAACTTTTACTTCTCTCTCCACACCTTTCTCTATGTGACCGGCGCAGTCCCACGACGGCCACGGAGTGCGGAGGATTTCGGCGCCGCCGTGGGCCTGTCGTCCTCGGAGTGCGCGCCAGGGCGCAGCGCGCGCCGGCGTCGGCCAGAACTCCGTCAGCGGCGCCCTTTGCCCGGCCCGGCCAAGCGAGGTGAGTCCTCCTTCGTTTGAGGCTTTTCCCTTTGATTTTTTCGATCCGATAGGATCCATTCTCTTGCTTTTCGGATTTAATCCCACCTAGAACAATGCGCTAGAGGCTCTGATACCATTGTTAGACACTTTAGGATCACTAGACACTGGTTCTAGGTAGGGATCATCTATCGATTGTGAAGAACATGTGTAGACCGTGCATAAAGTATGAAAGGGACGGATTAGGGTTACCAGTTGAATGAGAAGAGGAGGGTTGTCCATCGGCCATCGTCGTCGTGCGTGGGCGTGCGGCGGTGATGTCGGTAGAGATCCATGCAATGGCGTCGCTGGCGTCAGTTGGATTGCCGGTGTCGGTGTCGATGCGTCGGGGCGTGGTGATGGCACTTCCCGTCACTGCTGCGCCCCCACTGTTTAGATCGGCTAGGGTTTGTGGGTGAGGTTGGTGACGGCGGCGAACCTCGTGTCGTGTGCCGCCCCGGCCCTCACCCCTTTATATGGCACAGGTGACAGGGGTCCACCAGCCAAGAAGAGGGTGGGCGCCCCGATCAGGCGCGATCAAGGATCTCATTGGGCCGTTGGACTCAACGGGAGGAAATCTACTCTAACACTGTACATTTGGAGCACATTCTTTACCTCATTAGTTCTAAAATGTAAAATGTGGTAACCTAAACATAAATTAGACACATATCCTACTATAATAAATTTTTATAAACATTATATTTAAATTTATAGTACTATAAAAAAGTTTTATAGAGTATATATATAAGTTATTATATTTTATTTATATTTTAAGACGAAGATAACACTCGTGGAAAGCTTGGTCGCTAGTCGTTTCATGCATGTAAACACCGTGAAAGTCTCAATCTCTCAAAGCAACACAACACAGAATACATATTAAACTGCTGTGAAGTTTGGATCCAATTATACCAAGCACAACCATCCCATGTGGTAGTACAAGTAGCGTAGTCACCGTAGTGCGTGAAAGACCCACTACGTTACGTACGATAGTAGGATGATACCATGACGTCATCACCATGCCGGGAGAAAGAAACGTTAAACTACCGTGCTGGCTAGTAACGACTCGTGGCACGATGGGCCGGGCCGACTGAGCCTGGCGACTGGGCCCACAAGACCATCTCGGCCTGCTGCTGATGCTGGTGGCGGCCCGCCTGCCCGCCATTCGCACCGCCGCCCAGCCCCACACCGCCGACGTACCCAAGCAGCCCCACGTCGACGGAGCTCGTGGCCGCCACCGTCTGCGGCTGCCGCTGTGGATGCCTCCGCTCCTCACCGCCGAGGCGCTCGGTGGCCTCGTCGTCCTCATCAGCAGGCAACCGGTGCACCTCGGCGCTCCCGAACGTGGCGGCCACCACCACCAACCTGTCCGCAGCCGTCATCTCCCCGGCGAGCGTGCCGCCGATCACCTGCCCTCCCGCCCCGGCTAGAGACACCGAGAACGGCGGCGGCGCGGCTCCCTCTCCAGCCGCGGACGGCAGTACCGTCCCGGACAGAGACAGCACCTCGAACCGCCCGTGCAGCTTCACCGCGGTCGCCGACGAGGTCGGGAGCCGGAGCGTGACGGCGGCGACCGTGCCACGGCCGCATAGCAAGGACACGCCGACGCGTCGGCGCCGCGCGAATGCCGCCACCGCGGTGGCCACCTCGCAGCCGGCGTCGAGCTCCAGCACGACGGGCCGCATCGCCGTCTCGCTCTCCCGCGTCACGACCACTGGCGGCTTGGGCTTGTTCTTGGACCCCAGCGGCCGGCCCCGCGGCTTCCGCGGCGGCGACGGAAGGTCCGGCGCAGGCAACGGCTCGATCAGCTCGGCGCGCGACGACCCCTCGTCGGCCATGGCAGCAGCGAAACACGATCGGATCGCCACAAAGGTTATATATACTCCCAAGCAGTGCTCTACTCCGGCTTTCAGCTGCTACAGTGGTATGAATAGTTAAAATAGCTTCGGTTCTTCGCTCTACTAGTACTAGTAATGCTAGGCCAGTAGCCGGTGAGCCTTAAAATAGAGTGGAGACGATCCGTCCGCACGGCTGACGCGGTGACCGAGGCGTTCAGAAACGTTCAATCGAATGCGTTGGGCCTGTGGGCCCCGTGCCTACCGTCTGACGCAAGCCAGGTACGTATCGGAAGCGGTTCACCTAGGTCACTGATTTTATCGATATATGAAAATCAAAATCAAATGATTTTAAGTCGTTTGGTATGGTATCGCCGTATCACTCGTGCTGGTCAAACAGGGTCAGCTGCTCAGTCACACGCTGACTGGTATGCCCCGTGCCTGAGAGACATGATGTGATGAGTGAGGTTATTCCAGTTTTAGTGTGGTCAAAGTGCAGTTGAAGTTTGGCGATCATTTGCAACGGCGAAAACCGTGAATCGTCGCTGCGGTTTCTCCCCAGAAAGCGGCTAGCGCAAAGCCTTTCCTCCGGCAAAGCCGTTCCGCGCTGGATAAGTGATTTCTGTAGCTAATATCCACAAGAAATGATGTCTCTGGCCCAGGCTCGTTTGATTGATAGGACTTATCATTCTATAATTTTTTATTTTAAATTCTGATTAATCAGAATTGATATAATAAAATAATAATTGGAATAATATTTTAAATGATTTTCACTGATTTTGAGAAACTAGTTTCACGTGATTAGAGAGCTCTTTTTATGTTATTTTTATTTTTTTATAAAACTGTTGAATCAGTTGCAAAATAACATATTTAGTAAGAATTATACTGATTTTATCGAGAATACAAACCTTATTTAAGCATTGCTACACTAGATCATTATTCAAACACACCCGTCCAAAAAGAATTAAAACGAATCTAAAGCCGTGAATGCAACAGACTGGTGCTTCGCCTTCATGGGCATTAGTACAATGGCAGCGCAGTCAGCTTTCACGCGTGGTCATAGATAGGTGTGCGGGCCTGTTCTTCAGTCAGCTTTGTTGGAGCTGAATCTCAATCAAACAGTTTCTGCTTTTTATTTAAAATAGAAACGAAGTTAGTTGAAGTGATTTTATAAAATAAACTTAGAAAAATGATCTGATTTTGATGCCCCACAACTCTATTCTAAACTTAACCTTTAAATCTATAACTATTATAATATATAAATGATGTTTTTATCCAAAATTTTATTCGTCGAGTTATTTTACGAAAACACTTTAAGTTTTTCCAAAATTTACCCGTAGTTAAGGGTGGATATCGAGCCGGCTCGGCTCGACTCGGCTCGGCTGGTAGAGAGTCAAGCCAGGAGGTCGGCTCGGCTCGGCTCGTGAGCCGGCTCGAGCCAGCTCGTTTAGCTCGCAAGCCATTTTAATACAGTATAATTTATGTACAAATTACATTTTATTTTTTGAGTCTATTAAACATGCAAATATACAATTGAAAAAAAGATATATTAAATCCATAATTAACGTAATAACACTTGTTCATCGATAATTATCTACGCAAATGTAATGATGCAACTAGATTAGATATTATTACTATTATAATTTAAAGCATTAGATCCATATTGACCATCATAAAATCATAAAAATTATTGATTTATTACCACATCAATAACAAACAAGCAAAAGAATAGCAAAACAAGCAAAACATTAGGCTCGCTTTGTACATTGCATCTGGCTCGTTGAGCCCATGAGCAGCTCGCGAACTGACTCGAGCTGGCTCATTATAGCTAACGAGCTAAACCCTTGACGTAACTCGTTAGCATTTCTCAACGAGCCGAGCCAACCACGAGCCGAACGAGCTGAGAGCCACGAGTATTTCGTCCAACCCTACCCGTAGTCCCAATGCTAAATAGAAAGAGAGGGCTTGGATGAAAAAGACCTCCTTCGTCTCTCTCCCCGCGCCCCTCCCTCCCGTCCCCATCTGCGTCGTGTCTCGCGTCGCGCCTGCGCTCTTCCTCCCATCGCTCGCCGGAGCTCCCGCGCCCTCCGTGCCGTCTTCATCGGCGTCACGCCCGACTTCACCCGTTACAACTCACGAACACGATTACTAGTATAAATTAAATTTAAAAGTTACAGCCCAATCAAACAGATCGACCACATCTTATTATTGGATGCTACTAAACTCCTGCACCACCAGCCAGCTATCCATGATCAAAAGGCAGTGAATGACTCGAAAGAGAGTTAGACCCTGTTTGCAACCAAAATATGAAAAGATTTTGGATTTTGAATACTTTTTATATTTTGGAACTAAATATATGAGTGAAAAGTTGGAATGAAAAAAAATTGATTTTGGGAGGGATTTGGTAAAAAAGATGAAATTTTGGATTGGAAGATGTACATTGCATGCATCATGTATTTACTACAATATAAAAAATGTTACATGTAACTAAACATCCACTTTTATAAAAAGTTTCACTTAAAATTTTTTAGGTGAAAAATTTTCATCAAATTTTACCTTAGTATAGCAAGAGCCAAGAGAGTGCAGGTGGAGTCATGGAGACATTGAGCTGCTTGGAGTGGAGCAGAGCAGAGCAGGACTGAAAAGCTGAGGAGCTAGTCTTCCTTGTCTCTCTCCAGGCTCGCTCTCTCGCTCGCGTGCTCCGTTTCTGCAGAGTCCGGAGTCCCCCGAGTCCGGCCAGTACCGTACGTCTGCACGACCTACGACGCATCACGGGAAACCCTTTGGCGAAGCCCAAGAGCGAGTTGTTACCATCTTGATTCACCTGTTGGGCCGGGCCAACTGCCTCGGTGACTGGGCCTGAGATATCTCTAGCCCAAGAGCACCGTTGCCTAACTGTCTCTTACGATAGCCCAAGACTAACCTTTTACTGCCTCTGTTTTTCAAGAGTATATAGTCCAAGGAGACAAGGAGAAAAAGAACAATGACGCAATCGATGATGTTTCTGCTTCTAGCCGATAGCGATTACCTCGGTGGTGCACAGACAGGGAGAGATAAATACAGTAGTATTTGCTAGTATTGGTTTATGCAGAAACATCCAAGCCTAACTAATAGGAGTTTAAAAAGCACTCAAAAAATTACTGTCACAAATGTAGAACATGCTCAGTCAAAAAAAAAAAAAGACAAACGCGTTGTGTACCCTTACTAGCATGCTCTGGTTAGTTTTTTTCCCGAGGATTAGGCGACGATAGGCGGCCAATTAAAGCCATAAAGGCATATCAAAAGCTAATGACAGAACAATAGTGAGGCAAGCTATCAGTGCGGACCCAGAATACTTAGGTATTTGAAATTAAAAAAATTCTTTTCTAACCCAAAGTCAAATAGTTTTATAATATATAACGATATGACTAGAATTAATCATAAATTAAATGTGTCAAGCATATTCAATTGATAAAAACATCTCCACCATGATTGCTAGTACTATCTTTGAACAAATAACAAACAAAACAATATGCAGCATCTCTATGCACACTATACTCAAGCCACTTAAACTCAGAAAACCACTTTGGTATGAAGCAACGCATACCTCCATACTCATGTTGTAGAAATCCTTCGTCTTCATTTTTGGTTGACAAGGGCCCAATGCAATATACTCCCTTCTAACTGAATCTTGATCATTGATATTATATTGTAAGATAGTAAGTCCCTAATCCAGGATCATGCTCTATGTCATATACATCACCATCATTGCCTTCATCACTTGAAGACTCATCATTCGGTCCTTCAATATCATCATTCTCTAGATCAGGTGGTATTTGGCTTGGACTGCTTGCCCAACTAGCACTCTCATTTTCAGGTTGACCTTGATATATCACTAATTGTATCCGACTCTCAATGCAAAAAGGCTGACTTGGACCAGTTGATTCTTGAGTTCTCTTCTTTACAACATCTCTTTCTAAAAAAACCTTTAAATTAACCATGGGAGCATTTTTTTCTCTTCATGTTTCAAACCTACAAAACGATAATATGGTCTTTCAATTTAAGTACTAATCATGCTAACTCTGCTAAATATATGCACCGATGCAATTTATAAATACTAACTTTGCTTTGCAAAGCTTCACAAATCGAGTGAATCACAAGTTCGTCATTTCTGAATTCAAATAAACTAAATCCTAAATCCTAAATCAAATGAACCATCCTGGATTCAACTATGAACTAAATATTAAATTTTTAATCCAACCAATTTACTAAAATTTTACTAACCTCGAGTGATGTCACACTGGTGGGCGGCGCGGTCCGACGGATGGCGGCTGGGGCGGTGGGTGGGCGCGGCTTCGGCCTTTGGGCGTCATATGCCCAAAGGCCAAAGGGACGATGGCCGCTGCGGGCTACGCGTGCCGTGCCGTGTGGGCGTCTCGGCAAATCCTTTGCAACGCGTTGACGACCCAGGGACGACGAGGAGCCGGGGGAGGCGGGGCCACGAGCGCCGCAGCCTGGAGGTCGCCACCGTCGAGGATGGGTGGGCGCCGCCGCTGCCATCGCGTCGAGGAAGCTGGGCGTCGCTCGCCGGCCATGCGCGCCGCCAAGGAAGGAGGAGGCAGCTCAGGTAGGGACTAGAAAGTTATGAAGGAGAGGTGGGTTACGGTTTTATTTTTTTATTAATTTGGACTGTTAGGCTAATGAGCCAAGGAGAGAAGGAAGCTAGGGAGATGGGATGGTGTCATGTTAAACTTCTCTGAAAAAACAAGTCTATTTTACATACTTTTTCACACACATATATATAAATATATATTACATATATAATTTTTTTAAAAAAAATTGGGCACTACCCATAAATCATGGTGGGCCCGCCCCTGCAAGCTATGATGCTCCCACACTCCTCCTCCTCCCACTCAAAGGTGCAACCGAAACTTCGAAGTTCCATCCAATACACTGATCACTTACTAGCAGGTCTTATGTTAACATAAAAACATATGGCCGTGAATTAGATGGTCATATTCTCATAACTATAAAACCTACATTTAATATCGTGGGCCATACAAAATAGCCATTCTATTATGGACGGACTCTAAACTAGAAAACTCAGTTTTTAAGGAGAGGGATCCTCTGCTTTAATACAAAGGACACCATTGCTAGAACAATAAACTGAGTTTAGGGCTTCGCGCTAGAGTAGGATGCAGTAGTACTGTAGCAACTATGTTGCACAGTGTGGGTTTTACCGTTTGTGACTGTAGCATATCGTTTTCAGCCATTTGAAAAAGATCCAACGACAAACCATGTATAATGCAAAAGTGTACTGTAGATCATCTGTACTTCTTTAATGCAGAGGATCTGAGTTTTGGTTTTTATTGTTTCACATTTTAGACTTAAACATAATATAGTCACACCACAAACTTACAACTAGGTCTCTTTTTAAAGCATAAGTTTTATAACTATTAAGTCATAAAAATATTATTTAATACTTTTAAATATTAATAATAGTGAAGGTCATACAGGACACGAGGCGATAATTAGTTTTAAATATAATGGCTGTCTCAAAATATAATTATTATTATGGATACACTCGGTTGGAGGTTGGAGATGCTCCCATTATAATGAGGACTGATGCATTTCTTTTTCCTGCACTAAACAAATTATTACGGAGACGGACGCTGCGGAGAAAGATGGAAATGCTGTACCGATAAAGAAACTAGAGCATGTTTGGTTGAGAGACTAAAAGCATTAGTCCCTTCATTTTAGTTTCTTTTAGTCTCTAAACTTCCAAACAGAAGAGACTAAAATGAACTAAAATACCATTAGTTCATTAGTCTCTTTTGAAGGTACTAATTGGAACTAAAACTTTATTTTTTCATGAATGCCCTTCTCTCTCCCGCAGCGCGAATGAGGTACAAATGAATAGAGGTAATATAGTCTTTGTACAGTATAATTAATGTGCTTTAGTCCCTTTTAGTCTCTGCAACCAAATAGGATGAGACTAAAATTTTTAGTTCAGAGATTAATCTTTAGTCTCTAGACTAAAATGCCAAATAACATGTAAGGAAAAGAGAAATAAGAAGAGAAAGAGAAAGAGGGTGTCTGCCATGGACCAGTCAGATAAGGCGGGAGCTGCCGATGGGCCCGACCTTGCGACCTTCCTCTTGCTCCGGGCAAATCCAACAACTACCGTACTAGTAGGATCTATTTAATTCGGTTTCATCTCCTCCGCCGAGTTGGGGCACTTCACTACTCCTACTCAGCAGCAGCGTCACCATTACGGCGACGACGGCGACCATGGAGGCCGCGGCGGCGAGGCCCGTCATCCGCGTCGCTGCCATCTGCGGCTCCATCCGCAAGGCCTCCTACAACGGCGGCCTCCTCCGCGCCGGTACACATCGTGCTTCCTTGCTGCCCTAACTGGTCCTCCACACACACACACCCGCGGGTTTTTGGGCTTAACCTGACGCCTTCTCCTGTGGCGGCGCCGATCGATCAGCTGCGGAGGTGTGCGAGGAGTCCATCCCTGGGCTGCGCATCGACCACGTCGACATCTCCGGCCTGCCGCTGCTCAACACCGACCTCGAGACCGCCGACGGCGGATTCCCTCCCGCCGTCGAGGCCTTCCGCGACAAGGTCCGCCAGGCGGACTGCTTCCTCTTCGGATCGCCCGAGTACAACTACTCCATCGCAAGTACGTGTGTGCTGCTACCCTTTCCGTCTCGGCTTCATCCATATGTGATTTGCCAAAAATTCGCCCAAATTCGCGATTGCTGGCCTCTTAGACTACACGAATTACATGGATAAAGTAATATGACCAGATAAATTCGGGGAATTCGCATCTCTTCTTCTTATATGCAGACTAGTTCGTTCAAATTCAGTGATCTGTTCAGTTCATTTACAATATTAGATCAGAGGTTCATCAAGTGGTAACTGTTCTGAACCATTAGGTTCGTTTCCATTTGGATAACAGTGTCATGGTGCACGATTTGATTGGTTTCCTTTTCATTCTCGTGATCCACAGATAGTGGAGCTGGTTCCCATCTCATTGTCATGATGCATAATTAGTGGGTTCCTGTCGAGAGTTGAGCATAGTTCTGTTGGAATTATCACAGGGCCCTAAAGTGTATCGTAGGTAAAGTGATAAAAAGGAATTCCTACACTGGCTGAGAAAAAGTAGAAAGTTACTTTCCTTTATTCCTTCCTTGCAAAATGTTATCCATAAAGTAGAAAGGAATACCTCAATATTCTTTACTTACTTCTTTAAGCTCAATTGAATTATTGTGCTAACTACCGGTCAAGCTAACTGATGCCCCTTTTCAATCCACCAAATATCCAGCTCTTTGCCTTGTAAAAATGAATAGACCTTCCAACAAAATCATGGTTTCTGTACTTGTTTCGACATATATGTATTTTCTTAGGGGTCACACAACTCAGTCAAGGGTGGCATCAAGTAACATAGCTTCCGCATTTGATCTATGCTGCTATCCTGTCAATCTATTCCCAGAAATGTATAATTGATTAGTTTACACCCCAATTCATGTACTCTAGCAATTCAAGAGCCAATTTGTTTGGATTATACCCCACATCTCACATTTCTGGTTGCATTCTGATTGGCATACTGATTTCAGCATATACTTTGTTTCAGAATTTTTTTTGTTGGCCTGTAAGTTCACTGCACACCTCTTTGCATTTAATAGTTATCTAGTTTTCCATTTGGCTGCAATTTAATACATGCTGTGCTGTGAACCATCTTGCAATGCTGAATTTAGGTAACCCAATTGAGCAATTCACTCTTCAACTTGTATTCGGGACATACTGTTTAAATTTGAAATATATCATACTCAACAATTTTATCACTTACTGGTTGACAGATAAGACTTTATACATAATATACTACAATACTATGCTCAGTGTTCTTACCATTAAGAAAAATGATTAAATCGTGTAATACCCCTGTATTGTTTTTGTTGATATCTGAAGTGAAACAAGAGGCATGAATAACCACCCTGGAAATTTTATCGGTTACTATATAGTATAACGCTAGACAACTTGTAGAAAGCCCTGCAGATTAAGCGAAATCTCAGAAACTTGTCCAAAAATTTAGTGATTCCCTAGAGGATGGACTGCATGTCTGTTATATTGTATTTCTGATGCTCATCTATGTGCTTGTGGCTCATATGCTTCCTGTATCAATTGTAGCCCCGCTGAAGAATGCACTTGATTGGGCTTCTAGAGGAAAAAACTGCTGGGCAGACAAACCTGCTGCAATTGTCAGTGCAGGGGGTGGCTTTGGAGGGGGTAGATCACAGTACCATCTTCGTCAGGTCGGGGTATTTTTAGATCTTCATTTCATCAACAAACCAGAACTATTCGTAAAAGCATTTGAGCAGCCTCCAAAGTTTGACAGTGATGGTAATTTGATTGATGCGCAAATCAGAGAACGGATCAAGCAAGTTCTCTTATCCCTTCAGGCTTTCACACTCAGGCTCCAAAATAAGGATTGAATCAGTGAACCAATATAATCGTGTTAATCTGCATTTCTGGTGCATGGCTCCTTGGATATACATATTATGGCTTATTTGATGGTATTTTACTTTTAATCAAGCAATGTATCATGGAAAAACAGAAAATTGTAATAAATGCATGTGGAATTGTTTCCCCTGTTCATTTGAAGGTTTGATGTTTTGGTCATATCTATACAAAATAAACTAATAAAGATTTATATTTTACCAATTCCCCTGTACTGTAACCATGATGATACATCAAGACATTTTCACTTAGTAACAATTATATCATATTGTAAATCAGGTGCATATTTGCCCTGATATCTCATTCTCTTCGTTTAGTATTGTCACTCAAATTTGTGAAATTGGCAATTCCCATCAGTTAACATCTAAATTAATGATGTCTAAATGCAACCAGCTAATTCAGAATTCCAACGTTTTCTCTAACTGCATCTCTTCTCTGTTATTTATGTGTTTGTATCCGTTGGTTGTTTTTCTTCACAATCTTTGATGGCATATCTTCATATGGTTTTGGACCAAGCATAAGATATCCAATCTTTTTGACATCGACTAATCAGAACTATTTTGGTTTTGTGTGACTTGTTTGTGTTGCTTTTTAGGTGGATGAGGAATGGATGACAGATTGACAGGCATAAGCCTCACACTGATGTTTTCTTGTTGATAAATGAGTGTCCACATTTCTGAACCGAAGAGAGGAAGCTTTTGCACTAAGCAGCCGGCGTACGTGCATCCAAAATGCTCAATCAAGCACCAGGTGAGAAAGAAATGCATTTCTTTCAAAAATAACCGTTAAGATGAGACACATGGGTGCAAGAGGTGCGATGTTACAGGCAGACGCCTCCGTGGTTCTGTGCTAATGTGGATATTATTGCGTTTTGGCATACACTGGCATTAACATATTGGGTCATCTGCATAGCTCCTATGCATGTGGTAATACTGGTTGAGAATAATTACTGTATATCATGTGCTCTTTAATCTTTTAGGTGATAATAGTTAGGTTGGATTCTATACCTCTTGTCCTAGGCTCCTAGCACATGCATAAGTCAGTGTGAACGAGATGAACTAACTCAATGTGAAATGAATCTTGCCAAATTTTTAGCATCAAGCAAAGCAGAGGCCAAACTGGTCGGTTCAGCTGAACAAAATTTTGGCTTGGCAAACTTTGGTCTTAACTTGCACCAAACCGTATATCTATGCATAAACACATCCGGAGGAAGCTAATTGACCATACCCCTTGTATAAGCCACTTTGCACTCTTATAATCAACCTTCAATATAAGCTGGAGACCTTTGTCAAAAGGGAAAAAACCGTTTGAAGCGGATTTGATATACATTTTGGGAGTACTAAAATTTGTTGAGTTTCTGGAAGGATTGACAAACTAGGAAAAGGATCCCCTTAAGTTCACGTTTAAGGAGGTGGAGAAAAGTTGATACAGACCTCATCCAACCAAACTCTGTACCTGGTATATGTGAATATATGCTTGCTGTGGACACTTCAGTTTGCTTTGTCAACCTCTCTTGGACTCGCAGAAACACGCCGTGGTGTGGACAAGCGTGGCAGACACGTACTACAGATTACCAGCCAACTTTGCCGCGTAATGTTCGGAGGTAGTGCCACTTGTTTCTTTGCATGGACAGGAAAAGGTGTTTGCGACTTTACCTCGACGTATCATGATCTCTGCCACTATCTCCACTTCATAAAAATCACAAATGGGAGACCACACACACGATGGGAAACGACTGATTCATCTATTGGACATTTGGGCCTACAGGTACAGCTTCTTGCTTCCCTCTCCTGACTGTCAATATTGGGTACTGATTATGCTTGTGAATTATCATAAATAGCACGTGCTCATAGGCTAATAATACCCAATTGATATTTATTATGCTCGTTAGTACTACATTTGTTCCATCTAAAAATAGAAAAAAGTATACATTTGAACCACCCCAACCACTGCAACAGTCATGGTAGTATCTAAGGACAAAATATACTTCCTGGTCTATATAATTTCACCAAAAATCTACTCTATTCGTCTAATAAGTACCATGTGATATAATACTTCTTGGCTGCAAGCCGTTGTTTTTGGCTTGTGACGTGTAGATGCCTCCTTATTTCACTCTTGTGTTTCAGGGCAAATTGGTTTATCATAATCAGCGCTTTCAACCACACTTTTTTCCACTGACCTGTCTAATACAAAAACAAGGTCGAGGGCAGCAGGAGCTATTGGTAGTCGTTCAAGAAAAGAAAGGCCTTCCATTGCAATCGCTTTCTGAAAAAGGAGTGGAGTAAAAAGCACTATAACGTCACCAAATTATTTATCTCAGTATATACTCCAAATGCTAATAGTTTCCAAATTCTCCTAAATGACATGAGTTGGTACTTCCTCCGGTTTTTAATACTACCCATGTTTCACACTAGACTTTGTAGGTTTTTAATAGATTTATACATACATCCATGTACGTGCTTCGTATGTGTGTATATATTCATATAAATGTTAGTGAATCTAAATGAGAGATGACAATATCAAAACATCTTATAATGTGAAAGGAAGGGAGTATGTTTTTAATATTTCACGAAGGGAGTAGGTTTGACTATTTATCTTATAAAAATATATAATTATTATTTATTTTGTTGTAACGTGTTTTAGCAAACATATGTCTGATAGTCAACCGAAAGTAAGCAGTAGAGCGGTACTGTATCAATATATCAACCTTATGGTCTCTGAAACGGCAAATTCTAGGAAGGGCTATGACATCAGACTTTATGACAGAGAAGATGACCAAAATACAAGACATTATTACAGATGATGATTTCTGCTCTGTTAATATATTAGACAACCTCTCTTACCTTCTTTCCAAAAGAAAAAAACTGACGATGATGGTCTGAAGATATGTGTTGTCTTTTGTTTTGCAAGACCCGCTCGACCGTCGGTGGTTGGTGCTCACCTATCAATTAACTTCGACTTGGTGCCTCTCACTGTCTAGTGTCAGTGTTTTCCAACCAATTCAGTTGAAAAAAGGCCGCATTTCTCCGGCACTTGGCCCAAGCCACTTGCTTGCATAAATAAACTGAGCCACTTGTTTGCCAAGTGCAATTTCTCTCTTCTGCCGGCCAGACTCTGAACCGAGTTCAGACAAAGGAGCAGTATTCTACTACTACTACTACCATTGTCTTGGGTTCTCAAAGTCGAGATTACGCATGATATATAACGGCACGTAGACTAGCTCTGTATGGTACTGCAGCACCATACGTCGCAGGAGTTTCTTCAGGCTCTGGACTCTTCTGCATTTTGAGTGGCTCTGGTTATGAACTCTGACACCTGAACTCAAAACTGGCAACACACGTTTATAGAGCTTCTAGAAGGCAAAATGTTGGTAAACCAGTGAGAATTTATACACACACAATTTGGAGTTGAGAATTGTAAGGTTATTAGTCATCATTTCCCAGAAGGTTACTTTTGGGCTATGCTCTGCTTTCTCTCGGCTGGCTGGCTGGCGTCCACCTTGTTACTTCGCGCAGCAGCAATCTTCCTCTTCCCTTCATCCATTTCGTCTTATGTAACGATCTTTACAAGAATGTGAATATGTTTGGCAACAAGTTTTTCCAAATGATTCAGCCTATGGAAATTACTATTTGGATTGTCATCTTCAGAAAAAGCTGCTCTGACTAGTTGCAGTTAACAGAACAAACGCAACTACTACTGATACCTGAGGGACGCCAAAACGTGCCCTACTAAATTATTGGTAGCTTGAATAGCAACAGTTGATGTTTGGATTGAAACTAAATGCCTATGATCAATTTGACAGTAATCTACAACTTTCATTTCCATATCATAGAAATTTAGCTTTACATTGGTAATCATCCAAACATGCGTAATACAACTCTACCCTATCAACGAATCGATAGCCAAGTTTTGGTACTACAAAGATTTGGTAGGGTAGAGAATCAAACCTACCGAGACACCATAAAACCACTATTAAGTTCATCGTGTCAACTGTTATTTTTTTAAACGCAACACCAAATCAGACATGCATCTTCAGTCAAGAACAGTGTCCATCAAAACGGGACCAAATATTTCCTGCAGCGTCAGGTTCGTCCAGCTGCCAAACTGCAGAGTGCCGATTGCTCTGAATCCTTGGAAGAGAAAAAACGTTATTGTCAAACCTAGCTCGCATCAAAAAAGGGACAGAACTATTCTTTTCCGCTCTGCTCCAATCACGTATTTGTCCAAGACAAGCAACCCCAACAACTACATGACAGCGAGACCGACGCACAACTAATAATCTAATCGCAATCGATCCGGAATAGGAAGGAATTGCGATGCAAGGGTGTGGACAAGAAGCAAGATGAAGAAAAAAAGAACACGAAGTGGTGGATGGTGCTGTGAGCTACTAGAATGCTAGATAGATATCTGAAAAATATATGATGGTTGTGCACTACTAGCTTGGGAGGGGAGGAGGGGGTAGTTGGCCATCCTTTTTCAGTGTCACTGCAGCCAAAGCCAAGCAATACGCCTCAGATGGTGTTTGGATTCAGAAGGATTCAGAAACTATTCGTGTCACGTCAAATGACATCAATTTGAAATAATAAATATAAATTAATTATAAAAATAATTACAGAATTAGTGGCTAATTCGCGAGACGAATCTATTAAGCCTAATTAATTCACGATTAGCAAATACTTATTGTAGCATCATATCATCAAATCATAGCGTAATTAGGCTCATTAGATTCGTCTCACGAATTAGCCATCAATTATGAGTTTTGTAAATAATATATATTTAATATAAACAGTCTCTCGGTCCTCGCTATCACACACACGACAATTGACATAGCCTGACTTTTGGAAGTCTGCAGCTGCTGCAAGATTCAGCAATACACTAGGAGAAACAAGCCAGCAGACAGTAGTTAGACAGGTAGTGGTTACGGCTACGGTTGGATTTTGCTTGTCTGCCGGTGGACAGCTGAGACATTGGCAATTAGACATGTAGTACATGTACATACACCAGGTGTGGAAGCAAGGCAAGGTGTCGTTTGGGAAAACCGGACGCATGCTGCACCACGCTTAGCTTTCCCTCTCTTGCAAGTGCAACCACCATGCCCTCCTCCTCGCGTGCGTAGCTCGACCATGCGTCGAGCTACGTCTCCATCTCGCGTCTTCTCGAGGCTATTTCTGCTGCTCATGTTCTCATGTTGTAACTGTTAAGTGCAAGCCATGGTTTCCTCTGTTCTTGCTTGACATCCTGTGAAATTTCCATATATCCGGTCTGTAGTGTTGTTGTGTGAATTCGTCAGGATTCGTGAAGAGTCTGAAACTGTTGGATTTTCTCGGAAGATACTGTGATCGATGATGGAGTCGGCGAGGTTTGTGTACGAGCTGGATCATGGGGGAGAAGCCGAGGAGGAAGAGGAGGAGAGCGGCAGCCGTCACAGCCTCGCCTGCTTCTTGGACATCTACGTGCACGACGCGCGCGGCATCCACAACATCTGCATCTACGCGGCACAGGACGTGTACGCCAAGTTCGCGCTCACGTCCAGCCCGGACGACGCGCCGGTGCTCGCCACGCGCGTCGCCGCGGGCGGCGGCGCCAATCCGCGCTTCGACGAGCGCCTTCCGCCGCTGCGGGTCAGGAGGGCGCGCCTCTGCACCGACGTGCTCAAGTGCGAGATATGGATGCGGAGCTGCGCCAAGCGGCTGCTCGAGGACCAGCTCCTTGGCTTCGCGCTCGTGCCGCTCGCCGCCGTCGCGGCCGCCGACGGCTCCCGGCTCGCGCAGGACTTCTCGCTGTCGTCCACCGATCTCTTCCACTCGCCTGCGGGAACCATACGGCTGTCCCTCGCCCTCCACTCCGGACCTCCCGGCGACGCGTGCCCACCGCCGGAGAGCGCCGCCGAGCCGTCGATCACGTCGGAGGTGGTGATCCTCGAGCCAGCGCCACCGGTGGACTACGCGAGGATCGAGTTCCCTGACCTTAATGCGGTGAAAGAAAACGACGACATGGCCGTGCAGTACCTGCCGTTCTTGCACCTCGGCGACGCGCAGGCCATGGACGACGACTGCGAGATGGCCACGAGCCCGCGCGAGGAGAAGCCGGCGTCCTCCGACGGGAGCAAGAACGCCTCCACGTCGACGACCACCGCCGTCAGCGACGACAACAGGGTGATCTCTTCCTCCGAGGCAACGCACAAGGCGCGGCCCGACGCCGACGACGCCGCCACCGCACCGATGTCGTGCCGCTCGCCGGACACGCCGACGTCCAACAGCGGCAAGTCGTCATCGGCCAAGGAGAAGGGCGCCGCGGAAAACGTGTTCGAGTCGCCCCTGCGTGACATCGACATGGAGGCGGAGCAGAGCGCGATGCAGCGGCAGATCATGGAGATGTACATGAAGAGCATGCAGCAGTTCACCGAATCGCTGTCCAAGATGAAGCTGCCGATGGAGCTCGACGGCGACAACGGCGTCGTCGTCCAGAAGGAGGAGAAGCCGGAGGCAGAGGTGAAGCTGCAGCCAAAGAAGGATGGTGCAAGGGTGTTCTACGGAAGCAGAGCTTTCTTCTGAACAGAAAAAAAATTGCAGAGAGAAACAAAAGGTTAATGAGTTAAGTCTTTGGCACAAAATTCAGTGTGCAGTTTGAGAATTAGGTTTTGCTTGTTAATTGTTAACTTAATTCGTTCATCGAAAGTGTAAACTAAATCTATTTCCGAGAGAGTAACAAATGGAATGGAATTATGTTTTGGTATCAGGGAAGATTGCTTGATGAAGTTCCTGAATGTGTTCCTTGCTGAAAGCTCTTACCATTTCGTTCAGAAGGGGAAAAAATAACTACAAAGATGAGTATGTTTAAAGGGATTAGAAGGAGAATTAGTGTAGCTGTAGAACTCTGTACCAGAGAAATAATCATTTCATTTGAAACAAATTCGAATCACACTTATAAGAAAGAGGTATTTCAATTGATTGGAACAATAAACTTGGTCCCCTCAGGAAACAGACCAGAAAACAAAGAACCTGTTTGAGAGGCTTACATCAGAGTCCAATAATTTTGTTTCAGAAGGAAGCAAGCCATTGATGATTAGTACTAAGCTTTCTCCTCTTCTGCAGTTATATCTTAGCAATTCAATTCCGTTGTATGAAGCAAAATGCCAAAGAACAAAACAGAAATTAGTGGTTGCTATTTCTACATCGACTTCAACGCGACTACAACTACATGATCAGTTCTCCTGATTAGAATGGACTGCCATGAACTTCCAATGCAAATAGTTTCGAAATGCCAATGTACTAGTCCAACATTTCTGCCTGTCGTACAATTCAGTTCCTGATGAAGCTGGAAGACAGCCTTCAATCACCACAAGAAATTTGGTACTTGTGTACTCTGTATGAACAATGACTTATTATTATGATATTATTAAAGAAGACCAAAACTTCAGACAAGTCAAAGTCAATGGGAGATGATGCCAACATCTGCTTCTCTTTGTTATTCATTTTTCTGATATGTACTTGGACTAACAGAAAGGAAATTGCACCACAGAATGCAGCTTCCACATACTGAAAACTGTGTTACAGAAAGTAGCTTGATCACTAGTATGAAAATAGCAGGCACGAAGAAAGATATCTTTACATATTGACGCGGATTTATCTCCGCAAGAGTGTTAAACAGTTATAAATCTTCAATAATCAAGTCAAAACCTGAAGCTTTTTAACTTCAGTAACAAAAGAGATTTTTTTAAAAAAACTCTGAAGTCTGAACTGATCTGAATTCTGAAACGCTCAGCTGTTATGTGCCGGCGGCAATAGGAGGCTAGTTCTCGGTGATGAGCTTGGCGCGGGAGTGGCCGGCCTCGACTCTGTACTGGTCACCCATGCCGAAGTGCGCCATGAGCAGCCACACCACAGTGAGCAGCTCGCCGCCCTGGCTCAGCTGCTTGGCGTGGAAGTTGCCCCTGCACTTGCCCACCGCGCGCGAAGCACAGCATCCCATCCACACGCCGGCCACCAGCTGCCACCGCTTCCGCCATTCAAGCTACCGCAGCTGCTCTGCCAGCCGGCACACGTCGAACAGCACCGACTTGCTCCGTCCTCCATTATCTGTCTACAATCTAGCTAGCTATTTTTCGAAGCAACCTACATGCGTGGTACCATGGTCATCGTCCTCCCTCCTCCAAACACCTTCGCCGTCGCATTCCCATGAAGTTAGATTGGGACATTCACGCATCTCCAGAAAACGTAGCTTGCCAAATGAAGCTCTGAGTCGCTCCCAATCACACTCCAAGACTTTGAGGAACCTCACACGAAGCGTCTCGACATTCCAACCTTCCACATCACCAAAGCTCCTCAGCTTCCCTCCTCGAATATACAGTCTCTTCAAGTTGTCAGCATTTCCTGGATGAAGCAAATGCATCAAGTTCTCCATGGGGGTGCGCCGCAGGTCCAGCTTCTCAAGTCTTGGAGGAAGCAGCAGCTCTGACCCCATGGACGTTCCTTTGATGCTTCCTTCAACACCAGATATTGCTTGACGTGTCGGCCCTTGTGCAGCTGCTGCTGCTACCCATGTTATAGTCAAGGACTCAAGGGCTGTGCACCCTTGCAATTTGTTCAACTCATCTCCCTGTACCACTAATGCTCGCCGCCCAGTGCTAATGCTCAGCTTCCTCAGCTTGGGCAAGCCAGCTAGATCTGCTAGACGACATGGGTTACTTTTGCTGGTGGCGCCACCCACAAGAAAACCCTTCAGAACCTGGAGTTCCTCCAGGATTCCTATCCCTGCAGGCATTTCATCCAGGAGATAGCACTCCGAAACATCCAAAAACTGCAGCTTGCCAAGTGAGCCAATAGAATCTGACAACTTCTCCAAGTTGTGGCATGCCCTGAGGTCCATCACCACGAGATTCTGGAGATTGCCGATAGAGTCTGGGATATACTCAATGAGCGAGATGCCTCGAAGGCTCAGGTACTTTAGGCTCTCGCACATGGTTGCCGCCTCCAGGGTCTCGGGGCTGACAATTTCAATGTGGTGCCTCCATGAAGGCTTCCACTGCCCGAGCTGGAGAGTGCTCATCTCCCCTTGTTTAGACAACCAAGTCTTATCCATGTTGACATACTGCCGGTTGAAGTTGTATAGTGTGAGCAGATCCTCGCAGCTAGACGGCCCATAGAGTTCATTGACATCATCGCCTCTTCCACCGATCTGCCTTTTCCGAAGACATGCACGGCGGGACCTCTCACTGTCAAAATCCTCCATAGGTTTGCCTTCACCGTCAAACTGATAGAACCCCATGCGATTTGCCGTTTTAACAAGAAAATTGCTAACCATGGGGGGAATCTTGCAGTAGTGCACCTTGCTGCAGTGTTGTCGCTGGCAAGCAGGCTGTATCAGGCCCCTGGAGAGGAGATCCGTAAAGCAGTCCTTCCCAGCAGTAACGGACTGGACGATGCCCTCGCCAATCCAGTAGTGGATGAGCATCTTCTTCTTGATGAGTTCATCAGCCGGGAACATTGCAAGGCAGAGGAGGCAGTGCTTCAACTGAGCATCTAGTGAGTGAATGACAAGCTCCAGCTGCGAGGCAGAAGGGAACCAACGTGCTTGCTCCTGAGTTTCCACCATTGATCTGTCCTCATCAACGTAGCTGCTATCGTAGATACGCTTACGGTCTAGAGCAGTCTGAAGTTCCCGGACACCAGATCTGATCTGCCCGGCGAGTGTCATGATCTCGAGGTATTCTGGATCTACGACATCGTCGTCATCCTCTATTTCTTCCCCATTGACCTCACAGTTAGGCTTATGTAAGCTCCGAAAATCCATCTGGATCTCCCCTACCAAGGTATCAATCTCCTTCAATCTGTTGTCGGCAGCACTGAACACTCCCGCTGCTGAACGGAGGGGCATTGATGCAGCACCCAACCAAGTTGACATGCTGATTCCACGTTGCGCGATCACATCGTTTACGCGGAAGAACTCAACTAGTAGGATAAGAGTACAATCACATCGTTTACCTAATCAAGCATGCGGAAACAAAATCCACCGCCCCCCGAGCGGCTAAGCCAGGACAGGGCCGGTGTCGTTCTCGTCCAGGTGGAACCTGCGCCTCGCCGGTATAGTTCGCCCCCCGCCGGCAGGGCTCGTTATGCACCTTGCTTCATAGGGATGAATCGAGATTTCGAGAGGAAACTGCAGCAGCGCAGTGCACGCACCGTCAATTGCAGGGCAGAAATACAGAAAAAGCAAAGGCAAATTCACCGTCGACCGGGTGGCTCAGTGGCTGCCATAAGTCGGCATCCAAATTGAGATTTGGGCTTACCAGTATAGCCACCTCCCGTCGGAACACGTTACTCCCTGACACCGCCACCGACGACCGGTCTGCTTCCCAGCATGAGCGCGATTGGCTTGAGGCAGACTCAAGAGAGGGAGCGTTGTTGAAATATAAATTGAACTGTTCGCCTTTTCTCGGAATTACAACTAAGTATGATATCATAGCTAAAGGTCTTAAGTTTGACTTCTGACAGAACTTCAAGCATTTTAAATTTGTTAATTTACAAGGATCTTATTTAGGTAGAAAGATTTTTATCCTATATCACATTAGGCCACTCCCAATAAAACATTTATAACAGTTTATATCTCTATTAATAATAGCTTGTCATGTTATCAATTTGCTGATGTGACACCATACTAAATGAGGAGAGAAGGAAGGAATAGAAGAAACGATTTTTTCGAACCGTGTCTTCGCTAGATTCGAGGCACAAACAAACCGCACACGTGTTGGGGAGAAACTACTAGTTTCTAGCTAGATTTCTTGCTCCGCCTCCTCCCGCTCGTCCCCCGCCCGCCTCCCCGCGCGCCCGCCGCTCCTGCCTCGCCTACGTCCGCACGCGCGCGTCCCTGCCGCTCGCGGCGCCGCCGACCGCGCCCCACCTAGACGCGCTCCTCACCGCCCGCCGCTTGCGTCCTCAAGGCCTCGGGACGCCGCTAGGTCGCCTCAGGACACCGACGCCTCTCTGCGTGCGTCGCTCGCCTTCGTGCGTCGCCGCCTCGCGCGCCGGCCGGCGTGCGCACTCGGCGCCTCCCCGTGCGTCGCCGCGGCCCACGCGTCGGCCGTCTCCCGCGGCGAGGAAGGGGAGGGGAGGAAGAGGGAGAGGGAGAGGGTGGCGAGGGGGTAGGGATGGGGAGGAGGAGAAGGGGTGGTTGGGATTGGGTTTTTTTACAGATGATTTTTTTGTCACAAATGATTAGTTTAGTTTGTTACGACATGTAAATGCTTATTAAATTTTTTTCCTTGCAAACTGCATTGAGAAGAATAGTTTCTATGAGTAGTTTTTTGGTAACATGGCTGCCATAAAAATCGTGTCTGGTTTTTTAGTACGTCTATATTAGACGTTCGATAGTCAACCATCCAATCAGAAACATTTAATAACATAACTATTACTTTAATATTTTAAATATTAGACAGTCTCACATGTCAACCCTTCTCTTTCCTTTCTCTCCCCCTCTCTCGCGCTCAATAAAAGTAGGTAGGAGGCAGTGTGTGTCCTCCACGAACTAGCAAAGGAAGGTGGCCACGACGTCCATGGGCTGACGAAGGAAGGCGACAACGGCACAGCGAGAAGAGAGATAGAGAGAGAGGGATAGAATGATCTAGTAGGCTAGCAGCGGGGAATTGCACAGCTGTGTCGATCCGGCGGTGAAGGACGACGTCAATCTGGCGTGCGGAGGTAGAGCAAGGTGAAGCAAAGAGCAGATTCGCAGAAGCAGTCCCCTTGCTGCCACCTTCGGTCTGTTCCTATTGTGATAGCCACCGCGGAAAAGACATATGCCTCGTGTGTCCTTCGGAGGCATCACAAAGAAAGGGGTCTTTATACGCCGTATATTCTTGTTTATCCTCGCCACTAATATTTTCGTCGGAGGTGAGATACCCCTTGCTTGGATCAATCTCCCTCCCATGTGGTAGCCATGCCTCATAGGGATGTTTGTGGCATTTTGTTGTGTGGATCCGAGCGAGAAGGATTGGATCTTGTTAGCTTGTGACAAAGCCTAATCAATGATTTATGAGCGGTTTGTGACTCTGGCCGAAAAACAAAAAGAAGATGGGACATGTGTTTGCGCGCATGCATATATATATATATATATATATATATATATATATATATATATATATATATATATACCCATGTGTTTGCGCGCATGCATATATATATATATATATATATATATATATATATATATCCGTGCGTTACAACGAAACGACGACGCAGAGGAGGAAGCGGGCGGAGGGCGAAGGTACGGCGACGGCGCGGAAGCTTCGAGCGACGACGGGGGGAGAGGCGCAGGTGCAGCGCGGGGCGCGTCGTGGATGGGGACAGAAGAGAGGGACATAGGAGAATTTTTTTTCATCCAAGCCTTCTCTTTCTTTTCAGCATTGAGATTACGGGTTAATTTTATAAACACTCAACGGGTTTTTTGCAAAATAACCAGAGACGAACGAAAATTTTGGATAGAAACACTACTTGCTTTATAGATAGTTATATATATATATACTAGCAAAATGCCCGTGCATTGCAACAACGACGACGACGGGCGGAGAGCGAAGGTACGGGCGTGGCGCGGGAGCTCCGGCGACGACGGGGGAGGGCGCGAGCGCGCGGCGCGGCGTGGCGCGGATGGGGACGAAAGAGAGGTACGTAGGAGGCCTTTTTTATCCAAGCCCTCCTTTCTTTTCAGCATTGGGATTACGGGTTAATTTTATAAACACTCAATGGATTTTGTGCAAAATAACCAGACGGACGAAAATTTTGGATAGAAACACTACTTATTTTATAGATAGTTATATATATATATACATATATATAACTTTGAAAGTAAGAGTATCTTCAACATTATGTACCACTGGACTTGATTAAGAAATAATATCAGATAGACATTTAGTCTAAGTTAATTTAATTTCACCAAATTAAGTCAAAAATATAATGAAAATAGATATTGACTTACTGATACTTTAAACCGATCAGAAATTTGGTAAAAGTTTAAAATATTTACGACTTGGATATTATTAGTTAGAAAAATATATTGATGAATAGGATAAGTTGCATGTATATCGACGGCGGTGCGCTAGCTCACGCATGCAGTGTGTGCTCGGCCGCCGCTCAAGGCAATGCACGGCGATGCAGGAGGCGCGTGAGTCGGGCTCGCCTGTTGGAGGTGAGGAAAGTGAGGCAACAATGGAGCGAGAGGTTATACGGATCGAAAGTTTTATAGATTTGGACAAAAAAATGATTTGATGATCGAAAAGTTATAGATTTTTTAAGTAGTTAAGATAAGCTATATCGTACGTATAACTGGGTTTTTTTTTAAAATAGCCAGGTGGATTGCACGTTAATTTCGCAAAAACTCAAGGTGTTTTCTGTAAAATAGCCAGGCAAAACAAAATTTGGGTGAAAACACTACTTGTTTTATAGATAGTTATAGATATATACATATATATAACTTTAAAAGCAAGTGTATCTTTAACTTTATGTACCACTAGACCTTGATTAAGAAATAGTATCAGATAGACATTTAGTTTAAGTTAATTTAATTTCATCAAATTAAGTCAAAAATATAATGAAAATAGATATTGACTTACTGATACTTTAAACCGATTAGAAATTTGGTAAAAGTTTAAAATATTTATAACTCGGATATTATTAGTTAAAAAAGTATATTGATGAATAGGATAAGTTGCATGTATATCGACGGCGGCGCGCTAGCTCACGCGTGCAGCGTGTGCTCGGCCGCCGCTCAGGGCAATGCACCGCGACGTAAGAGGCGCATAAGTCGGGCTCGCTTGCTGGAGATGAGGAAAGTGAGGCAACAATGGAGCGAGAGGTTATACGGATCGGAAATTTTTATAGATTTGGAGAAAAAAATGATTTGATGATCGAAAAGTTATAGATTTTTTAAGTAGTTAAGATAAGCTCTATCGTACGTATAACTGGGTTTTTAAAAAATAGCCAGGCGGATTGCGGGTTAATTTCAGAAAAACTCAAGGGTTTTTTTGCAAAATAGCCAGACAAAACAAAATTTAGGTGAAAACACTACTTGCTTTATAGATAGTTATATATATATGTGCATAATGTCCGTGCGTTGCAACGGAACAACGACGTATGGAGGGAAGCAAACGGAGGACGAAGGTCCAGGCGGTGGCGTGGGAGCTCCAAGCGGCGACAGGAGGGAGGGACGCAGGCACAGCGCGGGCGTGGCGTGGATGGAAACGGAAGATAGGGACGCAGAAGGTCTTTTTATTTTTGTTGTTAGTCATCTATATATAACTTTGAAAGCAAGGGTATTTTTAACTTTATGTACCACTGGACCTTAATTAAGAAATAATATCATATAGACATTTAGTATAATAGTATAAGTTAATTTAATTTCACCAAATTAAGTCAAAAGTATAATGAAAATAGATATTAATTTACTCGATACTTTAAACCGATTAGAAATTTGTGTAAAAGTTTAAAATATTTACGACTCGGATATTATTAGTTATAAAAGTATATTGATGAATAGGATAAGTTGCATGTTATCATCAACAGACATGCGAACCTTTGCATCTCCTTATAATTTAGTTACCCCAGTTGACTACGGTTAAACATCACAGCCAATGGGGTCTGATGTAGCCTTTTGGACCTGTATGTGATTTATCATAAATATGAGACTAAAATATAAAATCGTCAAAAGCTACAGGATGTCGTCTTCCTTCCGTCCTCATGCGGAAGGTGATAGCGCTCGGCCATGCCTTCGGCCGCCGGCGATAGGAGGACGTCAGGGAGGCATCCTGCCTCACAGGCGCTTCTCTCCCTTGTTCGACGACGGCGCGCTAGCTCACGCGTGCAGCGTGTGCTCGGCCGCCGCTTAGGGCAATGCACGACAAGGCAGGAGGCGCGTGAGTCGGACTCGCCTGCTGGAGGTGAGGAAAGCGAGGCAATAATGGAGCGAGAGGTTATACGGATCGGAAATTTTATAGATTTGAAAAAAAATGATTTGATGATAAAAAAGTTATAGTTTTTTAAGTAGTTAAGATAAGCTCTATCGTACATATAACTGGTTTTTTTAAAATAGTCAGGCGGACTGCGGGTTAATTTCGAAAAAACTCAAGGGGTTTTCTACAAAATAGCCAGATAAAATAAAATATTGGGTGGAAATACTACTTGCTTTATAGATAGTTATATAGATATATATATATATATAATATCTCGTGTAGTCGCTTATGTGGATCGCACGGGATAACGTTTTTTTCGTGCGATCCAATAACCGGTCTTCTGGAGACCAATTTTTTTACGATGGTCCGTCTGAAAACTATTGAGGCCCTCGTAAAAAAACAAATCTGCAGTAGTGAATCAGCAAGTAATCAAAATGAGGTTACATAGGTTTAACAGCAAAACAGGACAGCTGAATAAAAAAACAAAGAAGAGTGCTAGTCTCTCTTTCACTTATTTATTGTCTCTCGTTGAAAATCACGAATAAAAGGATGACCGGTTGTTATAGTAATTGGTAGTTGTAGTTCACGTAATTTAATGTGAACTACGGTATGCTACCGTTCGTGTCGCTTCCGTCCCGCGACCCGGACGACACCCCGCAACCCATCGCCGTCACCCTCTTCCTCCTTCCTTCACCTCGTCGTTGTCCAAGCGGCCTGCCGACAAGCCAAGCGACTGAAAGGACAATGGCGACGAGGCGCTCTCTCTCTCCCAAAGGCTGCAACGACGAGGACACCTGCAGTGGCTTGACGGCAGAGGTGCCGCCATGCCGATTAGATCTGGATCCTTCAGCGAGAGACAGGCGGGCGGCAGGGCGGAGCGGAGCGAAGAAGGACGGCGACGACACGACTTGGCAGGGGATGACGACGGCGGTTGTTGGATCTGGCACTCTATGACCAGATCCGGTGGCCTCGCGAGCGACCGATGAGCAAGACTGGAGCGATGACGACGAGGTCGCAGATGGCCTTGCTATGGCGGCGACACCCCATGTGACAGGATCGCTGGGGGCGCGGACCGACGGCTGCGGGGAGGCCGCACTATGCGGAGGATGGATGGCGGCGGCGGGAGGCGGCGTGGCGCGAAGCCAGCCGGCGGCGTCGGGAGGCCGGCATGATGTAGAGGCATGGGCGCGGCGGCGGGAGGTTGGCGGGATCCAAAGCAGCAGGGGAGCTGTGTGGCACCATTGACGCAGCCGATGACAGGCAGTGATGGCGGTAGGGGGCTTTGGGGTGAGGTGACGGTGATGCGGACGGACCTGAGGTGACGGTGATGTGGGCAGTTTGTCCAAGGCGACGACGATGATGGTGTCGTGGGGTGAGCGTTGCAGGCTTGCAGCGAGCTCTGATCTAGACGATAGTCCTCTTGCGGCGACAGTTGGTCACCAAAAGATAGTCACGTCGGGCGGCTAGTGCGGGGGAAAGGTTCTCTCTCACCCTGTCCCTCATCAACCCAACTGTATGGATGGATTGGGAGTACGTTGGATGTCGAGCTCCTACTTGATGGCCAGCCGACGACGAGGCGCTGGCGCGGTAGCCGTGCATTGAAGGTCTGCAGTTGATGGTGGTCATTGTTTGGCAAGCGACCTTGACGAGGGAGAACAAAAAGATTATGGGCAAAAGCCCAGCCCTTTGGGCAGCAACGGTGACGCCTGCAGGTGCCACTTTTCTCTTTAGAGCATTGCTTGCGTAAACTTTTCTGCCCTCTCTGATGGTGGAGTTTTTTAGGTGAAAACCATGTCCTGGCTTCTCAGGACGGGCGACAGTGACACTCGGTGTCGCATCCTTCTTGCAGGTGTCGTTTAGAAGCTCTTTTTATTCTTTTAGTGAGGGGTTTGGTCCTTGATGTGTGGTGCTATTGTTTTTTTCTTGACTATAGCCTTTCAGTGCTATAGATTTATTTTTTTCTGCTCTATCAATATGAAACTTCACACCGTCCTATGCGTGTTGTTTCGAGAAAAAAGTGAACTACGATAATTGCTATTCAAATTGTATGCTAACAAGCTTTTTGTTGTGCGTGTTGTTTCAAAAAAATGTGAAATATAGTAATTGCTATTCAAATTATGCGCTAACGAGTTTTTTTCGCGGGTCAAAAAACATATGATATGTTACATTCGACTAAAATCTTTTATATTTTGAGAGGATAAAATAATTATTATAGATTTTTAAAATAAATTTATTTAAACTTTTTAATAATTTGTATATAATTTTTTTTAAAAAAGCACACGTCAGTTTAAAAAACTTACTAACGAAAAGAGGAAGTTATTAAAGTTTGGAGTCGAAGAGAATAATAGGCCTTGCCCTACCCATACTTCACGCTTCATCTTGTTCCTCCCTCACGGCCACCCAGTCAAACTACTAGTAGTGACTAGTTAGTGAGCAGCCATGGATTCCGGCGGGTGGATCTCCGCCTTGGTCAGTTCGGTGGGTTGGAAAGCTGGTGATCCACTTCTCAAGAGGTATGGGGAGGGCACAGTTCAGGCGCACCGCCAGACTCTTCAGGACAAACTGCTTTGGCTTCGAGACAATGGGCCATGGCTTCAGCTGCCAAATCTCACCACCAATGATGGACTTGTGAGTTTTTGGCTATACGAGCTCAAGAAAACACTGACGGATGCCGACGCTCTGCTGGAGAATTGGAGGTGTGAGATCCTGAGAGGGGAGCGTATCGGAAGCCACAAGGCCGCCTCAAAGGTACGGCGATCCTTCTCCGGCGTCTCGGATCCTCTCACGGTTATGCCTCGTCAAAGCAAGGAATATGTCGCGCAACCGGAGCTGGAGCGTGTGGTTGGCAGAGTCGTGGCGGCTATAGAAGAAATGGTCGAGATCTTTCCGGCCATCCCCGATTCCACGCTCCGATTGAGGGAGCACTTCCGCGCTCCCCCGGATTTTGCAGGTGAAATTAGTCCCGTTGGAAGGGACAAAGATGCGGCATCGATCATTGAAACGCTGATTGGTTGCAAGGATAAGGATCTGCGGCTTGTCTCAATAGTGGGCATGGGTGGGATTGGGAAAACCACTCTCGCGCAGATAGTCTACGACGATGATAGAATTCAGCAGCACTTCCCTGTGCGTTTGTGGGTGACAGCTTCTGAAGATTTCAATACCACTTCAATTTTGCAAGGGATTGCAGGTGCATCAATCCAGGGGTTGTCTTTGTTGCAGCTCCATGTCCGTGAAGCTCTTTGTGGGAAGCGATTTCTGCTTGTACTGGATGGTGTTTCCCGTTTCAATACAGAAAAATGGGACAGGCTGAAAATTTCCCTTGGATGCTGTGGCCTTGGAAGTGCTGTTCTTATGACGATCCGAAGTGAGAATAAATCTAGCCCTTCCCTTGCTTACTACCTGGGAAAACTGGTTGATGAATATGTCTGGTCTATTGCAAAGCACATAGCATTTGTCAAAGAAGAAGAAGAGCAAGACCTTGTCCACATAAAAGAGGCTGTTGTTACCATCAGTGATGGAATACCTCTTTCTGCTGCTATCCTGGGGGGTTTACTACGTTCAAGAGTATATTGTGAGTTGGATGATTGGCTTGTTTCATGGGCAGATGCGTGCGAGGAGAGATCGGTTTGGAGAACAGAGCTTCATAGAGAAGGGTGTCAAAGTGATGCACAAAGAGAAGATATTGTCTTTCTTGCCATTGAGTTAAGTTACAAACACTTACCTGCATGTATTAAAGGATGCTTTGCCTTTTGTTCATTATTCCCAAGGACTCACGAGATAGACAAGGATATGTTAATTCAATTATGGATGGCTAACGATCTGATCCCATCTGATGATGCTATGGATCTGGAAGCAAAGGGTTCCTGGATTTTTGATGAACTTGTCTCAAGGTGCTTCTTTCAGGTCACCAAGCGGGCTCAACCATCTCAGAGTAACAGTACAAAATGGAGGATGCATGATCTTGTCTATGATGCTGCAGTTTTTGTTTCAAACGTTGAGTTTACTACTGTCCTGTCCTCTGTAAAGTCTACAATGTTTGGAAATCCCCATGTTCAAAGTCTCCATCACATGTCAATAGTCAGCTGCAGAAATAAAGTTACTCACATTCCTCTGCTTCCTGCTCCAAATCTCCCTAACCTACGCACACTACTATCACTAGAAGAACAATATCCTTTGTATGAATGGAATGTTGATTTCTCGAAATACAAGTCCTTGAGAGTATTAGACCTGCATGGTTTCCATTCTTCTCAGGTAATGTTACCGTCCAGGTTTTTGGAGCATCTCCGGTATCTTGACCTCTCCAACAGTTGGATCATGTCAATTCCAGATGATGTAGTCCATCTCTACAATCTGCAAACTCTAAGACTCTCAGAGTGTTGTTACTTGCAACAGCTCCCAAAAGACATGAGAAAAATGAAAAGCCTTAGGAATCTCTACCTTGATGGATGTTTTCGGCTTGAGAATGTTCCCCTCAATCTTGGACAGTTAAAAGACCTGCATATACTTACAACTTTCATAGTAGGCACTGATGATGGCTGTGGAATTGGACAGCTAAAAGGCCTGAACCTTGAGGGCCAGTTAGAGATATATAATCTGAAGAATGTTAAGAGGATTGAAGATGCGAAGGGTGTGAACCTTCATACAAAAGAAAATTTGTGTCATCTAACTTTATGTTGGGGAAAGTTCAGGGATGGAAGTATGCTGGCTGAAAATGCCAATGAAGTATTGGAAGCTCTTCAACCTCCTAAGGGGTTACATTCTCTCAAAATATGGCGATACGCGGGCCTAGTTTTCCCTCGATGGATTGCAAAAACTACATCACTGCAAAATCTAGTCGAACTCTTTCTGGTAAATTGTGATCAGTGCCAAAAGCTTCCCACAATATGGTGCCTTAAAACACTTGAGCTTCTATGCCTAGATCAGATGAAATGCGTCGAATACATATGCAACTATGATACGGTTGATGATGAAGAATGTTACAACATCTCACAAGCTTTCCCAAAGTTGAGGGAGATGACGTTACTAAACATGCAAAGTTTGAAGGGATGGCAAGAAGTTGGAAGATCTGAAATTATTACTCTGCCTCAGCTAGAAGAGATGACAGTGATTAACTGTCCACTGTTCAAGATGATGCCGGCCACTCCGGTGCTCAAGCATTTCATGGTAGAAGGAGAACCGAAGCTATGTTCAAGCTATATTCTTCAGCGATGTTCAAAACTTCAGAAAAGCTAATGCTGTTTTGGTTGATGCCCTGTTTTGGCACTCCCAAATTTTTGATAGTGTGGAGTTAGAAACATGAAAATTTTTAAGGTACACCAAGTTTGTTTTGAATCGTCACATGCAACAATGCCTCCTTATTTAAAAATCATTCATTCGTCTAAAAAAACGTTATTTTTTCCTTCTTTATTTATCCCACAAAGAATTTCTCTGAAACAATCATTGTATTGGAGTTTGAGAAAGTGGGAGACAAATGTATTAGAGTTTGAAAAGGTGAGGGACAAATACATTGGAGTTTGAAGAAATGGAGGACATATAAGTATTTTAGATTTGTATGGGTATGTCTAAGATAGGAGAAAAAAAATGAAGTCTTTTTTTGGACGGAGGTACTACCGTAGATTTACTGATCTAGGTTAAAAATATATGCCTGTAACATTCAAACTTGCAACTTAAAATATACTCATTCTGTTTCATAGAGTAACATTGGGCTTATCCTAAGTCAAACTTAAAATATTTAAAGTTTGACTAATTTTATAAAAAAATACAGTAACATTTTTAACACAAAATAAATATATTATAAAAATATATTCAATGATGATTTTGATTAAAGTAATTTAGTATGTTAGATATTACTATATATATATTTTTCTATAAACTTGATTAAACTTGAAAGAATTAGCTTAATACAAACCCAAAATAACTTGCAGTATGAAACAGCAATAGTAGAATAAAATAATTGCAAAATATTTTTTTCCCATCAATTTACATTTTTTTTAAAAAAGGGAACAATTCAGATATATTATTTGAGAAAGGTCAAACATTTCTAATTCTTTTTTAACACAACAGAAAATAGAGGCTTAAAATACAATCAATTTTTCTTCAAATTTGAAAAAATATGTTTAATATATTTTATATTACTTTTAATACTTAGGACATTCCACTATGTAGAATTATTGGAAAATCAAATAACATGCATTCATTTGGTTTGATGACCATAAGGAACAAAGTTGTTGATAATACCAAAATTTTCTTTAGGCAACATTTGAATGAGGGCATTTGATTTCCTTTTCACTGACAAAGAAATTCACTACAGAAGGTGGCTTTCAGACTGAAAGTTGTATACTCTAGGAAGGGGCTTGATCACTATAGAAAATAGCAAGAATTAAGAAAGTGTGTGACTTTGCAGATTAACACGGATTTATCCCCGCAAGAATCAGTGATGAATCTAAGCAATCAAGTCACGAACTGTCGATCTCAAGCTTTTAACTTCAGCAACAAGAGAATTTAGTTGTAACTCCGAACTAATCTGAATTCTGAAACGCTCAGCTGTTATGTGCAGGCGGCAACAGGAGTCTAGTTCTCGATGATGAGCTTGGCGCGGGCGTGGCCGGCCTCGACTCTGTACTGGTCACCCATGCCGAAGTGCGCCATGAGCAGCCACACCACGGTGAGCAGCTCGCCGCCCTGGCTCAGCTGCTTGGCGTGGAAGTTGCCCCTGCACTTGCCGGCGGCGTAGCACAGCATCTCCACCCACACGCCGGCCACCAGCCTCCACCGCTTCCGCCGCTCCAGCCGCCGCAGCTGCTCCGCCAGCCGACACGCGTCGAACAGCACCGACTTGCTCCGGTCCCCCTTCACCTCCCGCGGGTTGATCTCCGTCTTCACCTTCGTCAGCGCCTCCGCGGCCTTCCGCGCCGCCCCCAGCTCGTCGCCCCGGAGGAAGAAGTTCTTGGTCTCCGCGCACGTGTCGCCGAACCGGATCTGCCCGATGCTCGCCGTCAGCATGAACGGCCGCATCACCAGCAGGAACAGCATGTAGTTCGAGATCTCCCTGCTCGCCGCCGGCAGGTGGGACACGTCGTTCAGGTGTTTGTCGTCCGCCGTGGGGCCGTGGTCGGAGCAGGAACAGAAGCAGCAAGAAGACCACAGCTTCAGCTTGCTCTTGCTGATGTCGCGGTCGTCGTCTTGCTGCTGCTGCTGCTCATCGTAGAAGCAAAGGTCGGTGGCGATGTGCCAGAGGATGATGCTCTCGTCGAACTCCACCTCGACGCTGGCCCCGAGCTCCTGGTAGCACCCCATCCGGTGCAGGAACCACTGGCCGCGGTGGTCGCCGAACCGCCGGTAGCTCATGGGGTCCGCCGTGCTGTTGGCCTTCTCCTTGAGCTGCTTGAAGATGAGCTGCTTGAGCACCATGGAGACGTCGATGTGGTGGGTGTACCAGACGCTGTCCCAGATCGTCTTCACGCGGACATTGTAGTCCCACTCGAGCTTCTCGAGCGCTCTGGTGAACCATGTCGGCTTGTCCTTGAGGCAGTAATGGATGAGGTTGTACTGCGCCATCTGGTTCGACCACCGCGGCCTCGCCTCCGGCAAGAAATACCTCACCGCCCGGAACACTCTGCTCGCCACGGGGAGCCACTTGTCCTTCTTCCGCAGGTCGGCGAAGCTCCAGGGGGAGATGGCCATGAGGAGGATGGCGTAGATCTCCAAGAAGATGGCGCCGCCGAGGAGCACGTAGGAGACGGCGACATCGACCGGCTTGTAGGAGGCCTTGTCGGTGCCGGAGAAGATGAGGAGGGAGAGGACGGGGGCCGCGAGGGTGAAGATGCGGAGGTAGCGGCCGGTAGGGCCATGGATGACGGAGGATTTGGAGTGGAGCGACTCGTACATGAGGAGGAGCTCGATCTCGACGACCTTGTAGGCCTGATCGCGCTGGAGACGTCGGAAGAAGGCGAGGCTGTCGGTGCGGTCCTGGAAGCTGAGGATGAGGTCGACGAAGAGGCGGCGGAAGGTGTGGAAGAAGCGGTGCGCCTTGACGACGAGCTCGCCGTACTCCATGTGCTCCTCCTGGACACGGATGTTGTCGTCGGGCGGGCGCTCCGGGACGATGACGATCTCGGCGTGCAGGCCGGCCTCCTTGCTGGAGTGGTACTCCTCCATGAACTTGGCGTAGTTTGGGCCCGGGTCGGGGCGCGTCAGCATGGAGCTCCGCAGGCTGCTCATGCTCGCCGACTTGAGCGCCCAGGTGCGCTCGGCGTACTTGACGACGCCGGAGACGAACATGAGGATCGCCGGGACGAGCAGGCCGGCGGTGGAGGGGCGCGACTTCCAGTAGACGTAGAGCGCGAGGGCGATCTGAGAGACGAGGCTGAGGAGGTGGCGGAGCCAGAGCTCGTTGTCCTCAATGGCGAACGCGGTGATGGTGTCCTGGCCGCCGAGGTGGAGGATGAGGAAGGGCGCCCAGAAGACGAGGAGGTGCATGTCGCCGGCGTCGTGGGGGCCGTTGCTGCAGAGCTTCTGGTTCTGGGAGAGGTTGCCGAGAGCGTAGATGGCGATGGAGTCGGCGAGGAGGTAGGCGAGCCAGAGCATCAAGTGGAGCCAGGCGGCGACGTTGCGCTTGCGGAGGCCGCCGGTGAAGAGGAGGAAGACTTGCAGCGAGAGGCTGCTCAGCAGAAGCACCCGGATCTCCCACTCTCCCCACAGCCGCCGCAGGCTCTCCATCTCGCCGCCTCTCTCGTCGGCGGCAGCAGCAGCTGCTCTGCTCTGCTCGGAGTCGGAGGCGGAGCTTGACTCCAGTGCAGGCAGGTCGCCGTTGACCCCGTAGACAAGTCGTCGGCTCGTCGCCATGGATGCGGTGATCAGATGGGCCCGATCAGATGCGAGCGCTTCTTTGTACAGCCCACTATGAAATGGGCCAACACATGGACGTGATGGCCCACTCTCGCCTCTCACTTCTCGAGAAATAAATTCATTTTCGTCTCTTATCTTTACCATCCAGTTTAAATCGAGTCCTTAAACCCACAATATCATATGTAACATATCTTTTAACTTACAATACCGAAGTAGCCTAGGTCCTAAAACAATATTACATCTAGTTTCAATTAACGTACAAGTTGACTATGGTTAACCCCACTGAATCGATGTGGCACATGCGTAAGCCCACAAGTCAGGGACCATTATCTCTCTTTCTCTATCTCTCTCCCGTTCCATCTTACCAGTGACACTGCGAGTCCACCATTGGCGGCGAAAGGTTGGGGAGGCCATAAAGAGGGAGAGGGACGGCGACCAACGAGAAAGCAGCAAGGCAGCGGCGTCGTCGAGCTTGAGTCGCTTTCGTTTTCTGATCAATTCGCCGTTCGGCCGAAGCGAGACGACGGTGAAAGACAACCTCGAGGCTTCAATCTAATTCATGCCTAGTGGCGGAGAGGTGAGCGCCAGGCGACATGGCCAATGGCCAGTCTACCTCACATGAGCTCAAGCTCCATGTTGGTTTGGAGGATCGGGACGAGCTTTCCTCGTCAAGTACCGTGCCGCCACAACTTTGAACTCCATCTCTACCGCCCATGCCGCTCTAGATAGAGGAGGAAGGGGAGACAAGGCAGCGCATGGCTCTGGCGAGCTCCACCAAGGAAGGTGATGCCGATGCCAAGCTCCTCGCGCTTCCATTCATTCTCGTCATCTTCTTCCCTGGCCTCGGCTACGCTCACTGTGTCAGGCCACATCTCGCTTGCCGGCTCCAGCATTTGGGGATTTTGGGAATCTGACATCTGACGATGAGACATCACTCCTCAACAATCATGGCAGCCTCCTCCGCAACGTTTTTTATGGCGTGACCCCGCTGGCTATGCCATGGAGAGCACTGGGAGAGAGGGCAGAGGTGGAGAGATGAGGAAAAGAGGAAAGAGGGGTGGAGGAAAAAGAAGGTAGCCCCTGCCATGTGGGTCTCACGTGAGTCCCACACTGACTCAGCCAAGTTGGCCGTAGTCAACTCGTCGCACCAGTCGAAACTAGGCATAATAATGTCTTCGGACCTCAGGTACTCCAATATATATTGCAAGTCTAGTGACACATTATATTGACATTACAGTTAAGGACACGATTCAAACGCGACATCATGACGAGAGACGTAAATGACGAGACATAAAGGGAACTCCCCCTACTTTCTCAACTCACCTTTATCGCTTTCGCGTACACGCTTCTAAAATATTAAATAGTGCTTTTTTCCAAAACTTTTTACATGAAAGTTGTTTTAAAAATATATTAATGCATTTTAAAAAACTAACTAATACCTAATTAATTATATAGTAATGAGTCGTTTCATTTTACGTGTTCGACAACCAAATGTCGAACATAACCTTATTCCACCGCTAGACCCATCCAGTGGCAATGCAGCGAAACAGATATTGCGGTTAGGTTGTTAAGTTGTGATCTGGCCCAAGTTGGGACAGCATAAGAATTTTTACATTTTTAATTTTATTTTTTAAAGATTTGCAAAACTAATTTTTGGTTTCAAAAAATTACAAAAGTGGTCCTCGCCGCCCTATGGGACGATAATTTTTAAAAATCGCCCTCCCAAAGGGCGGTTTTTGTGACGTGGCTCACGGCCGTTGGCCTCCGTTGATGTTTTGGGCGTTTTTGAATTTGAAAAAATGAAGGGCCGCCTAAATGTCGTATTCCTCCTCCAGCCCCGCGCGCTGCTTGTGCGCGCGACGACGGGAGCGGGCGGCGGCGGCGGTGCGTGGAGGCGGAAGTGGGGCGGCGGTGAGCGAAGGCGGCGGCGCGCGTGTGGAGGCGCTGGCACGGGTTAGGGTTAGGGTTACGTATTTTTGCATTTAAGCCCTTCGTTTTTGCAAATTCAAAAACATCAAAAACATCAATGGAGGCCAACGGCTATGAGCCACGTCACAAAAATCACCCTCTATCATCCTCCTAAAGAACGACGGGGACCATTTTATAAATGTTTGAAATGAGAAATTAGTTTTGCAAATCTTTTAAAAATAAAATTAAAAATGCAAAAATTGCGAAAGCATAACGTCTATTCTGTGCATACACACGGGTACAGCCTTTTTTTTTCATGCCTTTTTGCGAGTTTGGCGATAACTGCAGATCTGCTCACTCCTATCAACGGACAGGGGGAACAAGACGGAGCAGAAAACGTCTAATTTCCCCTAACAAATAGCGGTGGTCCAGTTAATACTCCGCTACACTTCTCAAATCTCGTTTCTCTTTCCTAAACACAGTTTTTACCGTGAAAGTGAAGTCGCCCTCACCTAAAAACATACATACGCAATCTACCGTTCGAATTCGAAGACGGGACCTCCAAAGATTGCCAAAACCTCCCTAGACAAGGCGGTATAGTTCAACATGACGAAATTATCAAAAGAGTCCAAAAGATTTAACCTCCCAAGACTAGATGTGTTTTGAAATTAACAAAATTATTAAAAAAACCAAGATACTAGATCGACGATATAGATATATCTTGAGATTATTGTCAAAACCTTTAAAGACTGGTTGTCATATCTTAAATTGACAAAATCATCGCAAACATCTTATCGTCGATTGATACACTGTAAATAATACCCGCATCATATTTAGAGAAAACCTAAACCTCTAAACATTTTTCCCAAAAACCCCAGTTAAGCTACGCACGGTAAACACGGTTCACTACGCTTTTCAAATCGCACACCATTATATTTTACTATATTATTTTATCAGTATACTACATATAGTGTCTACATTTAAATTAATATTAACCAACAGTACCATCTTAATTTATTAATTCTTGAACTGATGAAATGTCTTAGCTAAAAAAAAGTTTCAGTGGACGTTCGAGAGAGTTTTCCTTTCCCGAGATGACCGAGTAGAGCAGTATCACGCGTGGTATAGGTTAGAGCAGAGGATATTGTCTCTCCCATATTATTTACATCATCAATTAATTAATAAAAAATAACATACAATATTTATAATATATTAGTTCCACTACAACATAATATCTGTTTTTCAGCATCACTCTTTTACGAAGAGATTATATAAAAGGTAACTTACTTTCTTTTTTCTCTTCTGCACTTAACATTTATGCATATATGATATTTATGGGTTTGTGTTTAGATGTTTATAATAAATGTAATAGCAAAGTTAATCACCAGCTATAAATCAATCTAAAAGTTAACTTATAGTAATTTGGACGCTACGCCCAAACTCCCTGGACGGATGCCGCGGTGATCTTCGACGGGTGTTTGCACGAGACATGAGGCCCCGGGGCACGCGCGGGCACGCTCCGTGCCCGTCCCGGCACGTTCCCGGCGCGTGGCGTCGCCGTGTCGACACCCACGCGCTACGTGGCTGCGTCTCCCACCCCGCCCGACGTGGGCCGCGCCCATTTGTGATTAGATTAGATTAGATTAGATTAGATTAACCATGCGATCGCAGGGGTCGTTTAGATCCCCCTTTGTGGAATGCTTTCTTCATCATTTGGCGTATACACACGGTATTAAAAAACACTATGGCTAGCTAAGCTAATTAGGGCTCGAAAGTGATAAGCCTACCTGCGTAGCTGCAGGCATAAACTAACAATTAATGGTGGCTCATCTTGTTAATTAATTAGCTGATGATGTTGCTAACCCTGAACTGAACCTATTAGATCGGGAGGTTGCATTAGTTAATTAATTAGTATGATTTAATCCCTGTTCGTACCCAAATATAGCAACTGGCCCCCAGAAAGGTAGTACTGCACTCGTCTTACACGTAGTACTACGATTCCAATAATATGAACAGAACTCATCAACAAAGGCTGGTAGTGTAGTACAACCATATGGAGTAGTACATTGATCTTGCATCATATCTAGCTGTGCTATGTCCGGGAGCAACGTCTCTAATGGTACGTTTAATATATTTTGGAAGAGATAAATAAAGTGTAACTAGCTAGTATATCGTAAAGTTGATGCACTTCTATCAACCAGTTGGCTCGATCATCATACTGTGATCAACATACTGTGCCCTATATATAGTTCGTGTGTACTGATAAGTAGTACTATCTGCATAATTAATTAAAGAACCATATGCATGAGATTATGATCAGTACACACACATTTTCCCAATCCCCGTTAACAACAGAGTATCTCCACCACTTGAATCAAGATAACATAATATATATACTACAACCTTCCCCCTGTATTCACATCATTATCGCATGTAATATATATGGATCACTAGTTCTAGTTAATTTTATCAATATATATATATATATATATACTTTGGTAAAACTACATATATAAAGTTGTGGGTGACACTGACATCCATCATCTCTCTTTCTCTCTCCCCATTATAAATAGGGAAGTCATCTCCTTGAAGCTGGACTAAGCTAACTCAAATCAAACCTCCATAGCTTGGAAGAATAGTTAATGTTAATCACCTCATTAAAATTCGATTAGTCCCCTCCCTAGCTAGCTGGCTATACTGTTTCTATTTCAGAAGTACAATGTGTTCCTAGGCTTCCTCTTTCAGCTGGATCCACAATTTCTCACATTCCTCTCAGCTCAGCTCGCTCTGTACGTAGCAACAAGCAACAAAGCATGGAGCAGCTGTTCGTCGACGACCCCGCCTTCGCGAGCAGCATGTCGTCGCTGGAGGTGGACATCTTCTCCAGCGCCGGCCAGCTGCCGTCCTCGCCGTGGCCGGACCTAGACCTCGACGACGATGTCCAAGACCTCTCCATGGCGCCGACGGCGAACGCGTTGTCCTCCGGCTACGGCTCCGGCGGATCCGGCTTCCACAGGAAGCTCAGCCACAACGCCTACGAGCGCGACCGCCGGAAGCAGCTCAACGAGCTCTACTCCTCCCTCCGCGCTCTCCTCCCCGACGCCGATCACACTGTAATTTACAATACAAACCAATCAATCCAGTACACTGGTTCAACACCAAATTAACCACGCATGCATGACATGAGATCTTGATGTGATTTTTCTCCTCGAGCTGCAGAAGAAGCTGAGCATTCCGACGACGGTGTCTCGTGTGCTCAAGTACATACCCGAGCTGCAGAAGCAGGTGGAGAATCTGGAGAGGAAGAAGAAGGAGCTGACGACGAGTACCACCAACTGCAAACCAGGAGAGTTGGCTAGCGAGATGAGCGAGAGCATGGCTCCCATCGTTTCGGCTACCTGTATCAACGACATGGAGATCATGGTTCAGGTCAGCTTGTTGAGCAATGTGGCAGGCCCAATTCTTCCTCTCTCCAAGTGTATCAAAGTGCTGGAGAATGAAGGTCTTCACCTTATCAGTTCATCGACCTCCTCCGGATTTGGGAACAGGACATTCTACAGTATCCATCTTCAGGTACACATACATATATGCCAGAACGTTAATAAATTTCTTATGGTAATATATTTTTCTTAAAAAATCCTTATATAATTTCAAGCAACAGTAACCTTGCATCAAATCAAGGACTAGAGTCAGATCAGGATCCAGGTTAGATAAAGGCGCTAAAGTACAAATCTAACCATACAACTGCTATACATCCGCCTCTAAAAGAGTGCCTTTTTAGCTATTTACTCATATATACCATAGTTCTAGTTCATAGCTAAACATATATCTATATACTAGTATAAAAGACAAATAATGATAATAGTGGTATCGTCAATCCGTGGCCATCACTTTTGCGTATTCATGCGTTCCTAATATTTTCTGATATTATGCAATAGTCTAATATTTATTTAAATCAAGTGAATAGCATATATTAAATAATCATGGGCAAATCAAAGCTTAGACATTTTATCCATAACAAAGCATGCACATTTTGCTATTTTTATAGATAGTAGTATATATGAGTAAATTTCATACAACCACAAATATATTGAAAAATATTATAAAGCTATACTTTTATAGCAAAATATCACATTTAATATTGAATATATCATAAAATGACATATTTAAGCCACAATAACACAAACTATATAGTTCCATGGCACAATACCATAAAATTACAGATTTAGTATAGAATATATCATAGAACAACATGTTTTAAGCCGTACAGATCTAGTAACACAAGTTACAGATTTAAATATTGGTAACTTTATTAAAACAACTATATGTATTCTAAAATTTCTCTTAAAACAACTATGTTAGCTAGGGATCTATTAATATACTATTTTGCAACAAATTTGATGCTAGGTCCATATAGCTTTTCATATGGTGGTTTAATCTACCGTTTATGTTTTGATGCTCAATCCATAATTATATTTGTAATATTTTGGCCGAAGTATGTATCTGTAGTTTCAGTAATTTGGTATACATAGTAATAGATGAGGGAAATTATAACTGAATAAGATGAAATTCTAATAATCATGAGATATATACTAGTCCAAGAATCGCGTGCAGAATTAATCAGCTAGTTGTTTTTAAGAATTAAACTAGAGCTGACCTAATTATGATAAAATCAATGTTGCTTAGTTAGAAGTCTCAAAATATACTTGTGTTAAATCGAAGATATAGGAATCACATGGCAAGTGTAAAAATATATGTAGTGGTACTATAATACTTGAGATAACCCTCTAAAAGTACACAATATTACATATGAATGTTTTCTTTTTTCTTTTTGGTTAAATTGACACTAGAAGAATCAAACAACATGATAACAAGTTAAATTAATATATGCTAATTTGTTAACTAATGTAAACAATTACATACAGGAAGCAATATTTGCAACAATGCATGCCCATGATATGTGGGATCTAGGGCTAAAGAATTGTAGAGTAACAAGTAGCAGCAAAGAAACAAAACTAACTGCCACAAGATAGTTTGGGCAAAGGTGATAATTCATGGATATATATATATATATATATATATATGGTAATTCCTGACAGACCAACCATTGTGTTTGATTTTTCACCGTTTTTACCGACCGAACCATCTGCAAATGTTTGGTGACCAATAGGAAATGGAAATAGTTAAAAAAATGGAAATGGAAATGATTTTGCTATTCTACCAACCATTTCCTTGGTTTCCCGCGCGGAAATTACATGCCTTTTTTATAATATGATAAACTATTATATTTATAAATACCGTATACATATGGCCCATGTCTCCATTTTGCACATTGCATGCTTATCAACTCCCTCACCAAAACCCTATTATGAGTATGTCGTTAAAGGAGAGGTTGTTCACGATTTGCATAGTCGAAGGCGTGAACTAATGTGGTCATCTTATATAGTCATGTTGTGTGATTTTAAAGTTCAGAACCAAAATGAATTTTTGGTCTCTGGTTGATACCGCGTCATGTTTTCATCCAAATAATTCCATTTTTAATTTTCTGATATTTTCAATATTGTTTTTGTTCTGGTTTTACCGTTTTCAATTCGGTTTCTAAAAAGATATGGTTAAGGAAATGGTTGAGATTGTTTTCCAGCCGTACGTTTTATCCCTACAAATCACACTTGAGACTTGACTAAGTGATGGCTATAGAAAGCTTATGCATAAACATTGGTTATAATTAGAATAATTAAGCTTAGGCATGGGTGCCGCGGCAATAATTAATCTGGTTAAAACAAGTTCCTTGGTATATACTTAACCTTGATTTTAGAAATATTGAAATAAATGTAAGTCCTTATTGACGTTTTTATAACAGAAGGGAGCATCACTACTTCATAGTTAGATCGATCAATGTCTATATGCATGTTCTGTTATAACTGTGGTACATATATGTGTTCACATTGATACAAAATAGTAAATTGCTCCATTCAGACAAGATCGAATTATTATCACCATACGACCAAAGATTTGCCGCATGAGAAGGGTTCAACACAAGTGTCCATTTTTCAAAAGAGGTAGTTCAATTTGGCCGTTTATTCTTATGACATTTTGAGAGAAACTACTAATCTGGGGAAAATAGCGCGCGCGCACACACACAAGCTAGCTAGGGAGATTGGCCACATAAAAAGCCAAAAGAACAAAAAATGGAAACTACTTCTGAAGGTGCATGTATAACTCATGGAGGTGTATATACCTAGTACACTCTTATCAACTGAGCGGTGTCATATATACTGGTGTACCCGTGTACGTATTTACTATTTAGGCTCTTGAACATCAGAGCTAAATCCGGATTGCTTTTTATTTAATTGAGGATTTTTGTGTCACTCATGTGTCTATGTTAACAGAGTGGGAAGAGCATGTTTGTGTGTATATATATATGTAGCCCCTAAAACCGTCATTTAATTAGTTGTCATAGAAGTTCAGTGTTCTGAAAGCTCACTGTTTTCATTTATATGTATCTAACATTGAAACAGAGAAGTGAAGGAACGATCAACGAGGAGTGCCCAGCATTTTGTGAAAGGTTGGAGAAAGTCGTCAGGAAGAAAGCAAAGCTTTAAGCACTAGTACGTACCGCGCGTGCCTATGATAATCCTGAATTAATCAAGGGTCAAAATCTAGGTAAAAATGATCATACGCAGTGGTTAAATATATAGCATTAGCTAGGTTAATTAGCTGATAATATTCATTAAGTAGTGTGTGTGCTCGATCTATATTAATTTATATGACATATATATACTATTTTGCTCGATGTAGCTCTTGTACATATGCATGCATGACTCTCGGAGTATTAATTATATTATGAGAGTTACAAAATTAAGCCTATTGATATGTGCATGGATCTATATATAGTTTTGTGATGCGTAGGTTGCATGACGAAAATTCTGTATATATTTGTGGACATTATATGTGGGGGAGGGAGGAGGGAAGGTGTTCCACAACCATGGGAGAGGAAGGCTGTGGTGGGCTGGTGTTAGTGCTAGGAGAAACTCATTGCTGATTTGCTGGAGTAGCTAGGAGGCGTTAGGAGGTGGCAGCGGAAGCCGCTAGAGACAGAGGAGGACAACGACGAGGTATTAGATCGAGATGAAGAAGACGAAGGGTTAGAGTGTTTAGGAGGCGGTGGGAGGTGACGACGAATCCGATGGTGGGAGCAGTCGAGAGGAGGACGGCGATGTAAGGGCATTGGATACCTAGGAAGACGCTGACAAGGAGGATTGTGATGGGACATGGGACGGTGGAGGCAGTACGACACTGCTAGCGGGAGTTCATGGGCTTCGCCGATTAGAATGGAGGAGATAAAGAAGCGAGTAGAGGAGAACGACGAAGAATCTAGATGATTCGGCTTAGATCCAACAGCTAAAAAAATTCGTGTGACTTAAAGGAAATGTGGCGAGGGAGAAGTAGACAGATCCATTCGATTGGAAAAAAAAACTGAAATATTCTTATTAATCATGAAGCTTGTATTTGAATGTTAAAGAGGGCCATAGCAAGGAGGGTGATCGTCACTTGCTAATGTCCAATATTTATGGAGCTGGAGCTGTTGCCTGTGCCAAACATATTTCTTCAGCTTCAAATTGAGAGCACAGCTTCACGCTAGAGCTGCTATGTGGTGGAGCAGCAGCTCCAAAGCTAGTTTGGCAGAGCTGGAGCTCTACCAAATAGGTCTATAACAGGAAGTGCATTGATGGAATATGATGACGCACATCCTGAAGAGAAAAAAGGACATGCAAATACCCTGCAAGCTGCAGCCATGGATGATTGGATTCTTCTCTTTAGCTAATTCATTCGTCTCAAATATAACAATTTTATACTAAATTAAATATATATTAGATATATATTAGTACTATATCTAAAATTTAGACCTATGTCTAATCCGATTCTAAATCACTATATTTTAAAACGGAGAAACGGAGAAACGGAGAAAGTAACCAGCAAAAAACACACACTTAAACCTATATAACTAAACTAGCAGGTACATGTATTGCTGGTATTTGATCTCAAAAACCGAGCACCAACGGACTATAAATTATTTTCTCAGTTTTAAAAAAATTAATTTAGCATAAAATGTGGTATATTATAGTATTATAAATTTAAATAATCATATAGCATACTAGTTTAATTTTATTTTGATGTAACGGGAGGAGTACTCCTATGTACTAGCAATGTACTACCACGCTCTGTACTTGTACTAGCGACCAGGAGCAAGCTGATCGTACTCGCATGCAACAAGTTTGTGGATAAGACGGAGTACCTTTTTGCAACAAGAGAGGGGGTTAGTGTAATTATATATGCAAAGACGAAGAACCTTTCCTGCAAATATTTTTGAGAATGTCGAAGGTTTTATCTAAAGTCTGGAAAAAGTATTTATCTTCCATTGCCATTACAGCCTAGCCACAAAATTTGTGGGCTTTGGGGCTTTTTGCGCGTCATGAGGCCCAGCGAGGTCTCATCCTGGCCATTTATATACGTGAGTTGGCCGAGATTTTCGAGCAGATGTTATGAGGATATGGTCCGCGTCACGGGAGGACGGAATGCGCCAATCTCTTAGCCTAATAGTATGATTAGTCTCCGTATTGTAGAGTAAACTACTCCCTGCAATGTCGGGATCCGATGGGGATTCCATATCCAAAGTAAAGTTCATGACGGACGTTTGTATCATTTAATTTGAGACTTCGTATACTTTAAAATTTACAAAAAAGTATATGTATTTGTACTGTGTTCTCTCGCTCTGTATCGCAGTTTCACCTATCTAATTAGTTGAACACTGCGTCTTAATCTCAATCTCCATTCGCCAATTGACTGTTTAGTTGTCTGAATGGGATCCTTCTTTGTATCTGCACATCTAGAAGCCTAGAACTAGTGTGTACATGTGGTGGTCGTCTTCGATCGACGCGCCGCCGCTATCGCGACGACAAGAGCCTCGCCGGCGTCCGCAGTAGTAGCTTGCTAGTCTTGTTGCACTCCGAGATCGTCTCCAGCCTCGGCGACCACGGCTGGTTCCTCCGCCCCACCAGCAGCGCGTAATGCCGCTTCAGCTCCGGCGTGCTGCACAGCTCCGTCGCGCTGCGGCACTTACTAGTGCTCATCCTGCGCCGCCCACCGCCGTTGTCGTCGCAGCTTATCACCTTCTCGATGAACTCCGGGAGGACTCTGATGAGCGCGGCGCCTCCCTCTCCCTTGACGTACTCGAACGGGCACTGCCCCGGGCCAGCGATGGACACCTTCTTCGATGGCGCGGGCGACAGCGACGCGAGCGCCGCGGCGGTGAGCACCTTGAAGCAGGAGAAGCGCTCGGCGGGGAGGACGAAGTAGGTCCGCCCCGCCATCAGCTCCTCGCCGGAGGACATGACCGGGATCGGGAGGCCGACGTAGAAGGAGTCGGCCGTGCAGACGACGTGGTCACCGGGAAGCTCCGCCGTGACGTCCCCCGCCACGGTGCACACCCCGTCGTCGTCGGCCAGCAGCCTCGTCTGCCCGCCCCAATACACCAACTTCACCCCCGCCGCCGCCGCCGCCGTCGCCGGCAGGTGCATGCACGGGGAGAGGCCGTTGCCCATGGCAACTGATGTATCTAGAAGCTTCTAGAACGTTAACGAGGCGTGTGTATCGTAGCAGTGCGCTTGAGTTTACAGATGGATGAAGAAGAGGAGAGATGCTTTGCTGAATTGGGGCTCGTACGTGGCTGTGAGAGGAGAATATATATAAGCGAGCGTTGAACGGGGTTGACTTTGGAAAATTCAAAGATGGAGGAGGTGTTCAACGTGCGCGCCAACGGTAAAACTACTGGTCTGGCTTGGTCAGCGGTCAAAGGCGATGGCTTTTGAGACGGAAGCGGGTGAGCTCGCGTGGCGACGTGTCAGCTGCCGATTGGGCAGCGGAGGGGAGAAGCTTCTTTCTTCGGGTGCAAATTTCTTCTACTGCGAGTTGCTCGCTGTCACGGTGATGGCGTCATTGGTCGGTGTCGTCGATCGGGTTGGATCCAACCAGATATTCAGATATTCAGATCAGATGTAATAGTTGCAAGTTGCCGATTAATTTGCCAGCGCCTGGCTGCTACCGAGCTACGCGCTCCAACGCCGACATGGCAAGTGTTTTTTGTTTAACTTTGTTCGAAATCTGGAGCTGACTGAAGAGACTTTAATATTCTGGATATGAATTCTTTCACATGTCACCTGGCGTCGATTTGTTTTCATTTCCCACTGGATGCATAAAAATCTTGTAAAATGTATGCGCTCTAAAATGAACCTAACTAACTGTATGTAACATGCTGCTCCAGCCATAAACACCCCAGAAGAGAAAAGGGCGCGCGTGCGAAATTTGTCCCAAAAATCCACCTAGCCTGCCGACTTCCTACGACTACCATACGACTGGAACAACCAATAACTTTTAAGTAATAATTTTGGCATCCAACTCACGTCGCTGTGATGATGTGCGTCTTTAATTTACAGTTCTTGTTGCCGATCAGTAGTAGCACTACTCTTTGAACCTATCCAGTATTCCAGTCCAATATTTATGGCATCAGTCGTCAACACCAAGTAAACTGTGGGCGTGCAGCCCTGTATTTTGATCTCCCGACGGCTGCAAACGTTTAGGAGTTTGCTCGTTTAATCCTGATAAATGAATGAGAAGAAAATTTTTACATGTAAAATAAATTCTTTTCAAAATTCTCTTAATCTTCAGGGATTAAACGAACAATGTTTTACAGGTTGTGTTCTAGATTACTGGTGTCAATCCAAGTTCCAAGTTCAGAGCATCAGTCAAACGTAATCTGTTACTAGTACAACTACTTCTCTTAAGAAAAAAGGTAATCTGTTACGTATATACAAAGATCAGAGCTGTTTCAATCAAGATCAATCTGGCCAACGCTGACGCCTTCATAAAAGTGGCTGGCCTTCGTCAAAAGGGAGACGCAGTCTCAGTCTCCCCTGTCTACCGGTTGTCACGTTGCTTTTTACGCAGCACGTGCAACTTGTGCAGAAACGGGCCGTGCGTGACGCAGACGCCTTTTTGGAAGGTGACTGTAGTGTGAGCAAAACACAAAACATTTCAACCGAGTCAAATCCGAACTGCAACTGGGAGTATGGGACACTTCTATCCACTTTGCTAGCCAAAAGAATATCCATTTCAGCTAGAAAAATAGTATCACTTTCGAGGGCGTTTGGTTTTATGAAATAAACTTTAGTTCATATCACATCAAAGGTTTGAACATTAATTTGAAAAACTAAACGTAAATTAATTATAAATATAAATATAAAAATAATTACAAAATCAAAGGATTATTTATGAGATGAATTTATTAAGCCTAATTAATTCATAATTAGCAAATAATTACCGTAAGATCACATCATCAAATCATGACATAATTAGGCTCATTAGATTCGTCTCACGAATAATTTATCAATTATGAATGTGTTTTATAAATAACTACATTTAATATTTTAAAATAATATCTAAACATTCAATGAAACATAGATCTAAACGGGCCTTGGAAGACGACCATTAACCACAAGAACAGTTCATTGGCACAAAGATGTTGTATGCCATCGACTTTGTATATGACAGTTACAGTACTCCCTGTCCACAAATTTAAGAGATTTTGGCTATGTATGTGCTTGTTCAAGTACATAGTACTCCCTGTCCACAAATTTAAGAGATTTTGGCTATGTATGTGCTTGTTCAAGTACATAGCTAAAGTCTCTTATATTCGTAGATTAAGGGACATACTCTAACCTAGAGCACCGTCAGTCCGTCACCTAATGGGATCGTGGATAGGCCTGCTTGCCGTTCACATATGTTGCCAAGACGTGGTCCGTTATGTCGCTGGCCAACTCGTTCCATGATGTACAAGGCAAGATCACAAAATCGGCGTACTTTCCTTTAGATAGGCTGCCCAGAACATGGTCAAGGAAGCAGGCGTAGGCGGCAGATATAGTATGCCTGCGTGTGGGATAAATCCATCAGCAGGGCACCATGACGTGTAATTGTAAGCAGCGTATTAGCGCAAGAGAAGAAAACAGATGAAATGAGTCAGTGATATCTCCATGAACACAATATACTAGCCGGTTTATCGTGATCGGTAATTTCACATTTAAACTGCGTCAGCCGTGAATAGGACAAAGCTATCATTATGTATCAGAATTGAACTACTATGAATGACATGTGGAAACCAGGCCCTATTTGTCATTGTCACAGCTGATGGTATTTTGGCGAACCATTGGTCAAGTAATCGTATTTTGGCAATTATTTTCTAGTTATAGGTTGAAATATGTTTATGGAATGCAGATCCTAGTAGTGTGACGAGAACATCTCCATGCTGTCATGTGAAAACAGTAAAACAGTATTACACATTGCCCGATCTTAAAACTCGCTTCAGCTGTGAAGTGACTAAAGTGTTTAGGGTTTTAATTCAGAGAGTTATCCAGTGGCATTTTACTCGAGTACGAAAGTTTGCAATGGCACATTCATGAACAAAAATATTTGGCCAAAAAGAGACTTACGCTTTCAGAGAATTATCTAGAGATAAGCGTTCCGCAGGGATCCAAGGGACTTCCCATCCAACAGGTTTGCGGGAGACTGCAGTTCGAATAGCTTGTAATGGATTAATATCTGAAACCTGTAAACGTGTACAATTAATTAGCTATAGCCTGCAAAATAAAAACCAAATTTTATTCAGAAGTTTCAGGAAACACATACAGGCCAATCAGAACCAAAAGCCAGAATTGCACCACCATCTAATAGTGACCGAAAAGAATAGGAGCTTCGCTCAGCTCGTTCTAGCCCAATTTTCTTCCCAGCAGAATTGGCATCATCTAATATATGATCAGGCTGGCAAACAATAAGCAAGTCTTTCAGAGGATGATGATCGTCGTCCACACTTGTAAACTAGTGGGACAAATTGTTGCAATGTAAAATTACTTCCCAGCCATAATAGATGATGTTTTAGAAAGTTTCACTTTTAGTTTTTGGAACCATATTAATTTCTTGTCGTAGTAGTGTTGGACAGTTTGTACAATCAATGGATCCTTTATATAGGTAGGAACAATTCTTAACAAACTATTTATTAACTTAGTCTCGTTCTACTTAAACATTACCTGAATTAACTGAAGAAGTCAGCTATATGATAAACAACCAAACATTTAAAATATCATGAGGTCACAAAAATAAATTGTTTCTATAGCGGGTATACAAGATAAAGCAGTGGAAGGAGATACTTGACCTGCACAGATGCAATAATACCATGTTTGCCAAAGCTCTTGGCTGCACCAGGAGCTAGGTGTTGAGCATGCTCAATCTGATTTAGGACACAACTTTCAGTTCGAATTCCATTCAGCATATTTAACTTTTTGAAAAGAGTGAGGACAGGGAAAAAACTATTACACTATATGCTATAAGAACATACCCGGAATCTATGATCCTTCATTCCATTCAAATCAACCACTTTCTTGTACATATCGAGTAGCATATCATTGGCTTTATCTCCAATTGCATGTATGGCAGTCTGAGAAAAAAATAGTTCAACTTTCTGGATTGATGATAATCAAAATTTAAGCATGCCTGTACAAATGAAAAACATGTACCTGCAGTCCTGATTTGTCTAATTCTAACGTTGTATTGAGCAGATAATCCATGTCAACCAATTGGAGACCATAACTTCTAGGATCATCCTTGTAGTGCTGCAGAATTCATTAGACACTTATTTACAAGAACTGAAAGTTTCAACAGTCAGAAAAGAAGACCTGGAAGTTTAATGATTGAACGTAGGTATGAATGGAAAATTTACATCATGACATTAATTGCGAATTAAAAACTCCATTAGCAGATTATTGTAATAGTTTCCCTTCTCTATGTTGACTCTGTTTGCATATAATATGGAGCAACGAGGTAGCAGATGGCCATGCTCTAACTCTAAGCACTAGGATAAAGCAGTGTAGCCATGGTGAACACCAAAGCATTTCTGTGCACCCAAAATATACTACAATGACAACTAGGTACAAGTACTTCAGTACAAAAAATGTAGTCAAACAGTACTCTTCACTACTTACCTCATAGAATAAAGCACTGGAAGAACCCAAAGAACCATCAAGGAAAGCTTTAACACCACCTAGATGAATCCATTGACTTAACATCCGACCTTTTTCATGGATAAGATCCTAAAAGCAATAAATGTATAAGTACAAGATATATTCACATAAAGTAACACGAGTAAGATAGAAGAGCTTGGTATACATCATGAAGCAGCTTACAGAAACACGAGACCATGTGGGCATGGGGAAGAATAAGCAAACTCTCATAATCATTGTTTCGACAGAATGAGCCCATTCATATATAGCTGTATTTATGGAAACGTAGTACTTGCATCAAGGGGTACGCATAAGGTCATAGATGGGATAAAAGCAAAAGCGGATCCATAAAAATGGGTAGAAAAGAATAACAAATGATTTCACCAGGAGTCATCTAAAATATCACTTAAGCTTTACTGTGACTTGTGCAATACAATGCAAGTTTTTGCTCCAACTAAAAATATTTCTTTTCTTTTGACTGAATACAAATATTTCATAGTGTCAAGTAGAGAGTAGATATACACGAAGGACGTTTCCTATCTGAGTTGCATTTCTCAGAATAGCGATATGAAGCAAGTAAGTGGTACAGTATACCTGTAAAATCTTGCCAGACTTGCTCTTCTGACTTTCCAGGGAAATAACTTCCAACATCAACAACAGTAGTCACCCCCCTCATTAGGGCATGTCTACTTGCCCTAAGAAGGGCATCTCTCCTTTCATGGATAGAGACTTCTGGGATGACATCAAACACAAGCTTCATAGCAGCATCAACTAGAAGACCGGTAGGCTCTACAAGCAATGATGTGGATCAGACAATTTGGTCACTTCTTTTACTTAATCATAGGAATGAATAATCCATATTTTGATAGTGAAAAATGGTCCTTGGAAAGAGTAATCCATATTTGATATTGAAGAATGATCCACTGAAAATGCCACACAGGGACCATGATAATATTTTGAAACTATATAAAAAGTTTCTTGCCAGGTACATGTGAACACAATTCACTATATTCACATATTTAATTAACTTCCTTGAACTTATAGTTCTTTTTTGTCAGTGAGACATTTCTGTATTTTAAACTAGTAATTTCTGCATGCTTGCTAAATTGGTAATCTTAGTTCAAGATTAACCATAGAAAGTACTGACCAATAAAGGTAAAAAAGGGCCATGTTAACTTATATAAAGGTTACCTCCTTCAGTTGTTCTCATAATAATTCCACCAACTGGATTGTTTGTGTTTTTGTCGATCCCAGCCATTCTCATAGCTAGTGAATTGGCTATTCCCATATGTCCATCCATGCGTGAAAGCCAGACCTGCAGTTCAATAAGATATTGATACACCTTCTGTCATGGCTTCTCAAAAGAGGAGCAAGTTTGAAAACCCACAGGATTATCAGGAGATATATCGTCCAACCAAGCAGCAGTGGGGTAATCACCTCCCCAAAAATCATTGTTCCAACCTCCTCCAAATACCCATTGCCCAAGATGCTTATCTGATCAGAAGATAATTCTCAGGTTCCTATCAAAATTGGTTTCTAAAATAATCCTAGAGATACTATGAGCAATGCATTATTTATATGCTAAAGTTTCACAAATTTAATCCGATAGAGTGTATTAAGACAATGTTTTATATCTTCAAGTATACTAGGCACAAGTTTTTTTTTCTATTTTGTTTATTTGCCAAGAAGGCATTTATGGATGAACTAAAGTGAAGACTGGAGTTGTTCAAAATTATTCAAATATGAAGCAAAATAACGTAGATCTGCAGAAGAACTTAGGTTATATAGATTAGTAGTTTTTGAATGGTATCTGTTTTTGACTGCCTTTATGCAAAAGGTGTCATCACTCATCCCTCATAATTCAATACACATGTCCTAAATCTAATTAATTATGCATGGTGTATCATCCCCCTGATTCATGATGTGTAAAGTCATATATCGTGCTAAGAAGCAAGATGGATTTAAAAGGGAAAAAGAAACAGAAAGGCTAAAACAGGAGAAGGAACAGTATAGTCGTTCAAAACCTCTGACAGCTTCCTTGACCCTGTTGATAAAATCATCTTTGCTTCTAACCCCTCGAAGTGGCACCCGCGCTAACTACAGGTGAGGTCACAAAGCAGCATCACAAAACAAAATATACTGAAAACAAATTTACCAAATTCATTACTGTACTTGTAATATCACAGTTCGGCCATGACAAATGCAATGGTAGATAAGTGGTATTACCTGCAACCCACCATCAATGAAGTGCACATGGGAATCAATGAATCCCGGAAGAACAACATTTCCACTAAGATTCAACTCAAATGTGTGTCTACCCTTCAACTCCTGGATACCTAACCTCAAACATTCAGAGAAAAGCAAGGTACAAAAACATGGTTCATTGGTGCTTATACAGCAATAAACCAACGAACAATTTTTTTTTAAAAAAATAGCAGTTAATCTCAAGTCTGAACCTAGAACACCCCCCAAAAAAAAAAGCAGCAACGAATTGAACACGACCTTAACAGAGTCGTAACCACCCACGCGGAGCACACGGCCAGCGCGGACGGCCATGGCTTCCGCGAACGGCATTGCGGGGTCGGCGGTGTAGATGGTGGCATTGGCCAGTATCATGTCAGCGACGGCTTCCCCCAAATTCCCTGAGGAGCGCAGATGCAGAAACAAATTAATCTTCCACTGTGACGGGTGCCTTTGTGTAAGGTTGGAGGCGAGTAGCAGAGATGAGGAGCGCGCGTACCTGACAGGTCGGAAGCAGGACGGAGGAGGAAGATGGCGGCGGCGATGGCAACGCCGGCGGCGAGGAAAGTGCTCCGGGTGGACATGGCGCGTGCCCGTGGGCGCTCCACGTGACCTGCTCTGTTCGAACTTCTCTCTATCTCTCTCTCTCTCTCTCTCTCTCTCTCTCTCTCTCTCCTTCCTGAAACAACCAGAATACAACCACTTCACCAACCAAACCAACCAATCAACCAAACGTGTCATGAGTCATGACTTCAGATAAGAAGAGAAACCAGGAGCGGTTTCGGTTAACAGAAAAATGAAATGGGATTGCATCCGGCCTACGATTTTGACGAGGCTGCAGGCAGGAAGCCAGGAAGCAATCGCCGGCGGCGGGGCGGCGCGGCGCTGGTCACTCTCAAGCGAGCGGAGTCTCTGGATGCGCCGGAGCTGCGGGAGAAACAGAGGAGACGGAGTCAGGGAGGCCGCCGTGGATGAAGCCGTGTGGGTTCGCCGGAGCTCCGCGCCGCCTCGTTCAGGGAGTCCCTCGCCGTGTGGGTGACAGTGTGAGGGAGAACCTAACACAAAAAAGGGAAAAGAGGGGAGGTATCTTCCGAAATATACCACCGGATCGTGGCCGCACACGTGTCTATCCAACGGTTAGTAGAGATCCAATCCTAGTAGTACTTTCCAAAATTACCCCCTGTTTGGGTCGCCATCAATGGTAGCGACTAGAATATTTTTTCAAATCCCCAATTCGACCTCCGGTTCTGCAATCTCGTACAGTTTTTTTCCTTTTGTAAGGAACCAGCGGGGGGACCATACAATCGTGTGGCTAGCATATATATAAAATTATCAAATTTTATCTAATTTTTTGATATAATATTTTAAAATTTATCAAATAGTTATCTCATTGTTTTATGATTTAAAAAAATGAAACCTCATTATCCCATTCCAATTTTATAGTATTTTTAAAAAATAACCAATCATCACCCGTTACTTCTTGCCTTCTATTTACTTGTTTGCATGCTTGGTACAGCTTCTATTCTTTTATATGAATCCTTAAATCAAACCTTACGGTTTTCAAAGTTCATTATCTAGTTAGGTCTTTTATGTAGTTTCTAAAAGTCTCATCCAACATCGTCATCCTATGTCTGCTATCTCTTTTTTCATTGTCATTGAAAATTTAAACATCAAACTTGATCATTATTGAATTGCTTTTTTTAAATTTTTAGAAGTTTCATCAACCGTCTCCACCCTACTCTACTTGTTGCCCTCCTCTCTTTACTTGGGCGAGATCAATCTCAACTGTTATATTTGATTTCACCATGATTAAAAAGGCCTCTATATTTTTCTCTAAAATAATATGGTAATTTATATGACAAAGTGAACATGTTGAAATTTCTAGCGGATTTTTTGGCATAATTTTGTGTGGGATTTTAAAAATAAAAAATCATTATTAGTATTTTGTTTTATAGTTTTTAGATGATATGTTAACCGTCCTACCATACTTCTTTGCGGCTAGCCAGTTGTCCCTCATATTTATTATCGTTGGTATTTTAAGAAGTCTCGTTAGCCGTCATTGTCTTTCTCCTTTGCTTCCCATCGGCTTGCCCTCTTATAATAATAATATAATATAATTTTTGGGTTTGGATTATATATACTGCATGTGTGTAAAATCGTATTACTTGTGACTTACGATGCGCAACCATAGATGCCTCCTAAAATGCGAAAAAAATTTCATGTATTTTTTGCCTCTACAAAAATTGAAAACTGGAATTTTATTTTACGGATGGTTCATCCATGAACATTGATTATCAGGGGTGGTTATGGAATCCACTCGTGTAAATTGTAGATTTGTAAATTATATTTCTATGCTTACTCCTCAGTTTAATACGGAAGGCTTTAATACTATAATTACGACATATATTATTTTGTCTTTTTATTTTTTCAAGTTTTCAAGTGCTTTTTTTCTATTGTTGAATAGCACGAGCAAATGCACATTTTATTGAAAAGCATTAGCATATCCTGCTATTAATTCTTCCAAATCAACTGTTGCGTGATACATTGGCATGGCCTCACGGAAAAGATGGATTGTTGTCTGGTTTTTTCTTTGCCCATAAGAATGCCTTTCATCATGATTTGGAAATTCTCGTATAAAAACCATGATTTGGGAATCGGATATGCACTTGCATGAATCCGGATCAGCTGCTTTCATTGCCTATGCAGTTTTGAGTTCTTTTCATATCAAGCTCATATATTCTATACACAGATTTGTTCTAAATTTAACTATTTTTTATTTAACGAGCAAAATATCTATACGATAACTATTTTTTATTTAACTAGCAAAATATCCATACGATGCTATTGGAAGACAACTTCAAAAGACCTGAACAAAACTACTTTTTTTGTGATGAATGTTTAACGAGGACACGATTTGGTTGAACTTATAAAATTTCGATTATCAATAATTTCTAAATGCTTAGTTTAAAGATAAATAAAACAGTACCTATATTATCTTAAAAGATGTTAGTAGATGTTAGTGATATGATGGTTTTATCACCACTATTTATCTGACAAATGGGGGCCATCATCCATCTTGTGGATTCATTATTGTTGACCAACAATGTACTAAAGTGAAGCTCTATTTGCTTTATGTACACTGTACAACATAAACATACTGTTTATCCTATCAACGTTAATCAAAGCTTATAATGATTTAGTTTTAATCAGCTCATCTAATATAAATTAGAGTCATATAAATTAGAGTCGTGTAAAATTCATCGGATTTTACAAACTCATTTTAATATAAAATAATTGAATGCCGAAATTTTAGAACCTTGAGCGAATCTTATTGCAAACATCAAATATTTCAAATATTTATTATTGAAGGAAGCAAAGGATCAGCGATATTGTCACGAGCTATGGCTAGTTAGCTACTGACCATGATGGGAGACCATGTGTTACGGTGAAAAATTAGCTGTGTTTGGCATTTTGGGTTAGGAACTAAATCCCAGGCATGCAAAATGAAATAACTTATTATCATATAATTAATTAAATTAATTAAGTATTAGTTATTTTTTAAAAATAAATTAATATAATTTTTAAAATAATTTTTTAATAAATTTTTTAATGAAAAATGTGCGAGCGAAAAACGAAAGAAGAGGATATGAGAAGTGAGAAACTAACACAGCCTTAGCGTCTTAGCGTGGTTTGTACAAGTTGATTAGTTTTGAAGTTAAGAAGCACGGTTCTTTCGTGCAATAGTACGTGTGCTTATATTGACTGTTATAGGTCAGGTCACGAAGAATTGGTGACTAAAGTGGAAAATCGCAAAAATCACAAAAAATATTTATATTTATAGTAAAACGAAAATAGAAGAGAATGAGATTTATTTTTTTCTTTACATGAAAGGGATCTATTTTTAAATCAAAAGAGGGCAGCATTTTAGCACTGCTCGTGTTAACTGTTCCCGTCGTGTCACTCACTGTCGCACCCGCTGAGAGTTGGAGAGCTGCTCTGCTCACGGCTATGGACTACCTTGACAAATTTTCTTTTAACAAATATAAATATATTATAATCATAATATAATTACATTGTAAATTATATTTGTAAATTATATATAACATCTTTTGATTACTTCTGAAATGTCGTGGGAGCGAATCTCTTTACTTGTGCGAGTTCTGTGATTTTCTCTTTTTCGTTTACATGAATTTTAAAAGTTTAAAATTATGTGAAAATTATCACATAGTTACATATAAATTATAATATAATTATATTATAATTACATAAAAAGTTGTTGTTAAATATATAAAAAACCGATCCAGGTGCAGCACGGCCGACCAAGGCAGCCAGCGGCCCAGATTGAGGAATAAGCCCAGCTGTGGGGCGACAGGCGGAAGGCCCAGCTAGAACCGAGGCTTCCTCTTGCTGTGTCCGTGTGAGCGCGCCGAACAAAAGTCCGCCCCGATGACACAGGTGACGAACGATCGAAAGACTTACGTATGTTTTTTAAGTCTGTAACAACTATCAAGTGTATGTGTTGCAACGAGTAAAGTTGAGACACGACACGAACGGAAATGGAAGAGAGAGGCGCAGTCGCGAGGCGTGATGCGGGATGGGCGCGAGGGGCACTGAAGTTCTTTTTTCATCCAAATTCTTCCTTTTTTTACATTGAGACTACGAGTTAATTTTATAAACACTCAAAGGGTTTTCTGCAAAATAATCAGACGGACGAAAATTTTGAGTAGAAACACTCCTTGCTTTATAGATAGTTATAAATTTATAAAGCAACTAGTGTTTTTTTGTATGTCTGGTTATTTTGTAGAAAACCTCTTGAGTGCTTATAAAATCTTCGCCTGGCTATTTTGCGAAAATCCCTTGAGTGTTTATAAAATTAACTCGCAGTCCTAATCTTGAAAAAGAAAATAAGGGCTTGAATGAAAAAAATCTCCTGCGCCTCTCTCCCGTCTCCATCCGCGCCGTACGTACGCCTCTCCCTCCCGTCGCTGCTCGGAGCTTAAGCGTCATGCCTCGCGTCGTGCCTGCGCCCCTCCTTTCCGTCCAACTTTAGAATAATTATGATAAAATAAAATGACGTCCGTTACAAAGCACGAACATATTTACTAACAAAAATATTCATGTATTGTAATGGTAATCAAGAAAAAAGTAACAATTTCACCCGTGGTCGAGGATATTTAAGACTCATCTTTTAAAGCAGCACTAAATAAAATATGCATTGTGTTACCATGAAATAAAAGTATCTACACAAACATTTTATACGTGACTAAACATATATTGAAGTGTTGTCCATGCAAAATGCTACTCTAAAATATACATTAATATGTTTTTCCTTGTGGAGTAGTGCTCCATGGCCTCAAAATTCTTCCTCGTTAGTTTCTACAGGTATGTAGGTATGTATAGTATCGACAAACAAACTCAGTTATACGTACGATAGAGTTTATCTTAACTACTTAAACAATTTATAACTTTTCGATCATCAAATCGTTTTTCGTTCAAATCTAAAAAATTTCTGATCCGTATAACCTCTCGCTCCATTGTTGCCTCGCTTTTCTCACCTTCAGCAGGCGAGCCTGACTCACATGCCTCCTGCCTCGCCGTGCATTGCCCTGAGCGGCGGCTGAGCACATGCTGCACGCGTGAGCTAGCGCGTCGCCGTCAAACAAAGGAGAAAAGCGCCTATGAGGCAGGATGCCTCCCTGACGTCCTCCTATCGCCGGTGACCGAAGGCATGGCCGAGCGGTACCACCTTCCGCGTGAGGATGGGAGGAAGACGGCATCCTATAGCTTTTGACGATTTTATATTTTAGTTTTATATTTGTGGTAAATCACAGACAGGTCCTAGAGGCTAAATCAGACCCCATTGGTTGTGATGTTTGACCGTAGTCAAATGGGGTAAGTAAATTATAAGGAGATGAAAGGGTGCATGCGTGTTGATGATGACATGTAACTTATCCTATTCATCAATATACTTTTCTAACTAATAATATCCGAGTTATATATATTTTAAACTTTTACCAAATTTCTAATCGGTTTAAAGTATCAATAAGTCAATATTTATTTTTATTATATTTTTGACTTAATTTGGTGTTATATTTTTGACTTAATTTGGTGAAATTAAATTAACTTAGACTAAATATCTATCTGATACTATTTTTTAATCAAGGTCCAGTGGTACACAAAGTTGAAGACACCCTTGCTTTCAAAGTTATAAATATATACTAGCAAGTGTGTCCGTGCGTTGTAACGGGTGAAGTCGGGGTGCGACGCGGATGTGGATGGGAGGGAGGGGCACAGGCGCAGCGCGAGAGCTCCGAGCAGCGACGGGAGGGAGGGGTGCAGGCACGGCGTGGGGCGCGGTGCGGATGAGGACGGGCGGGAGGGGCGCAGGAGGTCTTTTTTCATCCAATCCCTCTCTTTCTTTTTAGTATTGGGACTTTTTTTCAGCATTGGGACTGCGGATTTATGTTATAAACACTCAAACAGTTTTCTGCAAAATAGCCATGCGGACGAAAATTTTGGGTGAAAACACTGCTTGCTTTATAGATAGTTATAGATATACACATATACATATATATAACTTTAAAAGTAAGGGTGTTTTTAACTTTGTGTCCCTGGCATGATTTATTCCTAGATTAAGTTTGCTAAATTTCAATGGGCATATCAAATTACTGATACAAACCGGTTCCAGCAAGCTGAGAAAGCTAGGAAAGAAGTTGGGGTGTGAGAGTCCAAGCATCATCACGTTGCCCTTGGTGCTGCCAAGTCCGTGCCCCGTACATATTCCCTTCACTTTGCCGCTGTTTCTCCATCGTTAGCTTAGCATGCATATATTACGGGAACTCATTAAATACCAAAATTAACAAATATATTTTTATAAATATATTAAATATATTTTATAAATATATTATATAGTAAGTAGCGTTTCCATTTCGTCTGCGCTGGTTATTTTATAGAAAACCCTTTGAGTGTTTATAAAATTAACCCGTAGTCCACCTGGCTATTTTGCAGAAAACCCCTTGAGTGTTTATAAAATTAACCATGATCTGTCGACTATTTTGCGGAAAACCCTTGAGTGTTTATAAAATTAACCCGCGCTCAATCTTGAAATAAGCCGAGAGATGAAAACATAAAAAAATATAAATTAGAATTACATGAGACTTTAACTTTGGAATAATTATGATAAGATCAAATGACGCTCGTTGAGTGTTTATATTTTTTCTTTTATGTCTTCACCTGTGGCCTATTTCGCAAGATTGGGCTCATGGGTTAATTTTATAAAACTCAAGGGTTTTTGCAAAATAGTCGAAACTCATGGTTTATTTTATAAACACTCAAGGGGTTTTCCGCAAAATAGCAAGGTGGATTACGGGTTAATTTTATAAACACTCAAGGGTTTTCTCTAAAATAGCCAGGCGGACAAAAATTTTGGATGAAAACACTATTTGCTATATAATATATTTATAAAAATATATTTAGTATATTTATTAAAATATATTTAGTATATTTATAAAAATATATTTAGTATATTTATAAAAATATATTTAGTATATTTATAAAAATATATTTGTTAATTTTGGTATTTAATGATGGAGAATCGATGATGGAGAAATGGCGGCAAAGCGAAGGGAATATGTACGGGGCACGGACTCGGCAGCACCAAGGGCGACACGATGACGCTTGGACTCTCACACCCCAACTTCTTTCCCAGCTTTCCCAGCTTGCTGGAACTGATTTGTATCAGTAATTTGATATGTCCATTGAAATTCAGCAAACTTAATAATCTAGGAGTAAATCGTGCCATGGAAAATTAATTCAGAAGCACAAACAGTAGTTGTATGCATGTACGGCGAAGCGAAGGGAATATGTACGGGACACAGACTCGGCAGCACAAGGGCCGACGACAGAAAGAAAGAGCAACGCCATGACGCTTGGACTCCCACACCCTAACTTCTTCGCAACCAATTAAACAAACAAGACGCGCCACAGACACAATCTTTTAAGTAAGGGGTTAGGTATGTATATATAGATTAGATTTTGTTCCTAATTAATCTACTCATTGAGAATCAACGGTGGATGTTTAAGTTGAGGTAGGGTGTAACAACGTGGCGCAGTGGGTACAGCGGGTTAATTTCGAAAAAACTCAAACAGTTTTATGCAAAATAGTCAGGCAGAACAAAATTTTAGATGGAAACACTACTTACTTTATAGATAAATTATACATTATAGATTATATATATATAATAACTATCTACAAAGCAAGTAGTGTTTTCACCAAAAATTTTGTTCTGCCTGAATATTTTGCAGAAAACCCCTTGAGTGTTTATAAAATTAACCCGCAGTCTACCTGGCTATTTTGCAGAAAATCCCTTGAGTGTTTATAAAATTAACCCGCAGTCCACCTGGCTATTTTGCAGAAACCCCTTGACTGTTTATAAAATTTTGTTCTGCCTGGCTATTTTGCAGAAAAAACCCCTTGAGTGTTTATAAAATTAACCCGCAGTTCACCTGACTATTTTGCAGAAAACTCCTTGAGTGTTTATAAAATTTTGTTCTGCCAGGCTATTTTGCAGAAAACCCCTTAAGTGTTTATAAAATTAACCCAGTTTACTGGTTATTTTGCGAAAACCCTTGAGTGTCTATAAAGCGTCGCGCTGCGTCCTCTCCTCCCCATCCGCTCCACGCCCGGACTTCACCCGTTGCAACGCACGTGCACAATTGCTAGTTGTTGATGAGAAATTTGATTCCCACACACTGGTCTGAGAGATTTGCATTACTCTAGTGCAGGTCCAAATTGGTCGCCTCTGGTGAATTGAGGGTGTGCCAGTTGGTTTGATCCTGTAACCAACAAGAAACAAGAAATAGACATTAAGTTGAAATTAGATCCTACCGGATCGGCTGAAGACATCAATAAATATATAATTGTTATTCCAAAGCACATTTATACTAAGTGATTGGGATAGATCGGTAGCATATCGAGACAAGTATAAATCACTTGGGCTAAAGGCACGGAAGAAGGGCGCAAGTGCGGCGCGAGAGCTTCGAGCAACGACGGGAGGAAGGGGCACAGGCGCGGCGCGGGTCGCGGCGCGGATGGGGACGGAAGGAAGGGGCTCAGGAGGTCTTTTTTTCACACACACATACACCACCACCTCCTAAGAGTATGTCCGTATTTGATAATTTGATTATTACGAGACAAACTTAGTGCTTAATTATCGACATTTATATATATTTACATATATTTGATAGTAAATATGCTCGTGCGTTGTAACGGGCATCATTTTATTTTATCATAATTATTTCAAAGTTGAAGTCTCATGTAATTTCAACTTATATGTTTAGTCCTATTGTCCGGCATACTTGGAATACTAAACATGATTGCATGAGTAATTTGGATTTAATTTAATTTAATTTAGATATCAAAGGTGAGTTTGTTTTTTCTATTGTAAAATACAAACTAAAGCTAGTATATAAACAACATCATATAAAAAATCTAATGTGACTAACTCTAACTTTGCACATAACATTGTCATTTTTCAGCATTGGGACTGCAGATTAATTTTATAAATACTCAAAGGGTTTTCTACAAAATAGCTAGGCAGACTGCGGGTTAATTTCGGAAAAACTCAAGGGGTTTTTTATAAAATAATCAGGCAGAACAAAATTTTGAGTGGAAACACTACTTGTTTTATAGATAGCTATAGATTATAGATATAGATATAGAGTTATATATATACTAGCAAAATGCCCATGTGTTGCAACGGAACGACGACGCGAGGAGGAAAGCGGGCGGGAGAAGGTCCAGGCGGCGGCGCGGGAGCTCCGAGCAACGACGGGGGGAGGGGCGCAGGCGCGGCGCGGGGCGTGGCGCGGATGGGGACGAAAGAGAGGACGTAGGAGGTCTTTTTTTCATTCAAGCTCTCACTTTCTTTTCAGCATTGGGATTGTGGGTTAATTTTATAAACATTCAAGGGGTTTTCTATAAAATAACCAGATGAACGAAAATTTTGGATAGAAACACTACTTGCATAGTTATATATATATACATATATATAACTTTGAAATCAAAGGTATCTTCAACTTAATATACCATTGGACCTTGATTAAGAAATAGTATCACATAGACATTTAGTCTAAGTTAATTTAATTTCACCAAATTAAGTCAAAAATATGATGAAAATAGATATTGACTTAATGATACTTTAAACCGATTAGAAATTTGGTAAAAGTTTAAAATTTTTACGACTTGGATATTATTAGTTAGAAAAGTATATTGATGAATAGGATAAATTGCATGTATATCGACGGTGACGCGCTAGCTCACGTGTGCAGCGTGTGCTCGGCCGCCGCTCAGGGCAATGCACGGCGACGCAGGAGGCGCGTGAGTCGGGCTCGCCTGCTGGAGGTGGGGAAAGTGAGACAACAATGGAGTGAGAGGTTATACGGATCGGAAATTTTATAGATTTGGACGAAAAAAATGATTTGATGATCAAAAAGTTATAGATTTTTTAAGTAGTTAAGATAAGCTCTATCGTACGTATAACTGGTTTTTTTTAAAAAAATAGCCAGGCGGATTGCGGGTTAATTTCGGTAAAACTCAAGGGGTCTTTTGTAAAATAGCCTGGCAAAACAAAATTTGGGTGGAAACACTACTTGTTTTATAGATAGTTATAGATATACATATATACATATATACATACTAGCAATTGTGCCTATGCGTTGCAACGGGTGAAGTCAGGGCGTGGCGCGGATGGGGACGGGAGGGAAGGGCGCAGGCACAGCACGGGAGCTCCGAGCAACGACGGGAGGAAGGGGCGCAGCTCGGCGCGGGGCGCGGCGCGGATGAGGACGGGCGGGAGGGGCGCAGGAGGTCTTTTTTCATCCAAGCCCTCCCTTTCTTTTCAGCATTGTGACTGCGAGTTAATTTTATAAACACTTAAGGTATTTTCTATAAAATAGTCATGTGGACAAAATTTTAGATAGAAACACTACTTGTTTGCTTTATAGATAGTTATAGATTATATATATAGAGTTGGGCTTTCTTATGTGGCGCGTCGCGATCCCATCCCATGTGGCATGGCAGAATCTCTAATTTAAAAACTCAAATTGAAAATCCGAACCGTTCAAATTGTTCTACATATTAATATCGCCTTGTAAACCAAATTTTACATTTTTTTGAAATTTTTTACTATTTTATCAGATAGGTCACTCCAGAAATCGTTGGATTAATGCATTTTTGACCTATCCGATAAAATAGTAAAAAAATTTAAAAAAATGTAAAATTTGGTTTACACGACGATATTAATATGTAGAACAATTTGAACGGTTCGAATTTTCAATTTGAGTTTTCAAATTAGAGATTTGACCATGCCACACGAGATGAGGTGTGCGACGCGCCACACAGTAGCCCAACTATATATATATAAACACATCAAACTATGTATGTGCCACAATGTAATTTTGATTCAATTGGAATACAAATTTGATAATACGCTTGACTATTGTGTTTCTACCTCTCGGTAATAATAAGTCCTGATCTATTTTCGTTAAGACATTATGTTTTATTCTGTTTCAATGATTTCATTGTATGATTTTCCTTCTGTTATTTAATGTGAGCAATTTTCGTGATGAGGTGAAACAAGTGACATGATAGCTAGCCACCTAACGTAACCACGAACATTTTTTTAGTGTAAGAATTTCTAGCCTCTAAAGTGAACATGATGTCTTCTGTTTTAATATACTATATAATATAATAGATAGATTTCGCTCTTATCGTTGAGCTTAATGGATTCAAGAGACATGATGAGGTTAGGAGACACTCTAATCTAGTACGAAACCAAAAGATTATTGAAGACCAGCATCAAGCTCGCTCCCTTATTTCAGTCGACAAACCCCCTGGCCATTAATTACAGCCAAGTTACAGTTACAGGAGGTTAAACGTCTCTGCTTTATTGCCTCAGTTGCCATCTCAGACGGATCAAGAGGGTAGCTGAGAACGGTAGATGTCATGGCACGACGACGACGGCAGCAAGGGGCACAACCTCACGGAGAAGGCGTACCTCGCCGGCGGCAGCAAGAAGTGCTCGTGCACGCACGGCGACCAGCTGTCGTCCCCTCCCAGCCCCATGTGCTTGTGATCAAGATGCACCTGCAACATAAACCCAATTTCTTAGTGAAATCATCGCTCTCCAAATCAAAAGTTGTCCAATTTCTTAGTGAAATCATCGCTCTCCAAATCAAAAGTTGTTCTCATTACTCGGTTTATCGTCTTAATGTAATTAACTGAGTTAAATAAAACTTTTGTTTACCTAAAAACAAGCTTCATAGAGACAGACAATTCAAATGCAAATGCAAACCCACCTCGATGTCGTCTCCCTTGACAAGCTTGTGGTTATGCGTCGCCCGGTCGAGCTCCGCGGCGCCGTAGTAGCTAGCGCTCACTTGCATCGGCGGGGACTCGCCGAAGGCCGACGCGAAGAGGCCGAAGCCGTCGGTGTTCTGGAGCGCCACCCACCGGACGTCGGCCCGGCCGCCGCATTCGCCGGGAACAATGTACGGCACATGCAGGTCGTCGACGCTGCTCTCGTACACGCCGACGTGGGCGGCGGCCTTGCGGTCCGGGTAGCACTCGAACGGCCCCCTCCCGTACCATTTGGCACGGCTCAGGGACTTGTCTGCATTGAACACGATGCCGACGCGAGGAAGAGGAGGCAGATCATTCTTAGGGTTTACCTCGTAGTCAAGGATCACGTCGCCTGAGTCGTAGATCCGGCCGCGCATCTGCACCCGGAAGAGAACAGACTCGGATTCGTCTGAAAGAGAAGTTTCATCAGGTTTTGGCAAATTCCCAGGAAGACCGTAGTAGATGGTGGAAATCTCGACGGTTTGGTCTGGCAATTCCTTCAGAGAAAACTGGCTGCTGTAGAACGAGACGTTGTCGAGGGAAGCTTCTCTCCATCTTGAAGCATAGGGCTTGGTGTAGAAGCCTCCCTTGTCATTGTCAGTTGGTGCCCGCCAAAAGCATGGGTGTATTCCCTTGCTCATAAGCTCCACGTTGTTGACCTATGGTTCACGGAAGTATTGTGAGTTCCAGATTTTGATAAGGAAAATAAAAGTAGCAATGTGTATAAACAGTGTGGAGTAAATTTCAAAACTTGGCTAAGTTTGACAGAGTAACAAGACTATGCAGAAACTGCCGATGGAAAAGCTCGTCTGCAGTTCTTTCAGTTCAAGCAGAAAACTAGTACATCAATAATTTTGGAGTTCAGACAAATGTAGCTATTGCGGATTAAACCAAACCATAAAAGGGAAAATATTTCGTTAGATTGCAAAGACAAATTGCTTGTATCAAAATGGTATTGCTTCCTAGATCGATGATGAGCAAACAAATATGCTAACATAACAATAAAGCAAAGGAAAGCAATCCATTTGTCTCACCTTCCAACTATCAATTATTCCTGAAATACTGTTTATTTTGATTTGCCAGGCATTACTTTTTTTGATGAGTAGATGATCACCAACACGTTCCGAGACCAAAGAGCTCCTGGACAATGCTATCACCTGAAAATGGTAGTTAGCTGGAAGAATAAGACAATTCAGAAGAAATAGGAGCAAAGTAGCAACCAAAACAAGGTTGAAGAAACATACACGAGGGACAAAGCCATTTTTCTGAGGTAAACAAATTTGTGCTGAAGCCAAGATATGACCATCTTTAGCCCATTCTGTTTGGTACCTCAATTTCACGTTTATGGACAAAAATATTTCTTTTACGGCACAAGTACTCCAAATAGTAAACCAAGGCGATGATTCCATATTGATCAGATGAGTACTCTGTGGTGCTAGGGATGGGACATTAAATGAACCAGAGCCCAAAGCACAGCCATCTCCATGAAGTAGCCAACTGAAGTCCAAAGCTTCTGTTGTCTCAAAGAAATGTACGTTTTCAATCTGCGTGATAATAATAGATCAACTACATATACAAGAAAACAGCTCACTAAATGTCAACCAGAGTTACCTTAAGCATGTTATCCATCACTGTTATTTTGATAGGCTGGTATAAATATTTAACTTCTGCAACCAGAGTCAATTCAGTAATTAGTATCACATCTAGTGATCAGAGATAAAGATGTTATGTTCACAATATATATTAATAAATAAACATTGTATTTCGAATTACCATGCACAGCTGGGTGAATCGTCCGATCAGGCCATACAATGCCATTAAGACAAAAGTTCAAGTCATTTGGAGTGTCTCCAAAGTCGCCGCCATATGCCCAATTTTTGGATCCGTCAGTGTCTTCCTTTAGTAAACCCTGAAATGAACATTGGATAAAAAATAATATCGTGAAAGTAGCTTACAGCATTTATAAACAGGAAGAAGTAGCATCAACGGTCATTTTTTTGGCACTTCACTTTTGTGTAACATTGTTCTAGATTAGCTTGACAGCATTGACATTGACTTATGGTATGATAAAAAGTCTTATGCAAATGCAACCTGTATGTAACAGAAGACACGAATTTTTTTACAGCCATGTATCTATTTTATCGATTAAACAAAGAATCAAATAAACCGGCCATAACTTGATTTCCTGCTCCACCTAGGAAACCTCAGATATGGATCCTTTGCAGTCTTGAACAATAAACATGCAAACAGAAATTTGGGGGATGGCATGCTAAAATGCAAATAGAAAGGTCTTAAGAATTGGAAATTGCTAGTAACCTGATCGACCCAGTCCCATATAAAACCACCTTGGAGTCCAACAGTGTTGTCTATGGCCATCCAATATGCATCAATATTTCCATTACTGTTTCCCATAGCATGTGAATATCTTGAAAACAAAAAGGAAAATTTTCTTTAACATTTCTGGAATTTTAATACAAAAAGGGGGAACAAGTTAACATGTGAGGCTGCATTGAACATACTCGCAAAGAATGAGGGGCCTATTTTCAGAAGGGTCTTGTGCGATCTTAAGAATATCCCAGACACGCATGTACATTGGGCATACAATATCAGTGGAGGTTGTTCTGGAACCACCTCCTTCATAATGGATGGGCCTTGTCGGGTCCCTTCCACGAATCCAGCCTACAAGAATGTGATCTCTTAGATGCATCAAAAAATATCGTTAACTGAACTATCACAGGGAAGAATATGTTACCAGACATGGCTGAGTGATTTGGTCCATATGAAGATTCATTTCCCAAGGACCATATGATAATGCATGCATGATTTTTGTCTCTTTCCACCATACCAACAACACGATCAAGCATAGCACTTGCCCAGAAGGGTTCAAGTGTAGGATGTTTGAAATGGCTAGATTCATCAAAGCCATGCGTCTCGATGTTGGCTTCATCAATTACATAAAGTCCAAAAATGTCACATAGCTCATACCACCTTGGATGTTGGGGATAATGGCTGTTTCTAACAGCATTAATGTTGTTTTGTCTCATCAAAACCAGATCCTGTCACAAATAAATAAATAGTTAGTACCTGAAAACAGCCTGAGAAAAAACTGAACCAAAGAGATAGCAATATGAAATGTCTTAAGGTATGACAGTTGACAGAAGAGAGCAACCTTAATCATGCATGCTTCTAAATTTGTCTTTCCAACACGTGGATGATGCTCATGTCTGTTGACACCTCTTATTACAACAGGACATCCATTGACAAGCATCTGCTTGTGTGCCAGGACAACATTACGAATTCCTACTTGGCATGATTCACACTCAATGAGCTTACCATTGGAATCTTTAAGGACAACAACAAGAGTGTATAAGTTGGGCTGTTGGAAAGAAAATATAGTTATAAGACAGTTTCAAACAGTACGATTGAAATAAAAATTAATGGCATTTCCCTTGTATTAGATCTCTTACATGTTCACTAGACCAAAGTTTTGGATTTTCTATTTTTCCACCAAGAACATAACCATGAAAACCATAACAGTGTTTTGGTCTTGAAGCTGGCTTCAACTTCAAATTGGCCACACTAGCAGCAGACAGATCAGAAGTTAAAACATCAGCAGGTCCGTAATTGTCATACAATGTTGCTTCAATAGACAAAGTCGAGACATGCTCCCGGTCTTGCTTTTGTGAATCAATTTCCACCTCAACCTGGCATATGGAACAACAGAAGTACAGTAACTGAATACAAATACAGAACAATGAGATTAAGTGTTTACTTGACTCATGCATCAGTCAGCACTATACCATCTGGACTATTGAAATAGGTAGTTTGCAATTAATAATTATGAACATTATTATAATATTTATCTTGAAGCTTACATTAACATTCCGGTCCAAAAGAATGGATAGGAAAAGGCAAGCAAAAAAAGGTTTGCAACCTTGCACACTATTCCTGTATTTGCATATCATGCTGCAGAAGTGCACAGCCCTGCACATATAGCTAGCACAATTACCTCAATATCAGCTACACGTGAGCCTTCATCCAAGGTTGCTTTGAAAAAATAATCTGTAATAAAGATCTGTAAAGAAAATTTTAGCTTGTTAACTTGCATTTCCATGGATCATAAGTAATCTCTTCAAGAAGAAAAACAGATGTAGAAAATCACAAATGTTGTTGCAGTGTGCATGTCAGGAGTGTGACAAAAAGAACATGTTAATAATATGACCTATTATCAGCCAATGCCAGAGGAATAACAAACTACTACTCTTTTCCTGACTTCAATATTTGCAGAGTATTCAGATCTAATCAAGTTCAACAAGTTAAGGCACCCCCTTTTTTCACTATAACTGTGTATGCCGTGTTTTCTGCCTAGAGTGGAGGAGCACATAACAGTGGATTCATGGTAATGTACTCCCTGTTATATTAAAGTACTAAAACCCTGAGACGGAGAAAATGTGGTAAGCTCAGCTAACCATTCACTTCATTGCAAAAGAAGGGAATATTTCATTTAATATTGCACGAGCAAAACTTGAGAAGTAACCTGTGGCTTTGATACTAGTAGAACATCCCTATGAATACCAGACAGCCACCAATGGTCCTGATCTTCAAGATAGGAACCATCACTCCACCTCATCACTTGAACAGCAAGAACATTATCCTTTTCTGAGTCACAAGGATGGCAGAAATCTGTGATCTCGAACTCAGCAGGAAGCCTGCTGTCCTGGCTGCATTAACACATCAAGCAAACTGTTTGTTCTCTAGATGAACAGGCTATTCTCTACATGACCATGTTAGTAAAATCATCATCCCTCAAGAAGTCTAAACACCTTTAATTTTCTATATTCAGTAGAATAGCAGTCCGTAGTCCATCATAAAATACAAAATCAATACAATCGAGCTACTAAAAAGCTCAACTAAACCATAGTCAGAAGAACATAGTGTCATTTCCGATAACAGGAAGATACAAGTACCAAAAAGATATATGCGCTCTACAACAGGAAGCCACAAGTAGAAGATTTGGGGGAATCCAGGATTCTTGAAAATAAATATGTTTTGGTGATTCCAATTTCCAAAGATGATAAATCAAAATTTGAAGAGGCCTATATGTACCAAAATTCTGATCCTACTCCAAGTAGTTTGTGCTGCCAAAACTATTCATGCGTTCCATTCTGCTATCTAAGGAAACTTTTAAGGAGCACATGCAAATGTTGAGTCCGATAATCATATAATCAAAGAAGATAACAGACTTGATAAAACCCATTAGCAGTAAACACATGAAAAGGGAATTATTTTTTTAAAAAAAATGGTACTAACTTGATAAATCACTGGAACATTTTTCAGAATTCAGAAAATACAAGTAATAAATCAATGCAATGCATTATTCGTGCCATACCTATATCCAACAGGTACACCGTTTACCCAGGCAAAAAATGCTGAATCAACAGCTTCAAAGTGCAACAAGATTCTCCGACCTATCACAATCAACCCAGAACTGATATAGAACAGGAACATTATGGGACAACAACAAATGCTGGCTGCATTGCTGTGATAACTAGAGAAGAAAATTACTTGCATGCATACGAAAACAGTTTAGAACATGTCATAATAAGCATCAAACAGTGCGCCACACACACAACATATACTCTGTCAGAAAATCAAATACGTGAGTGAGTCCAAGGCGATAATCAATCACTATACCACCAATAAATTCTTCAAGAAATGCACGGTATGATTTGGTAAATCCTGGATAGGAAACTTGACAACAGGGTAGTCACTATCAACATTTCTGCTTTTAAGCTGATGAAGCAACTATAGTTAAAATCCTCTCTTGATGTTGTTGGCACTAACAAAAACTTCAATTTAATGGATCCTGAGGTTACCATCAGCAGGTCCCAAAATCTAACTTTCTTGAACATATCAATCATATTTATATTCTTCATTTTAGATTAGGCTTTGCTAGCTGCAATGCAACAAGGAAAATCATAGCAGATAGGGGAATCCATTTTGGACTTTAAAACAGGGTTACTGGCCCCTTTATGACTTGCTGTGTAGAAGAACAGAAGAATAAGAAAACGAATAATAAGTACATATCATACCTTTCCACTCTTTTGGGATGTGAAAAACTGTCCTATAACAGCCAGTAGGATTATCATTTGGCACAAATGGCGGGTTCATGGTGAAAGGATAAGTGACATTTGTGTAGATTGGACGGTCAAACCCATGCATTTGCCAGTTTGAGGGAACTGCAACCAAGTACATGTTCGTTTGAGTATAGACTTCAAATGATATGAACAATAAGAGGACATTCTAGAATATTTGTCATGGAACATTTTGACTATATGACAGTAAAATGTCTTGTTTGAAGTGTATAACACCAGAAACTAGAAGCTTTGCAGTGAGACTGTAAAAATAGCAGATGCTATAAGAAAACACTGAACACTACTGACTAAACAATAAGAACAATATCAACTAAAGGCATCTAATAAAAGCAAGTAATGATGTAGCAGCATGCATGCCTGGCAACGCCTCCCAATTTGAATCATTGAAGTGGGCATCATAGAATTTCTCTGGAGCAGATTCTGGTGAGGAAACCAAAAGGAATTTCCAGTATCCACTTAGAGTCTGGACATATGGCAACCCCTTGGACCAAAAGGCAGCACTTTCTAGAGCACCACGAACCGCATCATCATTCCAGACAGCAGAGTCAGAATTAAGATAGTTCACATTCCTCCGTTCATGCCAATACTTGAGGGCTCCTATTGACAAGAGAAAAAGAAAGCAACCTGAACAAACAACCTTCTATATCTTCATAGTGGTTCAGTGCTGCAATCTCTACCTTCAGGTGTGTCATGTGAGCGCAACGGTACATGAGCCTCCCGCTTTCTCCACCTGAAGAATGACGGGTCCTCCCAGGGTTTCTGAGGAAGATTCTTGGCAGAAAACAGTGCACTAGCAGAAGCTACTGCCATTATGGTCAAAGTTTATATCCCTTTCCTCCGATTTTCACAGGCACATATCCTCCTCCTGCAGCAACATGGAGATGCAACTCAATAAGAGGAACACCTCACATCACTCGCTACAAGGGCGAACCTGACGTGGGGCACCGCATGGGGGTTCAGTTGAGTTCAACCCCCAAACTTTTTCAGGTGCAAACAAATTGTTATTACTAGTACAGTAGTACTAAGGTTTAGGCGAAGAGATGAGAAAGAGGATGGGCGTTCCCGCGGAGTGCTCACCGGCGGCGGAAGTAGCAGGACGCCGGCGGGCTGCTCGCCGGATGGAGATCGGCGCAGGCGGCGGGCGAGGAGACGGGGAGGCTAGGATCGCAAGGGAATGGGGGCGAGCGATCTGTTGGGAGTGCGAGTGTAGCCGATCGAGTTGGAGTGGATTAGACAGACAAGTGTCCCAAAGGTAGAAGAAACTGCAGACGTCTGGGCCCCACTTGGCAGTGACCAGAACCCAGCTTTGAGCGGCTGGGTGGGCCCGTCCCCGTCGCAGTCGGGTTCTACATGAGTTCGCATGGGCCGAAGCCGGGAAATGGAATAATCTCGTTTTTTTTAGAATAAGTTCATTTGAGGTCCTTGACACCGAGTCTGATTTCATTCTTCAACCGAACCGAAAAACTAGATACAACGGTTCTCCAACTTACAAAATAGGTCTCTCAACAAAATTGTCTCCGGTTTGACTGACGTAACACCTGGCTTCTTTGACTGAGTTTTTGTCTTACGTGACAATAACGTGACGCTTACGTGAAAGTTTGATAAAAAAATAAAAGAGCAAAATTAAAAACTAAAAAATTTAAACAAAATAGCAGTGCTCATATGTCAATCAAACAAAAAGATTAAAAAAATAAAGGGATCTACGTGTCAATGGGTCTCACTTCGTCCACCTCATCCCTTTCTACCTCTCTCCTTTCTCCACCCACGAGCCGAAGCCAGCCGAACACGCGTGGAGAGGGAGGAGGTGGGGAGCGGGGCAGGGAGGCTAGCGAACGGTACATCCACGCCAGCACGCCGCGATGGATGATGCGAACCCGGCCGCCAGCAGCGACGTCACGACGGCGGCCAACGAGCCACCCACGCCACCGTGGCGTCGCCCTTCTCATGCTGTTGCTTCTTGAGCAGCATCTACGACCCTGATGGCAGCCACTTCCTCGAGAGGGTCAGCGTGGTGTCGGAGTCATCGGAGTCGTCGTCGCGCGTCGTCATCGTCGTCTGAGCCGCTCCCGTCGAAGTACGACAAGACCCATCTCCTCGCCGCCGCGACGACCACCGCCGGCCCGACAACAACCCTTGTGCCCTGTTGCCCTTCCCTGCCCTCATTGTTTGCCCCGTCGCTGCAGCAGCAAATCCTCCAGGTTGTTGTTGTCTGGCATGGCCAAACCGAGAAATCTCCTTTCCTACGTACACAATCCACAAACCAAATCCATCAGTCATCGAATCAAGAAAATGCGAGCCTATCCGAGATATGTGACAGCGAAGGAGAGAGGAGAAAGACAAGATTCACCTCAAGATGGCAACAAGAACAGTGTCGCCGAACAACGAGGGGTCGAGAAAGGTGGCTGCTACGCCTTCTCACTAGGATTGATGACTGGAGGCGTCGATCATGGGGGAGTCCGGCCTCCTCGCCCCTCCTCGCTGGCCTTCCCCACCCGCTCGTCGGCCTTCCCGTCTGTAACACCATGATTTTCCGTCAAAAAAACTATTTATTTAAAAACCTATGTTTAAAACTTTTAATTCTTCAAGTGTATTTAGGATTTTGTGGCAAAGTTCTCAATTAATTCATTCGAACTCAAAATCTTGACCAAAATACTTTGTCCTAATTAAATTCCTAAGTTCGTGTTTCTCCTCCTAACCCATTCCAAAAATTCATCCAAAGTCCACGTATAAAATCATTAGAGTTCCAAAGTCCAGTTACAAGTAAAGCAAACTCCCTTAAAATTCCTACAAATCAGGAAATATTACTATTCAACTTGGGTCACCCTTTCTCCTTTCAGCCCAACCCACTCCACCTCTTTCCTCTTCCAGCCCAGCCGACCCAAGCCTTTCTCTCCTCTCGGGCCGAAAAACATCGGTTGGCCTCGACCCAACATTTGTGAGGCCTCCAGCCTTCTTTCCCACCGAGCCGTCCTTGGCCGGCACGTGCTCGACGAAATGTTGCACCGACGCACTGCACCGCGTCGCCCGCCTCATCGCACCGACTGAACCATCCGTACAGCGTCATGCGTAGCATCTCTACACCGCAACCACGCGGCCCACGTCGCACCACGAGTCACCCTGCACCGCGTCGTTCACCCGTGCATCGCGCCTCTCCGCGACAAAATGCGGACGTGTCTCCTCGCCTTTGCCATTTTCTTTGCCACGAAACCCGTCGTTCATGCGTGCCCCGCGTCGACGACTTCGTCGCCTCCCAATACCGCCGCACAGTGTCACCACTATCACTGGCATCATCGCCAGTCCTACGTCGGCCCCACGATGACGTCGTCCAACCTCTCCCCTCACGCCATCTGCTACGCGGCAAAGCTCGGCATCCACGGCAAGCCACTGACGTTTTCTGCTGAGCTCGGTCCACCGCGCTTGCTCGCTAGCCGCGCAGGAGTCTCCCGTCCACACCGAAAACAAACATTGCATCCACACCGTCCCACATCGCCCAAGCCACCACATCACGCCATCTCGCCTGCCCACGCCTTTGTCGTCGCTGCTGCACGCGGTCCAGTGCGCCATGGCGCCATGCCAAGCTCGTCGATGTCACTCGTCCACGCCGAAAGGTGTGAGCCGAGCTCACCATGCCTCCTTCCTTCACCCCCTAAGCCACCACGACCCCTGCATTCGCTCGTCGTGGCTATAAAAGTCGCCGCACCCATCGTCTTATTCCCCCTGCTGTACTCCCCAGTACCACCAGAACCACTGACGCGACGAAGTCTGCCCTCTCGGCGCTGCCACGTCACCCTCCTGTCGTGGCCACCCTCCAGTTGCCCGGTGCCCTCGCCCGCGTGGACGCCGTCGCGCTCGGCCAAACCGGCCCCGTGCGGGCGCACCTCCGCGACCGCCTGCTCACCGGTGGCCATGAACCTGGGGCTCCATCTCGCCACCACCGCCTCCCTGCCGCGCATGCCAACCCAGCCTCGGCCGCGCCGACCAGAGCCCTTTGGCCGCTGCATCGCGCCACCCCGGCCCTTACGCATGATCACGCCCATGCCTCCTTGGCCCGCACCACCGCGCCCGACCATCGTCCTGTCCGCAACCATCGCGTGACGGCTCACCCTCTTTCCCAGGCATGCATGGGAGGAAAGAGAAGGAAGAAGCAGACAAGAGATAAGGAGAAAGAAGGATAAAAAGAAATAAAAAAGGAGAAAAGGGTGGGATCCACGTCGACCCTGACAAGTGGATCCCTTCTGTCAGTCACCGTCGACCGAACCGCACCCCTCTGTGGGCCGCGCCTTCCTCTCTTCGACCGCCACCTTCATCTCTCGGGGCCCCTCTGCATGAAAACCTTCTAAAGTCCACATCCCCTCCCTCTTTCTTCCTCGGGCCAAGCCAAGGAAATCGATCCCCTATAAAAGTCTGTGCTACCTCCTTCGTCCTAACTTCGTGTCAAAACCCACTAGCCCAGCCTCACCTCCACCAAGTCCACGTTATGTCCCTCTCAGCTTCTCAGCCGAAGAAATTTAATAAATCCTTTTTTCACATTTCAGAAAATCTATTAATCTCCCAAAATTCATATATCTCCAACCGTAAGTCCCATTGACTCCATTCAGCTTCCATATTTTTTCTAAGTTTGAGATCTATCCAATGGCACTATTAGCTTATAATAGTTGGTATTTATTTTATAGGATTTTGGATAGTTTTCTCCTTTCGATCGCGTAACGGCTTTTCCGGAGATTCAACAGACACAGATTTTCCCAAATATTTGAAGACCAACTATAGGGCAAGCCACTCTTTGATCAACTACTCCTAGATTATAAAATGCATTGATTGCAAACTTGCATGCTTAGTGTACACCATTATTTTGATTGTCCTCAGTTTGCTAGCACGACTGTCGGTGATATGAGCCCGGGGGTATGTCAGAGATACGATATTTGAAAAAGGAAGACGCCTTCGCCCACCAGGGCGCACCAAAGATATATTCTGAATGGCTCAAGCGGGTCCTGGCCATGGGCGGCCACGTGACCATCCCAAGAGGGGCTTGGCTCGGGGCTGCCCGGAGGCCACCGTACTCCCCATGTGGCAGGGTCCGGGATCACCCGAACCCCTAGGCGGCAGGGCCCGGGATCACCCGGACCCCCCGCCCCTCACCCCGCACCTCTCTGAGAGAGGGGTGAGTCCAGCTGCCAACTAACTCATTTAATGCCTAAAGAGAGAGAGGCTAAGCGCCTGCCCCGTCGCATTTAATGCAATGTGAGGCGCGCCTGTCAGCCGCTCTCATCATCATCCTTTTGCCCATCACAAGATAAAAAGGGATGTAAAGTCTTTGATGGCGACCGCGGTATGACTGCACGGTCATTCCGCGCGCACCTCCTCCTCGCCCCGTCCAGTCGCATTGAATGCATTGGGCGGCCGCGTGGGAGAGAGAACACGAGTACTATGGGTGCTGCACCAGCGCATATCCAGGTGAAGGGCCACTGACCGGTGGGCCCCACTAGAGTAGGTAGGCCGACCCATCCTCGCGTCAGCAGCATGGCAGCCACGACGCCCGTTTTTCTCCGCCAACTCCATGATGCGGCAACAGGGACAAAGATGGGGGTGGCTTCTCCGACAAGACAAGGCAAGAATTGCTCCATCACGTGGAGCGGAGTAGAGAAAATCAGGACTACTGTGGTGTCCCCTTGCACTATAAAAAGAGGCTCAAGTCCATCATTAAAACGGTTCGTTCTGTTCGCCAGATCCCGATGCTAGTTCCTGCACAACAGCTCCCAACTATTCTTAGCAACCCAGAACAAACCTAAGGTTCTGCCATTGTTGAGGACCTTGGGCTTCAAGCATCCCACCTTAGTCACCACCTTCAACAGCCCCAAGGAGAACACCCGGTTCCTGTAATTCATCCCTCATATTACACAAAGAACAGGAGTAGGGTATTACACCTCATAGGTGGCCCGAACCAGTATAAACCCCTAGTGTCCATTGCGGTTGCGATATTTTTCGGTTTTACCGACTCCTCCCCATCTTTACCGCGAGTTTGAACCCAGATTCACCACTCCCCTGTGCCGAACCAAAAAGAGGGTCCTCCGGATTCCCGCGTGTCGATCTCCGACATCGACAACGACCGACGAACAAACCTAAGTATTTGCATTATTTTCCATAGGATACTGTTAAACCTAACCCTTGTCGCACCATCATATTGGTATCCCGATACTTGCGCTCTCTGGGCGTAGGTGTCCACAAGCGCCACATGTTTATATTGTATATCGATATGGAAAACTTGGATTGTGAAAGATCTATAAAACCCAAATCAGGGAGTCGGTGTTTTTAAAAATAAAAAAAGGTTTTATGGGAAAACTTGCGGTGTGAAACCTCTCCTGTGTGGTTTGGTTTCGTAGTCGCGCACAAGGATCGATTCCTTGTAGGGAAAGCGTACGGTCTCTATAGAGATTTAAGCGAACTGTTCGAACAACCGTGGCCATGGTCAAGGGCGAACGTAAGGTGATTCCCATAATATCAATTTGTTTTTAAAACTTATTTAAATAAATTGGTTCTTTGGATGGGAACCATGAGTCCTTCTTTATGACGGACAGCCGGCCTTCGTGGTTGGGAATAGGTTTGTGTGACATGGGGTGTCGTTTGGCACCATAGGGCCAAGAAGGTCGGTTTAGGGGCTGAGACGGTCGAGTTTGGGTTGGCAGCTCGAGAGGACCAGACCTAGTATCGTTAACCATTAGACTTGGTTAACAGACGGTGTGTGGATAAAACATTGGTTTACGTTCAGAAAGTGAAAAAAACTAATAACGGAGAAGATGTTATTGTTGACGAAAAATTCGCACCTGGCCAATGGTACCAAATCTGTGTTGACGCAAACTATGTCGATAAACACATTGGCCTGGGAGATCTGCTTAGCTCTAGTGCAGATCCTGAACTTTGATGAGATGCGGGTGTGCCAGTCAGTTTGATCCTGTAACTCACAAGATGTAAAGCATATTGGTCTGAGATATGTGTCAACCAATAGCCGATAGCATGATAGCTGATATTCAGTAGTTGTTGATGTCAACTGATAGCTTGATGTAGAATCAGCCGATACTGTGATAACTGACATCCAATAGTTGTTGATGACACCCGGTAGCCGATACTAGCCGATGCCGATAGGATTTTGAACGATCGACTATATGTCCGACATAGATTCTAACACTTAGATAAATAATGATATAAAGGCAATCGACTGATGATAATGTAATAGAGCAACAACCAATCGACAAATAATGGTATGGTAGAATAAATGTTGATCCGATGATTAAAACATACATCGGTTAGAAATTCAATGTCATTAAATCCAAATGATTAAGTCAACAATAAAACCTTTACTGCAATCAGCTAAAACCAACTTGTATATGATCCTTGTAAACCAATGCCAACGTCCAGATAACTCATCGGTTAGAACCTCGATGAAACGAGAATTGATGCCTACTGACTTAAATAAATCTAACTTACAACCACAACCTCACAGGTCGGACCTAGCCGATGCAGCATAAGGTTAACACTAGCCGATATGACACCGATCAAAGTGGTCGTGTATTAAATTTAACCAAGACAGTAAAACCATCAAAGAGAAATCTAACAATCAGATAAGATCAACTAACCCTTCGATGAAACATTAGCATAAACCTATTGGATTAACAAGACTTAGATTATCAATAGCAATCTAGTAGGTCAGACCTAACCGATGAAACATGAGATTGTATATGATAATCTAATACCCAATAAGCTGATAAATCTGTCTAATGTGATGAATATAACAAATCTATCTAAAGGGATATAAAAAAACATAAACTTGATCAGAATATCGAACCTAACCGAGAAAGTCCTAACTAAGCCAATGTAACTATAAACAGTAACAAAACTAACGATAAAGATGATATACCATATAGACAACACTTGCATCGGCCCGATTAGAACATCGGACTCAACCAAGGAAGTCTTAGCCACGCCATCGCAAGTGAAGATGACAGAACTTACTTCTTGCTGGAGATCGAACTCAATCGATGCAGCCCATGCTCAAAAACAAAAACTCATCAAAATAAAACCTATAATACTAGGGTGACGATGCATCGAAAGTAGATGTATACTGATCTGTGGAGATGGATTACAAAGACTCTGGGTGTATATATTTATACCCATAGGCCGTATAAGTCCTAATTGGACACGACACAAACTTTCCTAAAGATAAAATAAAAAAGATAAAGTCCTCATTGGACACTAAACACACTTTGCTAAAGATAAAAAGAAAACTAACTGATTATGTCTAATTAATAGATAAATTGCCATGTTGCATTCTTCTTGAACTCGGCCTCTTGTGGATAAACTTCCTTTAATTGATTAACCGAATCTACTAACAATCCAAGCTGTTGGTGGTGATAATTTTTATCGGCCAATTCCGGACTCTAAAGCCGATATCGACTTTAGGCCGATGATGACTTTGGGATTTACCAAATTTTGGCGTTAACAGTTATAAACACTAAAATTTGCATTTTCGCTCGGGTTGTTGCGAAGCAACTCTCGGATAAATTGAGGTGAGATGCCTTCTTCCGACGAATTTATTTGAAACCCACACTTAGACCTTTGAAAATATTTTAAAATAAATGATTTACTAAATAAACTCGCATTTCTTTGAAGTTTGCATGTACACATGTCCTAGTGGTTTACTGAATACGAAAGTACTCAATCCCCCATTCTTGTTGTTTTTCTCCCCTTGGCTTAACTTCAGGTAAAGGATGAAGGTTGGAGTTTCATCCATAAATCCAAACTACTGCCCGTGGATTCGCTAAGTTCCGTTGCTACTAACTCTGATTGAAGGTTGCAACTCAGGATTACCCGAAGGTGCAAAGGTATATATTGTATTTAGTTAAATCTCGCATTGATTCATCATGTTACCGCTAGTAGCAACATCGTTATCTTGGGGCCAATACATGTTTCGTGGTTCCGTGGGAGACGGTTCATCATTCTCCATCGGCATGCCCTCCATTTGTACAGTGGCGTAGGGGCGAGGCGTGACATTGCCTCCTTTCTCTCTACGCATGCTCCGCGGCTTTGGCTCGCTGTGAAGAGAGGAGATAGAGGTAAAGAGGGGGTAGGTGGATGAAATGGGACCCACTGACATGTGGGTTCCACTGTTTTTTGTCTTTTTGTTTGACTGATATATGGGCCCCACATATTTTGTTTAAATTTTTTAGTTTTCAATTTTGCTCTTTTTTTTGGATCAAATTGCAACATAAGTGTCACGTCATTACCACGTGGAACAAAGACATAGTCAAAGGAGCCACGTAGGTGCCACGTCAGCCAAAACCGAGGACAATACTGTTGGTGTTGATGAGAAAATTGCCACGTACTAGCCTGAGAGATTTGTTTTACTCTAGTGCAGGTCCAAATCTTATATTGAGGTTCTTAAGGTGTGCTAGTTGATTTGATCCTGCAACCAACAAGAAACAAAGAAAGAAAACAAGTGTTAGTCTGTAAACGATAGTCGATCGGCTGGTGGCCGACGATGTATTATTAGTTGTTAAGTCGATGCGATATGCACTGAGTCGGCCAAGGGAAATCAAATCTAATTGATCGGCTGTAGATATTCATAATATATAATCTAAACCTCAAAATACATTTAAACCAAATGATTGAGATATATCGGTAGCATACCAAGACAGTATAAATCACTTATGTCTAAAAATACTTTGAGATAAAGACTATACATATTCATAGTATAGCCGATGTCATAGATCTAATATGTATCGGCTAGTACTCCGATACCATTTTATACTAAGATATCATTATAAACTAAATACATTAAACATGAACCGATCAAGCGTTAAAACAATCTTACAGATCGACAACAAGCCTAACATATTTAGTCACAGCGAGATCTTAATATAAAGGACAGCTTTAGCATATCAAGTAAACATAAAATAAGCAAGATTGCTAAAACAGGTAAGATCGGTTGAAACCTCGATACTGTCTCTAATAGTGATCATAAAACATGATACATATTATAATTCTAATTATTACTTAATAGGTCGGACTCAACCGATGCAGCATTAAGCATAAAGAGAATCATAAGATCTATACAGGTCGATGAAAACCTTTCGAGATGGTGGATACACTATATAATCTAAATCGACGATGATATCCAACCCTATCGGCTGTTATCTGATAACAGAGACTAGCCGATTAGGGTTAGGTTGCAATATCGATCTAGGTTATATAGTATATATGATAACTCAACGATTTACGTAAATAGGATTATAGTATCATAATGATGGAAGCACTAATCCCGAGAGCGCAAGCCGCCATAATAAGTTTTACCTTTCATTGGAGATCGAACTCGATGCAACCCAACTAGAAGCAAGAACTCGTCGAAACTATTAAAGGAAAAAGGTGGCGATGCGTCGAGATTGTATTGAACTTGAACTTGTTGATTTACAAGGTCCTGGGTCGTATTTATACCCAGATACAAGATAAGTCCTTGACGGACACGATTTCTATCTCTATGACAATTCAAACTACAGATAAATGCCTAAAACAAACTCTTACTGACATTATCTATAAAGAAACTATTTAAAATATCCTTATTAACAAATACAATTGCCTTCTTTGGACTCTATCCATGCATGGCAATCCTCATGAAGCACTTTAAACGAATCCAAAGATGATTCCAATGTTATCTCATCAGAATCGGCTACATCGGCTATCCTTACCAAAATCGGCTTCATCGGCTATCCTTGTCCGATTCGGTCTCAGCCGATGAACACCCCAACCAATTCGGCTTGTGACTTGGCATGCACTCTGTTAACAACTATTACGTTCTCCTCCGAATCCGCTTCGGCCTTACTTCCAAATCTGATAATTGGCCTACCAAATTTGGTCGTTAATACGAGGGACCTCACTTGCACTAGTTTTATAAGTTGGGGGACCTGTTGTGTCTGGTTTTTCGATTCAAGGACGAAAATCGGATTCGGTGTCAAGTTAAGGGACTCAAATAAGCTTATTTCTTTTTTTGAATTCAACATGGGATGGAAAAAATCCAATTTGATTCCCTCAGAAATATAGATCTAATCTGATTCATATCCCTCAATTGCAAAATCGAGTATAACGACTTCTTCAATTGCTAAAACCGATGAAAAGTGACTCATTGACACTATTAAAGGTGATATTCGCCGACGTGGCATCCATGTGGTAGCCCAATCACTAAAGATATTAAAAAGAGTAGGATCCACATGTCATTATCCCCTCTCTCTTCCTCTTCCTTTTGTGTCCCTCTCTCACCCATGGCCATGTGTCTTCTCGGAGTTCACCGGCGGGCGGCGAGAGGTAGAGGGAGGGCGGCATGATGGCAGCGGTGGGGCTCATGACCCCCATGTCTTCTTGCGATAGCGGGGTGATGACAGGGGGCAGGAGGTTGAGGACCGTGTTGTTCGGCCTGTGAAGACGGACGGTGGCCGTCGGGCGGCGCCGCGCTTCCATGTCATGGAAGGAGAAGGTCCCGGCTCGTGGCCATCATGTACGCTGCCTCATCGACTTAATATGGCCAACGAATCGCCCTTGTGCTCCAATAACTTGGTGGCGACAGGCTGGCAGCTAGGCGGTGGCGAGAACCAACAGGGCGAGGGAGTTGGCGGCGGCGGAACCAGTTGGGTGCGGGCTGCAGCAAGGCGAGGGAGATGGCAGGGGCAGCTTATCCACCCTTGGGAATCTGAAGAGGGCAATCAAAGGTGGCAACCTCCAGATCTCACTGCCTTCGGCCACTGCCTACAGCTCCATGCCGCTGTCATCCTAACCAGTTGAACGAGCCGCAAGAGACGTGACCACGATGATGACCCCAAGCTGGATGGGGTTCATTGGTCGCCGCCTCCTTTCCTCCACCGTGAGGCTCGAAGCTCGAAGCAGGGGAGGTCGCGCTAGGTGGAGGTGCATTGCCACCGTGGGAGTCCTCGGTCCTTTCCTTCCTTTCTTTCTCTCTCCTCTCTTCCTCGAGCTTAGGTCACCGCTTGCCCGGAGGACTAAAGAAAGATGGCCACTGACACATCACGAGATGGCCATGCTGCTTTGGGTGGGCGGCATGCTCTGGTGATATACTCAGTGGCAGGGGCTCATCGTGGTCGGGTGCCTGGAGGATTGCCCTACTGCCACCCGTCGTCGCCCTGCTGCGTCTCGCCGCCGACAGGAAATATGAGGAGAGAAAGGAGGGGTAAGGGGAAGGAAGAGAAGGAAGAGGAAGATGATGACAAGTGGGCCCCACGTGCCATGTCAACGAAAACAGCTCTAAACGAGGGAGTCAAACTACATTGGTTTTTGAGGGTCAAATTAGACCTATTTTTGAGGGAGTCCAAGTGGACTTTTTTCGCCTGGGATTAATTATCTGCTTTCTGGGCCCTACCTTTACTTCGGCTCCGGGCTAAGCCCACCAACCGTAAAATCGTATAAATGAGATTACTTATACACATAGAAAACGAAAATTTGTAAAGTGGGACAGATTCTGAAAATCTGACGAAAATAAAAGGTGAAATCAGAAGTAGGAAAAAAAGGACCAACAAAATGGAAATAAAAAAGGAAGACAAACAAACGGAGAATTGAAAAAAAAAATCAATCGGCTATTTAGCAATTTCCGTTGTTTATTTTTCTGTGGCATTCTGGCAGTGATGCAAGCCAACATCCTGGGACTAACTAGCTGTCTGTCGACAGATTTTGGAGTCCATATCACACGGATTTTTTTAACCCTTGGATAAGATCCAACGCCCACTGATAACAGCTATAATAACTATTTAATGGACCTCAGTCTGGTGGATCAACCCAACAATACTTACACCGGCAGCAAGAAAATTCATAACGGATTTATAATTAGAATTCTTTTACTCATAATGTAGTTACAAATATAATAATATAATTACACTGTAATTATACTGTATTATATTAATATTATAGTTGGTTACATTGTTTACATTGTAACTATATATTTGCTACAATATTTGCTACGTATTCAACATGGTTGGCTTGTCTGTTGGTGAGAACTATCTATATATTACTCAATAGATTTCATTTACTGAAATCATACAAATATAACTACAATATAATACAATATCTAACAAGTAATTATAATATAACTAGCATGTAACTCTCATGTAAATTAAAAAAACACGGGTAATGCAGTGAAAATTAAAGGCGCATGAGTGTGTTGGGTAAAAGAAAAAGACAAACCTAGAGAAAAATAAGTATACGACAGATCTTTAGCAGAATCATTTATAAAACTATCAACGATCATTGACGGACCTACGATTTTAGGTTTGGGTGGGCCGAGGACGACGATGGCGAGCCGAAGGTCAGTGGAGGTGGTTCTGTCTAAATACGCATTTTCGCGTATGGAATTATTTATTAATGGAAATCATCGAAACTTCTGTTTAAATAACTCATTACCTTGTCAACACCCAGTTTACACTGGCGGCAGCGTCTCGGCGTCGCAGTAGATCACAGGAGCATGCAATTTGCAAATGCAAAGCAACAGCCGGTGAGTCTTGTTGGCCTACATGTAGCCATGGACGCACGCTGGGAGTGGATCCTGTAGTAGACAGGAGCAGCAAGCAACACATTACAAGGGGTAGCAGGCAGCAGACAACACAAACAGCAGGCTAGTAGGCAACAACCAACAGCAGCACACCAGTCACCGGTACATTGAATCACATCATGGGCCGTCGGGGCACCACACCAGTCACTAGTGGCAGGCAGGCAGCAGGAGCAGGGAGATCGCGTCGCGTGTCACGGGACGGCCGACACGGCGACACCGACGGGATCGTCGGCAAGGACCGGACCGGCCGACGCACGCGGGATCATCGACACTCGGCATGGCAGGCAGGGACGAAGTCGCCCACACAGGCAAGGCAGGAATCGCGGTCGCGACGTTAGAGTCGGTGATATGAGCCGTCGCCGAGATCGTGTAACTCGGGGCCATGTCAAAATTGCAAGGGATGGGGGTCGGGTGGGCGGGCTGCTTTTGGTTGGGCCGCGGCCCACCCGGACCACCCCATAGGCCCGCCACTGTCAACGATGATGTTGTAAAATCGAATAAAATGATGAGGATCACAAAAAATGAGATTTACTTGATAGTGTAGTGGCAAGGGGTGTGTGGTTTCAACCCCAAGGTCTCGTGTTTAATTCTCCACACGTTTATAATTTCTCTTTAAAAAAATGTTTGGATGGACGTCTCTTCCTCCAAATCATTTTTTAAGGAAGTAAAAAATCCTTAGTAAAATATTTACAGGGTCTATATTAAAACCACATGAAAAAACGATGATGCAGGCATATAACGTTGATGATTAATTATTTGTATGGAGCCCACCGGTTCAGCGGCTCGTGGTATAGCTGGCTAAATGGGCCGCACGGCACGGCACGGCCTGGACACGTCTGTAGCACGGCTCGTTAGGCACGGCTCTGTCTTGGTAATCTTGTGTCTTAGAAGCCACATGCGCCTCGGCCCCAAGCACGGTTCAAGGGAGGCGGGTTGTGCGCGTCTTGCGTACGGAGCCGTCAATGGCCCTTGGGCCAAGGTCGGCCCGTTTATCCGCATCCACATCTCATCTCGTTCTCTCGGCTCCCGTAGACGCCGCCTAGCTCGTGAATGCCGAACCCTTAGTTTTCCCTCGCCACCGCCGCCGCGACCGCGCGCGGCCTCGCGGCGATGCCCCCGCCCCGTGACGCCCACGCCGGCCGCCCCGACCTCGCCGCCCCACCCTCCATGCCTCGCGACGCCTTCACCTTCCGTGACTCCGTCCTCCGTGTCACCATCATCGTCGATGCCGACCTTTCCGCGCCTCGCCTCCGCCCCCGCCCTCCGCGCCGCCGGCCGTCGCTCCACCCTTCGTCCTTTGTGTCGCGTCGGCTGCCGCCGAGACGCGACCTCCTCCTGACCTCCGCTCCAACGCCGTAGCGACGCGTCGCCGACCTCCTCAACAGCTCAACTTCTCCGGTCCATCCTCTCTCCCCGTCGCCCCCCGCCACCGCCCTAAACCCTAGCCGTTGTGTCATGTCGACCCGTGGGCTGTGCCGTGCCTGGACCGGCACGATATAGTAATCGTGTTGTGCGTGTCGGCCCACGGGCTCGACCGAGCCCGAGCACGGCACGCCCCGGCGGAGTCGTGTCGGCACGGTCCACCGCTTAACGTGTCGTGTTGTGCCGACGAACAGTGCCACATTGCCCGGGCCGGCCCGGCGTGGCCCGGCGCCATCTCTGGCGCCATCTCTAGCTCGGGATGTGTTACGTGCGTTTCAATTCGCCTAATCATATACTACAAAGCACTAGTCCTAACACAAATTGAACGGGACCAAATCTGTGTGATTTCAGCGTAAAGATCTGTTGACAAATTTATAGCAAATACCAATCCTAAACATCCACGAAGAGAAATATCATTGGCACAAAAAGTGGCATTAAAGAGAAACGAGATTAGTCAGACACCCGGAATCTCATCTAGGTTGTACTACACTTGTATCCCCAACCAAAAAGGGCTTAAAAAAAGGCATAAAATGACAAACATGGTACACCAAATCTTCCTTCTCCATGCAAACACAAACAGTACTAACAGCAAGGCTGTCATCACAAGCAATGAATTCCCTTTCCTCATGCCAAGCCAAACCGGGCCAAATGGACCACCGGCAAATGGCACAAGTTGGACGGCAAAAAAATGCAGCAAAAATCGCAGGCAGATGCATGGGAACTAGCTTAAGCTTAGCTGCGTGACTGCATGAATGCCCAATATTCTATTGGGGGCATTGTGATCAGTCAGATCGGAGAGATCTCCGGGTAATATTAGCTTATTCGATCCGGGGTGATCCTGCCAGATCCTGCCTAATTCCCAGCCAACCACCAGTCGCCGGGTTAGTTGCTTCCATGCCACAAATACCAGCAATTGCAGCACCACGCAATAATCAATAACCAGAACGCTCCATAATGCAGCTAGCACATTTGCCAGTTTGGCACACGCACGAGCACTGTTCATCTCTTTCTCTCTATTACATGCTCTGCTTGCAACCTAATCCTCCTGAATAAATTATGCAACGATAGATTAGCAGCTTGTTCGTCGGAAGAAACCTTGAATTTTGCGTGTGGGACGATGGATTGGACGTACATCAATCAGAGATGAGAAGGGAGGGGGCCAGTAGATCCCAGATCGTTTGCCTCCATTGTCACTCAAGATGAAAGGGACGACTCATACTCGTAAGCTGGCTGTGCTGCTGTGCTGGCCTGACCCCGCAATTTAAACTGTTCCTCTCTTTTTATCACTCCAAACAGTGATGAAAAGATCTTGGATGGTTATCTGAATCGAGCTATAGGAGTACAGTACTACTAAATTCAGCAGAAAAGGGAAGAATTTTTTTAAGATAATGGCAGAAAGGAAGAAATGGAACTTCAGAAAAAAATGAAACAAGTAATACATGGACAATTTGCAAAGACCAGTTGGTTGGTCCATCAATCTGCTGGACAATTCATAGTTGCAGTAGCACTTAGCTTTTCCCTCTCCAAGTTCAAACAAAACACTAGTCAGCGTGAACAATAAGCCTTAAAATTAGCCTAAAAGCATCCAAGGTGCTGCCTTTATCTACAACTTCCCCTTCCATTTCTTTCCCCCAACTCCTTTTCTAACGAACACCACTTGGTGCCATGGTGTTCCTTGGCACAACAAAATTTGTGGATCGAAGCAGAGCTAGTGTAAAAGTATGTGGACTTTCCTTTCACCTCGAACTACTAATTAAGTAAATTAATTAAAACATCCAGGAGCTAATGGTTCCATGAACAGCTCCATCAAAAAAATCAAAAAAGAAAAAGGAGGCCAAAATCATTTCTTAGTTGGGAGGAGGGGGTTCTAATTAATTCAGCTTCATCAGGTCTCCACTGCAAGGCCACTGCTAGTGGAGGACAATCTTGGCTTCGTCCTCTGATCAGGTGAGGAGAGGCCCTCCTGCTCCATTGCAGCCGCCTTCCTCTTGCTGCTGCCGCTGCAGCTGCAGTCACTGATAATTCCATCGGTTTGAGCTGTTGCAGCTTCAGCAATTGCAGCTGCTGAGGTTGCAGTTTCATCTGGTTTGTGTGGCTGCTTCTCTGGTCCAGCAGCCATGGGCAGCTGCTGTTTCCTTTTGAGCAGGTGAGACTTGAGCTTCTTCATGTCAGCGAGCTTGACAGGTTTCAGGAAGAACTCCTCTGCACCATCTTCCAAGCACCTGAAATTTTGTGAAGTCCAAATCTTTAGCAAGATATAGGAAGCATTGGGAACAGAAGAGGATCTACAAGGACACACACTCTCTGTGGATCTACAAGGACACTCTCTGTTTGGCTAGATTGCTTGGAAGGGTTTCTACGCTTTTCCACCTTTGGTTTTCTGATCACATCACTCAAAGGACATGTCAGAGATCTTTGCTAGGACAAGGAAAAGATCTTGTCTTTTGATTTCAGGACTCTTTTGACTCAGCCCAATTTCATGTCCTCTACTCCTCTTTAATGCAAGGCCCAATTTTTTGACCACCTGAAAGCGACCCCCCAAAATGAACCCCCCCAAAAAAATCCATTTTTGCAATAAATCTTTTTTTGGTGTGTCTGAAAGATTTTGTGAGATCTTGACCCACCACTACATTAGCATTGAGAGGAACCTTTCCTATGCTTTACATCCTTGTCACCAAGATATGCAATCTATGCATGAAAACACCATGCATTCATTGCCCCCGTTGCATTACAACAGCATCAACAGAGAGCTGTTGTGAGGGGAATCCCCGGACTTTTCTCTCAGCCCTTTGTGGCATCAAATCACAATGCTATTCCACTCTTTTGTTCATATCTGAACGGCCAAATCTTCAACATTTGGCTTCTTTCCGATTACTTATAATTTCACTGCAACCTATCGGAAATTCTTAGGTAGGGACTTGCAGTCAGATAAAAGAACTTTTCACAAAAAAAAAACTTTCTACTACTACTAGGTTTCAGACTTTCAGTTTTGCGAGTTTTAGACAAACAAACCTACACCGAGCCTTTTACTACCAGGCACAAAAACTAGAGGGTAAAGTTCTGAATCTTTTACGGAGTGGTAGCAGTTAAGAAATCAATCCCAAAGTCTGAACAGGCTCTTTGCACACATTAAATAATCCCTTGGGCATTTCAAGTCTTTTAGGCAAAAAACTGCTATGATGCCATTATATTCCTTCTGTTCCCTAACCCCATGTCTCACATACGGAGTATGTACCATGTTCGTTACTGTTAAAATCAGATCCAGGAAGGCACCAAAAACAGTAGTAAAAAACAATCTTTTCGTTTTCTACCGCAGCAATGCATACCAATCTCATGAACTTAAAATAAAATCAATCATCATAAAATCAGGAGCCTTGGTAGATTTGTAGGAGTATGCCTCATGGAACAACAGCAATAATTTCAAAGATAAGATAAAATAAAGAGACAGCTCAGATGGAATTTTCAGCTCACCTGTTGATCCTTGCAGGCACATTCTCAGAAGACATGATCACTACTGGTATGTCCTTCAATGAAGATGATCCCTGTAACCCCAAAATGAGCAGCAAAAGGAACAAAATTTAACTTCCAGCAACAAAGGACCCAAGATTTATGAATGCTCAGAGGATAAGAATAAATTCTCTGCAAACAAAACTTACCTTCACCCTCTTCAGCAGATCATACCCTGTCATGCCAGGCATGCAGTAGTCAGTGATTATCAGGTTGACATCAATCTCCTGTACAACAGTTCACAAACCACATGATTGATTTCCTGGATTGCAAGCACAGCAGAAGCCAATTCAAAAGGAACACGAAACAAAACAAAACAAGATTTTATTCACTGACCTGATGGTCAGGGGAGGAGGAAGAAGGTGAAGAAGAGTCATCGCCTTCATCCCTCAATCCAAGCAGCTCCAAGGCCTTGCTCCCAGAATCTACAGTGGTCACTGCACCACCACCACCAGCAGCAAGCAAGCAGAGAATTCAGAAGAAGAAATGAGAAAACAAACCACACAATGAACATAAACAGAAACATTCCACCCAAATCAAAGGTCAAGAACAACATTTCACACACTCACCTTGGTAGGACGAGTTCTTGAGCAGCATCTCGATGAGCTTCCTGTCGATCAGGCTGTCATCCACAGCGAGAACATGGAACCGCGACTCCGTCTCGACCACCGTCATGGCGAGCGGCCGCAAGAAGAACCAGAAACCCGAAGAATTGAATCCGCAGACGCCTCTGTTCTTCTCTTTCCGAGGCTCAATCAAAGCATATCAAACTACCAAGTCTTCTAGGTGATTTCTTCCTTGCTGCCGCGGCAATGGAGGGATGCGGAGGAGGGAGAGGAGGCTCGTGATGATGGGTGTGGCTGGCTAATGCGGCATCTCGAGGATATGGAGGATATAAGCAAACTACCCACCGCATCACACCGCAGCCACCTCTTCTTCTTCTTCTTCTTCTTCTTCTTCTTCTTCCTCCTCCTCCTCCCAGGAAAGCAAGATCCGACCAGATCACACACCCGAATCTCCACAGCAAATCGGCTCCATGATTTCCCTCTTTTCCTGTGGTCTCTCTCTCTCTCTCTCTCTTCTCTCTCTCTCTCCTCCGGTGGGTTTGAGAAGCTCTTGGCTTTGGTGGCCGTGTGGATGGCAATGCAAGCGAGAGTGAGGGAGAAGAGCAGCAGCTAAGCTAGTACTAGTAGCTCGCGCTGCTCCGATCGGACGGCGGTGGCTTGTGCCAACGAGGCCTTTGAGATTCGTGCGGGGCGCCACGTAGGAGAGGAGCCCATGGTTTTTTGCTTGCGAGGTTGCTTGTTGCTGGCCGTGTCACCGTCTTCCCATATGTGTTGTCAGTTAATTAGCGGATTGATGATAGCTATCACACGAACAAAACAGGCGAACGGCCACAGAAACAGCGGATTAGTGCGTGACAGTGACAACGATCCAGCGTTTAATGACCACTGTTTGCGTGCGGATTAATTCGTTCCCCACGTAGCGATGGAACCAGCAATGTCTGCGACATTTCCTCGTTCCAAAATCACCCTCAAAATTTATTTTAAAATATAACAACAATTTTTTATTTTCATCTTTCAAATTCTCTACCTAACATCAAGCATATTTTTTTCTTATTTAATTTTATCTATTTTTAATATTTACAATCAACCTTAAATTTTATTATATTTTGGGACAGAAATAGCGGTAACAAATAAATGTTTGCAGCTGTGGATTAAACCCATGAAGAAACTTTTGCACAGTTTTTGGACAGAAATAATAGTAGTAGTAGATGATTTAAATTTGGTATACAAATCGGTGCAGTTGTAACGTACATCGTACGGAACGGGGTTAGCGTCATACACGGCGGAGGAGTATCAGTAGTACCGCTTCATTCAACGGAGACGGAGCGGTGGCAAAGGCAACAGGTTCCTTGCCGCTTCCGGTCCACTCCACAACCCTCTCATGGGTGGGCCCCACCGAAATCCCGGGGACGAGATCCGCTGACGTCACACCCCATGCCTTGGCATCGCCAACCCCGATCCATCCATCCATACACCGTGTGTGTATGAATACGTACGGTCTCATGTGTTGGATGGTCGCATGGTCCCTCGTCTACTGATCTACCCTATCCCTTATTACTACCGTCTTACCCATGGTTTAGGACTTAAGCGAGTAATTAGTCATCTAACTATGCAAGGAAGGAGCTAGCTTAATTTTTTTATGTTCTATATATAGGAGTGAAAATTACGGTTCCACTAGGTTAAACTAGTCGAACGGGCTACACAAATTTTATACCTATTGCTCATTCAGGTTTCGTAATTCATATGGTCTTCAGAACATACAAATTGATTATATTTTTCTATTAGTATGTAAAAAATAAGTAAATATTTAACTTGAGTACATTTTAAGACTAATACATGATCGTGCCTTAATGTTTTCTAATTAAATATTAAAAAGTTATTGATAATTATAGTTTTGATTATTTGGCTTTAATTTTATAATTATAAAATCGGAGAAAGAAGCATATTTCAAATGTGATGTTTATATAGTTGAAATACTACAACATTATACTTTGCATATTACAATGGAAAATTACACAATTTCACATAGTTGGTGTAGAAGTCTGAAAGCCATTTCTATGGGCTAAATTTTTTTGCATGTCCTAGCAAACATGATGACCAAATTAATCAAGCTACATTGTTTCAATCTAAATTTCAAACTCTCATTTTAATCATGTTTCAAATAGATTACTGTACAGTTCCTTGTTTAAATATGAAAAAGTATTTTTTATGGAAAGACATCAGATATAACTCCATCGCGTTTGTGCTGTGTTTAAATTTTTCTTTTTGAAAAGTTGTACAATATATTATTAGTTTAGCCATTGGATTTCAGAGGAGTCAGGCAAAAGTAAAATACTCCAAAATTTATCAGTGGCTTTCCGAAGCTTAATGGAGCAGAGCTGAGCTAGCAAGGAGTAATATGCTTACGCCGACGGGAGATCCGGGTACACGCATCGAATCACACACCTACGCAGACCTCGAACTGTTAAGCAATCTTGCATTAAAAAAACTGGCAAAGATCGATCACGCAGATGTGGCCATCCATCCATCCAAAAAGCTCTCCTTGTTGCATGCAGGATTCGACGCATCCGATCGAAAAGAAAACGAAGTCGCGATACGATCGATCTGATCGATCTTATCTCGTTCCATCAAGAACGATTTTGTGTGTGTGCGTCGGTGGTGATTTCGTTCGTTTTTTTTCCGATGATTTGAGACGATCCTTTCTCCCGAGGAAATCGAAGCAGCGATCGCGGTGGTACTCACTACGACAAAAAACTGTTGACGAGGCTTCCGATAGGTTTTAGATGGATCATAAGTGGTCGCGCCTAAAAAAAAGACGGTTGCGTTATCCTGTATATCCTGTATATATCCTGTATAGTTCATTTAAGCGACCGCATAAAAAAAAGGATTATCCCGTGCGGTCGCTTAGGTGGATCGCACGCGATAATACACATTATCATAACTTCTTATTAATTATATAAACTTGAAACTTAGGGCTCATTTAGATAAAATTATAACAGAGGTGTAATCATTTATGAACAACATATAGTCTCATTTGATCAAAACTAATTGAATTTTTATGATAGTGTTATGGACCAAAATTAAGTTGTCGTATCGATTTATAGAATTTTCTGCCCAAATTTAGATATTATTATAATTTTTGTAGTTCAATTTAGAGATGTAAAATTTTAATTATCTATAGCAACCCATTGAATTCTCTATCTAACTTTTGCATATGAGATAGATCAAATATAGGAGCACATATTTTTTTTTCTTTTTAACCTTATTTGGGGTATTCGCAGTTTAATTTGGAATTAATTTCGAAAAGCACGCATAAATTCATTTAATTGCTAAAAATAGTATATTACTTAAAAAATTTGAAATTCCTTTGGAACAATATATACGTAGTCTAATCCATGTAAAATATTTATAGGAGTAAGTAATAAAATATTTTTATAGGTTCATTCAATTAATTAGTTTTATGGATTTTCGCGTGCGGGCATCTTAAGAGACCTGCACAGAAACACTATCTTTCCGTGCGGGCCGCTTAAGTCGCCCGCGCAGAAAGATAGTCTTTCTGCGGCCCGCATGGAAAGATAATCTTTCCATGCGGTCCCTTAAGACTCTCGCATGGAATGATCACCACCGCCTATATAAGGGATGCGCGAAGGCCCCGAAAATTTCTAACTTCCGATGATCCCGCCGCGGCTTCCTCACCGACCCGTCGAGAGCCTCCATCGCCGCCTCCTCCGTCGACGGCCTCCACCGACCGCGACCGCCTCGTCCACCGCTCCACTGCCGCCTCCAGCGCCGGCGGCCTCCACCAACCGCGGCCGCCTCGTCCACCGCTCCACCGCCGCCTTCACCGACCGCACGCCGCTCCTCCACCGCCGCTTCACCGACCGCAGCCGCCTCCCCTCCACCGCGCCCTTCACCGATCGCGGCCGCCTCCACCGCTCTCTCCTCCACTACGTCCGCCTTCCTCACCAACACAACCGCCTCCACCGCCGCCGCAACACCGACAACCATCTCTACCGGCTCGGCACTGTCGTCGGCATTGTAAAATTTATTGTAAAATTATACATGTGAAATTTATGGTAAAATTATGATAAAATTATGATGATGTAAATTTTTTTTTGCAATTTGTGATGTGATATTAGTTGTTGATATAATTCAATAATTCAATAATTATATATGTAATTTAGGAGGGATGTATCTTTCCGTGTGGGCCATTTAACACGTCGGCATGGAAAGATCTATTATCCCGTGCGGTCGGCTAAGTGGCCCGCACGGGATAATAGATCTTTCTGTGCGGCCTCTTAAGCCGCCCGCACGGGATAATCGGTCTTCCCGTATGGTTAGGCCATCCGCACGTGAAAATGTGAGTTTTCCAGACCATCTCGCGTCTGCGGACAGATCTTTCGCATGAAAAGATGTCTTTTGGCCCGTACGTAAAAACCGATTTTCCAGCAGTGAGTGATATGACTATGGAAGCAAAGGAAAAGATGGGCTCTTGTTCATCTAAGGCCAATCACAGTACTAGGCTACGTATCCGAAAAACTTTATATATTAAACAGGCTTAGAAAAACGTTTATTCACAACTCCTATAATACATGTGATCTCTCAAATAAACTTAAGTGGGCTCACGTTCAGCCTCCAGCAATGAGCTAATCACACAAGGAGATGACCTATAACGAGAAGACGACCTCGTCAACACGAGCACGGAGGTACGTATATACGAGAAGGCGAGGAACCAGTTTTCTACCAAAGAGCCGAGCGACCAAATAAGGAGACAATCCATAACGACACATACGCAAGGCTCTAACGTGTCGCACGAGTCCACATGCCATATCCTCACACGGTGACCAGCCTTGGGTTATTGAAAATCTAGATGAACACTCACGTGTTTGTCCGAATAAACTGAAAAGTGTACACCCCGTAATACTATTTGTTGAGTAGATGTATTTGATTTTTTTCATCATGACTTCCATTTCGTTTTTCCGTTGACATCATCCTTGTCCATATTCTAATATGAAAATTTAGGGAGCAATTCATAGGAAATTCACAGCGGAAACAAAGCAAAGTTGTAAATACCTCCGACATGCCCTAACCCTTTTTCTCAAATAAGAGTGAACCAGTGCATTTTTGGAATGTAAGAATTTCACGTCAAGTGGTTTATTTTTCTGCTTTAGTTTTGAAAAAAAAACCTTAGCTCCAAAAGCTCTACCGTTTGATGAGCTACGGTATTACCTCACGCAATTTTACACGAGCTATATAATTAAAGTAGAATTCAATTTAATATAAAACTTTTATTTTTATAGATATCATTGTATATTATATATAATAATATATTTTAAAAGTAGAATTAAATTTATATACAAACCTTAGTTTCACAAATACAATTGTATTTTGTACACAACTAAATTGATTAATATATATCATTATAATTTGGACCTACCACACAATATAATGGGTTTACAACTTTTATATTGGGTTTACGTTTTTTTTGATCTTCAAAGTAAACATGATGTCTTTTTTATATAACTGCCTTTATCGTGGTGGTTCTGTCACTATTTGTGTGGCTCCATCATCAACACCCTATTTTTTTAAAAAATGGAAAAACAAGAGGTAAAGCTAAAGTTCAATAACTCTCACAAACTCTCCATTTTTTAAATAAAAAAGTGTGAGACCAAAAGAACAAATATATAAAGTAAAAAGATAATATATAAAAAACAATAGTACTAACCTGTTAACGATAATTTTCTCTAATTAAAATACTGTTGCAACATAACATACTGATAATGGTAATATGCTAGTACCATGGTTAGAAAAAAAAGGAGAATAAGAATGGACTCCACAGTATTTCCACGGGAATTTCCTGTACAAACAGTTCTTTGTGGATGAGAGCATTGCCATAATTTCAACTTTGCTGTCCGTAGCGTACAAAGAACTACAGCTACGAGCTAAAACCTACAGTGTGCGATGGCAATAGCTCAGCCCAATTCCACGGATGGAAGTTTCTGCAGAGGAATTATCGAGCCAGCAGTTGAGTGTAGACCAAATCATCGTCTGCAACAACTGAATCTTGTACGGCCAGATTTAAAAGATTTAGGTACTGTAAAGATGGATGGATACATTGTACCGCGCGTGCAGATGGAACAAACAAGCATGCATAATGCTTGTGTTTGTGTGGTGACACCTCATCAGATTCTTATCCAGGATATGTTGGAGTCAAGCATAGTTTGAGATTTAGGCCGTCATCGCATTCTTGTTTTGATTTTTTTTTCCATTAATTTTTTTGTTGAAATTTGACTTGATTGAGTTAATTAGACCCACTCGTAAACTAAAAAATATTAAATGTTTTAATCTCTATTACAACAGCAAGTTATCTAAACATGTCTGAATGAAAGTATGCTTGGAAAAGCATTTTTCTGGTTGCAGCCTATAAAGCCGAAGGCATGTGAGCGATGCAATGGACAATAATATTTAAGGTAAGGTTCTTATATTTTATTTTTAGCAGTCTAACTTTCATGGTTGAAGAATAGAAAGCCAGGAAAGAAGCTCGTAAATTTAATTTCAAAATTGGCTGCATTATACGCTTAGTTTATTGCGAATGTGATAGTCCTGTCAGCGAGATTGTGATACACACTCGTCCTATTTTAGAACTGCAATTCAGATTCGTCAGACATCTCTCACATGGTTATGCTTCGACGAAGCTAAGTGAATCACCTCCACGCTCTATCAAACTAGAATCAAGATGCATCTGCTCTGGAGAATAGGGCAGCATCCCCTGACTTTTTAATTCTGTTTCTCTTGCATATTCTTCGTTTGTTGTTCAGTTGAATTTAGCGAGGGTGTGTTATAAAGTACTAAAGGATGATGGACGAAACTAAGTTTAAAATAAATAATTTGAGGACATAAATGAATTAATTAAATAATAGAAAGTTGAAATTAATATACATATATACTAATTATTCCAGAACAGTTGCAATAATTTGTATACATGCAGGTCAAACGCTGCACGTTCGGTGCAGTTTGTACCACTATCAGTCATTGAAGGTTCTGGTCAGGTTTGACTTATACTGAATAATTTTAAGATTTGAATAATCGTCATAGAACACTATCAGCTTCGTAAGGAAAATTGCCGGACTACGTCCAGCTCGCAAGTCGCAACTCATGTACTTCCCTGTCACTGTTGATCATATTATCTTTTTTTAGTAATGTGAACAGAAGCAAAGTCCAAGGGCTTGTCTGAGTGCCAGACCGCGCCACCACCCGCACCCGCCCCGGCGCTCACCGTCGCTCCTGCGTTAGCTGCAACTCTAGCCGGCGGCCACTGCTGCTCTTACGCCCATCGCCACTCTAGCCTCGGCGCCCATTGACATGTCGCTCCGCTCCGTTGTTGTCATCCCTGTCCCGACGTCCTCCGGGGATGCGGGCGACTGGATAGCCCGTCTCACAGGTCGACCTCTCCCCATCATCGTCCATGTTCCACGATGTCTCTCTCTCCTCTTCCTCGGCCCCCCTTCCTATCTGGGCGTCGTGCGACGACCACCGCTAGTGCGGTCGGTCTTCTCGGTTGCCACGCCGTCAGAGCGGCCTACCTCGTCCTCGGCTGCCCCGACCGCCTCGTCGACTAACTTGGTCCCATGACGTGGTCTTCAAGATTTTTTCTTGAACTTGGTCTCTTCGAGAATAATTTTTATTGGTTGATCGACTTCTTTCATTAACAATTCCGCCACCTTGCTTGTGACTGCAAGCGTCCCCGCAGCTCGAGCTCGTCGTCCGAGTCGCAGGGTGGTTGTCGCGTTTCTTTGCACCGTGCCACCACGCCCTCCGACGCCACGGCGTCGGCCACGCAGGCCTTCATGCCGGCAGGCTCGCCAGTGCCGACGCTGGCTCCCTTTCCTCCGCCTCTATGTTTCGGCATGGCAGGGCCCCAGAGTGCCAGGTGGAGGGCTTGTTGTGTGTGATCGAGCTCAACGAGAAGGAAGGCATACTCTAACATGCTCTCTTCGCCCGAGTGGGCGACCTAGACATGGCGATGTCTGCCAGTGACGTTACCGCGGCGATATTGGCCATCCTGCATCTCCCTGTGAGTCGGTACCACTTCCTCTTCATGTTCTCCAACTCTGATGACAGGGACCTCGCGCTCTCATGTTCCCCAATCCCGGCCTTCTTCTATCAACTCTATATTCGATCATGGACAAGGCAAGCGATGGTGTCCACCTTCTCAATGTTGTTCCGGGTCTCCCTAGACGTCGAGGGTGTCCCGGCGCATGCCTGGAACGCGTCCATGGCAGCGGCTCTCATCGCACCGTTCCGTCTCATCTCCTTGGACGTGGCCTACGTGTGACCAGGCGACTACCGACTTCTCCAGGTCTCCGCTTGGTCGCACAACCCCGTCCTCATCCCGAAGGAACGACTCTTGCTCATCCCTGAGCCGAGATGTCGTTCAGCCAGGCCGCAGACCCACGCATCGCCATCCTCTCGAAGGGAAGCTTGCTCCGTTACGAGGTGTTCGTCTACTTGCACTTTATGGAGTGCTTCTCGGTGACGCCCTCCCAGGCAACGTGATTTCCTCCAGGGGATGGTGGCGATGGCCCGTCAGGCAGCGGCGGTAGCATACATGGAGGCCGGCCATCGTGCGGTCTGGCTGGTGGCGAGGCCCCTTTCCCTGGCCGACGTTCTCCTGCGCGTGATGGTTGAGATAGTGCTTTGTCGCCGTACTCGGGGGTTGTGGACGTCTTTGGCGGTGTGCGCTTGGTGGTGTCCCCCGTTCTGACAGCGCTGAGTTTAGCGACCAGGGGCACTGTTCAAATAGCTCCTTTGGTCCCTCCGCCTATCCCCCTGGCGGTGTCAGGCGTGGCGCCCTCGCTGGCGACAGCAGACACCACCTTTGCTTTTGACCACGTGCTTGTCACCTTCCTTCTTGTCCCTTCTTGCGACAACCTGGCGCCGGATCCTAGGATGCTTCCCTCCCTTTTCGTGCCTTGTCCGTTTGCGACGCCCGGGATTGGCGGCGCTACTGTCGCAGCGATGGGAGTGGCTGGCTCGGCAGAGGCACTATCCTTGCGCAACCTGGCCGTCTCCGTTGGGCTGGGACACATGGAGGCCGTTGGGCCGTCTGGGCCGGCTCGCACGGCCGTTCCCTTCCTCCTTGTTGTGCCGCCTCTTCCTAGGCCTCCCTCGAGCAACCAAGCCAACCTCTCTATCGGGCTGGAACTCGCACAAGCCTCTGGGCCGTCTGGGTGGGCTCGCACGGGCATCCCTTGGGCCGCCTCTTCCTAGGTCGATTGGGCCACCTCCTTTCGGACCGATCCCCATGATCCTTGGTGCGCTGTCATCGCATGACCTCCACGCTTCAATGCCGGTTGAGCTCTCTCGCAAGTTGTCGCCGTCGTCGCCGCCACGGTCTTCTCTGTCTCCAACGCAGCCATCTCCCCGCCGCCTCTCCACTGGGAGGCGTGGACCCAACCCGTGTGGATGGGCTCCCCGACGCGTCGCCGTCGGTTTTTGTCACACCCTGAGTTTTGCCCGTTTTAAATCGTTAAATAAATCCCCAAAAAGAATTAAAATTTTTGGAATTATTCGAGCCAACAAATAATTTTAAAATATAATTAATAAGTGGAAATGGCATGGTAGGATTTTTCCTAAATTCTACTTGTCAAAATTTATTAACTGGATTTTTAATGGAATTTTCACAGACTAGAAATATTTTTACCCAATTGAATGAATTTATCGGAATTAAATTGAGTCCTCGAATTAATTTCCTAATTTTCCTATTCATCCCGTACGGTTCCCGCCCAAACCTCCTCTCGGGCCGTCGGCCCAAGCCCCCAAGCCGTCGCCCCCGTGCGCCCCCCTCTCGACTATGGGCCGAGGCCCACAAGCCACCGCCACCATCGCAAAAAGTCCACCTGTGCGGCCCGTCGTCCCTCGCGGCCAAACGGGCCGCCGTCGCCGTGCCATTCGCGTCGCCGTGCCCAAGCAGCGCGCCAAGCACCGCCCGCGCCTGCACCCGCTTCCACGCCACGCCGCGCCGCACCCGTCCGCGCCCGCGACGCCAAGTCCAAGCCCGCCCCAGCCGGGAACCCTAACCTAATCCATGGCCGAATCTCTCTCTCTCCGTATCCGAACCAAACGACGAGCAATTCCGACCGATTCTTGTGCTAATCGGACTCTAATTTTCCCCTATAAAACCCGCACAAGCTCCACCGTGTTTTTCCCTTTTTTCGCCGAGTCAAATAGAGCCCTAAATCGTTCTTTGTCCTTTTCACCGCATTGCCGCTATCGTCCGTGGACTCGGTCCATGGTGGGCCGAGCCGCGCGTACTTGTGTTAAGCGTCTTGACGTCGGCGCTAATGTCAACCCTAGCCAACGTCATTGCGACGTTAGCGCCGATGTCGGCACCGTGCTCATCGCCGACGTTAGCATTGCACGATGCGGCGTCGCCCCCACCAGCCGGCGCGCCTTGCTTGCGTCGGCAGAGACTTAATTGCGCAATAAATTAATTTAGGCTTTTTTGTTCAGTTTAAATCACAATTAAACTTCTAAAATTTATATCTTTTTAATCCGAGCTTCGTTTTAGTTCATTCAAATTTCATTAAATCCAGAAAAATGTCAAGAATCCATTAAAAATAATTTCTTGTATTGTTTCAGTAGACTTTTAGCATGTTTTGTTGAGTGCTTTTGTTTGTCGTGTAGATTCTGATAATTCCGGCGATCCCGTTTACTTCGAAGTAGTCACCGAAGTTTCCCAATCTTTAGAGCAAGGCAAGTCATGCTTTACATTGATCATATTATACCTATTTTATTTAAATATCTCAATTTTTCTCAAATACTGTATATATTTTAGAATGTCATTTCATGGGATTATTATACCTATTGTACTTAGCCATAGTAATTGATTACCTCCTACCATTGATAACTTGGGTTCAATATGACTAGATGTTGGTTTAGGACATGCTTAGCTTGGCTTAGATCAATTAGATCACTTAAGGGAATCATATTATCTAAATATTACATGGGAGATTATTATACAGATGATGTCATGTATAAGACACTATGCTAATAATAATGAAATATGACAATGGTGGGCTGTGGGTGCAATTGTTTTGGATAGTAGTGCCCATGGCAGTTAAAGACCGGTTCTTGGGAAACCCTAGAAGAATTATCGTGCATACCACAAGCCAGCATGGGTAATGGCTGGATCCGTAGTATAGCTTTCTCTAGCCGACGTACCCTAGTGAGGGTGGGCGTGATGGAGTTGGGTCGGCCCGATTTTAAGGGTTGATCGGCTTTCAGATTCACCACGGCACGCGAGGGGGGTGCCCATTGCCCTGATGGTAGTGGGGGCGAAACCTTGGTGTGGTACGATTGGTTAGAGGGGGTATGCGAATGGTCCTGTCAAAGTCCTTTTTCAGGGTATCATGGTGGTACACCGGCGCGCGGAAACGTGTTGTGGGGCTGTGTCTTGTGGGTACAGTTATATACCTCTGATCAGAGTAAAACTATTCGAGTAGCCGTGCCCACAGTTATGGGCGATCAACCAGATTCACCGTGATTAGTTGCATTTAAATAGTAATATGACTAATGAAACTTGACTAGTATAGATGGATGGTTGGGCCTATTGCAACATGGGTTTAACGTTGGACAGTGTTTATTTAATATTGCTTAATTATTATTACTATTTACTGCTTTCAACTATTATTATTTTCGAAATGTTGTTTATGCAAATGAGACCCTATTCCTTCCTTGTGAATCATCCTACATCATACCTTCTCTCCCGGTATGACTTGTTGAGTACAGTGGGTAATACTCAGTCTTGCTTAATTTTCCCCACCAGAGCCAGAGGTTGAAACAGAGAAAAGTTTCGACGAGGATTAGGCTTGCGTCCATCGTCAAGGTTGCCTATGGTATGTTGGAGTCCCGTCGCAAGAGTAGAGTCTCAGTTTTAGTTAGTTTTTTCTTTTCCGCTGCATTTATGTAATCTTTTATATTGTTTCTAAGACGTGAACTCTGTAATATCAATAATTATAGATTTGTGTACCTCGGTTGATTCCTGGACGAGGGTTGAATGCACAAATTAGCTGCGGAAATTTTGGCTTTAATTTTTGGGCGTGACAATTTTCTCTTGCATGTCACCGTCGGCCGAGTTCCCCAACCCGTCGCCACCAACGCTGGCTGAGTCTCATATGCTGTCGACTCCCTCCCTTCCAAGGCCAGTGGTAGCACCTACTCGGGTCGACGCGCCGCCACTACCGCCACTCCCCAGTGCATCACCGTGGCCAATGGCAGGGTGTGACGGGGTGTTGTTCGACGTGCCGATGATCGTGCTTGACCTCGATGGCCACCCAATGGCACACTCGTTCCATCCTCGGTGGTGGAGAACGCCGCGTTGTGCTCCTTCCTCGCCAACTGCTCCAAGCCTCTGCCCCTAGTGCTACTCCCACTGCCGCCGCCGGTCGCTGCGCCCCTGGTGGTAGTACCAAAGCGCAGCAAGAAGATTGTTGTCAAGCTCGTGCTTGCCAGACCATGTCACACAGTCACGCGCGTGCAGCAGAACCTAATGCACAAGCTAGGGGTGGCGCCTAAGGAGGGTCCAGTCTTGGCTGAGGCTTTTGCAGCCTACAACGCCCTCTTCACCCAGCCCATCTTGTAGGGCCACATCATCGTGCTTTCTTCACTCTTCTCCAGCTCCCTGCCACCGGCCCAGGCTGCTAGGACGTTGTTTGCGTGTGGATGATTGATCTCGCCTCCCCTCTACCCTATGTGCGGTTCCTCCTCTATGGGATCATGCAATGAGAATGTTTTGGTGTGGAATGTGCGGGGACTGAACTCACGTGCTCGCCGAGATGCTGTCTGAGATAAGCGTGTGTCTCTTCTCTGCCTAGAGGAGACCAAAACGGATGTAATCTCGCGTCGAATAATTCTAGAAATGCTAGGCCTGGACATTGTTTACTCCTTCTTGCCTGCAATTGGTCGGAGTGGGGGTGTGTTGCTTGCTTGGCGGACCGCCATTTGGTCTATCTCGGGCGTTCACCATGTTGATTTCTCTATAACAGTGTTGGTTTGGCACCACTCTGACGGTCTCCCCAGTGGCTCTCCATGTTCTATGGACCATAGGAGGAGGTGGAGAAGCTTCAGTTTCTAGACGAGCTTCAGTCGTTGTGCTCTTCTCGCACGAGACCATGGGTTGTCGTCGAAGATTTCAACTTAATTACTAAGGCCCAAGACAAGAATAACCTAAACCTTAAACGACGCATGATGGGCCGCTTCCGTTGGCTGATTGACGAGTTTGACCTTCGGGAATTACCGCTTCATGGGCGTCACTTTACTTGGAGCAACGAGTGTGATTCTCCTACACTCATCAAACTCGATCGTGTCTTCTTTTCTACAAAATGAGAGGAGCTTTTCCCTTCTTGTCTCCTCCAAGCGGCCTCCTCTGTTGCCTCCGATCACTATGCTCTTCTTCTTCACTCTTGTATCTCCTCACCGAAAGCACATCACTTTCGTTTTGAGGCCAAAAATGGATTCAATTTGGGTTTCAGTTGAGCACCTACTATCAAAACATCCTACCTCTACTGCTCTGTAGAGTTCTTCAAGTCAGTGAAAAGATGAGAGAGCCATCCATTGGTAAGCTGTAGTTGTCGTAATGACACATTCAGCTAGAGAACCGGTTAGGTGGACTTGAGATCCAAAGAACAAAACACTGGTGCATCTCTAGCCATGTCGCTGTTACATAGCCGACAAGCAGAGGACCTCCATACTCAAATTTGATCAATCAACATTAGAAAGTAAAGTTCATCAAGAGTTCAACAGTGCATATTCTGTAAAAATACACAAACTGATAGATAAATAACTTTGGCTTGTATATTTAATTCAACACCACATATTCTGTACAAACGGCAGTGAACCATACAATTGATCTTAAATTAGTTACAAGTTGCTAAAGAATATGGGTTAACTGATACCTACATCCAGCAAGCATGAATATATTACTTACATGACACACCCAAGAAGACGAATTATAGGTGGAAAGAGATCATATCATATACCTCAAAAAGAATTCTCAATTAGCCACGAGCAGATCGTCCACTGGAAACAAAAAAGTGCGAAGAGATCTGATCACATACGTCAAGAAAAAAAATGTAAACTTCAAGATAAGACAAATAAGCAGCAACACGGAGATGCTCAATCTCAAATTACCCTAAGCATTTTGCATGTCCATGCAGGAGGATCCATAAATTGTGCTAAAATATATTCCTTGTTTGTTGTGTAAATAAATATATCCATGAATAAACCATTAGTTTATAGTCTTTCAGGCTTTAACATGCGAAATACTTGAGGCTATAGTCTTGATCATGTTAGAAAATTGCTCCTTAGGACATATGTCCTTTAGACTCTCAATCATCTTCACCTCTTTTTCTTCCTTCAAGATCTCTGAATCTGTTCAAAAGAACAGTAACCAAGCAAATTCACAGGAGATGGAATTTTCTATATGATATGGTTGACAACCAACCTATGAGTTACAAGTCATGTTTCAACCTACATATATATCAGAACTCTTGATACATATGTGACCGATGGCTGTGCAGCTACATGACAATAGAAATAATACAATCTAATATATAAATAATTCATTTTTACCCGCTGCAAGACTTCCAATGAAGGAAAAGCAGACAAATATGTAAGTATCCATACATTATACATTTTAAAGGGAGAAAATATCACAAGAGTAGAATTACATCATTTATGTTCCCACATCTAAAGCAATAGATTACCACTTTGTTTTTTTAAATGAACACAACTTCTATTATACTACTTCAATTGATACAATACAGAATACTGATACAAGATTCAAGTTCTAATACTTTATTAACAAAGCAAAATAATAAGGAAACCGGGATTTTTTCATATCATGTCTAATTGTTATACAGGAGAACTTTGTATTGACCATTGTCTGCTCTATCTATTAAACATCATTTAATTTGTCGAAAGAAAATAAAAATATTTTAGAGAAAAGTTGAATAGACAAACCAAGAAGTGAGTTGCAGCCAAGAATTTTTGTTTTGCTCCCATGTGCCAATGCTCAATGCATCCGATTAGAATATTAATATCCTTATAGTTTCTCACCATGGTTGAAGATCCAAAAGTTCAACCTTAAAAATGTTGATCCAAAAGAAATTTTAGACTGATATAGCAATCAATTATTGGCAGATGCATGTTATAAGATTTTATCTGTTCAGATTCCTAATTGCTCTAGCTCTAAAGATTCAATTATTAATTTTTCTACACAAACAGGTCATGCAAAAGCTTTCAGGGTTAAAAGAACAGAACAGAAACTACACAAGTACTCACAATTAGAGTTCAGTTCTTCGGTAATCTATCTCCATGAGTCAGTCTGATTGCACTTTACAATGGTTTTGCAGCCCAAACACTCTGCAATGATGAGAAATTTGATCACTTGTATACATTATGATATAGTTATTTTACTTAATAAAGTCAGCCATTCATCTCAAATTTCATGCACTTTCACAGCTATTACCAAGCAACTTGACAGCCCTTCCGAGATAGATGCTTGGCTGCTTGCAACCTGCAATCTATGATAAACATCAGAAAATGGGATTGCAGTTTGTCATTTCAAAGTTCACACATATAGTATATACTCCCTCCATCCATCTTTGATCAGCATATAAGTTTTTTCACCAAGACAAAGGATGACATATACATATACATATACATGAATAACTCTATTATGATACTTCTTGTCATGTGGGGCCGCATGTATACCAGGCGCTGGTGAACCCGTGACTATGGCGCGCCACAGAGCGCGCGGCCAGCGCAACAGCCGCGCAAGAGGAGGCCACCGCAAGTGGCTAGAAAGGAAAGCGAGATAGTTTTCTTCGTTTATTAGTTTCTTTCCTTTACCCTTTAAGTTAGGAAAGATTAGTTTCCTTTGTTATCTCTTTAAGTTAGGAAAGAGTATTTTCAGGAATAATTTGTTACCTAGTTTGACTCGGCCGAATGGCCTATTTATTTTGTACGCAAGCAATCAAATATACAAACAAGAATTATTATCTCTCTTCCTTCTTCCATCTCTAACAAGCCTACGGCTGAGGGGCAAAACCTCGTTGGAAAAGACGGAGCGCGACTACAAACTATGTAGTTGTGGTCTAGCTACCCGAGGGCTCGACGCCCTTGACAACCTGGTATCATGTTCCCGACGATCCTCGTCATCACGCTCCACCTTGTCGCCCCCTTCGCCGACCGCCACGCCACCCCCTCCCGCGTCCCCCTTCCCGCCGTCATGGGGGATCGCACCGATCTCTAGGCCGTCGTGGAGGCCCTGGCCGCCGTCGTCCAGATGCTCCAAGCCACCGCGGAAGCCAATGCCAAGGCGATTCAAGCCCTGTCCGACGACCGATCCTCGTCCTTGAGCAACTTGCAGTCCTCCGGCGAGCACCATAATGATCGGTCGCCGCGGTCCCATAAGATGGATTTTCCGCACTACGACGGAAAGTCCGACCCTTTGATTTTCATTAACCGCTGTGAATCGTTTTTCCATCAATAGCGCATTATGGAGGAGGAGAAGGTGTGGATGGCCTCCTAAAACCTCACCGACGGTGCCCAGTTATGGTATTACCAGGTCCAACAGGACGTCGGGACTCTCTCCGGTGCCACTTCACGAGCTTCTACACTGCGTTATGGGCCCCCTCGTTCCAATCCACTCGGCAAGCGGCGGCGTGTTACCATACGGGGCTATGGAGGAGTACCAAGACAGGTTTCGAGCCTGCGCCGCACCCTGGACGAGGCGCAACGCGTCCAGATATTCACGGCCGGCCTCCTTTCGCCGCTCAGTGATGACATGAAGATCCACAACCCCCAGTGACTGGCGGCAACCATGAGTCTCGCCCGCAAGCTCGAGCTCCGAAACAGCTACATCGCGCCGTCGGCTCGTGCGCCCGCGTCGGTGCGTGACAGGGCCCTGCTACCGGCGCCCGCGCCTCGCCTTGCCGGCGTCCCCGGCGGACAGACCCGCCCTGACCAACATCACGGTGGACGGACGGCCGGTTCGGCGGCTGACTCAGGCAGAACAGGAGGAACGCCGGCGTTTGGGGCTCTGCTACAACTGCGACGAGAAATTCGGTCGCGGACATAATCGCGTCTGCAAGCGGTTATTTCTCCTGGATGGCGTGGAAGAGGAGGACTCCGACCCCGAGTCGGCCACGGAGGCGCGCACGGACACGGAGGACGTCCCCCAGGTCTCCCTCAACGCGATCGCAGGCATCCACTTTAGCGACACCATGCAACTCATCGTCACGCTGGGCACCACCGTCCTCACCGCCCTCCTCGACTCGGGCTCCACCCATAACTTCATCTCCGAAGCGGTCGCAATCTGCTCTGGGTTGCCGATCCAGCGCCGTCCCCGTCTCACGGCAACGGTGGCCAAAGGGGAGCGCGTCTCCTGCCCTGGCGTCCTCCGGCACGCGTCGTTCGCCATTGAGGGTAACCTGTTCCGCGCAGATTTCTTCGTCATGCCGCTCGTAGGCTACTATCTCGTCCTGGGCACCCAGTGGCTCGCCACCCTGGGCCCGGTACTCTGGGACCTCGGCAGTCGCACGATGGCGTTTCATCGGCAGGGCCACGAAGTTCGCTGGACGGGCGTGGCGACAACCGGCGCGACCCACCTCCACACCACGTCGGCCAACACGTCCCTACTGGACAAGCTGCTCACGTCTTTCGGGGACCTCTTCGTCGAGCCGACCGGACTACCACCCAAGCGTGCCCACGACCACGCCATCCTCCTCCAGCCCAACGCGGCGCCGGTGGCCGTGCGCCCCTATCGCTGCCCGATGGTCCACAAGGACGAGCTTGAGCGGCAGTGCACCGTCATGATCGTGCAAGGCATCGTCCGTCGCAGTGACTCGGTGTTTTCCTCGCCGGTTCTCCTCGTCAAGAAGGCTGATGGGTCGTGGCGGTTCTGCGTCGACTACAGGGCGCTGAATGCCCTCATCGTCAAGGATGCTTTTCCCATCCCCGTCGTCGACGAGCTCCTCGACGAGCTTCATGGCGCGTGTTTCTTCACCAAGCTCGATCTGTGGTCCGGGTACCACCAGGTGCGGATGCGACCGGAGGACGTCCACAAAACCGCCTTCCGCACCCACAACGACCTCTACGAGTTCCTGGTGATGCCGTTCGGGTTGTGCAACGCCCCGGCGACGTTCTTGGCCCTCATGAATGATGTGCTCTGGCCGTTCCTTCGTCAGTTCGTCCTTGTCTTTTTTGATGACATTCTCATATATAGCGCGACTTGGGCAGACCACCTGCGACACCTCCGAGTCGTCCTCTCCAAGTTGTGGCGGCACCAGCTTTTCGTCAAGCGCGCCTAGTACGCCTTCAGCTCCACCTCAGTCGCATACCTCGGCCACGTCATATCGGCGGCAGGCGTCGCCATGGACCCGGCCAAGGTGCGGGCCATCCATGAGTGGCCGACCCCTCACTCGGCACGGGCGGTGCGCGGCTTCCTTGGCTTGGCGGGCTACTACCGCAAGTTCGTTCACAACTATGGCACCATCGCCACCCCGCTGATAGCCCTCCTCAAAAAGGATGGCTTCTCCTGGTCCCCGGAGACGGTTGCGGCGTTCGACGCCCTCAAGTCCACGGTCACCTCGGCCCCGGTGCTCGCCATGCCGGACTTCACGAAACCCTTCATCGTCGAATGCGACGCCTCCACCCACGGGTTTGGCGCGGTGCTGGTCCAGGAGGGCCACCCGGTGGCGTTCTTCACTCGTCCAATCGCTCCCCATCACCGTGCTCTCGCTGCCTACGAGCGGGAGTTGATCAGGCTGGTCCACGCCGTACGGCATTGACAGCCGTACCTGTGGGGTCATCGGTTCATCGTCATGACGGACCACTACAGCCTCAGATATTTGCTCGACCAGCGGCTCGCCACCATCCCTCAACACCACTGGGTGGGCAAGTTGCTGGGCTTCGACTTCCGCTGTGGAATACAAGCCGGGCGCCGCGAATGCCGTGGCGGACGCCCTGTCACGCCACGACACCGAGGAGGGCGCCATCCTCGCGTTGTCGGCCCCGCCGACTTCGTCGGCGCCCTCACAAGCACGGGACACGGACCCACCATCATCACCATCCGCGACAAAGTCCGTGCCAACACGCGTGAGGCGCCATGGTCCCTCGTCGACGACATGCTCCAGTATGGCGGGCGGCTGTACATTCCTCCATCCTCTCCCCTGGTGCAGGAGATCCTGGCGGCCACGCACGAGGACGACCACAAAGGGGTTCATCGCACGATGCATCGCCTATGGCGCGATTTTCACATCCCCAACATGAAGCAGCTGGTACAGGACTACGTGCGTGCCTGCGAGGTGTGCCAGCGCTACAAGTCCGAGCACTTGCATCCGGCCGGTCTTCTGCTTCCCCCGCCGGTTCCACAAGGCGTGTGTAGGGACATCGCCCTCGACTTCGTCGAAGCACTGCCTCGCGTGCATGGCAAGTCCGTCATCTTGACTATGGTGGACAGGTTCAGCAAATATTGTCACTTCATCCCCTTGGCCCACCCGTACTCCGTCGAGTCTATCGCCCAAGCCTTCTTCGCTGACATCGTCCGCCTGTACGACGTGTCGCAGTCGATGGTGTCGGACCGCAACCCCATCTTCACCTCGACGTTCTGGCGCGAGTTCATGCGCTTGGTGGGAACCAAGCTCCATATGACAACGGCGTTCCACCCGCAGTCGGATGGTCAATCTGAGGCGGCTAACAGGGTCATCATCATGTACTTGCGCTGTTTAACAGGGGACCGGCCACGACAGTGGCTTCGCTGGCTACCGTGGGCCGAGTACGTCTTCAACACCGCCTACTAGTCATCGCTACGGGACACGTCGTTCCGCGTCGTCTACGGTCGGGATCTGTCCTCTATCTGGTCCTATGAACCAGGGGACACCAGGGTAGCGGCTGTCGCCAAGAGCATGGCAGAGCGAGACGAATTCCTCTCCAACATCCGCTACCGGCTGGAACAGGCACAGGCGATTCACAAGCTGCACTACGACAAGCACCACCGCCACGTTGAGTACCGGGTGGACGATTGGGCTCTCCTCCGGCTCCGACACCGTGCGACATCTTCGTTACCCCAGGCGGTCACCGGCAAGCTCAAGCCCTGCTTCTATGGGCCGTATCGTGTCACCGAGCTGATCAACGACGTGGTTGTCCGCCTCGCCTTGCCTCCCCACGCCCGCCTGTACGATGTCTTCCACATCGGCCTCCTAAAGAAGTACAACGGGCCGCCTCCTGATGTGCCACCTCCTCTGCCACCGGTTCATCACGGCGCTGTGGCTCCCGAACCAGAACGTGCTGTTCGTTTCCGCTTGGCTCGTGGCGTGCGCCAAGTCTTGGTCCAGTGGAAGGGCGAGTCCCTGGCATCGGCAACTTGGGAAGATATCGAGCCGTTATCCGCCAAGTATCCTGCATTTCAGCTCGAGGGCGAGCTAAGTCTCGAGGGGGGAGAGATGTCATGTGGGGCCACACGTATACCAGGTGTCGGTGGGCCCGTGACGTATAGCGCGCCACATAGCGTGCGGCCAGCACAACAGTCGCGCAAGAGGAGGCCACCGCAAGTGGCTAGAAAGGAAAGCGAGATAGTTTCCTTCGTTTATTAGTTTCCTTCCTTTACCCTTTAAGTTAGGAAAGATTAGTTTCCTTTGTTATCTCTTTAAGTTAGGAAAGAGTATTTCCAGGAATAATTTGTTACCTAGTTTGATTCGGCCGGATGGCCTATTTAATCTGTACGCAAGCAATCAAATAGACAAGCAAGAATTATTATCTCTCTTTCTTCTTCCATCTCTAACAAGCCTACGGCTGAGGGGCAAAACCTCGCCGGAGAAGACGGAGCGCAACTACGAACTACGTAGTCATGGTCCAGCTACCCGAGGGCTCAACGTCCTTGACACTTCTAGCTAAGTTTGTGACCAATTGTATTGCCTCTGATTTCTAAAGCATGCAACACAACACTATATCACCCTAAATGGGATTATTGGAACAAAGAATTCAATTTGCCAAAAAGAGAAGAACAGAGACAAATTACTACTACTTCACATTGAAGAAAATTCATGCATGATTAATAAGAAAATCATTCACAATGAATTTAAACTAAAGGAAGCAATGAATTGTCTGATGATGTTGGCGGTCCAGTATTTGTAAGCGCCGTGTTGTGTTGCAGTCGTCAAACTCGTCACACATCATGGGCAGGAGAACAAGACTAAATCCCCAAGCCAACACAATACACGTGAACCCTTTGTAGATCAAGAACCTACTTATAGTGAAAATTGATACTCCTAAAAAAGAAACCATTGTTCAATCTAATGACATAAACAACACATGAATTTTTCATTCGGAGGTAAATTACCATTCATTCCGAGACAACGATCGGCACGGCAGAAGGCATAGTCATCGGCGTGGATAGGCACTGTTGTCCCGCCAGATTCGGCGGCAAGGCTCCCGTCGGCGATGCCCCTCTTCTTCCCAAGACGTCCTCGATTCTCCCTCATCAATTCAGCCCGATCCACGGGAGATAGGAGCCGTAGGTCATCATCGCATTGTACGTCCAAATCCGGTGGCGACAGAGGCGTCGAGGGCTAGCGACGGCATCGAGAGAAGGTGTGAATCGCGAGGATGAGGGCGACGTGCAAAGGCATCAGGGATTCAGCGGCAGGTGGTGCGGGGCGGCCACCAACGGCCAGACACGATGGCGACGGACGTCGGCGGCAAGCGATGCAGTGTGGAGTGGACGGGGGGGTTGGCAGCCGCAGGTGGTTGGGCGCAACCGTGCGAGGGCAACGAGCATCGGCAATAGGCGGTGCGGAATGGAGTGAGGGGTGCAGACTTATGGTGGTGAAGGCAATTGCGGAGAAAAGCTAGCGACTCGTGTGTGGTGTGGGATCAGCGTGTCATGGTCGTGGATGACAGGCAGCGACTCGTGGAGGCAGCAATGGGGGATCGACGAGGCCGTAACAAAGTGGCCAACGTGATCGTGTGACACAACAACGTGGCGGCGGAGGGATGACGACGACCTACCGCATCGAAGAGGAGGAGAAGGGGATGGGAAGCAACTAGGGAGCAACCGAGTAGGGCGCCGGGGATCTAGAAGGGGTTGGGAGCGTGATGCGGTGGGGAAGGAGGAGCGGCAGGGGGCATGAGGGGATGCGCGGGGCAATCTCGGCCGTTGAATTCGGTGATCGAATGGTACATATCCGCGGGTCTGTCTGAGTGAGGATTTAAGACCACTACTACACTTTTTTTAACTAATATAGATATTGACATGTAATTCTTTTGTATGTTCGTAAAAAAACTGTTGATTATATTCATTTTTGACTTTAGTTATCAATAAATTTTGAATTGTCAGATCATTATGTACGCAAGTTTCAAGACTATATTTAGCATGTAACACACTTTGTTAATATAGCATATCTCTATACATTTCTTAAAAAAAAGGACGAACGGTTAAATTTTTTACATAAATAATATCCAGTGATCAAGTATTTGACAACCCAAAGAGTATATACACTACTACCTCATTGTTTTCTCTGATTAACCGTATCAATCTTTCGATTCCAAAAGTTGATCAGCGAAGACCAAAAAAGTGATCGGGGAAAGCTGCGTGGGGATGAAGGATGATATCGAGGTGTAGGGGACAGAGGAGACCACGAGATCGCTTCACCGGCGTGGCCTCACCTCTCTGTCTCTGCTCAACCCAGATTGGCATGGATGGCCATGGAATCGAATGGAATGGATGGAAAAAAAAAACGAAAAAGAAAAAGTGAGCAGCAGCATATGCTCTGCATCTACATGTCTTTCTTCTCTTGTGTGCATGATTGTTCATGAGCTCAACCTCAGAGAAACAAAGGGAATAATCCATGCTCTCATGAGGTGTCAACTGTCTGATCATCGCAAAGATTTTCTTGTTTTCTTCTCTGGCTTTGTGTCTCCCTCCCTATCACTGATCAACTTCTGGAGATGGACTATTATTATATGTAGTAACTCTGAATTTTTAATCTTAGACAGGTTCGCTTTTCTTCACATGCATTAACTAGATTAATTATCTACCAACTTCAACATTTAAACATTTTAGTAATGTGCATCGCAACAGATGAGAATGGAAAGGAAGGAAACATGCTGCTGCGTCCATTCGTGGTCCATGGAAATTTCTCTTTTGGAGGCTGTTCTTCGTTTGCCACGTAAAAGAAGTGCAATCACAGCAACGAGAAAAGGGAAGATAAAGGAAGAATTGTGCCTGAATATAGAGCGTGAAAAAAAATATGCGAGGCACGTAGACGCAGGTTGCAGGCAGGAAGGCATGGATGAAGATTTCAGATTTATGGACCATTTGTGACCAGCAGTGTTGTTGCTTTTGTTTCTATGGTACAACAACAGTTACAACATCAACATTTCTTCAGATTACCCTCACATCATCCTGTACTATCTTGGTTTCATATTAAACTTGTGTGCTAGCAGTTGAGCTGGCGATGCCAACATAATAAAAAAATGCTTTTTTTCCTTTGATATGGCTTCGTTCGTTCTACAAAAATATCCCAAGATTTTCCAGCACACACAAAACGAGACAAGCACATGATTTAATTGTTACAAACTTAAAATTTTGATTTATTTTATATTTTAGAGCAGTTTTTATAAATATTTTTTAAAAAAATATACCGTTTAACAGTTTGAAAAAATCAACATCAACACTGGCATTACCAAAATGAAATAAAACTGGTATACTGTATAGTACCTGTGACTTGTGAATGGCCATGTCAAAATGGGCCAATTGGGCTTTTTTGCCAGATCATAAGGCCTAATACGGCCCACATATTTCACATTACAGATCGTGGCCCAAACATTTCATCCAAGTTGGGCTTCTTCGCAGATGTCAAAATGTGAGATTTATTCTGATGTATTCAGATTTCTGAGGGGGATGCACCGATCGGTTCCGAACTTTCGAAGCCGTCATTTCGCACGGCCCTACGCAGATGTAAAATCATCATTGGATATGATATCCTTCACTCAAGCAGAATTCCCATGATGATTAGCAACAGTTCCATCATGGAGTGTGCTGAACTTCTCTGTCAAATGGTACCATCAGGACAAGAAATTTGAACAAATTTACACCGGGTCATGAACTGGACGTTGATTACTACTAGTAGTATTATTCTTCAGTTTTTTTTTTTGTCGGTGAGCTTCCAATTTCAAGGGATCCACACCATAGCTTCCCAAATCCAATTAAAATTCTGAAGGCGACCATATCCATCGATCATGGGTTGAAATCGTGCAAAGATCTGCCTATCTGTCAATTCTGAAAACTGAATCCACCAAATTAAAAGTTTGGCCGGATAGATCGAGTATTTACACGCACATAGTAGCATCCAACATGCAATGCAACTGCAATCCTGCAAACTCTGCAAGTGGAGAAGAAGCGACAGCTAGCTGAAATGAAATGCCATGTTCTCTGAACTGCCTGATCACCATGACATGGTCTGCATCAGGCAGCAGCAAATAACATGGCACGGATCTAATGGAATTAATCAGGTGCATGCATAGCAAATTAGCAATATAGCATAGCATGCGTGTGCTTGTCATGCAGTTCGGCGATCGAACTAACCAACCAACGCCTGAGCAAGAACAGGGCGACATGGCCACTCGTGGCTCCTGCTGCCTCGCTAGCAATCAATCTGTTCGATCGTCCCCTACCTACGTTGTCTCAGTATATTACGTTTTCTGCATGTAGATCGACATGGATGGACGGACACAAATCAGTGTCCAGCTTTGTCACTACTTTTCGATCATATGTACAGATATCGATCGATTGCATAATTGCATTGTGCGTATGGGTAACTGTTGAGCGATCTATGGATTTGTTTGGGTGCTGTTGTTGCAGTGGATTTGCCGGCAATGCCATGTTGCCATGCCGGCGAGGGCCAGCCGGCCAATTTCTGGCCGCGTTATGCCTGAACCTGTTGCGTGGGGCTAGCTAGCTGCACACCACAGTGATGTTTTTGTGTTGCTCCCTCTCTCTCTCTCTCTCTCTCTCTCTCTCTCTGGGGTTGCGACTGATGCCTGGCGACTGTATCAATTATGGAGGAAATCTGCCTCTTGCACGGGCAAGATCTGGTAGCAGAGGTAACTACTGTAGCAGCAATGGCAACGAGCGAGTGAGCCATGGCGTCAGAGATTGCAGCTTACCAAGATTAGGTACTAATCTAAATCAAGGCCCATTTAAAATGACGACAGTAGATTATATTGACTTTATGACAATTATTTAATCTCGCAGACGAATAAATTGAATATTGAAAGGTTAAAATAAAGATTTTTTTAAAGAAACTGCTATTTAATAGCTTATGAAACGTGTCCACGATAATATAGTTTACTTGGTTATCAAATCCAACGAAAGTAACAGGAGGCCATAAGCCCTCTACCCTGCTGGAGAGTGAGGGGAAAGAAGAGAAGGGAAAGAAGAGCATAGGCTGAAGAAGAAAGAAAAAGATGAGTCTTCCTCTATTGTTTTTGATCCGCCTCTGTTCTATAACCTTAAAAAAGAGGCCTAATCAACTATCTTTCGGTTTAGCGTCGCTACTCTATGACTTAATCACAATAATCTGAATCACTGATCTTATTTGATTGAAGGGTTTGAATTTATTTAACTAGCGATAGTATAAGTGTGGAGGGATATTATTGTAAAAAAATATGAAAAATATAATTATCATTTAGCAGTGACAAAAGATCTTCTTCCTTTTTCTTTTTTTTTCAATACACGATGAGATACCAATATAAAAAAAGTTGTCTTTAATTACTATATTAATTTATTTTTAATAACAAATGTTTTATATCATTTTTATTAATAATATAACATCGGGGCATCACACTAATATAATCATAGTGTATTACGACCTTTTTCCATGCGAATGACGGCATCAGATTGTATTTTACCGGCAAATAATTTGGGGTTTTGGCGTGTTACGTGGACCACCAAATCCACTCTCACCGAGTCACTGTCGCTGCTGCAATGCACCGGTTGGGCAGGAAGGAATTTTCTTGCATGATCAGGCTGGCTTTTGTCAGCTGTCGCGTGTACCGACAAGGCACGTAGCTGATCAGCAGCAGTGCACACTGCTGTCACTGCACACACAACACACACACACAACAATGGCCAGTTTCTGGATGGTGAGCTCGATCGTGTTTGTGTCGATCGGCACGGACAACGTCGCGTGTACCAGCCAGCGATTAAAGAATATGAAAAAAGGTGCACAGTTGTGTGTGTCCCATGCATGTTCTGGTGAGGAAAAGGCACCAACACGTACAGTGCTGCCTCACGTTTTCTTCCGATACCAACTTTTTTTTTGCTGTAGCAACTGTGCCAGAATAAATATAGACAATAATCTGGGCAGTTAAATTAACAAAAAGAATAAAATCGAGATGAAAGTTTTTAAATTTCCTTTTTTTAACTACATGTTCTCTGCTTTCCGTAACTAAGTTTTACTATTAGAAAGAAATTGAAAAACAAAATCACTACTTTTATATTGTAGAGCACTAGTACTACTCGAAAATTTCCAATCAACTGTCACTTCGCGCGGATTTTATAGCTTTAGCTTGCAGATGCGGTAGATCATGCGAACGATTGATCTGATTGGTCATTTGCGCTGTTAATACCTGCCCCACTCATTAGTCACTGGAACAGAGGCAAACTATTCCTGCTCGTGTTCTTCAAACCTTTTGAAGTATAGTCCGAGAGGTGTCATCAGAAAGTTTATTTTCTTAAAAAAAAGTTATTGGGACGGTTTCTTTTTAAAATTGTAATTAAAAAAATGTCTATAAAATCCAGAAGGGGGATATTGGCATCTTGAAGTTGAATGAATGCATGCAGTGTTCTCTACAGTCCTGTTTGAAAGAGTAGCCGCAAATTCTGAGAAGTATCTGGTTTCTGATTTTTAGATTTTATATCTTTCGATTATCAGAATATAGATAAAAAGAATCTTCTCAAACATAGCACTGAAAACCTGAGTTCTCTTCGAGTACTCTAAGGGATGACTGCTTTGAAGTTAGGACTAAGGCTGCGTTCTAATTAGTAGTTTGAAACGGCTAATTAGTCTTACCTAAAAACATAATTAACATATCATTAATTAAATATTAATATATAAAAAATTGATAAATAAAATTATTAAATTTTTAAATAAATTTTATGTTATATATAAAAAATTTTATATGGAATATATTATATTATTTTGTATTTTAAAAAGCGTGTTAAGGTTCGTCTAGTTGAGAAGATCACAGCCTAAAGATGATAAGGGGCTCCCACTTTGTACAGGAAGGACAACCTTTTTTGTGGGGGCAGTGGAAAGTGAGATTATCTGTTGATGTTATGCCAACCTAGCTAACACACACCATCAACCAAAGCTTGATTAATTAGCCAGCAATGGCCCATCTCCATCCACATATATATCTTCCATTAACTGTTCTACCATTTCCCTTTGTGCCGATCCATAGGTGCGTCGACAGATCGCCCCCACAAACAGGTCATGCTGGCCTCTCATGTGCACATTCAAGAACTTCGGAGAAAAGAAATTAATGGATCGAAAAACTAGGGACGGCACCTATCTAAGCTAGTTGCATTCCTTATTTAATTACTTATTTCATTCTAAAATATAACCATTTATAAGATTAAAAATCATACTACCACAATATAAAAAAATTCTTAGGCATTAATTAATTCTAATACATAGAAATTAATAAATCTTTAGCCAATTAGGTGCTTGAGAGAGAAATTTAACCAATTCAAAATTCGAAATTTGATTAAATGAAAACTTTTTTAAGCATATGCAACATCTGTCCAATATCATCTAAAATCTCTATTTTTAAACGAAATTTATCTTTCAATAGATTGCCTACCTCATTCAAAAAAATTTGGTTCTCTTTCTCATCATTTTCATTCTTCACAAATAGATAACCGAGTCGGCGTCTAATATCGGTTTCGCGCCATTGTTGTTCTTCCGCGCGCGTGTTTTTGGTATCGTGCGCCTAACCCGCTCGTCCCCCCGTCTCCTCTACCACCGCCACCCTCCTCGGCCCCTCCTTGCGCACGGCCGCCGCATCCTCTACCGCCTCAGCCTCTTTCCGTTGACACCGCCGAAATCAGACCCAAAACAATTTTGAATTTATAGGAAACCAAATTTTAAGAATTCTGTTGGATAAGAGATGTTCTATTGAGAATTAATTTTTTTAGAATGACTAAAAATATAATTATTGAACATTTATTTAGGCATTATGTTGTATGTGTTCTTAACCTTAGCATATATACTAGACAACCAAAAATACTTACATGGAGTACGAGATAAGTACACTGTTCAATACTACACGGTTAATGATAAAAAACATTGTTTTTATATATTATCATTGGCAGAGTATAATTAACACTCTATGTCTCTATGTAGTGATTGGTTGCATGATTGGCAGAGCATGCATGCTTGATGATATATATATATATATAATCTATATCTATATCTATAATTTATATTATAACTATTTATAAAGCAAATCTTGTTTCTATCCGAATTTTCGTCCACCCGACTATTTTGCAGAAAATTCTTTGAGTGTTGATAAAATTAACCCGCAGTCTCAATGCTGAAAAGAAAGGGAGAGCTTGATAAAAACCTCCTGCCCCATCCCTTCCTGCGCCGCTCCCTCCCGTCCCCATCTGCGCCGTGCCCCGCGTCGCGCCTGCGCCCCTTCCTCTCATCGCTACTCGGAGCTCCCGCACTACGCCTACGTCCCTCCCTCCCGTCCTCATCCGCGTCGCGCCCCGACTTCAACCGTTGTAACGCACAGACACAATTGCGAGTATATATATATATATATATATATATATATATATATGTGATTAACTAATTAGCCCGTGGTTTGGGACTGAGTGCATTAAATTGGAGTTAAGTCGCATTTTTGCAGCAGCTAGATCGATCACACTTGGATGCGTGATGCATGGTATCTCTTTCGGCATCGTCCTATCTGGACGGTGGTGCACACCGCGTGCAATTGCCGTCTGACCGAACCGATTTTAGATGGGTGGTCTCGATTTAAAGTCTCGTATTTAATTTTTATATGTTCATAATTTCTTAAAATATATTTGAAGTGATATCTTTTTTCAAATATCGTTATTTCTTTTCCGATGACGATTTCTGGCCCATTTTTTCGTTGTCTCCAACGTGAGCTCAGCTAATCTGATACCGACCTGTGCTGCATGGTCGGTTCGTTGGTCCGCAAATTCTAGTGTAAATTTATCGCGTGTGCTCTGATCAGCTTCGTTTTCTCTGCAATATAACTGTTATATAGTACAATACGTAGTAATCGCCATTGTGATAATGATGGATGCTACAGTACCTTTTAAACTTTTTAAAATTTGGCAATATTAAAATTTTGATAAATTGATAACATGGTTAAGTTTTAATAGAATAAACTTAATATAATTTTATCAAATGTTATCAATATTGATAACAAACTGAATATAATTATATAATTATTAATTTATCAAATAAAGATATAGTTTAAAATTGTTTAAAATGATATCAGTTTAACTCTCGAATTAGGCAACCGTACGTCAGGATGCATGCACGCACCACGTAAATGTACGTACGTAGCCAAATTAAGGAGGAGACCACAAGAAAAGAGAAGTCCAGAAAGAGATTTGCAATTCTTTTGGTAATTAATTACTAGTAGTACTCCAGTAGCAAGAACAAAATGACGTGTAAATACCGCGATCAATGCTTAACAGTGAGCACACGAGTGGTTGGTTGGGTTTGGGTGGGGGCAGTGCAGCCGTACCCTCCACTGCAGGACGCTGCAGGTGGGCCCCACGAGGGGGAGTGCTCTGCCGTTCCGTTAGGGGAAGGCATCTCGGCGTCCGGTCCTCATCACTTCGTCATACCGGTACATTTACCGCAGCATGCTGCCTAAGCCGTCACGCCCCGTCACGGCATCATCCAGTAACGGTGTTGCAGCAGCAGGCCAGCCAGGTAGCCAGACAGGAGTATACGGAGAAACGGTACTACGTGAGTGGCTGAGGTTTTTCAAGCTTCTAACTTGGGCCGTGTTCGATTTGGTCTTTATAAGCTATCGATAAGATAAATCGGTGATTCTTTATGAGAGAAAAATAGATAAGTCTTTGGTAAACGGTGGCGTAGCTAGGATTTTAGATTTAGGTGGTCCAACACGGGTTTACCGATTTCGTGTACCTGTATCGTGCTGCCCTCCACGGTAGCACGGTTTTTGCGAAAAACCGTGAAGAGTAAACAGTTGTTTTTGCGACGTTTTGTCGTACCATAGTTTTCGTCTAAACCGCACGAAAACCGCGCCAAAACCGCGAAAACCACGAAAACCACAATTTAAATTTGAATCAAATTTAAATCCGTGTTATGCAGTGGTTTTTGCTCAAACCGCGTCACATACGCGGTTTTCACGACAAAACGCGAATTTTATGTTTTGTGATAAAATGAATTTTTTTCAATTTTTTTGAATTCGCACAAAATTATTCAAACGAAACCACGAAAATGTCGTGTCGCACCATCACGGTACACGAAAAAACATGACGGTTTTCGCGGTTTTCAAAATCCTGGTCCAACATACATATTTTTTAAAAATATCATAAATATAACAAAATAATAAAATTATATATATACATATATATATATATATACCTATATATATGTATATAGGGTAGTTTTTTGGTGGTCCGGGGACCACCCCTAGCTCCGCCACTGCTGGTAAGACAAGCCAACAGGGCCTAATTCTTAGATTTTATGACTATAGGTTGTTAAAATCTTGATGATAATTTAGATTGTTTAAGGAGTTAGGGTGTGTTGGAGAAGGTAAATTGAGTTGGATTTTTCACCGCACGCGTATAATTAATTAAACATTAACTACTATAAATTTTATATCTTTTCTAAAACCTTTATGTTTAAAAAAGTTTCATATAAAATGCATCGCTTACCATCGATAAATGTACTAACGAAAAACAAAAAAGTTGTTGTTTCGAGTTATTGAAAAGAACTAAGCCTTAGAGATACTGAAAATAATTTTATTCTCAAATTGGGCAATAGTGTTGAGAGAGCTATAACTTTTCAAAACATAGTATAAACGTAGACGTTTACGATGCGCGTATACTCACTCCTATAAACGTTCATACACATATCTTATCTCTATAAACACAGTGAAAATCTTGAAAAGCTTAGTTCACTTAGTAACTTTTTTTAAAAAAAAATTACAGCAATTGAATTTTACAATACAGTAAGGTGAGAATTTAAAATGTTTGGAGGAGCTACCGGCTACTCTTCAAACTAAAGATGACCACGGGTAAAATCCACGTGGATACCTGTATTTCAAACTCATACCCGCGAGATTATTTTTGTGTATGCACTCGTGCCCGCTCCACGTGTAGCAACATCCGCCCGCGCCCGCTATTCTTGAGCAAAACATGCCGGACATGTCCACATACCCGTCAAAAGTATAAATAGATTACAATTAACAGAAGTATGTGACAACTACTACATATATACATGTCAAAATATATACACATAATGACATAAGTATAAATAGATCACACATTCACATACTGAAACCAATCGTGACTCACGAACATGTGGTTCAAGTACTCAAAGCCGTGAGGGGAGGCCGGCGTCTACGCTCGTCGGCGTGAGGGGAGGCTTGGCGACGGCGGCTACGAGGTGGGGGAGCGGCGCGCCGGCAGGGGGCCAAGGACGACTGCGGACTGCGGGGTGGGGATGGAGAATTGGAAACCCTAAATTGAGCTTATATACTTCTTCTTTCGTGGTCCCACATGTCAGTGTGGGTATACAGGTTTGCGGGTGTGAGCGTACTTAATTTTTACCTGTATACAAATGCCCGTTGGGCACAATCATATGCTCACGTCCGTATCGACGAGCACAGGTTCGCACCCATATCCACGTCCATCAGATCGGTTGCCCGTAGATAAGTAAGTTTTTTCTGACCGTTGCCATCTTTACTCCAACAACAGAGTGAGAAAAAAAAAGTGACTAACAGGATAACTCCACGGCGCAAAGCTACACACACGTACGCACACGCGCACAGGTAGATAACACCAACGGCAAAGCAGAGGAGACGAGACGGACCCGACGCGAACCGAATCATCACCACTCACCGGCCCCAACGAGAGACCAGAGCCAAAAGCCGACGCTAAAAAGGATAAATTAATTTTCTATTTCATTTTAAATACACGCAAATTTAGAAAAAGCATCAACCTCTCTCTCTCTCTCTCGCCGCCCCCCTCCTCCGCGTCGCGATCTCTCCCTCTCTCCTCCACTCCCAAACCCCTCCGCCTCCGCCTCGAGCTCGGATCCGATCCCCCCGCAGCGGCCGCCTCCGGGAAACCTCCGGTCCGGCGAGGCTGCGGCCACCGCCTTACGGACGGAGATACTCGCCTTCTGCGGCCGGGCCGTCGGCGAGGCCCCCATTGGCGCTCGCGTCGCCGGCTCGCTGCCCGTGGTGGTGATTGCAGCGGACATCAGGATAGAAGAGGTGTAGAGGGGCTGTGATGGGGTGGCGGCGGCGGTGGCGGCCGCGGGCGCGGGGTTGTTGATGCGGACGCGCCCATGTCGGACGCGTCGTCGGATCTCGCCGGCGGTCGGGCGGGCCCCCCCGTGGAGCGCGACATCGAGCAGGTGCGTGCTGCCAGCTCGCCGCCACTTCCCATTTGCACGACATCTCAGTGAATCGGTTTTCCCGTACTTGTTTTTCTTTTTGTTTGTTTTTTTCGGTTTCTCGTGGGGTGCAACTCTGAGGAAGAGAGAGAGAGAGAGAGAGAGAGAGAGAGAGAGAGAGAGGCGGGGAAATAGTACTCCACACCACATGCTTCTGCTTGGGTCTTTGTGCTCATGTGCTGTGCCGAATTGGTTTCTGGCTTCGTCAGTTCGTGCCGGTTGGGCCTTGGGGTGAAATGGTGCCCGAATTCGCGGAGCTAGAAGCTATTTGACCGTGTTACAGTTGGTTTTCTAGTAGAATTGAGCTGGGAGCGACGGCTTGCTTTTGCTCTGTTGAGATTCCGGGAGCCGGAGAAGTGGTTAACTTGATGTCGTCTATCTGGATTCTGGAGTGTAGTAGTATACATTTGAGGTCTAATTGCAGTTTGTCCTTTGTACATTTTGTGGAGTTGGAGCCTGAAGGGAGTTCAGTTTCGAATTAGTCTTGGAGCGCCAGGAGTTCGTGTTGTTTTTCAGTTACAGATGCTTGGCTTGTCGTCTGGGCTGTTGGGCATTTGCTAAATGATTGTCCATTCTGATGTAGTTGGTTAAGTGGACCTGAATTTCGGAAATTCTGATGGGGCTATAATAGGATTTTTATGACCTGTGAACTTTGTTAAGAGACTGGGTGCATATAAAGTCTTAATGCTGCTGTGGATTTAACTCCTGTAGATTTCGAAGGAGATTGTCAGCCAAATGGATAGATGAATGGACTTTTCAGCTGAAATGCCGTTTATTTTGTGTTCTTTTCTGCTACTTTGTATTCCAGTTGAGGTAAAACCTGTTCAACAAAACAAAATGGGAAGTGAGGGTGAAAGCGAGACGGTTTGTCTTCAAGAATGAACCAATGCTGCGACGCGGCATAGAAATTACTCTATTCAGTTCATTATTTTTATAATTAATGAACGAATGCCTATTGTTAGTGGAAGACCACATTTCTCTATTGTTGGATTTGTTATGAAAGCTACTCAACCTTTGAAACATTTATTGACTCTGGTGTTCTATGCCTATATTACTTTCCCTTGTGGCATGGCATTTGAAGGTTGCATTCTCCTGATGATCAGCAGCCTCTTTTGATTAATTCGGCTTTCTGCAGGCTATCACAGCCCTTAAGAAAGGAGCTTACTTATTGAAGTATGGACGTAGAGGAAAACCAAAGTTCTGTCCATTTAGGTTATCCAATGTGAGTTTTTCTTTTCCCACCCATTAACTTGTTTTTCTTTTTCTGAACTTCTGTGTGATTTTCTCACTTTTGAGGTGTCTTTTGTATTCTTTCAGGACGAATCTGTACTGATATGGTTCTCAGGGAAAGAGGAAAAACATCTAAGGTTGAGCCAAGTGTCCAGGATAGTTCCTGGGCAACGGACTGTAAGTTAACACTCCTAAAAATTATCCATAATTCTACAAGGTGATCCTGTTTAACTATGTTTGCCCATTATGACAAACTATTCTGATCAACAAACAGAATTTACAAGAGAACTTTGATATTTATATTGGCTTGCTGTTTATGTTTCCTTCAGCTTCTTGCATCATCCTTTTGTTTTCTCTGTGGTAAACTGATCTACGGCAAACTTTACTAGTGTGTGCGAGTTCTTACTTGTTTAGGTTTCTATAATATATTTTTTCTTGAAAGAAGTTTCTATACTATATTGGCACTAAACCTAGTATCATTAAGTGGAATAAAGAATCCAGTCTATAATTGGTTCAAATCACTGGTAGCCTAAATTTGTATTTGAATAAATTGGTTCATTGTCTAATCCTATGTGAATATAAAACTGTCACTCATTCTGACCAATCTATTGAGGAAGCTATTAGCATCACTCCAAACTGTCATGTGATGGTTTGACCATATGATTGCCTCCCATTTTTAATGGAATGTTCTCATGATTTTCGTTACAAGTATTTCTAATGTGATGTTGGGGCACACAACTTACTGACTTGAAATCATTTTTTGGGATAAATCTAGGCAATTTTTCAGAGGTATCCACGACCTGAGAAGGAATGCCAGTCGTTTTCTCTGATTTCACATGATAGATCATTGGACGTCGTAAGTCCTTCATGGTTCACATTTCATGTTTATCTTTGTTGATCTCTTTCTAACTTTGATGTAACCTGCATTACTTTCTTTTACTTTTGACTTGTACGAAGTGTCTTATTTACATGGAAATGTGTTTTTCTCAATCATTTCAGACATGTAAAGATAAAGACGAGGCGGAAGTGTGGTTTGCTGGGCTGAAAACACTGATTTCACGTAGCCATCAAAGAAAATGGAGAACAGAATCGAGAAGTGATATCATATCCTCTGGTGCAACTAGTCCAAGGACTTATACACGACGGAGTTCTCCATTGAGTTCTCCCTTCAGCAGCAATGAAAGTATCCACAAGGTATTTGCTATCCATGTCTGGAATACTTGAATATGAATGATCTACTCCTGTACTCCATCATCTTTCCATTTTGCTCATGTCTCTTATCTCATGTTCGAAATCACGCCAACATCTGTCGGTGGTCTTGAGTGCTCTACCTGTAGTATTATAGTTTAAGCTAAATAATATGTCACACGTGGTCTATTATTGTTATGTATGTTTTCAATTCATTGACATGAGTAATAGTTAAACATAAAGGAGTTTACAAATTTTTGTATGACCTTTCCTTCTCGTCGTCTTGCATCATATGTTATTCCAGTTGATGTAACAATATTTTCAGCACCATTTTATAAAATGAGTTCTGACAGTTGTTTTACATCAGGATGGCAGTGACCATTACCGAATCCGTAGTCCATTTGGGAGTCCACCAAAGAATGCACTGGATAAGGCCTTTTCTGACGTTGTGTTATATGCAGTTCCTCCCAAGGGCTTCTTCCCATCAGATTCTAATGCCGGATCAGTCCACTCTATGTCGTCTGGACACTCAGATAACACAAATGGGCACCCAAGAGGCATCCCAATGGATGCTTTTCGGGTCAGTTATTCAAGTGCTATTAGTTCGTCAAGTCATGGTTCAGGTCATGATGATGGGGATGCTTTAGGTGATGTTTTCATATGGGGAGAAGGAACTGGGGAAGGAATTCTTGGTGGTGGTAGTTCAAGGGTTGGAAGCTCTTCTAGTGCAAAGATGGATTATCTTGTACCAAAACCATTAGAGTTTGCTGTGCGACTTGATGTGCAGAACATATCTTGTGGAGGAAGGCATGCTGCATTGGTCACTAAACAAGGAGAGATCTACTCTTGGGGTGAGGAATCAGGTGGACGGCTTGGGCATGGTGTAGATTGTGACGTGGCACAACCAAAACTCATTGATTCTCTTGCTCACATGAACATAGAGCTGGTAGCATGCGGTGAATACCATACCTGTGCTGTTACACTATCTGGAGATCTGTATACATGGGGGGATGGCACCTTCAAATTTGGGCTTTTGGGTCATGGAAATGATGTCAGTCACTGGGTACCAAAAAGGGTTGATGGGCCATTAGAGGGTATACATGTATCATCAATTTCCTGTGGCCCTTGGCATACTGCCCTAGTAACTTCTGCTGGCCAGCTGTTCACATTTGGGGATGGATCTTTTGGTGTTCTAGGGCATGGAGATCGTGCAAGTCTTTCAGTCCCCAGGGAAGTAGAATCCTTAAAAGGTCTACGGACTGTTCGGGCAGCTTGTGGTGTTTGGCACACTGCTGCTGTTGTAGAAGTCATGGTTGGGAATTCAAGTTCTAGCAATTGTTCATCTGGCAAAATATTTACTTGGGGTGATGGAGATAAAGGTCGTTTAGGACATGGTGACAAGGAATCAAGACTTGTCCCAACATGTGTGGCTGCTTTGGTGGAGCCCAATTTTTGTCAAGTTGCCTGTGGGCATTGCTTGACAGTGGCTCTTACAACCTCAGGGCATGTATATACAATGGGTAGTGCTGTTTATGGTCAGCTTGGAACTGCACAAGCTGATGGTCTGCTTCCTGTACGTGTTGAAGGGAAGCTGCACAAAAACTTTGTAGAAGAAATTTCTTGTGGTGCTTATCATGTGGCTGTATTGACATCCAGGACTGAGGTGTACACATGGGGTAAAGGTGCAAATGGTCGGTTAGGTCATGGTGATACTGATGATAAGAATACTCCTACATTGGTTGAGGCATTGAAAGATAAGCAAGTCAGAAGTGTTGTGTGCGGAATTAACTTCACTGCAGCAATATGCATTCATAAATGGGTATCTGGAAGTGATCAGTCAATGTGCTCTGGGTGCCGTCAGCCGTTTAACTTGAGGAGAAAACGTCATAATTGCTACAATTGTGCTCTAGTATTTTGTCATTCATGCAGCAGTAAAAAATCTTTGAAGGCTTCATTGGCGCCAAACCCGAACAAACCTTACCGCGTCTGTGATAGTTGCTACAACAAACTCACTAAGGGGCTTGAAACAGACACAAACTCAACTAAGCGAGGCACTGTTGTACAGGGATTCAATGATACTAACAAGGAGGAGCTTGAAACAAGGTCAAATACCCAACTGTCAAGATTGTCTTCAATGGAATCTTTTAAGAACATGGACAGTAGATATTCGAAGAAAAACAAGAAGTTTGAATTTAACAGCACTCGTGTTTCCCCTGTTCCAAATGGCAGTTCACATTGGAGTGGGCTCAATATTTCAAGATCCTTCAATCCTGTATTTGGATCTTCAAAGAAGTTCTTTTCAGCATCTGTTCCTGGATCAAGAATTGTTTCTAGGGCAACATCACCTATCTCAAGAAGAACAAGCCCTCCAAGATCGACAACCCCAACGCCTACTTTGGGTGGTCTAACTTCTCCTAGAGTTATTGCCAATGATGCCAAGCCTACAAATGATAGTCTAAGCCATGAGGTCCTGAATTTGAGGTCCCAGGTAGACATTCTGTTGCATTTTTTTTGTCCACTGTTTTGGTAGCAATTTGATGATTTCTACCTTTTGCTTTTTAGGATTATAGTTGATTTTCTGGATTTCCAGCACGACGAGTCAGCAGTTGATATTAGCTTAGTTGTCGCATAAAGTTGTTGGTTTGTAAAAACTAACAGATAGCATTAGAAAATATTACCACTTTGTATCTGTAAAACGGATGTCTGCACCTCCTTGTGTTCTAACAGTAAGAACATACAGGCTAGTCATTCAACTGTACTCCTAGATATTCTGCTACTATTTTATATGCTCGCACTCTAAGTATATTGTTATTTGACCAAATAGGAACGTTTTGAGCTCTATCTATTGTTTTACCCAAGTCCCTATTGAAAAGTGAGGATCTGATTGCTGATATAGTAAACCTCTCCACTTGCAGGTGGAGAATCTTACTAGGAAGTCTCATCTTCTGGAAGTTGAGTTGGAGAGAACTACGAAACAATTGAAGGAAGCAATTGTAATTGCTGGGGAGGAAACTGCCAAGTGCAAGGCTGCAAAAGAAGTAATCAAATCACTCACGGCACAAGTAAGATTGCATTTTTGTGAACTTGCAGTTTTGTTCCCCTTTGTTGTGCATGAATAAGTAAGAACCAACCTTATATCAAACAATAAGTTACCTAGTTTAGCCTAATTGGTCGGGGGAGTATGTTAGTATGTTTTTCTAATAGATAAAACTTGGAGAAAGCAGTTTGGTACAATGGCAGATCTAATGGTCTCAGCAATTTAGAATACATCAAACGCCACCATATTTCATAATCCAAGTTTCTATTGACATCTATTTATGCCATTCATGCAACATTTTGTGTAATAGTTTCCACTCGTTTTTTTATAATAGTTGAAGGGAATGGCAGAGAGATTGCCTGGAGGAGCAGCCAAGAATAGCAAACTGCCACCCCTATCTGGAGTTTCTATGCCGAGTGAGATATCATCCATGGCTACAGAAAGTTTGGGTAGCCCAAGCAGTGCAGGAGAACAAATTTCAAATGGTCCTAATGGGTTGCTTGCTTCTAATGGACCAAGTTCTGTTAAAATCAAGGCAGGTCATCCTGAAGCAGAATCATGCCATGAGGCTGAATGGGTAGAGCAAGACGAACCAGGCGTTTACATTACTCTAACTGCCTTGCCTGGAGGTGCGAGAGATCTCAAGCGGGTTCGGTTCAGGTACATCCTGTTAATCCTGTGCAAGAATCAACTTTTGTTTGGTTCAGCTTTTCACTCTTCGTTTGTATGAATCCAGCCGGAAGAGATTCAGCGAGACACAGGCAGAACAATGGTGGCAGGAGAACAGGACAAGGGTATACCAGCATTACAATGTTCGGATGATTGAAAAATCAGCCTCCAGTATCGATAATGAGATTGCATCTCGGTGACATTAGATTTGACTTTTGGAAGAGCTGAGATCCTTTACGATGTGAAGGCGCTCTCTGTCAATCAAGCTTGGTTGCTAACTTGGCCCCATAAAAGAGGAGATTCTCGCTATATAAGAAAAAAAAAGGGAAAAAAAGAAAGAAAGGTGGCATCTCAGTTTTCGGCTTCTCCCTCCCCCCCAATCTTTTTTCCCCATGTGTGCAAAGTAGAGTGCTTAAGAAGTAATGTAAATGCTTAGTGGAAGAAAGCTAATTTGTCAAATGTAAATGCATACGCAAGCGCATCGATTTTAGATTATGCCTTTTAACTAATTTTCCCGCAATGTCATGCAAATGCCAGTCCAATATCTGGACCTGCCTGAAATCAGAACAGTGGACAGATACTACGGTTGGTTTCTGATGGCTACTAACCGATCTGCTGGAGACAAGCTTGGAAGATGCAAAATAAATGCCTTAGCCTAGTGGTGGTAACAGGCCTGACATTTTAAAACGAGATGAGCTAACTTTGTATACATTTTTATCTTAAAAATATATAAGCGCTAGGTAGGGTCATGAAATGACTTATGGGCCTTGACCGTCTTGATCCATTACCACTCCCCTTAGCCTTATTTAGAGAGGTTCTAACAGCTACAAATCTCACCTAATCCAGAAAATAAACAAGCAAAAAGATGGAAAACTAGCATTTTTTTAAATTATCACTAGCTCCTTCAAACGGTTCAAATTTTCACCCACCCACATTGACGATCCAAAAATGAACCAGGAGTTAAGAAACTAGGAAACTCCATTTCTCAATTCTCGCCAGGTGTATTTTATTATCAGAGCCATAGAATAGCCCTACATGCCCTTTAATTCTGACCGGAAATGGACCGTGCGACGTGGCGTCATCCTACAAGGCAGCAGTAAAAATGGGCAGGAGCCGATGTTTTAGAAGAAGCAGAAGGATTCCGTAGCTGATTGATTATTTCTATATCAAAAGAATTGAAGGGCCTCAATATTGAAGGAAACATAATTGATCAAGAAAGATTTTTTTGTTAGTGTTAGCAACTATAATTTTTTCGCGGTGTCAGATCCTTTCACAAAGCTGAGTTGCGCCAGATAACTGCTTTCCGCAAAATCATGCAGGCTCCGGTGAGGCCGAGCACCTTCGTTGTCAGTGCTGCTTGTTCCTTTATTCACCATTTGTCTGCAAGCATTGGAATCCTGGGGTGGACAAAGCAAATATTCAATATGCAAGGGCTCACAGTGGAATGTTATGAAACAGTGTGATCCAAAACGTACCTGTAAAAGTTTTAACATTTGCTCTTCGATGGTACCACGCATGGCCAACGTCTCAACAAATATGGGACGAGTAGCACCCATACGATGTGCGCGACTAATAACCTGTTCCTCCATACTGATCAAATGAAAAAAGGGGAAATAGAACATCACATTCGTGATTGAGTCAATGACACACATTAATAGCGAGACGATGTCACAAGTTATTTCGGTAATGGAAGAGCAATTAGAGAGTCAGATTACCTCCTATCCCATATTGGTTCCATCAGAAAAACGTAAGAGACAAAACTCAAATCAAGGCCCAGTGCTGCAGTTCCATCCATGACTAAGGCCATGCATGTTGGATCATCTTTGAACTTCGTCAGTGAACTTCTCTGAGTAGAATTGTGGCAAAATCCAGATTAGCATAGTTTCCCCAAAACAGGCGGTTCATTTTGTTTCAATTTAAAGAAGGGAACAGAAGGCACTTTGGTAGGAACTGGGCAAAGTGTGGTACAGGATGAAGAAATTCTAGAACGTACCTTACTGCCTAATGGCATGGGACTGTACATTCCAGCATATGTTATGCCACCAATCGTCAGCTGAACAGAGAGGAGATCAGTGACCAACTATTTCACATTCTTAAGCAAAGGGTAAGTATGGCTAGCTACTTAAAATTTACCTGCTGCTCAATCACATGGATATGCTCCAGAAACTGAGAGAATATTATTACTTTGTCAGGCATGGTGTGTGTTAACCTGCCCTCCACATTATTATGGTCTTGACAAGAAGATTGACTAGAAAGGCAAGCACCATTGGTTATGTTCCTAGAGTACCCATGTTTTATGTTTTCTGCCTTTAAACTTCTCAACTTATTAACCAAATAAGCAACTTTGCTGCTTGTTGTCGATTGCCAGTCTGGATCCCAGTCATCCTACATAAGATGAGAAATTTGTATTTAGAGACCATCTTTTCAACTGCAACAAAAGAATGATGAAGTTGCATAAGATAGCACACAAGTACTGACCTGCTTATATGAAGGCTGCAACTCAATTAGATCTTTGGGCACTGGCCATTTTGGGTTTGGATTTTCTGGCCGTGCAAGAGTTTCAGGAGTCTGCATCTCATAATGGTTGCCACAGCCAGGTAACGTGCATTTCTCACTATCAAGAGCTACACAATCAAGGCACAACAGATGTCGACAGGGCGTGACAACAGGCAAGCGGCACCAATCTCTGCACCTGAATATAGCAATAAGGAAATTTTATTAAGGAAAATCATCAAAGTGATGGATATTTTTTTTTCTTTAAACCTTTCATACCTGAAACAACTGGCACCATTTAAAAGAGCATATCTTATGGACTGATATTCCCCCGAAGAAGTATCAAGACCCTGCTGCATTAATGCATCCATTGTTTCCTGTATATCTTGACCAGCCTCTGCTACTTTGATATGCCCCGCAACACAACAAGACAAGCGTACATTCTTAATAGTTGTAGCACGGAATTTCCATTGCTTGGGGTTCAGAAGTGATTCCACGTGAGAAGGGTCATTCCAATCAGCCATCAATATATTTCTGCGGATAGTAACAGCCAGTTCGTTGTAACTTTTTGCATGCCCCTCACTGAAGTCCAGGAAAGTTATCTTCTTTATGCAAGGAGGAATGTTTTTCAGGTCTGATTTCCTTGCACTAATCATAGTCCTCTGAAGTAGCTGCAGAAGATGACTGCGTCCGTCTTCCATTTGTGCCTCAAAAGGTCTATGAATTCCAGTGTCCCATGACTGGTAGTTTTGACCATAAACTTCCTCATGAAGAAACTTAAGCATGGGATGAAGATGAGCAACTTGACTAGTTGGTGTATTTGGCGTAGGGGTACCAGTTAGAATCCATCTATTAGAAGCAACCAATGAAACAGCCATCTGCAATTTGTTTGTGAGGGCGAGACTGGAACCTAATGTGTGTCCTTCATCTAATATTACCCTAAACCAATGGATCTGTTTTAAAACACTTCTCTTCTTTGGACCCCATTCTGCACTTAATCTACTAAATGTGGTTATGACAATGTCATAGTCCCATGCAAGGTTGTGAGCAGACGGTTTCTTGTGATCTCCCCACACATAAACATTAAGTGTGTCCGAGGAAACATGCCGCTGTATCTGTGTTGTCCAGTGATCAATTAAGTTAGCTGGTACCACTATCAAGGTTGCCCTAGACAAATAAAGCCTCACTAAATCCAGCGGCTTTTCAAGTGCAATTCCAAGTGCAGCGGAATCAAATGCCAAATCATCAAGCATAGATGGATAATACCATCGAGTTATGCCTTTCTCAACCTTCCTCACAAGGCCAAATGCTTGAAAAATCTTGTAATACGGGCGGGCACCCTTTCCTATGTTAGCACGTGCATCTAGAACTGGCCGTGTCAAACCAACTGCTTCCATCTCAATATGTTTCTTGGGAGAAAGTTTCGCCAACCACAACAAAGCCTTCATGGTTTCTGAATCGATCAAAGCAGCGTGCTCTTTCAATATGTTTGTAAAAAAGGATGCATTTTGCTCGTTTCCTGGTGGCGTTCCTTTGTTGTAAAATCCTGGCAAATAAGTTATCTTTCGCTTTAAATCCCAAGATTCCTCTGGGATGCTGCAGTTCTGACGTGCAGAATCAGGGTTCATGCTGCAAAACCATGCTGTACTGGAATCAAGTGCAGTTCCGTCCAATAATCTCCGCCACTTTCTGCAAGCATCGCACTGAACCCAGGTTTCACTTAACTCAAAGGTGGCATCTCTCTTCCTTTTATTGCCAACCGAACCATCGCTATATGCACCCATGAGGTTTTTCCTAACATGTTTCAAGTTTTTGGTAATCTTTAGCACATGAGCAGCTGGAGTTGGATTAGCGCCGGTTGATGCTGACATTGGTGACTTCCCGCTCGGATGTGCTACGACCATATTCATATCAGGATTTACTAACCTGCCTCCCTTTCTTGATGATCTTGTACTAACAACCGAATCTCCATTATTCAATGACTCACTTGAACATGGATCTTCTGCAATCACATCCTTTCGCACCTTTTTTGACCCCGACAAAAAAATGTTTCCATTAGAAGAGTTGCTAGCACTAAGCTCATAGTATCCATATTTTTTATCTGGTTTATGCATGCACCACATTACATTCATCCCTGGTGGAGGGACTGCAAGAGTTCCATGTGTTTTCAGAATAAGAGACAGTGCAGTCACTGTCTTCCCTAACCCAGGTTCATCACAAAACATACCTCCAGAAAAGTCATGTACGGTTGGAGCATTACCAGTGGATATGCCACCAGAGGTAACATTTATGTAGAAAGGGAAACCATCCATGGTGCACAAACCTTTGTATAGAGGATGTGCTAGGACCTGCAAGTTCTGCTCCCTCTTTAGCATCCACTCAACAGCTGCCTCTTGATGAGGAAAAAGCTTAAGCTTCATGCAAGGCATGATAGAGGCAGAAAGATTCCTTAGATGATGACAAGCAGCCGCAACTCTAACCAAATCTCTGGGTTTTAGTCGAACCAGCACCTTATACAAGACATCATCAGGGACAGACCAAATTCCCAGTCCCGATTCTGCCTCATCTGGTGTTATTCTTGTTATCTGCATCCTCTTCTCTACCCTGACACTAGGTAGAGTTTTGAAGATTTCATGCAGGTCAAATGACTTCTCATTATTCAATACAGATGGCATCTGATGTACCTCACAACCAAGGATGTGGCAATCGGTGCAGGTCCAAATATACTGGTCATCACAGTGTGCATTGTCAGGAGAGGTCCAGTTAAAAGCAAGCAAAGCATTCCTGGCATCCCAATTGCAACTGAAAAAGGAAAAAAGAAAACTGTCTTAGCCTACAAGGTAAGTAATAACAAGAAGAAAATTACAGAAATGAGTAAGGTATGAGTCTGGATCCACTTGGTGCTGTGTTCAAAAAGTCATGGTGAATTACATAGTCCTACTAGATTTGCAGCCAACTAGTTTCTGAAATAGTTCGTGAGAAATGTACCTACTCTTGCAGTTTTCAGCCATACGGTAAGGAGCACACATGGTGCTACGCACTGAATTTAAAATGAACAACGATTTCAACTAGTAGGATGAAATTCGCACATATTTGAAAATTGAAGCCTTATAACAGCTTCCATAAAATCTTCTGATGGGAAACTGAATGCAAACTGTAGCCTTATCAGTTATCAGATGCATAACGCATCAGGGGATGCCGAATTCAGATTTATTATGCGCACAAAATGAGATAAATGACTAAAAGTCTTCGCAAATGTAGGTCACAATTCGAATTGCACTAGATACACAGTGAAGAGCCACCCGAACAATTCGCCACTCACTCGAAGAAATTCAGTTCCTAAGACACACCAACCTCTAAATCTCAACGGAGAAGAGCAGCCATGTGCAGTAGCGGCCACACAATTCGAAGAGCTGAGGGCAATGCACGCACCTGACGTGTTTGAAGACCGCGGCGGCCGCGGCCGCGCGGGACCGCGGGAACTGCCACCCCGACCAGACGGAGACGGGGAGGTACACGTCGAACAGTACCACCGCCCTCGCCTCCACCTCACCATCCCCTCCCCTCCTCTCCACCGTCCTGAGCACTCTCCCCTCCACCTCCACGCACCGGTGCGACACCAAAGCCCTCAGCTGCCGCACGACGCTGCCCCCGCTGCACGCCCTCCACTTGGACCGCGGCGTCACGCCACCGCCGTCGGGGATCAGCGCGAGGGAGACATCACCGCAGGCGAAGAGCGAGCAAGGGGACAGAGGCGGAATCGAACCCGCACCTCCACCATCCGACGGGACGGAGAGGACGGCGCGGAGGAAACCCCCCAACTTGCGGTGCACGCCACCGGCGACCTCGTCGTCGCCCATGGCAGCCACTTCACCTCACCCGATACGGTTAGAGCCACCGCCGGCTCCCGCGCGCATGTCGACCGCACCTAGCCCCTCGTCGCCGGCGCGGATCACGCGGTGATTTTGGAGGCCAATTTGGATGGATTTCACCTCGGAATCGGAAGGAAGGAAGGATTCGGCGAGGAGGAAACGGCGGCACGAGACGAAGGAGATTGTCCACCTCCGCGGGATTAACCGTCTACGCTGATAGATCGGATCTGTTCCTATGACAGCGGGGTCGAGCATTAGGTGGGGCCCACTGTCATAGAGAGAGTTTACGGTATGTTGTGCCATCCGGACTCGGCGTGGGCTTCGATAGTTTTTAGGAGGGAGGAATCCGTGGGCTTTGGTGAGTGGGGAGGGAGAATTGCTTCGGCGGCCCAAAAACTGTGGGCTGTATACAAATACGTGGCCGTGACGCATCCACAACATGAATTTTTTGTATTTTTAATTTTATTAGAAAAATGACCGTGCGTTGCAATGGGACGACGACGCAGAAAGGGAAGCAGGCGACGGCTCGGGAGCTCCGAGCAGCGACGGGAGAGAAGGGTGCAGGCGCGGCGTGGGAGCTCCGAGCAGCGACGGGAGGGAGGCGCGCATGCGCGGCACGCGACGCGCATGGGGACGGAAGGGAGGGACGCATGAGGTCTTTTTTCCATCCAAACCCTTTCTTTCTTTTTAGCATTGGGACTGTAGGTTAATTTTTTGCTTTATAGATAGTTATAGATTTTTTTAAAGATTTGCAAAAATAATTTTTGGTTTGAAAATATTACAAAACTAGCCGCCTCTCGCCCTTCGGGAGGGCGAGATTTAAAATTCGTCCTCCCAGAGGGCATTTTTTCTGACGTGGTGGACGACCTTGGTCGCCGTGCGCGCGTGTGAATTTTTGCATTTTGCCCCCTTCCCGCCCTTACAAAGGGCGTTTTTGCACTGAACAGTGCAGTGAACAGTATGATGAACAGTGCAATGAACAGTGATAAGGGCGAAAAAGGGGCAAAATGCAAAATTTCACACGTGTGGCAGACGACGGCCAGGCGATTTTTAAATCTCGTCTTCCCGTAAGACGAGAAGCGCCTAGTTTTACAATATTTTCAAAACAAAAATTATTTTTGCAAATCTTTAAAAAATAAAATTAAAAATGCTAAAAATTCTCCACAACATATACTGGAAACCAACAACATGCTTATGTATTCAAATCCTGGAAATTACCGTTGATAAAGATTTGTTCATATCATCCAGAATAAAAATTTTGCTTCTAAATTTTTCAATCATGAGTAAGTAAAATTAAAATTTTTACTAATACCAATGTCATGCGTCCATTTTTGAATTTGATAGTTTTTTCACTATATATGTATGTAGTTTGCACTACATATAATTCCTCTAGTATTATAAATAACTAATATAAATTTAATTTTTATCATCAATAATTTGAATGGTTAGATAAAGGCTGTATTTATGATCACACATTGTTAATACGGAATAGTTTTAAAAAATTTGTATTTTTTTTAAAAAACAATCGGTCAAAATTTGAAAATTAATAGTGTCCAAGTGACAAGTATATATTTGAAGACGGAACTAACATATAATCGGCACATGTGTCGTATTCATGTTTGAATAAATAATTTGGAGTGTATATATACACCATCACAACCATACACCAAATATGAAATTGTCACACAATTACGTACGCATTTTCTTATTAAATTAAGGCACCGTACGGACTTACGGGCGTACGTGTGCTAGCTTTGACCGTTCACGACGCCGGCACACACTCCGGGCGCCCTACTTGTGCTGGAACTTGGACTTGATGTTCTCGACCACGCCGCCGTCGATCTGGAACGCGCGGACCAGCACGTCGGTGGCCACCGCCGGCGATGAGCCGAACAGCGCGTCGGCGACGGTCTGCGTGCCGGGCAGCTGGCTGTCGAACGCCGAGATGGCCACGGCGGGCTTCTCCCCGACGCTCCGCTCGTAGTGCACGAGGCCGCGCGGGAAGACGAATACGCCGCCCTTGGGGACGACGCGGGTGATGAGCCTTTTGGCCGCCGCCGTCACGAAGCCCACCTCCAGGAGGCCGTCGGCGACGAAGAGGATCTCGGTGGCGCGTGGGTGAGAGTGCGGCGGGTTCACGCCGCCCCACGGCGCGTAGTCGACGCGCGCCATGGACACGCCCAGCGTGTTCAGCCCAGGGAGCCTCTCCACCGTCGCCGCCGTCACCACCGACCCCATCGGGTTGCCGGAGTACACGTCGGCAGGCTTGTCCAGCCCCGGGAAGAAGAAGTCCTCCGCCGTCACGTTCGCCTCCGGCTTGCACGGGAACCCGTTCACCCTCAGCGCTGCACACACACGTACGACACGATCGATCACCACAAGATCTCGCGAATCGATCAGATCGAAATGAAACTTATTGCATTGGTCACTCACGGCCTTGAAGCGACTTGTAGTCGGCGACGCAGATGTCCTGGAGCATGTCGGGGTCTCCGGCGAGCAATGGCGCGGCGAGGGAGAAGATGACGGCGAAGGAGACGAGGAGGACAGCGGGGAGCTTTGCCGCCATGGAAGCTGGTTGTTGCTAAGCTTTTCCTCGATGTAGCTAAGTGAACTATTATTTAGCTCTTAGCTGTGTGTGAGTACGTGTGTGAGCTGTGTTACCTACAAGTAGTTGAGATCGATGATCACTTATGGCTTGATGAAAAGCTAGGGTTAGGGGAGGCGTAGGTATTTATAGATATGTGGATCGAGTAGCTTAATAGAGACGTGACAGCTGAATGGATATATAGATTAAATTGTGGCCATGCAACCAATAAAAATGTACAAATTGAGTGAAATTTGAAGAGGAAGATGTAGTCCATTGTCTCATGTGTCGATGAGACTGTGTGTGGGGAGAGTGAGAGTAGTGTAATTAACTCATGTTAATTGTCAATGGAGCATGCACGTTTTGTTTTGTGCAAACTAGCACGCATGCACATGAAAGAGAAAGTAATAGGGGATCAGATCGAGAGCGAGAGAGACTGAGAGCAATGCCCATACTCCAGGTAATAGAAGAAATCGATGCATTTTGCCTTGAAACTTGCACGCTATATTGTGTGTGCACGTGTTCCTGTTCAAATAATCGATCAGAGATGCTGGCGTAAACGCAAGACATCTGAGGTTGACGTCAAGTACGTAGTATTCAGCTAATTGATCTCTAGCTAGTGTACTGTACATGTACGTACGCTTGTTTAACTAAATCAACGCGGTAAATCGCAACAACAAATTAAACAAAGAGAAAATCACCTGGACTTCTGTAGAATAGACACCACTAGCAGATGTTATTCCTGTAGAGTATGTTGGCATAAAAAAGGATTTTCTATATTGTAGACTTATGCTGAGCAAGTCCACTATTGTCCCGGTTTGCAATATGTCGGTTTGCAACCTTTTTTAATCCCGGGTTGCAAACGGGAATAACAAAAGCGAGAAAAAAATACATATCTTTAGTTTTGTTTGAAATAATTGGGAGTCCCGGTTGGTGTTACCAACGCCACATGACTGTAATATTCTTTTTTTCATTTTTTCATTGTTTTTTCTGCTTTCATATCATTTTTTCCAACAATGCAACAATAATATCATTCACAAATTCACATATCAACAAGAATACATATAAAGAACACATTTCATATTTCACAGATCAACAAGAGTACATCTTAATACAACAAAATCATCATACAAACTCATAAAATCATCTCAAACAAAAATACATCACAAATCTAAAAAAACTCATCTCAAAACAAGAATCCTGCACCGGCCCGCCGCCCGCTGCCTACCGCCACCGATGTGTGCCGACTGAGAGGGGAAGGAGGAGGGGTGGAGGCCGTGGCCGTGGCCGCCCCAGCCCGCCCGTCGCCGCCCGCCCGTGCGTGAAGGAGAGGGTCTGTCGCAAGGGAGAGGGAGAGGGAGCAGAAGAAGATAAGGCAGACGACGTGGGGGACGAGGAGAGGTCGGCAATTTTTGTCTCAGTTTATATAAAAAACCAGGACAAATATTGATTTTTAGTCTCGTTTGATGTTACCCATCAGAACTAAAAATATTAGGGTCTAACAACAACATGCAGATTTTTTTTACCGGGACAAAAAACAATCTTTTGTTTTGGTTGGTAACACCAACCGAGACTAAAAATTAATGAAGTTCCGTTACACTTTTTAAACGAGACTAAAAACTTTTTTTTGTCTTCGTTCCTATTACAACCAAAATTATTATGGATTTTGACAAGTGGACCAAAGATCATCTATTTAGTAGTTGATATTATATAGCCATATATATTAGTCATCCCTTCTGTTATTGCATCTTTGGTATTCAACATAGATACATGTGCATTTGTCTTCTGTTGTTTCTATCACGTGAACTTAAAAACTGAACAACACTTATTCTAACCCAGAAAATAATTTAAGTAAAAATATTCTTAAGTCCTAACGATAGATCCAGGTACATGATCGAGAACTTTCCAAGTTTCCAAACAGCATCATTTTTTTTCACTTTTTTCATTCTCGGGTAACTATATACATATCGGAGCCGTCCATTATCCACTATCATATGCGGCACTAGTTAATTAAGAAATTTGGACTATCAGATCGAGATGATTCTACTTCCAAGTCATTTTTCATTTATAGTTCTCATTATGAAAAACTGAAAGACGACTTATACTCAATTAAGAATATCGTCTATATACATACATGGCGGTTCAAATACCGTATCGATCATGCGACGATTTCCTACTGACAAAAACACATTGATTGATGGTAATGGTTCACCAAATTGTTTCTTCAACGATTACATCTGATAATTCCTTCCGTGGTAGTGATAGATCACCGGTGCCGACGAAGAAGGCGTGCGACGGCAGGACAGATCGATGGTGGATATATATACCTCTCGTCAAGCCTCGCCGGTGCCAATAAGGTGAAGGAAGCTAATGGCATGGACAACGATGAAAAGGAGGTAGAAATTGCATGGAATTGAAGGGGACAAGAATATATATAGACAGGGTTATATATGTTAATATATTTTTTGAGAAGATATATGTTAATATATTGATTCACATTTCTTTGGATTAATAATCTTAGTTGTTCGCGAAGTGAGCGTTAACTTAATTGGTTTTTTATAGTGAAACCATCTCACTCATGTTTAAGTTATAGAAGGTGGTCATATTTTTACGGATAATTATTTTTTCAGTGACAGACGACGGATGGTGGTATTTATGGTTAATTATTTTTTCAGTGATAGACGATGTACTCGTTCACAGCGAGACACATTTGTATTATGTTTCTAAAAAGATTGATTTTTATTGTGTTTCCAAAAAAATCGGTGCATGGGCGGAACTGTTGTTGCAAATCTAGCTAGCCAAATCATCTATTATTGGAACAGAAAGATGCGTATCATTGACACAGTACGTAGGTAGGGGTAGCTCATGGAGAAAATTCAACACGAATTAATGAAGTAGTACTAAATCATGAAGTAATAATAATAATGATCAGGGCCAGCCACGTACCACACACGTACGAGACACGACCCGATCGACGACTCAAAAAATAATAATAATTATGCGTGCATGCATGCAAATATTACAAATCAAACCAAATCAAACTCACACAAACAATGACACTACAAATCATGTCAATCAAATCACAACATTTTAAGGGTACGTCCTCGTAATTATTAACGCGGTAGGGCTAGCTCAGCTGCCATCCTGCATCCTGTATCTGTGTACGTGCGTGCATGCATGCATGGAGCCCAGGACGTCTAGTACTTGGGCGGGAACTTGGACTTGATGAACTCGACCATGCCGCCGTCGATCTGGAACGCCCTGGCCAGCGTGTCCGATGGCACCGGCGGCGCGGCGCCGAAGAGCGTCTCGGCGATGGACTGCGTGCCGGGGAGCTGGCTGTTGAAGGCGGCGATGGCGAAGGCCGGCGTGTTGCCGTTGTTCTTCTGGAAGTGGACGAGGCCGCGCGGGAAGACGAAGACCTCACCCTTGCAGACGGTGCGGGTGAAAAGCTTGTTGCCGGTGGTGATGAAGCCGACGTCGAGGGAGCCCTCGACCACGAAGATGATCTCGGTGGCGCGCGGGTGGGTGTGCGGCGGGTTCAGCCCCCACGGCGCGTAGTCGATCCGAGCCATGGACACCCCCATCGTGTTCAGCCCCGGCAGCTTCTCCACGTTCGCCGCCGTCACCAACGACCCCACGGCGTTCCCGGTGTTGCCGGCGTTCATCAGCCCGTCGAAGAAGAAGTCGTTCGCCGTCACGTTCTCCGGCCTCTTGCATGGGAACCCGTTCAGCCGCAGCGCTGCAAGCATACATACATCAATCAATTCATATTTAATTTGTGATGAACAATAATGTGAAAGATGTCGATATATATATATATATATATATATATATATATATATATATATATATATATATATATATATATATATATATATATATATATATATATATATATATATAGTCGAACACTTACGGCCTTGGAGGGACTTGTAGTCGGCGACGCAGACGTCCTGGAGCATGTCGGGGTCGCCGGCGAGGGAGGTGGCGGCGAGTGCCAGGAACACGACTGCGAAGGTGGCGAGGAGCTTGGCCATTAGCTAACTCGGTGAGTTAATTAGTTCGATCAACCTATGCAAAACAGCTAGCTAGCTAGCACAGTGAACTAGATGTAGCTAACAAGTGAAGCTGAGATAGCTAAGCTGTGTGGTGTGCAGTGAACTGCATGCAGATGAGGACGATGAGGAAGGGAAGCAGGGGACGCTGCTATTTATGCTTGCTGGGGTCTGTACTACTCCTCGTTTAGCTACTAGCTAACGTAGTAATGAAGAGTTAAGTGACGGGTGGTTGTGCCATAACCATGTGATTAAGCTAAATCAGAAAGCCTAATTAAGATGATATGGTTCTGAATTTTCCTCACACGCTAGCTACTACTGTACTCCTAATTAAGCTTTTTCAGTGAGAATTGAATGGTTAGGCGAGCGATGTTTTTCGATCTGTCCCCGGCCGCGCCTGTTGCCCTCTTGAGATCTGGAAATTAATTAAGGCGAGATCAATCTATAATGTACTGGTACAGGGGATCGATCGAGAGATAGAGGTGTACAGTGTACTAAGAACCTGAAGAATAAATTTAGATGCTACTTAAAATCATCAGTTCGTTTTGTACAGTCAAATTAAACTACCAGTCTAACTGTACGTACGTACTCATGCATGCATGCACATGCAGCAACAGCAAGAGAGATCGATGGAGCAGTTGACCGACAGATGCAATTAAGACGTACGCAGATATCAGCCGTCCATTAAACTGTAGTATCGTGTACTGCAGAGATATCAGCTTTGTGCTTTTCTCAACTGTAGGCATTTGCTTTTCCTGTGACTTGCAAGTCAGGAGAACTGTATTAGCTGCTGCACTTCATTCGCTCATGCCGTCGACAACATGAAAGGATAATTAATTATCTTTTCACCTCCAGATTTGAGATTAATTCAGGAGGACACTGATCTGGCAGATCGAATAATTGGCACCAATAATGAATCACCGTAACTAGCTAGCCGATCAGAATCGTACGAGGCGTAGTAACGGCATATGCAGAATTGCGGAGCATAGCTAGCTACCTGCCATTATTTCTTTCAAATATAACATTTTGTTAGTTATAAATCTAGACATATATTTGTATTTATAATATTATCATATTTTAGAACAGAGGAAATACAAAGTTTCTCTCTCGTTTCAAACATAAACATTGATTTCTAAGTTTTAGCCAAAAAAACAATAACCATCACTACGGGAAAGCCAATGTTTGTCGAGTGTATAATTTTTTGCCGAGAGCTTTATGTCGGGCACTCGGCGAAATATAAATTTGCCGAGAGGGCTCTCGGCAAAAAAACTCTCGGTAAAAATGACCCTTTGCCGAGTGTTTGCCCTCGGCGAACAAAAACACTCGGTACATAGTCTTTTTTGCCGAGTGCCAACGTGGGACACTCGGCAAAACACTAACCGCCGTCAACTTATACCGTTTGGTACCATCTTTGTCGAGTGCCAGGGCCGGGCTCTCGGCAAAAAACCAACTTTGCCGAGTGCCATGGCGAGGCTCTCGGCAAACTTCGCCGAGTGTTTTTTACGGCTCTCGGCAAACTTCTCCGTCACCGTATACCCAACCTAACGTGTACTTTTTTTTGCCGAGTGTCGAAGCGGCTCTCGGCGAAGATTTCGCCGAGTGCCCGATGAAAAACTCTCGGCAAAGAGCTCTTTGCCGATCCAAAGTTCACCGTGTGACCTATGCCGAGTGCAACTCTCGGCGACATTTTCGCCGAGTGTAAAACAGGCTTCGCCGAGTGTCCCAAACACTCGGCAAAAAGGGGATTTCTCGTAGTGCATATATAGGCGGATGTCGGGACTCCGCCTCACGTATCTGTAGATCACTGGCCAAATTAGTTGGATACCGAAGTACCCAACTCTCTAGCATCTCTTTCCTAGCTTTTTCAAGATAAAATATAACCAGACTACCAGTCCCATACCCATAGTTTGGCCTATCGGCAATACAGAACTAGCTATCATTCCATCGATATAATTTCTTGCATCTGTTTTCCTATACCTAAATCACAATGTGATGATTGTCAATTTAATCCTTCATCTATTTTAAATGGTTTATGTGTATTTATTATTATATGCCATTAGCTTTTTTCAAGCTTAAAAAATTCATGGATACACCACTGCTTTTGCTTTCGGTCATCTTATTGGTCATCTTTTCAATTTTATATTGCTTGGATTCTCCTCATAATCAATTGGCTGAAAATGCTTGATTCCTCCTCCTTTTTCGTTTAAATTAAACCCTACAGAAAGCGACAACATTTAGTCCTGGATTGACACTTTGTAACATTCTATAATATTTTATGCCTACTAATAAATTAATTTAACTGTGAGGGCTTCTCCTGCAGTAGTTTGGTAAAAAAAGCTTGATTCGATTCTGTGTATTGAAATTAGTGTACTATAAATATTTAGTGTATAAAAATTTGAATTATGTAAGTTCTTATATATAATTGGGAACAGGGAAAGTAGCTTAATTACTAGCTTGCCGAGGCACAAAGTGTGTACAGTGAACGTCATAAAAATATATGTCGGTGGCGAGTTAGCTGGTCCTACGTAGGTATACCTAACCTTTGATCATATAAATATATACCACATATACATATACGTAATAAGAGTACATGCATGTGAATCTGTTTACATGCACGTACGTACGTACCGATGAGTACAGTATATAATAAATACTCCTACATATACGCGCCGTCTGGCACGAACCTAGCTAGCTACTATATATATACGTTGGTGTAGTAAAGCTGGTTAGTTGTACTAGCTAGTATATCTTTATCAGTTTATCCCGTGAACTAATTATTAATTGTTAACATATCTTCAAGCCGCCGTCGATACAGATCGATACATATAGAAGTACGTATATACGTACCTATACGTAGCTAGCAAGTTAAATTAGAATTGCAATATGCATTTGTACATCTCACATCGCTCGCTGGTGTGAAGATTAAATTGGTCAAAACAGTGAGTTGGCATGTACTTATTTTGACCGTTACGATCTGCCCACATATCCAGCGTTAATTTTATCTCGATAGATAATATATATATATATATATAATATTATTATATTGTATTTATGGAAAAAAAGGTTCTGTATATAATTTTTTAGGAAAAATCAGTTTTCAATATAATTAAACTGGGTGCTCCAGGCCCTAATTTCAAAAATGTATATACGAAAATCCGCTAGTTAATTTTAGCTAGGTAGTGTCTATTTCACTTTTCTCATCCCTTCAATGGGAATCCAATGATTATCATTATCCCACCATTAATTATTCAATACGAAGTCAATTTCTTAGATGAAAAGTTAAACAATAAATTACAGTAACCTAAACATGAAATAAATTTTAAATTTATAAAACATACACAATTACATGCAAAAGTATTCAAACTCAGATAAAAAACATAAAAAACCATATATAATGACAAAAGTACAGTTACATTGAAAAATACTGCACATTGCATAGCCTTTCAATTAAGGGCTTAGCAACGTGTAATTTTAATTAGGTGACTAAAAAATACAAATTTTTAGGCACATTAATTAGATCTAAAAATCCCTTTTATTTATTAAGCCATTAATTGTGAACTAAAATAATTATGTACTGACAGCCTCGTGGCAACAACTATTCCCTCTAAATCAACCCTTAAAACATTTGATCAATAATTAGTATGATATGAATTAAATTTTATTTGTTAAAAATATCATTGGATTGATATTTAAATTTAGTTTTGTATGGTTATAATTTTGTTGTAAAAAACTTTGTAGTATATAAAAAGTTATAAGTCAAATATTAGTTTTGAAGATTATATTAAATTTAATCATGTCTTAAATTGAGACAGATGAAGTATCTCTACGAAGTCATCGGTAAGCTGAAAGCTTGAAATGGCAAAAAAAAAAAGCTTTGGTTTGTATCAGTAGCAAGCTAGTTAGCTAGCTAAAGCACCAATAACAATAAGACAATAATAGCCGCATCTAAACATGATCGATCGATGGATGCATATATGCTGCATGGGTTAGTTAGAACAAATGGACTTTGCATGCATGCGCTGATGACATGAGGGTCCATATATATAGCTAGATCACTATTTGATTTGCTCGAGTAGTCGAGTCTATTGGTCATTTCAATCTTAACTTCGATCCGCATACGTGAACACATCAGTATGATCACTGTTCACTTATGCATGTGTGCCACCAACCAATATTATTATTAATTAATTGAAAGATGAAGCTAGCTAGGGCAAGACGAGGGCAAAGCTGTACTGCCCCGCAGCTAAATGCTACACATATAAAGCTAATCTCAGCCACTAATATTGCCGGCGGGTGGTTATTAATTAATCGATTGTTGGTACACATGTAATTGGTGCAGCATAGTAGTGTACTCCACTGTTTATATCTCGTACTGATCGATTCATTGGTACTACTGTTTTGCCTTAATTCATTGGGAGAGCATCTCCTGACGAGTGATGAGATTACGACTTTCAGAATATACTCCCGTCGTTTTAAATATATGTGTTCTTACATTAAAAATACAATATTTGATTATTCGTTTTCCTTAAAAAAATTAAATAATATATAAAAATTAAGTCAGAACAAAAAAACAAAATACATGAAACAAAGTTATGTCCAAAAAATAATCACATCTATACTTTAAGAACAATATTATTAGGACGGAGTATTTTATAAGTCCTAGAGAGGGTCTATATCATATGATTTAAATAATCATAAAAAGAATAAATAACATGAATTATGGTGTCTATAATTACCATATTGTCTAGAAAAGTGATCACCTCAACGTGAAGCCTCCCTTCAATTCAAAAGGAAAAAAAGATTTGTCTTACCTCAGTTCCAAAACATAACTTTATATTTATTTTTGAAAACACATGAAAATATTATATTTTAGAAGAGAGAGTATATATTTATGGTGCCATATTTTTCACTAAATAACGGTCATTTTTAACATGCAATTTACACCATGGAAATCTTATGTTGCACATTGGATTCTAAAGTTTGCACTGTAAAATTCTTGAAATTACACTATAAATTTTAATTGGAACCAATTTTCATGGACAACACTACAATAGGAGCCTATAAGCACGAGCCGAAAAGGAATTCACACTTTTAGGACCTGTTTAGTTGTAAAATTTGATGAAAATTTTTCATCCAAAAAATTTTGGGTGAAAACTTTTCACAAGAGTAGGTGTTTAGTTGCATGTGAAATTTTTTTTATTGTAGTAAATGCATGATGCATGCAACTCTCATGCACATCTCCTAATCCAAAATTTCACCTTTTTTAGTCAAATCCCTCGCAAAACCATATGTCTAGTTCCAAAATGACAAAAAGTACTTAAAATCCAAAATCTTTTTACATGTTGGCTGCAACTAAACAGGCCTTAATTTTCTAACTTAGTGTGTACTCTGTTCCAATCTGACGAATTGCGCTTAAATGAGAAAAGGAAGTAACTGACGGTTCTGTTATATCGGTCCTTATTCAGCTGGCCCCGGAGAGGATATATTGATCGAGTATCGAGCGTCCCAAAAGTCGATTGCGACCTGGCCATAAAAATCTTTTTGCATAGGTTTGTAAAGGGAGACGATAGACCGTACCGTACCATTTATATTGCAGAAGAGGAGGATATATATAGTATATATACTACTAGCTATCTTCGTATGAACATAAAAATTTTATCTATATGGTTAAGTAGAAAAAATCTCTTACAACGAAGACGGTAGTATATGCTTTATATGATTTATCTATGAGTTGTATTCATTAATACATATATATTAACCCATCATGTTTTTTAAGATAATAGGCAGATCACCATCGATCCTTGTGTTAAAGTAATTAATAGCATCGTTAGCTATTAGCAAAAAATTAACACGTCATCTATAACTAGCCTGTTAGCCATAAACATATCCTATACTATTAACACATACTCACCCAACTTTTTTAAGCATGTGCTACAGCTTTGCTTTAAATTTGTAGCTCGTTTTATTTCTCTCTTCTCTACCAAAATATAAATTTTAATGTGATAATTTTTTGAAGCCCGCTTACTATATTGTACTCACTCTTATAGAGCAGGAGAGTTTACGGACTCGACTTCGCTGGGACTCCAGCTTAATTAACATACTACAGTCCAGATGCATATACCGGTTACTCATAAAAGCAGTGCCTCTACTAACATCTCATATGGTTCATTATACCTTGGAACTAATTAAGTGAGACAAACAGCTGATTAAGATCAGGTATCCGGCCGGCCAACAGAAAGAACTCTTCTGGATCAACAAATTAAAAACATTGATCATAGTTTTTTCATGGACGATTTTTTGCATCTCAAGCAAAGGGAAGTTTATAATTGGACAACCCTTCACCCTAATTACGCGCATGAGTACTTAACAAGCTAGCTATTATTGGCCAGTGGAGACTAAGACGCTTAAAGTCAGCTTTCTTTTTTTCGGAAGGTTAAAGTCAGCTTTTCATGACAACACAACACATGCTAATTAAGTTAAGTGGGAACATGATCATTCATGAGCATGACTGCAAATTATGGCTTTACAACCATATACCTGAGCAATTTAACATTGGCATTTTTTTACTAATAGTTACTCCAGCTATATGGCTATTTATTTTTAGTAAACGAAGATGGCAAGGTTAAAGACACATAACAAGTTGGCCTAAAAAGGATTATGTCAATTGTATATATTAAAAGGAGAAAATAATTTCATTGTATCCTATTACGGGAATATCAAATTTTCAGTGCATATAAAAACATGGAAGCAAATAAAAAAATTTACTAGTATATTATAATCATTGGTGTGGTGGTGGTCCACCATAGTTAACGAATAGCAATGTCTATAAATACTGGAAGTTACAATTTCTTTAGAGTAAATTTGATACTTTGACCAAACAATTACAAAATTATAGATTTAAACCATTGCATCACAAAACTGTAGATTTAAAACCAACTATCACAAAACTATACATTTTATATTGAAGTTATCACAAAACTATATATTATAGCGTTTAAATCCATAGCACTACTATTATATTAGAGCTATATATATTTTACGATTAAATGATGCTAGATCTTGGTAAATTTGTTTTTAAATGTGTAGTTTTATGATACGTTATTTTAAATATGTAGTATCATGGTAAATTTAATGCTAAATTTGTTGTTTTATTGTACACCAAATTAAATCTATATTTTTTTGCAATAGTTTGACTAAAATATCTATATTTTTGAGAAACTTACATTTTTTATGCTTATTAGTTGGGCAGCTGGTGCGGAGGCTTCCTGTAAGCTTAGTTGGTATAAAAGTCTGAAGTCATACCTCCTTTATTAATTGCCTGTATGCCACAGTGATAGAGGCCAGGACATAAAACATTATAATTATCAAAAATAAATTATCTCTAATAATGGGGCTAACACCTGGGGGCCTCCTAATTACTACTAGCATTCAAACTTTTTTCAATCTGCACTGACATGGTTAGGAGTACACACAACTTTGTTACTTGCATCCTGAGCTTAGTGTCGCATCGAAGTGACCCTCAGGCCCAGTCTGGTTGGCCTACTTCAAACAAGATGGGGGCCCACGACCTCTGCCGTCCAGGCTGCGACCGGGCCGTGCCGTTTCTTCGCCCAAATCAATCAACGCGATCGCCGGCCATGGACACCAAGATCGGGTGGCTCGTCGGCGCCATGGGCGCCTTCTTCTCCGGCGACGACAACGTCCCCTGGTGCGGCCGTGACATCATCACCGTACGTAAACCACTTCCATACTAACCCTTTCTCCTTTCCTCCTTTCGATACTCTCCCTGTCATCAAGGGCGGAGTCATTATGTGCACCAACTTTTCTGTGGATTATTTCAGGGTATGTGAAGACAAGATATGTTTGTCATGGCTCCAATGGTAAGTTGCACTCCCGTACCGGCGACCGCCGCCGCTGGCTCCGGGCCCCTTTCGCTGCCCGTGCCTGTGATTCTCCGCCTACCGTCTGCGCCCATTGTGTCCGCGGCGTCGTGGCCAGCTGCGCCAGGCCCCTAGGCGCCCTGCCTCGTCCGATCCGGCCACCCGGGCGCCTGCGACGCGGATCGAGTCGGCCTTCCCAACCCTCCTAGAGGCGACGGCCGTGGCGCCACGATTTCTGTCGCTTCAAGGGCGCAGACCTCGCTTCAAAGCCGCCGTTCCTTCGCCGATGTTGTCCGAAGTCAGGGGTCGGGTGCTTCAAAATTCAAACAGTCGCTTTAAGCGGGAGCACCCCGGGCGGGAGAGGCTGTTTTGAAGGAGGCAATTACAGCAAATGTATGACGCAACAACCGCGTCTTTCAGCATGTCCCATCGGCGTCGCGGAGGCGCACAACCTACGACACCAGTCTACCGCCGCGTCCAGTCGCCGGCCCAGAGCATGAAGGTGTTAATGAAGGCGATTCGCCCTGGATTTGGGTGCGCGAACGATACTGGTGGCGTCGCTCCAATCCATCGCATTCTCTTCGTCGATCTACCGCCCCAACTTGGCCGGCCTTTACGAAGCGAGCGCAAATCCCCCTCCAGGAGTTCGAAGTTCTTACCAGCGGGAGGTGTTTCGTCGCAGGGAGAAGGCACCACGTGGCTCGGTGTCGGGATCCCATTTGCTGCTTTCTCGTCGCCACTCGCCACCGAGCGAGAGAGTGCCGTCGTGGCCAAGCTCCGTCCTCGGCGCGCCGCCCGACCGCGAAACTCACCATTTGCATTGCGCCACCTCCGCCACGGTCGCCAGCTATACAACCGCCTCTAAACCACTCGCAAAGCCAAATCAGCTATCCCCAACGCCAGCAAGCTTCTCCGCCGCAACAACCGCTGCCGTCCGTGAGCCCCCGGGCGTGCCCGCCTCCGCCACAACAATCGCTGGCCCCGTCCCCGTCCCCACACTTGCCAACATCGCCGCCTCCACCCAGTGTGCTCTCTGGCACGATGGCACAACTTGGCGACCCGGTGACGCGCCCCGAAGAGGTCACGATGTTCATTCCTACCTCGAGCTCTGTGAATGGAGCGAAACTACCGTGGTCTCGTGGGCGGCCCGTGCACCACCTTCTATCGGCCCGGAGGATGTGCAGGCCGCGTTCCTGGAAGAATTCCATCTGCGTCGTGGCGAGGTCACCGTGTCTTTGCACCATCCGCAGGCTTTCCTCGTCAAATTTCAGCATCGCCGCCATTGCGACAGTCGCCAAGGGCTTCGTCAAGCGGCGTGGGATCGAGGTCCATTTCGTTAAGTGGCACAGACTGCACAATGCGCTTGGTGTCGTGTTGATGTTTTGTGTCAAGCTCTACCTTGACGGCGTGCCCATGCACGCGTGAGCGGCAGACATCGTCGAAAGGCTAATCGGGCGTTCTTGCACGCTCGAGCAAATTGAGACGGACCTCGTGCACCCAGTGGAGTCCGGCGACACGAGGACAATCAACCTATGGGCGTGGACAACGAACCCGAGCGCTATCCATAAACGCGTTTGGCTCGGCTTCACCAACCGAGCGAAGGAACCATGCACGGTGAAGGAGAATCCACCCGAGCTCTGGCAGTGTGGAGTGCGACATCAAGTCATCTTCCATCTCGAAAAAATTCATGACTTTACGAAAACTTCGATTGATTGGGATTCGCAAGACGGATCCTCCTTCCAGCCGGCAAAGCGATGCCTTCCTCCTTGGAGCCTAGGCGTTGTGGATGGCGAGTCGGTCCCTGGCCGTGCATTTTAGGATTTCCCCCATCATCCCCCTCCACCACGCTCGGTCCATGAGCGGCTCGGAGGAGTTGAACTGGAGGATGAGCATAGAGATGCTCGATGTTTGGTCCGCGACAGAAGGGCATCGGGCCAGGGGCACGGAGGGAGACACGACCGTCGGCCAGACTGTGAGGCGGCCAGTCGTCGCGGGCGTAGACGAGGAGGCTGAAGAGGATGCAAGGGATGCCGACCAAGAGGATAGCGACGCGAGGCCCGTCGCGGAGCGAGGCTGTAGTAGGCGCCGTCCGGGGTATAACAACGACCACCCAAGTGCCGCTGGCGGATGGCGGCGCAATGACAGGGATGATGACGGCCGGGGAGGTAGAGACCGCGGCCTTGGCCATGGTCGGGAAAGAAAGGCAAGTGGCGTCCCCTTTCGGCATGAACACACACGCTCGCCATGACGCCGTGAAGCGAGTGGTCGTCCCACCGTGGGGTCCACGCCATCTCATCGGGAAACCGTCGGTCACCAGCGCGTCACTCGGCGACACGTCCCTCGGCGACCAACGCTAGCGGCTCTCGCTCGTCTCTGATAGAGTGTTGGTCGGGGCACCCGCCTTCGAGGAGAATGAAACCTGGTCTGGGAGGTGCCTGATTCCGGCCGAGTGGGTGTTCACTCGTATTCGGGATGCCCTCTTGCTAGTGGCCGTTCAAGTTGACGATGTCTCCCCATCTCTGTCTCCTGAGTTTGGTGCGGCGCCCGCAAATCCAGCGACACCACCAGCGTCACCAGCTCGAGAGGGCACCCGACGGAGCTACTGCTGGTTCCGCCAAGCGGTGCTACGCCCAGCACAAGCAAAGCGGCGGCCAGCTCAGGCGCTCAAGCCACACCGACATCTGGATAGGGGAAGTCGTTGCCACTCTTTTCAAGCCGCCACCACGGGCCATTGTCCAAGTGCTGCCACGCTCGTCGTCTCCCGCAACAAACCTAGCACGCCGTTTCAGGCCCAGGGCAAAGAAATGCACGGTGGCCGCCAGGCAGAGCGAGCACATTGCGCGCCAGGCAGCGGGGCTGACAATGGAGAGGTGTCATTGTGTCCTCTTGAAGCGCCTTGGACTCCTGCAGGATGAATCCGATTCAATGGATCATGTTCTCAATCAGTACATCACCATGTTCGACGGCCCGCTGCCTCCGCAAGTAATCACCACACTCACCGCAATCTTCAACCTTGCCAAAGAAGAACAGGGAGCACTCGACACGGCGCTATTGCCACTAGTCGGTGAGGGGGTTGCGGAGGCGGATGAGGAGGTTTAAGGGGAAATTGGAGGATGAACGCCCTAAAGGTGGGTTGTGAAAGGATATCTGGGTATGCCTGGCTACATTGGAGTGTACGCCGATGTCCTTTAAAGTGTGATCCGAACCCTCGATGTTGCCACACAACCTAGAACTCCTTAGCTGGAATGTGAGAGGGATTAACTCGCCGGCAAAGTGCAACACAATCCATGAGTTTATGCGCGAAACATGTTGTAACATAGCATGCTTCCAGGAGACGAAACTACAACACCTAGATGACAGCCTAGCATGCTTCCTAGGTGGCTACAAGCTAGACAGCTTTGCCTTCAAACCTGCCAGGGGAACAAGAGGGGGAATCTTTCTCCTTTGGAGCAGTGCGGTGTTCTCGCTTAGTGAAATCCAAGTAGGGCGTTTCTCGATTTTGGCAAACATCACATCTGTCCAGTCTGGGGAGTCCTTTCGTTTGACTGGAGTCTACGGGCCTACAAGGCAACATCTAAAGAGTGCGTTCTTAAGGCACATCAAGAGGCTTAAGCCTGATGAGAGGGATGTCTGGCTCCTTTTCGGCGACTTCAATATGATTTATCGAGTGAGCGATAAAAATAACGGCAACTACGACCTAAACTCAATGCGACGTTTCCGCTCAACCATTCATAGATGTGCTCTTCGTGAAATTCCGCTCCAAAATAGAAGGTTCACTTGGAGCAACGAGCGACAACGGCCAATTTTGGTAAGGCTGGACCGGTGCTTATGTAATGAGGCTTGGGACATCGCTTTTGAGGAGCACTCTCCCAACGGGGCCATCAGATCATTGTCCCCTTATGCTGACAAACCCACGCTGTCCGAAAAAACCTCCCTCCTTTAAATTCGAGAACTTCTGGACAAGACTGCCAGGATTCAAGGAGGTAGTCAGGGCATGTTGGAACCACCCATCGCCACGTACTGAGCCCATACACCGCCTAAATCATAAGCTACAACGTACTGCAGTTGCGCTCAGAATGTAGGCAAAAGGTTTCTGCGAAGCAAAGCTTTAATTCCATGTGGCTCTCGACGTCATCCAAAGGCTCGACATGACGCAAGACTATAGAAATCTCTCTGACTCAGAAGCAAGGCTCAAAGCGGCCTGTTGATTAGAAAATTTTCCACGCATTGGCCTGAGAGATCTGTTTAACTCTAGTGCAGGTCCAAATTATTGCTTCAAGGTTCGTAGGCATGCAAGTTGATTTAATCATGCAATCAACAAGAAACAATAGAAAATATTAGCTTGCAAACGATAGTCGATCGGCTGGTACCCGATGACGTATCATCTAGGGTTAAGCCGATGCAATGCATACTGAATCGGCAACCATTAGACTTGTCCGATCGGCTGTAGATGTTAACAGAATATAATCCAAGTCTTATAGTATATTTAAACCAAGTGACTGGGATAGATCATTAGTATACCGAGACAGTATAAATCACTTAGATTAAAAAATACTATAAGGCAAGGATTATACTTGTTCACAGCATAGCCGAAGAGATTAATCTAACATGTATCCGCTAGTACCCCGATACTGCTTTATACTAAGATATCGTTACTAACCAAATATATTAAACAAGAACCGATCATGTGCTAAGATGACTTAACAAATCGATTATAAGCTCGATTATTAAGAGATCTTAATATAAAGGGCAGCTTCAACATATCAAGTAAATATAAAACATGTAAGATAGTTAAAACAGATAAGATCGACTGAAACTCCGATACTATCTCAAATAATATTCATAAAACAAGATAGATCTGCTATGATTCTAAAGGTGACTTAATAGATCGAACTTAACCGATGCAACATTAAGTACCAAAAGAAGCATAGAATCTATACGAGTCTATGAACATCTCTCAAGATGATAGATATACTATATAATCCATATTAGCATTGAAATCTAAACTCACCGGCTATCATCTAGCAATTAATGCTAGCCGATTAGGGTTCAGACCATAATATCGATCTAAATTATATAGCATATATGATAACTATGCAGATAACGAAGACAGAATTAGCGTATCATGATGATGGAAGCACTAACCCTGACAACGCAAACCGCTGTGACAAGAATTACCTTTTCGTCGGAGATCAAACGATGCAACCCAACTAGAAGCAAGAACTCATCGAAACTATTAAAGAAAAAAGGTGGCGATGCGCCGAGATTGTATTGATTGTGTATTGATTGATTTCTATTTACATGATCTCGGGTCATAATTTATACCCGAATACACGATAAGTCCGTAACGAACACGACTCCTATCCCTATTATAGATTGAATTATAGATATTCCTAAAACAAACCGACATTATCTATGAGAGACCATACAAAATATCCTAAATTAAAAGATACAATTATCTTTTCAAGACTTCATCCGTAGATGGCAATATCTCTGAAGCACTTAGAAACCGAATCCAATGATGATCTTCATATCTTCCTTCCGAGATTGGTCATATCTGTTATCCCAATCAGAATCAGCTATGTCAGATGTCCTTATCCGATTCAGTCTCAGCCGATAAAACCCTCAGCCGATTCGGTATGCACTTAGCGCGCAGTCTTCAGAAGAACTCAACTCTTTCCAAATCGGCTTCAGCTTTAGATCCAAACCTGATAATTTGCTTACCAAATTTGGTCGTCAACACGGCCCTTAAGCGCAAAATTATTGCCTTGGCAATGTTGGAAAGAACAAGAAAGAGGCAAGCTTCCAGGATTACGCACATCAGAGAGGGCGACACTAACACTAGATTCTTCCATCTTAAAGTTAATGCTCAAAGAAGGAAGAACACCATTCAGAGGCTGCACAAGGAGAATGGTTGGACTCTCACGCATGATGAAAAAGAGGAAGTTATCCTTAATCACTTTAGCCAAATCATGGGGCGGCCGGGGCCAAGGTCAAATGACCTAAACTGGGATGCGCTGGGGATCACCCCGACAGACCTGTCCTCGCTTGCTAAACCATTCACCGAATAAGAAATACACAAAGCTGTTAAGGAAATGCCGTCTAACAAAGTTCCCGGGCCTAATGGCTACAATGCCTCCTTTTTTAAAGTTTGTTGGGATATTGTGAAGGAGAACATCTATTTGGTCTTTGACTCAATCTACAACCTGAGGTGCGCAAGCCTGGGTCTCATCAATTCAGCAAATGTAGTCCTGCTCGCCAAGAAAGAGGGGGCAGAAGGGATCTCTGATTACAGGCCAATCAGCTTGATTCACTTCATCGCAAAGATCTTCTCTAAAGTATTGGCTATACGCCTTAGGCCACTTCTAAGCTCCTTGATCTTTGTCTGTCAATCAGAGCGCCTTCATTAAGGGGAGAAGTATTCATGACAACTTCCTTTATGTCAGAAACATGGTTAGAAGGTTTCACCGCTTAAGGAGGCCTATGCTACTATTCAAGCTAGATATAACTAAAGCCTTCGACTCGGTCCGCTGGAACTATCTGTTGTCTCTCCTACAGCGAAAAGGCTTCCCTTCAAAGTGGACTGACTGGATTTCGGCCTTACTTTCTACATCCACCTCACGGGTCCTGCTAAATAGCGTACCTGGGCAGAAAATTCAGCATAGAAGGGGGTTGCGGCAAGGAGAACCTCTTTCGCCACTTCTTTTTATTCTGGCAATATACCCCATCCAAAGAATTCTAGATAAGGCAACAACTACAGGGGCCCTATCCAAAATTAGGGGAAGAGCGAATCGTCTGCGAATCTCTATGTACGCGGATGATGCGGTCATCTTCCTTAACCTTGTGCAAAGGGATGTGTAAGCTTTCATGGAAATCATTGAGCATTTTGGCTCAGCTACTGGCTTAGTGACCAATTTCCACAAGTCCTAGGTGGCGGCCATAAGGTGTGGCAATGTGAATCTTGACGAGGTTCTGGAGGGGGTTCCAGTCGTATGTGCTCAAATACCTCGGCCTCCCTCTTGTGCTAGGAAGGTTGCGCATGTCAGACTTGCAGCCAGTATTCGATAAGATCTCTGGTCGTGTGACGGGCTGGAGGGCCAGGCACTTGGGGATCACTGGGAGAACAACCTTTGTGAAGTCTGTAATTTCGTCTCAGCCTATCTACCTTCTCACAGCCCTCGGAGTTACAAAGGGCGCCTTGGAGCAACTAGACAAGCGGCGAAGACGTTTCCTCTGGGCTGGCACGGGGGACATCACGGGAGGAAAGTGCAAAGTGAATTGGACGAGAACGTGCATGCCAACTAAGCAAGGGGGCATTGGGGTGCTTAATCTGGAGAAATTCACAAGAGTCTTACGTCTGCGCTGGTTGTGGTACGAATGGAAAGAGCCCAACAAGCCTTGAGTGGGTCTAGGCATGCCTTGTGATGAAACTGACAAGAGTCTCTTCGCAGCAGCAACGAAATTATTGGTTGGCGATGGAAACATAGCTCGGTTCTGGGACTCGCCTTGGTTACAGGGAGCTAGGCCGAAGGATATTATGCCGCTCGTCTACGCAATTGACATGAACGAGGGGAAGTCATTGCACCAGGGGAAGGAGAATGACTCCTGGGTGGGCAACTTGAACCTACTAGCGAGCGACCTCTCAGTTGATCTAGTCCACCAGCTGGTGTCTCTTTGGGAAGCAATCCATAACATCCAACTGACTGATGAGCAGCATGGCCAGATCTCTTGGAAGCTCACCACTCATGGCCAGTACTCGGCTTCCTCCGCTTACCAAGCACAGTGCCTAGGGGCTACAGGCTCTACCTTTCATTCGCTTATTTGGAAGGCCTGGGCGCTCGAAAAGTGCAAGATGTATGCGTGGCTGATCATTCAGAATAGAGTTTGGACCTCCGATAGGCTGGCGGCCAGAGGATGGCAAAATAATGGCTTATGCCCTTTGTGCAAGAGAGCAGATGAGACGGCCAAACACCTCATTGCGGATTGCCGCTTCTCAAAGAGGCTTTGGGCGGCTGCAGCGGATTGGGTGGGCAATGAAGAACTACACCCTACTCACTGGGAGGTTACAAGCTCGGTACAGGACTGGTGGGAACACCTGGCCAACACAAAGGGAGTACCCAAGAAGGGATTGCGCTCACTCATTCTCCTATTCGTTTGGAAAATTTGGAAAGAGAGGAATCGCCACATCTTTGACCACAACGAATCCACGGTGGCATCACTGACGGCCCATATTAAGGAGGAGGCTAAGTTATGGATAATGGCTGACGCTAGACGCCTGAGTGAGTTGTTAACAAATGTTGTATAGTCTCTTAGCGTTCGATCGGCCTTACGAGCGGCCTTCTGTTTCGCTTTTGCTTTTGTAAATTTCAACCCCTAGGGGTTTGTTCTATGCTTTATTAATTGAAAAGGCACAGTTTCATGTTGTTTTTCCTTTTGAAAAAGTCTTGGGATAAATTAGGCTTGTAACTTAGTTATGATTCCAAAACTTCAGTCCGGTAATTTTGAAAATATATGGGCCTTTATTGTTTAAAGCTAAAATATGTCCTCTCAAATTATTATGGGCACTTTAAATAGTACTTTAGATAATGTTTAGTTTTAATACCAAAATATGCCAACAACATATATATTGTCAAAATTTTAGTACTAGGTTTTTGCTAATATTTTAACATGGTAGCAAAACAAACAGGCCCATAGTTAAATTGTCATATTCAGCCTAAGGCTTGCAATTTTTTTTTTGGCTCTGCTACTTCCTGTTACCTCTGTGCGCGTTGCCGTTCAATAGTTGATAAGGGACGAAGCCACGTTGTAGCTTCATGGTGCCCAAAACATAGGGTCCAATTTGCAATGTCCATTACATATTAATGTTAATTAAAGTAGAGGTGTATATGGGACATGGGTAAATTTTATGCTATATTCACCACTGAGTTGATAGAAAATACTACTGTTTCATACTTCATTTGTGATGAAGGCCGTAAAAGATAATACTACTCCATCTAAAATAACTCCTTTTTTTATCATAGATATGCAAATTAAGACGATAAAAAAGACCAAAGTACATCTCACTAATAAAAATATATTTTGGTATTTGGTTAGTGCGAAAGTAACGGTAAATATATATAAAAGAAGAAATTTTACTAGGTATCTAAATTTTACATTAAAACGTAAAAATATCAAATTTTATAAAACAAATATGGTATCTCCTGAAATCTTCTAAAAATAGTAAAATTACTCATATAAGAGATATTAAAGAAATAAAACTCATCGGTCTGTGAATTAAGATAGATCACGTGAAAAAGTGAAGTCAAGATCGATCACTGTTGGTTCGTTCTTATCCTGAATTCAGTAGACAAAAGTGAAGGCCAGATCATTGTTGATTTGCTCTGTCTGATCTGATCAGGGTTGCGAGAGAGAGGTCGCGGAGGCCGCAACCGAAGAACACAAGAACGTGAGCATCATGAGGCTATCCAGGACCCTCGTCCACTCGAGGAACAAGGACGATGTCCACCGCTGGGATCGCCATGCTCCAAGAGTCCAAGGTAGGTGCAACCACACAATGACACAAGAAATAATTTGACATGTGATGCTCTAAACCAGACTCTGACAATGTCGTTCTTGTGTTTGTGGCTTCCTAGCATCTTTGGGTGGCTCCAAGAGTCCATTGGAGGCAAAGGAGAAGCTCTACTTGCTGGCTGTTGGGCATTACAGAAATGGTGACTTATCCCAGAAGCTGACAGCTTCTTGAACACTGTTTGGAGGTTTGTTCCTGAATCCCTGATAGAGTGATATAGTTGATAATATGTGTCAAACAAAGGATGATTTAATTGCTAAACTTGTCTTAGCGTGTAGCCGTTAACCGTACCAGCTCTCTGTTCATGCCAACTATTCTTGTTCGTAAATTCAAGAGATCCTGTCTCAGTTTGAAACTGGTACAGCATGTTATTTACTTGGGATAAATTAAATATTTTAATTAATAAACTTCATAAATAACTTAAAATAAGTGGTCTAAGTATCACACTAGAAGAATATTTTTATTAGAAATGTATTTTTCAAAGGATGGAATAGTCCGTTTCAATTATCCAATAAGTAATATGAAAAGAAATAAGCCTAAATATTATACTACGACCGTACGAATCGGTGATGGATGAAAATTAAGTATGAGCACGTAAAATGAAAAAGTATGTAGAGCATGTTTAAATGAATTTTAATTATTTCAAACTTAAAAATCGATTTATCTGATTTTTTAAAGCAACTTTTATATAGAAAATTTTCGCACGAAACACACTGTTTAGCAATTTAAAAAATAAAAAAATAAAATCTATATCTTAATAAAATAAACGGGGCCTAGATATGCAACCAGTTTAGCAACCTGAACATCTGTTGGGGTGGTGCTAAGCTTCTTCTGTTCCGAACAGAAACAAGGTGTTAGACATCCTTTTTTTCTTCTGTCCATTTGGGGAGGTTTGCTAGCTTTTTCTTAAGGCCAAAAGCGGTCCCAAAATTTGGCCAATGTTTGTTTAGCATCCCACGTACAATAGTCATCTTGCTCTAACATCCGCAGTTGCCACCTGTTATTCAGATTCAACCTGGTTGGGTGCCCTGTCTTTGAAGAAGACAGTCGAAGATAAAATTGCTAAAGGTGAGATAAACTTATTTGTCCTATTGTTCCTTCATGGTTGGGCAATAGTAACTAAGACATATTCCTCCTGTTCAAGAATATATGGTGTTTTGGGCATTAATGTGCTCTTCGACGTTTAACTTTTAACGACTAGTGTTATCTGCAACGTTTATAGGAATTGTAAAATCTTTGCATGTTTTTGAAGTATTTTACATGTCAAATCTAGTGATACCACTTCATTTTTTTTGTGAAACTGATAATATAGTATTATTTTGTTTTGGTCTAACTTTTTAGGCTTTCAGCCTTCTTCCATCATAATGTTTATTTGAAAATTCATCTTGTGTTGTACATTTTAATTTGAAGAGGCATAAAATAAGAAGACCGTAAATCACTAAATTGTTAAATCTCCATCATGGAAGAATGGAAGTATTAAGCAATAAAATGAGAAGTAATTAGCCTTCATCGGAGCGACTGACAAGCTTAATTAATTTATACAGATGGTGCGATTGGCATAGGTATAGCAAACAACACCTGTTGGACTTTTTTTAAAGAAAATATATTAATATCTCAGTTTTTCATTATTACAGTCTCACATAACAAGTTTAAGAATCCAGAAGCACAATAATAACTTACATCAGGCACAATTAAAATTCAATTCTGTTAAATTCAATTCTGTTACTAAAACGCTAGCCAAAACTAGCAAACAGCTTCATCACGGCTGATTCAATCGCCCTACAACATGTCTTTATGAACATGCGATCATTTTTCTTCGTAGAAGAGTCCAATGTCTTGTCCAATAGGTTTCTCTGAAGATAACTTGTAAATAATTTGTTAGCCATAACGATCCTCCTTCTTCTATAGAAAAGTCTTTCTCTGAAGATAACCTATAAATAAGAGGCTGCTTTCACATTGACAAACATAATTTCGTTTAGCCACAAGAGACCAAACAAATAGCTGTTGGACTGCTGGTTGGGATTTCTGCAGCTGTTGCTCGGAAGAATTGAGACATACCAGTTCCATATTGATTTATGGGAATTGAGATTTCTGGCGTCAGATACTCTTTTATGCCGGTGACATTTTTGTTCAAGTTCTAGTCTGCAAGAATTCCACAATTTAAGCTAATCTGATCTATACAGTACTCTCCGATTGCTTTACAATTCTCCCTCTATCTCATAATTCTCTATCGGATAATATGTTCACCTGATCTTTCAGAATTGAGAGATCCAACCAATCCCATACAATTTTAGTTTTTGTCGTTCATACTTCTCTGGTTATTTTCTTTAATTATTACGGTAAAGCTGTAGATGCTGTGAATTTCCCATCCTTTTTGCATGAGTGAACAATAACCACTGCGCAGCTCCATTGAAGAAGCATTCATCAAAACATCCATGTTTCTGTGAATTACTATCGCATTTCTGTGGATCAGCGTTTTCTGTGAATTGCTATCGAATTTTACATCATATTTGGTAGTAGGTCACTGTCGGGTCGGGTTGGATGTTAGGGCTTCCTCCAGAAATTTGGGGCCCCGGAACCAAATGCACGTTGGGGCTCTAAATTTTGGAAAAAATCATGTATCTAATATAAACAAAGAACCAAATCGTGTTCTATAAACAGAAGAAAAAAACTTTCACGATTTAAGAATCAATCCAATCGATCATCCAAACCACTATAATTTAATTTGGTTCAAATTAGGGCAAGCCTTCTAGTTGAAGGAGATGAGCTGATAAAGTTAGCGAGGACTATCAAAAAAGTTAATAACATTCATATATGTATATTTGACAAAACTTGACTTACATATTGATATGTGAAAATTAGAGCATGAGATACACTTGATAGGTTTATAGTTTTAACCTCGAAGTTTCATCTTCAATTTTCTACATGTTTATAATATTTTTTTAAAAAATGTTTGCAAGACATCCCGTAAAAGTTCATGGAGTATATCTAACACAAGGAGCGATCAGCTCTAGCTATAGTCCGTGAATAAGCAGGCAAAAGCTCGATCGGTTTAACTAAAATTATGACGACAGATTTTTGTCTAGTTACAGTCGATTTTACAGCCATTTGATCAGATTTGTGCAGAGCGGTGTAGGATACGAACAGATTAAGCCGGCTAGTTAGAGCGTACTTATTAAATTGGAAGCGCATGATGACTGTGGCACAAGTTAAATGAGCTATTGCTGCGATGAATGTTACTCACTGTCCAATGCACTGAAATTGAATCCTGTTTATTTATTTCTGAGAGAAAAAACAAACAAATCAGTGCATATATATTGCATATATGTCGTAGTTATTACGTCCTAATTACACTAGCCATATGTAATTATAATGCAAATAAGATATAATTATAATACAAATAGCACGTAAGTAGTGTATAACTACTGTCTAAAACAACAATGTAACAATGTGGTATGTGGTAAATGGGTAAACAACAACTTGAAATGGCATACACGTTAATGGTTCATCAAGGTTAGCATTACTACCATCTATCTCTATCATAATGGGAAACAATCGACTAATTTTTACTGAAAAATATGTCGACGTATGGTTAAGGCCTCGTTCGAAAGCTACTGACTTGACTTAGCTGAACTGGCCTTATGACTCGGGTACTGTAGCACGTTTACTATTGGGCTGAATATTAGTTAGTAGCAGCCCACGGGCTGGTGACGACGTGAAGGTCCGTTTAGTAAACAGTGTTTGACGCCGTTTCAGGCCGTAACGACAACGTAATCTACCGTCGTCTTCTTCCTGCGTCCGCAGTTTGACTCGAGGACGCAGCAAACATGGTTTGGACGCCGTCACCGAACGTCGTCCGGTCCTGTACTGTCACCGTTCGTCCGTCCGTAACGTCTCAGCTGATTGGCAATTTAATGCGTACAACAATATTGTCATCCAAATTATGATAGCTACATGAAATGAGCAAAACATCCCCTTCGACACGTAGACGTAAAATGTGTCTTTTTAATTACTTTTTTTTTTGGAATCTCTCGGCCAGAATTAATCCTTGTCGTCTGATAATAATATTGTTTATCGATGGATGTTTTAGGCGGATACAAATAAGTATAGTATTTTGCCAAAACATATAACGACTATTATTTTAATATATTTTCTTCAAAGGGTGGGAGATAAAACGTTTCGAAAGATAATTTGCCTCTAAGACACCAGGCAAGATAAATTTCACAAAATATTGGCTTCACTTAAACATTTTCATTTTGCAAAATTCAATACTTGTGCCAAATCGTGGAATCAAAACTTTTCCCCCAAAAAAACTAAATGAAAATTGAATAAATGGCTGCAATCTAACAATAAAAAATAAAAATGAACAAATATCTACTAAATTTAAAGTCTCGGCCAGAATCCTTATCGTCTGGATGTTAGAAAAGTCATGCGTCTGAATGTTAGAAAAGTCATGCGATAGTTATGCGATAGTTAGTACGAAGTACTGTTCATGTGAGAGTTTCAAATGGATTGGACCATCATATATATTATTAGCATGGATTCTCTAACTTAAGTTAGATAACTTTTAAAACACTGACACGTGAACCTATCGAGAAGGTCAGCTGACTTAAGTCGAGAATCACTCATATATATATATATATATATATATATATATATATATATATATATATATATATATATATATATATATATATATATATATATGAAAGTGCGCGTGGTACAACTGCCTGTCGATCAGCTGGAGATGGGAGACGGAACAAAAACACTATTATTACACGTTAATTTGCCGAGTACACCACTTAATTCGGTTCTACTATCTTCACTACGTGTGTTGAACCGGCATGTGATTATATATACTGCACTATACATAGTTTTAGGGAGTGATTCTAATCAAAATATAAACAATACGTTATTATTTATACATTAAATTTATTTTTTATATCTTAACGTGTGAGTTAAGTTTCTATCTAAGATTTTTAGAGTTATATAGATACGTTATATGAGTATTGTCAAAAAAATTTTAGATTTTTTTATAACTGTTCGGATGGTTTTGAGGGATAAAATAGTTTCGCATAATTTTACTTTGGTTTGCGCTTCAGCGACGCTGTTGGATGGTCGATCTTCTCCTGAGACGTGACATCGCTAGCCTCTTGGCCTGCCTTTTTTTGCACGCAAGAGCTTAAGACGGTGAACCACATCCTTCTTGAGTATGTGTTCGCTCGATAGGTCTGGCTCCGTGTGCTGTCTCCTCCTGGCTGGGCAGCCCTCTCTCCTCCCCGTGATAGCCAGCTCCAGGACTGGTGGCCGTCTACTCGGGTCCGTCTACCTAAGCATCTCCACGGCGCTTTCGACTCCCTGGTTCTTCTGGTCTCTTGGCAGCTGTGGAAGGAGCGAAACTTTAGGATTTTTGATTCGGTGCTTTCTTCACTTTCAGCGACCCTCGAGTCAATACTCGCGGAAGGCCAGTTGTGGGCTCTAGCTGGCCTTCCCCTTTTTGGAGACTTCTTGAGAGTGTAGCGTGGCTCCGCCCCTCCTGTTATTCGGAGTCGTATTTTAATCGTCGTTGTAGCTTGTTCGGTTTCTCATCTTTCTGGTTTTGCTGTTCCTTCTCCCCCTCCCCCAACTTGGGCCAGTGTGTTTGTACCTAAAACTTTTTTTCTTCTAATACATTGACATGTAATCCTTTTGCACGTTTACGAAAAAAGTTTTATACATATCCAACCATGCAATGCAAGCGTACTAATTTGCAGTGTCAAATCAACACGTAGTACACTACTAAAAAACATGCATAGGTATCGGTCTAATAGGTATCGTTCAACAAAAACCGACACCTATTAAAACAATAGGTAGCGGCTCTAAAGAAAAACCGGGACCCATGTTGGTTTTTTTAAAAACCGACACCTATAATATATTATAGGTGTCGGTTGTAAAGAAAAACCGACACCTATAGTATAGGTTCCGGTTTTTTAAAAAACCAACACCTTTTATATATTATATGTGTCGGTTTTTAATAAAACTGACACCTACCAAAACTGACCCGAGCCGACCCATCTTATCCCCTTCCTTATCTCTTCTTCTCACCATCTACTCTCACTCTTTTCTCTCATCCATCTCTTCGGCCGGGAGGCTGGAGGGCGGCGCCGGCCGGTGCGGCGGGAGTCGGCGGGAGGCGGTGGCGGCGACGGGTGGTCGGGCGGTGGGAGAAGGGGGAGGGGGGCGGGGCGGGGCGGAGAAGGGCGGTGGCGGCGGATCGGCGAGGGAGGCCGCGGCGGTGGTGGAGGTGCCCTCCCCATCGAATCGGCGAGGAAGGCGGCGGCGGTGGCGGATCGGCCGGCATCGGGTGCTTCCACGGGCGGGGCATGGCGGGGCCGAGCGGCGCATGGAGAGATCCCGGCAGCAACCCGACAACGCCAGCGACTCACATCGGTTCTTGATGTATTGCTTTGTGTTCTTTGATTTTGTTGTCCTTGTTCTATGAAGGATGGAATGGATTATTGTTGTTGATGGAATGGATTATTGTTGTCCTTGATCTATAAGGACGTAATGGATCTACTATGAAGTATTGTTATTGTTGATTGTTGTTGATTGAACTGTTCTTGTTGATTATTATTGTTGATCTGTTCTTGAATGATGAATGAGATTAGGGCCTGTTCTTTGATTGATTGATGGGATTAGGGGCGGCTTGAGCCGATGCTTTAGTGAGCCAGCTATTTTCTTGAATCGTCAGAGCACAAAGGTGTCGGTTCTATAACTGGCATCAATGACCTACTGTTATAGATGCCGACAATTGGTACCGACTGTGAAACCGACACCTATGCCAGGTTTGTAACCGGCATCTATGCTAGGTTCTGTAGTAGTGGTAGTTGTGTGCATATCTGCAAATACCTCCACCTCGTCCTCCCCCCGCCGCCGCCGTCGTCGTCGTCCTATTCCTCTCGCTGTGGGGCGCTGCCAAACCACGTCGAACCGGCCGGACACCAGAGGGAACCACCGGCCGCAGGCGAACCCAATCCTCGGCAACCTCGTAGCCTTCCTTGCCAATGGCCATCGCTTCCTCGACTGGTCCACGGGCCTCCTCGCCGCGGCACCGTCCTCCACCATGCAGGTGCACTACACGGCCCGCTCGGCCTCGGCTACTGCGGCATCGCGACCGCCAGCCCTGACGTCGTCGAACACATGCTACGCGCCAGCTTCCACAACTACGTCAAGGGCGACCGCATCCGCACTGCCTTAGCCGACCTCCTCGACGATGTCCTCTTCCTCGCCAACGGCCGCTTATGGAGGCTACAGCGGAATCTCGCGTCGAACTCCTCCCCGCGCTTGCTCCGCCATTTTGCCGTCCGAGTCGTTTTGGACCACCTGCGCCGCCGCCTCCTGCCGTTCTTTGTTAGACTTAATCTTGTTGTTTATCTTTAGTGTGAGTTGAGTGCGTGCATGAGTTAGCTTGTTAAAAAAGCCCATGATCTGCATGTAGGTGCTTGCATGTAGGAAGCTATGGGTGGATATCAGCTTGGAGTAGTGGCATGGATAGTGGATCAGTTAGTGCTCTACATGCAAGGAGATATATATGACCTGCATGTATAGAGACGTAATTAGTGGGTGATTAAGTCATGGAGTGACTGACCGAGTTGTGCGGCAGACGTGGCGTGTGTGGCCTATTTAACCAATGTAATCAATATTTGTTAGAGTGTTGCAAAAGTGAAATACAAGTGTTTGTGTTGTGCGCATTGGTGTGGAGCGTGAAAATTCCTTGAGTACGGTTCATCTTCTTCCTCCGACATCCTCCGACAGTTCATTTTCTCTCTGTGTGCGTGTGTTTCATCGAGTGAGAAAGACAACTGCGTGTGCAAGTGAGTGGCTGGGCCAACATTCTTTGCTGTGCAAGTGAGTGGCTGGGCCAACATTCTTTGCTGCCGCCGCTGACGCCGGACGCGTCTTCGACCTTCAGGATGTGCTCAGGCGCTTCGCCTTCGACAACATCTGCAGCGTCGCGTTCGGCGTGGACAGGGACAGCTCGTCGTCGTCGCAGCTGGAAGCGAGCGGTGATGGCCGGAATGACGCCTTCTTCGCGTGTTCGATGACGCCGTCGATATCTCCTTGGGCCGCATATTGCACCCAACGACCTTGGTGTGGAAGGCGATGAAGTTCCTCGACGTTGGCAGCGAGCGGCGGCTCTGTCAGGCGATCGGCGTCATTGACGAGTACGTGACAACGATCATGGAGTCGAAGTAACGGCGCAGCAGGGAGGGGATGATACTTTGTGAGAAGGAGTCGGACTTGCTGTCACGCTTCACAGCGGCGATGGAGGAAGACGACGGCAACGAGCTCGGCGCGATGTTCGACTCACCGGAGGCGAAACGTCGGTTCCTACGCGACACTGTCAAGACCTTCGTCCTCGCCGGGAAGGACACCACATCCTCCGCTCTGACATGGCAGTTCTGGTTTCTGGCCGCAAACCCGGAGTGCGAGCGGCGCGTCTACGAGGAGGTCACCGCCCTGCGTGGCGCGGATGAACGCAACGACGTCGTCGACGACGACAAAACCTCTGGTGACGAGAGCGACGACAGGTACGAGGAGCTGAAGCAAATGCACTACCTGCACACGGCGATCACCGAGACGATGCGGCTGTACCCACCGGTGCCCATGGCGTCGCGGGTGGCGGACGACGTGCTCCCCGACGGCACGGTGGTGCGCGCCGGGTGGTTCGCCGACTACTTGTCGTACGCGACGGGGAGGATGCCGTAGCTGTGGGGACAAGACTACCGCAAGTTCCGCCCGGAGCGGTGGCTCTCGACGGCGGCAGCCAGTTTGTGGCGGTGGACACGGCGCGGTACCCGGTGTTCCACGCCGGGCCGCGCTCGTGCCTCGGGAAGGAGAAGTCGTACGTGCAGATGAAGGCCGTGGCGGCCGCCGTGGTCCGGAGATTCGCCGTCGAGGTGGTGACTGCCGCGGAGGCGAATGCGCCGCCGCCGCACGAGACAGCGGTGACGCTGAGGATGAAGGGCGCGAGGTGCCGGGGTGTGTGCGTGTCGTCTCATGCATAGGCCATCAGGTGGGCCATGCATGTGCCATGTCACACACGGGCACGAAGTTAACAAGTCAACAACTTCATGCGACGACTTGTCACTGGTCCATGTGTGCATAGAGTGTATTTAATTATGTAATTTACAAATTTTGTTGGAAGGTATGTATAAACTTTATCTTAAAATATTAAGGGCAAAAAATGTTTTATAAAGTTTGTCTCTTAATTCTAATAAATTTAAAATTTTAAAATAATTAATATATTAAGTTGTACACGGTTTTAAGTCTCAATTGTAGTTTCTTTTATTATTTATTAATTTGAAAGTTTGGAATTAATGGGTACCGTCTCTAATTCCCTATTTGTGCCATAATCTTAATTTAGTTTTTTTCTTAATTTAATAATTTTTAAATTTGAAATTAGTATATATTCCAAATTGTATAGTACTATATTTCTCTCAATTATAATTATAGTTTTCATGATCTTTTTGTTTTCCAAAATTCAAGTTTAATTAGTTGAATGTTTGTGCTTTGCATCAGAATGAAAAAGATAACCGTTCCCACTGTAAGCACTAAAGCCCCAAAAATCATAAATTATTCCACTGTAATCAATATTTGCATCATTTTCTTATATATACATCAATGCCCAATTGCCCACAGTGAAAACCACCTGCACTAATAAGTCTTGCCCCCATGTCGGCAACCGTCCCTGCCGGTGTAGCGACCGTCGGCGCCACCTACCAGCCAATTCGAGAGAGGAGGGATATAGATTTGTTTTTTTCGAGAGAAGCTATACGCCACCTGCTGTTTGATTCTTTGTTTTCGTTATTGCTCGTTCCAGATATAAGGGCTTTGATTGCTCGACAGAGATGAAGACTGAGGGTCATGACATTTTAAAATATTAAATGAGAATTATTTAAAAAAACATATTCATAATCGATAACTAATTCGTTAGATGAATCTAATGAGCCTAATTACAATATAATTTGACGATACGATACTACATTAAACATTTGTTAATCATAGATTAATTAGGTTTAAGATAATCGTCTTTTTACTCATTATTCAATTTTGTAATTATTTTTATAATTAGGTCACGTTTAGATGTGTAAACATCTAATATGACGAAAGACTAATTTTAGTCCCCCTAACCAAACATATCTCTTTAGGAGATGTTTTTTTCATACTTTCTCAACTTATTTTTCACGTACACTCTTTACAAACTATTAAACAGTGTATTTTTATAATTTTTCTATAAGAAAATTGGTTTAAAAATTATATTAATTTATTTTAAAAAATAATTAATATTTAATTAATTATATGCTAATGGTTTACTCATCTGTCCGTGGAGAATTAGTTCCTAACCACAGTAGCCGAATACAGCCTTTGGGTACATAGTTAGATGGGAGAAGAGAAAAGCCTGGACAGGGGCCCTAAGAGCATGTATAATGTTTAATCCACCAAAAAGGTCCTGTGCATGGACCTCATAGTGAGGATAGTACCCTTTAAAAACTACACTGTATAGGACCAATAAAGATGCTATAGGTAGAGCACATCAAGAATGACAATAGATTCATGATAGATGTAAAAGGACGTGGATTCTCTGACTTTCAAAGTGACTTTGGATCACTGACATGTAGATCCGTCATGAGATAGGTCCATATGTCAGTGACCCAAAGTCACCTGACTTAAGTCAAAGAATCTCTCCCAAATATAAAAGGCCTTTTGACAGGTGGGTCTATTCATTCTCTCTCCTCTAAAATTGAGCACTATGGTTAGTGTCTAGTTGTATGGTACAAATGGTTGGAACTAAGGTGGTGTTTTGATTCACGAATAAATTGTTCGTGTCACATTGAATATTTGAATATTAATTTGAAAGGCTAAATATGAACTAATTATAAAAATAATTACAGAATCGATGGCTAATTCGCGAGACGAATCTATTAAACCTAATTAATTCATAATTAATAATTATTTACTATAACATTGCATCATCAAATCATGACGTAATTAGACTCATTAGATTCGTCTCGCGAATTAGTCACTGATTATGAATGGGTTTTATAAATAGTTTACATTTAATACTCTAAAATAACATCTAAACATTTGGATATGAGAGAGGCTTAAAAAAAGTTCCCATCCAAACACCACCTACGTCATGTCTCACAATTTATAGGATCGGTTCTATTCTTTTCTCTCTTCTACGTGCGTGTTTGGTTCACGAGACTAAAATTTAGTCTCTTACAAAACTCAGTTATAATTAGTGGCTAATTCGTAAGACGAATCTAATGAGCCTAATTACGTCATGATTTGACGATATGATGCTACAGCAAATATTTGCTAATCATAGATTAATTAGTTTTAATGGATTCGTATCGTGAATTAGCCATAGATTCTGTAATTATTTTTATAATTATTTTTTATAATTAATTCATGTTTAGTCCTTCAAAATTAATATCTGAGTCACTGACATATGGACCCGTCGAGATAAGTCCACATGTCATTGACCCAAAATCAAATGACTTAAGTCAAAGAATCCTCACCGGTTATCAACATACTCCCTTCGTCAAAAAACCAACTATTGGATGAAATTTCCGAGCACAACAAACAGACTCTAGGAAAAGTCCCATACAATATTAAATTAGTTCTTTTTTGACTGAAGGAGTACTAAGTATTAAAATATATTTGTTGTTTAATGTTATAAGAGTTGCTATATTTTTTTAAACTTATCAAATTTATTAAGTTTCGACTTCAAAAATTAAACTCTTTTATAATACGAACAAAGGGAGTATAGATAAACAGAGCAGCAGTATTAACGTATTGTCCATCTGAAGGCAATGCGTTGAAAGGAAATAGATATTTTCTTTGTTTTAAAATATAAAAAAATTTAGATGGATATGACATATCTAGTACCAATTTGGACATACTCTAATTAGACATATTCTATCAGAACAGAAAGCCATATAATCCAAATATTTTAAAACTAAGAAAGTAATAAGGGTATGTTCATATTAGTGTCATTTTAAACCATACCATTTAAATTAACAATGGATGTATTTATTTTGTTATCAAATGTTAATATTGTCTGAAATATTTTGGTAACAACCCATTTAATCTATCATACCAAAATTTAAAAAATTTATTAACTTGTTAGAATTTTAACATTATCAAAATTTACCCAAGTAAACAGAGCAGTAGAGTGGAAGTATTAATGGATTGGTCCTGTGATGCCGGAGAACATGTGGTACCACTCCGTACATGGTCATGGACGGAACAGTTGCACCGCTTCTGCTTCTGGTCTTCCTCCCCGCTCTCCTCCTCTACCTCAGGCGCCGCCCTGCTACGGCGAGCGCGACACGCCGCAACAACCACTGCCCCCACCCAAACCCCATCCTCGGCAATGTCCTGCCCTTCCTCCGCAACCGCCACCGTTTCCTCGACTGGGCCACCGACCTCCTCGCCGCGGCCCCAACCTCCACCATCGAGGTGCGCGGCCCCCTCGGCCTCGGCTCCGGCGTCGCCACCGCCAACCCAGCGGTGGTCGACCACTTCCTGCGGGGCAACTTCCCCAACTACATCAAGGGCGCGCGCTTCGCCGTCCCCTTCGAGGACCTCCTCGGGCGCGGCCTCTTCGTCGCCGACGGTCGCCTCTGGAGCCTCCAGCGGAAGCTCGCCTCCTACTCCTTCTCTTCCCGGTCGCTCCGCGGCTTCTCGGCGCGCGTCCTCCGGGCCCACCTCCACCGCCGGCTCGTCCCTCTGCTCGCCGCTGCCGCTGGCTCCGGCGAGGCCGTTGACTTGCAGGACGTGCTCAAGCGATTCGGCTTCGACAATATCTGCAACGTCGCGTTCGGCGTCGAGAGCTCGACGCTGCTGGAGGAAGGGGACCGCCGGCACGAGGCTTTCTTCGCAGCGTTCGATGACGCCGTCGAGATCTCCGTCGCGCGCGTCTTCCACCCGACGACCTTGGTCTGGAGGGCGATGAAGCTCGCCAACGTTGGGAGCGAGCGGCGGATGCGCGACGCCATCAGGGTCATCGACGAGTACGTCACGGCGATCGTGGAGTCGGAGGAGCGCCTCCGCGGGGAGGACGAGCACGAGAAGCACCTCCTGTCGCGGTTCGCAAAGTCCATGGAGAAAGAGGGCGGCGAGCTCGCCGCCATGTTCTGGTCGCCGGAAGCGAAGCGCCGGTTCCTGCGCGACGTCGTGGTGAGCTTCGTGATGGCGGGGAAGGACTCGACCTCCTCTGCCCTGACGTGGCTCTTCTGGCTCCTCGCCGCGAACCCGCGCTGCGAGCGGCGCGTGCACGAGGAGGTGTCGCGGTATGGGGACGCTCGCCGCGCCGACGCCGGAGAAGACGGCGACGGCGACGGGGACGGGGAAGGGTACGACGAGCTGAAGCGGATGCACTACCTGCACGCCGCCATCAGCGAGGCGATGCGGCTGTACCCGCCGGTGCCCATCGACTCGCGTGTGGCGGCCGCGGCAGACGTGCTGCCGGACGGCACAGCGGTGCAGGCCGGGTGGTTCGCCGACTACTCGGCGTACGCGATGGGGAGGATGCCGCAGCTGTGGGGCGACGACTGCCACGAGTTCCACCCCGAGCGGTGGCTGAACGACGGCGGCGAGTTCGTGCCGGTGGACGCAGCGAGGTACCCCGTCTTCCACGCGGGGCCCCGAGCGTGCCTCGGGAAGGAGATGGCGTACGTGCAGATGAAGGCCGTGGCGGCCGCCGTGATCAGGAGGTTCGTGGTGGAGCCGGTCCAGGCGCCGGCGAGCATGGAGACGCCACCGGCGTGCGAGGTGACAACGACGCTGAGGATGAAAGGCGGGCTACTGGTGCGGATCAGGAAGCGGGAGGACGACGCGACGCACAAGTTGACTTGATGTGACCATGATAAGCATTCAAGAACTCCAATCATGTGGAGTAAAACACTGTTGTTTAAAAAAATCATCAGCTATTCGGCAGCATCACAAAAAGATATATCTAAATATTGCTCTACATGACGCATGAAATATTGAAATTTGATTCAGCATAAAATAAGCCCCAATAGACAGAAATAAAACAAAAGTATTCTCGTTTGACTTTTTTCAGTCAAATATTTTTAGCTTTGATCAACTTTATAGTAAAATTTAAGTAATATCTACAACACCAACCAATTAGTTTTATTAAATATAACATTAAATATGTTATGATAATATGTTTGTTTTGGATTAAAAAATATTGCTATATTTTTTAAATTAGGTTAAACTTAAAAAAATAATAGAAAAAAATCAAAATGATTTCGATTTATAATACGAAAGAAACGAAGGGTTGTATCATGCAAAAGCATGTCCGGAGCGAACTTTATTTACCGTCGCCATACGGAATTATTGCTGGGATAGTGCGTGTCAATACAGGGCATGTGAATTACGAACCACAGCGACGACAGAGCATGCATACTCTTTAGCCTTTTTATTGAGTCAATCGCCTGAATGCCCCCCGTACATCAGTATTACAGAGTGGGAGAGGACTTACAGCATTCTCATGACAAGCTGGATTGGTAAGCCTGCCATCCTTGGATGCGGTACTCCCTCGCGGTCTCAGCAGGATTGCTTGCTTTTATAATCCCATGTCCGACTATAATTATGTCACTGCCCCTGTCGTTTATGACCTGTATTTCACAGCAAAGTAAGCGATACATTATCATCAGATAAGCAGAGTAGCAGATGTGTCAAAAGATAAATGCCCAAGCTATCAGAATGAAGTTTGTTAACTGAAACTGGAAGAAAACTGTAGTTCACAGAAGATGAATACTGGTGTCTGGTATTGCTAACTTAAGCAGACTGCATTAGTTATTATCCATTGAAAAACTTAAAAGCAATAAGGTGTGAAGACAGCAGAGCAAAGTCAGCAAAGACAGTGTGTATTGGCAATGTTTTAACTCACAGAGTAAGGAGTGTTGTACTGTTGACCAAGAGAGTCTCCCCCAGCAACCAACTGAACTCCAGGAGTGGCATGGATGAACGCTGGACTTGATGGTGCCACTGACCAAGTCGCAGGATTTACTGATATAAATCCAGTTACAATGTCAGAATGTTGCTCAGCAATCTTCACGGCTGCAGTGGTGTAATCTCCGTGAGCAAGGTTGCCAACTGAACTCATTTCAGAAAGCAAAAGTAACCCTCTTCCTTTCGGCAGACCCTTCGGTAAACGAACAGAACAGTGAACCTCAGCAGTCAGCACTACTACAACAATCAAAAGCTATAGGCAGCCGTAACATTGAATTTCTGATTATTATTTTTTTAACTCATCGTTGATCACACAAGGCATGGCACTACGTAAATAATATACCTTCAGCTTCAAGCCTTCTACAATTCCAGGTCCAGAAACTATATGCGCATTAACAATATCAGCCCAGTCTAATATGCGAAATATTCCTCTGAACCAGCACAAAAGACATTAACTATATTGTGCATATGCATAATAGAAACAAACTTATATAGATAGTCAAAAATAGACCTTTTCTCACCCTTCATATTGCATAGTTACTGTGTTTCCAATGTCAGCAAACTTGCGGTCTTCAAATATCAAAAAATTGTGCCTCTCAGCAATCTTCAAGTAAAATTTTAAGAATAAATTAACTATAAGATGAACCACATTAAAAATAAGCTACGCTAGTAGCTTTAGCATCATGAACAGCAAATAGTACACGGATATAAGCTCTAGTAATTAATCAAATAAAAGCATTTATAGTAAACAAAGCAGATTGCCTTGGCATGTCTATTGTGCCCAAATACGAAGAAAGCATTCTGACGTGCACATCAGAATAAAACAAATAAGCATATGTCTACTAAATGCATAAAAAGAAGCATGTCCCATATGAAACCAGCATGAAAAAAAAAACACATTCTATACTGATGGATATGACAATCCATAATCATGGGCAAAAAGCATAGATATGCTCCTAAAAGAGTAGTGGGTAAAAATCTCACACTTGATTCTAAGAAAACAAACTCCAATGTAACATCTCTATCTGAAGTTCTGGACTAGTAATGGCACTATTCTAGACAAGTACCACTAATACCGAAGGATGGTGAAAATAAAAGCACAATCACATCATAGGTGAACATACCAAACGGAGCTTGTGGCCAAAATCTGGTGTATAATCAGACAAGATATCCACATGGGTTTTCAACATGCAAATCTCTGGACCAATCTACATAAGAATCAGATAACTAAGTTAAACACATTAAAAGGGATTGCTTAACAATAACAAACTAATGAACCAAAAAGGAAAAATGATAAGAACCAGAACAATATCAAATGTGCTCTTACCTCATAATATATAGAAAGATGATGCAAATGTATCAAACGGGATTCAGTAAAATAGTGAAAAGGTAGGTCTATGCCATCTTAGTGAAGAAACTGCACCCGCCCAATGACTGTATTAGACCACTCTATTCACAGCACTAGATGTGACAGATATACTACATCATCTAAGCATGTAAGAGAAAGGGAAGATGTGATGGCAAAAAAGGTATGGAACTAAGAAGCTGATCTACATAAAAAGGAATAATACGACAATCACACATCAATTCGTTCGCAGAATCATCTACGAGAATTGTAGTTTCACATGACTAAACATAACCAAACATTTCATAAGGCATACACAAGCACCATATGTCGGGAGGAATTCACACAACCCCAAATCTGCCTTTTGCAGGGAATAATGCTGAAGTAGAAGAATTTCATCCTAATATACACCTATCACAAAATTACCCATTCTTAATAATCTAAAAGGGGAAATTGACTTGCTGACTGTTAAGTTCTTAGGTTTACCAACAATTCATTATCTTATATACCTTATCGGCGAGATCAAGTAGCTCTGTTGCTGTCCCGACATCTGCAGCAACACACAAGTTGCTTTGCTTGGCCTCCATCAACTCGAACAGCTTCCTCCCCATCGGATTTGTGGCCAATCCCGCCCTCTCAGAAAACGTCTTCCTAAGTACTTTCGGTTTAACAGGCAGTCCCGGCACCGCCATCTTCCTGTTTGCGTCGAGGAATCGCTTCACCTCCTGGGCCTTCTCCTCGCTCAACTTCCCGTGCTTCACAAGGACAGCGAGCAATTCCGTGAGGGTCATGAGCGAGTGCAGCGTGACACCATTGGCGGCGAGGTTCTCCCTCCCGCCCTGCTCGCGGTCGATGACCACGACGGCGTCGGCGACGACGAGCCCCACCTCGCGGAGGGGCGCGACGGTCTCGAGCACGGAGGAGCCCGTGGTGACGAGGTCCTCGACGATGAGCACGGTCTCCCCGGCGCGGAAGGACCCATCGATGAAGTCGGCGACGGCGTGCGCCGTGACGTCGTAGCGGCGGAGGAGCATGGGGACGGTGGTGGCGACGGAGAGGACAGAGGCGATGGGGAGCGCGGTGTAGGGGACGCCGCAGAGGAGGTCGTAGGGGCGCGTGGCGTGGAGGGAGCCGAGGAGGGAGGCGACGGTGGAGAGGAGGCGCGGGTGGGCGACGAGCATGCGGAGGTCGAGGTAGATCGGGGAGGTGATGCCGGACTTGAGCACGAAGGAGCCGAACTTGACGCCCTCGATGGCGTGGAGCTCCAGGATGAGGGATTCCATGGCGGCGGCGTCCATGGTGGCTAGGGTTCTCGGCGGCATTTTGCGCCAAAATTTTGGGGCCGAGATGAGACAAGCTGGAAGAATGGTGGCCGCCGGCGGCTGGGTGAGAGCGAGAGCACGAGACTTCGCGACAAAAGATGCCAGGAGACCAGGGGTGAACTGGACAAGTGCACTTGGAATTTCGGCAGGTGCATGCATCACCTCACCGCATCAGCATTCAGCGGTTTTCTCTTGAGAGTCATCGTTGTTGATTGCTGAACATGACGGAGACTGGTCGGCTTACTGCGATGGAAGAAACGACGGATACCAAGCCATTTTGGATAGCGCATAATTCAGAAATCCTAAAATTTTGCTGCTTATATTAAACGTAGTTGCTATAAATATGTTGTCATATTTTTTTCTCAGATTATAGTTAGCTTTTTTAACCGTATAATCAGCGTTGAGATTCATACTATAATAGTAGTTAGCAATGTCCGTGTGGAGTGTAGAGAGCTGTAAAATCTGGCTTGTTAGCGGAGCCATTCCTACTAGCCTAATGCTACTAATACACGCTATATATCCAGTAGAAAGATAGTAAGATGCTCTGCATTGAGGAGGCGGCCTGATGTTAATTTTTACACAGTATTTAGAATGTACTGTATTTACACTAATGTAAGTGTATTGTATTATATTGGTATGTAATTTTTGTATTTGTTAGTTTTTTAAAAAAATAATTTTCGTTTTGTGTTTTAACCAAGTTACCCAGTTTTTTAAAGTTTGCTGCAGCATATTAATAAATTATTCTATGTTGTGTTTGCTTGTTTGTAACCTTAGTGATCTTTTTTAATTGTACCACGTCATATCTGACTGTTTTATGCTTAATTTTGTGCCGGAAGAAGGATAAACAGTCCCTATATTTAATCAAAATCTCCATTTCCGTTTCGTTCCCATGAAACCAGACTAGCATTTTGAGCTCCACAGCTCCGGTTTTTGTTGGGCAAGGGGATAGTAAAATCTACGTGAGGTATGAACTCGAGCCCACGAAGAACAGTAAGCCTTTCAGGCCAAGCCGAGCTGTACCAGTTTAACCACGGCAAGGCGAAACGGCCCCCGGAAGTTTAACGACAGCGGCAATCACACCCAGAAAATGCAGCAACTTCGGCTGTGCCTCTTGTCACCGCCGCAGAATAACCATGTAAGTTAAGTTCACAGTATCCATGCGAGAGTGCACAAAAATAATGACGGGATGAACGGCAAGGAACAATGGAGCTCCAAATTATTATTGCAAACAGCGCGTGCCAATACCGGGGCATATGGAACGCAGAACACACTCTTATTACAGTAGTAGCCTGAAGGAGTGAATGCCCCTATACTTACGGGCATTGGGTGTGGACTTCACACATTCTCATGACAAGCTGGATTGGTATGCCTGCCACCCTTGTATGCGATACTCCTTCGCGGTCTCAGCTGGATTACTCGCCTTTATGATCCCTCGCCCGACTATAATTATGTCGCTGCCTCTGTCGTTTATAACCTGTCGATATTAAACGACGGTGTCGCAAGGAATATATCAGTTCATGAGCATATTGCAACAGGAGGGAACGAAAAACTGAGTTCCCACATAAGCATCCAGAATATTTACTGACAAATAGAAAAGATAAAAGGAAGATGATGCAGGCATGATCAGGCCATGAGACATGTCAAAGATGGTGCAGGTATGATCTGAGAACTTCAAGATATACTAGTAGGTTTTGTTAAATCTAACGTATAATATGAAAGGCCTCCAAATGGTGTAAATAAGAAATATAAGCATGAGCTCAAATGTTTAGTGCCCGATAATCCAAGTGAATATAATAACTGGATAAACTTGGGGTTAAGGTACTATAAGTTAGAAACAAAGTATTATTTGGCCCATGAGAAAATGGATGTGTAAAGCATATCCAACTAGGACTTCATCATATAACAGTTTGTCTCGACGCCTCTCTGTATTCCACAGACTACACAGGCATCAATAACCTTGATGTTTCGTGTTACTGTATTAATAACTGGGAGACTAAAAATCTGCCTTGATGGCTGTCTGTATTCGACAGCAACCTTGCTGTTTCATGTTACTGTACGAATAACTGGGAGACTACAACTAAAGGTCGGTCTTTGGGAACTAGTTCTTATTAAGTTGAATCTTTGGAAGACCTCCAAAAAAGCATTAGGGCATATGAAAAAGAATCAATCACAAAGGAATTTGATGGTAAGGTTAAACTCACAGAATGAGGGGTATTGTACTGTTGACCAAGAGCATCTCCTCCAGAAACCATCTGCACTCCAGGAGTGGCATGAATAAACGCTGGACTTGATGGTGCAACTGACCAAGATGCTGGATTGACAGATATAAATCCAATTACAAAATCAGAATGTTGCTCAGCAATCTTTACAGCTGCAGCAGTGTACTCTCCATGAGCAAGGTTGCCAGCCGAGCTCATTTCAGCAAGCAAGAGCAGCCCTCTTCCTTTTGGCAAACCCTTCAATACAAAACACAAAAGTTACTGTCAGCACTGTAATCAGCTACCTGCAGATGCAACATTACTTACATAACTTTAAACTGTGGTATAAGTCATGTAAAGCATAGCATACCTTAAGCTTCAGACCATCCACAATTCCAGGTCCAGGAATTATATGGGCATTGACAATATCCGCCCAGTCTAATATGTGAAAAATTCCTCTGAAGAAAGATTAAAGGCACTTATGTCACACAGATACATAAAAGAGATGAACAAGGATAGTTTATAGTGCCTTTTCTCACCCTTCATATTGCATAGTTACTGTGTTCCCAATGTCAGCAAACTTGCGGTCTTCAAATATCAAAAAGTTGTGCTTCTCAGCAATCTTAAAATAAAATTTAAGGGTCAATTAGTAAAGAACAGACCATGTGAAAACTAACCAGGAAAATAACTTTAGCACATCAAATTATAAGTAAATAACATACCGAGCGAAGCTTAGCTCCAAAATCTGGAGAGAAGTCAGACAAGATATCCACATGAGTTTTCAACATGCAAATCTCTGGACCAACCTATAATACATTTGGGGAACCAAGTTAACAAGCATTAATATCTGGGTTTAGCAACTACAGTGTAATGCTAAAACACACCAAAAGGAGAACAAAACTAAAAGGAGTGAATTTGCTCTTAGCATATCGAAAGGTCATGCAAATGGATGATATGAGACTGGAGGGGGAAAGAATCAGAAGGTACAAATAATGCTAACTTGACTGCTTAAGGAAGAAACTGCACCTTTGGAACATTCTTTTTGCAAGACTAGATGAAAAAAATATACAACATATCCAAGCACAGAAATGTTTAAATTATATTTTAAACAGAGAAAAACACACACTGAATGCCTCAACTATCAACTCAATGTTTCTACTTCCCAAGGACTCAGCAGACCTAGTATAAGTAGAGAGTTCATGAAGCAAATGCAGGTGCGAAATAAACAGATGTATTCACCGAACCCTCAATTGTGTCTTAGATTACTCAACGAGTGAGCCTAACATATCATTCTTAGTATGCACAAACTGTCCATTATTTAAAAACTAAAAAGTATAAACAAATTGCAGGATTAGACATCCAATAGGAGAAATTTGACTTGTCAGGGTTGAAATGCTTAAATTTATTTAACCAACCAATACCGCAAATAGTAACATGTACCTTCTCGGCAAGCTCAACGAGTTCCTTTGCAGTCCCCACATCTGCAGCAACACACAAATTGCTCTGCTTTGCTTCCATCACCTCAAAGAGCTTCTTCCCCATCGGGTTCTTGGCCAATCCCGCCCTCTCAGCAAACCCCTTCCTGACCGCTTTGGGCTTAACGGCGGCCACCCCGGGCACGGTCACCTTCCTATTGGCGTCAAGGAACTGCCTCACCTCCCGAGCCTTCTCCTCGCTCACCTTCCCGTGCTTCAGCAGCACAGCGAGCACCTCTGTGAGGGTCATGAGCGAGTGCAGCGTGATCCCATTGGCGGCGAGGTTCTCCCTCCCGCCCTGCTCGCGGTCGACGACCACGACGGCGTCGGCGACCACGAGCCCCTGGTCGCGGAGCGGCGCCGCGGTCTCGAGCACGGAGGCGCCGCTGGTGACGAGGTCCTCGATGATGAGGACGGTGTCCCCGGCGCGGAAGGAGCCCTCGATGGACTTGGCGGTGCCGTGGGCCTTGACCTCCTTGCGGCGCATGAGCATGGGGACGGAGCGGTCGACGGAGAGGATGGAGGCGATGGGGAGCGCGGTGTAGGGGACGCCGCAAAGGAGGTCGTAGGGGCGGGTGACGGGGAGGGAGTGGAGGAGGGAGGCGATGGAGGAGAGGAGCCTCGGGTGGGAGACGAGCGCGCGGAGGTCGAGGTAGATCGGGGAGGTGATCCCGGACTTGAGCACGAAGGACCCGAATTTGACGGCCTCGATGGCGTGAAGCTCCAGGATGAGGGATTCCTGCGCGGTGGCGTCCATGGTGGCTAGGGTTTTGGGCGGGGTTTGCGTTGTGCGGCGGCGGGCAAGCGAGGAATCCTTCCTAGCTTGACGACAGGAGGAGGTTTTATTACTCTCGCTACTGTGGTAGGACGGCTGTTTTTTCTTTTTATTTTTTTTTCAAGCATAGGGTAGCGCCGTAGCGGTAGCCCTTGGAAATTGAGATGGAAAATGGATGGCTGAGATGAGAGAATATTCCAAAACGTCACGAAATGTGCAAAATACTGTGAACCGAGAAAAATATTTAGTTGCAAATTAAAAAGAATCGGCATTGTTTGTCTTTTTTTTGCATAATGTCGTTATCTCTATTTCTCAAAATTTCCCAAATTGTCAGCAAGGCTCTATGGATAGCATTATAAGAAAAAAAGATATATGGATAGATCATAGCTGGTAGCTGTGTTTTTTAAATCAGCATCAAACATTGTATACGTTGTTCTGTGGAAATGGGCATGGTATATCCTATTTTTGTTTATGTGCTGCAAAGAAAAAAGCATTGCCATCTCTATTTCGTTCAGAACCCTTATGCCATTTCAGACAGCCACAGCTCGAGCAGATTTGTGCCAGAATGATCTCTCAAATTTGTCTTTTTTGCAAGATGTCATTATCTCCGGTTCTCATTCTCAATGTTCCCTGTATGTTTTGTCAGCAAGGCTCTATGCTGTTTCTCTATGGATAGCTGAGAAACTTTTTCTTTTGGGGGGAGCTGTCTATTTGAAACTAAATTGAACATTGGACATATAGTTCTGTAGAAATGGGCATGGTATATCCATTTTGTGCTGAACCATCGTGCCATTTCAGATGGTTACAAGGAAGAGACAGTGTGAAAGTAGAATTTTAAAAGACAAGCTTACAAATCAAGTAGATTTGTGCCAGAATGATCTCAACTTTAATGGACAAATCGCCTCACATCATGTACTCCTTCCTAACTTCTACAGATATATCTGATCATGATGCATGGAAACCTTGAACGTATGGTTGAGTTCTAACTTGTCACAGTAATTACACACAAGTCCTAAGTATTTGCAAAGAATTTGTTCGTGTAACCATGTTCTGAATTCAGAATGTTAGAGTAACCCATTTCTGCAGGCACAGCTATTGCGTGAGCGGGACACACTCGAGCTCCATCTCAAGATGGCCACGCTCGACGTTCTGAAGCCTGACAGTCACCTCCTGCTTCACCTTGCCATCAATGATGGAGATAACACTGTCCTTGTGGATCCAGATGCCTTCTTTTGCTAGCCATCTGTTGAGCTGTGCCGTATCAGCAACGATCAAGGTCTCATATGCCTTTGCTGCAGAAACCAGTGGCTGTATGTTAATCTCGGCCTCCCCCATTCGGTCGTCTGTAGTGAATGTGTCCTTGTCATAGACTTGCTGCCAAGGAGAACAGAATCAAATGCTAATCCAAAACAAAAACAGTGTAAATAAAAAAAGACAGCTACTGATTATTTTCAATATCCCTTGAAAGATAAGATTCTTACCAGTCTAAGCATAGGTATGGGATCAGGTATTGATAGCAAAATCCTTTCATTCCATACAGGATTCAGGCTGCTCTTAATCACCTTTGTTTTCATCGACTAAAATGGTGTAAAAGGGAGGTCAATGTCATGGAACTAAGAATTTTGGATAATTAAGATGCAACATTGGTATGAAGTCGTTTACCTGGTGTCCAAGGTTGAGGATAACATAAGGGTCGCTGGACATCATATCACGAATAGCTAGATTTGTGCCTCTTATGACATTGACCTTAATTAATCCAACAAATTCAACCATACCCATCTCCACCTAAGACAGCAAAATGTCAAATTTACTGCAGGTAGATTCTAAATGGAACTATGAATTTGAGACAATGTAGCCATACTGTTTTCTTCACTGCTTTATTCTCATGTTCTTTTCTCCTCCAACTGTTCCTGAAAGCATGGCCTAAACCGTGCCTATTTGAACTGCTATGTTGTACGCGATTATGATGTTTTCCACTCTTTTGTGAGTAGCAAGTAAGCTGTGTGTTGGACAAAAATTGTTGAAGCTCATATTTTCGCCTGCACAAATGCAGATAGAGGGTAAACATCATTTGTCAGACAACTAGAGCTTTATGTCCTACTATAAATGAAATCTGCTATGTCAGGGTGTCACCCTACAAGTATAAGACATCAAAATAATGATTAGTTGATAACCTAATTGCATACCTAACAAAGTCATTACGCCCCTCTGTTGAGCAATCTTGCCTTGGCTTCATGTAGTTTTCAGGCATAAATGCCTCGTATATCATGTTAACTGCAGCATTTCCACCTGAATCAGCTAAAATATCAACTTGTTCATCTGTCCACTCGTCTAGCTTTACTGAGACCACCTGAAATAGACAAATTTCTACTCCAATTACAGAAATGATATTCCATAGGCCATTACTCTAACTTAGCTAAGAGTTTGACATCAAAATATACTATGTGTGACAGCTAAAATATTGAAAAATAAATGCTAGGGACTGTTAGCATTTGAATATTTCTTCTTTAACAAGCCACTAGCCTACAATGTTTTGTCGGAGACACTTACGCCTGAAAAGGATTTCTAATATATGTTGTGTAGCTGTGTTTGTGCCTTTCTAGAATCAGACCAATGAAGCTGAACCTTAGAAAACTCTGTAGCCTACAAAATGGTCGTTGAAACACATCGCTTACTGTTAGATATTTCCCAAGCTTCTGCACAATTCTCCAGGATGAAAATGGCAACAATGATTAGGATGAGGGCATAAGTTCCCTATATGTCACCAAGTTCTTCTCTCCCCCATTTCTTTCCTAAAATATGTCCATGGAGTGATCGGTGGTGACTGACAAAGCAAGTGCAAGGTTCAAGTGTTTTTCATCATACGCAGTGGGTGGCCACACAAGTCACAGGACTACACTATTGAGTTACAGAAAGGGGATACACTTAGTAATAGCAAACGCACAATGAACACGTCTAGAAAATCATCTAGAAACTAAATGTCTCGGAAGATCAGAATCTGTTTCGGCCAACACCTACAATGGCTGGTGTAGGAAAGCATCTTAAAAGAAATCAAATAAGAAGTAAACTGATAATAAATTGCTATGTCTACCTTGGATATGTGCACCCCAAGACTTCTATGAGCTCCAGAGCACTTGATGCAAATAAACACACCAAAAGTCAATGACCTGCACACACCAGAGCTACTAGTATTAGTATATAGCACTCTGGCTGAAATACCATGACAAAACGAAATGGTATCTCAACAGTGGATAAGATACACTTAATTTTGCTTCGACTAAATAAGTGATCAGATAATTGTCTTGCAAGAAATAGTTTTTTTTCATGACACTGCAACAATTGTTACTACGATGTAAATTGCATTGATCTTTACATTTTTTAAATCATCAGCTCAAATTCAGTTAAGTCAAGCTGGGAATACACACCATATATGAGCTAGAACAATTGCTTTTCAAAATCTTAAAAAATGATCTGAAGACAGGCCACATCTATACACTGCAGATATTTTCATTAAAAAAAGCACTTACGGGATTCATGGATACTTACACCCATTTGGGATCTGGAGCACCACAGTCGGCACAAATTTTATTTGCTGGTTGGTTTAAAAGATGCTCTAATCTCTCTGTTGTACCAACTGGACCTGACACCAATCATGGATGAACGTTGGTCATTATCACAAATAACAAATGGATATGTAGCAACTTCATCTGATTTTCTATACAATACAAGAGGACGTTTTCTTCTCTCTCTTTGAAACAACTAGCTTCATCTATCTAGATTCTAGAAACATGCGAAGTATTAATGGAGTGGCAGGAAGTATTTCATTCTGCTGGAATTATTAACAGCAGCCAACAAGTTATAATGCTAAACTAAACTTTACACTTTACAATTAATATTTATTTGTTCCTCTCTAATGGATGTTCATCCTGACGATGATATGAAAGAAAAAAGCTTCGGCAGTACTATAATTTCAATGGAAATGCGTCCAATTTCACATGCCAAGATTACGAAGGGAGCATCAGAAGGGAATCGTAGAAGGGAGAAACCTGCGCGATTGCCTCCTTGCTGATCGCCGTGGTCATTAGCATCGATCTTGGTTGCCATTCCGCAAATTTTCCTACAAGATGCAAAGGGGGATAATATCAGACACCGAATTAGGTCATTCGTACGAAATGCATGAATCAATCGCATAAAAAAAACCAAATCGCAACCGTCAGTCGCAGCATTGGGGCATGAAGGAGGGGAGAGGGGGGGCTTACCTCGCGTTGCGCTGCGGCTTGGGGCTATCGACGAATTGGTGCACGGGTTTGTGCCCCTCCATGATCTTATCTTCCTAGACATCACATCCCCGCGATGGGAGAGGACGCGACGAGAATGTGGGGATCCATCACCCGCAATAATTAAATCGGGGAATTTGTGGGGGGATTTGGGATGCAGCTCAGATCGAGTGATTAAAGAAATGCAGCGGGAGGCACAAGTCTTCGGCCGGCGATTTGCCGTCGAGGAAATGGTTGATCCGTCGTTTTTGTTTAATCTTGAGCTAGCGCAGCGATGCCATGGTTGGGGTTAATAATAGGGAGCGGTGGCGGTTCGTTTTCCCGGTGAGCATCGCTGTCTTGTTCACTGCATGTAAACAGCAAAATATTTCTGAAACTACAGAATGGACCTTGAAAATTCGAACGCGTGTCTTTAAATATAAAATTTCATGCATGCGACGGCAATTCCGATGGAATTTGGTAAATTATCTAAGAAATCTTATGCCTATAGATTCAAGTGGCTTTTATAAAAAAAAACTTGCACATTGTGTGCGTTGGATAACAATGTGTACTGTTTATGACTGTTTTATGCTTGCTAGTGATAATCTATAATCTATAACTATAGAAAACCCCTTGATTGTTATAAAATTAATCCGCAGTCCCAATGTTGAAAAGAAAGGGAGGACTTAGATAGAAAAAAAGATCTCCTGTGTCCCTCCTTCTCGTCCCCATTTGCGTCGTGTCTGCGTCCCTCCCTCTCGTCGCTGCTCGAAAGCTCCCGCGTCGCGCTGCGCCTTCCTCTTGTCGCCGCTCGGAGCTTCCGTGCCGCCGCTTATTTTCCTTTCTACGTCGTTGTCCTCTTGCAATGTACGGACATTTTTTCTATTTTTTTTCAATGGGATTACGAGGAATTAAGACGAACGTTTTTATGGTGTTGTGTGGAAACGTTTTTTTAAGGGATGGTGGTTTTCTACGTGGTGCAAAGCACGATAGTAGGGGACAAGAAGAACAATTTACTTTTACATCTTTTCTACTACTACTAATAATAACATCAACAATAATAACATGGTATAGGGATATACACAGTGTTAAAAACACAAGTAACATTAGGTTCCGTGATAAAAGAAACTATGGTTGTGGAGATTATGGCGATCGGGTATCTACATGACAAGCTTATCCGACTGGAGGTAGGGATAGATTACGCCTGCCATATCTGTAAACCAAATATGACTTAGGTGTTACGTTGTCGATTGAGATAAGGCAACGGCTCATAGTCACGGTTTGGTAAGATTGAGGAAACCGACTTAGAGTAAGATAGGGTTTCCGACTTGTAAGCCCGCCTTCCAAGATTATATAAGGGGGGTAAGGGGCATCCCTTGAGGTATATCAGAGTTGATGAGCAAGAGCTTTAGACTTTAGATACACGAGATCACGAGATCAATAAAGACACTCGGCGGATCGAATCCCCGAAACAGGAGTAGGGTATTACCTCACGAGAGGGTCTGAACCTGTCTAAATCTTCTTTTCCTTCTAACCCATCGTGCTTGGCGATCTTGACGCACCCCATTTTATATTGCCGAAACCGAGTTTCGGCAGGTTGGCGCGCCGTAGGGGCGCGCGTCAAGACTTCTTCGACAATCTCGCCGGCAAGCGCGATGGGATCTTCTTCGGCCCGGCGACTTCGCCGCCAACAACTTCAACAAGCTCTCCCTCTTCGACTCGGATTCGGACCAGTCAGGAGGAGAGATCCACTCGGCGACGTTCGGGCTCCCGAACAACGCCAAGATCTACAAAGAAATCTTGGACTCCAAGATACAATCCATCCACTCCGAGGAAGAACTCACTCGGCACCGTTCGGATTACCGAACGCCGCCGAGATCTGCAGCAATCTTCTCGTCTCCCCAACGAAACGATCTACTCGGACGAAGACCTCTCGGTGTCGTTTGGGTTACCAAACGCCGCCGAGATCTACAACAAACTTCTCTCCCGAGTCGGGGGCGACCCACTCGGAGGAGCCCGCATCCCCAAGCTCTGACTCGGACTGGAACGATCCAGACCCGGGCTACCCAGGATCAAGGGAGGTCGCCGTCATCCTTCCGTCTTTCGGCTCCTGCTCATCTTCGGAGCTCAATGAATACCTCGGCTCCGCCGCCGACGACCTCTATGGCATCCTCCGACGAAGCGACGACTCCGACCGCCGCAAGGACTATGAGCCGAAGTGCTTTGATGTCCTCATGGCCGAGCCGACGAGTCCGACTCGCCATGGCCGGGAGGCTTGCTCGAAGAAGAACGAGCCAAGATTGAGCACGAGCGCAAGACGGCCGAAGAGGAGAAACAACGCAAGGACGAGGCTGACAAGAGAAAGCAGGATCTACGCGCAGCCGGACTATCCGCCTAGGAGGCCATCCTCCAAACACGGGTTCGCAACACCAACATCTTTCAGACGCCACAGCAGAACGCTGTTGCCGCGCTTACGCTCTTGGACACCGTCATGGAGACGGCACCCGCCAATGTGACTCCGATACTCGACAAGATCAAGACCATCGTCGCAGCCACAGCCAACGGCCACCCCACCACCTCAGCACGAAGACCGACTGAATCTGTGGCTGAAACGCCCGACCAAAGCCGACTCCCGCCTCTAAAGTCAGGAGACTATAAGAGGCCCGAGTCAGATCGGTCGACGACAAGGCCAAGAGGCCCACCCCGCGAGTCCACGCAGAAGTACCAGGAGCAAACGGCCGACTCCCGCGACAAACGACACGGACGTCCACCCGTCCACCACCGCGTCCGCCGCAACAACAGCTCCAGCTACCCAACCAGCCAACCGAAGACCCCACCGAGTGATCTGCGGGAAGTCCTCGATCGCCGCTACAAAGAGCGAGACCGACGCACTCGGGAAGATCGGAGGGGATCACCCGATAGCGGCGACGATGGAGTGCCGGCTTTCACTCGGGAGCTTCGCCGAGTACACTGGCCGAGTGGATTCAAGCCCACAGGAATAGAAAGGTACGACGGCAAGACCGACCCCGAGTCATGGCTTACCGTGTACACTCTCGCCATCCGCGCGACAGGCGGCGACAACAAGGCTATGGCCAACTATCTTCCAGTGGCCCTCGCTAACTCAGCCAGGAACTGGCTCACGAGCCTGCCAAGAGGCTCAATCGGCTCGTGGAGCGAGCTAAGGGACCACTTTATCGCCAACTTCCAGAGTACCTTCGAGAGGCCCGGCACGCACTTCGATCTATACAACGTCATCCAGAAGCCGGACGAGCCTCTGAAAGATTACATCCGGCGCTTCTCCGAAAAGCGCAACAAGATCCCCAACATCACCGATGACATCATCATCGCCGCCTTCCAGAAGGGAGTCCGTGATGAGCTGTTAATCGGGAAGTTCGGACGCAAGCCACCAAAGACGATGAAGCAGATGTTCGAGACGGCGAACTCCTACGCCAAATCCAACGATATCATCAAGGCGGCTCGTCAAGACCGGCCCGACAGGAGGGAAGACAAGCACTCGGAAGGAAGCCGACATCCGAGGAAGGATAACAGCAGCAGCAATCGGGCCCAGAAAGATCGCAAGCGCGGCACGAAGACCTGGTTGCCACAACGTCCGATTCTCAACACCGTCGCCGAGTTGCGGCTTACGACGTGATCATGAACGATCGTGAACGCTCAGTGCACGCATCATCCACAAACAATTCTCAGAGCAATATGCGGCACGGTTAAACATGAAGCCGACTAATGAAACCGGTCCATCGAGAACCAAGAAGAACAACCCGACTGGAAATTCAGAGCTTTTTAAGACCACGTGGGCGAGCTGAATCACATCTTCGGGGGCCACAGGCTTATGAGTCCAAGAGGAAGCAAAAGCTGATGGACCGCGAGGTCAACGCAAAGACAACCCGAAGTCCCACAACATCTACGATGGTCGGAGGTGGCCATCACATTTAATCGCTCGGATCATCCCGACCGAGTGGTTCACTTAGGGCAATATCCCTTGGTACTTAACTCGGATAAGCATGAGCTTGCCGAGTGTTTTTTGCCCACGAGGGTCGATTGAGCTATTTGTTCCGAGATGACTCGGGCAAATCAACTCGGATAAGCATGAGTTTGCCGAGTGAATTAATTTCTTACCTATAAGGGTTGATTAAATTGTTTGTTCTGAGACGACTCGGGCGAACTTACTCGGATAAGCATGAGCTTGCCGAGTGATGTGATTTTTTATGATTGCTTTAGCTTGAGCTAAGCATTTATATGAGAATTATTTGTTCCAAGATGACTCGGGCAAATTTCCGGGATGACTCGGGAAGATCAGCTCGGATAAGCATGAGCTTACCGAGCAAATTAATTTCTTACCCGTGAGGGCTAATTAAAATATGTGTTCCGAAATGACTCGGACAGATCAACTCGGATAAGTATGAGCTTGCCGAGTGCTTTTCCACCCAAGAGGGTTGGTTGAATTATTTGTTCTGAGATGACTCGGACAAATTCACTCGGATGAGTACAAACTTGATGAGTAATAAGATTTTTATGATTGCTTTAGCATGAGCTAAGCATTTATATGAGAATGATTTTTTATAGTTCTTGACTATACGTTTAGTCTAATCTTGACTAATCATATAGTCGGGGGCTACACCTAATTAGGTGCATCAGGAGATGCACCTAGATATTTATTTTTGAGAATTTTTTGGATATTTTCCAGCCCTTCACAGTCTTCGGAGCCACTCGGGAAGATTCAGGCAGCGATAATGGAATCACTCGGCGCCAAAAGCACTCGGCCAAAGAGATTTTTGGCTGCGTACTGTTTTGGTTTGAGGCTGAGTTGTCTCGTCGACTGAAAAGGACTCGGGGGCTAGTGTGGAGATTATGGCGATCGGGTATCTACATGGCAAGCTTATCCGACTGGAGGTAGGGATAGATTACGCCTGCCATATCTGTAAACCAAATATGACTTGGGTGTTACGTTGCCGATTGAGATAAGGCAACGGCCCATAGTCACGGTTTGGTAAGATTGAGGAAACCGACTTAGAGTAAGATGGGGTTTCCGACTTGTAAGACCGCCTCCCAAGATTATATAAGGGGGGTAAGGGGCATCCCTTGAGGGATATCAGAGTTGATGAGCAAGAGCTTTATATTTTAGATACACGAGATCACGAGATCAATAAAGACACTCGGCGGATCGAATCCCCGAAACAGGAGTAGGGTATTACCTCACGAGGGCCTGAACCTGTCTAAATCTTCTTTTCCTTCTAACCCATCGTGCTTGGCGATCTTGACTGCACCCCCAATTTTATATTGTCGAAACCGAGTTTCGACAATGGTTATATAGACAAAGATGTTAAAATTATCAAATCTTATCTTAATTACTTAAACAATAATATCTTTCTGATCGTCACATCTTTTCTTTCGGTCTCGTCCGATTCTAGAGGCATTCGGTTTCCGCCTCGACGTGTTATTCCCATGCATTGGTTGTTCCACGTAAAGTAGCAGATTACGGCAAGAGCCAGCATAACCGGGCCACAATCGATGGGCCTAGCTAGCGAGAAACAGCAAGGCCCAACCAGGCAACCATGCTAATTAACGAGCGCATGCAGCTATTATGCGGGCTCGAACCAATACCCGATTCTGGTTTTGGCCAAGAGCTGCCGAGTCCGACCCCCATAATCTGTTACGATGTTCATATATGCACGATGATCGATGTGGTTCATCACTTCGTCTCACATATACAACATTATATATAGCTACGTACTACGTAGGGTATATATAGGCCTTAGAAGATTATTAAGCTAATTTTTTTATTGTTTCTGTTCGTCAAATGCTTTCGTACGTCCGCGGGTCTTCCCACAGCTTGCCGCGACACGTACGCTCCAGATATGAGACTAGCTATATTTATGCCACCATGTTTTTCGTAAAAATATATTTGGATGCATTACGTATTTATGTTTTTTTTATGACCAACATTATGGGAAATCATCTTTTCGCCGAGTTGTCCGGAGCACTCGACGAAGGCTGTTAAACACTTGGCAAAAATTTCGCCGAGTGTTGCGCTCGGCATAGATCACACAGTGAACTTTGGATCGGCAAAGAGCTCTTTGCCGAGTGTTTTTCATCGGGCACTCGGCAAAATCTTAGTCGAGTGTTCCTTCGACTCTTGATAAAAAGTACATGTTAGGTTGGGTATACGGTGACGGAAAAGTTTGTCGAGTACCGGCCAAAAAACACTCGGCGAAGTTTTTAATTTTGTCGAGAGCTAGGTAAAAAAACACTCGGCGAAAACCCACACTTCGCCGAGAGCTTTTCCGAATGCACTCAGCGAGATTAAAAACTTCGCCGATAGCATTGACCAAAGCACTCGGCGAAGTAATGGATTTCGCCGAGTGCTATTGTCAAAGCTCTCGGCGAAGATTCAGCACTCGGCAAAGAGGGTTGCCAGAATCCCCAGGTTGCCCTCTTTGCCGAGTGTTTTGGTCATTGCACTCGGCGAAGGCCCTCTTTGCCGAGTGTTACACTCAGCAAAGTGACAATCCCCTCCCTGTTTTATTTGTTCAGTCGTATATTTCACAAATTTTCAAAATATGCATCACATTCACAACCCCATAAGCATCATTCCACATCCCCATAAACATCATTCCACATCTCCGATCAGTATAACCACATCAACAACCACAATCATAACAGCTTAGCCATAATTCACAATCCACAAGACATAAATATAATTCACAATCGTAGTCATAGTCACAATCCACAAAACATAAACATAGTAGTTCACAGTACGTAGTCCACAATTCGCAAACGAAATTCGAAGAAAACATAGTAGTTCACAGTAGATAGTCCAGAATTACAATTGTTCAAAGAAATTTACCGAGATGGTCACGGCGCCCAACCTACGTGGTCATTACTGGGGTTATTTGATGCCGCCGACTGAGACTGCACAAAAGGAAAATAGAATAGTATAGGTTGTCAAGATAGTAACATTCGCAAATAAGAAAAATAAATACGAGGTTAAGTGACTCACCGGAGTGTCTATAATAGGATGTGGAGGAGTGAATACCACAGGCTGTGGTGGCAGTACAACAGAAAGACCCATGTTTTGACTAATTGTTTGCACGTAGCTGTACATCTCAGTCATCCTCATCTCAATCTCCCGCCATTTTCTTTTCTCCTCTTCCAACTCGTCCTACAATATTCCATTTCAATTTTATAAAGTGAAGCAAACAATCAGTAAATATTAATGAATTGAGGAAAAAAGAATTTTCTAACCCGAAGGTGCTGCACTTCGGTCTGTGAAGCGGTCGGCCATGTGCGTATGGCCGGGCTTTCGCTCGTGCTCCTTGCTCGAAGCTGGGACATAGTGGGTGTACTGGCTGTGTCGAGAAGGTTGTCGCCAATCCAGTACCACCCATGCTTCTTGCCTCCTCCCACCCTCATGACGAATTCTCCATTAATATCCTGTGTAGTAGAATCGAAATCCTCCCCATGGAGCTCCCTTGCCATCGTGGTGTACTAACTGAGGCGACTGTGGACGGCCGTATTGGTGTAAGCCGAGGGCCCGTCCTCTGGGTTGTAGTCGACGTCGGACGTCGCCTTGCCCTTGTGAGCCAAAGCCCATGCCTTGAACTGGGAGATAGGTTGCCCATCATGCGACGCCGACTGTGAATAATACAATAGTATGGTTAAGATCGTACTTTCGCCGAGGGCATTGTGGAGGCACTCGGTAAAAAGGATTTTTTGCCGAGTGTTTCTTTTCGCCGAGTGCAAACACTCGGCAAAGTGTCCTTTTTACGAGGTTTTTTTTGCTGAGAGCCCGCTCGGCAAATATATTGTTCGTCGAGTGCCCGATATAAAGCTCTCAGCAAAAAATTTTACACTCGACAAACATGAGTTTTCCCGTAGTGCAGATACATTAATTATATATATCATATGTTGATTATTGTTAAATATCAAATAATAATAATAGTTAAGGACTTCAATTTGAATCTAATTCTCAGTACGCAATAAGTCTTTCTATAGACAGACTAACCTAAGATGAGCCACAATATCTATTCTCTATCTCTCTCTCTATTTATATATTCCTATCTCTTTTACTATTATAAAATTTAAAAATGTTTCAATTCAAAATTATCAGTGTCGGAGTAGCCGCCCGCACGACGCGCTTCTCGTCCGTTTTCTTTTTCATCGGTCGTGAGGCTTGCCGTTCGGTTTCAGCTTTTTTTTTTATTTGTCCATCATGGGCTTCCTCGTCGGTTTCAGTTTTCAACTTCATCTACGAGCATGAGAAAACCTCGATCGGTCATGAAGGAGGAAAATTGAGATGGATTTGACTCGAATAAATCTCAATACGCAAATAGATTCAGCCAAACCAAAGGGATCCCACAGGATTGGAACACAACTGCAATCGTGCAGATGCAAGACCGGTGTGATTTTGCGGGTGTCAGCGATTTGTAATGGCGATCGAACGGCTGCAAGCTGCATGCACAGGTCGTTTGTCGAGGTATCGTTGCTTACGCTTCTTGCACTTCACCCACATGACTACACAAGGTCGCTGCATGTGTGTGTTGGCGATGGCGAGCATCCAACTATCGAAGTGGCAAGCTAGCGTGCGGACGTGGACCACTATCAAATACTCGAATGATGAAGAGTTCAGGACAAGACCTTTCACCCGACGTCATTAGCCACACCGGATCAAAAAATGCCCGCACGCATGCATGATGGCACGTAATATGGACCACCGTGCTGCAGCGATCATGCGGCCGTGGGAGGTGATCACCGAATCATGTATAGGTACTGTTTGGATATTTAGTTAGGTATCTAAATATTAGTTCTTAGATTAAAATTTTTAGCACCATATAGTTTGGATGTATGGATTAGAAGGGACTAAAAACTTATTAATTTACACTATAGAAAAAACGAGTTATCCCTATTCGTAGGAAATATAGTGTTGCGAGAGGATATTTATTAAAATTGTAACACTTTAGTCTCAATTAACTTTTTTTAATAAGGATTAATAAACTAATGATGTTTTAATTTCTTTTAGTCTCTCCTCCCTTCTGTTTGAGAGTCTAAAGATTAAAATAAAGAGACTAAAAGTATTTTTAGTCCCTAAACTTTTTAGTCTCTAAACCAAACAGAATGAACAACAACCTATAAAAATCCCAGGCAGAGTATGTCAAGGACTAGAAGGTCCATGATTATAGGGTTATTAGTGCGATGATGAGTATGCACTATATTAGTTACCTATTTATTTTGTTTTTATAGGTCAATTACCTATTTACGTGTCCATCCATGCAAATGACTATACAGTTAGCTTTTTTCTGGATGTACGTTTGATTGGAAGGGGATATTTTTCTAATTTTGCCTATTATTTTGGTGAGTATTTTTAGTCGACCTATTTCTAACTATATGTTAAAATATTAGACCAAAAATGAAATCCATAAACATACTAGATGGTTATTAAATAACTATAAATTTGAAATAAAATATTTATTATGGTTAAAAACTTAACAGTATATACAACATACATTTATTTAAGGGCGCGTTTGGTACGGTTTCGGATTCTCGGAGAAACGGGAAGAAACGTTTCTACATATGTAATTTTTTGGAGAAACATTTCTTTCAGAAACCGGCGAAACTATCTACAGGGGGTTTCTCATTTTTAAAAGAACGAGAAACGTTTCTGCTGATTCTCCAAAAAATGTTTTTCGTTTTTAACCGTTTGGTACAGATTCTCCAAATGGGCCCTAAATGTGGCATCACATATCCATGCGAGTGGATTTAATACATACAATTAAAATTGCATTCACCTGTTGCAATGCACAGGTATTTTTCTAATTTGACTAAAAATCCACATTTACAAGACCAGAGGATACATGCATAAGATTTTATAGAACATAAGAGATATCTGGATACATACTCTTCTTCAAACTTCCAAGTCGACGATCGTCCTCCATGGTCTACCAGAGAGATGGATCAACTGAAAAAGGGACGTCAGGCAGGGAGGCCCTCGTCACCATATCTGTTTATCACACCCTACAGAAAGCTAATCCAAAGAAACCACAACATCAGACACCCGATATACAGCAACAAGCCCTGTGCAACATTACAGTAAGCAGATGACACCATAATCCTTTGTAGGGCAGAAGAAGCAGAGGTGTTGGCCCTTAAAGATTGCTTGCAAAATTTCGCACGGGCTATAGGCCTAGAAATAAACTCCACAAAAAGCAGCCTGGTAGCCATGCACATTGATGAAGCAACACAACTCAGCCTGGCCAACATCCTGCAGTGATGAGTAGAACAATTCCCGCTTTCATACCTAGGTTTGCCACTTTTCATATTGCAATTTGAAGCTCTCTGACCTGCAACCCACAATTGCAAAAGCAGATCGATACCTATAAGGATGGCAAGCAAAGTTGCTCTCGTATGCCGAGAGAATTACTCTGGTAAATGCAGTCCTCGATAGTTTACCCATCTACGCCATGGTGATCTATGCCATGTTGGCAATCAAACTACCCAATGGATAGGGTGGAGGCCTTTGACAAGAAAAGACGAGCATTCCTTTGTTCAGGTGATGACTCCTGCAGCGGCGCCACATGCTTGGTTGCATGGATAGATGTGTGCACGCTGAAGCAAACTGGCGGCCTTGGAATCTGAAGCATGCATTTGCAAAACAAAGCCCTGCTCCTGAAGCGTCTCCACCATCTATACACTCCACTCAATCGTCCTGGGCAGATTGGGTCTGGCGAGAATTTGAGGGGCTTTCTCTTCTCTTGGAACGACAAATAGGGACTCACTAGAATAGCCTGATAGATCTCATCCCGAACCTCCAACGGCTTACTGCAGTTCAGATTGACGATGGGACCCAAACATCCTTTTGGCACAACAAATGGTGCAACGATGAGGTTTTGGCAGAAAGGTTCCAACCGCTATATACTCATGTCAAATATAAAACAGCCACAGTATCCTAGATTTTCTTCGAAAAAGCTAACCGATCACTTTGTGCCGAGGCTGTCCACGGTCGCTCAAGATCAACTGCTACAACTGTTCACGATCCGACAAAACAACACTCTGCCGCCTGTGACAGACTCTAGAAATGCAATTGGTGCCGCAAACAAAGGAGATATATCAAGCACTCCAATGGGACAATGCGCCATGCCCCAACTGGGACTTCGTGTGGAACAACAGAGCTTCCCCCAAAAGCTCAGTTCTTTGCTTGGCTGCTATCTAAAGAACATCTGCCGATGACGGTGAGAACATAGCGTCATAGTGCAATCTTCATCATGCGAATTATGCGATGAATCAGAGGAAACGACAATACATTTGTGCTTCGAGTACCCCTTCGCAGTTGCCTTCTGGAGATCAATTGGAATCCGGCAAAGACTCGCCAACATGAAAGATCTTCACACCTTGCAGCCACCGGGTCGAGTACCGCTCAAACATCATCAGGGTTTCTATCTCCTCTGCCTATGGGGCTTATGGAATCATCGCCATGATATTGTCTTCTGCGGACAATACAGGTCCATCACTAGTCTTGCGTCTAAATGTATCGAGGATGTGATAATATGGGCCGAATGTCTAAAGAGCGCTGACAGGATTGTAGTAGAATCCTGGAAGGTAGTTTTATCCTCCCCGTTAAACACTAGTGTAATTTGAACTATGTACCTCTTCACCCTATTAATGAAATTCATGTGGGGAAGCTCTAAAAAAATGCACAAACTATCAATACATGTACAATACACAAATATTAAAAACGTGGGGAAATACAACATGTTGTGTTTGACATAAAATTCGTCAGATATGGATCTTTTAGACAGATATAAATCCTAATAAAATTATCACTATTGCTTGTCACCGCACCACCACCACTGACATGTGGGACCACTGAAGGGAAACTTTTACCTATTCCCTGATTCTCTCCTACAACTTCCTACTAGCAGGCTAGCTTTTAGCTTATTTCGATTCTTTTTTTACTATTTGCCTTTTCGGTTTACTAGGAGGCTAAGAGAACGTCTTGATTAGCCTCAGATTATGTTACATGAATCAAATATAATTTTTTAGGCATATAAATAATTTATATCGATTGGTTATTTTATCAGTGGAGCAACTATGTGGCTGCACATATATACGTAAAAAATGATACCAACAATGACCATAGATTAGAGAGTGAAAATAATTTTATTTTGCTGTTGTGTATGATTGATTATTTTTTTAAAATCCTGTTGTAACATACGAGTATTTAGGCTAGTATAGCTTGATTTGCCTAGACTTAGTGAATGTTTAAATTTCTATGAGATTTCTCCTTTAAAAATCCTTCATGCAAAGAAGCATTAGACCATTTATTTGCTTATCTGTTTAGAGAAAAACAGTTTTCTTTTGTTTGGTGGAATAGTTGGCAACTGGAGCTAAAATACACGAGGCGCCTCGCATGGGCTTAAATCCTTTCCCGTCGACATATATGGGCCGGTATTGAAGGCCCATCTAAACGAGGCCAGAGTGGGCTGGGATGGCCCAAAATCGAAATACATCTTGCGAGGCAGCGAGGTAGCACAGCACTCGACGACTCGTCACACGGAGGACGAGCTCTCCCTCCCGGCGTCCTCGACGGAAGAACCCCAAACCCAGCCGCACGGATCCAAAACCCTAGCTCGGTCGCGGCGCTTGCGGCGGCCCCTCCCGGAGAGCGGCGGCGGAGATGATGCAGCAGCAGCAGCACCCGCCGCCGCCGCCTCCGCCGCAGCACCCGCCGCCTCAGGCCGGGGGCGGCGGGGAGTTCTACCGAGGCCCGCCGCAGCCGCCGATGCGGCAGCTCTCGGCGGCGTCCTCCACCAACATCCCCGGCGACTACGCCGCGCACCTGGGGCACCCCCCGCCGCAGCAGAACCAGCCTCCGTACGACGGTAACAGTGCCACTCTTTTGATAGTCGTCGCTGGTTAGGGTTAGGGGCACAGCAGCGATACTGGTGCGCGTTCTTATCTTATCGTAATTTTGTCTCAATTCAGCTTACGGGGACAATTTCGGTGCTAAAAGGATGCGGAAACCTGTCCAGCGACGAACAGTGGACTACACAAGCACAGTCGTCCGTTATGTTCAAGTATAAATATAAAAAACTTAATCCTCAAGCAGTTATAGCGATATATGTTTTTTTTCTATTCTGTGGGAACCTATTATACAGTTGAACTTTGCTTACTATGTGCTCCTTTAGCTGTGCCTGCCGTGAAAACTTCACATGAATATGAAATGCTCCTAAGCTGATTTTTCTGTGGCAAAAGATCTAGCATCCTGTATTTTCCTTATTCTGCTACTAGTGCTGGTCACCATTATGTATATGACATGCAGGCTCGCATGTGGCAGCGGGATGCTAGGGACAGACACACGGTGCAGCCGACTCCAGCTGCTGTTCTGGACGTATGTCACCTATTTGCCTTGCTTGTAATAAGCATGTTAAAGTATAGTTGCTATGCCTGGTGAAAATACTGCTTTCTGTTTTTAGACTTTATATCCATCAAGCACTTCTGATGCTCACATTTCTTTTGTAATTTGGATTTCAACAAACCACTATGTACATTATATTGATGTCCTTTGCAATCTCATGGTTGGGAAGATCTTGAATATGCTTAAGTTAAGGTTCAGGTTTAAACGAGAATGTTATGCAGTGAAAGTGATATGATCTTAGACAAAAGAAAACTATATTGCTGTATAAATGGATTGTTGTATGTGGATTATTCAAACTGCTGTAGCTATATAGGGAGACTGCCTATCAGAACATGTCTTTGCTCTTTGGTTGTTGTTTTTGGGACATTCAGCTTCCTAATTAATGCATATGTTTTCAGTTCTGCCACAACTATTTTCCTAGCATTGTAGAGCTGTCTGGATGTTATTTATGATATATATGTGCGATAAATCCTCAACAAAGTAAAACTGAAGTGCTCAACGGATTAAGCTGATACAATTAGGCCTTTAACTCTTCAGTCTTCATGCAATATTTTACGTACAACGTACGTTTGTCTTATTCCTTCCAGTTAACTAAATGCTGCTATTTTGGTTTAAGGGTTTTGGATTGATTACTGGGTTGTGCTATTATTCTTAGATCAAAGATAATTAAGATTGGTGAATTAAGTGTTGAATTTGGATGATCTTGAAATTATCTGTATCTACTGTATTTTGAATACATTGTTTGGTATCTGGATATCCTGATTAATGTGGTTGTTTTTCAGATGTTGCCGTCTGTTGCATACCCCGATAACCCCTCAACAAGTTTTGCTGCAAAATTTGTACATTCATCAATAAACAAGAACCGATGCTCTATTAATCGGGTCTTGGTGAGTTCTATGATATTCATGCTTTCCTAATATCCCAACTGCTATTTTTATATTCTTCAAAGAGCTCCACTAAGCCTTGGCTAGTGCATTGTCACTGAAGGACAGCAATACCTTCAGAATGCTGAAAACTATAGAATCGATCTAACTTCTAGGTTTCACCACCATTCACCTTATTGCTGAGCTTCCTTTTCTTCTGAAATCTAATTTTATATTTATCCGTAGGCAGCTACTCTTACCATTTTAAATCAAATATATGTGATGGTATATTATGTTTTTACTTGTTTTCTACATTTTTGATGGTAGAATTAAGGATTGATGGCAGTACAACTTTAAAATATGTCACTTGATAGGCCCACACACTATTTGAAAAATGTTACAATTTTTTTACACCAGCTAGTGCAGAGGATTGATAACTCCAAGCCAAGTCTCTTTATATTGTTGTGATCTAACTGAATACCATATATTATGTACCACGTTGATATTAGTAGGCTATATTTCTCATTTTATATTGTATGTGTCTAATGTATCATTATTTGTGGATAAAGTGGACTCCCACAGGGCGTCGGCTTATTACGGGATCACAGAGTGGTGAATTCACCCTATGGAATGGTCAATCTTTTAATTTTGAAATGATCCTTCAGGTATTCCATAATTTTGCTCCAGATGTTCTAGTAATGTGTTATTGAGTTTGGCTGATTTTTCGAGGATTTTGCTAATAGGCTCATGACCAAGCTGTAAGATCAATGATTTGGAGTAACAATGAGAACTGGATGGTCACTGGTGATGATGGTGGTGCAATCAAGTATGTTGGCCTTTTAAATTTTTATCACTGTCAGTCTGTCACCCTGTTGGATACTGGCCCTTAAGTTAACATGTTGATCTTAAATTAACATGTTGGTCTTTTCACTGACCTGTCAAGTGCGTGTTTTGACTTCCTTTGTAGGTATTGGCAAAGTAACATGAACAATGTTAAAGTTAATAAAACAGCTCACAGAGAATCAGTTCGTGACTTAAGGTGATGGCAGTCCCGTGTGCTTTTTCTTTACTTTACCTATACCAAGTTAATGTTCATTCTCTGTTACAATGCATATTTTAAACAGCTTTTGTAGAACAGACCTGAAGTTTTGCTCCTGTTCTGATGACACTACTGTGAAAGTTTGGGACTTTGCAAGATGCCAGGAAGAAAGATCTTTAACTGGTAATGTTGTTGTACTTTTCTATGAGCCTGAAATACTTGATCCTCGCATGCGTTAAGTTATTGCATGATATCTTATATTATTTTTACCCGTCAAGTAACCTGAATTTGCCTTCATACTCAGCCAGGCCATGGTTGGGATGTTAAAAGTGTCGATTGGCACCCTACAAAATCTTTACTGGTTTCAGGTCAGTTATTATGCTTGCTAGTTTAATGAGCTTATTTGTCTAGAGCTAATTCTATTTTGTGTTATTTAGGTGGTAAAGACTATCTCGTGAAACTTTGGGATGCAAAAAGTGGTAGAGAGCTACGTTCATTGTACGTATTGATTCGTCGTTCGTATTACTTTGCTAATCTTGAAATTCGGCAACACATCAGCACATGATGACCTGATGAACTATATCTGCAGCCATGGTCATAAAAACATTGTACAATGTGTAAAGTGGAATCAGAATGGGAACTGGGTGTTGACTGCCTCCAAGGATCAGATTATTAAGGTCAATAGTTTTCGCTTGTGTACCCTGTTCTGTTCACCTATTCTTTCTGCAAAATCTTCTGTTTACACTGCCTTAGTTTTCTCATATATTTGACATGCTTGTGCTAGTGAGGTATACCATTTGCGTTCATACTCAATGTTGATGCAAAATTTTAATGTCCTTAGGACGCATCATCAGAAAAAAAACAGCTATGCAGCATGACTACTTCCTCCGTTTCACATTATAGACGTTTTGGGTTTTAAATAGATTCATGCATGGATCCATGTATGTGCTTCATATATGTGTCCAAATTCATACAACTAGTGAATCTAGACAAGGGATGGAGAGGCCAAAACGTCTTATAATGTGAAATGGAGGGAGTAATAATCAATTATTTTAACAAAGTTTTATTTGATAGTTGAAACTATTGTGTAGAGAAGAATTACTCCTTTCTCCACTTAGGTGAATTCAATATAATATTTTCTGTTTTCTTAAAAAAAGTTATAGTTTCTGTACTCCTTGCTCGAATACAATGGACCTTGAGAAACACAGGGTATTTGCTTAGTTCTGTTTGTTTCTGTATATCTACTAAATAAAGCACACTATATTGGATAATTTCTAACTTGCTATTGCTAATGTGTTTTGTGCAGCTATATGATATTAGATCCATGAAAGAGCTTGAATCTTTCCGTGGACACAACAAGGATGTGACTGGTTAGATTCTCACTACATAATTTGAATTTTAGGTTTCCTTCCTGGAGTTTAAGATTTGATACCTTTTCAATCAAACTGCAGTTGTAATTCATTTGTTTCATTGCAAATCATGCATTATGGATATCAAACTACTGACTGAAATGTTACATAAGAAATTATGATATCCGCCACTCTCTTATTTGCCATGGTTGTTTTGAATAGATAATATACTCAATTTATTTATTTATGCAGCTTTGGCATGGCATCCATTTCATGAAGAATATTTTGTTAGTGGCAGCTATGATGGAGCAATCTTTCATTGGTTGGTTGGGTAAGACATCAGAAATGCAATTAAAATAAATATTCTAGTTGGCATGGTAGTTTCTTTTCCGATTGGAACTTGGGTCTTTGTTTCACTGTGATATTGTTGTGTTAGACCTACACTATGGCTTGTGTTTATGATCATTTAAGTTTACTGTGTGCTTAACCTGTGTGATGAACATATTTAGGCTGCGTTAAAACGTGGTGGTTTATTAATGTATGATTAATTAAGTATTAGCTAAAAAAATTTGAAAAATGGATTGATATGATTTTTTAAAGCAACTTTCGTATATATTTCTTTTAAAAACACATTATTTAGTAGTTTGGAAAGCGCGCACGTGAAAAATGGAGTTGGGAAAGTCGTCAGCCTTAGTTTTCATGTTTCTTCTTGAACTTTTTACTTGTTACATTCTTTTAGAGGATATACAATCTTTTGTTGGCTACGCCTACAAATGATATCTCAATCTGACTAAATTAAAATTTCAATTGATTTGCAGCCATGAAACTCCACAGATAGAGATAAATAACGCGCATGACAATAGTGTGTGGGACCTTGCCTGGCATCCTGTTGGTTATCTACTTTGCAGGTACTACCAGAGTTACAGATACGGATTCTGAATCGCAGTTTAGATTTATGCTCATCTTTTTCTTGAGTTTTTTTATTCTTCTAACCTATAATTGCAGATATGGATATGGAAACATAATTACGTTTATTTATTCCTTATTTTTGCATCTTAACAATTCTAACTGCTATTTCTGTTTCTCCTTTTATCTCATTATGCTGTGCAATGCGCCAGATTTCACTGATACATTGTCACTTTCGTTCAGTGGGGGCAATGATCATGCTACGCGATTTTGGTGTAGAAATAGACCTGGTGATCTTACCCGCGATAAATACAACAGTGGACAGACGCAAGGTGGCTTTTCCTTTTGGTTGAGCTTCTTTCTTGGTTTATTAACTTCTTGTTCTATTCATATTACAAAATACCACGAGTCACCGCATGCCTTTGATGGATTATTAGTTACACAATTTGATGGACATCACTTGTTCACTTTATGCACATGTCTTGGTGTGTTCTTTTATTTGGGACCAGACAAGAACTGTTTGATGCAAATTATAAACTGCTATTATGTTTCAGGTTACGGTGACCAACATCCTGCTTTTGCTGGCCGTGCTATGGGTGGATTCCAGATGCCTGAACCTTCAACAACACCTGGACCATTTAATACTGGACTGTCACGAAATGAAGGTACAATTCCTGGCATTGGGGTCGCAATGCCTCTTGATGGATCTGATCATGGAGAGCAGAGGCCATCGATACCTGGCCTTCCACCTGGGCAACCTCCCTTGCCTCCAGGTCCCCATCCATCTCTTCTAGCCGGTGGGCAGCAACAACAATATCAACAGATGCAGCAGCAGCATCCTCAATTTCCTCGACCACCACCTCCAAATATGCCTCAATTGCAGCCCCCAGCACACATGCTTCCACATGTGCAAGGATCTCGACCACCACTTCCTCAGCTTCCATCAATGCCAGGTCCACCTCCAGTGAATCCACCACTACCACCTATGCCTCACCCAATGGTAATTCACTATTACTTTATTTTATGTTCTACCTTTTTCTTGCATGATCTTTTATTGCAAGTAAAGAAACATGTGCATATTGTTTTTACCTAAAAAAATGTGCTTATTTGTACTGAATCTACGTGATAACTGCTAGAATGACAGCTGATATGTTGATTTTGATATTTCCATTTTCCAGGCGATGCAAGTGCAAGGTTCATCGAACCAGATGATGCCTCAAATGCCACAGCACTTGATTGGTATGAATCAGACACATCAGGGCCCTCCTAGTAATATGCCTCCAATGGGTGGCTTTCCAAATGGAATGGGAAATATTCAAGGTGGATCTAGTGCTTCTGGCATGCAAAACTTTCCTATGGGTGGCATGTACAACAGGCCTCAGGGACAAATGCCTCCACAAGCACAAGCACAATCACAGATGACATCCATCCCTGGTCTGAGCTCATATCAGGTAAAACCAGCCCATTACATTTCTATGAGTTTGTTGGACCTTAAGGTGATTTTGTTATACATTTATGTTGCTCACATTCTGAGAAATTATTTAGTGATGGTGCTGCTTGTCGGTCAATTTTGCAGCCGGGTATGGGCAATGTGGGCCTTCCACCGCCACCCCCACAACATCCACCGCCTCGCGGTTCAGCACCGCAATGATCTCGTGTAACTGTGCAATGATGATTGGAAGTCTTCTATTTTCCATGCGGTAAAACATATAATCGTATTTGAGGAACAGAGGAGTCTCCATCAAACGGAGACGGATATCTTGGACAATGCTAGCTAGGATTCTTCTTCTCTCTTGCATCGTCGGCTAGGATACATTTTGCTGCCCTGGATTGAATGGGCTGTGCTGTAACAAACCTGTCCACCTAACAGCTTGTTTCTGCTCCCTATTTATGCTGTTTGTGTTGTATTAATTCTTATGCTACTGAGGTTTTCAACAAAGACGGAGGCCCAGTGTATTAGTTCTTATTTAGCAGTTTAATAACAAGCGAGAATCATTTTGCCTTGCCCAGTGACTTAGATTGGTTGACAGCGTACGCTCTATGTTGTTACCACTTTTACTGTTGTCAGGCAATGTTTGTCCGTGGGTTCATTTCTTAGATCCACTGATCACTTCGATGAAATTTGTTTGAATTTGTAATTTTGCACCGAGTAAACTGAGCAAAAACGTGGTAATTCCACGTAAAATGACTCCTTGAGCACATACAAGCATGCCATTGTTCAGTATTACAGGATTTCAGCAAAACGTGCGAGCTTATAGCTGCCGACGACGAGACTTCACACGAAAATTTGCCAGGTTCTTATTATGTAACAGAACTAAAAACAACACCAAGCTAGCGGCGTCACCAACACTACTATACAGAACGGATCAAAGGTTGTACTGAACTACAATCTGGAGAGAAGTTCGTCGGGCGCATCCATGGTGGCTTATAGGCGCTAATGACATGGTCCAGGTCGCCTTCCCTCATCCCCTCCGCTTCATTAAGCTCATCATTCTCCTTGGCAACCTTCCAAGAAAATCCAAAAAGAAATAGCAAGATTAATACGTGCTTCGCGAAAGAATGTGACACCGCTAACAAGGAAAAACAACTACATAGAGGGGAATCACAAACTTAATGCGATGAATGTACCTGAACCGGTCGACGAAGGAAAGTTGGAAGAAACCGAATCTTGCAGTACTCATTGAACAAAATGGTTAACACAAGCAAGGGAACCGTGGCAAATGAAGCCCCCGGTTTCGACTTCAGCCCAAACAGCCCTAACATTGTAATTTGCATGAGTGTCACCGAAAGGAAGAGGTAGTGATGAATATTGGGCCAATATTGTCCACAAGTATCATATGTAATCTCGTATACATCTTCCATCTGTTCAAAAGATAGTAAACAAATAATCACTACATAAAATAGAATGACCAAGGTTGGATGGCATAACAATGGCTAGACTGAAACATATCCATCCAAAATAAACTTTGCAACACTGTGATCTGCTGGAGGTCACATGTAGAAAATTTCTGTATTTTTTTAAAAACTATGTAATGTTGCTTTGCAAGTAATGCAAAATTGAACAACTTTAATATGAAGCTTATTTTTAATTTATTAAGAACAAAATATTGCTAGCTTAAATCAACTTGAAGTCGCTTAAGAGAAACGAAAACGCGAACAGCAGCAAGTACTATGAATTAAATTTACCTGGTTGATGTACACTGCGTAACCAAGAAAAAAGTAGATAACAAGAATTGGAAGTAGAAGAGGCGCAACGACAGCATAGACCAACCCAATCAATACTGCAAGGGAAACGATGGGCACGACTCTGTAGTAAGGGAAGCCATAAAGATACGGCTGCTCACTATGTCCAATTGAATGTGCCTTGAAGAAATGCCATGTAAGCAAACCAAACTGAAGAACCTCCAAGGAAAACCCTGACATGCCGTCGGTCAAAATGTATGTGATGAAGAAATCCGACTGCAATGTAAGCAAATGGATAGATTCAATGGCTGCTGTGGAACATAGATGCAATACAACCTTTTTTTTTTCTCTTTGCTTTACCTGTGCAGAAACAGCACGGGCCAGACGGCTAGGTATGTCCTTTGGATGTGTAAAGGATTCTCCTATCTGGTGGAGTAGAGAACCAGAAAGAATGCTCAAGAAGAAAACATTCCCTAACAAGAAGTAGAAAACCATATTGCAGGCCTTGATTTCCTTCTGACTTTTTGCAATGCATCCCTCAAATGATGCCATGCCAAGCATCGCGAAGGGAATCAAGTAGATAAAGCCATTCAAGATCATGCTTGGAAGATACCCAGTTACAACAGAATTCAAACCTGGTCTGCAAGATGACAAAGTATCACATGTATTAATGTTGTTATACCAAGGTACATGCTAATATTGCCTATTGCATCACAATTATTGAAGTTTTGGCCACTAACATAAGTTCCACAGCTCTAGCCGGTGGAAACCATATTTTGATTTTCTCAAATTGCACTATCCCTTGCACAGCTGTGACAGGGATGGTGAAGAACACTATTAGCAGAAACGCAGCAATGAAGACACCAAGTTTGTATATAGCAATACGGCAGAAAGGAATAGCCAGATTTGTCCATATTGCATCAGTTGGTTCAGGAGCATATGTTGTCACCAACGACAGAGGATTGACATGCTGTTGCATTTCAGCAGCTTGGGCAGCATCCAGCTGTGATTTGAATGAGACAAAAGAAACAGGTAATTCCTGGAGTTGAAAGCAAAATTAGTATGTGATACAAGTAATTCTCAATATAAATAAGTGCTTTCATTCTTTCTATTTCGCAACACCAACATTGAAGATACTATTGGCACAAGGAGGTGGATTGGAGAATACATGAGAATGCAGTACCTTTCGTTTAAGCATATTTTCACACTGTAGGAGGCGGATAGACTGATGGACGTTCTTCAGTTTTTCTTCTAGTTTGTGAGTATCTATCGCTTCTAATGTCAACTTAAACCAGATCCACTTCCAAAAGTTACATCTTCTGGTCTCTCTTTTCCTCTTTATCTTGTCCTCAAGGGAGGATGCCAACTTCTGTAATGATGAAAGCACATTCATGGTATAATAGTCACTTAAGTATGGCACATATTACAATTGCTACCTCAATGTATTCATTACTCACCTGAAGTGCCTCGATGTTTCCAATGTCATGTACTATGTGATACGATTGGTATGTCCGGTAGTGCTTTGAGAAGAAGTGATAAGCATAACACCCATAAATTCCATGATCTGGGCATAGTGGAATTCCTCGAACTAAAATGGTAAACTGGTCAGGCCGTTTCCTGTGATACTTCAAATGTGCAATTCTTCTACTGGACATTTCTTTGTACTCCTGATTCATATAAAATTCAATATACCAACTTCACATATGTATTGAACATCATAGTTATGTAATCGTTGAAACAATATCAAGAATACTTGATTAGGAGATGCACTTGATAGTTCAGTGGCAAGAGGTACGTGGTTTTAACCCCGAGGTCCCGTGTTCAATTATCCACATGCTCACATTCTTTTTAAAAAAAAGTTTGGAGGGACGTCTCTCCCTTCAAATCTCGTTTTTTAGCATATAATAAAAATAACAAAAAATTTTCAAATGGTGCAAGATCAAAATTTCAAGATCAATTTTCACAACTGAACAGGGGAGAAAATACAACAGGATATTAGTCATCCTAACAATAACAAGCAAATCAATTGTAAGATTTTTATAAACACGCACCTTATGAAGCAAATACACCACATAGAACGATATGAAGCAGAGGCATGCAAAATGCACCCAAAGCCTGTTGTGACAAAGAACTAACTCAGTTAAGAGATTACCACCATACTGATTGCTAGGCAATACCTATCTGATGAACTTCTAACTCCTATGTACTATCATTAACACTGTATAGTCTATCAGCTTAAAACAAGACATGCTAGTGTCCCTTGTGAAAACTTGTATTGGAAGCAAAACAGCTTGCTCTATGAGAGAGAACTACTCATTTAAATTGGAAATTATAACCAGAGAGCAATTCATGAACGTTTCATTCACAAGAATGGGTTTCCTCCACTAATCTCTGAACCACCAGCATTTTCGACCTGACTACTCTGAACTCTGAAGAATACCTGGAGAGGATGGAGAAAGGAAGCTGCAGAATAGCTAACCTGTTAGAACCCCTTGTCACATTGGATACCGTGAAAAGTTCCATTGAATTTGACCTTTTGGTGTCTTGTAGATCTTCACAGGAATAATTTATTGGTGCAAGGATGAACAATCCAACAATTGAGCAAACAGTGAAGCACTTGATCCTACATTGTTATAAATTAGTAAAATATTGAGAGAGCAGGCAGAGTAACATTAGCAATTTTCTCAGAGTATATGCAGATCAGTAGAACACATTCTTACCCGAATTTGAAGAGGCGGACGACGACGAGCGCGTCGAGGCCGTGGCGCCGTAGCACATCGTCCTCGGAGAGCCGGAACGCCGCGCGGATCCACCGGAATGACGGGGTCAACCGCCCGTGGCCAAGCGGCAGCCCACCCCAACCGCCACCGGCGGCAGAACCACCGCGATCACCGGCGGCCATCCGCCGCGGAAGGTACACCGGCGCATTGCCGGGCTGCTTCTTGAGCAAGGAGAAGAGCGAGAGCGCCACCAGCGCCAGGCCCAGGTTGATCGCCGCCGACGCCAGCAACCCCTCCGCGTCCATCCCCGCAACCTCCGCCGCCTCGACGACACCACCACGGCATCGCCACTGCTACGGGCTAGTAGTAGATCGCCGGTGTTTGATTGGGGGCGCTCGTGTTGGCCGGAGCCGGCGACGTGGCGGCCGGACGAGAGCCCCGGCCGAAACGTGGCGCAGCTCGAGCTCGACACGTCCGGCTCGCGCCCCAAATGGCTCGGCCCAACTCACCATCGTGGATTCGTGGACCAGGCCCAGCTCACCCCGGCTCGGCTCGTGTCGCGACGCGGCTCTCGGCTTAGCCGCGGGAGATGAGAGCCGCTGATTTGTGTGGGCACAGAGGCGATAGGCACCATCAGAAAAGGAGAGGTCGCCGAGGAAGGAAGAGGGATGGCGGTGGCTGCGGCGGAGGGAGCGGCGGCGACGGCGCTTCGGACGGTGCTGGCGCGCGCGGCGCGGGCGGCGGAGCGGTCGGGGCGCGCGGCGGAGGCGGTGCGGGTGGTAGCGGTGGGGAAGACGAAGCCGGTGTCGATGCTTCGGGAGCTCTACGACGCCGGCCACCGCTGCTTCGGCGAGAACTACGTCCAGGAGTTCGTCACCAAGGCGCCGCAGGTTCGGAGTTTGATTTCTGCGTGTATTGTGGAATCCGCCATTACAAGTGACTTGACTGGTGGCTGATTGCTTCTTCCATCGTTGCAGCTTCCGGAAGATATCCGGTGGCATTTCATTGGCCACTTGCAGAGTAACAAGGTGAAACCACTGTTAGGTATGGTTAATTTCTTGACTTCTACTAGTTCTCTAAGCAATTCCCATCATGCAGTATCTGTTCGTACTGAAGATTCTGTCGAACGAAACACTGTTGTTCTCTGCTGAAGAACATATATCACATGGATAACCTGCCATTTTTCTCCAATATATCGACTTAACAGAGGGGAAAAAGTAACGGTTAGATAATTTTGTTAAGTGATGGTAGATTGCACTACCTTAAAGGATTATTGGTGATGCAAGACTCCTACACTCACTGATGTTTTCATCAAATGCCGATGTGCAGAATATAATGTATTACAAAATATATCAATACATTCTAATAAACTCTTTTGTTTCATGATAATGTTCGAGCCAGCATTGTCTATGCTACTCCCCTGATGCTTTCAAAGGAAATAAGTTTCTGTAAGAAGGTTGAGATTACATTGCAACCATCATCACATAATAGTCCAGTATCCACTCTCGAGGGAACTGAGTTGTCGGTCTCTTCACTTGAGCTTCAAATGCATACTCTAGCATGCTTATTAGGCTAAAACACTACTGCTAACACCTACCTTTTTTAAAATGATGGTTTAAATGAACCTCTATGTGTCCCACGGTAAGTGCAGCCCTGTACACAGGGACTTCTCCTTCAGTCCCGAAAAAAGGCAACCTAGGTGGTGTAAGACAATGAATCTGGACATGAGGTTGTCCAGATTCGTTGTCCTAGGTGGTGTCAAATCCCCACCTAGGTTGTCTTTTTTTGGGACGGAGGGAGCAGGTCCATAAGGAAACTAACCATTACAGGACATATGTTGCTGTGTCTTAATACCTCTTATTCTGTTCTGCAGCTGCTGTTCCAAATCTTCACATGGTTGAGGGTGTAGATAATGTAAAGGTAAGCAGCTTAAGCTCCCAATACTTTTAAGGGTTCAGTGCATCATAAATTACACCACACTAGTGTATTACTGCATGCTTGCTGTGTGACTTCGATGCTTCTCTTTTTTTTTTCAACAATGCTTTGATGCTTACCTGCTCCTTGTGATGATATTATAATATTATATGGATATGTCAATTGATACATGATGTTGACATACTTTCAGATTGCTAACCACCTTGATCGTGCTGTTAGTAGCTTGGGAAGGGATCCTTTGAAAGTTTTGGTGCAAGTAAACACTAGTGGAGAAGAATGTGAGTACAGAAACAAGTCGAAAATCTTGAAAATCCATCTTTGAAGACCTATGGAATCTCATTTCCCGTTTACCTTGATCTAATAGCATAGTTTTAGTTATATGGCATATCATTTGACATGTTTAAAGTCATCATCAGTTAAACTAAACTAATATCATTATAGTCATACCATTACATCAGAAAGTGCAGTGTAATGTATTATATCTGACTTTCATGGTAACAATGAATTTACCACTGAAACATTTCCATTGATTCAGCAAAATCTGGTATTGATCCCGCCAGATGCGTTGAGCTTGCCAAGCATGTGAAGTTAGCATGCCCACACCTAATATTTTCAGGTCTCATGACAATAGGAATGAAAGACTACTCCTCAACGCCAGAAAATTTTAAGGTGGGTTTCCACTATCATATCATCTCAAATGTAGCTCTGCGTTTACCTTTCCATAAGATGATGCTTTGTGTTATCTGAAAACAGGCACTGGTAAATTGTAAACTTGAAGTTTGTAAGACCATTGATATGCCAACAGAACAGTTTGAACTCTCCATGGGAATGTCTGGTGACTTTGAGCAAGCGGTAAGAAATACTTGTCATTCATGTAATCATGTCTATAGGTGAATATCAAATCAAAAGCCACGAAATTAGGTTCAGACTTCATGGAGCTGCACCCTGTTTAGCTAAGCAGTTTTGATTTACATTATTTTGTTGGCTTTATTCAGATAGAGATGGGTAGCACAAGTGTGAGGATTGGGTCAACTATTTTTGGACCAAGGGAGTATCCAAACAAAAAGACAAATCAGTGAACCTATGTACATTGTACTCGTGACTCCATGTAAATGTAAACGTGAAACCTGATGTTTATAAATGTATAACTCCAAAGAGCATATCAAAAGGAAAATTGAGACATCACCATAAATTGCATTGCACACCCTAAAGGGAAGATCTTTTCCTTGGAAAACCCTGCTTGAGATATAACTGATTTTTTTTATTACTGACGTGCTTTTCTTTTCTTTTTGTCTTTGTACTACCTAACTTCGAGGCTCTTTTAATATTTTTTCTGGCACGTAAAACGAAGTATATATTAGCATATGATTAATTAATGATTAATTAAGTATTAGTTAAAAACTTAAGTTTTTAAAACTAGATTAGTATGATTTTTTAAAACAACATTTTTTACAATTTTTTATTAGTTTGAGAAACGTTGACGTGAAAAACATGGGCGATGAAGTTGGAAAAGTGAACTAAAGAATTGTTTCACGAACCATGGCTTTGAATTCTTTTACTGCACATGTACAGATGTAATACTGCTCAACCGTACCTTTTTATGAGCCCATTCATGATTTTACTTTTGTGGTGATGTACTCATCCCAAATATTATGCCTGTTTTCCTACATGAAAACATCATTTCTGGATACTAAATGTTCAACTGTTCTTGTGTGGCTTGTTTTTAGTGAAGAGGCAACTCAACAAATGCCCGTTTTAAGACGCATTCATTTAGATTTTTATTTTGAAAATATACTATTTTTCATTAGTTTTATAAAAATATCCACGTTTATAAGGGATTAACCAAAGTATACCATTGTCGTGGAGCCAAACTCGTGACGTGTCCGTGATGTCATGAGTTGGCGCGGTCCGCATGCAAATTCGTAGCAAGTTCACTCAGAGAGTGCTCGAACTCGTGATGACATCATCACGAGTGTGCATGGTGAGTACGCGACTAATTAATTAATTAATTAATGCAGTGACTAATTAATTATTGCCACCGACACTTAATTAATTGATCATTATTTTTAATTAACATCATCTATTGACGTTTGGTGATTCTTATCGATGAGCGCCTCATGTGCAAGCTTAGATGCTACTGAGTTTCTTTGACACATTGTGGATTCCGATCGATGCCGGCGGTCACAGCGGTTGCGGCCGGCCGCGAGTTTTCATGCCACTCATCGCCGGTCGGACGTGACCTTGGCTCGCCGAGCAGAGGGACACCAAGGGGTGGTTCTAAGTATTTTATATTAAATAAGATATCATATCAATAAATTTAAATTTATAAATTTTATGAAATAAGGAGAGAAAAAATATTTTGTAGAGATGAACTATAAAACGTTGTTTTTAAAATGTTAAAAATCGAGTAAAACCTACATTAAAGAGCTTTTTAAGTTTAATGAACTGTTTTTTATTCGTCGTTTTATAAAGTTGTGGGATCGATGAAAAAACTTAATAATTTATAAAACTATGCAATAAACTTATTTTTCATTGTTTATTTTATGGTCTTCAAAACTAAGAGATAAAATCTATGTCAAGACTGGTTTAAAACTAATTTCAGTGAGAAATTTTATGATGTTTTATTACTAAGAGATGAAATCTTCATTAAGACTGGGCTTAAAAGTAAGAAAATTTATGAGGTCACGTATGATTATTTGAACATAAAATAAAATTAAAGAAGAGAGAGACAATTTTATCTAGTTGAAATCTCTATATCAACTTTTCTTTGACTCATAAAATTAAATATGATACCATGAAATTATACATTTAGTTTTAAACATTATTTTATTTTATTCATGTAATTGTTTTCAATATGAAACATTTAATTATGATTAGCCTAATTGGATAGATAAGGGAGTTAATTCTGCTCTGAGGTACGTGCTACACAGGTGTTCCGTAGAGGGACCAAGTCCTTCGGATGAGGGTAGGATCTCCGTCCTACATAGTTTTCTTTCTTTTGGAAGGGCGTATTTTTAATTTTGTAAATCTTTGAAACGAAAAATTATATTTGTAAATATTTTAATAAAAACATGTAAAAATTAAAAAAAATCCTCTCTTCTTTCATTCCCCAATCCCTTCGCCGTCGCCGCAGTGCCAGTCCGCAGACGCTGCCTTTGCCTTGCGGCTTCGGTCCGGCGCCCCGGCCTCCGTGTCTCCGCCATCGCGCCGCGGCACCTCGGCGCCGCCTCAGCTATCGCCCACCAGTGCTGCTCCCGGCCGCTCTCCACGTCTCCTTCTCCCTACCTGGCTTGGCTCGGCCGCCCTTCGCTCCTCCCTATCAGTCCGTCGTTCCGTGCCGGAGTCCGGGCGGCCGGAATACTGCCCGCGGCCACCGAAGCGCCCCGGCCAAGGTAACCCCCATCCTCTCTCCCCCAACCTTATATTCACCTGTAGATATCTGAAAGTAAGTTTAACTCTCTGAAGTTTTTATTCGGTGAATTCTTCCTTGCTTTCCACTCCAAATGTTCGTTAGATGGTCTCTGAAAGTATTTAGTTCTCTAAAGATATTTATTTTGATCATGTGAGTCCAACTTTTAAAACAAGCAGTCAAGCATGCACTAGGTAATCCCACCTCTTTCAGTAATGGGGCAATTGTATGGTTTTAATTTGTAACGATTATTTGTAGTATGCGGAATCAATCCTCGTTGTGATTTGTGAATGTGAATTACTTGGTACTTTAATTTAAATGTTGTTGTCCTAGTAGAATCGGTAATAAAGACTCATGGATAAATATAAAGGTCTTACATAAATAAGATTTGCAATGTTATGAGATACTATTGTTATGTTATCATACTTTTAGCAAATTTTGTCCATTTGTATTGGATTCATGATGTTAGAAAAAAATTCTGGGTATGCCACTGGTTGGATGAATCCCCCTTCTAAAATTCCCCAATCCCTTCGTCATTTTTGTTGATTTGAATCCCCACAACCCGTTGCACCCTGCTCCCCTCCTAGTTGTGCTTGAGCTGCTGGTGAAGGCCCTACACCGGCAGCTCACCGCGTTTCATCTCTTGAGCACATTTCTTTGTTTGTTCTACATCCATCTGATCAACATGCGCTCAATTGCAGGTTGCTTCTTCAATGGCAGGTTCGGATGATGTAAGCAGTTTGACAGCTTCCATTGGAGAGTTACATGTGGAAGCATCATCGTCGAAGGACAGTGAAATCTGTCGATTTGGTTCGTGTCACTTCACATGTTACCTTAGCCTACTTGTTACTTGTGATGTACACTAGAATTGTATCCTGCTATCTGTTGTAGAGCCACTCAATAGCTAGACCATGTAGCTCTATTTATATATGGTAATTGCTTATTCAAATGGTGGCTGTGTTTGTTGATAATACAAAGCAAAGGTACTAGAAGTATGTCATGTCGCAACTAGTTGATTTGCATGTATTTTGTTCAGGCAATGCGGTTGATCATGGTGTTATCGCTGATGATGAAATATGGGATGATGCTTCGGATTCTCCTGGTCATGGATCCACATTAGACAGAGAGTGGGTTCATAGGCAGAACCAGTTTCATAAGGTATAACATAAAGCACCAATTGGATTATGGGTATTTTGCCCTATTCCTACGGGAATCTTGTGTTCCAATTTCCAAATTGGATGTAAATTATATTTACTGAAATATATTTCTTTAGTTATGAATTGTGAACTCGTGTTCGAACCAGAATGTGTAAAGTAAAGCTTTCCATTTTTCTTTAGATGGGATACAGGGATGGTATAACTGAAGGACAGAAGGACATTGCCCAAGAGGGCTTCAATGTTGGGTTTGGGCAATCTGTGCATGTTGGCTATAAGTGGGGACTTGTTCGTGGGATTACCAGGTTAAAATGGATGTCATTCCAAGTATAGTTCTTGTACACAGCTTTTGTAGCATTCTCATTAACTTAGTTGTCTGTTTATTGTCCTTAAAACAGTGCGTTAGCTAGTCTCCCAGACAATTTGAAAGAAAAGATGTTCCTCAATGTCCAGTGCAGAGGACAACTCCAAGATCTGAATAACTCTGTGCAAGAAATTTCAGCAGAAGACGCACTTCAGATGTTTCATGAGGGCATTCTTCAGAGTAGCTGTTCATCAGAGGAACCAGATGCAAAATTAATGAGAGCTACAGATTCCAGTAGGTTGCAAAGCCTCTCAAAGGATCTTGTGATTTTGTTGCATGAATGCTCCGATGTGAAAGTTAGTGAAGAATTGACAAGAGAGTCATAAACAAGTTGGCGGAATTGTGAGCACTACCAACCCTATGTCTGGCCTAGTTGCTACTTGCGTCGAATTTCAGTTTCCTGAACATTGAGGAAAATGGTGATCCAGGGGTGTTGTTGGAGATGGAAGCGATTCAATTCCTTGATCTCACAACCCTGATTTCCTGTTTCGAACTCAAAAGGCTTAAGCCTCAAAGACCAAGAAGTTGTTAAGAATGTAATTGTAAATCTTGTAAGTTTCATTACCTTTCCTTTTTCCTGCTAGCTATAACCGGTTTTGTATCTGTAACTCGCATTATGAAGTCCCCCCAAAACATTTCACTAGAACCTTGGCAGATGCTAAGATGATAACTTCCTGAATATGTTCTGCAGAAAGTCTGGTGTATGACAGTTGCATTCTAACTTTGTATCTTCTGGCTCCAGCAAGTATACTTATTTTTTATCAATTGAGAAGGTGGTTCGAGCCACTCCTGAATGTTGCTACTGCCCTATGAATGGCCCTTGGTAATTTCAGTTTGACAGCTCATGTCAGTAAGTGGCCCGCTTCTATTACATGTGGTTGGTGCGATTGGTGCATCAAGCTCAGCACCTTTTTTCGACTTGTACCAGGTTGGTGAGAGCATCAACACTTCTATCCGTTGCATGTCGTGAGTGTTGGTTTCCAATATTAATGCCATTTATTCATGACGATACATGATTGATCTGGTTGGAGCGTTCATTGATATTTTTATACAGTACCGTTATCTTGAATCTGAACTATGAATGTTTTCTTTGGTTCTCTTGCTTGGTTGGTCCTGAGTTGAATGAAATACTCCTGACATGCCAATCGGTTGATTGGCACTTCTGACGGTACCTGTTATTCTGAATAGATTCAGTTTATTGGATTGGAGTTCTTTTTTTTTTAACCCAATCCAGTCGTTAAATCCACATCAGAAACTATGCACCAAATGACCAGACAACAGAGTTTTTCCTTCCATGGATTACTTACTCGCATATCAATTCTGATTTCTTGTCCCAGCAAGTTTGGCACCGTCTTATTGTCAACACACTTGCACAAAGACTGCTGTCACATATCCAAGTCCTAGTTCCCAGCAAGTTCAGTTTCTGAAAAGCAACTTAAACTTGCCTGCTGCCAGTCAAGTTAGATCACAGCTCAGAACATATTGGAAATAGGGAATGGACAGAACTTATTAAGATGGAGAAAGATATGCATCTTCTGTTAGTGATAACAGGAAATAGGAGAGATTGAATGGATAATAATAGCTCTGTACCCATAAAAGATAATCAAGATATGCTATTGTAGGGAGAACAAATGCTGTCAATAAGAGTTTTATTGATCTTTGCCAAAGGAATACATCCCAACACTCTTGTCACTTCGCAAGTCTCGTACACTTACTATTATTGAACACTACTAATATATCAACAAGAGCATACGAGACTTAAATGTACATGCCCTAATGTACTACACTAATCAACTCATTGTGCTCCATAAAGCTCAACTACCAGATCGAGATCTCATCATCTCAGTGATAGTAAGCAGCTCTATCCTTGTCGAGCAGGTCTCTGGCACTAATATTGCAGTGACCACTGAGTTAGAACCTCGAGATGGTGATTAGTTCCAGCTAAAGTGTAAGGCCTACAAAAGCGCGTAAAAGATCACTCAATCATCAATCATATGCAAAAAAATAGCAAAAAAATAGAAACACAAATTCTACCACCAGAAGAATTTTTACCCTATTGCTCTTTGTTCTTACCTCCAGAGCAGTCATCTGCATGGTTGCGAAGACTTCGTAAGTGTGATGCTTTTCTTATCATCATCCTGTCGAACAGTTTCAAAGGCCTGGACAAGCATCTCAACTTTCCTCTTCTGAGCGCGGGCTAATTTATTCACTGCCCTCCTAAGCGCATAATCAACCATCCATTCCTCGGCATTCTTCCGATCACCCATCATCTGATGCCTGAGATCAACCTTTTCAGCCTCTGGATCAGGCTCCACTGGGAGGAAATTGGGAGCCCTGGGATTAAAGAGACGCATTTTCTCCCCCTGCTCAGATGTTGTCCTCTTAGCAATGTTCCACCTTTTTCTCTGACTGCTTGCTGCACCAGTAGGAACAGGACATGCATCTTTGAAGTTCATTCCACCGAATGAGGAGGATATGTCATCAATTGAAGATTCATTTGAAGCATCGACGCCGCCATCTGCAGAATTGCCAGATTGTTAATCATCCCGAGATGAGTGGATTCAGGATTGCAGTATGCAGATGAAATTTAGCATTGACTGAAACAAATCGAGAAACAGAAATTTCACCTTCATATTTTGCATCCGGCTCCTCTGAAATATCTGACTTGCAGGCATCAAAGTCCTCTGCTTCTTGATCCAGGTAAATTCCCTTCTCTCCATCGATTTCTTGTTTGCAGCCACGAGATTTCGTCACGAACAAATCGACCGAACCACCCGAGATCACATCACTGGATCCGCAAGAGCCGTCCAACGAACCATTCAAATCTTTCGCCTTGTCCTCGTCATCCCCGCTACTCTGGTGATCGAACACGGCATACTCCCCCTCCCTGACCGCGGCGTCATTGTCTTCCGTGGAGAGATCACTGTAGCTCGCATCCGAGCTCGCCGTTGGTGCGGCCGCGGTGGCGCCGGAGTATATCTCGACGAAGAAGCCATCGGCGCCGCCGCTGCCGCCTGTGTTGGCCTTGCGGAACGGGGACGCGCCCTTGAGCTTCATGCTCTGCTGCGTCTTGATCAGCCGCCTCCGCGACGCCACGAGGGTTCTCAGGGTAACCACGGCCGCGTCGGCGTGGCATTTGAACGAGCAGTAGGAGTACGGGCAGACGTGCGCCGCCCCGCCGGGGAGGCCGAGGCCGAGGCCCTTCATGGCGGAGGAGCACGTCGCCCTACTCACGTACGGAGCACCCCCGGAGGCGAACACCACCTTCGCTCTCGCCGCGTCCCGCTCCCGCGGCGGCTCAGCGGTGGCCGCGGCCTCCTCCCGTCCTCCAGCCCTCGCGCACGAGCTGCTCGTCGCCCTCATGTAGTTGGGGAGCGCCGCCCGCACAATGGCGCCACCACCACCTCCTCCCCTGCTCCCCGTATCACCACCACCACGACCGTCACCGCGCAGGTGATCCGCCGGCAACCCGTCCTTGGAAACAAGGACAGAATCTTTGGGCTTCTTGCGCGCCTGCTTCCTTTGCACCATGGCTTCTCGCGGTTTCTTGGAGTCCTCGGCTTCCTTCCCGGGGATGGCGGCGGCGGCGGCGGCAAGCAAGCAAGGAGGTGGCGGGGAGAGAAGGAGAGGTTGCACGCGGCAGGAGGTGAATCCGGCGAGATGGTGATGGGGGTTGGGATGGTCGGCGGCGGGCGAGCGGATCGGTGGGGTTTGGATTCGGAGGTGGCGAGATTTTGAATGGGCTGCGGAGTTGAAGTATCTTTTGCGGCTGGAGATTCTGTGAACCGCCTACTTCTTCCTCTATTTTCGGGCTTGGCTGTGTGCGGCTCCGTGGGACGAGGGTGGATATATATAAAGTTTGTTTCACTACTCCTTTTGGATTGTTTGACTCTAATGTGAGATTTTTTTGCTAGGAGCAAATAACTAAATTTGGGTTTTAAAGATAAAAAGTAGGATTAGGATGACGATAAAAACTAGAATTAGGATGAGGATACTCTAGAGGAGTGTAGTTTTAGCCAATTTATCTTTTTATGTATATAAGAGTGTTGTTTTTGAGTGGATCAATAAGACAAACTAATAATAGAAATTCTAATTTGGGTGCATTAGGTGCGCATGTTTTGCTACAACATTTTAATGTTGTATGTTACAATTGTCCTTAATAATTGTGATAACATTCTCACACTTAATAGCTGCCAATATAATGAATTGGATAATATGGATATAATAGCAGAAAATAATGAATTTTCATTAGAAGAAAGCATTGCATTACTGTTGCACTTATATTGTTTGCAACTAAAGAAGAAGAGTGTTTCATAACCCCTTGGATTAGCTGCTCATAAGTGCCATTCTAGTTTGAAAAAAATACATACAAGCAATTCGTGTACTAATCACAAACAAACTTTTTTTTCATCTAAAGTGAGAAGCACTAGGGAAGTAGGGACTAGGGAGACCGTCCACGCTATAAATGTGGAATATGCAAGCCGATGAAGGAGAGAGTAGTAGCCCACAGAGAATCACGCGGCTCACGTGATGACGCGCGTCGCTCTCACCCGCTCCAAACTCCCAAACCGTTTTATCCGAATTGAATACTACCCGATCTCACCGGCGCACGGGCTGACTCGGGACGACAGCATCTCATTCCTCATCTATATCTGCTGATCCGGCGGCCGTAGCGTCGTCCGAGCATCACGGAGACGGCGAAACGGCCAGGAGCAACGCCATTTTACTCATGGGGCCTCCTGGTAGGCAGATTTCCAGGTTCACAAAGTGCAGAGAGTTATTCTTTTTTTTTAAGTCCTAATCATCCTATTTGTTTGCTGCATCGGCATCATCAGACTGATCGTTCAGAAACAGTCACAGGGTAGCTCAGTTCTTATGGCTGATCTCCTTGAGCATGTCGTGGCTGTTTCATGTTTGGAGTCTGTTTTGGCAGGACTTCAGATCTTAGATGCTTGTGAAGTGAAGTTAAAGTTTTGTCAAACGATATAGCTTCACAAAAATTTCTCTTAAATCTGTTTGGAGAGCTAAAAAATATACTAGAGAGGTGAAGCTGTCTTTCACCAGCTCCACTCCAGTTTTTTTACTCTTTTGCCCATAGCACTTCACAGTTATTTACGCATAGTTAATAAATAATGATTTAATTAGTTTAATAATTTTAAATGTAATTAGTTTGATAATTTTAAACTATTTATTTAATTAGTTTAGCAATTTTAAAATTAATTAGTTTAATAATTTTAAATTTAATTAGTTTAATAATTTAAACTAATGATTTAGTTTATTTAATAATTTTAAATTTAATTAGTTTAATAATTCTAAATTCAATCATCTTAATAATGATTTAATTTTTTTCTTAAAAATTGAATATTTTTTGAATCAATATAAAAAATCATTACAACCATTCAACAAATAGGGAAAACAAGGTACAATTGTCCATCAGTATATTTCAGGATTTTTAGAGCTGATCTGGCAACCAAACGCTATTTGGGCCACCTTCAGCTCCTATAAAGATCTAGCTCTGACTGGAGCTGGATCTAGGATTTTGAGAAGCCATCATTTAGTTTTTTTCTTCTCCTTTTTCTTCTTAATGTGCCAATAGAGGTTTCATCGAGATCACCTCATGAACCCCTTCCAACACTAAACCGATCGGGCGATTTAGGGTTTTGATAGAGAATTTGGCTTCCCTTCTCCTCTACCATTAATCTCTTTATATAGACGCTTGGTGGGGCTAGGGGTTATCATCAATTAGGTTAAAAGTTAGTTTTACTGATCACAAAACTAGCTTTTATCTTTTTATTCAATTCTTGTTAGAAATGAGTAAGTGGGACTTATCCCTTTCTCAACTAACCGATATTTAGCCGATAAAATCAATCACCAGTAGCATTTGTCTATATGGAAGAAGGACGGTGGCGCTGATCTCGTTAGTGTTTGATGATCACCTTTTTGTTTGTTGGTGAAGTATACGGAATAAGACGATAGAAGATTGATCCTCTCAGTGAATCAGAAGTTAAGAGCCCTAAGAAGTACTACAAGAATATTCTTATTCGAGATCATAACCCTGGACTAATGGTTAGTTGGTAAATATTGGGGTTTATGGGTTTTTTTAAGAAAATGTTTTTTTACGGGTTTGTTAAGTTGGTTGTGTTGGATGCCTGCAACTATTGTGCAGCAATTGGCTTGGCACTTCAGCCTTGATGTCTCAGCAAGCAAGCAATGGGACGGGATGAATTAAGGCTAAAGATGGCAACGGGTACATATTCGATGGATAGTGGTCACCCATATTCATATCCGTCAGGTTGAATTTTACCCGTTGGGTTACCCGTACCCGCACGCGATAAGAAAATACTCTCATACACGTACCCGCGCGAGTAATTCTACCCGACGAGTTACCCGCACCCGATAGAGTATGCAGAGGATTCAGTGATACATAGTAGTTCATCAAAAGCAACAAGAATACATGCATGTATGTATCTAATATGAGTTTGTGTCCATGTTCATGCAGGTCATCCCAGACACCAAATCCTTCCGTTTCAATCTCCAAATTCAGCCAGCTGACAAACTTCAATCTTCAACCACCAATCCAGTAAACTAGAAAACATAGTTCACAAATTAAAAGGGATGGCATGGCATCAGAACAGGGCAAACGGCTAGATGAAGAAGAAGAGCTGGTTAAGGATGAGGAAGAGCATCACCGGCTATCATCTTCTCATATCCCGTAGTTCTCCACCATGGCTACCAGCGGCGACGATGTGGGAGACTGCGGTGGCGTCAGACGGTGTGGCAGCGGACGTCGTGGGGGCGGGCAGCATGGGGGCAGGAGGCGTGGCGGTGGTCGGACGGCCCGACAACGGATGACGTGGGTCGGACGGCGTGGGGACGTGGCGACGGGCAGAGATGGCGGCGGCGCCGGGCGTGAAGTGAACTGAAGTCGGCTAGGACTAGGAGTAAAACTAGGGTTTCACTTGAGAGAGGGCATATGGGTCATATAGGCTAAATGGGATAAATGAGAAAGGGACAGCTAGATTTTTTTATGCGGATATTTTTTACTCACGGATATATGGATATGGGTAGTATATATCCACACTCGTACCCGACATACCTGTATATATCCATATGGGTAGTATATGGATATGTGTTTTTGTTCAATAATGTATCTGTGACTAGAAAATTCACCCCATACTCATATTTATCGGATAAAACTCGTTAGGTATTCGGGTTTCGAATACCTATTGCCAGGAAAAGATGAGCATCATCATACCGTGCGACGCAACTCCAACGTACTCTGCAAGCTCGAGACCAATGGCCCAATTAATAGATGATATAATACAACCTTTTTTAAAAAACAGATATAATACCCCTTTGGAGTAGCGAAGTGAAAATGAAAAGAATAATAAGGATAACGAGTTTGTTCGCTTAAAGCATGATCAATAGTGTAGCTAGCTAATGACTCTAAAAGTAACCACATCATCAAAATATAGTTAATGCTAATAACTAGTATATACAATAAGCATCTATTATCTTCTATCTCTACACAAGCTCCCATCAACCATGAACAAATGCATGCATCAGAATGAGGGTGACCCCACACAGCTTGTACTAGTGCGATAACATGCGATGAGCAAGAGTTAAATGCAGGTCTCCTGAAGAGCGTGAGAGCAGCCGACTAATTTTTCTAATACAAAGTTTTATATTGCAATCATATAAGCATAAATCAAATTAAATGATGTTTAAAATTATTCTCTTCTATACATAATTTTATGTAATGCAATGAATCTTAAGTTAATATTGTTCACATATTAATGTCACAACTACAAACTGCATAAACCAATGAGAGTCTCATCCTCGATGGACGTATAGCCAAGATTACACGCAGAAGGTGAAAAAGTACACAACAGAAGATAAAAACAACACTCCACCTGTTTAAGCTTCATTTTATTTCCCTTCAATTTTAGCCGGCGCTGCTCTGCTTCCGCTGCATCATTGACTTGGCCAGGGCTGTACACGTGTCCCGTTTGGCGGCTATGGCCGCAATCAGCCCATCTCTGTCACGCACAGGGTTTGTTGCCGGCAGCATATGCCGTGCCGCCCCTCAGCGGTACGGTGAATTTCGCTGAAATTCACGAAAGCCGACGGCAATAAACAGTAACAAATTTAAATTTGAACGATTTCGTGCATACCGTGAAAACCACGTGAAAAACCGTGAAAACGCGAAAACCACGCAAAAACCGCAAAAACCGCGCAAAAACCACGAAAAACCGTGGAAACCGTGAAAACCGTAATTTAAATCGAAATTCGCATTTCACACAAACATCGCGAAATTTATATTTTTATAATATATATATATATATTTGTGTTAAAATGAATTTTTAAAATTTTTAAATTTTTATGAAATTATTTAAATGAAGCCGTGGGGATGCCGTGTCACACCCTCACGAAACCACTGAATTTCGCGGCTTTCGTGCCGAAATTCGCGAAATTACGTTCCCTGTCACGCAGTCACTGCCTAACAGCTGGTTCCTCCGTGTACTCCCTGGCCCACCGCCACAACGCAGGGTGCTCCTCGCCGGTGAGCACGCGCACGCCGGCGACCTCCTCCAGCGCGCTGATCCAATAAGCGAGTGCACTCATGGCTATGTCGAGGAAGCCGACGGAATCGCCCCCGAAGAACCTCTTCCCCTCGAGTTGCGCCTCCAGAAGCGTCAGCATCTCCCTCGTCTCCTTCAACGCCGCCGTTTGCACCTCGCCGTTCATCCAGAGAGACAGCCACAGAGGCTTCGTGAACTGATCGATCGATCGTACAAGTTAATTGCCAAATTAATCATGAACCGCGCGCTAATTAATCACAAAAGCGAAAAATAAATACTACTAATCTGACTAATTTGGTTCACCCTTTGGTCGAGGAATTGAGCCCAGAAGCGAGCCATGGCGCGGTCGTGGGGATCGGCCGGCAGGAGGGGCGGCCCGTGGAAGGCCTCGTCGACGTACTCGACGATGACGAGCGACTCGCAGACGGAGCGGTCGCCATGGAGGAGCACGGGCACCTTGTGATGAACAGGGTTGTGGCTGAGCAGCAGATCGCTCTTGTTGGTAAGGTCTTCGAGGATGAGCTCGTAGGGCACTCCCTTGATCCGCAGCGCCGCCTCGGCGCGGTGGACGAACGGGCTCAGGAAAGAGCCGATCACCCTTACCGGCGGCTCAGCCGCCATCCTCGTCGTCTTTGGTTCATCTTCCATGCCTGCTCGGTCAGCTAGCTCCCTGGCCTCCACCGTCAGGTTTGATTGCCTTCACTAATAAATGACACTACTAGCTATACCACTATGTTGGAATCTTCGAGTGAGATTGACAACACCACATCATATAAATTAACGAGATTAACTATGAAATATTATTAGCAAACACCCTATTCCAAAAAATATCATTGACAAACATAACTTTTAGAAAATATAATCATACGAACCAGTTTGTCGTAGAAATACTATCGTCGTCACTACTTGGTTACATATACACATTGTGTAAAGACCATTTTGCCCTTAGATGTATAACATATATGCAAACTAAGACCTTGACCGAATTTTGGCATAAGTTTTTGACTATGGTAGCATTTCCAAAAAATTTCCAAAATCATCATTCTTTTGTTATACATACATAACAAAGCTTCTAGTGGGCCCACATGTCAGCTGCACGTAGGAGCAGCAACTCGCCCGCGACGTCATATAGGTGCACACCAACGCTCTTTAGTGGCAAGGCAGAGGTGGCAAAGCTTCGGGATTGATGGCGACAGCGATGGGAACGAGATGGAGGCCGAAGGACGCGGTGGCAGCGGGATCTTGGGGGCAAGGGCGACGGGGAAGCTCCGGGTAAGGACGCACGTGGGGGCCCCGTCGGCGACGAGGAGGATGGAAACCATCACGCGACGGCCAGATCCACTTGCACATGCTGCCAGCACCGATCGTCAGCATCGATCTACATCCTCCTCAACCGCCACCTCAACCACCACATCCTCACTTCCCCGTTCAAGACAATCACCCTCCGATTTTCGTACAGTAGTAAAAATCATTTAATAACGCATCTCTACAAATTATATTAAAATTAAAAGCAGTTTATCGAGTGAAATCAATGTGGAAAATAAAATTTCCTTTAAAACTCATGGCTGAGAATATTTTATAATATTCTCCATGCTCTAAATTACTCTCTGAAATTTTCCATAAATTTTTGGACCTCAAAAGTAATTTTAATAATAAAAAGTTTAATTAATTAATTAATTAAATTGAAAAACTAATTAAAAATCCCTTCCCTGCCCTTGGGCAGTTTTGGCCCAAGTTCGCTTCCCCTCCTCGGCAGCTGGCCCGCTTGCCTCCTTTCCTTTCATGAAGTCCATCTCGTGTCCCTCCTTTCTCTTGTCCCTCTCATTTAATTTTCTTAATAGTTTCACTTGATTTATTCTGTTTTTCATTTTATTCAATTTTTAGGAGATAATTTATTAAATGATTTTTAATCTCGAACGAAAATCGGGCTATGACAAGGGTCCACCTGTCCGCTCCTTCTCCTACCTTTGGCCGGGATAATTGGCCGTCACTCTCCCACGTCGTCGTCTCGCTGCGCATCTCCCGCTCCCGCCCGCTCCCGCGCTTGCGTCCAATCGGGAGGACACGACCATCGCCACCACCTCAATCATTTCCCGCACTTCCCTCATGGAAAATAATTATCAATTATGCAATAAATCGATTTTAATTTTTAAAAATTTATTTAAATGGCTCAAAACTTCTAAATTTCATATCTAATTCATACGAACTCTAAATTGAGCCATTCAACTTGAAAAATTATCTAAAATTGAGCTCTACATGTTTGTTTACTTTTCATGTATTGTTTATTTGGTTTTGTGTGCCAGCATGTAGATTCCGTTGTTTTGGAAGGTTACGCTCACGAGGAAAAGAGTTCATATGAAGAAGCAAGGTAAGTCACATATTCCTCCTTGAGACATGTTGAGCCTAATTTATAAAATGTTTTACCGTTTATAAATAAATTGTATGTTTTGCTAATTACATGAGAATTGAGATTATCTATCTGCTTATTTGTGCCATGTTTACTTGATATCCGTTCTTTGTCTAACCTGGGTGATAATTTGATTGGCTTGCGTCACTTAAGTGACCCTGCTAGAATTATATATGCTTAGCCATGCTTAATTACCATTAGCTTACTTAATAAAATAATCACATTATTCATTTTAGTATCTGACGAGTTGCAAGCTTAAGACTCCTGGTCATGTTTTATTGGTGGTAATTATCTAACTAAAATATGGCTTAATGGTGGGTTGTGGGTGCATGATTTTGCTTGCTGCACTCATGACAACTAAGGACCGGTTCGCAAAAAACTCTAGAAGACTTATCGTGCTTATAACAAACAAGAATAAGCAGCTATTGGACTTATAGTATAGTTCTTTGCTTTCTGACGTACCAAAAAAGGGTGGGCGTGATGGAGTTTGAATAGATCCTGCGATGGTCTATGTGGCTGTTGGATTCACCTTGGCACAAGAGGGGACTGCCCACCTCGTCTTAGGGGTGGGGTTAAAAGCTGTAGTGTGGTGCGATTGGTTAGGGGAGTTATATGAAAGATCTTGTCATAATCACTCATATGATAACGTGTCTGGCCAAACACGATGACATATGATTGATTGTGTCTTGTGGGTACAATTATATACCTCTGGCCAAAGTAAAAACTATTCAAATAGTCGTGCCTGTGATTATGGACGATTGACCAACATCACCATGATTAGTCTCACTCTATTAATTAACTTAACTTAATGAAACAGTGTAGTTTAGGTGGTTTGGTTGGGCCTGTTCAACGTGATGTAGCATTGTTCAGTGAATATTAATCTTGTCTAAATTAATCAACTACTTTACAGTTTTTAGCTATAGACTTTTGCAACCGCCTTTATGCAAATTGCCACAAGCCTCCTTTTGTCTCCCCTTGTACGTTTGCATCCACGTTTGCATCCTATGTGTGGCTTGCTGAGTACGATGGTTGTACTCAGGCTTGTTATTTTCCCTTTTAAAAAGTGTAATGCTTCTAAATTAAAGACGGAGTTAGAAGACCAAGGTTTATATCCTAGTTGAGTTTTGCCTATGGAGCGGAGCTGAAGCCCCACTAGGATCGTCTTTTCTGTTGCTTTGCTGCTTTCTTTTCGGTGTGAGGACTAAGTGTCTCTGTTGTAAGTATTTACGTTTATTTATGTTTGGATTTGTATATTGATTTATTGTTTTGTGTATCTTGGCTTATTTTTAGACATAAATTTATACACAAAATAGTCTAAAATTTTGGCTAAATTTCTGGGCATGACAGAGACCGTCATCGGGGAGAGAGAGAGAGGGGAGAGGGGTCTCGCACGGCGGTGGAAGGAAGGGAGGAAGGGGAGTGACCGTCGAAGGAAGTAGAGGGGACAACTGTGGAAAGGGAAGGGAGGAAGAAGAATGGTCGGTGGTGGGGAGGGAATTTGTCCTGGGTTGAGGAGGGTAATTTGGTCATTTGACAAAATTAACAGTGTCGATCGGAGTTAAGGTGATGACGATGGTATTTCTAAGACAAACTGACTCGTACGATGGCATTTCGTGAAAATTCATCAATGATATTTTTTGGAGTAGGGTGTTTGTCAATGGTATTTCATGGATTTTGTCTAAATTAATCTACTGATTTGTGCGAAGGTATAGCTACTGCTCTATACTTTTTAAATTACTTATTATTTTAAATTTATCTTAAATCAAACATATTTATATTTAATCATTAAATTTTAAAAATATGTATCGTCAAACAACAAGTTCACTATATATTATAAAAGTATATCTCACCTTGAATCTAAATATATAAATTTTATAATATTAAACTTTGGTTGACATTAAAATTTTTAAGTACGACAAATCTAAAACGAATTATTTGACACGTACAGAGAGAGAAATAAGCTATCCGAACACTATCTGAACACGTAATCAGCTTGTTAGTTTTCAGGAAACGAGTACAGATCACGCCCGACCCAATTTGTTTCAAAAAAATGAGACGCTGTTTTACTGCTTATAAAAAATGTCTCACCAAATAGATAGAAAATGTTTCAAACTACTAAAATGGTGAGACAAATTTGAACAATGATTGAAACATCTTAGGTGTAACATATGAAAGTTTCACCTATATTAAAACACCAATATATCCGTTTGACTTAAGAACAAAGTTAACCACATTGCAACATTTCAAATCGAACATCAAGAAACACAAAGTTACACCGGCTAAAGAGCTAAGAATCACACCTATTCACTATTCTGGTGCTCATGTCCTGCGTGCTGCCGGCGGTGAGCCATCAACATCCACACCGACCTCCTCAGTCGTGAGAGAAGGTCACTGGCTATATTCACTAGCTCGACGCGAAGATCGTCGTATGCCATTGCCTCCACAACATCTTCCCTAATGCCTGCCACCATGCCACCGTCGTGTGTCGTCCCCGGCCACCATGGCATCATCGAGCGCAGCCATCGAGTACTGTCCTCTTTATCTCCACAAGCTTCTATAGACGGATACTCACAAGGTGGTCAGGAGGTCACATGCTCAGGTGAGAGTTTGAGATGGAAAGAGATGGGTGGAATGAGTGGATATAGGCCCTCTTTGTTTGAGGGACTAATCTCTCTAGTCCCTTGAAATTAGTCCCTTTTAGTTCAAAAAACCCAAACACCCTTGACTAAAAGGGACTAAACTAATTTTAGTCCTTAGTCCCTAATTGAGGTGCTTTTTGGGACTAATCTCACCCATTCCACCGGATGCCCTTTCACTGTTGCGCAACCACCCAGCCCGCCGGTTCGGCGCACTCACCGTCGCCGTTGCCGCGCCCTCTCCGCCACAAGTCCCGCCCGCCGGTCCCGCCTCGCCGTCGCCAGCGCGACCCTAGCCGCCGCCGGTCCGGCCCCCCGCCGCCGCGAGCCGCCCTAGCCGCCGCCGGTCCGGTCCCCGCCGCCACCATCCGCATCTAGCCGCCGCGGTCCCGCCCTCTCGCCGCTGATCCAGCCACTTGCCGCCGCCGGTCCCGACTCCCGCCGCCGATCCGCCGTTGGCCGCCGCCGGTCCCGCCCGCCGGCGCCGATCCCAGCCCGAGCCGCCGGCGGTCCGCCTCGACGCCCGAGCGCACGTAAGCGAGTATGCTAGTTTCAGCCTGGAGCGAGTCATTTTGTTGTCCGGGATAAGTATATGGCTATTGGGGATGAGATAGTTCAGGTGAAGGACTAAAGTAGATTGGGGATGGATATTGAACCGAAGAGAACGTCCAAACTAAAGTTAGGAGCCTAGCAGTAATGTTCCCTCCTTCAAATAGGGGTTGTCCTTTTTATTTCTGCATACTGCCAGCACTGATAGCTAGAGACTAGAGGTGACTATTTACTATATTATAGAATAATTCATTTCTCACCTTATTTGTCGCATATCTCATATGTTTGCAAGATTGTTGTTTGTTGATTATTTTGGGAATGGATGAATTTTTGCAGTGGACGCAATATCCGCAACAAAGAAATGGCCGGCAACGAGGATGAGCACTACGATTTTTTCTCGCAAGCACGCACACATCATTCGGCCGCTGGCAAAGACTTAGGTTTCTCGCAAGCTTCGTCGACATTAATGCATCTCGCGGCGGATTCCATTTTTCAGCGATGGGCTTCGGGGAAAGGGGATCCGGGGTTCGATCTGAACTCTCGGGCGGACGCATTCCCGATTTCTCCTCGTACCAAGAAATGTTATGGTCGGATGGACATGGAGGTGATCCCATTTCGGCTAGCACTCGTTCGGCCGTCGCCCCATCGCGTCCTCCTATGTCGCTAGCGCCGAGGAAGAGGTAGACGGGGAGGAAGAACTGGTCGAGGCGTGCTAGGTCGCCGTCCATTGGCGCGGGATCCGGCGGAGGGATGCGGGGATTCGTTCCCCGCTCCCATTTCAGCGAAGGAATCATCGGAGGCCGTGGTGGATCAATGTCCTCACTTGCGCACGGCTTCACCGGACTTGGTGGATTTGGAGGTGGTGGCGGCACCGGGCTTCGTCATCGGCAATTCCTGCGGCGAGGAAGAGTACAACGAGGACGACGAAGAACCGAACATGGCGATGAGGGACAACGCACGGTAAATCCACTATGTGCATCTTTTTTTGGAATATTTGATGTTAAGACATTCTTCTAAGTTTTTATCTCACTTATAATTTTAATATATGTAATGTACAATATGTCTAAATTTTACCTTATGCCCCTAGAGTATTTATGACAAGGCATGTTGGACTGAAGAAAACACCTATAGATTTTGTGTAATAGCATGTGAGGAACGAGGGATGGTAATTGTCCCAATGGAACATGGACAACTAGAGGCTATCAAAATTTGAAGTCTAAATATTTTGTTAGCACTCAACTGAAGCATTCAACCAAACAATTGAAGAATAGAATGGTCCAACTGAAGAGTATCTACATATGTTGGGTTTGGCTCAGTCAACAAACGGGGTGTGGTCGAGGACCGAATGGAGAGATAACAGGGTCAGATGGTTGGTGGAAAAGAACAATCAAGGTACTAGTATTTCTCATAACAACATCTTCTTGTTCTTTTACATAATTAGATTTCGTAACACGGTTTTATAACAGGAAAAACCAGATGCAAAAAAATTTCGAACTGGCAACCCCGAGTACTTGGACATGCTTATAGAGCTATTCCAAGGTGTCGCAGTTGATGGATCCACTGCATATTTCCCTGGTGATGAAGATGAGGAAGAGGAAGAGGAAACGAAAGATTTGCGATGCGGATGATGGATTTGAGGATAGTCCTATGAGCACTAGCGAAAAAGAGGAAGAGCAAGAGTAGTCTGTTGTCCACGGGTTCTAGTCACGGGAAGAAAAGCAAGAGCCCAGTTGTTAGGTTGATGAAGGGGTTGTTCAATAGATGGGACAGTGAGACCGAGAACTCCTCTCATATACTAACGAGCTTCTACAAACAGGGAAACAAATTGAGAAAAAAGGAGACAAGTTTGAGCAGTCCTTGATGCACTGCCAAAAGTTGGCAATTGAGTGTGGTGCAACAGAAGAGACTGTGGAGTACTTTTGAACACGTTATTTCTGGAAAAAGGAAACAGAGTTATGTTTGAGAACATGAGAAGTAACGAAGCAAGGTTTTTGTGGTTGAAGAGATGGTGCCAGCAGAAGAATTTATATTAGTTATTAATTTCACTTATAAGTGAAACTTATATGCAATTCTTGTTATGTAAGGCACTTGTTTATTGAACTATGTTATGTACTGTTGTTAGTACCTTATTATGTTGTGTAATGGACATGTGGTTGAATGGATTGCTACGATAAGTTATCATGTTATGTACTTATTCTATATGCTATGGATAACTCCTATGTTGATGATATGCTGAATTTAAACATGTAGGATGGTTATGGTTCATCATATGAGAAGGAAAGTGATGATGAGGATAGTAGTGATGAGAGCAATGATGATGACGGCGGTGGTGATGAGGATAATGGTGATGAGGTGGAAAGTGATGATGACAACAATCTAGATCGAAAGAAGCGCGTTTTGGCGGCATTGATGCTTCAAAAATCAAGGAAGCGAAAACTACTTATGCTAGCGGCATGATTGGTACGTATTACTTGGACTCTTATTCAAACAAAGCTCCTAGAAGAATATCAATTGAGTCTGGACATGCTTGGGTAATGAGAACACTAGGCAACGAACGCATGTTACAACATGTTTAGAATGAGCGGACAGTGTTTGAGAAATTGCATAATGTTCTTATGGATTCTTATGGGTTGAAGTCCACCACAAATATGTCCTCAATTGAGTCTTTAGCTATCTTTTTGTGGATAGTCGGTGCCCCCCAATCGCTTAGACAAGTTGAAAATCGTTTTGTTAGGTCTTTGGAAACAATAGTTCGAAAGTTTAATGAGGTGTTAACAGTGATAATCAAGCTTGCAAAAGATATCATTAAACCAAAAGATCCTCAGTTTACAACTGTGCACAAAAAGTTACAATGTGCAAAGTATGCACCGTACTTGGATAATTGCATTGGAGCAATAGATGGGACACATATTCAAGTTGTGGTGCCAGTTTCCACTGCTGTGCAACATATGAACAGACATAAGGAGAAGAGTCAGAATGTGATGTGTGTATGCGATTTTGATATGAGATTTACATTTGTTCTTGCTTGGATGGCTGGATCGGTTCATGACATGAGGGTGTTTAATGATGCTCAAAATAGATTGGGAGATAAGTTTCCACAACCACCTATTGGAAAGTTTTATTTAGTCGACTCGGGTTACCCTAACAGACTTGGTTATCTTGCACCGTATAAGGGTACAACATATCATTTTCAGGAGTACAACGAGGGTATAATGCCTAGAGGGAAAAAGGAGCACTTCAATTACTGTCATTCTTCTTGTAGAAATGTCATAGAGAGATCTTTTGGAGTTTTGAAGAATAAGTGGAGAATTTTATTTCGATTACCCAGTTATCCACAAAAAAAGCAAAGCAAAATAATTGTAGCCTGCATAGCACTGCATAATTTCATTAGAGACAGTAAGCTAGCTGATGAAGAATTCGACCATTGTGACCAAGATGCAAATTATGTTCCATTGGCCGGAACATTTTCTTCTCCATCAAACGATGCAACCAATTATTTGGATAGCTAGGTGATGAATCATTTTCGAGACTCGGTTGCCGATGGCCTTTGGTCTTTGAGAAATATATGATTTGTCTTTTTATTGTTCTTGTGGAACGAGTAATTTTAATATGATTTGTAGAACTTTTATTTTAATTTGTAATAATATTTTGCTACTATGTTTGCAATCCATATTGTTGTATAAATATTTTTAGAGTCATATATATAAATATCCTTGCCTCTAATTTGTATTTTCAATGTAGTTTTTATTTTTTTGCTTGCATGGCTATATAAGGGTAATATGGTCTTTATACAATGTAATTAATTACCTTTAGTCCCTTTTAGTCCCTATAACCAAACAGGAAGGGACTAAAAGTTTTAGTCAAGGGACTAAACTTTAGTCCCTTGACTAAATTGCCAAACAGCCCCATAGGATAGGGATAGGTTGAATGAAGATTAAGGTTTTCTCATTTTGGATTACAGCTCATAGGCTAAAGGGTTCACATTGAATCGGGAGATTCGATGGTTCAGATGTGTTCGAATGTGGGCTCCTGATTTGTTGGGCTTTCGTCAGGCTCCTGCACAGGAGCGTTTTCCTAGTTCCGTTAAGGCCATCTTCAACCAAAAACTATTAAATAGTTTCTATATTTACCATGTCATATAAACACTATGTATAAAAATTATATATACAATGGATGATGTCTTTAAATTAAATTCGCATCCAATCACCTCTTTTCTCTCTCATTTTATCCACCCATCCTCTTTGTTTTTATTTTTGGTTCTTGTGTAGACATGATTTCTGGTATAAAAATGGTTTATTTATCTTTTTACTTCTCATCTCATTAACTTTCTTGTCACATCAGATTTTTGCTTATGTGACATCTTATTAAATGTCATGGACACTATCTATGAAGGGTTGGGACTCTTCTAAGTACTCCACGGAAAGCACTTGCAAAGTCTTTGTCTGGAATTTTGGATGGTTCTGTAGACCAGACAAGTCCTGTAGTGGGCCAACCAAGCTTCCCGTCCGGCAGATAAAAGCTTTGCGGGTTAGGCCCAACCTACATTCGCAATCTATAGTTCTGCCCGCAGGTATGTGGGAATTCCGTCCGGGCCCAACACGTGTGTGAGATCTACATTCTGGCCCTCGGCCCAAGACGTATGTGAGATCTTGTTTCGGCCTATCTCACATTGGAAGCTTGAGAATTTGCAAGGAAAAAGGTCACCTAAGGTTCCTCATCTTGTCGTCGAGTTACAAAATCATCCCAAAACCAAAAAAACCATATATATGACATCCCTCAACTTACAAAACCGAATCGCTCTGAGTCCTTAGACAATATTGATCCCGGTTTTGTCCAACGTGATGGCTGAGTCAGTGTGGGACTCACGTAGGCTCCACATGTGAGCACCTTAATCTTCTTCCACCTCTATCCCCTCTCTTCCCGTCTCAATCCAAGCTAGCAACGGGTAGGGAGAACTGGAGAAGAGTGGTGACCGACGGGAGAGGCGGTCGACGGTGGCCCTCGTTGGCGATGGCGGGTGCTCGTTGCCGAAGAAGGGTAAGGAGAAGAGCAGCGGCCGGTGGAGAGGAGCTGAGTGTCGTCGTTGGCGGCGTCACCGAGCTCGACCGGTCGCGGAGACGAGGAGCTTAGGTCGGCCGCCCCTTGTCCTGTCCTTCTAGGATGCTGTCGATGCGTGTGCTCGACACGCGGGGATCCGGGGACCCCCTTTTTGGTTCGACACAGGGGAGCGGTAAATCAGGGTTCGAGCTCGAGGTGAGGTAGAGGGGAAGTAGGAAGGTGGAGAAAAGTCGCAATCGCAAAAGACACAGAAGAATTTATACAGGTTCGGGCCGTCGGGGCGACGTAATACCCTACTCCTGTTTTTGTGCTATGTGAAGAATGAATTACAAGGATGGGTGTGGTTGTTCTTTCCTGGGGAAGCTGGAGCTGATGACTAAGGCGAAATGCCTTAAGCCAAAGGTTGGAGAAGCTGACCAAAGACCAACCACCCCCTATAATGGACTTGGGCCTCCTTTTATAGTGCAAGAGGACACCACAGTAGTCCTAGCTTTTTCTACTCCGCTCCACGTGATGGAGCGGCTCTTGTCCTGTCTTGTCGGGGGTTTACCCCTATTCCTGCTCTTGTTGCCATGTTGTGGGAATTGGAGAAGAAAAACGGGCGTCGTGGCTGCCATGCTGCTGACGAGAGGAGGGGTCAACTTACCTACTTCGATGGGGCCTACCGGTCAGTGGCTCTCCGTCTGGAGAGGGGTCGACGTGACACCCTTAGCGACCGTATGCTCTCTCCCACGCGGCCGCCCAACGCATTTAATGTGACTGGACGGGGCGTGGAGGGAGGTGTGCGTGGACTGACCGTGTGGCCATACTGCGGTCGCCGTCAAAGACTTTCTCCCCTCTCTCCCTCGTGACGGGCAAAAAGGGTGATGATGAGCGGCTGACAGACGTGCCTCACATCGCAATAAATGCGACGACGTAGGCGTCTGGCCTCTCTCTAGGCATTAAATGTGGTGGTTGGCAGTTGACGGTTGATCTCGTTCCTCTCTCGGAGAGGTGCAGGTTGATGAACGGGGTCCGGGTGATCCCAAACCCTGCCATCTAGGGAAGCGGCGGCCTCCGGGCAGCCCCGAGCCAAGTCCCCTTCGAGATGGCCACGTGGCCGCCCGTGGCCCGGACCCGCATGAGTCGTTTAGAACATATCTTTGGGGCGTTCTGGTGACCAAAGACGTCTTTCTTCTTCAAATATCATATTCTCGTTATACCCTCGAGCCCATATCACCGACAGATGTCGTTGCCGCCATTGCGAGGGCCTCAAACCCGACGCTGAGAAGATAAGAGAGAACAGAGAGGGAAGATAGGGGAGAAAGCAGAGATGGAATCTAGGAAGCTCGGCGAGAAAAGCGGGCCGCCGCGAGCCTCCTTCGCTCCTGCCTTACCCACCCGGCCTCCTTTGCTTCGTCGCTCCTCCTCCGCTCCCATCTTGCTCCGCCAGGCCTCAAAATCTGCGTGCCATTCCAGCGTCGATGAGTAGACACGGTCGAGCTCGGGCACAATCGCTCCTTCGCCCGGCCTCATCCACTCCCGCCGCGGCTTCCTCTCTCCGTTGAAAAAATGGGGAGAGAGAAAACAGAGGGAGAAGGAGGGCGCTCGGCATGGTGACCTCTATGAGTCTATGACAACGTACACTGTGCAAGCGCTGTGCCCCCTCCTCCAAGCGCAGCGCCCGAGAGCCCTCCTTCTCTCCCACGCGTCGCACCGCCGTCGCCGAGCTCCCTATCCTCATCCGCCTCTGGCCGCACGCTCCTCCTCTTCCTCACGCTTGTCCCTGGTATGTGGGTTCCATACTGTCTCATTCGTCATGTCAAATAAAGCCGGGGTCAGTATCATCTAAGGATCATAGTAATCTGGTTTTGTAAGTTAAGAAATGTTATATATCTGATTTTTTGGTTCCGAAATGATTATGCAACTCGACGACGAGATGAAAGAGTGAACTGTTTCCAATTTGCAATGTCGAGCGGCGGTCGTCGAGACAGAAAGCAAATACTTCTTTTATTCCGGCGATCACACCGTGACGACTGAAAAAGCATGGTAGTGATCGCTCGTCGCTGTCGAATTACGTGCGCCAACAACATTATCCCATTCGCTCACGACAACAACATGCACCGGCTTTGGGCGACATAAACAATATGAGTAGTATTATTTTGGCGCCATTGACCTTGCGGTCGCCATGAACATCTCCTTCATCGCCGTGAAGTGGGCGAGCAGCTTGGCCCTGTCCGGGAGGCACGCCCTGACCCTGTCGTCGGAGGCGTAATCCTTCGCCCAGCGGCAGAGGTCGGGGTACTCGTCGGCGGTGACCAGGCTCACCCCGGCGACCTCCTCGAACACCTCCAACCAGTAGGCGTACCCACTGGCAGCCAAGTCGAGGTAGCCGATGGCGTCTCCTCCGAAGAACTGCCTCCCAGTGAGCTGCCCTTCGAGGAGCTTCAGGTTCTCCTTGAACTCCGTCGTGAACCCCTCCTGCACCTCGCCCTCTGTCCACAGCGCCAGCCAGAACGGCTTCGTGCACTTGTCGTCGATGAATCGGGCCCAGAAACGGGCGGCGGCGCGGAGGTGGGGGTCGGCGGGGAGGAGGGGCGGGCCGGGGAAGGCCTCGTCGACGTACTCGACGACGACGAGGGACTCGCAGACGGCGCGGTCGCCGTGGAGGAGGACGGGGACCTTCTTGTGGATGGGGTTGTGTGTGAGCAGCAGGTCGCTCTTGTTGCGCAGGTCCTCCAGGATGAGCTCGTACGGCACGTCCTTGAGCCGCAGGGCGGCCTCGGCGCGGTGGCTGTACGCGCTGTCGAAGGCGGCGATCACCTTCACCGGCGCCGGCGACGCCATGGATGCTTCTCCGCTCTTTACTGAATGGTTGCTGGTTGATTTAATTTGGTGGTGATATTTATATAGACTCTTAGTACTGTGTAGTGATTAGTGATGCACTGAAGCTTCCCTGGGAAGGAAGGAAGGAAGCTTCCTCTAGTTTTTCATGCTCTAGTTGAGTGATTTGTTTACGTGATTGCCAATGCTCATTGGCTGTAACGTACTTAACTTAATCCGTTTATTATGCTTTGCTAATGCCAAATGTTCTGCCGAGTCAAAGCTCTCGTCATAATGCACAGCTCAAGTATTGAAATACTAACTGGGCCACTTATGCTGCGTTGTTGGGCCAAGCCGTATCAAACACTGCCAGCCCAAGATGCTTACATATACCACCTAAAAACAAAAATATTTCAGCATCAACCAGTAAAATCCTCTCATCTCAAAATGGATACAAATAGCGGTAAACCAAAAGCTAGACTTCAGAGTGATCAGAGAACGTAAAGTAGGATTTCTGCCAAATTGTTCTTCCCCAATGATAGATATTTATTGCATCCATCGAACAGTTTTCAGTTTGACACTACCAACGCACCGTTATTTTTGTTCCTATGTGAATCCCATGAACGACACACCATGACACCGATCACCAAATCCTTAGCTAGTCCCATCCTGAAATCCGTGGGCCACATGAGTTTCTTGGCAACGAGCACGAACTTGTCCGTGTTGGCCGCGTAGACAGCGACGAGCTGGTCCCAATCGGGCAGGCAATCCTTCAGGGCCTCACAAGACTTGTACTCTCGCGTCCACCGGCACAGCGCAGAGTACTCATCGTTCATCAGCTTCACTCCGGCGACCTCCTCCATGGCGGAGAGCCAGTAGGTCAGCACGCTAGCGGCGACGTGGACGTAGCCGATGCGGTCGCCGACAAACAACCTCTTGTAAAAATGTAAAAATAAATGAGCTCAACCTAATTTAATTCTAATAAATTTTATGAGCTCATAATTAATATTAAGAGATTTATATCACCTTAAAAATTTAAATAAAGATATCTTAACTTAAATATGCTACTATCAAAGAGCACTTGTTAAGCGGTTGAGATGGTGACGAGACTATTACACGCCCATGGTGTCGGCCCGATGAGTGTGCCTGCATGCTTTCTCTCATTATGTTTTGCAACAGACAACTCTCTCTCATTAGGATAGGAATGGAATCAAATTAAATCGGCGGTGTTACTTCAGTAACAGACGGATTAATTCCTCGCCCTCTCGTACACTGTATAAACGAACAACTCTCTCTCTCATTATGTTTTGCAACATATAGGAATTGAATAAATTAAATCGACGCTGTTACTCCTATAACGAAAGAACGAATTAATTCTAAATTGGTTATCGGATTGATTCTATTGTTAATTCTAAATTGGTTATCGGATTAATTCTATTGTTGCTCCAGTAATGGACGGATTAATTCCTCGCCCTCTCGTGCACTATATAAACCCATCACCAGAACAGACAGAGACCTGCTATCTTCTCTCCCACACTGCACTGAGACGTTGTTACTCCTGTAACGAAAGAATGAATTAATCCCGAATTGATTATAGGATTGATTCAGTTGTTACTCCAGTAATGGATGGATTGATTCCTCTCCCTTTCACACACTATATAAATCTATCACTAAAACAGACAGAGACCTGCTCTCTTCTCTCCCGCTAGGGATGAAAATGGACGATAACAGACGGAAAAAAATCCATTTCTACTTTCGTTTCTATATTATTTAGCGAAAACAGGATCTGGTTCGAAAAATACGGGTTCGGAAACGGAATCGGGATATACGGGTGTACGAAAACGGTCGGAACCCAGAACTTAAGTCAGAATTTACATATCTTCTAACCACGCCTTATTCGTTCTTTTGATAATTAACGAGATAATTAACATAATTCTATCAACCAGTCGAAATTATAAGATAATGGATATGAACGGTCTGTGATGATATACAATCATTCACTTCAAATGAAAAGAATCCCGACAGATGAAGGATAGGGTAGGTTTTATTTGGATGGGCCTAGACGGCTGGCCTTCAAGACATAAATATTGATGGGCCTGAAATTCGGGTTAAATCCAGATACAATCCGGAAATATTCCGATTAAATACGGAATTCCGCGAAAACGGATGGAAAAATGTCATTTCTACTTCCGTTCCGTTTCTAAGATTATTCCGAAAATACGGAAACGGTCGAGTCAAATGTAGAAAAACAGACGCGTTGGGACAGAAAAAATTCCATCCGTTTTCAACCCTATCTCCCGCACCGCATTGGGGCACCGTTACTCCTGTAACTGAAGAATGAATCAATCCCAAATTGATTGTCGGATTGATTCCGTTGTTACTCCTGTAACGTAACGACTGTAACGTAACGACGGACGGATTGATTCCTCTTCCTCTCGCGCATTATATAAATTCATCACCAGGACAGACAGAGACCTGCTCTCTTTTCTTCCGCACCGCGTTGGTTCCTCTCGACACTCACTCCCTATTTTCTTTTGTTCATGTGCTAAGTTTCTGCTTCCCGTGTCTCGAGCACTTACATACATAACTGCTTGGGACGAGCATGCTTTTAAAACTATGCTTGCTTGACTACCTATACGGATAGACGGAACTGCTCTGACATCGTCTACTTTGGAGGAAGCCGTCACTAGCGGCAGCAGCTAGCTGAGTACGTGGAGCCCTCTTCCTTCCCTCCACATTTGGATTGGCCCTCGCTGCCAGCGTTCTTTTCTCCGCTCATCGAGAGAGAGGCAAAGAAGGGGGGTGAGGGAAAAAAACAACCTGACAATTGGACCCCATCGATTTCTATTTGTTTTTGCCGAATGTGAATTAAGTTAGAAGGATAATTCATCCGGATTTAAGAGTTTATGGTGTCAAATATCTCTGGTATTACAGTCAAGGAATAAATCATACTACCAATAATTTAGGAGATTATTTGGACTTTTTCCTATACTATAACATATAAGCTAAAGAAGTTATTGAACACTAGTAATTTATTTAGCCGCCGGTGCTTAATTTGCTTCTTCCAATCCATCATTACATTAGGTAGTACTGATACATGTATACTTATCCAGTTGCCCTTTTAGGCAGCTATGGCACAAGCAGCCCATCTGTGTCTCGCAGACAATGATGGCTATGTGTGTGAGAACGGCTCAATCATAGCCCGAAATGAAGGACTTGTGTTGTTGGGTTTTTGTGACTCAGGCATCCATCGCCAAAACTTTATCTAAATGTATATTTAAAAATAATTAATTGCACAATTTACGTGTAATTTATGAGACAAATCTTTTAAACCTAATTAGACTATGATTTGATAATAAAGTGCTACAATAAACTTGTGTTAATGACGGATTAATTAGGTTTAATAAATTCGTCTAACGGATTCAATTTTTTTATTAATCTATGTTTAATTTTTTTATTAATCTATGTTTAATATTTAAATGTGTGTCCAAAGTATTGATGTGACATTTTGCCAAAACTTTTTTTAAGATCTAAACACACCCTCAGAATCTGCTCGGTTCCTATAATCACCATGACTCTGTCCTTCGTTTTCTCTGCAATGGATTACTGGATTGTGCTAATACTTGTGTTCCACTAAAATGCATTTAGTTTTGCTTAATGTTCAGCTGCAATTCCTCATGGTTAACAAACGATAGATTGTTCCATCTCAGCGTTTGTACGCGAATGGTTCGTTGGGTGGGCAGGGCCCATCCAGGATCTGTTTGATCAGAAGCTCATTTTATTTTTCCTCCTTTCTGTTCCATAAAAACCAATATTTCGTCCCAGAACATCAACATTAACAAAAGATCCTCCATAAAAAGCAATATTTCTTTTGTCTCCCAATATAACAAAGAGACATTAACAAAAGATAAAAGGTATATCCATATATATATATTATATTATATGATGTCTCACTATATTGTTATATCGTGAGACGAAAAAATAGCTAATAAATTACATATACTAGCACAGATAATTTATTAGCTTTCATGTTGAATAAAACACATAGTCCGGCACCGAAATTTAGGAGTAAAAATCATTTCTGCAACTTTGCCTTGGCCAGCAGTGTATACGCCTCTTTGTTTGTAGTGAACAAGGCGACGAGTTCATCTCTGCTCGGCAAGCACTGCTTCACCGCTTCATCGTTGACGTAGCGCTCCGACCACCGGCACAGCGCGGGGTACTCCCGCTCGCTCACCAAGCTCACCCCGGTGACCTCCTCGAAGACCCCCACCCAGTGAGCCAGCCCACTGGCGGCGATGTCCACGAGGCCAATGGCATCGCCGCCGAAGAACCTCTTCTTGCCTCCATCGAGCTGCGCCTCCAGCAGCAGCAGATTCTCCTTCGCCTTCTCCACGAACGCCTCCTTCTTCTCCCCGTCCTCCATCTAGAACGACAGCCAGAACGGCCTCGAGTGTTATTTATGTTTCAAATTTATCTACAAACACAGATCGACTTCTGACCGTAGTGTAGCGAAGGCCCGTTGCCGGAGGCTTGGGCCAGAGCTTCCGGCAACGGGCCAGAGCGAAGAAAGTCGCCGGAGGCTTGGGCCGTAGAATGTGTTCATCTGCGGTCCACATTATATCCAGTTTAAGATTTTTATATACCCGGTTTTAGGATATTCACATTATTTAAGTACTTCCTGTAAGTCGCCACACGGGAGAAGTTGATTCAGTTGTAAAATTCCAGACGTTTTATAACCTCACGTGAAGATTGTTGCTGGCTGACGCCCATAGTTTTTTCCCTCTTGTATTGGGAGGGTTTTTCACGTTAAATTTGATGTCTCTTTTGCGGTTTGATCTTACTTACTTATTTCTTGTTTTACCGTCATCACGTCTAACATGGAGAACTGCAGCTCACAAATCACAAGTCTAAAACTTGAGCAGAATGTGTTCATCAGGATGCAGAAGAAGTAGTACTGAACGAAACTGAAAGGACGAAATATGCGGCAAGTATGGAGACCTTGTCGTCGATGAAGCGAGCCCAGAAACGGGCCTGGGCACGGGCGTAGGGGTCGGTGGGGAGGAGGGGCTGCCCGTCGAAGGCCCCGTCGACGTACTCGACGATGGCGAGGGACTCGGCGACGGAGCGGCCGTCGGCGTGGAGGAGGACGGGGACGAACTTGTAGACGGGGTTGTGGGTAAGGAGCAGGTCGCTCTTGTTGCTCATGTCTTCGAGGATGAGCTCGTAGGGCACTCCCTTGAGCCGGAGCGCCGCCTCGGCACGGTGGCCGAATGGGCTCCCGAAAGCGCTGATCACCTTAACCATTTTCGAGCGCTTTATTACACAGGTTAATAATGGCTTGATGCACTTGTGACCCTGATGATTATATAGAGAGATTAAGAGTCCGGGGCTGTATTGCCGACCAGATAAGGTGGGCTGGTCTGCCGAATTGGCCCAATGGGCCGGCCCAATGCATTTGTTTCACCAGTACCCCGTATTAAGCCGTTAGGATCATACCGCTTGGATGGCTGCTCTTCCTTACTTTTTGAACGAGCTGCTCTTCCTTGCTGTCAAAGTTCAATTTAAAAAATCGTGTAGAGCCACAAACAATTTGGATCGAGTAGTAGACACAATCTGATCCATGCATAGAAGTAACCTTTGATTTTCACTACTAGAGAAACGATTTTTCTGTACGAGACCCTAAATATATTCCAGACGAACCATAAAAGGTAGCGTTTGGAAAAACCGGTCCCGAGAGGCCAGCTATCCCGTGCGGTCCACTTAAGAGACCACATAGGATATTATCCCATGCGGTCACTTAAGAGGACCGCACGGGATAATGCGATTATCCAGTGCGGCCCACTTAACAAATCGCACGGGATAATAGCGCATTATCCCGTGCGGTTCTCTTAAGGACCCGCACGGGATAATGCGTTTTCCTGTGTTGGCCTTTAAGTGGACCGTATGAGATGATGACAACTGTTGCTATATTTCTTTGATTTATTTTATTTTAATGAAATTTTTGCCAAGTCTCACATTTGAACTACAAGTGATTAAAGAAATAAAATAAAATTAGTGAAAAAATTATATTCATATTGTTTAGACATGCTTGAGTCATTATCCTGTAAATGAAAATAAATTTTGAATTTTTTTTCATGAAACATGATTAGGAACCTATTGACCAAATGATTTTTAAAATTGTGTAAATAGCAAACGAAATCGGAAAATCATTAAAATTGTCTGGATGTCATGATATTATACGTAGAGGCTGCGGTAAAAAATTGATCCGGCTTCCAATATTTTATGAGATACGTTATCGCGTGCGGTCGGCTTAAGGGCCCTCGCATTCGGCAAAATTTTGAAAAAAATTTCTTCTCCACCCTTCAAACTTTCTCTACTATGTAAATACAACATTTAACTCTTAATTATAAAATTTGGTAATTTTTTGATTGGTTTGGCTATATTTCATTGATTTATTTTATTTCATGAATTTTTTTGCCAAGTCTCACATTTGAACTCCAAGTGATTAAAAAAATAGAATAAAATTAGTGGAAAAATTATATTCATGTTGTTTAGACATGCTTGAGTCATTATTATCCTGTAAATGAGAATAAATTTGGAATTTTTCTCCATGAAACAAGATTAGGAACCTATTGACCAAATAATTTTAAAATTTTATAAATAGCAAACGAAGTCGAAAAATCATAAAAATTGTCTAGATGTCATGATATTATATGTAGATGCTGTGGTAAAAAATTTAGAAGGTTTCAACTATTTTATCATATACGACGCTCACAAAACCAAAGATTCTCGAGAGAAGATTAGAAGTGTTGAGAATGATTGTTTAGATTTGGAGAGAAAGTGATGGCCGAATTGTCTTTTGATTTCAAAATTTTTTTCATAGGCAATAATGAGCATACATTGATGTATGGGAAAATTTTGTAATTTTTTGAATCAGTTTGATAATTTTTTCATTAATATCCAATTTGATGCAATAAAAAAGAGAGAGGGGGTCGATTATCGCGTACGGTCCGCTTAAAGAGCCCGCACGGGAACATATCTTCCTGTGCGGGCCGCTTAAACTGCCCGCACGAGAAGATCGTTTTTCCATGCGGGCCACTTATATCGCCCGCACGGGAAGTACATTTTTCCATGCGGTCATCTTAAACCATCCGCACGAGAAGATCATTTTCCCGTGCGGTCGGTTAAGCCGACCGCACGGAAAGATGTTGGCCTATATATACTCACGCGCGGGCTCCTAAATTTTTCTAAGTCCCCAAGCGAAAATCCAAACAAGCACCGCGTCGTCAGGCTGCCAAAATCTAGCGCCACCGCCGAATCCCCGCCATGTTCGCCATCCTGCGCCGCCGCCGCCACCGCTCATCCCTAACCCTCGCCGTCGCCGCCGTCGCACCGCCGCTCAACCCTAACCTCGCCTCACCGCCTCATCCTCTCTCTCTCTGTCGGCCGACAACAAACGCGCGTGCCGCGTCCGTGCTCCTTCACCGACCTAACCGGTCGTCATCCACCCCTTCACCCCCCTCTCTCTCCGTCGCCGCGCATCGGCCTCAAGACCGCCCACCACCGCCGGCCCGCGCGCCCGCACGGCCAACTTGACCGAGACCGCCGCCCCTCCACCACGCCACCGCCATCTTCACCTTTCACCGGCTCATCGCCGTCGCCGCGTTCAAGACCGTCGCTGTCCATCCCCGCGCGACCTCCGCGGCCACCGGTTAGTACTCCACCCCGGGAATGTGGATGTTTGCTATGTTCTTGCGAGAAGGAGAAGATGATTATGCTAAGTTGATTATATGTGGATGAATGGATTTTGGATGTGATTGTACTGTGATGGATAGATTATGGATGTGATTGTACTATGATGAATGAATTAGATAAATTTTGGATGAATGTTAGATAATTTTTTGATGAGTTTTTGATATAACCGTAAAATGAACTTTTATTTTGATGGAACTCTAGTTCTTGTAAAATGGACTTTATTTTTGATGGATTTGTCGATGAATTTTTTTGTGTGAAATGATGTGTAGGAATTCAATTTTTTGATGGAAATGTAAAATGGACTGCTTTTTTTATGAATTTTTTTCATGTGAAATTTTCAAACACATATACCCACCGTCTACTCGGTATATTCTGATCTCCCTCTCTCCTGTCCCTCTCCTCGGTCTCTCATCTCTCATCTCTTTCCCTTCCCCAATCTCACCTCTTCTCACGGACAAAATAGGCAAACATATATATTTTCATCTCTCGTCTCTAATAAAGAGAAGAAGGAAATAAATACATTTTTTCATTCGTTTGTCTCTATATTTTTATGCATATATGTCCTTAATATTAGATAATATTACAAGTTGTATGTTCACAAATTTCATAAGTTGTATTTATTAACAACCGTAGATCAAATGTCGAACGAGAAAGCTCCCTCCGAGGCACGCAACGTCGAATCAATGGAGAAGTCTTCGAGCGAAGGCACATGACATGAACCAAGCGATCCATTCATCGAAGTTATGCAAGCACCAGCACCACCAGTTGAAGAAGACCCAGACTACATCCCTATCGAGCAAGCAGTAAGCCTAGCCATATTGTTATGATCCCTATCGTAGGATCTCGTTTAACGGTTTCTGTTGTACGTACAGATGGAAACAAGGAGCCGCTCAAAAAGAAAGGCCGCCAAGTCTGTCGTCCGGTCTGCTGAAGTCGAGACGGACACAGCAACGTCCACTCCGGTAGAAACCGACACGTCTGCGAGCGCTGGAGGACGTCAAAAAAGAAGACGTGGTCAGAGAAGTAAGAACCAACCCCCAAGGAGACATATTATATCACCTCTCTGAACCATGATGGAAAGCCATTAGAGCCCAAGGTCGCAATGACAAAGTTCAGCAGCGCTTGCGGGGTACTAGCCAGAACCCATGTGTCACGCCCGAAATTCACACCGAATTTCTCGGCTAATTTGTGCATTTCACCCTCATCCGGGCATCGCCGAGGTACACAAATCGACGTTATTGATAATACTGAATCCTCGTCTTAGAAACAATATAAAAGAGTTACACAAATGCAATGGAAAGAAAAATAAACCGACTTAAGCTAAACTTGACACGAGCGAGCGAACGCCAACACCACGGCTAACCCTTGACGAGAACAAGCCTACACCTCCTCGGAGACCTCGATCTCAACCTCTGGCACTGAAGGGGGAAAAAGAAGCAAGGCTGAGTACAACCACCGTACTCAACAAAGTCACACCGGAAAAAGGGGACGTGATGCAAGATAAATAACAAGGAAAAGGATAAGAGGCTCAATTTGCATAAACAACATTTCGCGAATATAATAACAATATTTGAAGACAAGAAAAAAGAGTAATAATTAAGCGTATTAAATAAACACTGTCCAACGCTCAAACCACGTTGTAACAGCCCATCCATCCACCTGCACTAGTCATATTTCAACAATTTATTCAAATAAATAAGTGAGACTAATCAAGGTGAATCGGTCGATCGCCCGTAACCGTGGGCACGACTATTCGAATAGTTTTTACTCGATCGAGGTGTACAACTGTACCCACAAGACACAATCCCACAACACGTTACCGTGCGCCGGTGCACCACCATGGTACCGGAAAGGAACCGTGACAGGACCCTTCACATAATCCCTCTAACCAATCGTACCACACCAAGGTTTCGCCCCCATTCCCATCGGGCAATGGGCAGCCCCCTCTAGTGCCGCGGTGAATCCGAAGCTGATCAACCCTTAAAACCGGGCCGACCCAACTCCATCACGCCCACCCTCTCGGGATACGTTGACTAGAGACAGCTACGCTACTGGACCCCCATTACCCATGCTGGCTTGTGGTATGCACGACATTTCTTCTAGGGTTTCCCGAGAACCGGTCCTTAATTGTCATGAGCACGCTAACCAAAGTCCAACCATGTGCTCACGACCCACCCTTTTCATAATTCAATATTATTAGAAATAGAGTCACAACTTAACATCATCTGAGAGTTAACTTCTAGTAATATACTTGATTAGTGTGATTCCCTTAAGTGAGCTAGTTGCGCTAAGCATAACTACGCAAGCCTTAAACTATCATCTAGTCATATTGAATTCCAGGTTATCAATGGTATAAGGTAAACAATCCTATGGTTGAGCACAATAGGTATAATCATCCCATGAAATGACATTCTAAAACATATGCAGTATTTGAAAGAAAAGAGGTATTTACATAAAATAGGTACAATATGGTCAATGTAAGGTATGACTTGCCTTGTTCGGAGACGAGGAACCTCGGCGACTACTTCAAGAGAACGGGCTCGCCGGAAAACTCGGGATCTACACGACAAACAAAGCACTCAACAAACACCCTAAAAGGTCCACTAAAACAGCACTGAAAAGTATTTTTAATGGATTTTTGACATTTTTCTGGATTTAATGAAATTTGAATGGGCTAAAACGGAGCTCGGATTCAAAAGATATGGATTTTAGAAGTTTAATTGCGATTTTTAAACTAAACGAAAAGATTAAAACATTTATTGCGCAATTAAGCCCCGGGTGACGCAAGCATGGCGCACGCGGTAGGGCTGACGTCGCCGGCGCAAGCGGCGCGACGCAAGCGGCGGCGCGGTCCACGATGGACCGAGTCCACGCGGCGCGTGGCGGCGAGTCGGGACACGCGGCACGCATCCATCGGGATCGGCGGCGATCGGACGGCGACGGCTTGCGCGGGAGCGAAGCGGTCCAGATCCGCCCGATCCGAAAGATCGGACGGTGCGGATCGCGGTAGGGTTAGGGTTCGGGCGGCGGCGAGCGGACACGCGGCGGCCATCCAGGCGCCGGTGATCGGATCGAACGGCGACGGATTGGGCGGGATCGGACGGTTCGGATCCTCCCGATCCAACCGATCGGACGGCCACGGAAGAGCGGCGCTAGGGTTAGGGTTTTGGGCGGCGGCGGCTCGAGCTCGCCCGTCACGCCGAAATTCACACCGAATTTCTGCAGCCTAATTTGTGCATTACATCCTCGTCCGGAATCGCCGAGGTACACAAATCGACGTTATTGATAATACGAGAATCCTCGTCTTAGAAACAATATAAAAAGAGTTACATAAATGCAGCGGAAAAGAAAATAAAACCGACTTAAGCGAAACTTGAGACGAGCGAGCGGAACACCAACACCACAGCAAAACCTTGACGAGAACAAGCCTACACCTCCTCGGAGACCTCGCTCTCAACCTCGGCACCGAAGGGGAAAAAGAAGCAAGACCGAGTACAACCACCGTACTCAACAAGTCACACCGGAAAAGGGGACATGATGCAAGATAAATAACAAGGAAAGGTCAAGGGCTCAATTTGCATAAACGGCGTTTGCGAATATGATATTAATATTTGAAGACAGTAAAACAAGAGTAACATTTAAGCGGATTAAATAAACACTGTCCAACGCTCACCACGTTGCAACAGGCCCATCCATCCACCCGCACTAGTCATAATCCAACATTTCATTCGAATAAAATGAGACTAATCAAGGTGAATCTGGACGATCGCCCGTAACCGTGGGCACGGCTATTCGAATAGTTTTTACTCGATCGAGGTGTACAACTGTACCCACAAGACACAATCCCACAACACATTACCGTGCGCCGGTGCACCACCACGGTGCCCGGAAAGGAATTGTGACAGACCCTTCACACAACCCCTCTAATCAATCGTACCACACCAAGGTTTCGCCCCCATTCCCACCAGGCAATGGGCAGCCCCTCTAGTGCCGCGGTGAATCCGGAAGCGATCAACCCTTAAAACCGGGCCGACCCAACTCCATCACGCTCACCCTCTCTGCGGGATACGTTAACTAGAGACAGCTATGCTACAGCCCAGCCATTACCCATGCCGGCTTGTGGTATGCACGGCCTTTCTTCCGGGTTTCCCGAGAACCGGTCCTTAATCGTCATGAGCACGCTAACCAAAGACCAACCATGTGCTCACGACCCACCCTTTTCATAATTCAATATCATTAAAAACCAAAGTCATATCTTAATATCATCGGAAGATCCACTTTAGAATTAAACTTGATTAGTGTGATCCCTTAAGTGAGCTAGTTGCGCTAAGCATAGTTAAGCAACCCTAAGCTAACATCTAGTCATATTGAACCCCAAGTTATCAATGGTATAAGGTAAACAATCCTATGGTTGAGTACAATAGGTATAATCATCCCATAAAATGACATTCTAAAACATATGCGTATTTGAAAGTAAAGAGGTATTTACATGAAATAGGTACAATATGGTCAATGTAAGGTATGACTTGCCTTGCTCGGAGATTGAGGAACCTCGGCGACTACTTCGAAAAGAACGGGCTCGCCGGAAAACTCGGAATCTACACGACAAACAAAGCACTCAACAAACACCCTAAAAAGTCTACTGAAACAGCACTGAAAAGTATTTTTAATGGATTCTTGACATTTTTCTGGATTTAATGAAATTTGAATGGGCGAAAACGGAGCTCGGATTCAAAAGATATGAATTTTAGAAGTTTAATTGCGATTTTTAAACTAAACGAGAAAGATTAAATTATTTATTGCGCAATTAAGTCCCCGTGACGACGTCACCCGCGCGGCACGGGGCTGACGTCGCATGACGTCAGCGGCGGCGTCGCCCTAGGGGCGCGTCGCGCACGGCCGCAGCGCGTGCGGGCGACGGCGGCGGCGGATTGCCGCCACGTGGCGCAATCCGAGCGGTCGGATTGGCGGCGACGTGGCGTGATCTGGGCGGCCGGATGGTGACGATCGGACGGCTCAAATCCATCACGATCGGACGGCACGGGACGACGCTAGGGGTTAGGGTTAGGGTGCGGCGGCGGCGGCGGCGACGCCGTGCGCGATGACCATTCGAGCGGCGGCGGGTGGCGCGACGACCGACGGACGGCGGCGGACCGGCGGCGACTACCGGCGGCGACGGCGGGGGCGCGCGAAAGGAAAACGCAAACGAAACAAAATAAAACCCGAGGACGGCGGCGAGCTCACCGGCGGAGGAAGCGACGGAGAACGGCGGCGACACGGGCTAAAAACCGGCGATCAAAGGGGACACGAGGCGGAGCTCGGGGGATTTTATAGGGGAGAGGGGAGGCCGAAACGGGCACGAAACGATGGGGATAAGATCGCCGGAAAACTCGGACTCGGAGAGAGAGAGAGAAAAAACGGCGGCGTTTCGGGCGGCGGCGGCGGTTGCGGTGCGCGAGAAGTGCGGCACGGGTGCGGCGGCGCGGGCGGGCCGGCGTGGGGCCCACGCGGCGAGAGAGAGCGAAACGGCCGGGCAAACAGCGGGCGGCGCGGCTATGGCGCGGCGGCGGTGCGGCGGGCGGGCGCGGGAAGCGGCCCCGACAGTGGGGCCCACTCGGTGGCCGCGGCGCGAGGACGCGATCCGGACTTGCGCGACGCGGCGGGACCGTGGGCTTCGGCCCACGTCCGGAGGGAGCGCGCGCGGGGAGCGGGCGACGGCCCGTTAGGCCGGCGGGAAAAGGGAGGCCGTACGGCGTACGGAAAAGGAGAAAAAGAAAAAGAAAGGAAAAAGAAAAGGAAAGGGACTTAATTAAATTCGTTTTCTTATTTAATTGATTAAAAATACTTAGAGTGCTCTAAAAATTCCAAAAAAATCCTGTTAGCGTATTTTGACATGAAGAATCCGAGAAAAATCCTATCATGTCGTTTCCATTTATTAATTGCATTTTAAAATTATAGGTTGATTCCAGTTAATTTCGAAATTCCGATTATTTCCGGTAAATTATTTAAATGAATTAGGGAAAAACTCGGGATGTGACAACCTACCCCCTTAAACGGAATCTCGACCCCGAGATTCGGAGGTACCGCGAAGAGGTGCGGGTGCGCGGCCTTTAGCTCATCTTCTCGTTCCCAAGTAGCTTCTTCCTCGAGTGATGAGTCCATTGAACTTTGCAAAACTTGATAACCTTGTTCCGAGTCCTTCTCTCACCGACCTCGAGAATACGTGATGGTCTCTCTACATAGGTTAAGTCCTCTTGGATTTCGATCCGTCCGGACTCGCCCGCTCTTCGGCACCCTTAAACACTTCTTCACTGGGACACATGAAACACGTCGTGAATACCGGTCATGTTGGAGGAAGCTCCATGATAGGCCACTTCTCCTCGACGTTCCCGAATCCTGTATGGTCCCACGAAACGTGGTGCCAACTTACCTTTGGTTTGGAACCGGTGTACTCCCGGAGTGGTGTAACGCGAAGATACACAAAATCCCCGCTTCAAAAGCGAGATCTCTTCGACGATTATCGGCATAGCTCTTCCGTCGGACTGCGCAATCTTCAACCTTTCCCGAATCACTCGGACCTTTTCTCTGCTTCGCTGATTACTTCCGTGCCAAACAACGGCGCTCACCCGTCGATCCCGAATAGGGGTGTGCGGCATTTCCGTCCATACGGTGCTTCATACGGTGCCATTTGAATGCGGCTCGGTAACTGTTGTTGTAAGAGAATTCTGCATAGGGCAAGCTTTTGTCCCACGCTTTTCCAAAATCGAGCGCGCATGCTCTCGGCATATCTTCCAAAATCGATTCACTCTCTCGGTTTGGCCGTCTTTGCGGATGATAGGCCGTGCTTGAAATTCAAACGGTACGAGTTCTTCTTGCAACTTCTTCCGAATTTGGAAGTAAACCGACTTCCCTATCCGACACGATCTTCTTAGGCACGCCATGCAAACACATGATCCTTGCGAGATAAAGCTCGCTAGCTTCTTCCCCGAGTAGGTAGTATGTACGCACGGTGGGCCACCTTGGTGAGTCGGTCCACCACGACCCAAATTGAGTCATAACGACGTTGTGCGGGGTAAACCCGTGATGAAATCCATTCCAATTTCTTCCCATTTCCACTGAATCGAAGGGGTTGCAACACCCGGCGGGCCGTTGATGTTCTGCCTTCACTCGCCGACAAACATCACAAAGTGCAACAAACTCGGCTATCTCCCTCCTCATGCTGGACCCCCACCAAACTTTTCTTTAAGGTCTTGATACATCTTTGTACTGCCGGGGTGAATTGAGTATTGAGTTTGGTGAACCTCCGTAAGGATCGCCTTTTCAAATCCTTATCTTCGGCACACACACCCTCTTTCCCATCCAGTTGTGCCATGTTCGTCTTCCGAAAAACCACGAGCTTTTCCGACTCTCATGTTCTTCTTGAGTTCGGCCATTTCGGGATCGACGCCGAGCAGCGAATTTGATCAATGAGAGTGGGTTGGGCTTCCGAGCAGCCCACAAAACCAAAATCCACCACTCGTAGATTCGATTCTCGAATTCCGCCGCAACGGTCACACATTCCTTCGACACCGAGGGTGGTGCGGAACTCTTTCGACTTAGTGCATCCGCAACCACATTAGCTTTGCCGGGATGGTAATGGATCCCTAAGTCATAATCCTTGATCGCCCAACCATCTTCTCTGCTGAGGTTTAAATCAGTTGGGTGAAAATGTACTTAAGACTTTTGTGATCGTATACACTTCACAACGATTACCAATTAGGTAGTGTCGCGGATCTTCAATGCATGAACCACTGCGGATAACTCCGGATCATGAGTGGGGTAGTTGTTTTCATGTGGGCGCAATTGACGAGATGCATATGCGACCACTTTGCCTTCTTGCATCAACACACATCCCAACCCTTGGCGAGATGCGTCACAATAAACTTGGAAGTCCTTTGCTTGGGTCGGGCAAGATCAACACCGGTGCAGACACCAACTTCCTCTTGAGCTCTTCAAAACTCCTATTGCATTCTGCCGACCATTTAAACTTCTCATCTTTCTTCAACGGTTGAGTCATTGGCTTGGCGATTTTGGAGAAGTTCTCAATGAAGCGGCGGTAGTAACCCGCAAGTCCAAGGAAACTTCGGATCTGCGTGACCGTCTTAGGCGGGGTCCACTTAGTAACTGATTCCACATTTGCTGGATCCACGGCTACTCCTTGGGCATTCACAATGTGGCCGAGGAACTGTACCTCCTTTAACCAGAAAGCACACTTGCTAAACTTGGCGTAGAGTTGATGGTCTCTCAACTTTTCGAGCACTGTCCGAAGATGTTGCTCATGATCCTCCTCGACTTAGAGTAGACCAAAATGTCATCAATGAACACCACTACGAATTTATCCAAGAACTCCATAAACACCTTGTTCATCGATTCATAAAGAAAGCCGGTGCGATCCTCAGCAGCTTCTTGTCATTCAGCTCCTTGGTCGCCTTGTGTAGGTCAGAGTGCATCTGATCCAGTCCTTTGAGCACAGTGCACATGTGACCGAAGGTAGAGTCATTCTCCTCTGCCGTAGACTTGAATGCACTGACCTCTGAGGAACTACCTCGACGGGGATGGTAGCGGTAGGAGGAGGTGCGAAGGTCAGCATCATGCAGCTCCCTCATCCTGGCCAACATCAGGTAGGCGGCTTCTTGACAAGCGTGATTTGACGTGCCTCCGGAAGCTGTGACCTCCATGTTGGGAAGACACGTTCCCACAAACCCGTGAACCTCCAACCGAACACGGTATGGCAACTCGCCACTGAGGGGCGCAACCGTCGTATACTCCGGTGCTTCAGGATATCCAACTGCAAGGGCCATACGTGCCGGCTACGCCACGAAACCTGTCATCCCTTTTCCGCAAGGCGTCGGGGGAACCCGCCATCTATAGAAACAAAGGAGTGGGAAAAAAAAATCAAAACATGCTCAAAACCCACGACCACATCCCATTTTCACAATTCCTAAACCCTAGACTCGACTCCACTTTTCAAAACACCCCTTTTTCTTTCAAAACATATGCATATGAAAAGAATTAGAGGGCTCTTAAGGTTTCCAGTTGGCTTGTCCTACGATCCACGGGAAGGCTCGATACCAACTTGTCACGCCCGAAATTCACACCGAATTTCAGCGCTAATTTGTGCATTACATCCTCGTCCGAGAATCAGTAGAGGTACACAAATCGACGTTATTGATAATACGAATCCTCGTCTTAGAAACAATATCAAAAGAGTTACATAAATGCAGCGGAAAAGAAAATAAAACGACTTAAGCTAAACTCGACACGAGCGAGCGGAACACCAACTCCACGGCTAAACCTTGACGAGAACAAGCCTACACCTCCTCGGAGACCTCGACCTCGACCTCCGACAAGGGGAAAAAGAAGCAAGACTCGAGTACAACCACCGTACTCAACAAGTCACACCGGAAAAGGGGACATGATGCAAGATAAATAACAAGGAAAGGTCAAGGGCTCAATTTGCATAAACGATTTGCAGAATATGATATTAATATTTGAAGACAAGTAAACAAAGTAGTAACATTTAAGCGGTATTAAATAAACACTGTCCAACGCTCACCACGTTGCAACAGCCCATCCATCCACCTGCACTAGTCATAATCCAACATTTCATTCGAATAAAATGAGACTAATCAAGGTGAATCGGACGATCGCCCGTAACCGTGGGCACGGCTATTCGAATAGTTTTTACTCCGATCGAGAGTGTACAATCTGTACCCACAAGACACAATCCCACAACACATTACCGTGCGCCGGTGCACCACCACGGTGCCCCGGAAAGGAATTGTGACAGGACCCTTCACACAACCCCCTCTAATCAATCGTACCACACCAAGGTTTCGCCCCCATTCCCACCGGGCAATGGGCAGCCCCCTCTAGTGCCGCGGTGAATCCGGAAGCTGATCAACCCTTAAAACCGGGGCCGACCCAACTCCATCACGCTCACCCTCTCTGGGATACGTTAACTAGAGACAGCTATGCTACAGGCCCAGCCATTACCCATGCTGGCTTGTGGTATGCACGGCCTTTCTTCCAGGGTTTCCCGAGAACCGGTCCTTAATCGTCATGAGCACGCTAACCAAAGACCAACCATGTGCTCACGACCCACCCTTTTCATAATTCAATATCATTAAAAACCAAAGTCATATCTTAATATCATCGGAAGATCCACTTTAGAATTAAACTTGATTAGTGTGATCCCCTTAAGTGAGCTAGTTGCGCTAAGCATAGTTAAGCAACCCTAAGCTAACATCTAGTCATATTGAACCCCAAGTTATCAATGGTATAAGGTAAACAATCCTATGGTTGAGTACAATAGGTATAATCATCCCATAAAATGACATTCTAAAACATATGCAGTATTTGAAAGTAAAGAGGTATTTACATGAAATAGGTACAATATGGTCAATGTAAGGTATGACTTGCCTTGCTCTGGAGACTGAGGAACCTCGGCGACTACTTCGAAGAGAACGGGCTCGCCGGAAAACTCGGAATCTACACGACAAACAAAGCACTCAACAAACACCCTAAAAAGTCTACTGAAACAGCACTGACAAGTATTTTTAATGGCTTCTTGACATTTTTCTGGATTTAATGAAATTTGAATGGGCGAAAACGGAGCTCGGATTCAAAAGATATGAATTTTAGAAGTTTAATTGCGATTTTTAAACTAAACAGAAAAGATTAAATTATTTATTGCGCAATTAAGTCCCTGGTGACGTCACCCTCGCGCGGCACAGGGCTGACGTCGCATGACGTCGGCGGGGCGTCGCCTAGGGCGCGTCGCGCCGCAGCTGCAGCGTGCGGGCGAGGGCGCGGCGGATTGCCGCCACGTGGCGCAATCCGAGCGGTCGGATTGGCGGCGACGTGGCGTGATCTGGCGGCCGGATGGTGACGATCGGACGGCTCAAATCCATCACGATCGGACGGCACGGGACGACGCTAGGGTTAGGGTTAGGGTTAGGGTTAGGGTGCGGCGGCGCGGCGGCGGCGGCCGTGCGGCGATGACCATTCGAGCGGCGGCGGGGCGGCGCGACCCGACGGACGGCGGCGGACCGGCGGCGACTACCGGCGCGCGGCGGCGCGCGAAAGAAAACGCAAACGAAACAAAATAAAACCCGAGGACGGCGGCGAGCTCACCGGCGGAGGAAGCGACGGAGAACGGCGGCGACACGGGCTAAAACTTGGCGATCAAAGGGGACACGAGGCGGAGCTCGGGGATTTTATAGGGGAGAGGGAGACCGAAACGGGCACGAAACGATGGGGATAAGATCGCCGGAAAACTCGGACTCGGAGAGAGAGAGGAAAAACGGCGGCTTTCGGGCGGCGGCGCGGCTGCGGTGCGCGAGAGTGCGGCACGGGTGCGGCGGCGCGGGCGGAGCCCGGCGTGGGGCCCACGCGGCGAGAGAGAGCGGAAACGGCCGGGCAACAGCGGGCGGCGCGGCTATGGCGCGCGGCGGCGGCGGGGCGGGCGCGGGAAGGCGGCCCGACAGTGGGGGCCCGCTTCGGTGGCCGCGGCGCGAGGACGCGATCCGGACTTGCGCGACGCGGCGGGACCGTGGGCTTCGGCCCACGTCCGGAGGAGGCGGCGCGCGGGGCGGGCCGACGGCCGTTAGGCGCGGGCGGGAAAAGGGAGGCCGTCGGCGTACGGAAAGGAGAAAAAGAAAAAAGAAAGGAAAAAGAAAAGGAAAGGGACTTAATTAAATTCGGTTTTTCTTATTTAATTGATTAAAAATACTTAGAGTGCTCTAAAAATTCCAAGAAAAATCATTAGCGTATTTTGACATGAAGAATCCGAGAAAAATCCTATCATGTCGTTTCCATTTATTAATTGCATTTTAAAATTATAGGTTGATTCCAGGTTAATTTCAGAAATTCCGATTATTTCCGGGTAAATTATTTAAATGAATTAGGGAAAAACTCAGGATGTGACACCCGCCGGCCATGGCTACGCGACGGCCGACCGATCTCCGGCGGCAAGCAACGGCGACGGAGGGCGCGGGCGCGGAGACGACGACGGAGAGCGAAAGCGATGCGCGGGAAACGACTCGAGGACAACACGGGAAACCGGAGAGAAAGGAAGCGGCGGCGCACTCACCGGCGTTGGAGAAGACGACGATGGCGGCGGCGGTTTTAGGGCTAACACGAGAGGGAAACAAAGGGAAACGCGGCGGCGAAGAGGGAACTTTATAGAGGCGCAACGAGATCGGAAAGGGCACGGGATAGGCGCGGATTTGTCGCCGTTTGTTCGATTCAGAGAGAGAGAGAGGGAAACGGCGGCGAGCGAATTCCTCGCGGATAAGGTTTCCATCGAACGCGAGGGCGCGGAGATGGATGTGGCGTTGCGGGATCGGGCCGGCATGGGTCCGACGTGGCACCGTTCAAGCGGAACGGAGCGGAGCGGCGGCGCGCATGACGGGCGGGGCCCACTGTCGGGGACGGAGACTGACGGGCGGGGCCCACTGCGGTGACTCGCGGAGCGGGATGGTTCGCGGACTTGCGCGGCGCGGCTGGCGTCGCGGGCTTCGCCCACGACCAGGGAGGCGCGCGCGGACGGCTCGGGCCGAGGAGGGGAACCGCGCCGACGGCCCAAAAGGGAAAGGGGCGGGAACACTGTGCCGCCGTACGAAAAAGAAAAAGAAAAAGAAAAAGAAGGAAAAAGGATTTTTGGGGCTTAATTAATTCGTGATTTTTTATTTAATTGATTGAAAATACTTAGAGTGCTCTAAAAATTCCAGTAAAAATCCTGTTAGTGCATTTTGACATGCAGAATTCAAGAAAAATCCTACCATGTCGTTTCTATTTATTAATTGCATTTTTAAAATTACTGGTTGGCTCCAGGTTAATTCCAGAAATTCCGATTATTTCAGGGTAAATTATTTAAACAATTTAGGGCAAAACTCGGGGTGTGACACCATGGCCCTTTAAATGTAGATTCTGGGAGCGAGTGGATGACAACTTGAAGAACTTCATATGGAACGAGCCGCAGTGGCTTGTATAACCGCCTGGTTCAGAGGCTCTGGGAAAAGAGTTTGCATTAAAAACGATTGGGGGGAGGTGGATGTGGACCCCGATTTTAAGTCGGGAATCTTTCGTGTTCATAGTACCATTTCCCTGGATCAAGTAGTTGGTACCCACGAATGCAGTACTGGATAATCAAGTGCACATGCACGAATAGTCTTACAATACCATTATTACATAAATAGGCCCGAAGGCATTGTTCATCCCACAGGACCTTATGGTCCGAATACAACATAAAAACGAGTTTAGATAAGGCGGCGGAAAGAGGCGGCGGCTTGTCCATTGCCACGAGCAACGACCGGGACTAAGGTCTAATATGCGCCGTCGGTTCCTCGCCCTCCGGGTAGTACGCGTAGGGGTCTTCGGCTCTTCATTTCCATCACCGGGAGGTTTGTGCGTATAGCAAGGGTGAGTACCAACCGTACTCGGCAAGCCACACGAATTGATGCATATGATAAGGTTACTCAAAGAACATGGCTAGGGTTATTTTTGCGTAAAGCCGTTTTCACAATTCTTTTCACAAGCCTATCGTCTAGCCAAATCAAGTTTTAATTTCATAGTTCATTAACCCGGCGACGGTTCGTCTACCATCCGTCGTGATTCCAAGGATGGCTTCCCGCCTCCGGTTCGTCATGATTTTCGGGAGTCCACCCCTTCTCACATTCTTGAGAAGTTGATCCACCAATAATAAAACCATCATGCAAACCCATCCCAAGCATTTTTAAGTTCAAAGTCTAGCCAAGCGAAAGTCTTGTCACGATGCTCAATATCCGCGAGCACGGCTATTCTAATAGATTGATTCATTCACACTGCAGTGGATGTACACTTTACCCGTACTCCGCGACACCCAACAAATGAGCCTACGTCTCAACACATGAGACGGCCAGGCAAAGCCTTTCGATAACCTCACTTTGGCGTACCCGCTCCATGAACTTATGCCCTCATGCACTCTAGCCGTCCTTTTCTAGCAAGTGAGAGGAGTTCGCGCACCGGGTAAGGGAAGACATTTCCAATCTTTAAGTTTAATTAACGTAGTTTAATTTCACCATTTATAACAAAGGCCGCAGCCTCATTCTCATCCCATAACCACATCATAGAGAACCATCTATGCAAGGATACGCCTCCGCTCGGCTACCTAGTCGGCTAGGTCTATACCCATTCGAGAAGTACGGTTGTACGCGGCTCGTTTCCGCTATCTCATGGCTCGGTCCTTACTGACCAGGGGTCGGCACTTGCCTTTTCCGGAATCCACCCAAATCATCCGGCGCCCCAGTCTAAAACATTTGTATAGTACTTTCAATTTCCACCAAACTTAGTTCATCATGGCCATGTGGCGCTCATGTCTCCACATGCCGAATCTCAACTACCTTCCCTAAGGTAGTTGCCCAAGCACAAAGCTTTTTCATAAAGTCATGAGTATGCATGGTCTAAGTTTAGCAGGGCTAAGCGGTTTACCGAAGTTATGCTTCGGTTATTTGTATCACATCGCGAGTTACAAGGAGTAATTCTAAAGGTAAACAATAGCAAGGTATGGCATAACAAGTATAGGTAACCCGGTAAAGCATGCATGTTTAGAGTTTAAAATAACATCATTTCGCAAAGGGGATCAATATGTTCAAAGGGTGTGAAGACTTGCCTTGCTCGTACGCTTCTTGAGTGGGGTCTCTGCGGGGTTAACGTTCGCCTCCTGGTCGCTAATCATACGAGCGAAAAGGAAAAGAAAAATAGATTCTAATTAAAATCCGATAAGAACGAACGCAAAAGCATGAAAAATCATAAAGAACTCTCCCAAACCAACTTCCCTACGACCCTAATCGAATTACGGAGGATTTTATGAAGCAAATCAAATATCGAACGTATATGTCGCAAAAAGGGTGGATTGGAATTTATATGAGATAGTTTAAAATTCTTGGAAAAGATTCTAGATTTGTGAATATAAACTAAGTGAATAAATGGGCCTCACAAAGATACACAAATATTTTGGAAATTTATTAGATTAAAAGTTCAAAGTCTAAGCAAATATAACTTCATAATTATTTGCAAAGAAATTTAAAAGTAAATAAATAAATCCCTTTAAAAGGTGCAAAATCTTTGTAAATAAAGTTTTAGAATAGTTTAGAAGAGTATAAATATTTTCCTAGGATTTTAATAAGCTTATTCTTATTTTTAATCTCCTTAGAAAAATAAAAAAAATTTCAAAAATTTTGCCTAAGGCGGGGATCGAACCTGCGCCCTTCCTTTCACTCGGCTCGGCTCAAACCACGAGCCGCGAGCCGTTCTCGCTCTCTCCTCCCTTTCTTTCCTTTTCTTTCTTCTTCATTCCCGGCGAGGCCGACGGCGCGGCATGGCCGAACGACGGCGAGGGGATCGGAGCTCGGCATCTAGCTAACCCTACACCATCTACATGACGCGGGAGTCCGTTTTGAGGCGCGGTTGGGCTAGGGAGGCGGCGGATCGGTCAGCGCGACGACGGCGGCGCCCAAACAGAGGGGCTCGCGGCGAAGGCGCACGGTGCGGCGGCACTCCGGTGACAATGCGGCCGAACCAAGGGGTCCTAGAGGATCTACGGAACACGGGGTGCTAGCTAGGGGGTCGGCTTGGCCGAAAAGGGGCGGTGGTGGCATGGCGACGTGCGCACGGCGGCGGCCAAAACAGAGGGTTCGGCGGCGCTCGTCGTCGGCGATTTCCGGCGGCTAATTGGCTCGGGAGACTTAGGGAAATATAGCTTGGAGCACGTAGATCGTGGACGTACCTTCAATTCCGAGGAAATCAACCGAGGGCGACGAATTTTGAGGTTTGCACCGGGCGGCCGAGTTAGGGTTCTTCCGACCCGTGCTCCGATCTCTTGCGAAATTCTAGCGCTACGATGAACGGATTTTGGGGAAAATTGGTGAGGAGCTAGATGAGACAGTGTGGCACAATTTTTGTGTTGTGAGTTTCGGCGAGGAGTGCTATATATAGTTGACCACGCGAGCTCGACCGGCGGCCATGGTAGCGAGCTAGGGTGACGCGCGAGTAGGGAGGGTGAGGCCGACGCACGGTGGGCATGGTTACAGCACAAGCGGGATGTCACGGTGGTACGGCGCGGCGTGGTGACGCGGCCACGGCGACGGCATTGACTCGGGCGCGCGCCGTGGTACGGCGAGCGGCAGTGAGCACATGCGCCGCGCGTACGGCGAACTCGGCGACGTCGGCGGCGTGGCGGCGGCATGGCGCGGGTGCGTGGGCGATGCGGTGCACGGCGCGGCGGTTGTGCGAGGACGTGGTGACGCGGCGACGGCGGCGCGGCGACGCGTGGTGAGCGTGCGCACGGGCGCGGGACGTCGTCGAACACCGCATACGCATGAACAGTGTACTTTCTCTATTTTCCCGAATTTTGAAATCCTATTTTCTTTTTCCATTTCCTTCCACTCTAAAAATTCAAAATAAATTTCAATATTTCTAAAATAATTTTGAAATTATATTTCCAAACTTTTTCCCCCACTTTTTATTTTTCAAAATATATTTTTCCTATTTTTATTTCTTTCTTTTAAAAATCAATAATTTGGAATCTTCAATTATTTTTTTATTTTTTTAAAATTCATATCTCTTTGTCAAAAATATTTTCATCTCAAATCTAAATGTTTATTACCTTTCTTCCACCAGTTAGGGTTTAAACCAAAATATATTCTCTTTCAAGAATCTTTTGCAAATCTCAAAAAAGTTTTTGCGAGTTCCGATTTTCACGTTCCGAATTCTACTCCGATTTTCGGGATGTTACAAACCTACCCCCTAACAATAAATCTCGTCCCGAGATTTTCTTACCGATGGCTGAATAGGTGTGGGTATTCCGTCCTCAGGAATTCTTCGCTCTCCCAGGTAGCCTCTTCTTCCGTGTGATTGCTCCATTGTACCTTGTACATGCGCCATGATTTGGTCCGCGTCTTCTTTTCTGCCTCGTCTAGTATCTTAATTGGATGTTCCGGGTAAGTAAGATCACTGTGGACGTGGATGGCTTCTAAAGGAGCTTGCTCTTCTGGTACCCGCAAACATTTCTTCACTGCGATACGTGGAATACTGGGTGGACATCGGAGAGATTCTCGGGCGATTCAATTGGTAAGCCACTTCTCCTCTCCTAGCGCTTATCAAGAATGGGCCCACGTATCGTGGTGCGAGTTTCCCCTTGACTTTGAATCTCTGAGTTCCCCGTAGGGGTGAGACCTTTAGATATACGTAGTCACCCTCTTTGAATTCCAATTCCCTTCGTCGAGTGTCCGCGTAGCTCTTCGTCGTGATTGAGCGGCTTGTAGCCGGTCCCGAATCAGGCGAACCTTTTCCTCAGCCTCCCTGATTATGTCAGGCCCGAATACGGTTCGTTCACCGGTTTCTGACCACATTAATGGGGTTCGACATCGGCGACCAAATAGAGCTTCGTTTGGCGACATCTTCAAACTGGCTTGGTAGCTATTGTTGTAGGAGAACTCGGCGTACGGCAAACATTTCTCCCAATCCTTGGTGAAATCCAACGCACAGGCCCTCAGCATGTCTTCTAGCACTTGATTTGTCCTCTCAGTCTGCCCGTCAGTCTGCGAGTGGTAAGCGGTACTAAAGGCAAGATGACTGCCGAGTGCCTCGTGGACTTTGCTCCAAAAATGAGATGTGAATTGGGTACCACGATCCGATATGATCCTCTTTGGTACACCGTGGAGACACACAATCCTACTCATATATAATTCCGCTAGCTTGGCACTGTTGTAGTTAGTTTTCACGGGAATAAATCGCGCTTGGTGAGCCGATCTACTATTACCCAAATGGAATCGTAAACAACCCTAGTCTTAGGTAGTCCTACTATGAAATCCATGCCTATCTCGTCCCATTTCCATTCGGAATCTTGAGTGGTGCAGCAAGCCACTGGCGTTGATGTTCGGCTTTCACCCTTTGGCACACATCGCACACGGCTACGTATTCGGCTACATCCCTCTTCATATTAGGCCACCGGTATTCTCCTTTCAAATCCTGGTACATTTTTGTGCTCCGGGATGTAACGAATATGCCGATTCGTGGGCTTCCTTTAAGATCAATCCCTCAAACCGCCTCGTTCAGGCGCACGATTCTTTTCTTGTACCACAAGATTCCCTTGTCATCTACGAAAACTCCGAGCGCGTCCAGCGCCATGCGTTCCTTGATTTCCGGGTTTCCTCATTCCCTTTTGGGCTTCCTCTATTTGAGTTCTCGGTAGGGGCTGGATTTCCAGTGAGTTCACTTCTCCGTGAGGATCGGTGCGATTGAGTTTAGCCATTTCTTCTTGAAGTTCGCTGGCCATATCTCCCAATCCCATGTGGTTGCATTGGGCTTTGCGACTCGGCGCATCGGCCACTACATTTGCCTTGCCGGGATGATAGTGGATTCCTAGATCGTAATCCTTGATCAACTCCAGCCATCGCCTCGTCGTAGGTTAAGATCAGCGAGTAAAGAAATATTTTAAGCTCTTGTGATCGGTATACACATCACGGTGGTTCCCGATCGATAGTGTCTCCAGATCTTCAATGCGTGTACCACCGCGGCTAATTCCAGTCATGTGTGGGGTAATTCTCTTCGTGGGGTCGTAATCGCCGAGAGGCATACGCTACGACCTTTCCATCTGCATCAACACTCCTCCCAATCCTTGCCGGGATGCATCACAAGACATCACGAAGTCCTTCCGGTTGTCGGGTAAGGTCAAGATTGGGGCGTGGTTAACTTTCCTTTTAATTGGTCGAAGGCTTTTTGGCACTTCTCATTCCATTCAAACTTCTTTTCCTTCTTCAAGTTGAGTCATAGGTCGGGCTACGTGGAAAACCCTTCGATAAACCGTCGGTAATAACCGGCCAAGCCCAAGAAACTCCGAACTTCCGTCACGACTTGGGTGCCTTCCATTCCATAACGGCTTCAACCTTGGCGGGGTCTCTCGCTACTCCTCCGCTGAAACCACGTGGCCGAAAAGCGACTTCCTTGAGCCGAACTCGCATTTGCTGAACTTGGCATACAGCGGTGCTCTCGTAGCTTTTCCAGTACCAGTCGTAGATGCTCCGCGTGTTCCTCATCGTTCTTGGAGTAGATAAGTATATCGTCGATGAACACCACTACGAATTTGTCCAGGTACTCCATAAATACCTTGTTCATCAGGTTCATAAAGTACGCAGGGGCATTGGTCAATCCAAAGGACATCACTGTGAACTCGTATAAGCCGTATCGTGTAGAGAATGCCGTCTTAGGAATATCTCCGGCTCTAATCTTCAACTGATGATATCCTGACCGTAGATCAATCTTGGAGAACACCTACGCACCCTTAAGTTGATCGAATAGGTCATCGATTCGAGGTAGCGGGTACTTATTCTTGATAGTGACTTCGTTCGCGATCGGTAGTCCACACACATTCTCATGCTCCCATCCTTCTTCTTGACGAAGAGCACCGGAGCTCCCAGGGAGAAGAGCTGGGACGAACGAATCCCTTCTCTTGTAGTTCCTTTATTTGCTTCTTGAGTTCCTCCAACTCGTTGGCTGGCATTCGATAAGGCCTCTTGGATATGGGGGCAGTGCCAGGCATTAGATCGATGATAAACTCTATGTCGCGATCCGGGGGCATTCCGGGCAATTCCTCGGGAAACACGTCCGGGTATTCTTGTACTACTGGCATTCCGCCTAGAGGTAGCATGGTGAACACTCCCGCAGCTTGTTCACATAGCTTTGGGTTTTGATCCATAGTTATGCTCATCGGTGATCCCCACGGGGTGGATACCGTGACTTCCCTTCGACTGCAGTCTATAATTCCATTATTTTTGGTCAACCAATCCATTCCGAGTATGACATCTATGGTTTGGGGCGATAACACCATAAGGTTTGAGAGAAACACCACGTCTCTAATCCGTATGGGCACGTTAATGCAGGCATGGGGTACGGTTATTTCTCCCCCAGGTGAGTGTACCAACATAGGCCTCTTAAGTGCTACTTGGTGTAGGTGGTGTTGTTTGCTTACTTGGGAAGATATGAATGAATGCGAGGCTCCGTAATCGAATAAAACTTTAACTCGGTGTAGAGTTGATAGAGAACATACCCATCAATACGCTCCGGTCCTCCCGAGCTTCTTCGTCCGCACATGATTCACTTGGCCACGTCGAAACCCGGTGGCAGCCTCGTTGGGTAGCGGGGTCCTGAACAGACCTCGTCCTGCCGCAGGGGTGGGGGTTCCTCGGACGGGTGTTGCATTGGCGCCAGTGCGTACCGGGGTGTTGCGCGGTTTTGGACAGCTATTGGAGTAGTGCCCGAATTCCCCGCAATTAAAACAGCTCACATTCCTTCTTCCTGGAGCAGCTAGGGTTGGTGTGGGCGTACGGAACTGAGGTGTAGCTGACCGGTTGACATGGTCGGAAGTGGAAGGACGTCCGGTTGCCGGAACATTTGGCTTCCATCCAGACGGAGTGGTTCCTTTGGGGCGTTGTGGCGTCCCCTGAAATGGGCGAGCCATAGCGAGCCTCCTCTTGCGGTTATTGTCCACCACCTTTTGGTCATGCTCAAGTCGGACGACCTTGTTGATGAGGCTTTGGAAACTGGTGTGATCCTGCCCGATCATTGGTCCCCTCAGTTCGTCATTTAGTCCCTCAATGAATTTGTCTATCTTTTCTTCTTCGTCTGCCAGGTCACTGGTGGCATAACGGGCAAGCTGGGTGAACTTGTTCGGTACTCTGCACGAGGTGTTCCCTTGACGCGTCTGCGGAACTCGTTCTTCTTCATCCTCATTACTGCATGGCACGAAATTCTCACGGAACGCAGCCGTGAATTCCTCCCATGTTGGCTCGCCGGCGTCTTCAGCTCGTGTCTCCTTGTAGGTGTCCCACCAGTCACTCGCGGGACCCTCCAACTGGTTAGTAGCGAAGACAACTCTATCAGCTTCTCGGACTCTGACGAGGGTTAGCTTCTTCTCTATCACTCTTAGCCAATCTTCAGCGTCCATAGGTTCCTCGGCCGTGGAAAAAGTGGGCGGCTTAGCTCTCATGAATTCTCCCAGACTCGATCCTCCTCGACCTCCTTGATTATTGGCAATCGTTTGGAGTAGCTGTGTTCGCATAGCCATGACCTCCGCCGAGGTGGAGGGGTTAGGTTCGCGGGTTCTCGTGGGTTGCCGCGGCCCTGCGCGATGTGCCATCCGAAGAAGAGAGATGAATCAAGAGATCGGACTAGTTTATGTCATAGTACACAGGAATTTTTCTTCAAGCTCCTTCGAATGATCTTCCATCAACGACAGGGTGAAATAATAAGCATACGAATCAATACGTCTCAAGGCGATGCCCGGGTTCATCATATTACATAAAGGGGTACATGGATGTACACACACAGTCCTCCATGCCAGGATGGCAATAATAATTGTATCGTTCAACTAGATCAACTAATTAAGGGTAAATAGGAAGTGCTGCCGAGCTGGGAAGGTCCTCCCGCCTAGTCCTCCATCCATCCGCAAGAGCCAGGCGCGGCGGAGCGGTGGTCCGCCGCCGAAGCAAACCGAAGTCCCCACGGCTCGGAGGTGGTGGCCTCGGGTCACGCCGAATCTTCCGACTCGGTGGCCGCGTACTCTTGCGAGCGATCGGCGGGTGAGGGGCCTCCCGTGTGAGTCAAGCGACGAGGGGAACTTCCTCCTCCATTGAGTCGGTGTCGCTAGACTCCCATTTGATCTCCATGGGCTCGCCTCGGACTCCGTATCGGTGTAGATCTGGATGGGGTTACCCTCTCCGATCCCGGCTCGGATGGTGCCGGTATGGAGCTCGGGGTGGGTCCCATGGATGTAGCAAGTGGGGTAGACCGGGTATGGTGCGGCTGCTGTGCTCAACATGAAAGCTTGCTCCATCATAGCTTGAAAAGTATCAAAGCTTGCTGAGTCATATGGTAATAGTCGTCGGGCACGGGGGGGATGTGATGGTACGGGCTCGGTGGAAGTACTTGCGGCGTAGACGGGACGAGTGCGCAGCTATTCCTCTAGCCGGTTGATCTCGCGTTTGCTCTTCCGAGCTCTTCCAGCTCCACGAGCCTCCCTCGGGCCATGTAGCGGTCCGAGAGTTGCTCGTATCGAGCACCATTGGCTGCGGTGAGTCGCAACATGCTTATCTGGTCTCCGCAGCCTTGGTGGTGTTGATCGATCATTGAGGCGTGATCGCTGATCGTTGATCTCGAGAAGGGCCTCCTCGTAACAGTCGTCTGCTGTCTCTGCCCAACGCGATAGACGCGTGACCATCGGGTTGTAACAGCAGGGGATAGCCTCCACGGTGTAGACTGGATTGCCTTCTTCGCGGTAAGGATGATGCACGAACTCTGTCATTGTGAGTTCGGCACGGTGTTCCGCATTAAGGCGAAGGAAGGCCTCGCGAGCTGCATCCTGAATAGCTGCTTCTGCTAGGTCCCGGTGGTAGCGAGTGTGGAAGCAGTAGGATGTCTCACTCCCCATGCGGGCTTCTATGGATACGGCTGCCTCCCAGGCTGGATACATCTCGGAGCCATGTCTCTTGGTGTGATAAGTGGGCGGTTCCGGGTATCTCAAGCACCATAGTAGAGACTGGAGTTGTACCACGAACCCCTCGTCTCGCGGAATAGTGACTTCCCAGGTTCCGTCGTGGTTTGACATCTGCTTTTACAGGCAACTTAGGGTTAGCGAGAGGGAGCTATCATAATCATTTGGTAAAAAGAAATACAGATGTAGAAAAGATATACTTGCATTTTCGGAAATAATAGTTTAAAACTGATCCTACTATAGGGATATTTCCCTTTAGCCATCTAGTTAGGGGTAGGGCGCCATTTGGTCTTAGCCTACGGTCGCATGGCTCTGATACCAGCTCTGTGGACCCCGATTTTAAGTCGGGAATCTTTCGTGTTCATAGTACCATTTCCTGGATCAAGTAGTTGGTACCCACGAATGCGATCTTGGATAATCAAGTGCACATGCACGAATAGTCTTACAATACCATTATTACATAAATAGGCCCGAAGGCATTGTTCATCCCACAGGACCTTATGGTCCGAATACAACATAAAAACAGAGTTTAGATAAGGCGGCGGAAAGAGGCGGCGGCTTGTCCATTGCCACGAGCAACGACGGGACTAAGGTCTAATATGCGCCGTCGGTTCCTCGCCCTCCGGGTAGTACGCGTAGGGGTCTTCTGGCTCTTCATTTCCATCAGCTGGAGGTTTGTGCGTATAGCAAGGGTGAGTACCAACCGTACTCAGCAAGCCACACAGAATTGATGCATATGATAAGGTTACTCAAAGAACATGGCTAGGGTTATTTTTGCGTAAAGCCAGTTTTCACAATTCTTTTCACAAGCCTATCGTCTAGCCAAATCAAGTTTTAATTTCATAGTTCATTAACCCGGCGACAGTTCTGTCTACCATCCGTCGTGATTCCAAGGATGGCTTCCCGCCTCCGGTTCGTCATGATTTTCTGGGGAGTCCACCCCTTCTCACATTCTTGAGAAGTTGATCCACCAGCGAATAAAACCATCATGCAAACCCATCCCAGCATTTTTAAGTTCAAAGTCTAGCCAAGCGAAAGTCTTGTCACGATGCTCAATATCCGCGAGCACGGCTATTCTAATAGATTGATTCATTCACACTGCGGTGGATGTACACTTTACCCGTACTCCGCGACGGCCCAACAAATGAGCCTACGTCTCAACACATGAGACGGCCACGGCAAAGCCTTTCGATAACCTCACTTTGCGTACCCGCTCCATGAACTTATGCCCTCATGCACTCTAGCCGTCCTTTTCTAGCAGGTGAGAGGAGTTAGCGCACCGGGTAGGGAAGACATTTCCAATCTTTAAGTTTAATTAACGTAGTTTAATTTCACCATTTATAACAAAGGCCGCAGCCTCATTCTCATCCCATAACCACATCATAGAGAACCATCTATGCAAGGATACGCCTCCGCTCGGCTACCTAGTCGGCTAGGTCTATACCCATTCGAGAAGTACGGTTGTACTGGCTCGTTTCCGGCTATCTCATGGCTCGGTCCTTAATTGACCAGGGTCGGCACTTGCCTTTTCCGGAATCCACCCAAATCATCCGCCGCCCAGTCTAAAACATTTGTATAGTACTTTCAATTTCCACCAAACTTAGTTCATCATGGCCATGTGGCGCTCATGTCTCCACATGCCGAATCTCAACTACCTTCCCTAAGGTAGTTGCCCAAGCACAAAGCTTTTTCATAAAGTCATGAGTATGCATGGTCTAAGTTTAGCGGGGCTAAGCGGTTTACAGAAGTTATGCTTCGGTTATTTGTATCACATCGCGAGTTACAAGGAGTAATTCTAAAGGTAAACAATAGCAAGGTATGGCATAACAAGTATAGGTAACCCGGTAAAGCATGCATGTTTAGAGTTTAAAATAACATCATTTCGCAAAGGGGATCAATATGTTCAAAGGGTGTGAAGACTTGCCTTGCTCGTACGCTTCTTGAGTGGGGTCTCTCGGGGTTAACGTTCGCCTCCTCGGTCGCTAATCATACGAGCGAAAAGGAAAAGAAAAATAGATTCTAATTAAAATCCGATAAGAACGAACGCAAAAGCATGAAAAATCATAAAGAACTCTCCCAAACCAACTTCCCTACGACCCTAATCAATTACGGAGGATTTTATGAAGCAAATCAAATATCGAACGTATATGTCGCAAAAAGGGTGGATTGGAATTTATATGAGATAGTTTAAAATTCTTGGAAAAGATTCTAGATTTGTGAATATAAACTAAGTGAATAAATGGGCCTCACAAAGATACACAAATATTTTGGAAATTTATTAGATTAAAAGTTCAAAGTCTAAGCAAATATAACTTCATAATTATTTGCAAAGAAATTTAAAAGTAAATAAATAAATCCCTTTAAAAGGTGCAAAATCTTTGTAAATAAAGTTTTAGAATAGTTTAGAAGAGTATAAATATTTTCCTAGGATTTTAATAAGCTTATTCTTATTTTTAATCTCCTTAGAAAAATAAAAAAAATTTCAAAAAATTTTGCCTAAGGCGGGGATCGAACTGCGCCCTTCCTTTCACTCGGCTCGGCTCAAAACCACGAGCCGGCGAGCTGTTCTCGCTCTCTCCTCCCTTTCTTTCCTTTTCTTTCTTCTTCATTCCCGGCGAGGCCGACGGCGCGGCATGGCCGAACGACGGCGAGGGGATCGGAGCTCGGCATCTAGCTAACCCTACACCATCTACATGACGCGGGAGTCCGTTTTGAGGCGCGGTTGGGCTAGGGAGGCGGCGGATCGGTGCGCGACGACGGGGGCGGCGGCCAAACAGAGGGCTCGGCGGCGAAGGCGCACGGTGCGGCGGCACTCCGGTGACAATGCGGCCGAACCAAGGGGTCCTAGAGGATCTACGGAACACGGGGTGCTAGCTAGGGGTCGGCTTGGCCGGAAGGGGCGGTGGTGGCATGGCGACGCGCGCACGGCGGCGGCCAAACAGAGGGTTCGGCGGCGCTCGTCGTCGGCGATTTCCGCGGCTAATTGGCTCGGGAGACTTAGGGAAATATAGCTTGGAGCACGTAGATCGTGGACGTACCTTCAATTCCAGAGGAAATCAACCGAGGGCGACGAATTTTGAGGTTTGCACCGGGCGGCCGAGTTAGGGTTCTTCCGACCCGTGCTCCGATCTCTTGCGAAATTCTAGCGCTACGATGAACGGATTTTGGGGAAAATTGGTGAGGAGCTAGATGAGACAGTGTGGCACAATTTTTGTGTTGTGAGTTTCGGCCGAGGAGTGCTATATATAGTTGACCACGCGAGCTCGACCGGCGGCCATGGTAGCGAGCTAGGGTGACGCGCGAGTAGGGGAGGGGTGAGGCCGACGCACGGTGGGCATGGTTACGCACAAGCGGGATGTCACGGTGGTACGGCGCGGCGTGGATCGCGCGGCCACAGGCGACGGCATTGACTTCGGGCGCGCGCGTGGTACGGCGAGGCGACGTGAGCACATGCGCCGGCGTACGGCGAACCGCGCGTCGCGGCGTGGCGACGGCATGGCGCGGGTGCGTGGCGATGCGGTGCACGGCGCGGCGGTTGTGCGAGGACGTGGTGACGCGGGCGACGGTGCGGCGCGGCGACGCGTGGTGAGCGTGCGCGCGGCGCGGGGCGTCGTCGAACACTGCATACGCATGAACAGTGTACTTTCTCTATTTTCCCGAATTTTGAAATCCTATTTTCTTTTTCCATTTCCTTCCACTCTAAAAATTCAAAATAAATTTCAATATTTCTAAAATAATTTTGAAATTATATTTCCAAACTTTTTCCCCACTTTTTATTTTTCAAAATATATTTTTCCTATTTTTATTTCTTTCTTTTAAAAATCAATAATTTGGAATCTTCAATTATTTTTTTTTTTTTTAAAAAATTCATATCTCTTTGTCAAAAATATTTTCATCTCAAATCTAAATGTTTATTACCTTTCTTCCACCAGTTAGGGTTTAAACCAAAATATATTCTCTTTCAAGAATCTTTTGCAAATCTCAAAAAAAGTTTTTGCGAGTTCCGATTTTCACGTTCCGAATTCTACTCCTTCGATTTTCAGGATGTTACAGTGGAGGCAGTGGAAATCGGACTTGAACACTAACTATGTGCAAAACAACAAGTCCCCATTCGAAGACTATGGCGGTATTACGCCCGTCGAATGGGATAGGTTCGTGATGAAGATGACAAGCCCTGAAGCCTTAGCACGGAGGAAGAAGATGTCCGACCTCGCGAAAAGGAACAAGTATCCGCACCGGTTGGGCTCTAGCGGCTACGATGGCCACGTAGAGAAGTGGCGAGCAACTGAAGAACAGTTTGCCGCCCAAGGAAAGCCCCTGCTTGTGGATGCACTAAAAGAAAAAAGCAAAAACTGGGTGTGGGCACGCAGTACGGGACAGGTCACCGACGAGGGAGAGATCCTGTTCGAGGATCCGGATATAGAGCGTGTGACCACAAGTCTAAAAGACATAGCTAAAAAGGAGAAGACTGGGGAATTTATTGCTAAAAGGGAACACGATCAGTTGACAGTTGCATTGGGCAACCCTGAACATTCTGGACAAGTAAGGGGTGTATCGTCAAAGACAAGTTAGAAAGAAGGGTTTTCTGGGAAAGCTGCAAGTTACAAAAAAGGGACAGGTACAAACATAAACTTGAAGAAAAGATAGCAAAACAAGTTGAAGAACATTTCTACTCTCTTGTTGCACAGAATCGCCAAGTCTTCCCTAACTTCTTTCAGCAATCCGAAGAACCCACAGTACACATGCCCAGTAGCGTCGGGTCAGTTGACACCACACCCTATCCCATGGATACCATAACTGGCCCCACGCCATGCAGCCTCCTCGTGCCGATAGGAAGGGCCGGGAAGAGAAAGGAGGTGGGTACATGATTTGCTATACCAGGGCGACAATTTCACAACACTCCAATCCCTAAGGAATATGCAAGGGTGCAGGTGGCCAAGGTGCATGCAGAGCATAAAAGCTTAGAGCTAGACATTCCAGCACCTGAAGGGATAGAATTTCTTGGGGATGCGGTGAATCAATTCATTCTGTGGCATCGACGAGATATCTTACTGGTCGGTACATCGTCAGCATTGCCAGTACAGTGGGTTTCTCAGATTGTTGTTGCGCCTGCACCGCCTTCTCCACGAGGGCCTTCTTCCCCACCTCGCTCCCCACCTCGGCCTGCTTCCCCACCTCGCTCCCCACCTCGGCATGCTTCCCCACCTCGCTCCCCCCTAAGGATAAAGGTCCTGATTCGCCAATGCCGTCAGCCCCTGAAGTCATTGCACAACATATTCACCAATCTCCTCCGATACCGCAATCGGCATTGGCGGTACCCCAAAGGTCCCTTCTACAAAAAACAAGCCTTTCAATGCCAAGCAAGCTCTCTCGTCAGATTATCCCAAAGATGATTCGATCAAGCTATGACAAGGAATTAATGGCCAAAGACGAGAGAGACTTAGGGTTCTTGGTTTTAGGGGGGGGCGACCGACAAGCGCGGGATCAACCGACCAAGTTGTCGGACTCACAACAATCAGTGAAGAACATAGCGGAGGACCTGCAAAATTGGACTTCAGACGAAGTGACAACAAAGTACGAGTACGGCAAGCCGTTCCTGCCGTGGCACGTCATGGAAGACATGCCCTGGAAAATCAGGCTAATGCACGACTGGTACCTAAAGGCATCCAAATTGGGGCTCAGCATGCTTACCGTGAAGGTCTCAGCTGGTGCGTTCACCAGTGACCCAAATGGGATGCTGGTCATCGATTTCAACGACCTTCACGCATTATTCAGGATGGAAAAAATGGATATAAATCTCGTTGCAACGTTTTGGCTGTAAGTATCTGCTTAACTTAATGTCATTAAAGAATTGATTTACAAACTAACTTGTGAATAATTAATTACTCGCTGCATTACTTAGGATGCAATACGCAGACGCAAAAAAGACCAACTATCCAGCTGCGTTCGTTAACCCAACAAGGATATGCTGGACGGAACACGAGTTACATATTTGTGAAGACTCCGGTGAGCTCAAAGGCAAAACGAAGAAAACAAAAGGACGCGATCATCAAACAATTGCACAGGGACAAGATGATCGCGGTAGCATTCTACTTGGGCCGTGCTATGTTCGAGCACAGAGACAAAGATGTCCTAATGGTTCCTTATGCGTTGCAGTAAGTAATATTCATCCGTAAAACCGATATTTTACAAATAACCCCTACAATTAACATATCTCTTCGATCTTTCGCAGCGATCACTACATACTATTTTTGCTATATCCGCGGGACCACTTGACCGTAGTGCTTGATCCGGCACACTACAGCCAAGAAAAATTTAAAGAGTTCCTCGTTATTTTAAATTTGTAAGTGCTATCATGCACCATTTAATAAGTTTTGTCTGTTTCTACTATCAAATAATTAAACAATTGATCAGTAAACATGCAATTATTTTGTCTACAGAGCACACCATAATTATGTAAGGCAAGGTGGATCGGTCAAGGATCCACAAAAGAGGAAGCTTCTTGGGAAGACAAATTGGCCGGTAATTATATGCTCGATATATGCCGACATTTTATACTGTGTTTAACTTCAAATTACTGACGCATGCATATAATAAATTTTATTCAACACAGTGTTATAAGCAACCACCAGGCACTAACCTTTGCGGCTACTACGTGTGTGAGATGCTCAGAATCTACAGGAGATACACTACTAAGTTCGAAGAAGTAAGTTCATCAGAGAAATATATCTCTACATGTCATCGATCTTGTATAATTTTCCTAATCGTATGTATATGTGTACTATTTTTTCTTAAACAGCTCACGGAAGTTCCAGTTGTAGCGAACCGGTTCGACGATAGAACCATGCTTAACTTGGTTGCAGATCTTTGCCGCTTCATCCGTCACGATGTCTGCAACCATTTGGGCGATTTCTACAATCCGGAGAGCAAGCTGGCGACGGACTATAAATTCAAACGACTTAGGGAGTGGGAAAAAGAGTACCGCCATTAAATTTGTAAATTATTTGTTGCTACAGCTATACTTATGTTATAATTTGCGAGACGAAACTAGCTAGCTTGATATGTATATAAACATACGCATGATCGATCGATCTGTGTTATATACGTATCTTTTATGATGAAATAATATTAAATGTTTTTTCTCGTTCGCGAAATATATATATATTTGATCCATTTAACATTACTGAGAGGGATAATAAGGAGCTAACGAACGTATACATAAAATAATGGGCACGACCATCTTCCCGTGCGGTCGGCTAAGCGGCCCGCACGGAATATTCTATTATCTCGTGTGGGCCGCTTAAGCAGACCGCACGGGATAATCGATCTTCCCGTGCGGGCAACTTAAGCCGACCGCACGGGATAGTCGATCTTCCCGTGCGGTTGGGCCGCCCGCATGCGAAAATGATCTTTTCCCAGACCATTTCGCGCATGCGGGCAGGCCTTCCGCACGGGAAGATGTCTTTTGGCCCGCATGGAAAAACCGTTTCTCCAGTAGTGTTTGTTGTCGTCTTCGTTATGACTCAATTTTATTCCGAGAAGGAAATGTTCAAATTATCCCTTGAAATTTATTTTGCATAAGCCTGATAGCACATTTTACATGCTCGAATTCTTCAAATTGAGCAATTACAACCCTAATTCAATCAAAAGTGGTTTTGATCGTGCATGTTATACATGTGATAGCATACTAAAAAAGAAAGAATCAGTGGACACTTTTAACTGGAATAGAATTCCTATTATACGAATAGTTATACATATGCCAAAAATCAATGACATTATATATTAAAAGCGAAAGGAGTATCTCGAAGTTTGAAAGTCTCTAGCTCGTGCCTTTTGGTTTTGGCTGTGACTATGGTCGAGAGGAAGGTTTAGCCTTACTTTATCCATTGTGAAATATAAGGCATAATTATCACTAAAACAAAGACAAAGACAAAAAAATTATAGTCACTTCCTCATTTGGATCACTAATAAATATAATGCATACATCCAATAGGATTAGAGAGCTTGAGGGCGAAAGATTTTTAAAAATTGAATTTAGGAAAGAGGGAGGTGCTAGTTAGTTGTATACATATATACATGACGTCTTGTATTATAAAACATCAGAAGAAAAAATATGTTGTGTCCTATATTTTAGAATAGATGAAATATTGTTTTTTTCCTCTATGAAACCATAGTTGATAAGATGATATGGAGCTGCTCAGCCTCCTTAGTGCATGTTTCGATTGGAGAAATTTAACTATTTTCCACTCTTAAAACGTGGTTTCGCATTCCAGCGTGGCAACCTAGGATAAAAAGCGGTGTGAGACCCACTAGTTAGTCTCACAGCTCTCCCCTTCCTCTCTCCTTCTGATCTGGCATGCACGTGCATAGTCGTTGTCGGCAATGCTTCCCCTTATCAATTTATGCTACCTACCGCCACTATGGAGACCTCGTCGTCGTCCACCCTAACCACCACCTCCTGCCCGACCCCCGTGACAGGTGATGGCACCAAGCGCCAACTGGTGAAGGCACTCCTCACCCACCCGGCCGTTCTTGGATTTGGCTTACCGACGTTGCTCAAAGGCGGAGACCTCGTCGTCATCCACCCCAACCATCGCCTCCTGCCTGACCCGTGGTCGGCGACGGCGCCGAGCGCTAGCTCATGAAGGACTCCTCATAGAACTGGTCATCCTTGGATCTGGCTCACTGTCGCCTTGTCGTCTCCGCCGTCGACGCCACTCGAAAGGCACCCTATGCTCCTCTGATGAGCCTCGACCCTCCTCTCCGCGCGCTCGACATCCCACTCCACCTCGTCGTCCGTGTCCTCATCATCATCATGATCACCGCGACGCGTGCTTTGTCTGCTGGTGGATAAAAAATAGTGTTTTTCGATTCAATATACCTATGTGTCGGAGGATCCCTCCATCTATCTATAGCCCTTTCTTGGGTAAGCCCTTGGCCTCGCTCTAGGACAGCTACAATCACCCTCTATTTTTCCTAACCAGCTCACTATCCAAATTTTGCTGGATTGTCATGTTGGCATGTCACGTGAGTTAAAATGACAAATAGTTAAGAAACCACCTTGTACGTGACAAAAAAATAAAAGCAAATTTAAGAAAGGCATTTGAATAATTGCCTAGTAGTGACAAATAGTTAAATTATCCTCGATTGGAGCAAACCTAAAAAAAGTACATGAATTGTGAATCTGGAGTCCCATCGATAACTCTTATATTAAGATTCAGATTTTACCTTAATTTTTGATAACACATTCTTTAAACTACTAAACGTGACATTGATATTTAGAAGTTACTTTAAAATACCAAGTATATATATTTATCAAGTTTATAATAATTAAAATTTAATTAATTATATGTTACTCTTTTTTAATTTTACGTACGTCAATTTAATCGTTAATCTTTGATGAAAAGCAGTGGTGACCTTTATCTTTCTTTTCTCAATTTCAAATGGTGTGCTGCTTCTTCTCCAAGAAGCTATGACACTCCCTCCTCTGTGATTTTCCTCGTTTTCATTTGTTCCATTGTTTAGTCAATTTGAGTTTTTTGACTACCTGCTCTCAATTGCTTCGGTCCAAAGAACAAGGTGTCAGAGTCCATATCTATCGGTTTTAATAAACATTGATGGAGGAGTCAATACATGTTTTGTTTAGTTGGGGTAAATCACAAAAGATCAAGATTCTATGGTTCCATCACTTCCATGCTCAGTAAAATTAATGCTGGCGCAGCCTAAGTCAGCGAGATCTGACTACCAAAAGATACATATGTATTAGTATGCGTAGTAAGTAAGGGGCTTGTTTGGACCGGACTAATAATATCAATTTAAATTATTAATTATAAAAATAATTACAAAATTGATGACTAATTCATAAAATAAATTTATTAAGCTTAATATCTATAATTAACAAATATTTACTATAACATCATATCATTAAATCATGATGTAATTAGACTCATTAGATTCGTCTCACGAATTAATCGCAGATTATAAATAAGTTTTATAAATAATTTATATTTAATACTCTAAAATAACATATATATATATATATATATTCAAACCAAACAGACCCATAGATATATTTGACACTACAGTACTAAAGTGCATGGATTTAATCTTAATTTATCCTGTTTAATTCTCGATAAGCTAAAATTATTTAATAACTAAGTTTTTTTTGGTTGTCCTTATTTTTTTAAGTGCGTGTAATACGGTATGCACATGAAGGTTGGAGAGATAGCTTATTTAATTAGTGCCGGGATAGTGACTGTGATTAATCTGTCAACAATTCTTGTGAGCAAGCTAGAACGCATGGTAGGCCATTAGCCATATATAGTTGGTATATGGGTTTTCCCATTATGACGCAGATACGTACAACTCCACTAATTAAATTGATAGCGTGACATTTTTCCATTGTTCAGATATCAGAGGTGTACTTCATTTAGGAAATCGTTATAGATTATGTATCCTCAGAGCAGAGCAGCACAACAAAATGGAGGACAAATCTAACGTACAACTTGACGATACACGTATATTTACAGGTTTGAGGAGTGGGATCTGATAAGTTATAGAAAATAATTTTTTTCTAGATAAATGGCATATAAAATTATTTTACACTATGACATTTCTTGTTATCACTGTATTATTTTTCCCCTTTTTGCATAAAGCCATAAACTATGAGGACAGCACATAACAGAAATGGGTCAAATTATCCCAAAAAGTTGATGTTTTCAAAGAGTGTGTTCCGTTCTGAATGTGCCATCAAAAAGTTTTTACCTTAATTTATTGAGATTTTTACCCGTCCATCAGGCAAGGTCGGTACCAAATCCTTGCCGTTCTTTCAGATTGATCGGATGGCTAAAAAGGTTCGGCACCGGACGATACCAGGTAGCCCTTGCATGGTAGTGCTTTAATAACGTGAGGTGGAAGGGTAAAACCATATATTTGCTTTGGAGGAAACCCTAAATCGAGCAATGGCAATGGCAAGGGCTGCAGCGGATGCCGAAATCGGCAGCTATGACGACAAATCGTCTGGGGTCCTCAGCGGCGTCTGCGGTGGATGCAAGAATCGATGGCTACAAAGGCAAATCGTTTAGTGTGGCCTCGGCGGCGAATCGGTTGGTGTGGCTGCGGATGCACTACGGTTGTGAATCAAGGAGTTGGCAGCGGGTAGGTGGTGACGTATAGGGATGTACTTGTCATGTTAGCAAATTAGGCAAATTCATGTTTAATTTAATTCACCAAAATGATATGAAAAGACATTTTATAACATCACAAAAGTGCTTGTCTACACAAATCAGCATCATCACTTTGAATATGATCTTAGTGATAATTAACAAAGCATGACATGAATTGGTATTCAAAAGAAACATGTCAACAGTGCGAACGATAGCACTGAACATCATGATTGTAGATATGACGGTACAACCAGAACGATGGTTGAGTAGATCATACCCTCCGAAAGCGCTTGAAGAAGACATGTTGGTTCGATGCAGTGAAGAATGCTTCGATGCAATGAACAACACGCTGGTGAAGATGAGTAGTCGTGCCGCCGATCGACACTCCCCAAAAACGTGATTGTCGTCCTTCACCCGAGCAGATGAGCGCAATGGACGGAGACGTTTCGGAGGCCTACTCTTCCATCCCGTGTGCGCGCACGAGAAGGAACGGGAAGAGCCTCGCTACTGAACTGTGGTTTTTCTCGGATGGACGAAAAGGGAGAAGGAAGAAGAAGTAGTAGCAGAGGAATACCGACAACCTGTTTTATCATGCGCTAGGGAAAGTAGGAGACGGAAGGCAGAAAGACAACCATCGCGCCGTCCTAACCCTTCAGCTGCCAACTTTTAACTCCCATCGCACTGTGAGTTGAGTGACAAAAATAAAGTGCCGGCGGCGCACGCACGTCCGCCTGCCTTGCCACACCCACGACTCGCCCGACCGGCGGCGACGGCGGCGGCGCGCGCCTTCATCCTTTTTTCAACTTCTCAATATAAAAGAGATAGAATCCCATTATATAAGTCAAATTTCTGTTAATTTTCCGTATAATATTATTAGAACCTTAAAGTTTTATTAGAATTATTAATGGGCCAAGCCCATATTATATCTAACGTACCACCGGCCGGCTACGGTGCTGACACCGTTAAGCATTAGCTGTAGCGTCTTCCTCACGAGTCACGACATCTTGTTGTATCCCGACTCCAATGGTGGCTGCTACTTTGTTCCCGATCATACCTAGGACTGCGGCTTTAATTTGTTCTCGATCATACCTTTTTTTGATTGAACGGTCGGATCTCATTTGGTACCTGATGATACTGATTCTCGAGCTATTATGTATTGGACCAGAACAAAGCTCTAATTTATTATTATTTTTGAACTAAGAAGGTACACAAATGCCTGCAGTTACATCAAAATATTGTGAAAATAGGTAAATAGCAGACCAGCACATACCATGAAGTAGCTTATCTGCGACACAATTTATTTGTGAAAAATGTGGGGAAATAGCTGAACTATGTCTATATTATTTGGGCCACTTTACCTTTGCCCACAGTGCGTACTGCTCTTTGTTGGCAGTGAAGTATGAGAAGACTTCATCTCTGTCCGGCAAGCACTGCTTCACAGCTCCGTCGTTGACGTATCGCTGCGACCACCGGCGCAGGGCAGGGTACTCGTGCTCGCCCATCAGGGTCACCCCGCTAACCTCCTCGACGATCTCGAGCCAGTAGGCCACCCAGCTAGCTGCTATGTCCACGAGGCCAATGGCGTCGCCGCCGAAGAAGCTCTGGTTGCCTCCGTCGAGCTGCGCCTCCAGTAGCAGCAGATTCTCCCTCGCTTCCTTCACGAACGCCTCCTTCCTCTCGCCCTCCTCCATCCAGAACGACAGCCAGAACGTCCTCGAGAACTGCAGCTCACAAGCCACAGCTAGTGATCAGTGAAACTTAACTGAATCTCTGTACTGAACCAAACTGAAACAAATTAAGAGATGCAGAACTAAGTATAGAGACCTTGTCGTCGATGAAGCGAGCCCAGAAACGGGCCTGGGCACGGGCGTAGGGGTCGGTGGGTAGGAGGGGCGGCCCGTCGAAGGCCTCGTTGACGTACTCGACGATGACGAGGGACTCGGCGACGGAGCGGCCGTCGGCGTGGAGGAGGACGGGGACGAACTTGTAGACGGGGTTGTGGGTAAGGAGCAGGTCGCTCTTGTTGCTCATGTCTTCGAGGATGAGCTCGTAGGGCACTCCCTTGAGCCGCAGCGCCGCCTCGGCGCGGTGCCCGAATGGGCTCCAGAAAGCGCTGATCACCTTAACCATTTTCGCTTACACGGGTTAATGGCTTGATGCACTTGTGAACCCTGTGATTATATAGAGAGATTATTAAGAGTGCGGGGCTGTATTGCCGAGCAGGAGAGGTGGGCTGGTCTGCCGACTTGGCCCAAATCATCCGGGGCCAACGCATTTGTTATACCGGTACGGTATTAAGCCTAGGATCGTATTGGTTAGATGGATGCTTCGAACTGCTACTTACGGTCAAAAGTTCGTTCTATCTATCTATCTTCTATTTATTAAAGACAGCTTTAAAAACACCATAGATACAATAAAGATTAAACTTTTTTACATTAATCAAAGAAAAAAAATTTAATTCGTCGTATCATGATGAGTTTAAATTATAATTGATTAAAATACATATCTATAGAAATAAAAAATAGAAATAGAAATAGAAACCTGTATATAAAATCTAGACCTTATAAAAATAAAATCTAAACGTTATATGAAATCTAAATATGTTATCTATATAAATAAAATTTTAGTTATATATCAAATTTAACTTTAAAAATAAATTATTTAGCTCTGCAAAATTGTATGCGGCAATCTCCTAGTTTAAATAACCGTGCAAAGTCAGAATCACGCCATATAATTTGATCTAGTGATGAGTAATTAATACACAAACGATCTGATCTAGGTACGCACAGAACCTTCGGATTTTATTATGATATGATTCCATTTTATTCTAGAAACACGATCATCTTTGCCTAGAACTTATTGATACATATGATATATCAATATACTAAGTAATGGCACGAGTACAAATCAAGGAGATTGATTGATCTATTCTTTGCCCCAAAAATTATTGGAATTAATGGGCTAAGCCCAAGTTATTTTCAGCTAAAGACTCATAAAGACTCATGTATGACATGACATGATGAGAAAGTTTAGTACCAATTTGCTAGTTTAGAGTGAGGTTGTCCAACTTATATAGTGAGGTTTCTCTTTTTCTTCCAAAACCATGGATCAAGGAAGAGGAAGTGAAAACCACATGTGCTCGCTCGCCATGCTGTGTCAGAGCCACGATATATGTTAACAGGTGAATTTTTGGATAAATCGACAATTGTTAACAGGTGAATTTTTGGAGAAGTCATAACCGGATATATGTTCTCTTTGTTGCGCCACCGCTGTCGTATGCCCTATCCTGCCGTCGACGTGCACCGGTTACCGGGAGAGCATGTCTCCGAAGCCGTCGTCCTTGCGATCCTGTACTGGGAGAGGACGAACAAGATTTTTGAAACAACTCACCCTGGCGTGTCTTCCTGCTTCATTGGCTCGGCGCAAACGTCTTCGTTAACTACATTTGCGGCGCATTCCTGTATCTCCTACGCCTTCAAATGCTCGATACGCGTCCTATCTAGTTGCCGTGATCATGGTTGTTCTTGTGTCTACTAGTATGTTAGATCTATACATGCTAGTTCTTGTGATAGGTTTGATCTGTTTAATTCAAAATTTATTTAAACAATTGTCTAATAATTCAACAAGAATCACCGCTGTAACATCACCCTGGACATCGTCTTATACTTGTCCTTTCTCGTATACAAGGCAATGAGTTCTTCTCTATCTGGCGGACTCAGCTTCATGGCGTCGATTGAAGTGTACTCCTTGATCCACCGGCGCAGAGCAGGATACTCGTCGTCGTCACTTCCCATCACAATTACTCCGATGACCTCATCGAGCACACCGTTCTGGTGAACTATTCCACCGCCGGTGCCATCATCGAGAGGTTGCTTTTCCTGCAAGCAGTTGCGGCTGTTCCATCTTTGCCTCTCGCCATGCTAGCATGGAGTAGTCGAGCGTCGAGAAGAATGTGTCCTCTTCCTCATCGTTGCCGCTTGGGAGGTCGAGACCCCATGACGTGACGGGGTACCGGGAGAGCTCCTCGATGGGTACCAGCGGTGCACCATACCGTGCCTCCTCCAAGAGCAAGAGAAGGCACAATGCCTGTGGGGTGGCCCACTCGACAATATAGATGGAAAATGGCCCGCAACTCGATGGTCCATCCCATGGCAAGAAGATTTGGCCCGGCCCGACCGTTGGGCTATGCTTGGGCCTTGTCCTCGGCATGACGTGCTGACCCGGCACGGCCTGGTCCAACAATCAAGGAGACAAAATAGATGAGAAAGGCAAAATAGACTTATTCCAGCCATATAAGGCATAGCCCAAAGAGATGAGGGATGAAAAATATACTTATTCTAGTCATATAAGACACGGCCCAAAGAGATGAGGGAGACGAAATAGACTTATTCCAAGGAGGAGCACGGTTAACTGATCATGCCTTCGGACCGACATGGTACGGTCCGAGTCTTATTGGGTTGTGCCTGGGTCGTAGATGTATCCCGTGAACATGATATGACCCAAGTCTTGTCGGGTTGTGCCTTGGTCGGGCCCAGGCTGGGCAGGCCATTTGCCCATTTATACTCGACAGCGCCGCCTTCAGCCTCGTCGTTGTCCCCAGCATGGATTGACTACCGCGGAGCCTCTCCATTCCCGCGAGGCGCTGATGGCGACAAGAGACACGCTTGAGGAGGACGGGTTGGCGGGTGGGCTGGACACCGTCGCCGCCGCCTCGTGCGGTGCGGGGCGAGGGGTGACCGGGCCAAGGGTTTGGAGATTAGTGGCAAGGGAAGACTGTTTTGTGCAAACATAAACATATATGTGTTTTTCATGTTTATAGCATTAGACCTAAAAACATAATTTTGTATTTTTGGTGCAAGAACTCGTTTTGTATATAGACGATATGCTTTTATAAAATTGTCCACCGCACGTTAATTTCTCCGAGGAGAAAAAATTCCAGAAAATTAAAAAATCGATACGGTTATGTCTGTTATCACCGGATGATTTGTGTGTGACGGTATGGGTAAGGTGTTAAGAGAAAGCTTCTTGGCTCAAATTTTAAATTTTCAAATGGTGTGCAGTGTGCTACTTCTCCTCCAAGAAGGAAGATGATCCCTTATCTGTGGTTTTTCAGTTTCTTCTTTCAGTCAATTTGACTATCTGCTGCTCAGTTGATTCGGTCCAAAGAACAGAGCCCATCGATTTTAGTAGTAAACATTGATCGAGTCAGTATACATGTTTTGTTTAATTAAGCTTTGGATTAATCACAGGTTTCATCACTGCTGTTCAGCTGTGCTCAGTAAAATTAAGAGAAAATCCCTCGACGTACCTCTGAATATAACCAATTGAATTTATACCCTCGAGTTTTACTCATTCCCTTTATATCCCTAAATTTTAGTATGTATCCTTTTGTTTGTTCGTTGACCATGAGTTCGACCGTGAGATTCTTATCAAAATGTCCATTTTATCTTTTGGTATGAAAAAACATACATAATTTGTTATATGAGACTATTATATTTATAGATTTGTTATGTGAAATATTATTTGTAACAAAATATAACATTTATAGATATGATATAAAAATAAAATTTATTTATTAGTTATTAAAAATTATTTATATAACATATTATATACGAGGGATAAAAAATTTTAATATCACCGAATATCAACTAAACTCGACGTAAAAATAAAAATAAAAGATCGTAAAAAAAATAAAAGATGATAAGTGAACTTATTCCTACCGGTACATATTAAGCACTTAGGATCGTATTGGTTAGATGGAAGCTTGGAACTGCTACTTTACGGTCAAAGTTCAATTTGAAAAACCGTGCAAAGTCAGAATCACGCCATATAAAATTTGATCTGTTCAATGATTAATGGATAAACAATCTGATATACGCGCAGAACCTTCGGATTTTATTATCATACGAGTCCATTTTATTCTCGAAACACGATCATCTTTGCCTTGAACTTATTGACGCATATGACTGTTATGACATATCAATACACTAATTATTAATGGCACGAGTACATAGGATAACAAGGAGATTGATCGATCGTTCTCTTGCACCGAATCACTGCTGTAGCATCGCCCTGAACATCATCTTGTACTTGTCCTTTTTTCTGGTATAGAAGGCGATGAGTTGTTCTCTGTCCGGCAGACTCAGCTTCACGGCGTCGATGGAAGTGTACTCCTCCATCCACCGGCGCAGAGCAGGATACTCGTCATCACCGCCCATCACGCTCACTCCGGTGACCTCCTCGAGCACACCGATCCAGTGAGCCATTCCGCCGGCGGCAACGTCGAGGTAGCCCACTGAATCGCCTGCAAAGAACCTCTTCCCCTCAAGCTGTGCCTCCAGTAGCGCCAAGTTCTCCTTCGTCTCCTTCAGAAACCCCTTCTGCTCCTCACCGTCCAGCCACAGGGCCAGCAACAACGGCTTCGTACACTGTAGATGTTCGAACAGTACAGTAGTAATCATCAAACGCAAAAACTTGTAAATTTTCAGAGCTTACATGCAATGATGCAACAACAAGATTTGCCTTGTGCTCGATGAATTCAGCCCAGAAACGGGCCGTGGCGCGGTCGTAGGGGTCGGCTGGGAGGAGGGACGGGCCGTCGAATGCCTCGTCCACGTACTCGACGATGACCAGTGATTCGCACATAGCTCGGTCGCCATGGAGGAGGACGGGGACCTTCTTGTGGACGGGGTTGCTAGCGAGCAGCAGGCCGCTCTTGTTTTCCAAGTCCTCGTGGATGAATTCGTAGGCCACTCCCTTGAGACGCAGGGCCGCCTCAGCGCGGTGCACGAATGGGCTGCCAAAAGTGCCGATGATCTTAACCGGATCAGCCATGGTGTTCTTAATTGGCTGTTATTCGTATATTCTTGGCTAAACCATACGCCATATATAGGATTTGTGTGGTGTGTGTGGGTAAGGTGCTTCTTGGCTCAATTTGAAATTTTCAAATGGTGTGCTACTTCTTCTCCAGGAAGGAAGATCTCCCTTATCTGCTGCTCAGTTGCTTCGGTCCAAAGAACAGAGCTCACCGGTTTTGTTTAATTAAGCTTGGGACGAATCACAGGTTTTCGGAAAATGCTTCTCTGATGTACTGCCATCTGACGTGAGTTGTAGACATATAAATTTATAAGCTGTGAAATTCACATGTCAGTCCCTTAAAGTTAAGGTTAAAGAACAGTAAATTAGATGAGATGATCTTTTTCTCAGGTTTTCTATGGTTCCATCACTTGTGGGCTCACTGCTCAGTATGAGTAATCCGGGTGAAGGCAGCTTAAGTCAGCGAGATTTAATTTAACAGATAATACACATGCGCAGGTTCGACAGATAGCTTACTGCCACCATAGTGACTTTCAGACTTCGTATTGATTAATCCTATCAAATTTCTTGATGAGCAAGCCGGAACGCAAAGGTAGGGGATAGTTGATCAGTCCTTTATTTGTTGTTGTTGTTGTTTCCCATTCTGACGCAAATACAGCTGCTCTAATAGACTTGATATCGTGACATTTTCGATGTTCATGCGTGTCCTTCATTCAGGAATACTTGGGTAGCAGGTTTGAGTGTGTTAAATATGTATCCTTGAAACAGAACAGCACAACTGCACAACAAAATGAACAAATCTGTAACCTGCTCCCCACATGAATTGATAAGATTCAGAAAATGAAAGTGTAAAACCAAGTGTGTGTTTTGGTTTACTTGTGATGAAAAATTGGTAAGAAAGTTGGAAATCATGTGATGGTTTTTGGTTGGAAATTTGGTTTGGAAATTTGACGATTGTCGGAGTGAGTGCATGTGACTAACATGGGTCAATGTCAATATTATAGATAAGACATACCTAATACTTTTGTATTAGATTCAACGGGATCCACCATATATCAAGTTTTATATGAAATCATTCCTTTATATATAATGTGTTTTGGATAAGTAAGGAAAATCAAAGTTTTACTTAGACACGACAAGAACTACTCGGATCGTATTCATGTTTGGCTTCCTAATTCTATTTGGACAAGCGGCTACTCGAAGGTATAAATACAAGACTACCAGGAACAGAGGGGACAGGTCAACAGAGACGAAGAGAAGCCAATAAAGATCAACATAAGTCAATATAGATCTAGACAAACCCAATATAAAACCACAAAGACCGACATAAGAGATCTAAAGTTACCTCCAATCTCGCCGAGTTCATATTCGAGGAAGAAGAATACAGTACCCGACGACTACATGCGAAAGCTCCATGCCGCCAAGCTGACAGAGAATAGATTAGGTCATCCCAAATATTGTACTCGTGCAATATTGATATATAAAAGCAACACCGATTTTGGCCAAACAGGAGTAGGCTTATTACCTGTCAGTTAAGGGGTCCGAACCTGTATAAAAATCTCTGTCTCCCGTCTCTTTTTCCTCAATCTCACATATAATCTGATACCAACGATCCTCATACTCTACAAATATCGTAGGCAGATATAGCCCATCAACAGTGGTGTATCAGGTAGGGAAACTTGGTGCTTCCATATTTTGACGAGATAGGTTCAACAGACGGATTTTCCAACGAAAAATTCTTCGACAACTTTGGACCTAAAAGATATGACCCGACTGGGATGTGTTCTCCTCTAGATCGGAACCCTCATCATCTCAATCTTCGTCAAGACATTCCGCAATGGATTTTTTGATGAGGGATACTTCAGTATCCCTCGTCAAAAATCCACTACGGCAATGTCTTGACGAAGATTGAGATGATGAAGGTTCCGATCAAGAGGAGAACACACTTCAGTCGGGTTATATCTCCCAAAGCCAAAGACGTCGAAGAATTCCTCGTCAGAGATCTTGCCTCTTGAACTCATCTCATTGAAACCTTGAAGCACCAAGCCCCCTACCTGGCGTATCACTGTCGACGAGCTATACCCGCCTACGCTATTTGTAGAGTATGGGAACCGTTGATACCAGGGTATACATGAGATTGAGGTAAAAAGACGAAAAACGAGGATATTTATACAGGATCAGAGCTCTTAACTGACAGGCAATAGCCCTACTCCTATTGATCGAAGCCGGTATTGTCTTTATATATCAGTATCATACGAGTACAATATTTTGGATGACCTAATCTAGTGATCTTTGTCGGTTTGGAGGCATAGAGCTCTCGCACGTAGTCGACGGCTAGTGTACTCTTCTTCCTTGAATATAAACTCGGGGAGATTAGAAGTAGCTTTAGATCCCTCATGTCGGCCTTTATGGCTTCAAATTGGGTTTGTCTAGACTTGTTCCGATATATGTTGGCTTGTCTTGAATTGTCTAGATCTGTGCTGGCTTGTATTTGCCTCTCCTCTTCTTTTCTGGTCTTGTATTTATACCCTCGAGTAATCCCTTGTCCAAGTAGAATTAGGGAACCAAGTATGAAATATGATCTGAGTAATTCTTGTCATGTCTAAGGAGTACTTTACTTCTCCTTCCTCATCCGAAACACCTTTTTTTTATATGAGGCGTGGTTTCATATAAAACTTGGTATTATGATGGGCTCCGCTGGGCCTAACACAAAAATATTACGTATGCTTTATTTATAACACTGACAATTTCTAAATAGATGGTCCATAGGATAAAATATCTATGGACATTTTACTGTGATTATCTATGGTTGCTTTCTTTTCTTCAACTCCAAACTTCAACTATCTCATTTTTCGTTACCACGTTTTTCAGACCGTTAAATGATATATTTTTATAAAAACTTTTGATATATAAGTTTCTTTAAAAAATCAGATATATCAATTTTTAAAATTAAGAATAATTAATACTCAATTGTTCATGTGCTAATGTCTTACCTCGTTTTACGCGTCGTCGAATGAATATTCAAAATAGACCTATAATCTCACTAGGTAGTACACACCCATAGATGTATTTAGTGAAAAACACATTCTTGAGGGTTGTGTGTATACAGTTGCACTTTTAATAGAATTTTAGGCTGAGTTAGAGGTTCTGAACTCTTTTATCCAGCACAAAACGAAGTAGCTTATTATCGCACGATTAATTAATTATTATTTAAAAATTTAAAAATAGGTTAATACGATTTTTTAAAATAATTTTTCTATAAAATTTATCAACAAACACACTATTTAATAATTCGAAAAATGTGTTTATGAAAAACAATGAGGTTGTAGATGAGAAGATGTACTCAAGAACACAACCTTAGTATGAGAAATTGCGTTGGTTCTTATCCCTTAGAGAGCGTATTAATGTGTATGAGTGTATATGGTATTAAAAAACACATACCTGTGCTACATGAGGCTAGGCCACCGGTCTTGATTAGGACATTCACATGGGCATAAGTACGTGTCTGCCAAAATGCTTCATAAAGATTGTATTGTCATATTGTCATTCTTTTGCCAGCACATATCACAAATGGGCCTAATTATTTCGAACATAAAAATGAAACAGACAGAAACCCCGGGCCGTCAGCTCCAAAACTTAACGGAGATTGCTCAGGCTCAAACATCCGATTTGGATAATAAAAATCAGACCCTGACACTTCGCATACACGTAAGTATGCAAGTATGCAGCTTGCGTTTTTTCTTCTTTCTTTCTCCTCTCTTTATATATTTTTTTAAACTATTTATCCAATCTACGATTCGATCATCTCTCTTTATATATTTTTTTAAACTATTTATCCAATCTACGATTCGATCATAGTTGTATTTTACAACAAGTTATCCTATAATTATATTTTGATTAAAAAACATGTGATTCAAACCGTTAAAAAATGTTTATTACAGTGAACGTTATAGAATGGGTGTCTTCAGTACCTACCTAACCCAGTCTCTCTCCTCTCTTTTCTAAATTCACGGAAGTATGCCCCAGTCTCTCTCCTCTCTTTTCACTTCATGCATGCATTTTTACTTTTACGAACTTCAAAATGATTATTTTTCTAAACTACTTATCCAATCTACGATCCGATCACATTGTTATATTCATAACAATTCATTGTAATTAAATATTTATAACAAGATATTGCATGGTTATATTTTGATGAAAAAATATACGTTTTAATCGGTTAACATTCGTTGTTTCATACGTGTAAATTCACCATGTTTCTCAAAAATTTTAAATGTTTCATCATATATAACTTAATGTTTCATATGTTGGTCAGGCCAGCTGTAACATTTAACAGTCGATTTTTTTAAGGAATCGAAAGACTGATCTATAGTTTTCTCCAAACTTAATGTCCTGACCAGTGTTTTCCTTTTCGTGGAAACCACCACGAAATCCGTGGTTTTCGGTCTTTCTGCGCGGTAGCGAAACGGTAGAAGCGAAAATATTTGATGGATTTCGGGAAAATTCAAAAATTTTGGAGACTTTTATTGAAAAAATACATCAAGTAGATCTCGATTTTACAAGAATTATGATATTTTTGTACATAAAAATACACTAGTTTTTGGCCCTTAAAAATCGTTTTCTGTTTCGGGAAAAAAAAGAAAATGGCACTGTTTGGAGGCCCATTGAAAGCCCATCAACTTTCCCATCCGATATTATCTCCTTCTTCCAAGCTTGAAACCCGCAGCCTTAGATTTTGCAAAGTTTGTTCGCCTCTCCATTGAGCGAGGGTTTCACGGCAGCGTCGGATCTACGTGAACCGCCGCCGGCGAGGGAAAATCCGTGCGGTAATAATCGGTTTTCGCAGCGGCACAGGTGGAAATCGCGGAAGCAGGTACGCAGTTTATTTTCGTTCGATGCCCATGGTTTTCGGTGGTTTGTGCTCGAAATTCGTCTGGATCTAGCTCTTTTTCACGCGGTGCTCGGCGGCAAGGTAGGAGCGACCTTCCCGCACGGTTTCTGGCAAAAACCGTGGCCCTATTGAGTGCTTTCCGTCACGAAAACTTTGTTTTTCGCATGTACAGAGTTTGTCGCCACTGTTTACTATGCTGTTAACAAATGTACAAGAAGTATTCACTAATTATATTAACACAAAATACTCAAATGGCCCCATCTTATTTGTATAAATTTATGTTTGCATACTATAATATGTATTCCTAGCTTTATTTTCTTCATCCAAACCACTCCACACAAGCAACCAAAAAAATTATAGTTCCCTAATAGCTAACTTTTTTTCCTCTAGGGAAACTAACACATTTTTCAGTGTTTAATAGTTCCAGGGAAACTAACAAATTAAGTTTTGTTAAATCTAATCTATTTTGTTAAATATAGTCTATCTTAGTCTTGTTTTAAATAAAAACCTTGTTCATTTTTCAATTGTAAATTTTCAAACATATGTATGTTTCTGTCTATTGAGTGACATCGTGTGTTACATGTTTATTTGTCCATTGTAGGTTCAAAATGACAGACCAAGACATCGTGTGGCAACATGGAGCAAAGCATGGTGGTGGTTTCCATTGCAAATATTGTGGTGTTAAGAGGAGTAGGGGTGGAGCCACAAATTTAAGTACCATTTGGCTCATCGGTTCGAAGGAGTGAAGTATTGCACCGCCCTTTCACCCGATGTAAGGGATTTCTTTAGCCGTCACCTGGATAGAATGGTCCAAGCTTCTGATGAACGGAAACTTGAGAAGTCAAGAAAGGAGGATGCAGCTGCAAAAAGATATACTCATTTAACTGCAGATGCTGAGTGCTGACGAGGAAGAGCAGATGAAGGCGGCGTTTGCAGCATTGCGCTCGAGGCAGAATACAGTCGGGGTGTGGAAGAAAGAGGTGGTGTGTACGAACATGGAGGTGGAAGTGGAAGTGGCCGAGCCGCACTGTTCACGCCCAGAAATTCAGATCCGAATTTCCGAAGCTATATGTGTATTAAAATCCCTGTCCAGGACCAGCCAGGGTACACATACGACAATTGTTGATATTACAGTTCCACGTCTTAGAAACAATACAAAAAGATTACAAAAGAGCAGCGAAAAAAAGGGCCTAAGCCTAAGCTTGACGCTGGCCACGCGGCTTCGACCACTCCACAGGCAGCTTCCAGAGGGTAGGACAAGCCTACTCCATATCGTCTTCATCTTCCACCTCTGGCTCAGGTTCTGGTGGAGGGGCAAGGATGAGTACTTCCACGTACTCAACAAGTCACGCCGGAAGAGGAGAAGAATGAATGCAGGGGAGACAAAGGTCTGGCTAAGGTTTGCTTTTGCACAAACGACAGGGGTTTTTCCAAACAATACGAATTTTGAACACGGTCAATTCAACAGTAAATTGAGTAATTAAAGCATTTTGAATCCAACACTGTCCAACGTTATCCCCATGTTGCGATAGGCCCAAACCATCCACCTATACTAGTCATGTTCCAAAACTTAGGGTGTAAAAGTGTGAGACTAATCACGGAGAGCTCGGTCGATCGCCCCATCACCGTGGACACGGCTATTCGAATAGATTTACTCTGATCAGAGGTGTACAACTGTACCCACAAGACACGCCCCACAACACGGTTTCCCGTGCGCGGAATACCACCGCGGTACCGGAAAGGAACCGTGATAGGACCTTTCGTATAACCCCCTCCTAACCAAGCGAACCCCACCAAGGTTTCGCCCCCACTCCCGGACCCTGGGAGTGGGCAGCCCCCCGAGTGCCTCGGTGAATGCGGCAGCCCAGCAACCCTTATACCGGGGCCGATTGAAACTCCATTCCGCTCACCCTTGCCGATGGGTTCATCAGCTAGGAGAGGCTACACTACGGGACCTACCTTACCCATTTCGGCTTGTGGTTTGCACGGTCATTCTCCCGAGGGGTCCCGTGAACCAGTCCTTAATTGCTATGGGCGCCGCTAACCAAAACCATAGCGCCCACAGCCCACCATTTGTCATATTTTAGTTATTAGACCGGTTCACCTAAAACTAATTATTAATCCTCCGAACCAAAGTCCAGGAGAGATACATTAAGTGAGAAAATGACCCATTTAGTGAGCTAGTGAAACTAAGCCAGGCTAAGCATAACCTAATCCTGAATCTAATCACATTATTTTCCCAAGTTTGATCAAAGGGTTTGGGGTGTCAAACCTAAGGCATAAACTAAGCATAAGGTGTATTAGTTCCCATGAAATGACAATATAAAGTACATGCAATTTCATAGAGTAAAACAGGTGTTTTAGCAAAATGAGAGCAATATGATCAATAATATAGCATGACTTGCCTTGCTCTTCGGCTTAGGGGACTTCCGCGACTACTTCAAAGTAAACCGGGACGGAGGGACTACCGGGATCTACATGGCAAACAAGCACTTTAACAAAAGAGGCTAAAAAGCTACTAAAATAGGGAGCAAGACCATTTTTAATGGATTCTTGGTATTTTTATAAATTTAATGAAATTTGAATGGGCTAAAACGGAGGTCGGATTGAAAAGATATGATTTTTAGAAGATTATCGTGTTTTTACTAAAACAGGAAAATCCTTAATAATTTATTGCGTAATAAATCCCGGAATTGCGTCACCGCTAGGGCTGACGTCAACGATGGCGTCATCGGCCGCGGGAGCACCGGTCCACGTGGACCGGGTCCACGGGCCGAGAGGGAGCGGTGCACCATGTGGCGCACACGTGGCACCGACGCGGCGGCCACGCGGTGTGCCACGCGGGCCAACGGGGACGGACGGCCCCGATCGCCGAGGCAGATCGAACGGCCGGGAGAGGGGCACGGGCGGCGCGATCAGCCGGCGATGACGCACGGCAGCCGGAGACCGACCGGCGCCACTCGGGCAGCTGCGGGGGCGGCGAAAGGCCGCGTCTCACGCGTAGGAGGAGCCGTGCGCACTCGGGAGGGACGGCGCGCGTTCGGCCGAGAAGGGAAAAGGGAGGGACGCTCACCGTGGTGTGACCGGAGTTGAGGGAGACGACAGCGACGGCGGCGAGGGAGACAGCAAAAGCACGTGGGAAGGGGTGGCCGAAGCGGCGCTGGCACCGGCGACGAGGAGGAAGGAGTCGGCGGAGCTCGGGACGCCTCGGAGCAGCGGGAAAACACGGCCGAACCTCGGCGACGAAGTCCGAAGCAGGGGCGCACGGTGTGGGAACGACGGAGAGAGGGAGGCTTGAGTGGAGGTGTGGGGAGCTCGGGGAGGGCGAGGGGGTGCTTAAATAGGGAATGGGGAGGTCGGCGGCGACCGGATAAGGACGCAGTTGCTCGCCGGCATGATTTTGAGGAAATAATGGCCGACGGTTAAATCCGGCCATTAAGGGGCGCGGGAGCGGCGACCGGGGTGATTGAAGGCGACGGGAGAGACAGGGAAGTTAGGGCGCGCGGGAGAGACGGGCGGCCGAGATCCGCGCGGGCGGAGCGGCGTCAAGGCGGTGGGGCGGCCGGAGGTAGGGGACGGGGCTGACGGGTGGGCCCCGCTGTCGGCGTCCGGGGTAGAGGAGGCAAACTGGACTTATTCGCAGTGCGGCGTTTGGCGGGTGTGGACTTCGGCCGGCCGCAAGAGAGGAGGCGCGCTTCGGTGGGGGGCGGCCGTCGGGCTGGGCCGAATCGGTGCAGCGCGGGAGGATGGGCCGTCGGCTCGGGCGCGGCCTGGGCCGAAAAGGGCGGGAAACGTACGGGATGAGAGAGAAAAGAAAAATCCGGGATTTATTAATTCCGATTTTGATTTTAATTGGTTAAAAACTATTTCTTGTGCTCTAAAAATTCCACTAAAAATCATGTTAGTGTATTTTGACATGTAGAATTTAGGAAAAATCCTACCATGCCATTTTCATTTAACATTGGATTTTAAAATTATTAATTCTCTCCAGTTAATTTCAACGATTTTCTTTTATGATTTTCTTTTGGATTTTTAAAAGGGGAAAACACCTCAGGGTGTTACACGCACCTTCCCGATCAACAAGGCAGTCATCTAGGGGTGGAAGTAACCCCATAACTGATTTTATGAGGCGATCAGCTTCAACTAGAGAAGTACCTTCGCAGCGTGTGGGAGATTATAACATCGCTGCTTCGAGATCAACGGTGCAGCCTAGGATTGACACAAGTTGGTGATCTAAGAAGGGAAAGTTAGCTAATGACGCAATTGGAACGACGTGGGCGAAGTTCTATTACACTGCCGGCATTGCTCCACGGCAAGCGGATAATCCGAACTTTGTGAGTGCTTTTAAGGAAACACAGAAGTGGGGTGAGTCGATGTTTCCTACGTTTCATTCTTTACATACATTTACTTACTATATGTGCGATGAACAATTAAATCATCTATGCAATGCAGGAGAAGGGATCGTATCGCCAACTGGACGTGATATCGACGGCAAGTACCTTGACGCAACTGTGGCGACGTGGAAAAACAATTTGAAAAGTTCAAGGAGGACCGACCAACATATGGTGTGACCCTAATGTGCGATTCGTGGACTGGACCTACTAGAATGGCAGTGATCAATTTTTTGATCTATTGTAATGGCATGATGTTTTTTCATAAGTCCGTGGATGCGACTTCATTCAGCCAGGACACCGTCAACTTACAAACCGTAAGCACCACATTACATCTATTAATGTAATGTCGCAAAAACTGAAGATTGCTTACTTTATTATATTTATTGTTGTAGGAGATAAGGAATGTAGTTTGCGACATTGGCTCGGAGCATATTGTTCAAATTATCACGGACAACAGAGCAAACTACAAGAAGGCCTGCAAATTGGTAAAGCAAGAATATCCTCATATAGTTTGGCAGTCTTGTGTGGCGCACACACATTAAATCTGGCATTAAAAGATATAGGAAAAATTCCTGAGCATACGTCGGTAATTGAAAGTGCCAGAAATATATGTCGGTGGTTGTATAACCACACTAAACTACACGCTATGATGAAAGAGGCCATCGATGGAGAGCTTGTCAGGTGGAACATCACCCGATTCGGAACAAATTACATGTTCCTCGACAGCTTCCGAAAGAAAAAAACAGTTCATGCAATGGGTTGCCTCTCCAAGTTTTTTGAATAGTAAATTTGTTGCGACTGTGGAAGGTCGATATGCCCATGGGTGCCTCTCTAGCTTGGAGTGGTGGGAAGGTTTGGAGTATGTGGTTGGAGTTGTGCAACCACTCTATTCATTGCTTCGATTCATTGATCAAGATGAAATACCCAACATTAGTGAGTTCTTAATGCGATTTGAAATTTTGAAAGGCAAATGGGAAAGCTTATTTGCAAACGACATGTCAAAGTACATGTTGTACAGCTCTATTGTCAAGCGACATCTGCAAGACATCGTGGAGGACACTCTTATGTGGGCAGGTATGTGGTTACTACCTTTTTATTTTTCCACTATGAATACAATCGCATATACACTTACATGTCGATTGAATTTTGCAGCTTCTGCCTTGAGTCCAAGGACGCACTACGGATTAGTTACGACGGATCAATGCTTTATAGGCCTACGCAAGGCCTTCGAGTGGATGACCAATGTCAATACAGCGGCGTCGACCTTGCTTGAGGTGGAGTATTATCGTTGAAAGATGGGGGAATTTAGCAAGCCCCTAGGAGAGAAGATGGCTTTAGACGGAAGGATATCACCTTGTATGTCAAACTCACAATTTAATTCTGTCAATGTGTAATGCGTCCTTTCCTTTACAGAACATGTAACTAACGACACTTTTGTCCATGTGCAGCACAATGGTGGCTAATGTTTGGATCGGATACGTCAACCTTACGACAGCTTGTGCTACGGATTGTTTTCCACTGTTGCTCATCTAGTGGATGCGAACGTAACTGGAGTATGTTCGCACTCATCCATACCAAGGTCCGCAATAGGCTTACTCACAAAAAGTTGAACAAGCTGGTCTACGTGAACTACAACCTCCACCTGAGGATTAAGCAGGCTGGAGGCTACTTCAGACCTGACGATGACGACCCGCTTCAGAAACTTACGGATCTTTCATTCTATGAGACAAACAACAACATCAAGGCATGGATGGACAGTGGTAGATCAAATGCTGACCCTGTGCTTGACGAGGACTCCGATGGAGGTGAGACCCCACTTCCATCTCAGCTTGTGGTGGACCAAATAGACAAGGATGATTTGAAGAAGGCCACAGGGGATTCTTCCATTCGCAAATGGGTGGATAGGAATGTGGGGGCCACTCACCTTGGCAAAAGATAGACAATGAAGGGTCCTTCAACGACTAAAGGGAAAAAAATCTAAAACTGTCCTCAGCGACGACTCAACAGAAAGCAGCCCTTCCTCAAAGGATGATGCAGACGATGATGAAGGAGGCGATGGGGACGATGGAGGCAATGCTGGTGGGCAAGCTGACACTACCGCACCTAGGACACAACAATCATCTCAACAGGGCGGTGAAACTCCTATGGCTCCGATCCATTTCACAGGTACTATGCAAAATTTGCAATTGTTAATAAATTGATTTGAACACATCATTTCTTTCTAATCGTTTCTGTGTACCACTCAACAGGTGAGACTTACTTCACCCACGCAACTCAGGACACTGATCATGGCCCTTATGAAGCTCCGACATCTCCACGGCACACTACAATGAGTCATGGGGGGCAATATCCGACATACGATATATGGCCAGAGTATCCGTCACAATCGAGCTGCACCGACTACAGCTCATCTAGTGTGGACAGTGGTTATCCAACTTATAGCTACCCTAAACCGAGTGCGGCTGACAGTCCTCGTGTCACTTGGGTGTACGAGTGGCAAGAGCCTCAGTGGTACGCTCAACTCTACAACCAGTGACAAACCATCGCTGTTTGGACTGGACAGATTTGGAATGAGTATAAGGCGAAGTTGCTCCGAACTAATGGCCTAATGGTAATATCCACCGAAGAATATTCGTTGGCTGGCAGACAATGGAATCAATAGAGCACCTCTACAACCATTAAGGTATCATCTCCCTTCTTTCTACATTATATGTTAATTGCATTGTGACTATGTGATATGTTTGTGTCCTATGTGAATCGTGATGTCGAGAACTTCTGTCGTATGTTGGTGAATTATGAAGTTGTGGCTTTATGATATGTTGGATGGGGAATGTATAATCATTGTACATATGTCCTATAGGCAAATATTAGCAAAGGTCATGCCAAAATTTTTAACAAATTTCATACTTAGCCAAATTCATTGAGTACTTTAAATTTGTGTCAAAAATAGTTATTGATGTTGACATATCTCTATTTATATGCCGGACTCAGGCGAAATATGTGCGCGCTCACCTCTTTGGGCATGAAGACTGCTACAACTCATGGCGAAATATGCAGATGCTTATTATGTTTATTTCTAATCTTGTTATGGGACCTATTTATAACTTTGTAATATATGCTAACACGAATATTTCGTTCTCGTTTCATAATCTAATTATTTTATGAAGTTGGCCAAACCAAGTTTATTATATCTCTTTGCACAAAAGATTTTTATCAATCAAATATATTAATATAAATAATATACATAGTTATCACTATTTTTTTATTTTTTACTATATTTTTAACATCACATTAAGTATTTTTCTCCGGTATTTTATACAACCATACTTATGTCAATATCATACATATTGATATAAATTTTATCACACAAATATATTAGTGTAAATATCATAAATATGTATTCACTAATTTTAGTATTTTTTTCTAATTTTTTAGACATCATTTACATATTTTCGCGGCGGTTTTGCTATTTACCGCCCTTATCTTCACGGTTTTCGCGTTGTACGCAGGAAATCCGCGGCACGCACGAAATCTACCAAATTCAAATTTTTGCACTGTTCATTTCAGCGCGGTTTTCGCGGAATCCGTGGATTTCATACGAAAACCGCCGTGCCGGCGAGGGCGGCACGACATCCTCGCCGGCACGACACGATCCAACGGAAACCCTGGTCCTACACACAAATCGAATCCAATCCACCACACCCATGGCTCATGTCGTGGATGCTGCTGAGTGTAAGGTCCTGTTTTTTAGATTGTGGATATAGAATTTCTACAGACACTCTTTTCAAACTCAAACTGTTAAACGTATAATTTTTGAGAAAAAATTTATGTAAATGTTTTAAAAAATTCAAACGAATCTATTTCTTAAGTTCGTAATACTTAATATTTAATTAATCATTCTTTAAATTACAAAGCTTCTCTCGTAAGGCATAGGCTGATCAGCCAACTTCTGCACTATCCTTTTTCAACAAGTACAGATCAGTTCCTATCCAGCCTGCCATGGGCCCATGGGTCAAAGATCAATTCAAAAAACGTGTAAAGTTAAGATCACGCCATATAAAAATGAGCCGAGTGAATGACAAACAAACAATCTGATGTACGTGTAGAACTTTCGGCTTTATAATCGTTTAATTATGTTCTGATTCGATTTTATTTAAGAAGCACCATCACCTGAGACATCTACTCCCACTGTCGTCCCACACAACACACACAGAATTATACAAACATTGATCAATACCATTTGCACCAGTCACTGATGCAGCATCGCCTTAGCCACCATCTTCAACTTGTCCTTCTTTGCAGTGAAGAAGGCCACGAGGTGCTCTCTGCTCGGCAGGCACTGCTTCACCGTGTCATTCGAAGTGTATTCCTTGGCCCAACGGCGTAAAGCAGGATACTCATCGTCGTCGCCGCCCATCAAGCTCACTCCGGTCACCTCCTCTACCACGCTGATCCAGTGAGCCAGTCCACTAGCAACAATGTCCAGGTAGCCGACAGAGTCACCTGCAAAGAACCTCTTCCCCTCGAGCCGCGCCTCCAGAAGCGTCAGGTTCTCCTTCGTCTCCTTCAAAAGGCCCTCCTGCTCCTCGCCGTCCAACCACAATGCCAGCCACGATGACCTCGAGCACTGTACATGTTCGTGAACAGTGATCAGTAAGCGAAGAGCCTTATAAAATTTCAGAGGTTAATTACATGCCAAGAATACGGTGATCGACAACGATTGCCTTGTGCTCAATGAAGTGAGCCCAGAAACGGGCCATGGCGCGGTCATAGGGCTGGGTCGGTAGTATGGTCGGGCCGTCGAATGCCTCGTCGACGTACTCGACGATGACGAGTGACTCGCAGATAGCACGATCGCCATGGAGGAGCACGGGAACCTTCTTGTGGACGGGGTTTTTGGCAAGAAGCAGGTCGCTCTTGTTATCCAAGTCCTCGTGGATGAACTCGTAAGCCACTCCCTTGAGTCGCAGAGCAACCTCGGCTCGGTGCACGAACGGGCTGCCAAATGCGCCGATGAGCTTAACTGGATCTGCCATGTTTGCTTCCAAGTGTGTTCTTGGCTTGCTGCTCATGTCTTGACTAAACTGCTCGGTATTTATAGGGGTAACAACTAACAAGGAAGCTTCTTGCACTCGAATTTTTAAATTTCAAGTGGTGTGGTGCTTCTTCTCCAAGGAGGAAGCTCAATCCTTCCAGTCAATTTGACTCATCCGCTGCTCAGTTGCTCCGCTCCAAAGAACAAGAATCCAAGCCCCTTGGCTGATAAACATTGATGAAGACGTCAGTAATACCATAGTTTACTCTAAGCTTAGGTAATATTTCCTCCGTACTATCTACCTAAAATAACATTTAACACATTCTTTGTTCATATTCATTATTTTAGGATGGATCAATCTCGTGATAGATTCAACTTCCGTGCTCAGTAAGATGAATTAATGCAGGTGCAGATGGAATAAAAGTCAGCGAGGATAGATTTACCAGAAGATAATGTTTATGTGAGGTCAGAGACATGATAGTGACTTTGTTTGACTGTCATTTAATTATTTCGAAATTTCTTTGTTGGGATTTTCCTTTGATATATATATATATATATGTTATAAATAGAGCAAAATAGATCAAACACGAGAGACAGATTTTTACGTGGAAAACCCTTGCGGGAAAAAAACCACGGACGTCACATGGCAAAACTTCACTATATGAGGAGAGTTTACAGAATTATAGAGAAATCACATATGAGAGGTTGAAACCCTCTACGGGATACAAGAGATATATATAGGGTGGACTAAACGGGCCAAGGCGTCCCAAAGCCCAATCCGAATTTAGATCATACACTAACAAACTCCACCTTAAGACAAATTCTCTCTTGTAGCAAATAGATAACTGTCAATCATCTCCTTTCAATAATGAATATTACCGACGTCAAAAATCTCTAGGATTTAAGCTGTAACACCAACCAAGCTTGAGCATAACTCAAACTTAGTTATAGGAATTGACTTGGTTAACATATCAGCGGGATTATCATGAGTGCTGATTTTGCAAACTTTAACATCACCTTGAGCAATGACATCTCGAATATAGTGATATCTCACATCAATATGCTTCGTTCTTTCATGAAACATTTGATCTTTTGTAAGGCAAATAGCACTCTGACTATCACAAAATATAGGAATGCAAGAAGTAATCCCGCAAAGCTCAGCATACAAACCTCTTAACCAAGTAGCTTCTTTACATGCTTCAGAAATAGCCATATATTCAGCTTCAGTAGTAGACAATGCCACAGTAGCTTGCAAACTTGCTTTCCAGCTAACAGCACAACCACCAATGGTAAAGACATAACCTGTAAGAGATCTCCTTTTATCCAAATCACCAGCATAATCAGAGTCAACATAACCAACAAGTCCTTCTCCAGATTTTCCAAACTGTAAACAAGCACCAGAAGTACCACACAGATATCTGAAAATCCACTGAACAGCTTTCCAATGCTCTTTACCAGGATTAGCCATGTATCTACTAACGACACTTAATGCATGAGATAAATCAGGACGTGTGCAGACCATAGCATATATTAGTGAACCAATTGCACTGGAGTATGGAATTCTTGACATATAATCAATATCATCACTTGACTCTGGGCATAAAGCTGAAGATAATTTAAAATGTGAAGCTAGAGGAGTACTCACAGGCTTTGCATTATGCATGTTGAAACGACGTAGGACCTTTTCAATATAACCTCGTTGACTGAGGTATAATTTACCAGATTTTCTATCTCTGATAATTTCCATACCAAGAATTTTCTTAGCTGGTCCTAGGTCTTTCATCTCAAATTCATCACTCAACTGTGCTTTTAACTTAGTCACTTCTGACTTATCTTTTGCAGCAATTAACATATCATCCACATAAAGCAAAAGAAAGATAAACGAGCTATCAATTGGCTTCAAATAAACACAGCTATCATAACTTGACCGCTTAAAGCCATGAGAGAGCATAAAAGAATCAAATCTTTTGTACCATTGTCTGGGAGATTGTTTTAGGCCATAAAGAGATTTCTTTAACTTACATACTAAATGTTCTTTTCCAGGAGAAATAAAACCTTCAGGCTGATCCATGTAAATGTCCTCTTCTAATTCCCCATGTAAAAAGGCTGTTTTAACATCTAATTGCTCAAGTTCATAATCATGCATAGCAACAATGCTTGAGTAGAGTGCGAATTGAGCTATGCTTTACAACAGGGAAAAGATATCATTATAATCAATACCGGAATTTGGCTGTAACCTTTAGCAACCAATCTTGCCTTATATCTTGCTTTGGTTCATTGGGGCTAATGGCTTCTTTTCTTTTGAAAATCCATTTACAATGGACAGTCTTTTTCTCTTTAGGCAATTTTACTAAATCCCAAGTACTATTCCTTTTAAGTGACTCCATCTCATCTTGCATCGCATCATCCAATTCTTATGATCGGCGAAATAATAGCCTCGAATAGTTGGAAGGTTCGCATTACCTTCAATTTCTTCTGCAACATTCAAGGCATAAGAAACAACATCACATTCTTCAATGAATCTTTTAGATGGATTAATAGTTCTTCGAGGTCTGCCAATAGCAATAGATTGTTGTGGTGGCTGAACAACAGAAGAAGAATCATCCACAATTTGTGCATCTTGAATATCAATATCTGGTGTATCTTCTACATCAACAAGGTGCTCCACCTGCACACTTGTTTTCTCTTGCGCCTCAATGGAAACAGCAGGAGCAGAATTATCATAGAACATGACAGATTCATTAAAGATAACATTCCTACTGATAATGACCTTTGAAATCTGAGGATTCCATAATTTATAACCTTTAACACCAGATTTATATCCAAGAAAGAAGCATTTAACAGCTCTAGGCTCTAATTTACCATTATCACCATGAGCATATGTAGTGCAACCAAAAAATCTCAATTGCGAATAATCAGCAGTAGAACCAGACCATACCTCAATTGGAGTTTTCTTGTCAATGGCAATAGAGGGAGATTGATTAATAAGATAGCAAGCAGTGGAAGCGGCTTCAGCCCAAAAACGTTTATTCAACTTTGCATGAGACAACATGCAACGGGCTTTTGAGATGATAGTTCTGTTCATACGCTCAGCTACACCATTTTGTTGGGGTGTGCCAGGAATAGTGTAGTGTCTAATAATACCTTCAGACTTACAATACTTGTTAAATTTATTAGAACAGAATTCCATCCCATTATCAGTATGTAGTACTTTTACCTTCTTTTCAGTTTGCCGTTCAATCATAATCTTCCACTCCTTGAATGCTGAAAAAGCAGCCCATTTATGCTTCAAGAAATATGCCCACACCTTTCTTGAATAATCATCAATTATTGTTAGCATATAACGAGCACCTCCTAAAGACCTCTTACGAGCTGGGCCCCATAAATCAGAATGTACATAATCAAGAATACCTTCTGTAGTATGGACAGAAGTATTGAATTTCAGCCTTTTATGCTTACCAAATATGCAATGCTCATAAAAGTTTAATTTTTCACCTTTATATCCATGAAGAAGTTCTCTTTTGTGTAATTCTGCCAAACCTTGTTCACTCATATGACCAAGATGCTTATGCCAAAGATTTGAAGCGTCAGATGACTTTAATGTCACACAAGCATCACCTGTAACAGTAGTGCCTCGAAGCAGATATAGGTTTGCAGATTTCAAATCTCCTTTCATCACAATAAGAGAACCTTTTGATACCTTTAAAATTGCATTGCCACCAGAATATTTGTATCCTTTTGAATCAAGATAACTCAAACAAATGAGATTCCTTGTCATACCTGGAACATACCTCACCTCTGTTAAGGTCCTGATCACACCATCAAACATTTTAATTTGCACAGATCCAATTCCAACAATAGGGCGTGGAGTATTATCTCCCATCCTAACATAACCAGCACCTTGAACAGACTCATAAGTGATGAACCAATTTTTATTAGTGCATATATGAAAAGATGCAGCTATCAATAATCCATTCATCACTGCGCTAACACATCCAAACTAAAACAACAAGGATATCGCATTATCCGAGTTATTATCACCAGAAGCAACAGATGCTTTACCTTTGTCATCAAATTTATCTTTTGATTTGTTTGTGCCATACCTTTTCTCCTTATTTTTCAACTTGTAACATTCGAAATAACATGGTTGTTTTTCTTGCAATACCTGCAGAATTTTTCACCACTTCGGATTTTGACCGTCCCCTAGGACGACTTGAACTTCGCTATTAGAACCATTGTCGATTTTCTTTCATTTGACCTTCCTCGAACAGACAAAGCATCACCATGTGACTTAGAATTTTCGGAGATACCATCAATTTCATCTTTTCCTTTGCATGTAAAGCTTCATAAACTTCAACGATTAGTGTATCACGACTATATAAGATGGTATCTCTGAAATTTGAAAATGACGGTGGAAGGGAACATAGGAGAATAAGAGCCAAATCCTCATCTTCAAACTTTACCTCCATAGACTCAAGGTCAGATAAAGTTTCCTTGAAATTTGATAAATGATCCAATACGGATCCATCATCTTGCAACTTGTGCGAAAATAATTTCATTTTCATGTGCATCTTGCTGGTAAGATCCTTTGACATGCAGATCGATTCCAGCTTTAGCCATAAGGCAGCGGCAGTTTTCTCCTGCAACACCTCTTGCAAAATATTATTTGATAAATGAAGATGAATTTGAGATAAAGCCTTACGATCTTGCCTCTTTTCTCTATCAGTCCAAGCATTTTGTTGTTTGTTCCCAAATTTATCAAGTGCATCATCTAAATCACTTTGTGAAAGTATAGCACTCATCTTTACTTGCCATGGTGAGAATCTTGTATCACGATCCAGCAGCGAAATATCATATTTCATAGAAGTCATTGAGAAGAAATAACCAAGAGAAAAAAAATAATCTGTAGTAATAATCTAGGTGTGTTACTGTGTGACCCTAAATCTTCGTGTGGCCGTAGCAAAAAGCAACCAAAAAAATCAATTCCTGGATGCACAGAACGAGCAGATTGATTTGACCGTGCACAGTAATTGATTTGTTATTCTTTTTTTTTGCCGATGGTATGTGCTGCACTACTGCATGTTTTGATGGACTAACACGCCGGCGAAAAAACAATCTCACCGTCGGATGGGTCGATTGACAAGACGGAAACAACAGCAAAACACACGAATCAACGAGGTGAATCCAAACTGACCAGAGAGGATGCGCACTGCTGCCACGAGGACGTAGATCGGCGACTCGTCGGTGACGGTAATTTTTTTCTCTCGCGAACAGATCTAATCTAACTCTTAAGAACAGATCTAATCCAGCTCTTACCACTTGTTATAAATAGAGCAAAATAGATCAAACACGAGAGACAAATTTTTACGTGGAAAACCCTTGCAGAAAAAAACCACGGACGCCACACGGCAAAACTTCACTATATGAGGAGAGTTTACAGAATTATAGAGGAATCACATATGAGAGGTTGAAACCCTCTACGGGATACAAGAGATATATATAGGGTCGACTAAACGGGCCAAGACGTCCCAAAGCCCAATCCGAATTTGGATCATAAACTAACAATATATATACAACTACTCTCTAATGGAGTTGATAGCGTGACATTTTTTTCATTGTTTAGAGGTGTGCTTTATTAATTAATTCTTCAGCAGTAGTTGGCTTTAAAGGCTGTTTGGATGAGACTAAATTTTTTAAGCCCTTTAAAGGTTGTTTGTATGACACTAAATTTTTTTAAGCCCTATCACATCGATGTTTAGATGCTAAGTATTAAATATATACTATTTATAAAACTCATTTATAATCAAGGACTAATTCACGAGACGAATCTAATGAGTCTAATTACGTCATGATTTGACGATGTCGTAAATTAATTAGGCTCAGTAGATTCGTCTTGCGAATTAGCCACTAATTCTGTAATTATTTTTATAATTATTTAAATTAGTATCCAAAGTGACAACACAATGCTACTTAAAACAGAACTGCACAACAAAAGAAGGAAAAATCTACCGTACAAACCTAATCACCTGACTAGTCATATGGACAAGTCATGTTTGACCAGTAGGATCAAAAAATGGTAAGATGTGATACAGGAAATGAAATGTCTTTCTTTAAAAAAAGAAAGAATGAACTGAAGCAGATTCCCAAATCTAAACGGCATTATCTCTGAAACTTTCCCCAGACATTATCCTTGAGGCAAATGTCAGAGTTTGGTGATCAGTTGGTCACAACTCAGAACTAAATTTAAAATCTGCCGGCCCCATTAGTGATTTCTACTATGATGAACTGTTAAACAAACAACAGTGCCATGCATGTTCCATACTTTTTACCTCTAACAAGGAAGTCGAAAGCAAATTACACGTTGAATCAAAATACATTATTCCATTCCAATGAAAATCATATTATTTCTGATGAATACGTTGGAATCACTTGTGCTGACTTCCGGCGGCTTTGATGGACTCCTTGCGTTTACGGTAATAGGCAACGTGTTCATCCCTGTCCGGCAGGCACGGCTTCACGGCCTCATCGTCGACGTAGCGTCTTCTCCACTGGCAAAGAGCAGGGAACTCCTCGTCCGTGGCCAACGTCACCCCACACAGCTCCTCGAACACACCAAGCCAGTGAGCTATCACACTCGCGGCTATGTCCAAGAACCCGATGGCATCTCCTCCAAAGAACCTCTTCCCCTTGAGCTGCACATCAAGAAGTCCCAGATTCTCCTTCGCTTCCTTCATGAATCTTTCCGGCATGTTGCCCTCCATTTGCACCAATGGAATCCAGAAATTAAGACTACCAAACTGCAGCACAATATTGAACAAAGTAATTTTTTTTTCAAAATTAAGGATGAAGAAATTAAATGTTAAGCCGAACAAAATAAGTAACTATAGCATTTATATGTAAAACACCCATAAAAAGTATTTCAATCAAAATCTCAAACAGATATTTTCTATTGTCAATGATACTTATAATAAAATGACGAACCTATTTGTTGTTTTTTAATAGATCTGTATGATTTTCAAAAATAAAAAGATACATAAAATTTCTGACCATCAACCATAATTCGACGATGAATAATCAGGAATTCTTCTATCATTTTTATCAAAAGTATATACCTTCTGCTCGATGAACTGCGCCCAGAAACGTGCCATGGCTCGATCGTACGGATCGGTTGGGAGGATGTGCGGTCCATGGAAGCTCTCGTCGATGTACTCGACGACAACGAGGGACTCACTCAAGGAGCGGTCGCCATGGAGGAGGACGGGGACGAGCTTGTGGACGGGGTTGTGGGTGAGCAGCAGGTTGCTCTTGTTGAGGAGGTCTTCCAGGATGAGCTCGTATGGCACGCCTTTCAGGCGAAGTGCCACCTCTGCACGGTGGCTGTATGCACTGGCGAAAGCGCTGATGAGCTTCACGGCTTCACCCATCTTTACTCTCAACTTGTTCGATATGATGGCTGGTTAATTTACTTATAGGGAAATCGAATATATGCGTCGGCTTCTCTTGAAAGGTCAAGAGTTCCACACAAAAATATGTTTTTCCTCCCGTGGTCGATGCCGTGCGTTACGCTCGCACCAAAGTTTCCAGACAAGGAGGATGGCAAGGGATTCGAGGGGCTTTTTGGGCATCTGCGGTGTGAGCCTCTTTGTAATAATCAATTGGTACACGGTGTTTCTTAGCACGTGGCTGAAATCGTCCCTATTAAAGCATTTATTTCAGTTTGGGATTTACGAGAGAAAACATTACAAAAACTTATATTTATCTTGTTACAAATACACACTGCTCTACTGAGTTTTATTGTAAAAATCACATCAATATGCATGTGCTTAATCGAATCTGAGTTTTATTGTAAAAATCACATCAATATGCATGTGCTTAACCGAATCAATCCATTGTCGTTGACGTAGAGTTACCACGTGCTAAGCTAGTCAACATTGGACTTTTTTTAGTTTCTTTTTTTTAAAAAAATAGCAAAACTAAGCATGACAACGTTTAAGTTCTCGCTAGTAATTCTATTTCTGAAATTCGTAAGAAAAATGTTAAGACTATACATCTATAAATATATAATTTTGGTAAAGTTCACAATGATAGCTCCTTCTATAAATATATAATTTTGATAAAAACCACAACGATAACTCATAATTTAAAAAAACACACGTAGATTCGGTTAAGTACAAACACATTGAGATAATTGAGTTATAGGATGGTTTTGTAAATTTTCCTTTACGAGATTCAAGAACGACGCTCGCTGAGGTGAAAGAGATAGCCTTGGACCAATAAAAGATATATTAAAAAGTCCAAAAATGCTGAATGATGGCGCAACGACCGGTCTGCAGAACTTCAATCTCGGCCCAATGGCCCATCTATACGACCAGCATAGGGAACGATTTTTTTGGATTTTTAATTTTTTTAATTAAAAGATTTGTAAAAACATTTTTAAAAAATTTTGTAAAAGCAGTCGCTAGTCGCTCGCCGTCGGACTTTTTTTAATCATTTTTTAAGAACGTTTTTCGTCGTCGTCTGTCGCGCGCTGCTCTCTCTCGCCGTTCTCGAAAAAAAACATTTTTACTGTTTATTTTTACTGTAGGCTCACACGGAGCAAAGAACCACGAGCTAGCCGCACGGAGCAAAAAACTAGTCAAATGGAAACCACGAGTCTACAGTAAAATGAACCGTTCTTTTTTTTAAAATGGCATCTTCCTACAGTAAAATAAACAGTTCATTTTTTTAAATGTCGCCTTGCTATCTCATCCGTGCAAGTCCACATTAAATGAACAGTAAATAAACAGTAGATGAACAGTTCTTTCTTGGAAATGACGCCTTGCTATCTCATCCGTGCAAGCCACAGTAAATAAACAGTAAATTTAAGATCCATCAGCGCTCAGAGATTTCCACCACGATGAACTGAGAAACAAACAACACTGGCCTTTCATATTTTTTATTACCCCTATCTACAAAGTTGAAATCAAATTATATAGGATTGGGGGACAACGCTTACAATAGCATATTCCATTCCCATGAGCACCATTGTTTCTGATCCATATATATCGTTCCAATCACTTCTGCTGCCTTCCGGCGGCTTTGATCATCTCGCTGCGTTCACGGTAATGTGCAACGAGTTCATCCCTGTTCGGCAGGCACTGCTTCACGGCCTCATCGTTGACGTAGCTTCTCCTCCACTCGCACAAAGCAGGGAACTCCTCATCCGTGGCCAAGGTCACCCCACATACCTCCTCGAAGACACCAAGCCAGTGAGCTATCAAACTCGCGGCTATGTCCAAGAACCCAATGGCGTCGCCTCCGAAGAATCTCTTCCCCTTAAGCTGCCCCTCAAGAAGTCCCAGATTCTCCTTCGCTTCCTTCATGAAGTCCTCCTGCATGTTGCCCTCCATTTGCACGAACGGGATCCAGAAATTGAACCTACCAAACTAACCAAAAATATTCAGCAAAGATTTGTCAAAAGAAAAAGATTTCACAGGATCGATGGAATCATCTTCTTACCTTCTGATCGATGAACTGCGCCCAGAAACGCACCATGGCTCGATCGTACGGATCGGTTGGGAGGATGGGTGGACCATGGAAGCTCTCGTCGATGTACTCGAGGATGACGAGGGACTCGCTCAAGGAGCGGTTGCCATGGAGGAGGACGGGGACGAGCTTGTGGACGGGATTGTGGGTGAGCAGCAGGTTGCTCTTGTTGAGGAGGTCTTCCAGGATGAGCTCGTATGGCACGCCTTTCAGGCGAAGTGCCACCTCTGCGCGGTGGCCGTATGCACTGGCAAAAGCGCTGATGATCTTCACCGTTTCACCCATCTTTACTTACAGCCAGCAGCAGGTTTAGACGCGGATGGTCCTTACTTATATGAATCTTCTCTTGGAGTTTCACAAAAAAAAATCTTTTTTCGTTGAAAGTGTCTACTCATTTGATTTGCCTTGTTAATTTGAGGGGAGCTGCTGGTTTAGCTTCCTTGGATGCTCATCCCTACGAGACCAGATATTTTCTATTGGGATTTGGGACATTCGAGAGTGACGTAGCAGCTGAGGTCCATGTCATGTAGCTCCTAACAAGATGCCCAACATTGGTTCGAATTTTTTTTATTTCTAATTTTATTTACTAAAATATTTAAAAAATAATTTTTCATTTGAAAAATTTACAAATCTAGTCGTCCATCGTTTTTAAGAGCGATTTGATTATGTAACGTGGCGATGGCTGTTGGCCATCACCTAACGGCCGCCACCGAAGGATAGGTATTTATACATGAGGCCCCCTTGCCGTTCTCTGGAAGGGTGTTTTTTCGTTGTGCAAGAGATCGCATGCAAAAAAAAAGCTATCTCACACACAGTAAAAAAATCGTCCTCGAGAAGGCTGCAAGGAGCTGCTGAAAAACCACCCTTGCACCTTTTGTAAGCGGCCCCCTGCAGCCCTTTTGCAAGCGGCCCTTCAGCCCTCTTAGAGAACATTTTTTACTATGCGGGATGACTTTTTGCAGACGGCTTTCTATAGCCAAAAATCGCCGGCGGGAGAGCAGCAAGAGGCCGCCGCAAATTTTCGCCACCCTCGGTGGCCGGCCGTTAGGCGAGGGCCAACGGTCATTTGTCACATCGGATAAATTGCCTTTTGGGAGGATGATAGCAAATGAGCGACTAATTTTGTAAAATTTTCAAATGAAAAATTATTTTTTAAATATTTTAATAAATAAAATAAAAATTCTATTGGTTCCCACGATGGTGCAACGGCCCATCCGCGAAACATCAATTTCGGCCCCTCCATACGACCGACACAAGAAAAGGTATTCGTAATCGTATATACAGATTTTCTTTTTCTTGCTAGTACTGTATCATGACGAAAGATTGGTGGTCAAACGTGCATGTGACGAACAAGAGATTATTATCTTTCTTTTATAATCCTCCAGAGCGAGACAACACAATCACACGTCGACAAGAAAGAAACTCCGTTAGCCTCAAGGTGCACGCCGCTATTAGTTTATTTGTTCATCACTAAACCGTTCCCCATGGTGATAGATATGTTAAACTAACTACTTTTCGCAGCGTGGACTTAGCCACCGAAATGTAATTTTGCTCGATCGCGGTGAAGTAGGAGAGAAGCTGATCTCTGTCCGGCAAGCACTCCATCACGGCCTCGTTGGCGACATAATCCTTCGCCCACCGGCGCAGAGCAGGGTACTCGTTGTCAGTGTTTCTAATTCTGTGAAAGTCGGCACGAAATTCATGAAATTCATCGGTTCCGTCAGGAAGCGAAACAGTAACGATACGGTATGATTTAAAAAAATTTGGGAGAATTCAAAAATTTTGAAGACTTTTATTGGAAAAAATACATCAAGTATATCTCAATTTTACAATAATTATGATATTTTTACATGAGAATGCACATGTTTTTGCCCTTAAAAAATCGTTTTCTGTTTCGGGAAAAAGAAAAAGATAAATATCACTGTTTGCTTGTACGGTTCATGGAGGCCCAATGAAGCCCATCATCTTTTCCCATCCGGATATCATCCCCTTTCCAGCTTTCAAGCTGCAGCCGACACTTCTTTTGGATACACTTGTGCATCTGAGTGAGGGAGAAAATCGCGGCGGCACTAGATCTACGCGTACCGCGGCTGGCGAGGTATTTTTCGCGCGGGAATCAACGGCTTTCGCGGCGGCATAGGTGAAATCCGTGGAAGAAGGTACGAAGTTTGTTTTCGTTTTGTGACCACGGCTTTCGGCGGTTTTTGTCGAAATTCGTCTGCATCTGTCTCCTTTTCGCGCAGTGCTAGCGGCAAGGTTTTCGCGCACGGCAAGGACGGATTTCGGGAGGAAAGCGGCGAAAGCCGCGGATATTGCAGTTTTACCGCGCGAAAGTGAAAGAAAACCATTGTATATATGATGTTATATATTATGCCGGTCTAAAATTAAGCAACCCTACGGATGATTCATATATGCATATGGTATACATCAGTTGTAGTTAGCGTGCAACTTGAGGTGCTTTGTTCCTGCTCACATGAAATCCATGGAGTTGTTTAGGGTCTGGTCGCTCATCGACTGGCCTCCGTTTATAGAGTTATGGGGATTGTTTGGGTGGTGATGCCGTCCCTTGAAGGAGTTTCCATCCTATTGATTCATTATTTCGGTTCGGTTGAGAGTTCAGAGATGTTATCTCGCACACACATACACAGAGAGCATACATGTTGTAGATATTGTTTAACTGTCATGAAAAAGCTAGTTTTATTATACATGTTAGCTCTAATTTATAGCTAATATATTATACATGTTAGCTCTAATTTAAGTTTGCTAGTAATTAGCTCTATTATTAAATTTGTTCTGATGATATGTTGCTCTGAACTAATGGGCTAATGATAATGTCCATCGAAGAATATTCGTTGGCTTGCAGACAATGAAATCAATAGACTGCGCATCTACAGTCATTAAGATATCCTCTCATTTGTTTCTACATTATATATTAATTGTATTGTGACTATGTGATATCTTCGTATCCTATGTGAATTATGATGTGTCATATGTTGGTGAATAATAAGGTTGTGGCTTTATGATATGTTACCTGAGGAATGTATAATCATTGCACATCTGTCCTATAAGAAAATATTAGCAAAGGTCATGTCGAAATTTTCAATAAATTTTATACTTAGCTAAATTCATTGAGTACTTCAAATTTATGCCAAAAATTATTATTGATGCTGACATATCTCTATTTATGTGTCGGACTCGGATGAAATATGCATGCGCTCGGCCGCTCACCTCTTTGGTCATGAAGACTGCAACAACTGATGACGAAATATGCGGGTGCTTATTATCATATTTGTTTTCAATCTCTTCGCTGGAACAATGTTGTACTGATAGCCAAGAGCAAGCCTATGAAAAAATATGTAATTTGGGTGGATGACAACATGAAATTCGTAGGTTTAAGCCGTGCAACATATTAATATAATTTTTTTCACACAAATATATTAGTGTAAATATTATATGTTTTCAATCTCTTATTTGGAACAATGTTGTACTGATAGCCAAGAGCAAGCCTATGAAAAAATTACGTAATTTGGGTGGATGACAACATAAAATTCGTAGGTTTAAGCCGTGCAACATATTAATATAAATTTTTTTCATACAAATATATTAGTGTAAATATTATATTTATGTATTCACTAATTTTAGTATTTTTTCATAATTTTTTTGACAATATTTACACTTTTATCGCGACGGTTTGGCCATATTCCGCACAAAATAGTCACGGTTTTCACGCGTAATCCAATGAAATTCATTAAATTTAAATTTGTTTATTGTTCCTTACCGGTGGTTTTCGTGGCTTTTACGAATTTCGTGTGAAATTCGCCGTTCCATCGGGAGGCGGTCCGCGGGAATTGAAAACCCTGCTCGTCGTCACTCAAAACGCTCGCTCCGGCGACCTCTTGGAGCACGCCGACCCAATGAGCCACTGGCTATGTCGGCGAGGCCGATGGAGCTGCCTCCGAAGAACCGCTTATCCCTGAGCTCTGCCTCCGCCACCGTCAGGCTCTCCCGTGTCTCCTCCATGGATATCTTCTGCTACTCCCCTTCCGCGAGCAGAGCCCGCCGCAACGGCTTCAGGCACTGGCCGACCATATCGATCAACAAAGTTGAGAGAAAACCAGTAACATTTTGCAAGCAAGACGTACGAGGATTGTTGTATACCTTTTCCTCGATGAAGTTTGCCCAGAAACGTGCCATGGCGCGGCCGGAGGGGTCGGCTGGCAGGAGGGGCCGGCCGGCGGCCCGTCGAACGCCTCGTCGACATACTCGACGATGACTAGCGACTCGCAGATGGCGGAGCGGTTGCCGTGGAGGAGCACGGGGACCATCTTGTGGACGAGGTTGTGCGCGAGGAGCAGCTTGCTCTTGTTGTCCATGTCCTCGAGGATGAACTCGTAGGGTACTCCTTTCAGGCGAAGTGCCACCTCGGCGCGGTGGACGAACTGGCTGCCTAAAGCGCCGATCAGCTTAACCGGCTCAGATGGCTTCATCTTTCCTCGATTGCTTCTTCTTCTGCAAATCACTTCAGCTTCTACTCAACTAAGGTCCTGTTCGTTTCTTAGATAGGAAATGAGTTAAATTTTTTAATCTTCGTGACATGTTTTTTAAACTGTAAAAACTTCTTATATAAAATTTACTCTAGAATATCATAAGAATATATTTTTCAAATTTATAATAATTAAAACTTAATTTATTATATGTTAATGTGACCTAAAATAAAACTTAATCTTCCTCTTAGTCTTAAAAAAAACCATCTAATTGCGGCAATTCAATGGCTTAGACGGCCAGCGTTTATTGGGAAATTAAGTAACCCTAAGTTGGTACAAATATCATATATATGTGTTGGATAGCCCCACATTAGCACCGATCACCATGGAGATTGGGCCGGGCTGAACCGCGATTGCTCCACCGGTCTCGGCCCACCAAGGATGGGCCGTCAACCTACTTGATGTTTACCTTGGCCTGGGCCTCTCCTCTCGTGGGTTGGAGCAAATACGCATCTTTTCTACGCTTTATTCAGATGCCAAAATGCTCAACTTTACTATATACTTTTGTGATCAGGATTACGTGATTCAAAGCTTGACAGAATGACAGGCGAAAGCATGAATATGATGAGAGGCAAGAATATTTGAAACACCACCAAGTCACCAAGGTATCAGGACGAGAGATTCTTCCCCCTGTCGCGTAGTACTAATAGAATAAACTGCTACTGCTTCGCTACCAAATACTTGTCACAAGATAATTATTGATATTAAAATTTTGAACCCTTGTATATTATTTCAAAAAAAATTACGCGTTCTTGAAAAGGAAGATGTATTATTAAAGTGTGTCGCGTCCTAGTCTCATAGAGATAAGTATTAAGCTTTCGCTAACCATAGTATAACCGTTGAAAAAATTGTTAGTCAAAGTTATTACAGTATTGGTCGCGACTTTCGTCATTACTAAAGCCGATAAAAACTATTAGTGATCAAAGTTGTAACAAAAACGGAAAAACGGATAGAGTATTCTATATTCTTTTATCTATCAAAAGCTTGGTAAATCCTAAAGTTTAATCATTATTTGGTCCTCCTAAACTACTAACTCGGTCTTAAAATAAATTCATTTTCACTCATTCTATACATATTAATACAAAATAAAACAACTAAAATATTTTTATTTATCAAATCTCACCGTAACAATTTCTCATTTTATCTTTTTTAATATAACTATTTCTATTTTCACAAAATGTAATAATTAGTCTAAAAATAAATTTATTTTAAAATAAAAAAGTTTAAAATAAATTTAAGATGAGACGAAAAGGAATATCTTTTTCAGCTTGTGAACACGCAGCCATCCTATGATAAAAGGTAGCCAGTCTAGCCACCAGCCCTTCTTGTGCTGATGCCTGATAGTCTGGTCAAAATACAAGGGTTTTGCGGCTGTGCTTCTTTTTGCCATGTTGCCCATGCATGGTGCTCGCCGGCCTAGTTACTAGTCCACTACTACTCCTTCTACCCTTTTTGACAAACGATTACTACACGCAGCTTTTTGCTCCACACACTGTTATGTTATCAGTACAGGATCGAGCACTGCATGTTCCCTTTCTTTTGCACTATTCCACAGTTAAAAATGTACAGAAAAGCTGATGGTAGTGTAGAAAGTCAACCAAATAAATTCAACCGATATAGATGCAAATGAACACTTTCTCATATATAATTCGTAATATGTTCATTTTGTCCAACCATTTTTTTTGTAAATTATATACTGGCCGGTGATCCGTGTAGACTATGCGTCCACATCCCCTGTTCTTTTTCCCGTTTGAAGAACTGTTTTTTTAACAGCTTTAATCATGTGAACTGAATTAACACACGATTGCTCGGACACAAATCAACTCGTGTTCGTGTACGCCAAATTAATGTAAACCACGCGACAGAGAAGATGAGCACGCCCCTTCTGAAGATTGTGGTGTTTGTTTCCTCTAATTCAGAACTGGGTCTTTTCACCTCGTCGTTACCACATAAACGCCATCGCGTTGTAGTTCACAGCTTTTGGTGAACGAATCCTGGTGGGATGTAGTGGCAGAGAGCCAAGTCTCTTATATGTGTCACCTTGACTACTGGAGTTGAATCAACCTTAGCTTCCATGGTGATCACAGAAACTGGCCGTACTAACGACTGATGTAACCGCCAATATCTCTCTGACCGGTGACCATCATGTCTTGGCAGCTACAAGCACTAGCCACAGTGTCAGCAACTTACTAGTATCATGTGTAAAATCCCATTCGATTGATTCATACTAGAAACGAGAAAAGTGTATGGTCTGAAATGTACTGTTGCGTCGTCAGAGAGTTGCAAATGTGCAGTTGCAAAGCTTTCACTGTCAACTTTCAGGTGGCCTGATGCACAAAGTTAGACAGAACTCATGGACCATAATTAGGACACGGTTTTGTTGGTCATTGTTACGAAGATTTTCTAGAATCCGTTTGGTAACTTTCCTTAATAATAGCTCAACTTGACTATGTGAATATGGGAGGTGAAGGGTGAAGAGCGTGGGTTCGCTACTGTTGTATGGATAGTTCTAGAACTCCCCGACTGAAAATGAGAAAGTGATAGAATAAGTCGGTCACGTCGCCGTCGTAACAAGTCTAGTTATGTGCCTTCGTTTGTCTTCCTGACCACCGACTAGTACTTGTTTTCTGCAACCGTCGGCAATGTCACGATAAGGACTGAAATGGCGATGAACTTGGTGTGGTGCTCAAATCAACAGGAGCACTTCTCCTGAAAAACAAGAAAAGTATCGAGTAGATCCTTTTTTCCCTTCAGAACTCAGAAGATGGAACATGACATCTTCAGATTTATTTTATCATATATATATATATATAATTAAATTTCGCGCGGTTTACCACAAAAACCGTGTTATGTGGCGTGTTTTTGTGCGGTTTGAAAGAAAATCGCGGCACGACACGAATTTAAATTTGGTTCAAATTTAAATTGCGGTTTTCACGGTTTTCGTGATTTTTGGCGCGGTTTTCGTGCGGTTTAGGTGAAAACCGTGGTACAACAAAACGTCACGACAATTACTGTTCATACCGTCACGATTTTTGTAATTTTCACATGAAAATCATGCTATCTTGAAGACACGATAGGGTAGAACACACGAAATAAAAAACCCTGGATGAAATATGACATCTTCGTATTCTTACGCGGTATAGGTACTGCCACTACGCAGCTGGCTTTTCGGTCTCTAGCAGCAGAATCAACGTATATACAGTGCAATTCGCGTATCAACCAAAGATCTTTCGCTACTACTCCACAATGCAGTGCCCGGTATGCACGACAGCCATATGTATTTAGTCTCCAACTTGCCCTAATTATAAATTAATCAGCACAAATGCGAGGCTCGGTGGAAATTAAATGATCGGAAATCTAATTTAGGCATGGATAGGACCAACTTGACTTGACCTGGACCTTAAGTTGCCAGTAGATCACGGAATGAATCGGTTTGAGGTTAGTTCATTGCGCCGCGCGGTGCCCAAAGACGGGAGCCTTGTCTTGACAGGCAAGCGAGGAACACGCGTGCAGTGTCAGTGAATCAACAAAACCTTTATAGCCAATTACTAGCTGTTTTGCTTTTACGAGGACGAATCATTAACAAATCGTTGTAGCAGTACGTAATTACGTGCTTAGTTACTAATCAGTACAGCGATCGCATTCTATATGCGCGTAGCCAACCTAGGTGTCTTGTTAGGTTCGTGGGCACCGGGCATGTTCAATTCATCGGGCGAGAAAATCGTCGCGCGCCACTGGCTTAAGGTAGTGACATATCGTGGAAAACTAGAGAAAGGGTCACTATGAAATGGAAGAATGCGATTGCCGTCGGTGAAGATGGAGGCAGGCTGAATATACAATTGAGAGTTTGAGAAATCGACTTCCAGCAATGCAATTAGTAGTAGATACTAGTACTAGTGAAGAAATCAGTGGAAATTAAAAGACGCGGTATAATAATTAAGGCAGTTACTTGGCCATCGAGTACAAGCGTGTCCGTATCGGTGCAACTGGTGTGTTGCGTGCCGCAATCATCAGATGTTGCCATGTTGGCATATGGAAAGTTGGAAACGATCATTCAAGTGCGATTGTCCAGCAAACAGAAAGCGCTGGGTCCCAAGCCCTTGCACAGTTATATACATACTGATACGCACATGCTGGCTGCGATTACACGACGCATATCCCTCCAAAAAATGAACCAAAGACACCGTAGCGCGCACGTACGTCTCGGACTCTCGTGTACTTAATGGAACGGTGCGTGTTGCTTTCAGAAGGCAGCGGTGGCGGCAAGCAAGAACACGATACGGCCGGCTGCGCGCGCGGCGTCGGCCCCGCGCCCCGCGCGCCGAGGAGAGCGCAGCCACAAACGCAATTTTCCCAAAGCGTTCCACTCCACGGGCGCGTCGGCCGTTTGCTCGGTCGCCCCCGCACCGCGCGCCTCGCGCTCGACGACGGATGCGACGAGGCAGTTTGGCGCGGTGGGCCGGACTCCACGCCACTTGGAGCTGGACCACGCGCGGTGGGCTCGGCGGGTGGCACCATCAAGCGCGTAACGACACTTGACATAGGCGCTCCGCGCCGGCGCGGGCGGCTCGCCCGGCGGAGCACGCAACGAAGTGGACAAATTCACCGCGGTTGCTTGCCAATGGATTGCTTTTGGTTGCCGGATGTAGCGTACGACCGTGGAGGAGCACTGTGATGTGTGCGCAGGCATGATGGTTGATGGTTCTGTGTTGTGCGTTGCACCCGCAACGTACAGGATCCAAGCCTGTGTGGTGCAGAAACGCAGCCACGTGAAGCTGTGTGGGTTCTGGTCGGACGGACCACAGTAGATATGGTCCTTGTCGCTAGGCTGCTCTCTTCTCCGATGCAGCTGTGGCGTTGTGATGAATAAAGCTGTGGACAGACCAACCAGCTCACCGTCCCGTAACGACGTTTTCGCTCTGGACACATGCCTGTACCTATCATTTCAACGTACATCTGTGTGAACTAAGCTTGGACAAAAATTCAAATCCTAAATACTTACCACTTGACACAATTCATATTTAATTTTTGACTATTCGTATTGTTCCAATAAATTTATAAAATATTTATGGAAGTGTGCTGCTTGCTGAACATAAGTATTGTGTTTTCATTTATCGTAGTCATTCAAAAATATAAAAATATATGTGTGGTTAGAGTTGAAATAATATCAGTCAACGATAACAATTATTTTGGAACAGGGGAGAGAATAATATAGAGGCGTGGTAATATGTTTCATTTAATATATGGGGTTTGGGTAAATCTGGTTTAGAGAAATTTTTTGAGCTTTTAGAGATGCTCTAAGTGCTTTTATAGTGTCCAGTTATTACATAATCTCTTCATCCGAAAATAGTGTTAGACCTATTATTTTTGTCATCAAGATAAAAAAATAACTCATTATATATCTAACGCATACAAAAAAAAGTATATGCATCCATACAACTAAACTAATGAGTGTTAAGATAATTACTCGGGTTTTGATCAACCATTTAATTTTATCTTATCTCTTCATTTAAATATTGTATGTATTGACACTAAAAATATGACAATTTTATTTAAAAAACAGAAAATAAACTAAATATATCATTTTTGACTTTTGAAGGGAGGGATACTAGGTATAGATAGGTTTCGTACGTTTCAAGGTAAGCCTAAGCGTAATTTATTTTCCTGAATTCATCCTTGCATCCTCTCTCAAATCTTCGACGATGGATTGGCCAACAAAACCATCAAAACTATCGGCATATGGATTATTCTTAGAGCCTGTTTATAGAGTTTCTAATAGCTACAGCAAAAAATTTCTGGCTTACACATATAGCACAATTATAAAAACATATAGTTATAAACTAAAATATATTACATTCGTTGTAAAATATAAAAAAATTTATAGATGAGACATATTTTAATATTACAAATCAGAAAAAATATTAAATTTTATTTGCCTAAAAACTTTTATATTTTTATATTTTAAGACGAAGATAGTTCATCTTTAAATATATGGTATTAGTTACTTAAATATAAACTAATCAACATCGTTAAAAAAACAGAGGGAGTACCAGTGACGTATAAGATTTTTTATATACTCAACAGCTGCTTGTGGAAATATCCAGATCCCCTAAACATGGTCTTAGAGTGCTCGTGACCTGAGGAGTTCCCATCAGTTGCTTGTGGCACTCCTCGCATAGGACCGGAGATATTTTTCTTTGCACCAGTAATGGAAGAGACATGACATGTGTGAAGATGGTTGGGAAAAGAAAGGAACGCATGGTACCGTGCCAAGTTGTCATTCATTGCTGCGATCCGCTCCAAAGATGTTGGCTCCATTACTGAGGCCGTGAAGGGGACAGAGCCACTGGTACAGAGAGAAAAAGCTCACGCCCACAGATTACACCAACGGCGGAGGCAAGAAGGACCCAACAGCCCCATATGTGTGATGCAAGACTTCTTCGTGTGCAACAGGGTCCTCGTGCTGGTTCTCGCCGGATTCTCACCGTGGTAGCTACCAGTACATCATAAATCGCCAGCAGAGATAGTAGATTAATAGATTTGGTAGATTGTCGGTATCAGTTGTAGGCAAACCCGGCTCCTTTCATGTGGACAAGATGGAATTATATTGCTGGAATCGTATGGTAGGATCAAAAATCAGGAATATGTTTTAAAGAAAAATAGAGCCTCACCGTTTATCCTATAGCTTACAAGACAATACCAAAAATTTAAATTTTAAAATTTAATTTTTATGTTTTCACGCAGGTTTTTTTAGTTTTATCTTTTAAGTTGCTAATGACATATATATATATATTATATGTTTTATTAATAATTTATTTTTTATTGTTAATAAGCCGTTGCTGCTTATAATGAGTCGTAAGTAACCGTTTTTTTTTTCTATTCGTTCTGGTGCTGTTATGTGTTTTACTGGTCCGGTCCTGCACGGTATACTCCGTAGACTGGCAGAGAGAAGAAGTGACAGGTGCGTACTGCGTAGGCCCGTGACTGTCGCGAAAACAGGGCCAGGTCTCCCACAGCCACAAATCCACGATCTCTCGTTGGCCGGCCATTCCATCTCACGCCACACACACACGCGCACGCACGCACGCACGCACAGTTGGTGGTGGCGCACCACGCGCACCAGGACCAGCGCCCTGTCACACTTGTCCTGGATCCGCAACGACAGGCAGGTAGGCCCCGGGAGGGAGTTATGCAGACGGCGCTGCTTTTCACGCGGTTTCTCGCTGCTTTTCCGGTTGCCCGTTCTACACCCTCCCCTGGATCACGGAGAAGGCCACGCGCGGTGGACCCCGGCGCCTAACGGTTTCCAGCTTACTTGATCCCCTCTTCGTCCGTAACGCGGAGGGGAGATTAGCTGTGCCAGCCACGGCCACCACACTCCACACCACGCTGGTGGGGGGCTGGATCCGTCGGCTTCCCTCCCTGATGTGCGGAGCACGTTCCCTGTCTCCCGTCTGCGACCGCGGTTCTCCCCGCAATTTCTGTGGATCATCAGCTGACCGAGCCCCTCCTGTTGCTGTCCCTCGTATGCTATGCTAATGACCTATACGCATTACGAGCATTCATAAGGTCAATTGTCTAGTCACGTTACCCGTATACACTATTACTAACAAATTCAATGTCAACGGCAATCATTCTTCTTCTTTCGTTACGCGTGTGTGTATACAGCAACGCGCATGCACAACACACATACATACATGTAACACTGAGCTCTAAACTGTTGCTTCCCCGTTCAATGTTAGTTTTCTTCAAACTGTTAATGTTATGTTTGTGTAAATGTTCTATATAATTAATGAAGTTTTTTAAGAAAAAACAAATAAATTTATGTTAAGTTCATAAAAAATACTATTTAATTAGCTATATGTTAATAGATTGTCTTGTTTTGCGTGTCATCCAAAATCCATATTCTCTTTCAAAGATGTTAAGGGTGGGTTTGATACTCCGTCCATCTTCTATTTCTCATTTTTTATAAACATATTGTTAAATGACTATATATATAAATTTTTTAAAAACCATTTTAATTAGTTTTTAAAGTTTTAGATAGTATTTAATTAATTATATGTTAATGAGTCGTTTACTAAGCACAGGCTTAACACGGCTTAAGTGTTAAGTGTTTTCACAGACATATATACTCAAGAAAGTGAAGAGCACAGATGAATTTCTTGTCCCAATACGATCTTTCTTGTGTTACAAATGGGCTTTGGATCTTCATATTGTATGGTTTCATGTGTACCATGGGATATATTAACATGAAAAAACGCGTCACAAACAACATAGTTTCATATGCTTAAAATGGTCATCTTTGAAAGTACATTTTATTATTTGTCCCAAGTGTGGTAGAACGAATGAACTTTTTGGCATTTCGTCTGCAGGTAAGCATTACGTACCACCCCAAATGTGTATAAAAGGAAAGGAATATACATGTCGTCATGCTACAAGCAATGCTTTTATTCTTCTTACTTATTAGCTTGCCAATTATCTCTCTAACGACAATGCAAGTTTGCTCCCGACCTTTGTTGTGCAATGTGTACAGTTGCATATTATTTTAGTGTTCTATAGTAGCGTATAAATTGTGGAAGGAAAAGTAGCATTTTAAATTATCCACTATTAGTTTGCTACGATATCCATCAATAAAGCTCATGTTAATAGGTGTACTTATAACCATATCATAGTTTCCTAAAATGTGTACGGTACTATCAAAATCAAATAAGCCACGTATGATATCACAAACCATACCAAAATTTTTACTGATTAATATAGCCCATAATATTAGCTACTCCCTCCATCCTAAAAAAGATAACTTTTAGGACAAATTTGAATAAACATCTATTCAAATTCATCTCCAGAAAGCTCTTAGTTTTTTTGAGTGTGTACGTACTTTGCATTTTATCCGAAGCTCCTTTATTTTTTTTCAATTTTCGTTGCATAGTGTCCTTGATTAGTTCGTAGGACAGATACGTTTCATCCAACTTATTGTTTGCTATATTTCGAAACAGTGGGAGGAGCCCGTTCACGGCATCTATAAATTTTTAGGAAAACTTATAGCCTGTTTTATAACGGATCCCACAAGACAGATAGTAGACGATGGGCACGCTTTAGCACCTTCCTCCCAAAGCACCTCTCCAACTCCAACTCAGGCTCCGGAGAAAGTAACCGCTCCTTAATTTTCCGCTATAAATAAGCGGCGTAGCACCGCCTGCTTCCTGAACGAGCCCGCAACCACCAAAGCGGACGAGATCACGAGACGAGAGGCAAGCGAAGCGGCAGATTCGTTCGTCTCGCGAAACCAGTGCAGAGCCCCACGCCCCACGCCCCACGCCCCACGCCATGGTCAAGATCAAGATGCCCGCCCTGTTCCGCCGCCGGAGCGGCTCCAAGTCGCCGCCGCTGCCTCATCAGGCGCAGGCCGACCCGTCGTCCGGCGGCGGGTCCCCGGCGCCGACGCCCGAGGAGGAGATGGAGCGGGTGTTCCGCAAATTCGACGCGAATGGCGACGGGCGGATCTCGCGGTCCGAGCTCGGGGCGCTCTTCGAGAGCCTCGGCCACGCGGCCACCGACGACGAGCTCGCCCGCATGATGGCAGAGGCGGATGCCGACGGCGACGGCTTCATCAGCCTCGACGAGTTCGCCGCCCTCAACGCCACCGCCAGCGGCGACGCGGCCGCCGTCGAGGAGGACCTCCGCCACGCCTTCCGGGTCTTCGACGCCGACGGCAACGGCACCATCTCCGCCGCCGAGCTCGCCCGCGTGCTCCACGGCCTCGGGGAGAAGGCCACCGTTCAGCAGTGCCGCCGCATGATCGAGGGCGTCGACCAGAACGGCGACGGCCTCATCTCCTTCGAGGAATTCAAGGTCATGATGGCCGGAGGCGGCACCTTCGCCAAGATCGCGTAGCCTCTTCCGGTTGGATCAACCCAATTTCTTCTCCCCTCCTCCTCATTGACCAACTCCTATCCATCCATCCGAGCGTGCCGTGTGCGGTGGAAATTAAGTGTATATACAACGATTAAAAGACCACTAGCCCTAGATTCTTTCTACTAATAATTGCGGTTCTCAACTACTAGTTTCTTGGTAGATTGGAAATTGGAGGCTAAAAAGCAGCAATTCTGTCCTCTGCTTTTGGTTCTAGACACGCTAATGCTTTCTCTCTCTTTTTTTCCCTACAAGATGTAAGCGTTTGCGTGGAGTAAGACTCTTGGATCTTGGATCTTGCATTATTGTTTCTATTGTTCGACATCTGGAATTCTGGATGTCAGTAATCTGATCTTAATATAATCCCCTTCTGGATGTCATGTCAGTAATCAGATCTTTATATGATCCCCTGTTTTGTGGGTATTTTATCCCTCTGTGCTGTCGTTTGATTTGCAGTTCGATCAGATAAGAATCAGATGGTACTAGATCCTTGTTCAGTTCTGCTTTCAAACTGAAAATTATACTTCAAATTGGAGGTATAATCCACCGAATTGAAAATGTGTACTCCAAAGGGTTGCACATAAATCATATTGCAGAATGAAACTAGTTTTGCAATGCTACCAATGCAATTGTAAATGGAGACATTACTGACAGTTTAGGTTCCGAGTTACAGTTTTGGACGTCCAGCCTCTGCAAACTAAAACCTTGCAAGGTTGTTCAAGATTAAAAACAGTTGAGTGAGTATTTACCCCATTATTTCTTGTATATTTTTCTTTCAGATCAATATGCATATTGGAACATAGACTAGCCAGTGACCAGGAAGTAAACAGGAAAGCAGGGAATATTCTTGAGAAAATGGACGGAATTGAGGGAATTGTTTTTAGTATACAGCAATGATTGGATTGGATGCTGACGATGGAACGAACCGCTCCTCCTAATACATGATTTGTTTAGCTAATGATCAGAGCAAACTGTAACAGTATCATCTGATTTCTGCTCTGCTCAGCCACCTACCTGAACCTGAATATAAGTAACCGGTCGTTACTACGGTTTCTTTCAGGTAAGTACTGCTTAAACCTGTCCATGTCAGTGTCAGATGACATAATATCCTACTAGTTCCTCTTAAAATCATGCAGATTTGATCTTCACATGCTTATCTCCTGTCAGAATGTGAGTTTGTGACCATCGTATGACCGCGGAGAATATCCTAAACACCCTGTCCAGATGGTCAGAGAGAGAGATACAATTATACATACATAGATTCATACAAATGATAGTACAAACCATGTGCAGTTTGTGCGGGCATGCATGTGGCAAGCCGTGCTGAAGCTTGAGCGAACGCGCGTTGGCGGCATGGAGGACAGGCTCACAGGCGGGATGCGGTGTGCGAGTGACAACACTGTTCCGGCTGGCAAGAGGAAAGTTGCTTTGCGATTGGTGCAGGGACAGATGTTACAAGGGGCTAATCTGTTTATCTCTTTATCTTCTCTCTCGTGTCACTGGGTGTACTACTTGCCACTGAAGAGTGGCTAGTTGCAGGCTTGGCTTGCAGCTGGGGAGAGAGCATGAGCGGCGGCGGGAGCTTGGGCGCCGGCTTGCCGTACCAGAAGTTCGTCGGCTTCGCGCTGGAGGAGACCCGCCTGCGGACCACCCTCACCCCTCACCCCTCCCAGGTTCTTCTTCTCACCCTTCCACCATTTTGAGCTCCTTGCAACAAAACAAAATCTAGCTCATGTTGCAACTTGGTAGCGTCTACTATTAGCTACTTGGTTCAAACACTGGGAGGACTAGCTGGGTGCCCCTGGGGTTTGGCGATTTTTCTGTCTGAAAAAAGAAAATGTAATAGCTCTGAGCTAGAGCTACCACTACAACTATTGGTCATTACCTGATGAATTTTTGGGTTATTGTAGACCAGCACTGGGAAACCTAGCAACGTTGTGCCTAGCTGACTAGCTCCCTATGTGAATAAATTAAATCCCTTGCTTCCAAACAATTACAGAGCCAAATCAATTGTTTCTTTAGTTGCAACCAAGTGATTGCGATTACTTGTTTAATCTTGTGAAGAAGCATACTAAGCATAGACATTTGATTGTGCAATTTATTATTTTCTAGTATCTATCAAAGCTATGTCTCCCAATAGTGGCAGCTAGCTTCAAAGCCCTGTCTCTGGCTGTTAATATTTCTGTCTCATGTAAGTAGTTGACCTTGTATTGTTTTATGGTTCCAGGAAAAGTTGAAGTCTATAAAACCCAATGATGATAATACGGTTTTCAATGCTCTCTCATTCAGCGCACCGAAAATTAGATTGCTTCGCAGCTTGACAGTTGAGAAGAAAAACTCATTTCAGGTATTACATCTGTGTTGGCTATTTCTGTTCAAGTTTACTTGATCAAAACTCTCTTAACAATACCACAATGTTGCTTTCCCTGAATTATCTCACCATTCCCCCGTTTATATTTTTGTTAATTTGATCAGTTTTGTTGCTTTTAAACATTTTCCTGGTTCTGCTTCATTGTGATTTGGAGCGTCTATTTCCAGTCATAGTTCTACAACACGATCCACATTAAATCTTCGTTTGATCATTCATAGAAAAAAAAACGTATTGCTTTGATTTGATTGATTTATGACTATTCTTTTCTGCAAGGCAACAAATTACAAGTGTTGACCAACCAGCTTACAGTCATGTTTTACCATTCTCCATATAACATGTGAAGAGTTTTGCTTGCTAGTTACAATTGAATGTCCCATCTCTATCTAGGAAAATGCTCCACAACACTTATGATGCATATTCCTATGCAGGTTCTTGACTTTGCTGCTTTCTCTGAACCTGAATATGATCTTCCTATATTTTGCGCCAACGTTTTTACAACTCCTGCACAAAGTATTGTTGTACTGTAAGTGTCAGAGAATGGTTGCTGTTGCAAGGAAAAAAAATGTTGGCTTTCTTCCTTGCCTAAAACCTAATGTATATGAGCCCTGAACGAACAATTCAAACTATCTGCAGGGACCTCAATCCTCTATATGATACTACTGTGCACAAGGATTACAAAGACAAATACTATAGGAGTATAATGCCTCTTGTACACAAGTATAACGAGGTACATGGATCTTCCCTGGCTTCACCCAACCTATTGCCTCATAAATCTTTATTTAGCTTGATATCTTTATTTAGAGGATATGCAGCTTCTCCCTTGGGGTGGCAAGATTACGAGTGAGTCGCTGAAGTTCTTCTCTCCAATTGTGATCTGGACAATATTTGAGTCAACTGAACACAACCACCATGTTCTACATTCAGCTTTCATGGATTATTATAAGGCAAGACCAACTGTTCTCGAAATTTTCTCAGAAATTTCAAGAAGAAACATGAAATTTGAACATGTTTCCTGCCATTTTTTGCCAACGTGAATTTTGGACTGAATTTCTTGAAGGGTTATTCTCTTGTGTGCAGCCATCAGTTCTGAATGTTCTCGCTATGCAGGTCTGGCTTGACTTAGTGGATCAAGCAATTAAAGAAAATAGCAAAGCAACAATTGCTCATAACCGAGAAGAACAACATAAATATCTCACGTGGAGGGCTGAGAAGGTTGTTTCTTATTCCACCAGAATCAGATATCAGTTTAGAAAATTATATACTCAGAGACTTGAGTATTACTTTCCCCATTCTGCTACTACTCCATCGGTGTTAAACAACTTGTATGAAAGACACTATGTTGATCTTGTGCATCCTCTATTGGCAGGATCCTGGCTATCCCCTTTTGAAGAAGTTATTTGGCGAAAGTCACGCCGAGGTTTTCTTTGGGCCATCACTGCATTTATACTTACTTTTGACTTGTATTTAGTATTATTTGAATTTTGAGTTATGTATTGTCTTGACAATCAGGATCTGGTGATTGAGTTTCTGTTCGAAGGAGTAAATTCTCTTGGAACAAAATCATTTCTGGACTATTTCCCTGAATACGCCCGTGATGATGGGTCAATCAACAAGAGGAGGAGTATGATCGGCAAGTCTTTCGAAACTAGGCCTTGGGATGCCAATGGAGAATTCATTGGCGATGCTGAAGCACAATGAAAAGTTTGCTATGCCCTTCGGCCTGACCAATTTCTCTTATGCTTGTAGTACTGTTCTATTAGAAATCTTTCATTTTTCATGCTCATATTCCTGGACTTGGATTGAATAAAGGTCAGGAAGAGCTTTGTGAATCTGGATCATGTATTTTTTTTCTTGTCTGGTTGCATTGGATGTCATCGTGAGACAATTTCATGTTGGTCTCGGCTGGTAGAGCAAAGTAGGAATGATCATGGTGCCCTGCCCTGCCCTGCACTGCCCTGCACTTAAGTGCTAAACTGCTGATTTGCTATGGGAAAGCAAAGGAGGAAAAAGAAATCATTCTTTCACTCACTTGGGATACCTCTTTCACAAGCTTGCATGGCGAACCCAACGTCACCCATGCCGCTGCACTGACTTCTGCTTTGCTTGTGCCTCCAGTTCTGGTAGATCATCAAACCGTAGCTAGCACGCCAAGGAAACATCAAGGAAGCTGTCATCCGAGCCTTGCCTGAAACAAAAGAACAGAAAATAACACGCCTCGGATCCCTTTTTCCCTGCATGCACAAGTTTAACTTAACTCTCACCACCGTGCACCACCAAGCCAGTAGGAAGAAAGGACCAAAAGGAAGGCAGGAGCATGTGCACGCGCGGACAGAGGCTTCAGCTGGTAAAAGACACCGCTAGTGCTTATCTACTACTACCACTCGATCTGAAAAAGATAAAGGCTCAAGTGAGTGACAAAGACAAACTTGCATACTATTTGCAGTTGCAGCCACCTTACTGTCCCGAGTACAAAGCAAACTGAAACTAGCAAAGCAATAGTACACACTACTGGAGTACTTTACTACCCTGAGCTTTGGAGGAAGTTGTAACCCACTTGCTCCTCCGCTTCGTTTGACGGGCCAAACCCAAAACGCATGCAAAGTCGCTCTCGATCGAACACGCGCGGGCGCGGGCGCGTGTGATGTGTACACGGCTTTACCGGCGATTCTGCAGGTCTCGGCACTGCGCGCATGCGTTGCGTTGCAAAATTGCAACGCGAAACTGCTAATCCAGCGTAGATTCACCCGCCGCCGGCGAGGCGGCGACAGGCCAAGACGAGCGTGACGGGGGACCATTGTCGTGGCCAGGGCAGGGCTCACATGCGGCGCGGTTGCAGGTGCAGCTGCGTTTGTCTTGTCGCCATGGAAACGGCCGGAAAAAGCTTGGGGAAACCGGCATGCAGGTTCACTTTAATACTGCTGCAGTAACAACGGCGAGAGAAAACAAGTCGCAGCCTAATGTTGCTGCAACCAAGGTGACTGATGAGCATGCACGGTATGAGTACTTTTAGTTTTAGCTGGGGCTAGTTTCTAGTACAAGATAAATTTAGGGTGTGAAAAAAACAATAAGTGTATCATTAATTCAGTTTTAATTACTCTAAGTTTAAAAATAAATTTAATGAATGATTTAAAATAAATTGTATATAAAATTTTCACACAAAATATAATATGCTGTTTGAATACGTGCCGATAAAAAGCGAGGTAAAATCTATATGTAAATAAGATAAAAACGGGCCTTACTACCCCTGCTACAGTAGTGACACGTAGTAGGAGTACAAAATTCCCTGACCTGGTCAAAAACTGCATTACAGAGCAGGTACTCTTCTTTGACTGGCATTTTTTAAGAACATGGTTTTACGCAGTAACATGGTCTACGAGTAGCAGGAGCACTCTGGCTAGCAATTGTTGAGCAATTTCCTCAGGCAAAAAGCCGAGAACTGCCAAATATTACAGAGATGTACTGTTGCCCGGCCTCGAATTCTGCCAAGAAACTCCAAGGCAGCTTACCAGTCTTCAAAAGAGAAGAGAAAGGCAGCTTACGAGGGCATCTGCTAGGCAATTGCTCAAAGCTTTACTCCTAGTACTTCATGCAGGTTGGTAATCACAAAGATGGACTCAAACTACTCCTAGTAGCTGCCTTGCCATGACAGGTTGACCAAATCTGATCTCCTGATTGGAAGGTCGTTGTCTGAATGTTCATGATCTTGTACTACTGTTTTTTTTTTCAGAATTAGCGTACGGCTTCAACTTGAATCAAACACACCTCCAGGCTGCTAATCATTATCTGGGTGTCAGGATTCATTGTACTGTAAAGCGTTTCCTAAAGCATCAATAAAAGGAAGGAAATGCAGCACTGCACGCTTGGAGAGTGACTGCTAGTAGTAATACTTGTTAATGGAAAACTTGCCACTGAATTTTCTTCAGAGAAGAGCGGAGTTGTTTTGAACTGTCTTAAAAAAAGGTTCTTTTGAACAATAGTAGTAGAAAAGGCAAGGTTAGGTCTGGAATTAGCACGCAGCTTTCTGAACAAAGAACGACCATCTGAGATGAAGTGGCGTATTTATCCTGTGTTAAGGCGAAAATGAACCGTGAAAGTGATTGAAACCAGGTGCTACCACCATACATGGGCGTACCACAGCTCTACCTATTGTGATCACTGATTGCAAAACTACAGGTCATGGGTCTTATCTTGGAACTTGCCCAAGCATTTCTGATAAGCACTGAGGCCTCCTTTGGATCATAGGAGTAGAAAAATAAAGAAATAAAAAAATCGCAAGATTCTAAAAGAAATGTAAGGGTAACCACAATGTTTATGGTGTACTACTGAGCTCATGAATAGTTGGTTATTGTTAAAGTCCCTCCCACAATAGTATGGCTAAAATTTAGCAATAAGATGGGCTCACCTTATGCTCTATGTATACTGGTTCATCACACAAAGAGGAGAGAAAAATATTTGTTTTATTGCTTATGGTTGATCTCAAGCGTAAGATGCATACTAAGCTAAAGCTATTTTCTATAATGTATATGGCTCACTTTACATATGTAATCATTGGTTTAAGGCTAACTTTTTGATACATTGTGGTTGCTCTAAGCGCAGGACAGATGATTGTTAGATGTAGAAAAAATTATAGAGATGACCATTTGATTAGACCGCAGGAAAAGAATCGAATGAGCGATAGACTCAAAAGAAAAAATTTTGTGAGGTTAAAGCTCTTGCTAAATTTTTCTCCAAAATCTCCATAGGATTCTCTATTGCATAGGAATTTCAAATGATAAAATATGACTCAACCATTTGTTTCAAATGTGTTCATAGAAAAAAATTTAGATTAAAATTCTCTAAAATTTCCATGTTTTTCTTCAAATTAAAGGGGCCTGAAACATGGGCATCTTTCAAGAACCAAAAGAAAAAAATACTACTACAAGAAAACATAGAACCAAGTAACCACAAGAGTTAGTATGCGACTGTACAATGTATTTGTTGTTTTTGTTAATCAGCAAAGTGGTTATGCATTACTGTCACTCAAAACAGTAGAGCAGGAGCAGCTAATCCAGATGAAACTAACCGGAAACAACATGCCCGATGCCTAAAGGGAAATGGACAAAAAGAACACGTTCGAGCTGCTTGCCAAAGCTGCCACGTTGCCATCACGCAGACAAAGACGGTCTCGTCAAGCATACGCGAATCGGAATCTCCAATCATTCTACGAAAGAACAATTTTTTCCTCTGCAATCTACTCATTCATTCATTCAGCTCACCTCAATACTCCTATAGTTAGTGCGTTAAATTAGTCCATAAGAACATATAAGATCTAAAGAATGTTTTATAGCTCGACGCAGCAGATACAAGTCAGATTCACACAGCAACGTTAGGCTTAAAGCTCCAAGTTGGAGATTTAAAATTTCAAAAATTGAAAGAACGAAGCATTCGCCTTGGGATTACTCTCTTAATGGATTTTACAGGTTGGGTTTAGGCTAAAAATATTCCCTCTTGATCTTGGATTAGTAGAGTACTTAATTAAGCAGCGCATCTAGTAGTGCTGGCTTTTATACTTGGTCTAGTGCGCGCCAAAAAAAGTTGATGCACCACATCAGAGCGCATTGGCCGTCCGATCTTTTGGCGGGAACAGAGGAGAGGAACAACATGTCGCGGCAGGGCGCGCCGGAATGGATCACCACGATCTCGGGCCGTCTGCCGTCGCCGTGGCGGCCATCATCATGCGGGCGAAGTCCTGGAACCCGACGAAGCCGTCGCCGTCGGCATCGACGCCGCCGATCATGCGGCGGCAGTCGTCGAGGCTGCAGCCGTCACCGTCGCCGCCGAGGATGGCGACCATCACGCCGCGGAGCTCCTCGGCGGTGATGCGGCCGTCGCCGTTGGCGTCGAACACCTTGAACGCCTCCATCAGCTCGTCCTCCTCGCTGGCCGCCTCGGCCTCGGCGGCGATGGCCGCGACGGCGTCCAGCTCGTCGTCGGAGGGCTCCCCGTGGCCGAGCCGCCGGAGCACGGCCTCCAGCTCCCGCCGGGAGATCTCCGCGGGGAGGACGGACCTCGGGGTGGACCTCGCCATGAGCGTGTCGTCCGAGGACGACGACGACGACGCCGAGGCGAACGACGACGCCTCGCTGCGGGAGATGGCCCGCTTGACGCCGCTCCCGTTCTTGGACAAGCCGCCGTCCCTCTTGCTGCTGCTGCCGCCGCTCCACGTCCGCTTGGGCGACGGGAGGGAGAGCTTCCGGGCGAATGACTGGATGGAGAGCTTCATCTCGCTCGCGGGAATGGGAGAGATTTGGAGGGGGGAGACGAGATGACAAGGGTTGATGAGGAGGAAGAAGGAGGAGGAGGGAGATAAAAAGGGGAGGAGAAGTGGGGAGGGGAGTGAGCTTCGTGGAAGCTTCGTCGGGGTTGTGACTGATTTTTGGCTTGGCTTTCGCGCGTCCCGTTTAGTAATATCCCAACATGGGGAGTGCTGCGGATTTATCTCATTGCGGGTAACCGTTTTCGGCTAGGGGACCTCCGGGATTTTCTGTGGCCTCTCTCTCCTGTGGGAACTGGAGTTCTGTGCTGGCTGTCATGCCGTCTTTAGGATTAAACCGTCTTTTTATTGTAAAAGAATTGTAGCCGGCTGACGTCTAAAATTATGCTCTCGTGGTAATAGTAAAATAGTGTTGTCACTTACCTGGATAAGCCTAAATCAGTTGCGCCACCTTTTCTTTATTTTTTTTACGATACGTAAGATGTTTAATTAGTTTAGTTAGAGTTGTGTTTTACTAACAGGCAATAGTTAGCTACTTATGTTGGGTTTTATCCAGCATCAACACATGAAAAATATGCATTCTCTTAAATAAATTTTATTTGTATAGATCATAAGATCGTTACAGTCGGTATTTCATAGTAAAATATCATCTCTCGATAACCTAATCTACTGATAGCTTGTACTATGAAACATAAATAATTTAGAGCTAGTATGTATTTTTTTCATTCTATATATTCAATTCAGGATTAGGTTTATATTTTAGAATAAAGAAAAATTATAAAAATATAAGCCAGTTAGTACGTTTTGTTTAGGTCTAGGCAGAGGCCAACCAACAGGCCATAGGCACTTTTTATCTGTCATAATGAATATTATGTTATTTTAAAGTATTAAATGTAGATTATTTATAAAATTTATTCATAATCGGTTGCTAATTCGCGAGACGAATTTCTATTTACGTCATGATTTGATGATATAATATTATTATAAACATTAATTAGGCTTAATTAATAAATTCGTCTTGTAAATTAGCCATCAATTTTATAATAACTTTTATAATTAATTCATATTTAATCCTTTAAATTGATTTCTAAAAATATTCAATACAACACGAACCGAAATTTTGTGCCCTTCGACCAAACACCCCCGTAGTCAAATGAGTACTTAGGTGTTGGGTACCCCTTTGTTGCAACGTTTTGTGCTACACTGCACAGCCCATCTGCTACAGCGTTTTGGCCTGCCGTATAAATGATGGTTGTAAAGAAACGTTATCGTAAGAAGCAAACACTTTACCGCGGCTGCTTCCAGTGGTGCCGAATAATCCATTTGTTGTTGTTGGCTTACTGGAACAGGGGTGGTTGCATGTACCTCACCCGATCTCTTATTTCCTTTTTTTAAAAAAATAAAATAATGATGCAATACAAATGCTTGCACCGAGTTTTGTCGATTGCTCCAATTCCTTTAAGTATTTGAGTCCAACCTGATCTAGCATAAACCGGTGAGGTCGGAGACATTGTTTTGTTATTAACAAATTGACTGAAATTAATATCATATTCTCATAAATCATACTATTATCATAAGAACCTCTTAAAATATTTGATTCCAACCTGATCTAGAATATACCACTGAAGTCAAAGAGATTATTTTGTTATTAACAAATTGACTTAAAACTAATATTATATTTTCATAAATCATACTACCATAAGAATATGAGAGGTATGGCAGCAGTGCAGTGCTACGAGTCTGTCGCCACAAAGGATCCTGAGTATCAAGGAATGAATGAAGTTGGTATCCGTAGGAGTATGTTGGGAGTCCCAATCCTGCATACGAGTATATTTTATGTGCTGGTTTGTTTATTTCTGCCACGAAAAGGTCTCCTGTTTCATGTTAGCCTAGGTTTTTAAAATTCCGGGGCATTGTTTTTACCTTTCGGTTTTAGCTGTCGCTGAGATGCTTGATTTGCCATTCCTTTCTTTATTCTTTCCTCTTTTTTTCCTTTTTTTCCGTAATATGAACAAGCATTTCACACATCACCAATGCCCCCGTACGGACAAAGTAATAAATTAGCCATGCTACACACTCTCCTCCTTGGAGTTTTACCTTCTGATTAACTTTTAGAAGGAAAAATATTTCCAATTTACGAAACAAAATTCGTGAAGTTTAACAAAGTTATTAACATTGATATGAAGAAGGTACCAACAAGCTAACTGATCGAAATGGACAGTTAACAACATAGGCTAGGCTACACCCTAGCCCCCTCTACCAATCCTTCTCCAGATATTTCGTGACACACACCCAACAGTTCGACCCAAACACAACACACCACACCTCGACACAACATGTGTGCATCATCTATACACGTTTGAAAACGCCCTCGACATCAAGATCCTCAAGTACAAACATATGTAGACACTAGAAACGGGTGTGCAATCACACGCATTGCTCCGTAATCCAAACAACGTAAACTAGATAGCAGAGCAGTGCAACACACACACTCGCTAGCGCGATTGGAGAAGGTTCAACAAAATTTTACCGAACAGTGACCAAACATCACACTACAAACTCATAATCCAACAACCGGCTCGGTCGTGCAAACCGACGTCATCCAGAATTCGCGGCACCCGGAATCCCCACCCGGCCGACCGATCGACTGATGGATGGAGGGTGACGCGACGAGTTGGGTGACGCGACGAGTTGGAGTTGGGAGGTTGAGAGGTTGTTTGTTTAGTAAAATTTTTTATGTCATATCAAATATTTAATATTATTTTAAATTATTTATAAAATCTATTTATAATTAAAAAATAATTAAAGAGTAAGTCTTATTATATCCCGATTTAACGGTATGATCTTATAATAAATATTTCTTAATCATAAATTAATTTAATTAAGTTTAATATATTTATTTTATGAATTATTTTTCGATTTTTTAATTATTTTTATAATTAGATCATATTTAGTGTTTTAAATTAATATATAAACATATGGTATAATACAGATAAAGTTTAATCTTAAATCAAAACACCCTATGACTTGCCGTTGACTGTACCATTTTGCAGCAGAGCTTCCGCGAAATTTCGCGCTCCGTCTCTCTCTCGTCTTGTGTGTGTGCCACCACCACCACAAAAACAGCTAGGAACAGCGCGGCGCACACACGAAAGTCCCATCAAAACTTGGCCGTTTTGAACACGGCCTCCGAACCGTGTTGAATCTCTCTGACGTACGTACGTACGTACATGTGCCGTACTCTTCCTCTCGAGTTTGTTTTTTGGATTTTAGTTAGTTCGTTGGGTTGATTAGTGATGATAATTAGCTGCGTATGATCTGGCCCATTTGCACTGGCTCCACCTCGTCTCTTCGTGTTGCTATCTTCTGATAAGAAACAGATTGATTGCACCGAGTGCACAACACGTATCTCCGTTTTCTTTAGAGGAAACGCGTACCTTATATCTTGTGAAGTCAAATACATAGCCCTCTCTATTATATTGCTAGGCCTATCTTAACTTGATTGATACTACGACTTTATTTGTTTAGTTGACGTAGATATATATATATAGCTGGTCTATATCATCCAGCCGTCGTGGTTGATTAACCGCAACTCCCGGAATGTTTGTTGGTTTATAGCATCTATCTAATGATTGCTGCTGCGGATGACAGGGTATTAGGAAAGCACTAATGTGGTTTGTAGTGATCCGTCGAGCATGAGATCGACAGATGTCTGCTAGATATCATGCATATCATGTTGGGAAAGAATATATCGTATAAACTGGTATAAACGTACTCATTCACACGCACATGCTCGCTCATATAAACACATATAAAACATTCAAATAACTGAACCGATATATCTTGAGATTTATAAAATCATTATCGATGAAAATATAATAATTAGCAAATGTGAGTATTCATATTAAATCAAGAACTTAAATCGAAGTGGATTGATTTCATTAAAAAAAGTTGAATCATCGCTTGGGAACATGAGGCAAGCGTCCATTTTAGAAACTGAGGACTGAAAAGTACATGTACAGTACACCCCCGGTAGTCAGTACGCAGCAATACCCTTTTGAATACAGTATTTCTGGTTTTCTTCCGGAATTTGGAGTACAGAGACCAAAGGCCCATGTGAGTTGCTGTTAGGTGTTCCTTAGGTTTGGTGGCTGGTAGTTGTTCTGTAATAATGGCAACAGATCGATCGAGTAGACAAGTACTACGTGTATGATTGAGGCAAATCCAACACTTATCTTACTCTAACTGAAATTTGTGAAATCTATCATTATTCAGTGTGGAGACTTGCCATTGGTCAGTTCATGGTTCAAATTGAAGCACGTCTCGCATACTGTTAACGTTCAAGGACTATTCAGCACTGTTGACAGCAGACATTACCGTGACGTGACAGTCTAGTGTGACGTGTTGATGGTTATTTCATACTAGGTAAAATCGCTTATATTATAATAAGACATTAGTAATTTCGATCGTAAGGGTGCTATCTGCACGAATGAAAGATTTGATCGATTGTTGTCACCTGGCTGCTGGTAAATGTTGTGGGCCGAGCGGCGGCAACGCAATACATGCAGGCGTGGTACGAAGGGAACAGCAGAACATGGCTCGATCGGTGCAAAAATTCAAGTCTACACAATACAGGTTAGAGCTGCGACCAGACGAGTAACACTTGTTGTTTCAATTGAGCCCACAGCAATCCTAATCCAAAACACTACTCCATTATTAGTACAAGTTTGACAGCAATAATTCGATTGCTGTATGCAGAGACCAGTAAACGTACGGGCTGAACTCTGAACAATGCAACAAGCAGGCGTAAGAACTTGCTGAATCAGCAGAGGCGATACGGCGTTTTTTTTTCTTTTCTGAATCCGTAGTAGCACGTTTATCTCGCTGGGAAGCCGGAAGCGCAGTTGGTGGAGGCGAAGGGAGTCAGCCAGCGGCGGTGGTGGTGTCGTACTCGCGGCGCACCCGCACAGGCACAGCTCGATCCGGCGAAATCAGCGTCGTCGTGGCATAGTCGTCGTCTTGTGGCGCGCGTGTGCCATGCGCTGCAATTGCCAGCACCGTTTCCTCTCTCCCTCGCACGCAGGTTGACACGCCGGCCGGCGGCGGCGGCGGCGGCCAGACGGCCCAGACCTGCTACTCTACGTGAGGACGGCGATGGTCGTGGTGCAAAAGTACTAGTGCTACTAGTTGCCAGGTCAGAGGTAGTACGTTCCGTTCTGTCTAGCGCCTTGTAACGACGGCGACCTCACCGCTTACGGCCGCTGTCAACTGGCAGCACTGTATTCTGTATACAGGCAAGTGATGTGCCACTGCCATATACGGAAATACTGAACAAAACGCCGTATCTCCTCTCCTCCCGTTACTGTTTCGGAAAGGCAGGATCAAAGCCAGCCAGGCCAACGGCAGGGCCAGTGCTTACTTTCCTTCTAAGTAGTCCCATCGTTTTGTTTCATCTACTTCAATTATAGCCCAATAGTGGAACAAGCAAGCAGTCAGACTTGAGTCAATTTCATAAGGATCTAGACAAAAGTGTGTAAACCCCACACAAGTGTGTCCTCCTTTTTAAGTTTGCTTTAGATATCTCAAGTTAACGTCGAGATTGAATCGAGTCCTTAAATCACAATATCAAACTTTTAAGTTTGCTTTAGGTATCTCAAGCTGACGTCAAGATTGAATCGAGTCCTTAAACCACAACATCGGACTTTTAAGTTTGCTTTAGGTATCTCAAGTTGATGTCTGAGATTGACTCGAGTCATTAAACCACAATATCAGAAATAACACATCTCTCAACTTATAATATCGGAGTAATCAAGGTCCCAGGACAATATTATGTCTGTTTTTAGCTGACGTGACGAGTTGATTATAATCAACTCGGTTAAGTTAGTGTGTATCCCACTTGTCAATCTCACACACTTCTCTTTTCTTCTTCTTTTCTCAACTTCTCCTGCTCTCCACTTGTTTGTGTTGCGACAAGAAACCACGTAGAGACCACGAGTGTTACAGGCGTCGGCTGGCAAAGGCGGTCTCTAGTGGGATGAGGATGAGGTGGAGCTCCGGTGGCGTCTCGAAGCGGTGAGGGCGATTGGAGCTTGGATGAAGGTGGCCAGGCCTAGGGAAACCGGTTGCCAGGTGGCGTGGAGGTGGAGGGGATTCGATGCATGGTGGCTTGTGCGAGAAATTGATGCCGATGTTGGCAGTGGATCAAATTGGGCATTTCTGCTTTACTCAAAATTGGACACAACCGCAGGGTGAAACGAGACCGATGGGGCTTCACAAATGTGGTGGCAAGAATACTTGCTGGGAGGAGGCCCGATGGAGGCAAGCGGTGATGCGCAACGGCGGTTTGTTCGGGTGGAAACAAGCAGCGATTCGTGAGGAGGCCACGTCAATGAGCCATCGTCCATCTACGCATTGACGAGCCAGTCCCCGCAGCGGTGAGACAATGAGGCGCCACTCCCCTACTGCTCATCTCCATTGCGGTTGGCCTCGTCCCGGTCTCTCACCGTGCGGCTTGAGGGCACGAGAGCTGCCGCCAGAGCTTGGACCAGGGAGAGGGGTGCCATTGGATCCAACGAGCAGCAGGAGCGCGAAGAAGAGAAGGATGGCACCAAAGCCAGCAACCCTATAGCCTTGATCTGCCCCGCGTTGCCCAGATCGAGGTCGTCGATGCCCTCGCTGCTTCGCCCATCGCCGCTCTAATCTACCTGCCTGACCCGCTGCTTCTTGCCCAAAGCACACTCGTGTAACTTTGCCCGCCGCTGCACTGCTCTGCTTGCCTGGTCCATTGCTCCGATATTGATCAACACCAAGAGCTGCATTAGGTCGATCTTCCCAGCACGAGTCATTTTTAATTCACCTTTTTGTCACCATCAACAGATCCATGAACTACAGGTGCAACAGGTGTGGCATCAACATCACCCACAACAACCTCTTTTTAGGAGTAATATAGCTCCATTCCTTCAGTCATCTTCAAGTAATTGTCAATCCACTTTGAAGAAAGTGCAAGAGTTTGGATCCTACAACACATAATGAAGGAAAAAATGTCTCAGCCAAACAACAAGAACATAAATACAAGGATGCATTATGCAAATTTACTAACATATTGTTCATTGTGTGAGCATTTGAAGAAGATCCACCTCCCTACTTCTTGGACTTGTACTCCTCTACCTCCTTCCCATAACTCGGGCAACAAATAAGAGGTAATCCACCGAGATCAAGATGAAAACTGGAGGGTGGGCGGGTGACAAGAGGAGCCCTTGAGCTAGCTTGCGACATGCTGCCGGCTCCGTCTCTTCTCGTTGTTAGTCTTCGATGCATCGTCCCTAGGGTTAGGGTTTCCCTGGATCCATCCTCGAGGAAAGCACATGGGTTGGTAGCATGAGGATTTCAAACTAAAGCTACCGGTGGTGGGGCATATTGGCGACTGAGGCGATGGGGCATAGCGGCGGAAAAAAGGGGCGGCACTATGTTCTCTCACTTCAGCCGAGTGATGCGACTCGATCAGCTCAGACACACTAAACTAACCGGCAGGAGCATTTGAGTCACAACAAAAAAGCAAAACGGTTCAAAACATTTGAAAATCATAAAAAATAGTTGAAATGACATTGTAGCAAGATGGCTTAGTTTGAAAGTATCATTATAACGAAGCCACGTTCAGAGTAACATTCCAGCGAAACCCAAGTCAATTTTCTAAAGCACTGCCAACAGAGAGAGAGGGGGACAAGAAAGAAGATGGTGTTTCACGTTTTTTCTTTTTTGTGTAACGTCAGCCAAAACCGTCTTCAATACTGCTTTGTGACTATATTTTGTACCAGTTTTGAAAGATAAAGATCCGGTTTTATGGTTGAGGGAAGCCATTGAAACTCAAGCCCAAAATAAGGGATCTACAGTGAACTTATTCCTCCTTAAATTACCCACAAACTGGACTAACTTGTGTTGGACCAGAATATCGGCCCAACCAACACCGGACGCGACGGCGTAGGCCCACCTTTTAAAAGGGATGCCTCACACCTTCTCCTCCATTTCACCCCTTCTCCTTCCCTTCTCCACTCTGCCTCCTCCCCCGCTTCTAGGGTTTAGGGTTTTTGCCGGCGACCATGCGCCACCTCGCCCGCCTCCTCAACCACCGTCTCCTCCTCCCCTCCTCCTCGGCCCCCGGCGCAGCCGCCTTCGCCTCCTTCTCCACGTCGAAGCGTACCTACGCCCGCCGCACCAAGCCGGCGCCGCCGGCCGCCGGGGAGGCCGATGCTTCCGCTCCCGCCGCGGGGGAGGGGGAGGAGGCGGGGCCGGGCTGGCAGAGGGAGAAGCTCCCCACCGAACCATCGCGTTCCAGCCGCGCGTCGCCAACGCCGTGCGTCTCATCGGCACCGTCGGCGCGCCCGTGCAGCTGCAGAGGTTGCCCGACGGCCGATTCTCTGCCGTGTCAGTGCTCGTGCAGGACCGCCACGCTGATCACCCCAAGTTCTGGTACGACCATCGCTTCTCCTCCCTATATCTATCTACACACTGCTTCTCTGTGATCGGTCGGTACTTGGCCATGTTTGGGACTGAAGGAGGGTGAAAATGCTGTAACACGAACCGCCTATGCTTGTTTGTTGCATGGTTTTGTTTCATTTGTTTCCCAGACGAAATAAACTATGTGTAGAATTGAGGGTGAAATATGTAGAAGGGGGAAATTATTTTTTTCAGCACTGTTTGGTTTGTGTTTTGGTACCATCGAACAGTTTGGTTTGGTATGATTCGCAAAGGTGCTGACATGAACTTTGGATGGAACAGAAAATCTCAATATCTTATACCTCTTTTTTTTTGCCTGGGAAAAATGCATTGACAGGGCATTTGTAGGGTGGAAAGTCAAAGGCATGGAAAACGTAATAACAATTTCCTGGAAGACATTATCGGGCTAAATGTTTGGCAATGGAACATGGTCAACCTTTGTGGCTATTATATCAAGTCTGAAAATGCGCACAAATTTTATCATCAGTGATGACTAAACTTGATTGCACAGGTCCAGAAAGTTCCAGCGATCAGTACACAGTAACCTTGCCTTGTTCCTAGTGTAGTATTTGACTTGACATGTTCAATTCCATGGAAGGAAACAAAATCTTTTGCAAGTTTAGTGTTCACATTTCTTGGATACCTCCCTGACCGATTTTCCATTTTCAGGATTCCCATAATATTCCAAGATGACTTGGCACAAGTTGCCGCATCTCACTTGCAAGAGAAGGACCATATATATGTGTCTGGGCAATTAACTGGAGATATCCCACCGACCAAACTTATGGATGGCCAAGCAAACATTCAGGTACTGGACATTCTATGTTGAATAATATTAATGCCAGGAAATATAATGCAGTTCTTCTTCCGTATAACACATGATAGAAACTTCCTATTTACCTCTTGGATTTGGCCATACTGAAATATTTTCAGTTCATTCAATATTAGAAATAACATGTAATCAGATCAGACGATGTCTACTCTCTTTTGCTCTTGTGTTCACAGGTTTACCTTTAACCAGCTACTACTTTGCTTTTGCATCTTGTGGTAATGAAAATACTACCAATCATATTATAAGTTGATAAATAGACAGTCTAATGCGAGATACGCTGCTCACAAAGTCGAGTGGGTCTGTGGGTTATGTTGTGTATAACTCCTCACAATATTCTTTTTGTTAACGTGGTTATTTTTTCTTCTATTTAGTACTTCCATGAAGTCTTTCCTCACACAGAAGAATAAGACATGCAGCTCTTTTTTTTTCTCAATATTGAATGGATTGTTTTAAAGTGAACAGTTCTTATTCCTCCGCTTCGTTCTCTTGCATGATATAATTATGTTTCTTTTTTTATTATTTATATGATTGGCAGAAAATAATTTTACTGATTAATATATTCCAGGTTTTAGCCCAAGTGCTATCATTTGTTGGTAGTAAAGCAGTTCAAGCAGATAGCATGGTGGATGAAGAGGAGGGATTTATGCAGATTGTTGAGGCCGAAAAGAAAGTTGAAACTAAAAAAATCATCCCTAAATATCCACAACGCACAGTTTCAGGTGCTGGATTCACTCCCAACTAAATTCATCCCCCTGCTTCGTTATGTCTAAGTTTATCTTTGTCACATTGTACCACTGATAAAATTGTAATAGCACTTCATTATTGTTCACTATTAGTACTATTGTTAGTTTATTTCCTTGGTTGTGAATTAGGGGCAATGGGCATGACTAACAAAGCAATTTCTTTCAGCCATGCACCTTTTATTCACCTGTCCACCAGTTTCACAGTATTGTGAGTCTAGTCAATGAATTTGGGCATCTTACCCTGACTATTAAATTTGCTAGAGAATTGTACAATCGGTCATCCTCTTTTTACCAATTTTTGACCCAAAACAGTAGGGGATCTTCCTTTTTCTTTACCATGCAGCTTGGATCAGGGATAAGCCACTCTTTTCACCTTGGACCAGATGTGTTTACAAAATGTTCCACTTCGGACTAGTTCTTCCTCCGGCTCTCCTCTTTTCTGTCACCCGCAACCTTGCAGCTCCAGTGAGCTGCCCCCTATGCTCAAGCATGAGCTTGCGCATGAGGTTTGGTGGTGGATCTGCGCTGACGCTGAGGCCTATGTATTTGTCACCATGTTAATCGGTGAGAAGGGCCAAGAACCTTGGTCGATCTCTCAGGCTCGTCCTCTAGCGGCTGGGTAGATTGTGAAGATCAAGATTAAGCTCGTGGGCAGGAAACACGGCTAGTTGTTTATCCGATTCAGAGGAGGTTGTGCTCAGGTTGCTTTGTGCACCGCAGCCCATGTCCATGATCTTTGGGACCCTTGTGGTGACCAAAATTGGCTAGCTATCAGTAATAACCTGAAGAAGCATGCATCGCAGGAGGTGCACGACCTCGCCACCAGCCCACCATGCTCTAGAAGGGTTAGAAAACTCTGGCAGCTTACCAGAGTCAGCGGTATTGAAGAAAATATCATGAACTACAACGGAAAGAGGTGCTGGTGCTACTGGACCAGGACAAGGCAAAGCTGCCCATGGTGCTCCTGGACAAGGACAAGGCAGAGCATTGGAGGTTGAGACCGTAAAGAAGCAGAGGAAAATACGTGGATGGCAAAGAAGCAAACCTATAGTAATAGAGTGTGGCGTCGGCGCTGCTGGAGCTCACTGCGCATTAGTGTGAGGGCAGGGGAGGGCCTGCTTATCAACATGTATATCTCAATATAGAGGGAAGAGAGTGGAGCTAGGAGAGCTAGAGGAAGAACAGGTCCAAAGGGAATATTTTTCAAAGATCTCTGGTCCAAAGTGATGTGCTGCTTACCCTGGTCCAAGCTGCAAGATTGGTAAAAAAGGGTGGCCTAATGTGCATTTACTCAATTTTTTAATCTGTAATCTGTTATTTTCTGAATGTAACTTGCAAACATTAGTAGTTTAACTCTTTTTTGGAGGGTAAATTGTTTAGGTCTATCTTGACACTTAAACTCAAACTGAAGGAAACCTTTTTAGACAAACTTTTGTGATGCAAAAGTTGGTGTGCTTGAGATTTTGAGCAGTTGCTCAGCAGTACTGATTCACACAGAGAGTTTAACTAGTGTTACAAACAATGAAAGACTTGCAACGCACACCAACAACATATGAACCCCAGTATATGCAGACATCATATTTTATTGCACTTTTATAGTACACGAGAGGAACATACAGTAAAGATTTCTTATATTCAGTTTTTTCAGCTATGCTTTCCATTGTATATGAAACTGTTTGTTGTTTTTTATGATTATATTTCGCAGGTTACAGAAACAAGGGGGATAAGCTAAATAAACTCTGGAATGATGTTGTGGCTAATCCTCAGGACTGGACTGATAACCGACCCCAGAAGAAAAATGGATCTGTGAGCATATTATTCATACAAGTTTGCTTTTGGTGAAATACGGCCTGTCAGCTACTACAACTCTCATCACTTCTCTTTTAAACGCAGATAAATGCGAAGTATCCTGACTTCAAAAACAATGTATCAAAAGAGCCACTTTGGCTTGACACTGCACCAAAAGCAGTGCTGGAAAAGTTGGATGATTTAGTATTCAGTAGTGGTTTCAGTGCTGCAAAAAAATATAGGCCTTTTGGTGGTGACAAGGGCAATGGTAAAAGTTCAACCTTTTGACTTTCCCATAATCTATTTTTATTTCTGGATAGTAATATAAATGGCCTGTACAGGTACAAACTGGGCAAAGAAGAGTCAAGATTCTTCTTCTATCTCAAAACAAAAACAACAAGGTCTGTATATGAATTGTTCTTTGTTCACCTGGAGTCCATTTTACCATATGATGAACATGACAATAGTTTCTGGTCATAATCCTTTACATTACCCACTTTTATAATTTGTCCTTGTAAATGAACTGCTCAGTGTCATCTGTTTATATTGCTATTCTGCTTGAGCTCTCATTGAGTCTCCAAGGCATTAACACTTCTCTGGAAGATATCCTGTTCAAGTGCCTGAAATGTGTGTGGAGATTAATGTATTTTACTATTTTTTATACTCCTTGATAGCTGTATATTTGGTTATCTGTTATACTGCATAGTGTGGGATAATATCATGTTTGTTTGCTTCAATTACCCAGCAAGACAGACTATTAATGTTTATGATGTCTTTCCTTATCAAGATAAACCTTTTTACCTATAGCAGAAGTTGATTATTTGCATGCAACCTACCTATTGTGATGATGTATCGTTTTGTTTCCAGGGGAGTTGTGGCAAGATCTGGTGGACAACCCTGGAAAATGGTGGGATAACCGATCAGACAAGGTGAGTCTCCAGAAACTCGTTTTAATGTTTATTATTCCCAGAGTGGTGCTAAACATTGCAGATGTCTGGTTTGACTTGCAGCCTTCAATAAAATATCCTGATTTCAAGCACAAGGAAAATGGCACGCCTCTGTGGATTGGATCCCAGACACCTAAATGGGCTATAGATGCGCTTCCACCAGCAAAACCATCCAAGGCACCTTTTAAGCAAGAGACCCACCTTTCATGATTTGTAAGAGATCTGATCAGGGGTAAGCCCTTCCCTGTGCAATATGCTGTACCTCAGGTTTGTTCTATTTAGTACAAATATTATAGTTGTGTTGAGGAGCTGGTTCTCTTTCTTTAAGGCAAGTCGCAATGCCTGCTAACACCTAATTCAGGTAGGTATTAGTGAATGAAATTATTTTGGCTTGATGACCACATGCGTTATGTGGGCCAGGTTTCATGAATGTTATGTTAGGATGTAAATACTAGTCGTTCCAATTGATGCCAATACACGTCGTCATATCCCTGATTTCAGTTGATCCCCTTAGTATCGAAGTCCTTGAGCCCAAGAATTTGTGAACTGTTACATGGTTTTGCCATTTCTGGGGGACCTCAGCTAAAACACCTGCCCATGGGCTGGAAAGTACGTTTTTGATACAACTATGGGCCTATCGTGGAATTGTTATGTTGGATCTTCCTGTTACTTTCAGCCGATGTACAGAACCTTGACCATGTAGCCTTATTAGTGCCATAGGAATGCTTAGTCTGTTCTTGCATACTGTATGTGTAGTTACTCTTTTCAGTTTTCTACAGATAAAAGGAGCACTGTTTCGTGCTAATTTAGAGCAGCCTGGTTGGTGCCAAGTTACAGTTTTTGTTTTGCCTCCTTCAAGATTGGTGGGGTTCCAATCATGATAACTGTCTTGTCACCTTGCGTCGGTGCTCAGAATCAGGAATGATCTTATCATTGGAAACGGACGGCGTTGACAGCCCTGATGTTCATCTTAGCACTTACTCTTAAGACGCTGCAAAGTAGATCTCTGCTACTACCTCTTAGATGCTGGTAATGATGGTCTCTGTTACTGTACTGGAAATCAGACAACCACGTCCAGTGCTCTACTTGTAGTAGTATCATTGGTCACCTCAGTAGCTAACCGTTCACTAAGTCATTTCTCATGAGACGTCGCTGGAGTTTGTAACATTCCATTGGAGAGCAAAGCTCGGGGGGTGATGCATCAAAATGTCGTTGTTGGATGACCCGCCAAGCAAGGCTATACATGGCCGGTCTGAGATGTCAACTTCCAAAGACAGAAGCATAGCTATCAAGTGCAACCATCACTAATTGGTGTGCGAACATCTTATCTCTGGAGATGACCCAATATTCTCAGGACAATCACACCAAAGAAGAGGAGAAGAGCCCTGGCCCCAAAGAGGAGTTGATATGCTACCACTCCCAGTTGAAGAGTATCTTGAAAAGACAAGACCCAAAATGCAGCCCTCTCCGTTGCTTTCCAAGGCCCTTTCGGAGGCTACGGCCCCCACCCCCCACTCACTCACATAACACAACAGCTTGTGTCCCCTTAGTGCAGCCGTTGACCCAAAGGCCCTTCTCCCTTCCCCTCCCTTCCCATCATTGGCTCATTGCTTAACAAAACCTCTCATCCATCCAAACCTCACCTCCAAATGCTTGTATCTTCGCCGGGACACCTCCACTTTTCATCCCTTAAATGGTCTCTCTCTCTCTCTCTCGCCCATGGTGTGTGTGTGATGGGCATTTGCTTTGCTGCTCCTTTTCGGAGGATTCCAGTGTCTAATCCATATCTTCGCCGACAGATGCACAATCCCTTATTCTTCTTCTTCTTCTTCTTTTTTTTTTTTGGGGGGAATGCAGCGTTGGTGCTTCAACTTTAGTGAGTTTGCAAATCAAAACGTTCACTTTGAAGTGTCACTATAATTCCTTGATGTTATGATATCGATATCTTGGCGATATTTTGGTGTGATTAGGTTATAATTGCACAGATTCAGTAATCTTTTAAAGGAAAAGGAAGTCCTTGAAACCGTCTTACTAAAAGCCAATGGGAGTGGTCCACGCGGACTTGTTATCATGGGATTATAACATTGATGTTGATTAGTCATATATCCACATTGTCAATTTTAAAATTGATTGATTTTCTAACAGATACAACGACATAGGAGGTACTGCTGTCCTGTCCAGTAAAAGAGACTGGCCGGAAAGATGAAGATTGAGGAGTTGATGAAAGGATCCACTCATGAATTTTGGGAATTTGATAATCTCTTATGCATGTCTTATCTACCTATCCCATCCATACATAAATCTATATGCCTATTGGGAGGTCGTTTGGACCTAAATCAATCGTTGGATGCACTACTAAGGGGAGGGATATCTAGGGCCAATACACGGTCGATAAAGCCATCATTTTGGTAACAATTTTCACGAGAAAAATGGGGAAGGATGTGATGCTGGTGTGACATGTTGGGCTCCCTTTGTGTTTTGCCTATCTGGGCTTCCCATTTGCACTGCTAGCAACCAGTGAAGGTGCCAAACCGTTGAATCGTCTCGTGGTGCAGCTAACTACTAGCTGATATTTACTTTTATCAACGATAGCTGCTCGGTTCTCGTGGTTATCAACCTTATCGACAGGTAGTATTAGTGCATCGGTGAAAATCTATAGTTTTTTTAAATGAATTTGATAAAATTTGAGGGATTAGCGTGATAGCCGAGCGGTTATAGTCATCATAAGATGAGCGACCACAAAATTTAAACAAAGAAGTTTGCACATCCATTATCACGAAGTTCGTCCCATTGTCGTATTAGTACTGCTCCTCACTCCTATCAAGTCGTGGAAACACTTGAAATCTCGTTTGTAAAAAGTGCGAATGTCAAGATGTCTGGAGGTAGATCGAGCTATGACATCTTCCTTTTAGGAGATTAAGACAAGGTATCTTGGTGGCAGCTAGAGACGATAAATGACCCATCACTCAACTGCCAGCTGCGGCATCAATTTTATGTCTACAATTAATTAAGCCTAACGTACAGTTTCAAATCACCATTACTTCTGTTGGATTTTTGCACATGTCACCGTCATGTATGCCGGTTGTTCTCCAGCTAGCTGATCCTTACTGGCTAATTAAACTTAATTAATTGCTCTTCCCACACGCAGCGGCGAAAACCTCAATTCGCATTTGGGCGACACATGTCTATATCATAGAAAAGGACGGGACCAACTTGTCACCTATCCATAGATCTCAATTTGATTAGTCCAGATCCCAGCATCACGAATGTGCAACGCAAGCCATCGAATTCACGATTTCATACTTTTGACGTAACATCCGAACCAACATATCTGCCCGCAGTGCAATTCATGGCTCTTTTAATTCTGTCTCACTTTAATTCACTGTCTCCCTTCTCAAGTGAAAATATTATCTATCTATTATATACTAAAATTTATAAAATATTTTAAAAATGTTTCTAAGCTGACACATGTCACTCTTAAAAATATTTCTAAACCACGCTATAATAAATTAGATAAATATTTAGCCATTGATTTTTATTTAACTCGATGGACCGTTAGTTTTGACCATTAAATTAAATTTTCATCTATCCTCCCCAATATACAATGGTTGCATGCTGTGGTCCCACCAAAATAATTAATTAGGAGTAAACAAACGCAGGGAATCAGTTGTTTCTCTCCAAGAAATTCAACAAATAAACTTTTAGATGCAAAGCCATGGGAAAAAAAGCAATACGCCTCTCCCTCACTTTCTCGACCAATGTCAAAGAAGATGGATTTACATCTCATCTACATTTTTTCAGGAACAAGAAGCAACAGCCAAGGAAGAAATAATCCTAATCATATCAAACAAGTGAGCGATGCAAGCAACTTTTATCTTTTTATTGTTGGATCTCTTAACATAGCCTTCCACTTCTCTGTTTTTAAGCGTATAATTTAGCTTTTTTACCTATTTTTATACTACTCCATGGTGATGTTGTTCATATTCTGATCTATTGCTACTAGCTTCTACAACAAAGCGATATATCAAAGCTCTTGCCTCTTGGACAATATATTCACTAACATTAGGTATTTGGGTGTTGTCAATTGATTTTTGAACACTTAGTCGAGGTGCCTTGATACCGCGTGCTTTGTCACCAGAATTTGTTAATTGATTTTTTAGATAATCATTTTGGAGGGGTAATGCATGCCTGTCTTTTTTAAGAAACATAGTATAAACGCAAGTGCTCATCACACGTGTAGACTTATAGGACCAGATGTATATCCTACCCATTTGAACACCTTCGAGTAGGGATAAAAGCGGATACGAAAAAATCTCGTACCGATCGACATACCGAAAATCCCGACTGAATACCTTATCCGCGAGAAAAACGGGAACGGGAAAAAATAAGAGAAACGGGAACGAGAACGGTTGAGGCATTTTCCCGACCGTATTCACGGATCCCGTATTTATCCAGAAAAATTCCCGCGGAAAATTCCCGTTTATCAGGCCATCTAAACTAATTTCGGCTCACAAAGCATACACACCACCCCATCTAAACAATTGTTCTTTTTCACAAGATAGGTTGTTGTTAATGATCCACAATTAAGTATAGCCCTCGATGCACACAACTTGTTTGCACTCCAATTACATAGACAGGTTGCCAAGGAGGATTGTTAAGTTGTATGTAACCTTTAATATTCTGTATTTATGTGCCACTACACTATATTTCCAAACTTTGGTCAGCTGCTGCTGCTGCTTATTTGGTTGTGTGCCTCATCACTACACTATATTTCCAAACTTTGGTCAGCTGCTGCTGCTTATTTGGTTGTGTGCCTCATCTAAATATGTAATGCTCTATCAACCTCTTGTGCAACGATATTATTTTTGTTGATTTGTTGCTTGTGTTTAGTCAATATGTTACGTTGTAAAATCACTCTTCACTAATTTTCAATGTATTTTTCCACAAGTACATGAAGTCTTTAAATTCCAACAAGCATTCCAAGTGTATTTTTCATCTACAACAATAAGCACATTGTTAATGAATGCCGGCCGTCGACGTTTCTGTTTTTTTACCGATTTCCGATCGTAATTGACATGTTTTCGACCGTTCCCGACCGTTCCTGATGTCTCATATTAACCGGATTCGTTTTCCAGTCTGTTTTTTCCGTTCCCATTTCCGTTCCCGCAAAAAAATACGAGAACGAAAATGGTTAAGATCTTTTCCTGACCGTTCTCAACCGTTTTCATCCCTACCTTTCAGAGACTAAGTCATATATTTTAAATTAATGAAGTCATCACAGACGCTCGCTATCGACGGTAATGTCGTCTACTGCAAAAATAATTAGTTATAAATATAAGACCCATGTCAAAGTCTAGATCTTGAATCTAGGTGGGTAAGTTTCACCATAGTTAACCTAGACAGCCACACTCACTGATTGCAGATAATATGGCCCCCTCTTCCCTCTCCTTAATTCTTTTTCTATATTATTTGAGATAACATGCAGTATATAAATAATAAATAAACTATTGTAACTTCCAAACTATACATACAGTTTTTATTCGACCACAATTATATTCTTTACAATTAAATCGATCTATATTTACTATATTTTCATTTATAAAAAAAATAAATATTATGTTGATCTATAGTTTGACCCTTTGCATTATATATTTAAGGATAAAAAACGAAAAACATAGTTTATAATGTCATATATCACGTTACAATCATGCACAACTAATATTAGCTCTAAGAGATTTGAAAATAAAGTTTACAATATTATATTATTTACCATTAACTTCAGATTTTATTATCTATATTAACTATACTTTAATCTGTAAAATAAAAATTATATTTTATGTCATATTTTTATTCTTTGTCTATGATCCAAATGGACATGAAAATTATGAAAAAAGATGACAGTATGGAGTATATATCACTATATACTCCTTTATTGGTTCAAAAAATATATACCACTAAATTAGATTTACAACATCAACAAGAAACATACCATATCTTTGTGCTTTACATGTTATTTGAGAATTATAACAAATCGTGAAAAACAATTTAGTGACATGGGTAATATGATTACATAAATATTCTTACTATATATGTAAGGTCCACTGTATTCAGCCCGTATCAGTTCACAAATATGCATGACTAAATTAGATTTACAATGTCAACAAGTAGCATTCATCCAAAGCCTTGCATGGCAATCGAGAAATATGACAAATCATGATAAAAATTAACAATATGGATTACATCGTCATATAAATATGCTTACATGTAGGATCCAATCTATTTGGACCATACGGGGATAACCTAAAATATCAATTCTATTTATCATCACGTATAAGTTCTATGCTTTACATTTTGTAGACTACACCCTAAATAATAAGTAAAATAACGGATGGAGTACACGTCATGCTTTTTCCTCTCTGATTTCTATGAAACACGCATGGTATGTGGGTATTTTGTATATACTAAGTTTGGTTAATTAGGGAACATAAAAAATAAATCATCCTAAAGTTATATATGAGAATTCAAGCAATAAAAATACACTTCATAATAAGAACTTACTTAATAAAAGTATACTTTAGTCTATGATGCTTAAATATTTATAAATTCTCTAAACATACTAATTATTTCCACTTATATTCCAATCTAAATTCATTTTTTCACAGAATATAAGAGATCATATGAGAAAAAAAGGAGGGAGTAGAAGTAAATAGAAGTCAGCCATTAATTAGATAAAACAGTCCTATTAGCCATATTTTCAATAGAAAATATCTTTAATTATTATATTCTAAAAAACATAAAGTCATCTATGATATACAAGAATTTTTTTTTGCTTAAGGTTTATAAACTCCAAAAGTCAGATAGGCTAAATGTTAAAAAAACACACACATGGTACACGTAATAGTTCCATATGAAGCAGCTCTATTGTTGTGACACGATAGTTTTTCATAAATTTAAAACCACATGATTTAAAAAAATTTAGTTTAGAGTTTATACATTGAAAGGTAATTAGAAGAAAACCAAAGCGATGTTCGAAGCAATCTCAAACAAATTATTGACTAAAACATGTTTAGAACAGAGTAAAAATATTTTAAGAAATAGTCACCCACATATAAGTATTTATAAATAAAATTCAAGCAACATTAAATGAGATGCCCACGTATGTGCGCGGGCTACCTTTTTAGTTCTTTTTTTAAAAAAAATGTACAATGGGTTATATGTTATCAACATCGTTTCACTAATATTTCCATGTGTTGCAGTTAGACCATCCTCTCTCTCCGTCCGTTGGCCTGTGTCTTTTCCCATAGGTTCTACCTCGCAATCTACTTCATGTCTAAGTATTGGCGGAACCTCTCTTTACCAATGGTGAGCTAGTGGAGACCTGTGACTCCTAAATCGTAATGAGGGCGGTATCACTGTGACCTACACGATGCCTTCCTAGTGAAGAGCAATGGGGTAGTGGGAAGGTGCATGTCAACCTAAAAAATAGGACAGGACGGTGCCATGCTTGAATGGCGAAAATTACCAATCTCAAAGTTTTAGAAAAGAGGATCAGAATTCTCAACATTCGAAATCATCATGACTTTGTTACTGACAGGTGGGTTTGACTTCTGCATTGTCCGCATATTAAGAACAAAAGCACATGACTTTGGAGGATCTAGGTCCAAAAGAAGGTTGGATCAAAGTGCAATGTGCATCAATATTACCTAACATGAAGCTAAAGTTTTGTTAAGACCCGGTCTAAGATACAATGTTGGTAAGAAGACCTTGTATACTGTGGTTGATAATTTGGAAGGTACACCCACATCACACTCATACAACTGCTCCATCTTGATACCTGTCGAAGCCCAATCTCCAGTAGCAGGGAGCGGGGGAACCCCCTTTAATGGATTTGTTCATGGAGCAGGTGTATGCCCGCAAGGGTGTGGTCGCATGAGACAAAGAGAGGCAAACGGTTTATATAGGTTCAAGCTACTCAGAAACGTAATATCCTACTCTTATTGTGTTCTTTTCTCAATCTCCTTTTGTAACTCTTTCAGGGTGTGAAACTTTTTGTGGCTAGAACTACTAGAGTCTGATCCCCTTTCTCCGTGGCCTTGGTCCTTCCCTTATAGCTAATTTCTTTCATGGGATACCACAGTGGTCATCACTTACAGATCGAGCCTATATGAGGGAATTAGGTGTGTGAAGTCTTATCACATGCTGACAAATATGGCCCATTGCGGGGCTCCCAGGAGCCTCCTCAACGGAGCTGGCATTGCACGCGCATGATGGGGTTGCCCTAGCTGCCTTCTCCTCACATTGATGCGTCGAGTGGGCTAGATGGCTGGGACACTGGTGATGCCTAGTGAGCCCACTTGCCAGCCGCAGTGAGCTAGATGCACCGGTCATGGTGGGCCTGGCCAGGCGACATGATAGTCAACCACGTCTCCTGATGGTCCATGCCCCTGGTTGTTTAGGAGTGGTGATGGTTTGTTCCATGGTCGGCATGTGTTGCCTTATCGTCCATCACCCACTCATAGCTGACGAATTTGTATCCTTCCCATTAAATTTGAGATCAGCTGTACGACGTGGGGGAATGACGGCTTAAGTCCAATCATAGTTATGGGTGCCAGAGGCCCCGAGCGGCCAGCAAACACCGAGCTCGAGGCCTGTTGTTAACGACCAAATTTTGTAAGCAAATCCTCAAGTTTGAAGCAAGGATTGAAGCAGAATCGAAGAAGCGCATGATTCTGAGAAACAGAGTCTGCGTCGGCTGAGTCCGAATCGGCTAAGGAGCCAGTCAACTAAGTTCGAGTCGGACAGGGCAGTCGGTACAACCGATTCCGATTGGGTGAGCAGATGAGACCAATCCCGAAAGGAAAGCGTGAAGATAATCATTGGATTCGGTTTCCAAGTGCTTCGAAGATTTTGCCATCTACGGATAACGTCCTACAACGGTGATTGTATCTTTAAATTAGAATATTTTGTATAGTTTTCTTATATATAATGTAGGTTTGTTTTAGAAATATCTATAATTCAATCCGTAATAAGGATACAAATCGTGTCCGTTATGGACTCATTGTGTATCCGGGTATAAATATGACCCGAGACCATGAAATCAATAATCAATACACAACCAATACAATATCGGTGCATCGCCACCCTTTACTTTTACTTGTAATCTCGACAAGTTCTTGCCTCGTGTTGGGCCGCATCGGGTTCCGATCTCCAAGCAAGGTAATTCCTTGTTACAAGTGGTTTGTGCTATCGGGGTTAGTGCTTCCATCGTCATGATACTCTAATTTTGTTAATGCAATCTTCTTAAATTATCATATACATCATATAATCTAGATCAATGCTTAGATCTAACCCATGATCGGCTAGCATCTTCTCGGAGGTAACAGCCGACATGGTTATATCTTGGGGTTGATTTGGGTTATATGACATATCCACCATCTTGAAAGGTTTTCATTAGCCTATATAGATCTCATGTTTCTTTTTATACTTAACGTTGCATCAGTTTGATCTATTAAGTCGCTCTTAGAATCATATAGATCTATTTGGTTTAATGACTGCTATTAGAGATAGTATCAGAATTTCAGCCGATCTTACCTCTTTTAGCCATCTTATTACTGTTGGATGTGTTAAAGCCGCCTTTTATATCAAGATCTTATTTTAGTTAAGTGCGCTAAGCCCGACACCAATCTACTAAACCGTATTAACAGATTGATCTTTGTTTAGTGTATTTTTAGCTCGGAATAAAATCTTAGTATAAAATTGTACCGGAGTACTAGCCGATTCATATTAGATCTACGACATCTGTTAGGCTATAAATATGTATAATTATTATTCTGATGTGATTTTAGATATAAGTGATTTATACTATCCCGGTGTACTACCGATCTATCCCAATCACTTAGTCTAAATGTGCTTTGGAATAGTAATTATGTATTATGGATATTTATAGCCGATCGAGTAGGATCTAATCATAATTTAATTGCCTATTCTTTGTTTTCTTGTTGGTTACTGGATCAAACCAACTGGCACTCCATACACATTGAAGGCAATCTAATTTGGACCTGCACTAGAGTTAAGTAGATCTCTCAAGCCAATGCGTGGAAAATTTTTTCATCAACACCTGTTTCGTGCTCGGGGCTTGTTTTGGGCTTACGTCCCGAGCTCGGGGCGTAGCCTGTTGAGCTAAGGGACTTGGTTCTTGATCCCGCTTGTGCCCGGTGGGATACAACGCCACGTGGCCTGTTTTGAAGATCTTTGACGCCCTAAGCAACCAGAGGTGGGGACCTAGGTTCCCACTTTCTTCGAAATACACATGGATTTTAATTAAACAGAAGCATAGGTTTGTAGTGGTGAATGGAGTCATGCGACTACTATTCCATTCCCCACTCCGAATGTTCTTCTGCATGTTTTATAAAGATTACATAAAACTTCCCATCATTTACTCAAATTTTAAATTTTGAATTTAATTTTATAGTGGTTTTGGGTTTCTCTCCATTAGTTGCTTTTAAATTGCTAAAAACCCGTATATATAAAAGCTTTTATTTACAAATTATTTTTTTGTCGCTGATAAGTTGTTACGGCTTATAGTTAACATATCGAAATGGAAACTGTGAAAAGAAGCATATAAACAAACTCTAACAATTTAATTTTTTAAGAGACCGGAGACACTGATAAATCCACAAACCCGATTAGAATCTCATATGCAGTTATGCACCACAATTCGAATCTTGATGAATGTAGTCATACGTGCACCAGTAAATTAACCAAAGGTGCTTCTCCACTCCATTTAGGAGTTATTATTTGCCCCATATGATCTGGTCCCTGAGTATATCCGCCATGAATGATGGATATCTTCGGATGTAAGGAAATCAATGGATATTGTGTGATCATTTACTTTCTTCATGCATACGTCTTACATTGGTATTCACTGCGAAATGCCAAAGATGATCCCCTCTTAAAATGGTCCACACACGTGCAACAACTACGAGTGATGAAAAAAAAGAATAAATGGTGGCAGTAGCCTAGTATGCATCTAAAAGTGCACCATAATAAGTAAAGTGCCGGACCACCGAGCCACCGACACAGCGAACACATGAGGATACATTTTCCAGAAAGGGAAACGGGAGAAGAAGAGCAAACTGGAATGTGATTCCATCAATGATAGCAAAAGATAAGCTTCAAATAGTATTGGCTTAGGATAATTAACAATCAACTTAATCAGCTCCGGATAAGAAAAAAAAAGATGGGGGCTAATCTAAGGAAGGTGTTACTATCTCTGTCTCTCTCCAGCAACCAGCTGACAGTTACATGGCGCCAAAGCAATCATTTGCTGAGCTCACTGTATATGCACATAAATCTTTCTTCTAGGATTCTCTGCATCAGACGATGGCTAATCTGGAATTCTGGATTGCTTGGCCTTCTTTTCTCCCGAGTTATATAGAGTCCATAAAACATACTCTTACATACAAGTGAAAAAATGTTTATTATTTCTAATCCCTCGATCGATCATGGTAGCTAGGAAGTAGAAAATCTGTTAATATATTATGGCAGGGTTCATACTCACATACAATTGTAGCGCAAAATTATGGTATGATACTAAATGTTTGGCAAATAATTGGCAAAATTATAAATGTTTGTGCAAAACTAAACATGGCCTGTTCTTTCCTAATTCTGGATAGATTTTCTTTTGTCCGCTTCCCAAACCTCAAAATCACACGTTTTATGCAAATAATTTCTATATAAAATTTTCTTGTAATAGTTTACTAACGCAACTTTTTAAAATTTAAAGTAGTTAATTTGTTTGTTAATATATATGCTCAAATAGTTATAAAAAACAGATTATCTATCAATCAATCAATTAACTATCTCAAAAGGGGCCTACCTCTTTACCTTTATCCCACCGGGTTAATGTGACATTCCTCCTCTATATGTTTAGGGCCTATTCACTTTTTACTACTTTTCATTATATCAAATTTTGGTGCAACCAAATTTTAGTAGGATAACAAAACAATACCTTACCTAGTAATATCGCCCTATCAAAATATCAAAATTTGGTAGTCCCAAGACTTTTCTCCCACACACTATCAAATTTTACAAAGACATCAAACTAAATTCATCTAACGTTACCAAAATTTAGCAACACCAAAACTTATCAAAATTTCATAATGTTAAAATTGGCAACAAAGTGAACAAACCCTTAATATCACACAACATTTCCTCACATGTTGCTATGGAATATTTTAACTTATTTGTCTTGACATACAAGTTGTTTTACTATTTGAAATATATCACAATTCTTTCATTGTACTTTCTCTTTTCTTAACTGCTCAAGAAATACAATTGCTTGAATAGAAAGTGAAGCGCACAATATTGTTTACTATTTTAACTACGTACTATGCATCCCTAAAAAAACTATGTACTGTGCATAATTCTAAAATGACACAAATTTTACAGTCGACTACAAGTATTACTAGATCGATATGAATATCAGTAATTGTAAATAGATCGAGATGAACATATAATGTTAGGATTATGGGCCATAAAAAAGACTTTGGAGAGGTGAGCACGAAAATAAAATTTAGGATGGGATAAGATATATATCCATCCCAGCGTACATAATATTTTCGCAAAATGTTTGTGTGAGGTCATATCATCGTGTAGTTTTTTTTCATGTGATTCGCTACCAGACTTGGAGAGCTTTGCGGTGGGTGACAATATTTTCAGACGGTCCAATCTCTCATTGGTATTTTTCATGTCAGCTATTTTTTAGTCCATCCTCATAAATATAATTTTTTTTGGAGAATTTCACACCCACGGCCTTGCTTTAAAGTCTGGTAGTGATTCTGGGCGAGGTTTTGATAAACATTACTACTTAAAGCCAACCTTTTTCGAATTAAAGGTAGAAATCTCTGTGCCATAGATGCCTCCCCCAGCAAACAATCTAGTGCAGGACAATGATAAGTGCAGAGGATTACTACCTTCTCCGTATCAAAATTAATATAGCTACTTCTCGCTATATGCATAGTACTAACTTACTGTATTACAGCAAGATCAGAAAGGCCAATCTTGATAGTGTATGTTCTCCGGCATAATATGTCACAATACATGACAGCAATGTTCCTCACAGGCCGGAAAGGAGAAACAGTAAAACTGGCATCCTTTTTGCAAGTACTCTATCACTGTATCAGTTGATCACCACCAAAATTTCTGCGTTGCGTGTTTATCCTGTTGGGGAGTGTAGGAGCAACCGCAAAGCAGAGCCAAAAGGTTAAACAGAAAGAGGAGACACCATGATGCAGCAATCGATGGGACCCATATTGAACGTACGGACCAGCTCTTCGCTGACAAGGCAATAAATTCATTTCCACGTCACGGCGTGGAATGGCTTGGGATTAGCGCTATTTGATGGGACTTGTCATCAGAACCATGCATACCTGCCCAAAGCAACAACAGAAACAGGAAATTTTTTTAAAAAAAGAAAGCATATTGCTGCAAAGGAAAATGTGCTCGTCTTTGCCTCTCAACCACAAGTCCACAACCATTTCGATGACCCATCTACTGTAGACGACGTTCCAAGCCGCAAGCTCCGAATTTCTCAGGCATGTCTCCCTCTCCCTCTTTACCAGCATCAACAGTAGCACAGTGCACATAAAATGTTACAGTACGCTGGCCAAACGCTGTCGAAATAGGACACGACATATACATTCATTCATCCACCTATTATATCCGGCATATATATTATATATATGCACATCACAGTCCATCATATGTTTTTAAAAAACATATGACAGCTACATTATGCTGCACGAGTGATCGATCTCACATCACAAGAATGAAGCAAATGAGGTTAATTAATTTCTGAATTGTTCCCCTCTTTGCTGCCTACCTACATGATCGAGCTGTTCATGCATGTTTGAACCTATGTATGGATGAGTGTTAAACAGAGGTGCTACTATATATGCAATGCAAGCAAGACATGATCATAACAAAATTGACACAGGTGTTTTAGTGTGTCACCGGAATGTGGGGTCGGCCACCCAGTGGGAGAGTAGATGGGGCCAGGTGAAACTGACCCTGCGGTCGCAGGCACGCTTGCCTCTGCAGCGCACGTACGCAGGAGCACGTGGTGGTGCATGGGGCAGTAGTCGACACGTGCAACATCGGACGCCGACATCTCGCACTGTCGCTCGTGTCAGAGGCGCCTGTGGCTGGCTTGAGCTCGTCGTCGTCCCGTCGTCGCAGTGCAGTCATCTACTGCTAGTAGTAGTTGCTGTTCCTGTTGCTAGCTGGAGTAGCTGCTGTGCTGGTACGCAACCCTCGTTTCACTCGATTTTACTTTATCAGACGCTCACTCCTGTACGCACCAACATCCTAATTCCTTCTACTCTTCTACTTTTTCCCGGTACTTCTTTCGTGTAAAATATAAAACACGTAAAAATTTTTTATAAAGATTAGAAGAAAACTAAAACTATACATGATTGTAAAAAATAAAAACAAAATTAAATAAAAAATAATTATGATAGATTAAAATAGAAAATTAAGTGGGTGTGCTACCATAAATATGTTTTTAAGTATAACTTTTAAATTATATTTTAATTTTATTGGTTGATATATTTTAAGACGATGGCAGGTTCTCGTCTGACCATGGCCAATCGTACGTATAAAAATCCGTACATGCCTGGAGATGCGTGTGCACATAAGAAGACGTAGGCGTGCGTGCGTGTGACTGGCGTGGCGTCATTCGTGTCGTCGTGTGGAACGTACGTACACCAGGGCCTGTCTTTGCGGGTGGTTGGAGTACGGTCGTGTTGCTCTCAACCTATGGCCATGTTCAATCATGCATGCTCTCACACGCGCGCGCGCGCGCACACACACACTTTCAGCTCTCTGCCTCTGTTTCGCTCTGGACGCTTCGGCTCAAGGATGTGACTGATCTGATAGCGTCCATTCAGTCCCATGTGTGCTTCCTCATAATTTCGATCCCTATAGCTGTCTATCCGTGGTTGGACGACCTCTTCTCATAGTTACTACTGTTCGCTGATCGATGGAGATCGCTTGGCTCTACTAGCTTATTTGGTCGGTGGACAAAAAGCTCGGCCGGCTAGCTGTACGTCCGTCCACTCTTGCATGTGTTATATTACAAACACTACTTAGTAGAAATGAAAGCATATGATCATGTATGTTGATCTATCGGTTACTACAGATCGATTAATTAAGCGTCAAATATAATGAGTTCATCGATCACGTCATGCAAGTTAGCATCATGCAATCTTGACTTTGTCGGTCGCTAGGGGCCAAAGGCCAGGTAGCTTGATTAAGAAATGATGTGTCGGTCGTACGTACTCCCTGATCCGGAGTAACGGGCCGCGCCACATGCACTGCCCCATGCACCACAGGAGGTGAGGTGAGTGACACGCGCGCATGCATGCTAGCTCAGCTATATCTATTAGCAAAACCGCAAGCATGGCAATTAATAAGCCGCAGTACATCGTCCATGCGCGCCAGGCGCCGGCCCGTCTCCTGCTCGCGTTAATGTATTACTTACTACTCGTAACTCGTAAGACGATGGATATAGCTGGGACATATATATTTATGTGCATTGCACAGGCGTGTCTCTAGTTGTCTGCCTCTCGCGCGCGCCCGCTCGGCTAAGGTCGTGGAAAAAGCCAGCCATTGCGGCGTTGTATATCGGTCGTGGAAAAAGCAGCTAGTATTGCGTTGTATCGGCGCGGGAGACGAGGAGGAGACGAGAGGCCCGGGGCGACAGAAAGTCAGCAGGAGTGACATGACAATGAGGGGCAAGCGCGGGGCGGAGAGGGCCCAGCGCCGCGCGGGATCGGCTGGCCGACCGGCATGACCACCCCCACGGACCCTTTCTTTCTTCTTACTCCTCGTAGCATAGGTTGCCATCCCCCTCAACCTACTACTACTACTCCAACCACTGCACCAGCGTACTCCATCGATCCATCTATCTAGCAGCAGCCTGCAGCTTGTCACGACGCAATGTGCGTGCATCCGTCTCATCTGCGCGTACCTACGCGCGCATGCATGATCGTGTCTTGACTCTACCGCTGCAATTGGATGGGAGAGGTCGAGACGTTTTGTGGCATGGGCTGTGGCGCGCGAGGGATGGAGTAGTGAACAGTGTTCGTTGGTCGATCGATGTCTTTCCTCTGCAAGAGTATGTAATCTGCGCGATGTCTCGATCGATCGGCAGCTGAGGTAGGGCAGGCAACAACTTTTCCCGCGGTACAGGTTGACAGGACGTGAAACTAGGAAGAAAAGGGGCAGGGGAGGAAGAGATGTTTCATAAATAAAGACGGGGGTAACTGGCTTAGCTAGCTGCTGGCTCAACTGTACTTTGCACCAGTGGGTGGCCTTGATTTGTGGTCACCGGCCGCATTCGCATGTGACCATATATGTTCGTCGCGCAAAAAGTTGGCCAGACGGTGCCAGAGACGCATGCATGCATGGCTGCTTTCCTTTCCTCTCCTGCTAGCTTGCCTCTTTTCAACTTGATCTCTCTCCGTGTTTTTCTTTTTCCCAATCTCCATCCATCCATCCATCCATGGTCGATCTGCTTGTTGATGATTGGCACACACAACCCGGTATACTAGTATGCCATGCGTCCAAAATTAATGGAGTAGAGCAGCTCGTCGCTCCATGGAGCAGGCGCAGCAATTATTGTGTGCGATGGGACACTAGTGGTAAAGCAAAGGGGTGACAGGGACGGAGAGGTGGCAAAAGGAATGGCATACGTCCGTGTCATTGGCGTGCGTACGTACACGACGCACGCACAGAGACAGAGACCCCAAACACGCACAAGTGACGGAGCGGAGTACGGAACACAAGGGAAAAGAGCTGATTGCTGCCTGTCTGCACGCACGCACGAGCACGATCCAGGCGGCACAGAGGTGGATGTGATGTGTGGGATACGCTCTCCCGCACCGCAGTCAGGGCAGGTAAGTACGCCGGCCTCGCCGTGGGAAATTGGGAAGCGTGTGAGACCTCTCGCGCCATCGCGACGCGACGACCAGCTGATCGATCAGATGCAGATCACCATCGCCACGGGGCTGCGCGCTTCCATCTCATCCGCTACTGCTGCTTGCCTGCAGCTTGGTTGGCGCTGGCCCGGCGGGCAAGCACTGGATGGGCAATGGGCAAATGGCCGGGCTGATGCAACTCTCGCCGCGCGCACGGATGCGTGTGTAAGAGAAGAAACAGCAGCAGGTAAGGAGGCAGAGAGACGCCAGTGGCAGTGGGGGGAGAAGAGATCAGAGCTGAGCCAGGAGGACCAGTCAAACGTCATCTCCAAGGCCGGAAATCATAAGATCGACGGGCTGCAGTGATGCGTCAATCAATGGATTCCCCACTTTCGGATCACTTCACGTCCGTCTCTCCCTCTCTCTCTCTCTCTCTTCGACCGCTCCTATATAATCCTCCTGTGCAAACGCCCACATAAAGCTGGCATGGTTGAGGACTTTGGGAAGAGGGTACGGCCTCCCCGTCACACACCTAGGAGTACGTCGTAGTTGTGCTCTCCCATCTCAATCAACTTTTAGACTTTGCTTCCAATATATATGCAAACTCGATTCCAAATTAAAACTTGATGTTGTAATAAATATAAGATATAATTAGAGTTGAACTCTGGTGTCTGCAATACGGCCACGATCCTTTATTATTTTCTTCCCCTAAGTTCCCTCACCCGGCTCCCCCCCCTTTTCTCTCTTCCTACTCCTCACTCCCACCCTCACTTCCCTCTCCTCTCTCTCCCACTTTCCCTCTCTCACACTTCCTGCTGGCCTCCTCGCCTCTTCGTACAGCGGTGTCCTCAGGCTAGAAGGGTCTGCTGCGTGCGTCCATAGGATCGGTGGATCCGTCGCTGGGGAGGTCAGGGACATGCGACCACGGCAACGGCTTCAACTAAGGAAGAGCGGATCTGCCAGCGACAGGCTTGGGAAGGGCCGATCCACCAGCAGCGGGCTCGAGAAGGACGATCGAGCTTGGTAGCAGCAGATTCACTGTCGATGGACCCGGGAAAGGGCGAATCCATCAACGGCAGGCTCATGCGGTACGACCGAGGGTGGACCTGACGACCATGCACCGACAACGATGACCTCGACCACAACGAGGGCTGCGACGATGACTGTGACATACTGCTAACGTTAAAATTTGGTAAACCCTGGAGTCTTCATCGGCTAAGTATTCATATCGGCTCAAAGCAAAATCGGCTGAGAGTTCTGCGTTAGCCGATGGAGAATCAATATCTTTAGCAGTCGGATTCTGGTTAGATTCGGTTTGGAAAGATCTTATCTAGAAGACATCGAGTTCAAGAAGAATACGACTTGTATCTATTAATTAGGATAAGTTTGTTAACTTTCTATTTTATCTTTAGAAAAGTGTGTTAGTATCCGGTAAGGATTCACTTTGTTTTCTTTTATCTTTAAGAAAGTTTGAATTGTAATCTGTTAGGATCTCTGTTAGCCCGTGAGTATAAATATGTAAGCCCAGGGTTCATGTAATCAATCCTCACGATCAATACAATTCAGTGCATCGTCACCTTTTACCTTTTCCACTTTGTTCATCATCCGACGAGACTTGGCACCCGACGCGGGGCTGCATCGGCTTCGATCTCTGGCGAATGGGTAAGTCCAAGGTCCCTCTGGCCCAGGTATATCGTATCTATCTTTAGTTGCATTATCGTTTATAGATACATCGGCTTAGTTAGGACTTTTTCGGTTAAGTCCGATATTCTAATCAAGTCGATGTTTCTGTAAACATAATGTCGGTTTAGGTAGATTTATTATATCCATCATAGTAGACAGATCTATCGGCTCCTCGAGTATTATATTATCATATACAATCTCGTGCTACATCGGTTAGGTCCGACCTACTAGATTGTTATCGATAATCTAAGTCTTATTAAGCCGATAGGTTCATGCTAATTCTTCACCGGAGGGTTAGTCGGTCTTATCATATGTCTCTGTTAATCTAGTCCTAGTATCTCAATTTAGCTCTATCGGCTGTCTCTCGTCTTAGGATCTCTGCCGATACCGGCTAAACTGTTCACTAAATTAGATTAGTTTAGACATCTATCACCCTAAAAATTAGTCGAGGGTTTGATTTTCTAGATATTATATTTTTTTCATACTTAGTGCTGCATCAATTCAGTTTGACCTACTAAGTCGTGATAAGAATCGTAGTCTCTAGCCTGCCTGATGGCTACCAATAAGGGTTTCGTCGGGGTTTCAGCCGACGAGTTATCTGGACATCAGCATCGGCTGGAATCACACAATCGGCTGTCAACAGATCGGCTGTTTTGATTATCGGCCTACCGACCGATATGATTTTATGCTCTGTTGTTTTGCATATCTTGTCAGTGATAGGATCAAACTGACTGACACGCCTGCGATTCATCAATTTTAGGGCCTGCACTGGAGCTAAGCAAATCTCCCAGGCCAGTGTGTGATTCGACGTCAACACATCTTGCGGCGGTACGAATTTGGCGTCAACACATACCGGCTGCTAGCTTCGACGATGGTGGTGCCTGACGATGGTGAGCTACAATGGCAAAGACCACTAGGGTTTTCTAGTTTTTTTATTTTTTTTAAAGTCATTGGGCGTCCTAACTTGACCGCTTACGAAAATAGGTTTCGCGTACGGTTGGGACACGTGCACGTGAGAAATCGCGATCTTTAGACTTTGCACACTCCTAGAGCCATGCGGTTGGTTTGCCCGTTTGCAAAAACCACTTTTGACTATATGGGAAGGATGTTTTATGTAGCAGTGAATCAGTGTCTAGAGATGTAGATTTCAGCTGAACTTCATTATAAATTATCGTGCCTTGGTGTCATCATAATTTTTGGATCTTCTATGGCGTTCTTCCCCGTTTGCTTACATATGTCAATTTCGGGCTGGTTTTATAACACTTCTTCTCTAACTTTTAAACTACTCTTAGTATCTGTTAATCTCAACCAATCACAACCATCCCTCAACTCAATCTTAATTTCTACGAAAATCTTAGAGATGCCTATAGTTTGTGATGGAGTAGTATTGTATATATGTATTTGTACTAATCAAGCACTATAAGAGATCTTTGATGAGAACATCACTCACTCGGATATAACCATGCTTCTGTTACACGCTAACAAACTAAAGGTGCGTATGTTTTATATTAGGTTACTTATTATATATTTGAACAAACGTTAGTGCACCATGAATTTTGTATCTTCTTGTTTGCAGAAATACTTAAGTAGGTAAAGGAAAAGAAGGTTGACTCACGAAGTACTTGAATGATTAAAGAAGTTGATTGGGACCAAATCGAGATCTTTCCTAAGTCTACTCCTACATCATCACGTCACTTTTGGTCCATAAAAGGGAAGAGATGAATTTCTGCATATTTTGGAGTCGGATTCGGACCTCCTGACACCATCAACTTCAAACAGACCTAGCCGTTGCTTTAGAAGGAATCTCGGGACACATGAGTACCTATTCAAAGGGTTATGTAGTCCACTTTTAGATGGTTTTGGTCCCACGTCAAAATTCCTTTCGAATTGCTGGTAATATGCAAAACAAGCCACGTATCTCATCCAGTTCGAGTCTGATTTGGGCCTTGGGCCTTGTAATCGTGTTGTGGGCTAAGCCCAAGGGGGGTGTGTGTCCTATAGAAACCTTAGGACGTCTCTAATCATATTTATTTAGTAGTCGTCATCGTTTAGAGTCGGGTTTTGCTTAGATTATTATACCAATTACAGTTTTACCGTTAGTTCGGTTTGTAGAACCCCAAATTCGAATGCTTAATCATTCATATGCAATTGGGTTGCAATCTAGCTTGTTCTTGCTGGTCTTCTTCGATTCTCTTACAGGGATTGACCTTGACGAGGTCAATCGGGCAGCGCATGGTTAATAACCAAGACGTGGTGCTGCGATTGCAGGATTCAAATCCCGTTGTAATTCACATTGTAAAATATCTTTTTCTAAAAGAAAGCAGTCGACGCAAATCGTGTTGTGCTATGAAAAGAGTGTCACTAAATGGCCATGTTTTTTACACCTTAGGGATTCACAATCTTCTCATACTTCGACTAGTTTGCTCCTACACATTTGCTCCTACGCATATTTTTTTATCGACCATGTCACAAATATGACCAACTACTCTTTTCATAAAATAATGCAGCTATTTAAATTTATACTATAAGGCTACATTTATTTATACATAAAAACAATAGTCGGAGCCCCGGATGCACGTACTCCTACTAATACAAGAGCAGCAAGCAGACCTGCTCGCACCGGGAGATCCGCTTGTCCCTCTGAGATCGATGTGCGTGCATGTACTATATAGTTTACACGATCGATGAACATGCAGCAATGCTCTATTCTTAGAGCAAGTTTATTAATAATAGACTATAGATCAACTATAAGGTCAGTCTCTGGGGTTTCAAGAAAGGTTTCATGCATATTTAATAGGGTGTCATGTCAGTTTTTTTATGAAACTGGAAAGAAAGAGAAGGAGATCGTTTCATCACCACGAAATGAACGAGCGCGGTTTCCTAACCATGCGAAACTGCGACGACACTAGCACTGAGGTCTCTCGTCCGTTTCGTGGCGTGAGGGAGAGGGAAAAACGCCGTGGGCTTCTTCGGCCAGGGTGAGCGCTAGAGGGAACTCCGCCGGCCAGGGCACGGACCCGCGGGCGCCGCGGCGGCGTGGACGGTGCGGGCGGGCGCGGGCGCGCGGATGGCGCGGGCGAGTGCCGGCCGGGCGCGGACCTGCGCGGCGACCGCGACGGCGTGAACGGCGTGGGCGACGCGGACGGCCGCGGGCGAGCGCGGGTGTGCTGGTGTTGTCCCAAGCTTTATCTTGTTGCCGTCTCCACCGCCATGTTCCTCTTCCCTTTCACCCTCTTTCGCGGGCGAGTGCAGGCGAACGGCCGTGACTGCGCGTGCGCCACGGGCGAGCGCAGGCGCAGCCCGATGCACGACACCGCGGGCGGTCGCGTCTCATCAGCGAGGAAGAAAGGAGAGAGAGAAAAGAGAGATTGGTGGGACCCACAAAAATAATAAAATAGTGTATGAAACTGTATCATGAAACTATACATTGAGAGAGACTTGTTTCATCATATTTTGGAAATAGGGAGATGAAACTGTGCATTGAGATTGGCCTAAGCTTACGTGGAGAAAAGAAAACTTAAAAAATAAAGAAGGTTGGCTCTCATACTTCAGGTTCTTTAAATGTACTTTAAGATGAATACATTAAATACATAGGAGAAATTGAGAGAAGAAAGAAAACAAAAACAGCCTTATAACTCATCTGCTATACATATTTAACTCTACTATGAGCTATAAACTCATTGTTGACTCTACTTGTTCTTACTACCATAGCTCTCGTTATTTAAACTCTTTTTACTGCTACTGCTATCTCTGTTCCAAAACTAGATACTTTCATCTTATTATAAAATGATACCATTTTTTTACCTACTCCTAGCTAATCTCAATTAATCATAACCATTATTTATTCACAATCTTCCTTCGATCATTTAATCCTTCACAATCTTCCTTCGATCATTTTCACATACTTTGTTAATATCCCACTACTCGAGAAAGTGGTCTTTGATGCATGTCACAGCCCGATTTTCGTTCGGGAATAAAAATCATTTAATAAATTGTTTTCTAGAAATTGAATAAAAAGAAAAACAAAGTAAATCAAGTGAAACTATTAAGGAAATTAAATTTTCCTTTAAAAATAATGGCTGAAAATAATTTTTTAAATATTCTCCATGCCCTAAAATACTCTCTGAAATTTTTCGTGAAATTTTGGAGATCGAGAAATAATTTTAATAATACAAAGAACAATTCAATAATTTTTTAAATAAATAAATTAATAACTAAATGAGCTGGAGATATTTTTATTAAATACTTTGGGTGTTCATATATTTTCAGGATTTTTATTGGAATTATTTGGACATTGGAAGTATTTATAAGAATTAAAGGATGTTTGGACCGAAAAGTCTGTTTTACCTCCTGCTACAGTAGCGCCTTCAACCGCCGTGCTACAGTACCAAACAGTGCCCGAAAACTGTTGCTTTGTTTCCTCCACCAAATCCGGTCCAATCCTTTGCCCAAATTAAAAATTAGTTGTGGGAACGGATTTCTCTTGATCTCCTCTACATTTCCCTCATGAAATCCCCTCAATCCCGTGCTAAATCGCGCGAATTTCGGCCCCGTTCTTATCCCGACGAACTCGGGATAAACCCTAAAAATCCGGCGCCAAATCCTCTCTTCCCGGTGCGGGACTCTCCCTCCCAAGCCTATAAATAGAACCCCCATGATCTCCTCCTCGGTTTCCTCATTTTTCCCGAGTTTTTCCCGTGCTCTAGCCACCTCCCCCTCGAGATCAATGTCTATCCGTCGCCGCCATCTTTTCACCCCCCTAGCCGCCGTCTCGGCCGTCCCGGACAGCGCCGTCGCCTCCCTTGGCACCGCAAGGACTCAAGGAAGCCCGGCATCCATCTCCCTTGCGCCAAACACCACCGGAAGGCCCCGTCGCCGTGGACCCGTGCGTCGCCGCCTCCGTTCGCACTTCGGCCGTGCCTCATCGCCGCCCCGTCGCGTTTATCGTTGCCGTCTTCACCGTCGGCATCATAGCAGCAAGCCAAGCCCGTCCTCCACCTCTCCACCGCCAAAAACCGCCGGAAGGCCGCCGTCGCCGTGGACCCGATCTCGTCGCCGGCCATCTCCGTTCTCCGTTCATCGTCGTTTTTGCGTTGGTAAGAATCACCGCAACCTCCTCTCTTTTGGTGCCCTCGGTCGCCGCGCGCGCGTCGTTCACCGTCGCCGGAGCCATCCCAAGCCGCGGCCGCGGCCTACGTGGCAGCCCTCGTGGCATCCCCGTCGCCGCCATGTCCGTCCTCCCCGTCCTCGTGGCGCGCGATGTGGCGTCTTATGTCGCAATCCTAGCCACATCCAATCTACACCGTCGGATCTGAGTCAAATCCAGTCAAAATAATCCAAGCCGTTCATCCTTATAGATTTATTCGGTTTAATTTGAGCCACCCATCCTTTGTTCCTAGTTCAATCTTAGCCACCCAAATCCTTGTGATCCCGTGGACTGATCGGAGCTGATGTCTTAAACAATCCTTCTCCAGTTCAAAATTAATTAATAATTGCGTAATAAATCATCTTAATTTCCAGAATTCATTTAAATGGTCCAAAACTTCTAAAATTCGTATCTAATTCATACGGACTCCAAATTGGGCCATTCAAATTGCAAAATTCATCTAAAATTAAGCTCTACATGTTTGTTTACTTTTTATGTACTGTTATTTGGTTTTTGTTAGGTTTTTTTCTTGTTTTGCGTGCCAGCGTGTAGATTTCGCCGTTTCCGGAGTCTGCGCTCGCGAGGGAAAGAGTCCAGAAGTTTGTTTGAAGACGCAAGGCAAGTCACACTTCCCTTGAAGCATATTGATCCTATTTTTATAAATATTTTATGTTTGCAAATAAAATTGCATTGCTTTGCTAATTACATGGAATGATGGATTACCTATCTGCTTGTTTGTGCCTTATTTACTTGTTATCCGTCCTTTGTTAACCTTGGGTGATAATTTAACTAGCTTTAGTCACTAATGTGGACTTTAGCTAGAATTATATGCTTAGCCATGCTTAATTACCACTAGCTCACTAAATGGGATAATTACACTATTTATTCTAATCTCTGATGAGCTGCAAGCTCGATACACCTGACCATGACTTATTGGTCATAATTATCTCAACTAAAATATGACTTAATGGTGGGTGTGGGTGCATGGTTTTGGATGGTCGCACCCATGGCAATTAAGGACCGGTTCATGGGAAACCCCGGAAGACATGCCGTGCAAACCACAAGCCGAATGGGCAACACTGGATCCGTAATATAGCTTTCCTCTGGCCGACGTACCCTAGTGAGGGTGGGCGTGATGGAGTTGGGTCGGCCCCGGTTTACGGGTTGATCGGCCGGATTCACCGTGGCACGAGAGGGGCTGCCCGCGCCCTGCGGGGAGTGGGGGCGAAACCTTGGTGTGGTATCGCTTGGTTAGAGGGAGTTATGCGAAAGGTCTTGTCACGATTTCCCTTTGCGTATCATGGTGGTACTTCGGGCATGGTAACATGTGTGGAATCGTGTCTTGTGGGTAAAGTTGCGCACCTCGATCGAGTAAAACTATTCGAATAGCCGTGCCCGCGGTTATGGGCGATTGACCGATTCACTATGATTAGTCCCACTACGAATAATTTGATTTAATGGAATTGGTTTAGTTCGGTGGAATGGTTGGGCCTGCTCAACGTGGGGATAACGTTGTTCGGTGGAAGATTAATATTGCCTTAATTACTCAACTATTTTACTGTTTTTAAACCTTAAATGTTTGTAAACCGCATTTATGCAAAATATCCCCAAGCCACTCTTGTCTCCCCTTGCACGTCCGCATTTCTCGGTGTGGCTTGTTGAGTACGGTGGTTGTACTCGGTCTTGCGATTTTCCCCTTTCGAAGTGTAGTGCTTCGATGTGAAGATGGAGTTAGAAGACCAAGGCTCGGACCCGTTGAGTTTGCTCGTGGAGTGGAGCCGAAGCCCCGCTAGTGTCGTCTTTCTTTTTCCGCCAGCTTTGGTGTGAGGACTAAGTGCCTCTTTAGTAAGTATTTTTATTTTTTACGCTTTGTTTTTACGTTTGGACCTGTGTATTAATTTGTCATTTTATGTACCCTGGTTGATTCCTGGACAGGGATTTAATACATAAAATAGTAAGGAAATTTGGGATAAATTTTCGGGCGTGACAATGCATCTACCAAAATCCACAATAGTCTCGGGTCTAATAGAAACCGAGACTAAAAAAATTTTTTAGTCCCAGTTAAAAAGTGCAATGGGACTTTATGATCTTTAGTCCAGGTTGATGTTACCAACCGAGACTACAAATTATTTTTAGTCTTGGTTTATTTCTTGTTAGAATTTGTAAGGCCGCCAGGAATCTTTAGTCCACCGGGACTAACACCAACTAGGACTAAAGATCAATTTTAGTAATTAGGACTAAAGATGAACACGTGTGTATATAATCCACTTGTACTTAGATGCGGCGCACTTATGCCGACTCCTCCCCTCTCCTTCTCTGTCTCCCTCTCTCAGCTCTATCTATCTCGCTCGCTCCGGCGACGACGGTGGAAGGGAAGGAGATGGCAGCGGCCCGACAGCTCGGAGGTGGTGGCGGCGCCCTCCCCTCCGCGAGATCCGGCGGGAGGAAAGGTGGTAGCGGCTCAAAGTGTTAGTGATATGCCCTAGAGGCAACATGAAGATGTTGGATATCATGGTCAATGTTTGTGTATAAATGAATAAAGTGTTATTCAGTTTAATAAAATTTTCCCCCTTTCAGAAGTGTAGTGCTTCTGATGTGAAGATGGAGTTAGAAGACCAAGGCTCAGACCCCAGTTGAGTTTGCCTGTGGAGTGGAGCTGAAGCCCCGCTAGTGTCGTCTTTCTTTTCCGCTGCAGTTTTTGGGTGTGAGGACTAAGTGCCTCTTTAGTAAGTATTTTTATTTTTTTACGCTTTGTTTTTACGTTTGGACCTGTGTATTAATTTGTCATTTTATGTACCCTGGTTGATTCCTGGACAGGGATTTAATACATAAAATAGTCAGGAAATTTGGGATAAATTTTCGGGCGTGACAAGTTGGTATCAGAGCCATCTCGACTGTAGGGTTGAGCCAAATGGTCAAACCCTAAGGACAAGTTTGCGAAAACCTTATTTGCGAAAATATCTCTTCTATCCCTTTGGAGTCTCTGCAAAGTGATTTGTAAAATTTCTCTCCTTTTCCCTCCACCTCTCTTAGTTGTTAAACCCGGAGGACAAACTCGCCGCTCATCAACCCGTGGAAGTCAAGCCAAGCAATCCGAGTCGCTCTTCTTGCGGATCAAGTGAAGTTTTCCCGGAGCTCACCTAGAACCCAATCTTTCCCGGAAGAGTAGCATCGATAGTTCCTAGGTCGTGTGTTGTTTGCTGTGTGTAGGTGTATGGCTGACATCAGTGGTGGGGATGTGACCATACTAGGTTGTTTGCTTAATCAACTTGAAGAGTAAAAGTCTACCCATATCAGATGAGTAGATAAGTGGGTTAAGGTCTTATCTTTAGCAACCTCTCTCTTCCAGCCTTTTTGTCTGGGCAACAGTTAGTCAGTGCCAGAGAAAGTGTCATCAACTGCAGTACCCTTAGCAGTGTGTTGAGGTCAGGAACCTTTGGTCAGATCAGTCCGCAATCTACAGACTGTGCCGGAAACCCCTCTCTTGCTCTGTTTTCAGTTTCCCAAGGTCAGAGATGAACATGCAAGTAGCGCATGCAACAGATACAAAGCCAGATACAGAAGACATAGCAGTGGTACCGATGGTCACAGATACAAGCTTAGAAATCAGAATCAAGATCAAATCCGGTACATTCCATTGCAATCACCTATACGGCTACCGTCAGTATGTAGCAGTGTCCCCAGCAGACCAACACATGTCACCGTCGACAACCTCGGAACCCACAAGTGTTACCCAAAGTGATTATGGTGTACAAGGACAACTTATGTCGAAGTGTTCGATCACGCTTGGAAGTTGTATGCCAAGACGCCAACCGATGATGAAGTGTTAATCATAAGAAAAGAAGAAGCTTTGGATAAACTACCCGAAAATAAAATTTTGGTACACCGCAGCCCAACTCTATGAAGAGAAAAGTTGCACATTTCTTGTGTGAGGGAATAAGTCATGTGCTTAAGAACCGTTAACTGAAGTCCATGCTAGCAAAGCCAACGAAGGACTAAAAGACACCCTTGCAAGCTGCCTGTTAACTCCCGGTCAACAACAACAACATTAACAATGATTTTCGCTCTCCAACCAACTCCAACCACCGTGGAAGCCAACGAAGGTTGGATTGTTTTAATGATCTTGAGATGAGACACCGCCGCAACAACTGTCTGGTTTGAAGAAAGTCAATCCATCGCTATGTCAATTGTGGGAAAGACAAGTAATTACTTAAAAGGTAGCCCAATGCAAGGTATCAATGTCGTCAAGTTACCGACACTGTTTGTCAACGTCTCTACTTCCCCAGTTGCCTCACCCCAGCACAGAGTGGTCAAGTCTAGCCCCAAGACATCAGGAAAACAAGAGGCACCAACCGTAATCGAAATATGAAGTTTCTATCTCAACAATTTATCACTAAGAGCACCAAGAAGCTATATTATTCCACCAACCCACTCCGAAGCTACATTACCAACACCAACAGGGCAAGCAGTGCCAGGAAAAACAGTTGTCTAGTCCAGCTGCAAAGAAGATAGTACAAATCCCCAGCTACACCTACCAAGCAAGGTCTCAAGCAACAGTTCACCCGACTGACGTCAACCCCAGCCAGACACCCCATGTCGTTCCAACTCAACAACCTAACAAGTAATCACAGGAAAGTGGCAACAACAATAGAAAGGTTTTGTCTGCTTCAGCTACTAAGAAGATCGACATTTCTCTAAGGAAAAAAAATCAATCGTCAAGTCAGTGTTCTAATTGGAACCCCAGTCAGTAATCATTAAAAAGAACGAGTCAACCATGTAAGGACCACCAAAGGAAAAAAGAAAACCTTACCAACCAGAATTTCTACCAGTAAAGGTCAGCAGTGGTCTACAAGTCTTGGGTGTTCAAGAACCGCTCATGACACCCAGAAGTTTCATGGCAGTTATGTAATAAGAGGGAACATTGAGTAAAGCATGGATCAATCTATACACTACGATGGAAAACAAAAAAAATCAACCCGGTCAGGATCAGGAAGGGGCAGATTCCATACCTGTTAACAGTTATGCTAGCAATGGTCAATAACCGTCTTTAATTATTTGGTGTTCAAGTACCTTCCTTGTGCACAGAAGACTTATTACAGTTATGCACTTGAAAAAGGAAGCAAAATAAGAGTACAAGACAGATAATTTGTTCCTTCTCTCAGGGTTCATATTGTGTAGCCAAAAAAAGTGGATCAACTTGTGTATCTGACAATGTCACAAGGAACTTATAGTTTCTTTGTCGGGTCAGAGCATTTTTTGTCAAGACTAAGAATCTAATTGCCAGAAAAGAAAAGTTTTGGTCAAACAGTGAAGTAAGAGTGGTTAGACTATAGCGACAATCGACAGGGCGAGATCTCTTTGAAGGACAATATAAGTGATACCTCATGAGGATGAAAAGTGTAATGAAACAGTCAAAAGCAAAATCGTAAGTGGTAACCGCACCCTAATGGTGAGCATTGATTAATAATGGTTTCTTTATTTCCAGACTATCGTTACAGTCTTCGAAAAACCACCTCGGTGATTCCTAGGAAAAGGACAACAGAATTGCTTCATCACCCCTGCCTGGAGTAAATGGATGCAGAGGTCAAGTCATACAATACAGTCCGTAGAACATGTGATAAGGGAATAATTCCTTGTGAATCAATTCTACCCAAGGTACAAAAGTGAGCTTGTTTTGGTCAGAGAACAGAAACTCTAGGCAGCATCAAGGGTAGTTTTGAACAGACATACAGATTTTGGTATTGTGCGGAGAAAGCAACTGCAGAACTTATGGTCTATCAACCCAGAGGAGTCAGTAAAAGATAAGCAAAGAAGTGAAATGTTGTATCATGGGGTTAACCTTTTGAGCTTGATTCGTTAAGTGATCAGTGTTTGTTTCAAGAAAAGAATATCAACTATACGTTATGTTCAGGCAGATGGCACCAAAGTCAAGTCAGAAGCGGAACATGCAGGTCAACAATTACACCAAATGAAAAAAGTGAATCAAAAGTCAATATATTCAAGAGTTACATGAGAGTCATTCCAATGTGTAACCTCCCGGCATCATTTGAGTGTCGAGTTCCAGGAGTCTCTAGAATGGGAGGGCATAGTCTTTGTTTCATTTCGATTGATCGATGGAGTATCCAATGTTCAGAGGTAAAGGTTCTTGATAAATCACAGAAATGCCAATCAACCTCAAAGATGGCAGTACAATTGATTCATAGTCAGGCGAAAGCTTAACCAGTGGTTTGAAAGGCCAGATCGAAGATGAGTTTAGTTATATCTTGTAACCGTTCGTTTGGAGGTTCGACCACGCAAAGTAGATTGAGTTGTAACCAAAAGAGTCAATTGTGAGCCGTTATCAAGGCTATAATGATCACAAGTTAGCAGGTTCGAGTCTAAGGCACACCCAAGCTGTCGTGTCAACAGTGCAGTCTAAAGAAGCATCATTTGAAAACAGTCGCAATCCAGATGAAAGGTCGATCGAGCAGCTTCTTCAAATACTTGATGTTGGATCGAAAGCAGTTCACAGGAAAAAAAAGATTTCAGGGTCTATGTGTTCACGAAAGTCAGTTACAAGGTCTCGAAAAAGTACCATCAATTAATGATCGGCAGGAGTGAGTTCTCAGCTTGTCAAGTTTGTCAATATTAATTGTGCAGTTCGAGGAAAGTAAGCACTTGAGTTCATGAAATCCGGTCAGGGTCAGAACAGGAAGGATCAGCCAGTTTAGTTTGGTTGGTGAAGCCGCAGAACACCAGGGTTGAATCCAGTCAGTTCGGTTGTGCAAGTTTGATCAGCCAGTCATCGCACAGGTTTGGTCAGTCAATCAATCAGTGTGAGTTAGAAGAAACCTTAGAGGTTAGCAGGCCAACCCAATCTCACCCTACCTTTTTCTTTCTAGCCCCGAATCTCGGGACGAGATTCCTGTAAGGGGGTAGATTTGTCACAGCCCGATTTTCGTTCGGGAATAAAAATCATTTAATAAATTGTTTTCTAGAAATTGAATAAAAAGAAAAACAAAGTAAATCAAGTGAAACTATTAAGGAAATTAAATTTTCCTTTAAAAATAATGGCTGGAAATATTTTTGAAATATTCTCCATGCCCTAAAATACTCTCTGATATTTTTCGTGAAATTTTGGAGCTCAAGAAATAATTTTAATAATACAAAGAACAATTCAATAATTTTTTAAATAAATAAATTAATAATTAAATGAGCTGGAGATATTTTTATTAAATACTTTGGGTGTTCATATATTTTCAGGATTTTTATTGGAATTATTTGGGCATTGGAAGTATTTATAAGAATTAAAGGATATTTGGACCGAAAAGTCTGTTTTACCTCCCTCCTACAGTAGCGTCTTCAACCTTCAGCCGTGCTACAGTGCCGAACAGTGCCCGAAAACTGTGGCTTTGTTTTCTCCACCAAATCTGGTCCAATCCTTTGCCCAAATCAAAAATTAGTTGCGGGAACGGATTCCTCTCGATCTCCTCTACATTTCCCCCATGAAATCCCCCTCAATCCCGTGCTAAATCGCGCGAATTTCGGCCCCGTTCTTATCCCAACGAACTCGGGATAAACCCTAAAAATCCGGCGCCAAATCCTCTCTTCCCGGTGCGGGACTCTCCATCCCAAGCCTATAAATAGAACCCTCATGATCTCCTCCTCGGTTTCCTCATTTTTCCCGAGTTTTTCCTGTGCTCTAGCCACCTCCCCCTCGAGATCAATGTCTATCCGTCGCCGGCCATCTTTTCAGCCGCCCCTAGCCGCCGTCTCGGCCGTCCCCGGACAGCGTCGTCGCCTCCCTCGGCACCGCAAGGACTCAAGGAAGCCCGGCATCCATCTCCCTTGCGCCAAACACCATCGGAAGGCCCCGTCGCCGTGGACCCGTGCGTCGCCGCCTCCGTTCACACTTCGGCCGTGCCTCGTCGCCGTTCCCGTCGCTGTTTATCGTTGCCGTCTTCACCGTCGGCATCATAGCAGCAAGCCGAAGCCCGTCCTCCACCTCTCCTCCGCCAAAAACCGCCGGAAGGCCGCCGTCGCCGTGGACTGATCTCGTCGCCGCCATCTCCGTTCGCCGTTCATCGTCGTTTTTGCGTTGGTAAGAATCACCGCAACCTCCTCTCTCTTTGGTGCCCTCGGTTCTCGCGCCGCGCCGTCGTTCACGTCGCGGAGCCATCCCAAGCCGCCGGCCGCGTGCCTGCGTGGCGCCCTCGTGGCATCCCGTCGGCGCCATGTCCGTCCTCCCCGTCCTCCGTGGCGCCGATGTGGCGTCTTATGTCGCAATCCTAGCCACATCCAATCTACACCGTCGGATCGAGTCAAATCCAGTCAAAATAATCCAAGCCGTTCATCCTTATAGATTTATTCGGTTTAATTTGAGCCACCCATCCTTTGTTCCTAGTTCAATCTTAGCCACCCAAATCCTTGTGATCCCGTGGACTGATCGGAGCTGATGTCTTAAACAATCCTTCTCCAGTTCAAAATTAATTAATAATTGCGTAATAAATCATCTTAATTTTCGAATTCATTTAAATGGTCCAAAACTTCTAAAATTCGTATCTAATTCATACGGACTCCAAATTGGGCCATTCAAATTACAAAATTCATCTAAAATTAAGCTCTACATGTTTGTTTACTTTTTATGTACTGTTATTTGGTTTTGTTAGGTTTTTCCTTGTTTTGCGTGCCGCGTGTAGATTTCGCCGTTTCGGAGTCTGCGCTCGCGAGGGAAAGAGTCCAGAAGTTTGTTTGAAGACGCAAGGCAAGTCACACTTCCCTTGAAGCATATTGATCCTATTTTTATAAATATTTTACGTTTGCAAATAAAATTGCATTGCTTTGCTAATTACATGGAATGATGGATTACCTATCTGCTTGTTTGTGCCTTATTTACTTGTTATCCGTCCTTTGTTAACCTTGGGTGATAATTTAACTAGCTTTAGTCACTAATGTGGACTTTAGCTAGAATTATATGCTTAGCCATGCTTAATTACCACTAGCTCACTAAATGGGATAATTACACTATTTATTCTAATCTCGATGAGCCAAGCTCGATACACCGACCATGTCTTATTGGGTCATAATTATCTCAACTAAAATATGACTTAATGGTGGGCTGTAGGTGCATGGTTTTGGATGGTCGCACCCATGGCAATTAAGGACCGGTTCATGGGAAACCCTGGAAGACATGCCGTGCAAACCACAAGCGGAATGGGCAACTTGGATCCGTAGTATAGCTTTCCTCGGCCGACGTACCCTAGTGAGGGTGGGCGTGATGGAGTTGGGTCGGCCGGTTTACGGGTTGATCGGCGCCGGATTCACCGTGGCACGAGAGGGCTGCCCGCCGCCTGCGGAGTGGGGCGAAACCTTGGTGTGGTATCGCTTGGTTAGAGGGAGTTATGCGAAAGGTCTTGTCACGATTTCCCTTGCGTATCATGGTGGTACTTCGGGGCATGGTAACATGTGTGGAATCGTGTCTTGTGGGTAAAGTTGCGCACCTCGATCGAGTAAAACTATTCGAATAGTCGTGCCGCGGTTATGGGCGATTGACCGATTCACTATGATTAGTCCCACTCTTGAATAATTTGATTTAATGGAATTGGTTTAGTTCAGGTGGAATGGTTGGGCCTGTTCAACGTGGGGATAACGTTGTTCAGTGAAAGATTAATATTGCCTTAATTACTCAACTATTTTACTGTTTTTAAACCTTAAATGTTTGTAAACCGCATTTATGCAAAATATCCCCAAGCCACTCTTGTCTCCCCTTGCACGTCCGCATTTCTCGGTGTGGCTTGTTGAGTACGGTGGTTGTACTCGGTCTTGCGATTTTCCCCTTTCGAAGTGTAGTGCTTCTGATGTGAAGATGGAGTTAGAAGACCAAGGCTCAGACCCCAGTTGAGTTTGCCTGTGGAGTGGAGCTGAAGCCCCGCTAGTGTCGTCTTTCTTTTCCGCTGCAGTTTTTGGGTGTGAGGACTAAGTGCCTCTTTAGTAAGTATTTTTATTTTTTACGCTTTGTTTTTACGTTTGGACCTGTGTATTAATTTGTCATTTTATGTACCCTGGTTGATTCCTGGACAGGGATTTAATACATAAAATAGTAAGGAAATTTGGGATAAATTTTCGGGCGTGACAATGCATCTACCAAAATCCACAATAGTCTCGAGTCTAATAGAAACCGAGACTAAAAAAATTTTTTAGTCCCAGTTAAAAAGTGCAATGGGACTTTATGATCTTTAGTCCAGGTTGATGTTACCAACCGAGACTACAAATTATTTTTAGTCTTGGTTTATTTCTTGTTAGAATTTGTAAGGCCGCCAGGAATCTTTAGTCCTGGTTACCAACCGGGACTAACACCAACTAGGACTAAAGATCAATTTTAGTAATTGGGACTAAAGATGAACACGTGTGTATATAATCCACTTGTACTTAGATGCGGCGCACTTATGCCGACTCCTCCCCTCTCCTTCTCTGTCTCCCTCTCTCAGCTCTATCTATCTCGCTCGCTCCGGCGACGACGGTGGAAGGGAAGGAGATGGCAGCGGCCCGACAGCTCGGAGGTGGTGGCGGCGCCCTCCCCTCCGCGAGATCCGGCGGGAGGAAAGGTGGTAGCGGCTCAAAGTGTTAGTGATATGCCCTAGAGGCAACATGAAGATGTTGGATATCATGGTCAATGTTTGTGTATAAATGAATAAAGTGTTATTTAGTTTAATAAAATAGACATCTTGTATTGATCAATAAGTATGTGACTTATTTATGAGACTCTTTATGTATGAATCTATTTCTAAACGATCCCTGATCATATGTTATATTATTGGAACAAATATGATTTTAAGATCGACATGTTTATTGATTGATGATCATGTCTCATAGATCATGGTATGGAGATACCAAATCAATATACGTGGATATGTGTTAGAGAACACATTGTTGGATAGACCCACTATGAGACACTATAGAAATTAATGTGTCATTAGTTGGTCTCAAGTATTGTTGGTGCAAAGTCCTTAGATCTGAGATTATCATAGATTCTAACATGTGTAGTAGCCTACTTTGGGACTACCAAACGCTATTCCGTAACTGGGTAGTTATAAAAGTAGTCTTCGGGTTTGCTATGAAACATGGAGGGGAACGTGAGTGATCAAGATGGAATTTGCCTTCTCCTTTGGAGAGATATCTCTGGGCCCCTCGAGGTAATGGATTATGAAAGTGCATGGCCATGCTGAGTTGATTGAGGAGTCAATCAATGGACAGATAATCCAGTACAGTTCGAGTGAATGGTTAAGCTATCGAAGGGATAGCACACATCTTGCCTATAGCTTGATTGGTATTGTGAGGCAAAAAGATTTGTATACACATTACAGATTCAGTACCGATATTATATTCTTGTATACTATGGTGTCAATATGTGATGCTAGGCGTCGCTGTTGATAATCGGCTGAGTTAGACTCTAGCCGAAATTAAGTATACCTGAACCTACAGGATCACACGCTTAAGGGGCTAAGAACAAGCATTCGAGTTGGACTTGGATGCGGCTCGATCGGATATGGATCAGATTGGATAGAGTCCTATAGGCTTACGAAGTCCAGCCGGCCAACTCTATGAGATTCGGATAGGATCCGATTCAAAATAGAGTCCTGATGGGCCTCTAGGCCCAACCGGCAACTCTATATAAAGGGGTGAGAGGTAGAGAGCTGCGATATGTCAATTGGAACCAAATCAATCTGATCACACGCGACTTCAGAAGTCGACGAGATCAATCTTCACGGTAACCCTCTTCACTCCCGAGCCAAACCCTAGCCTTGCATCTTGTGCTAGCACACGGGTGTTCGGTGTTCTGTCTCCGGACGTGTGGATACCGGTAGAGGCGCTGCTACGTTGCAGTGCTGTTCGTCGGCTACGAAACGGTTGTGGTGGATTTGGCTGCGGTCGGACGCATCGGAACGAGGCGCGCGAACGCGGTTGGACGACTCGGCGAATTGGCTACTCGGTGAATCAGCTGATTGGTGAATCGGTTGTTCCCAGGAATCGGTTGTCGGCAAATCGGCTGTCATCGGCCAGCACTGTTCCGGATCGGATAGCTCCTGATTGGCTAATCCGCTGCACTCTACTCTAATCGGTAACTATCTATCGACCCTTACTTGCAAGTGTTCCTGGTTTACGTGGTAAATATTTTTTTGTTATTAGCTATCGTAGCTTTCGCGTAACCCTTCACGGAGATGGTGGCGACCTGTAGCTCGAAGGTGGCTGCTCTGCGGCCTTCTCCTCCTCTCTCCTCTCTCGCTCTCGAGTCTCGCGACGGTGGTGGAAGGGAAGGAGATGGCGGCGGTGGGACGGGGCGACGTGGCCGCGGTGTCCCCTCCGTCGAGATCCGGCCTTTCCTCCGTCGGCGTCTCCTCCGCCGGATCCGTATTGTGATTTTTAGAAATTTGTGGTGTCTATACTCGAATTTGATCTGTGATATATGTGAATCTGTAATATATGTGATCTATGATATATGTAAATTTTGTGATGTTCATTACTCAATTTATGATGGGGAGGAGATTTGAGGATGTTAATTTAATATGTAAATTTGATTTCGCTAGAAAAAAATAAAAAAAACATAAAACATTTGGGGATGTCGAGAGCATGCGGCTGCCTATATATCTTTATTCCGTTTGTTACCAATCGAGACTAAAGACTCATTTTTAGTCACATTATTTCATTTAAGAATAAAGATAAACATCTTTAGTGTTGCTTTCGTTGTTCCGGTTCGAAAAAAGTTACAAACCATAATTAAAAGTGATTTCTTCAGTAGTATCCGTGTCAACTTAAGAATATTTACTTTTATTACATTTTATGACCAAGGAGGTATGTTTGGCAGTACGGGAATTGAACACGCGCGCGAATCCGTACGTCGATGTATACGTACGGCGTCGCGACGAACGGCGCCGCCAAACATCACGTACCCGCTGTGTCAGCTGTGCGACGCCGTCGTTACATGAGCAATGCCATTATTTCTTCTCTTTGCGTCCGCACTCCCGGCTTGCAGCAGCTAGCCAGACTGTTTGTAGTACTAACAAGGCTGGCATATGCTCCTATATATTGTACTCCTCCTCCAAGCCGCAGCAATCGATAGTGATTAATAAACGTGGTCAGTGGCCCGGCTTGCAGTCATCCATTATCCAATCCATGGTTAACTGCCCGGCGGCGGTACAACAAAACCGTTGTCGTGGCCAGCTAGCTATACTTACGCCAGTAATTGTTTCCAGTCATTTACTCCACTGCTAGTACGTACCAATACCATAGCTGCTAGCGCCTGCACTGCAATGCAAAGATCCCATCTCCATCGATCGATCAGGCCAAGCCACTCGGCCCTACCGCCTGCCTATGCGCTAGCTTCTGCTTTAATTGAGATCCCCTTTCAAATACAATACGAGGAGTAATATATATCTACTCTGTTTCAAAAACAAAAACAAATAGATCTATAACTATCTATAACTATCTATAAAAATAAATAGTGTTTTCATCCAAAATTTTATTTTATCTGACTATTTTACAGAAAATTTTTTAAGTGTTTATAAAATTAACTCGCACAATGCTGAAAAGAAAGAGAGGGTTTGGATGAAAAAAAGACCTCATGCGTCACTTGCGCCCCTCCCTCCCGTCTCCATCAGCGTCGCGTCCCGACTTTACCCCTTGCAACGCACGGTCAATTATGGGCTTGGATGGTAAATAACGTCCGTTGCAACACATGCGCCCCTCCTCCCGTCCCCATCCACGCCGCGCCCCGCACCGCGCCTGTGCCCCTCCCTTCCATCGCTGCTCGAAGCTTTCGCGTCGCGCCTACGGCTCTCCCTTTCGTTCCTATCCGTGCTATGCCCCGCTTCACCTTGCAACGCGAGCAAGTTGCTAATTTAGTATAAAATGTGACATGTTTTAGTTTTTAAGTCAGTACAATGAATTTGGATAGAACGTTGTAATTTATATTAAGATTGTTCATTTTTTAATGGGGGACGGACGTTGCGCGCGTTGCAGGTAATTGACCAGCCAGAAAACTGATGAATCGGACGACTGAGCCTGAAGTAGCGGCGCGGCGCAGCCGGCGCGGGCGCGTACGGATCATGAGTTGCCACGAAACTACAGTGACGTACACTGCTCACTCACTCACTCACTCACTCACCCTCGCACCATCGGGCAGTACGAGCGAACAGGGGGGCCGATGTCGTTGGATCATCAAAGGGGGAGGACGACGGGAAAGCTAAGAGAAGCCAGACTGATCACTCTCACTGACTGACTAGCCGGGCCCCGCGCCCTAAAATTCTGTACCCGGCCGTGGATTAAATGCCTGCCCCTCCTGCACTCCACTGCATCCAACGTCCGCTAAGCAGTACTAGTACCACTCACGAAACCCCACCGCGGCCCACACCACCGATCCTTTGCATTGCTGCCCACCCTCTATCAAGCAACTACCACTGCCAGTCCCGGTCAGGCAAGCAATCACCTAGGAATACATGTATACTGCTCCTCACTTACCGTATACGTACGGAGTACATGTATTAGTATTCATATACAGGATGATTAGCGATGCATGATGGGATTGGGCATGCAGATGCGAGGGCTCCGGACGGCCGCCAAGCCCACGCATTGGTCGATCGATCGAGTCGCGGCGCGGGGAGACAAGGGCAAGCTACGATACAACGGGACGCAGAGCGCGCGGGCGAAGGCGACGAAAGCGCGCGGCGCGCGGAGGCGGCCCCGCCCACGCGGGGAGCTTTAAATTGTGTTTAGGCAACAGGTCGGCTCCGCGGAGGGCAGGGCTGCGTGCGCGGGGCCAGCGGCGGAGCGGCCTGGCGTGGCGTGGCGTGCATTTGCGTCTGCGTGCGCGCGTTACATGCATTGCCTGGCCTGGCCTATCTGCGGCTTGCATGCATGCGCCCCCTCGCCCGGTCGTCGTTGGCTAACGGCGCGACTCCCCGTAACTCCACTTGCGTTGCGTACATATTCCACCATCTGTGCATACGTGCGCCACAAACCGATCGTTGACGTTTGTCGTTGCCCTGTGGATGGGAACAAGCAACTTTCCACGGCGCCCGCAGTGCACAAGCAAAATGAACTACTTCCTCCGTTAAAAAAAACAAATCTAAAATTAAACGTGACATTATACTTTTATGAGACAAATAGAGTAACGAAGATAGGACGACACCTAAGTAGACTTTTGCTCGCCCCAATTTCGTGTAAGAACAATTCCTATATTTACCGACTATATATTATAAGCACACCAATCCTCTATTTATCGTTGAAAAGTTCCATATTCTCCTATATATAGGAACAATCCCTATATGGGAACAACTATACTTCCTCATATTTACAAACTACTGTAAGTTCCTATATTTACCGACTACTATAAGTTTTGTTAACTTATATAAGAATACTTTCTATATTTACCCACTATTATAAATCCAATAAATCCTTGGTTACGAATGTATTGTCTCCGTCGTCCACTCGAGCAAAAGAAGAATAAATACACTGCTTGAGCTATGGTCATCCCAACGATCGTTGCCCTGAAATGAGTCCGATATGAAATTTTTATGTCAGTGCTTTATTCTCTGCTTTTAGCATTTAAAATACATTGGAATTACATAATTTCCACGAAGCCCTCTCAAAGTAGAGAACAATTAACATATTAGTCCATGGCCCACCTGATGACAACGAGGTGTTCTATCTTCCGTCAAATAGAGATAACTATCAATTTTAAATTCTGGACATAATCTATTCGGGTGCTACGTCACCATTGGGCACTGTATCGTATTGAAGTCCAATAAGAACACATCTAGGAGCCTTTGGTCGACCCTAGAATATATTTATTTAGTAGCCGCCATCAAGTTAGGGTTAGGTTTTGGTTAGATTATTTTTGTCATTACAGTTTCATTGTTCATCGGTTTGTGGAACTCCAACTTCAAGTTCTTAATCAATCACATGCATTTGTGTTGCAATCTTTTTTGTTCTTGCTTATGTCTTCGATTCGTATGAAGGATTAGCCTTCTCGACGAGGTCAATCGGGTTTCGACATAATTGATAACCAGAGAATGACGTGGTACTGTGACTGCAAGGTTCAAATCATGTTGATTGGAAGCCAGATTGTATGCGTCAAGTTTTCACCAAATCGATAGTTATCTCTATTTGATGAAAGATTGGGCACCTCATCACCATCACAAACCAACTACACAATTGCTTGGCTTGGTAGTTTATTAGAGCATTATGTGGCAGCTCAAGAGCGTTTTAAGAAAGTTTAATGGACTTTTGATTTTTTTTTCAATTCAACCAAGCACATATTCTCCTTCTTAACGGTGTCTTTTCATTACTCATAACAAAAAATTCTCTGTATAATTGACGCATCATGCCATCACTCGATCATATTTAGATGTATGATATCCTCCACTCACCCATTATCCTGTGGCATTATCTTATGGTAGTCATATAGACCATATTTTATTTTATTTTATCTACTTAATTTAGTTTACGTAAGGGGCAACACCACGCTCCTCCTCCTTGTGCATGGGACATGGGTCCAAAATGTTTTTTCCTAAAGCATGTTCTTAATTAACATATTTAATTAAATTATTACATGTGTAATATATATGTATGGGACACAGAGTAATTTTTGTTCTAGCTTCGTCCTATTTATATATATATGTAGAGAGAAATTAATTATATTAAACTCATGGTGTATGATTTTTCTTTTCTCTACGTCACACTTCGAGTTGTTTTCAAGTTATTAAAAAATGACTGTTATCCACTGATGGTTTAATGCATCTTCACCTTGGCAAAGCAATAACGTTGTAGTGGTCGTGATTATCCTTGATGCCTTAGGTCAAGGCCGGCCCATATGTATAAGCTGTCGGTGCCACCGCAGCAGGCCTCGAATTCTTGAGGCCTCAAAAATTCGGATTTTTATGTGGCCCACCACACCGTTGATTCTGGCTCCTGCTGCACAACACATCAACGAGGCCTGCTCACCGCCCGCGACTCCGCGAGTCTACGAGGAGCACTGACCATGACGTTTCCAATTCCATGTGATGTGATCTGACCGCGATTCGCGAGGGCCTTGCGACCCTGTCTCCGGGTCTCCGTCTCTCCCTCGTCGAGGGCGTCGCTTTTGAATCAGATCACGAGGGCCTGCAGATCACCGCTGCCTTCGGCCTTGCACAATTCTGAATCATTGATCTTAATAGTATAATCAATGAGTTCGTATCGTAGAGTGTTAGAAAAAGTTATTTAAGATGAAGCACTAGTACAAAACACCTTATAGGTGCCGGTTGAAAACCCCTGTTAGGTGCCGGTTTTTTCAACCGGCACCTATTGGTCGCACCTATACAAAAATAAATAGGTGCGGTTAAACCGGCACCTTTAAAATTCAAAAATCAAAAAAAAATTGGTTCGTCCGAGCTCCCCACATCCATGCATAGATCGATCCGATCCAATCCACAAGCAACCCACAAATCCATCCACAACAACATCACAGATCAATCACAAAATAAATCCATATATCAATCATCCACGATTCATCACAGATTCCTCCACAAATCACAAAATGAATTAAAGATTTACGATCGATCACACACACAAACCTAGAACTCGGTCGGATCTGTCTCCACAAAAAACCCCACCGTCGCCTCCATCTCGCGCCCCTCGTGCCGCCTCCCCGCTCCCGCCGCCCCTTCCGCCGCACCTTCCACCGCAGCCCCCCCCGCCTCCGCCCGCCCTCCTCCCGCCTTCCGCCTCTCCGCCGCTCCTCCTCCCCGCCGCCTCTCCTCCGCTGCTGCGCTCCCGCCGCCTCCTCCCGCCTCCCGCGCTCCCGCCGCCCCTTCCACCGCAGCCCCCGCCTCCGTCGTCCTTCCACGCCCTCCTTCCGCCTTCCGCCGCTCCCACCGAATCCCTCCGCCGCGTGAGAGAGAGGAGAAAGAGGGTGGCTGAGAGAGAAGAGAAAGAGAGGTGGAGAGATGCGGCCGAGGGAGAGGAGAAGATAAGCTTAAAAGATGGCGGCTCGCTCACCCGGTCCGACACGGTTTTAGGTGTCGGTTTTATTAAAAACCGACACCAATAATATATTATAGGTGTCGATTTTTAAAAACCGGTATCAATAGTATAGGTGCTGGTTTTTTTTGAACCGACACCTATAATATATTATAGGTGTCGGTTTTTTAAAAGCGATACCAATAGTATAGGTGTCGGTTTTGGTCTAGAGTCGATACCTATTTTTTTAATAGGTGTCGGTTTTTGTTGAACCGACACCTATTAGACCGATACTTATGCATATTTTTTAGTAGTGAAGTAACATGTAAGTATTTATGGTTTTATGTATTTTTTATTATCTTTAGGATATTATATGACTTTTATGTTCAATATTATATTTTAGTTGATGTGTGCTATAAAATTATATATATATATATATATATATATATATATATATATATATATATATATATATATATATATATATATATATATATATATATATATATATATATATATAGATCTTGATCAGGTCTCGGTATCGGTTTACCGTTATGGGCCACTGATCGGCCCTGTCTTAGGTACAACGCTTCGTCACGTGTACGGAAGGCAAAGACGCACATGTCCGTTGTGCAGAGGGGGTAGACAGAAGTCTTCCGAGGCTTTGTTATTTTTAACAAAAGATAGATTTGTGATTTGATGGTCTAAATAATAGCTCAGTTGATTTAAGCGAAAATCGATGGACAAATATTTTATTAAAACAATAGTGTAAAAGAATGGGTACTCGTAATATATCTAACAGGGTAAACTTTATTTTTAAACATTGTTGAGCTAATTATTACGTATGTTTGTAAAAAGTTATATGGTGATATATTCTAAAGTTACTATTATTTAAAATTTATTATCACTAATAATAATAATAATAATAATAATAGTAATAGTAATGATAATAATTTTTGTTGTTTCAACTATACTGGAATTGGAAAAAAAGAAGGAATGTAACGTTACCTACCTACGGAATGGAAGGAAGGAGATGTGGGATTGTACGTGTATGTATAGGTGAGGAGAGGTGGGACAATGGTATGTTCCGTTTGTTTTACTATCAATATATATTCTAATGATTTATAATATTAGACCTATCAATTTAGATGAAAATTAAAAGAAAAATGTTTTTTCAGATTTTGGAACACCATGTGACAGCTCAAAACGCTTTAAAGAAGTTCAATGGACTTTTAATATATATTTTAATATATAGTAGATTTTGTGAAGTGTACGGAATTTCTTAGTTACAAAGAGGCCTAATTTATGAATAGATTATATGCTGCCCTAGATTTGATCATGAAGTGTCTACTTATTTGGATATTAGCTTATAAGATACAATCGAATTTGAATTTTAGAATTAATTTAAGATTTTTTATTTTTTCTATTTTTCAGACATGCTTTTAAACCACTTAGGATATAAATATAAAAGTCTTATCTCAAATTTATTTTTTATACCGTTTGTTAAGTTTAGTTGTCCCTTATTAATATTGTTTTAGACACTGATATGATCTTAAAATGCAACTTTGACCGTTAAAGATATCAAATCGGCATAGTATTTCACTGCTATTCACGACTTTGAACATTTCACATATCTTTAAAATGGAAAGGATCACTTGGACAAACCAAAGAGACGTGTGGAATAGATTATAGATATAGCATTAATTTGTGAATGGCAGATCTGAAATTAGACCGATCGAGCGCTCTTCAATGGTAAACAAGGAGTTGCTCCTAAAATTTAAGACGACGCGCGCCTGCATGCGCTGTACGTAGCGCGTCTAGTGGCCAAGTCGCGTCGAAACAGGCCACGGAGATGTAGGTGCAGATCAGCTGTACATGTAGACGAGTACGTGAGTGTTGAAAAGGCAGGCTTGCATGCCGGGCATTCTGCTCGGCCGGCTCAGGCGCGCACACAGAGATCTGTCCAGCTTCCACCGGCAGGGGCAGCAAAACTTTATGAAGTACTATAAAAGTGGCAACGAAATATATTGCTGCAGTACAGTGCATTTATATATGCATGGGTGTAATTAACCAACCAACATGGCATCTGCTTTTTGTTTGTAGGGGACCAATGAACCTTATTCGCTGCTGCTACAACTGGTTAGGCAGAAATTATCAAGGTCTATACGTCTCTCACCTTCTTTGAGAGCTTACATGTTCTTGACAAAAAAGAAAAGAATTAACATAAAGGCAATGTCACCCCGTTACCTTTGTTTCACCCATGGGGTTCCCCTTTTTGCGACCAGATCATTTGCTTGGATTTACCACGAATAGCATAAATGACAGAATTTATAGTTGTCTCGTGTAAAGACGCATATTCTTTTAATAATATTATACGGGTTGACAATTGAGCGGATTGAGACTAAGCTCACATTTGTTTTAGCTTTCGTAGCTTTTCAGCTTCTACTTTTTATAAGCTAAAAAGCTAAAACAAACATAAAGCTTTTCGAGCTAGCTTAAAAAGCTGTAAAGCTAGTTTCTAAAAAAAATGAATGGAAAACTGACTAAAATGAGCTTTTGCTAGTTTTGGTGTACTGAGAAGATAAAAATTTATTACAAAATTTAATAGTAAAAGATCATCAAGCAAGAAACTAGCTTTCCAAAAAGCTAAAAAGAAAAAACAAACAAATACAGACTAAGTTAGATAAATGCTTTTGTGCCCCTACCACTTTCTTTCTAGGCCCCGGCTTTGCTATAGGTCCTTGAAACACGTTGGGGGCCTACGGAAGCTTGATCCTAGCTCTTAGTTGGTAACAGCCGGTGTAGCAAGGGTGCCTGGTGGTTTGCTAGTCACTACGGGAAATCCCCTTTTTGCCGAGTGCCTGGGACACTCGGCGAAACCTGTTTAACACTCGGCGAAAATGTCGCCGAGAGTTGCACTCGGCATAGGTCACACGGTGAAATTTGGATCGGCAAAGAGATCTTTGACGAGAGTTTTACATCGGGCACTCGGCGAAATCTTCGCCGAGTGCCGCTTCGACACTCGGCAAAAAAAAGTACACGTTAGGTTGGGTATACGGTGACGGAAAAGTTTGCCGAGAGCCGTCAAAAACACTCGGCGAAGTTTTCAAGTTCGCCGAGTGCCCGGGAGGAAAGCACTCGGCGAACACCAACACTTCGCCGAGTGTTTTCTTCCTGTGCACTCGGCGAACTTGAAACTTCGCCGAGAGCTTTAGCAAAAGCGCTCGGCGAAAGTGGTCATTTCGCCGAGTGCTTTTGTCACAGCCCTCGGCGAAGTTTATGCACTCGGCAAAGAGGGTACCCAGAACCCCCAGGTTACCCTCTTTGCCGAGTGTTTTGGTCATTGCACTCGGCAAACGCCCTCTTTGTCGAGTGTTGCACTCGGCAAAGTAAAAATTTTAACCCTCTTTTATTTGTTCAGTCGCATATTTCACAAATTTTTAATATATACATCACATTCACAATCCCAATCATTCCACAACCCCATAAGCATCATTCCACATCCCATAAGCATCATTCACAATCCACAAAACATAAACATTCACAATCTCAATCATTCCACAACCCCATAAGCATCATTCCACATCGCATAAACATCATTCACAATCCACAAGACATATAATTCACATTCGTAGTCACAGTCACAATCCACAAAATATAAACATAGTAGTTCATAGTACATAGTCCACAATTCACAAACGAAATTCGAAGTCACGGTAGATACTCCGAATTACAATTGTTCAAAAGAGATTTACCGAGATGGCGGCGCCCAACCGTCGTGGTCATTATTGGGGGTTATTTGATGCCGCCGACGAGACTCGCACAAAAGGAAAATAGAATAGTATAGGTTATCAAGATAGTAACATTTGCAAATAAGAAAATTAAATGCGAGGTTAAGTGACTCACCGGAGTGCCTACAAAAGGATGTGGAGGAGTGAATACCACAGCCGTGGTGGCGTACGACAGAAGTCCCATGTTTTGACCGATTGATTGCACGTAGCGTACATCTCGGTCATCCTCATCTCAATCTCCCGCCGTTTCCTTCTCTCGCTCTTCCAACTCGTCCTACAATATTTCATTTCAATTTTACAAAGTGAAGCAAACAATCGTAAATATTAATAAATTGAGAAAAAAAGAATTTTCTAACCCGTCGTTTCCTTCTCTCCTCTTCCAACTCGTCCTATAATATTCCATCCCAATGTTACAAAACGAAGCAAACAATCGTAAATATCAATTAATTGAGCACAAAACCAAAAATTTCTCACCCGGAGTTGCTGCATTTCGGTCTGTGAAGCGGTCGGCCGTGTGCGTATGGCGGGCTTTCGCTCGTGCTCCTTGCTTGAAGCGGGACGAGTGGGTGTCTGGCGTGTCGAGAAGGTTGTCGCCAATCCAATACCACCCATGCCTCTTGCCTCCTCCCACCCTCATGACGACTTCTCCATCCATATCCTGGGTAGTAGGATCGAAATCCTCCCCATGGAGCTCCCTTGCCATCGTAGTGTACTGACTGAGGCGGCTGTGGACAATCGCGTTGGTGTATGCCGAGGGCCCGTCCTCTGGGTTGTAGTCGACGTCAGACGTCGCCTTGCCCTTTTGGGCCAAAGCCCATGCCTTGAACTGGGAGATAGGTTGCCCATCATGCGACGCCGACTACGAACAAAACAATAGTAGGGTTAAGAAATATTGAGCATTGGTCGTTGAAATGAAAAATAGACTTCACGTACCCATCTAGCTGCATACTGGTTGAGGCTAAGGCTGCCTTGGTGGTGTGGTGCACCTGGCATCATCAAACGTCGCTCTCGGCAAGCGGCGTGCGTCTCCTGCCACTCGGCAGCGCACCACCTATCCACCATGCGCTCCCAGCAATCGAGAAGCTAGCCGCACCACCAAACAGGCACCTACACGTCATCAAGTATAATAGATATACCTAGATCAAATCAAATGTATTTAATCGTTCAAAAATCCGATGTTATATTTACCAGCATGTATTGTTCCTTTGTCAGAGTCATGGTTCTTGCTTCGGTTTTGGTGACCTTCAGGTTGTTGTATGCAGCGTTGTATGCAATGATGGCTTGGATGCGCGCCTCGTAATGCATGTCAGTCACAAGTTTGCGACAGGATTTGTCAGCCACCGCAACCGCTTTTGCCTCGTATCCTGTCTGGCATCTAAAAAAATCCTGCATAAACACATTATGTATTAAGCCATTGTTTCAATAATGTGCAATGAATGTGATGTATTGAGGGACTTGGTTTGACAAAAGACTTACCCACAACTCGGCCTTCACCCGCTCCGCCCTGTTGTTGAAGATCCTTCCATCTCGATCAGGGAAATCGGGACGGCGACGTAGTGGTCAAACGTGTAGGCAGCTCCGACCTTCCGACGTCGAACAAGGCCACGAAAGTGTACTCGCACGTAAGACCCAGGGATGCCGTTGACTTGGCGTTTGTGATCACCTCCTCGATCACACCAACACCCGACAAGTGAAAATGCAATAAATTATTAGTTTTAATTGTAATTTTTAACAAATCAAATGAAAAAGTATTGACAACATCCAAGGTTACTTACCGAGTCCCTTGAGGCTGAATCGCGGCGTCTCTCGAAAGGTATCGGTCGCCGTGGGAGGGTCGAGGGACCTCGCAACCAAACGGTCGAGCGGACCCCCTGCGGAGCGGAACTAGACCCCCACGAGCCGACCCCCACCTCCCGCTCCTCCTCCTCCTCACTAGAGCTACTAGACCCCTCGCCCTCCTCCTCCGCTCCGCCTGCTCCACCCGCTCCTCCTGCTCCTCGTCACTAGAGGACGGTGCACGGGAGGGTATCCTCCCTCGACCCTGCAAGCACACACCTTGCGGCGACCCCGCCGCGACTCCTACCGGACCCCTCACTGCATCGGCCCCTCGAATGGCATCTTTGGCTCTTCGAACACCGACGCGCACTTCCTCAAACCACCCACCATCTTTGTTGAATCACCTGCACGTAGAAAAAGAAAACCAATTAGCACACATATAAAAAATACGAAGAGAGAGATGCAAAATAAATAGATAAAGAGAACATAGCTAACGAAGTGCATACATGTATTAGAAATAATCATCATGGTCAGGATTAGCTAGATCATAATTGTCATCAGCACTATCATCATGGTCGATATAATCATTAGGTTCCTCCTCGGCAGAGGAATGTTGTCGTCCCTCTCATTTCCTAAATGTAACCGCTGAAGCAATTCTAAGTCCTTCACATTACGAACCTCTTCTCCAGCGTCCTCATCAACAACCATTTCATTGTCTATATCCAACCCCATCGCTTCGGTTAAGTCTATCTCAAAACTTCCTTGTAGCCCATCTTCTTGAAAGAACTCGCCATCATATGTGTTTGGGTACATGTTGTAGTCTTCACTGTTTGGTACAGGTAGTTTACCGTGTGGCGCTACCTTGTACACAACATCCTAACCCCGAAGACGGTCGTCGGTTTGGCACGGATATGACAGATAATAAACTTGTGTCGCTGTTGAGCAACGATATATACATCGTCTCTGCTAGGACGGTTGACTGCGAATTTCGACTAGGCCAAGATTAGGAGTCTGTCTCACTTGAGCAGGATCAAACCAATGACATTTTAATATGACAGGATTAAGAGGTCTACAACCATGAAATTCGAGTTCATATATTTCTTCTATTCTTCCATAGTAATCAACCCCATCGAGCCCGGGAGTAAAAACTCCGTATTTGTGGTTCTTCGATTGGGTCGGCTCTGCTCATGGCTTGTTGTGTGAAAGCGATATCCATTCACATCATAGCCGGAAAATGACTTAACCCTATATGAACGGCCACCAGAAACTTGTCGCAACTCGGCACTCATAGACGCATCGTTTTTGCCCTGCAAGTTAAAGCAGGTTTTAGAGTCAAACTTCGCCAAGATAAGCAAAAAGATTAAGCATTAGACAAATTTCGATAGTACCTTATTTTTGAACCAACAAATAAAATCGGGCATTCCATTTCCCGCACCCGCCTTAGAAGGTTTTCGACTTGTTGCGGGGTAGGTTCCCTAGGTTGACGCCAAAATTGATGTTGAAATTCCCTGTACGAACGAGAACAAGAGGGTTGAACGATGACAATAGTGACTAATTGGTAACAAATTTCTTGAGAACTTACCGCATGTACGGCTCCACTTCATCGAGGTTGGTCAACATGTATAGCATGATGTTGCGCCACTCATGATGATTCAATCTCTTGTTGGTCGCTTCAGTAGCAGTTCCAAGTTGGCCTCGAAAAAGACTGAGGTTTAATTCATCTCCGTCAGCATTGTAACGAGGAGGTGGATTATGCACGCTAGGAAGGTTGTCAGCATAGTATTTTGATGTGAAATTTGAAACCTCCTCCGTAATGTATGCCTCTGCAATGGAAGCTTCAATCTTGCATTTATTTTTACATTTCGTTCTAATAACCTTCAAATATCTCTCAATTACATAGCACCAACGACCGCACAGCCCCCATTCGGCCCTCGTGTGGGAGATGCATAATCAAATGCCGCATCGGATTGAAGAAGCGGGAGGAAAGATCTTCTCTAACTTACATAGCAAAACAGTGCCATTCTTTCCATTTTGTCAATCACGGTCGGAGATAACTCCTTAGCACATAGCCGACGAAAGAAATTGCTCAACTCGCAAGGACTAGCCGGACATGCTCGGGGACATAGCCACGAACCATCACCGGAGAAGCCGCTCAATCCATATGTGGTAGTCATGACTCTTGAGCCCGTTGATTCGCATGGTAGATAAGTTTACTCCCTCTTCAAATTGGCTGCATACCCATCAGTGAACATCAACATTTGGAACCATTCGAGTACTTTCCTCCTTTGGGCCCTCGTCAGAACAAAATCGGCCTTAGGCTTTCTCCATGACTTGCCGCCTCTGGGAGGCGCCATGTCTAGCTTTGGTCTATTGCATAACATAGTTTGATCCACTCGAGCTTTTACGTTGTATTTTGTCTTATCAGGAATGTCCATGATTGTACAAAAAAGTGCCTCGGTGACATTCTTTTCGGTGTGCATCACATCAATGTTATGTGAAAGAAGGAGATTTTGAAAATATGGGAGCCTCCACAAGGCAGATTTTTGAGTCCAGGCATGTTGCTCACCATATCCCAGAAAGCAACAGTCTTTTTCTTTGATCTGAAGAGCTTCTAACTGAGCACGAACCTCGGCACCTGTCATCATCTGCGGTGCAACCTCGGTAATTATTACATCTTTTGTAAAGTTCTTGATGTCCCGCCTGAATGGATGGTCAGGAGGGAGGAATTGTCGATGTTTGTCAAAAGAAGAATATTTACCACCCTTCACCAACCAGATGAACTTCAGAGCGGCCTTGCATACCGGACATGGAAACTTCCCGTGAACACACCATCCGCAGAATAGCCCATATGCCGGCAAGTCATGCAGGGAGTTATGGTACCAAATATGCATTTTGAAGTTTGTCTTTGTAGCTCGGTCATATGTCCATACCCCTTCCTCCTAAGTACGGACCAAATCATCAATCAAAGGCTCCATGTATACACTCATATTCTTCCCCGGATGTCCAGGAATTATCAACAACAAGAATATATTTGATCGTTGGAAGATGACGCCGGGGGGGGGGGAGATTGAGGGGAATAACGAACATGGGCCAACATGTGTATGGGGCAGCCGCCATTCCATAAGGTTTGAACCCATCCGTTGCCAACGCAACCCGTACATTACGAGCCTCTAGAGCTTTCCCAGAATGAATCACATCAAACCTTCTCCAAGCTTCACCATCGGATGGATGTACAAGCTTCTCAGGATTGTATCGACATCCGAGCTTGTGCCATGTCATCTGTTTCGCGGATTCCTCGGTCATGTAAAGCCGTTGGATCCTCGGTACGAACGGAAGGTACTGTAAGATCTTCATGGGGATAGCGAGCTGCCTCTTATGCCCATCACCAGAGTCTACCTCTACGAACCTAGAGGATCCACACTTTGCACAGTATTTTGCTTCCGTATGCTCTTTCCTAAATAGGATACATCCGTTCGGACAAGCATGTATCTGCTCATATGGCATCTTAAGTGCACGAAGGAGTTTTTGTGCCTCATACATGCTCTTTGGCGAAGGTGACCATTCGAAAGCGGCTCCCAACAACGCCAACATAACATCAAAGGCCTCTCTACTCCAGCTAAACGGGACTTTACCGCCATTAGCCGTGCAATGGCATCCAGTTGAGAAACTTTTGTATGCCCATGAAGGGGTTGCTGTGCTGCATACAACATGTCGTAATACGCCTTTGCGGTAGGCTCCAGCTCCTCCTCCCTACATCCTTCATCGAAGTGTGTTTCTTCATAGTCATTTAACATGTCTCCTACCCCGGCATCAGAATCAAACTCCTCGATACGTTGTCGGACGACCTCGTCTCTCCCACGGTAGGCTTCACCATGGAACGTCCACCGGGTATAATCAGCGTAAAACCATTCTTGCAAAGGTGTTTGCCCATGATCTCTTTTGTTTGTCGCTTCATGTTACCACATTTGCTACAGGGACACCATATGGTTCGTGCTCCTTTAACCTTGGCAAATGCAAGTTCCAAGAAAGCATCGGTCTTCTCGATCCATTCATCGGTCAACGAACCGTGACTTGAGCGGCCCGTATACATCCACTCACGGTCATCCATCCTCTATCATATCGAATAATCATATAAATATTATTTCCATCTACCGAGTGCCTCTAATGTCTAATAGGTAAAGATAAGTCCTAATCCCACGAGGATGTGTAGATGAGTTTACTTCCCATGCTCTAGTACTGCTCGAGACGAATTTCGACACATCCCGCCGTTCTCCAAATACACGTCCCGATAGGGAGATTGTGTATCCGGAGAACAACGGGAGATACTACCGAAATTCGAGTCGGACGAATACTAGACCATGGAAAGTAAACTCATCTACACATTCTCAGCAGTCCAAAAACATGGACAATTCGAAAAGATACGGTTAAAAATATGCAAGAAGACGCATATTTTCATCCGTATCTCTTTCGAACGGGAGACGCCTAAGGTTACGTTATACACGTACAAACTACAGTAAAGACAGCGCACCTGCAAAATAGGGAAGCACGGCTTGATGGCGGCACACAAGCGACGGCATGGCCGCGCGATGCGACTCCATTCATACGGGTATATATACACTAATCTGTTAAATATATACGTGCATACAATACATATCATTACTTTTACCATTGATTTGATTGTAATAAATACCTAAATTTGTTTCTTTTTGCCATCAATTTGTTTCTAATGTTCCACATGGTATTAATCGATTTCTAATGCAAACAATTTCAAATCTATTAACAAAATCTCAAAAAACATTCTTGTATGTAAAATTTGACAAAAAAATACCGAAGGGAGGCGGCGGGGCGGGGCCGAGGGAGGCGTCGGCCGGAGGGCGCCGGCCGGGGGAGGCGGGCTGGGGGCGCGGCCGGGGGCGGCGGCGGGGGGGCTCGGCGGGGCGGCGGCGGGGCGGCGCGGCGTGTATTTTCACTAACTCACGAAGTGAATGGCGCCGAGAACAGAAGGCCATATAAGTGATATTTGCCGAGTGCCCCACTTTGCCGAGTGCCACCGATCGAGGCACTCGGCAAAAAGATCTTTACCGAGAGCCGATCCAGCACTCGGCAAACACGTCGTTCGCCGAGTGCCTAGGGTTAGCACTCGACAAACGCGTATTTCGCCGAGTGCCTAGGGTTAGCCCTCGGCAAAGCATGCAATGACGATATTTTTTGAACCATTTTGCCATGTGTCAAATTTGTGCCGAGAGCTACGCTCGCAAACAATTTTATTAGTTTTTGCTTCTAATAATTTAGAAATTATCAAACGGACTCAAAAATTTACAAAATTTTTGCATAAACCCATATATGCTATTTATTTCGTAGGAAAAAAGATTTAAAATCAAACGACAATTCGGCCGTCACTTTCTCTCCAAATCTAACCAATCCTTCTCGACACTTATAATCTACTCCGGAGAATCTTCGGTTTTGTGAGCGTCGTACACGATAAAATATTCGAAACCTTCTCAATTTTTTACCCCAGCCTCGACGTATGATATCATGACATTCTAACAAATTTTATGAATTTCTGACTTCGTTTACTATTTTTACAAATTTTGAAATCATTCGGTCAACACGTTCCTAACCATGTTGCATGAAGAAAAACATCTCAATTTCCCTTCATTTACCACATATTGACTCAAAAGGGTCTAAATAATATAAATATAATTTTTGCAATAACTTTTTTTATTTTTTAACCACTTGTAGTTCTAATTTGAGACTTACAAAAAAATTCACGAAAATACAATAAATCAAAGAAATATAGCAAAAACATTTGAAAAATTACCAAATTTGATAATTAGGGATTACATGGTGTATTTACATAATAGAAAAAGTTTGGAGGATGGATGAGGAAAAATTTTGACATGTTTGACGAGAGCGAGGTAAAGACACTCGCAAAGGTGGTTTTTGCCGAGTGCCTAGACCGGCACTCGGCAAAGGTTGTCTTTTGCCGAGTGCCTAGCCCGGCACTCGGTAAAGTTGGTACCAAACGGTATAAGTTGACAGCGGTTAGTGTTTTGCCGAGTGTCCCACGTTGGCACTCGGCAAAAAAGACTGTGTACCGAGTGTTTTTGTTCGCCGAGGGCAAACACTTGGCAAAGGGTCATTTTTGCCGAGAGTTTTTTTTTACCGAGAGCCCTCTCGACAAATATATATTTCGCCGAGTGTCCGACATAAAACACTCGGTAAAAAATTATACACTCGTCAAACATTGGCTTTCCCGTAGTGAGTGTGTTGTTGCGAGTTCGAGGCACTGGAGGCCGATGGTGCTTGTGGCTAGCAATGCGGCATCGAAGAGCCATGGCGTGGCAAAATAGGGCATTATGAGATCGAGGTGTGGGTGGACGCCGGCATGCCAGCTGGAGAATATGCACGCGACCACTGTGAGGAGGGATCACAAGCGTTGGACGATCTGTAATACATAATCCCGCCAGAAGATTTGAGATTTTAAGGTTCTCTTTGTACATATATATCTAATATATTAACTGAAATGGACTCGTTGGGATGCCAATGCATGCATTCCGCATAGCCTCTAGAGGAAACTGTTTCCTAATCGTAGTACTAGCGGGGAAATTGCCAACCCAGCAGGTAATGCATAGAGAAAATGATGTGATTAGATATGGCTAGGACGGTGGGCATGGCTATCAGTGCTAGCTAGACTGGTGGATATGAGGCTTTCTTTCACATCCTTTAATTCTCTCAAAAGTAATGTACACCGTCATACCATGCCACACTTCTGTGAGAAAAATGAAAATACACCGAGTACGAAGAACTCTCTTCTATTTTCCTCTTGATTTAGTTACCTGTTTTCATTTTCTTTCTTTTTCCTAAAAAATAATTTTTCTCAAGCCTTTCTGTTTGCTGGTCAAGAAAAACTAGGGAGCTTCTTGACATATAAAGCGAAACGAGGGAACGAAAATGAAAGACAAAATGGTTAAAAAGAGAACTCAAGAGTGGGTGCCATCACCGATTTGGATTTACTGCATTACACTAAAGTGGCATTTTAGCAACAGTGGTATGAATATGCTCCAACATTACACTGCATGGTAGTACCTGTTAGTTATAGCGACAATATCTGTTATAGTATGAACGGAAACAAGTACGGCGGTGTTTTACTGTAGCCATTTACCTGGGCAGTTTGCTATAAATAGTAATTAAGATGGTAGGAAGAGCTAGTTAACACACGACTATCTTAGATGTATTTTATTTGATAATAAATACAAAGTAACCAATTATCTTAGATGTATTAGTCGGTTTATTCGTGTCTTTAAAACGTTACTCGTGTTCTTAAAAAATTGTGCTAGTTAGACTTTCGTTATAACATTTTTCATAGTTTATTTGGTTATCATTATTATAAAGAAGGCAGAGGTTTGTCTCGTAATCTAGAGGTTTTTTATTTTAAGTATACACATCAGAAATTATTAATTATGTGTGTGGCTAATGACAGAAACTGAAGATATATAATTGTGGGCTGGTCCGACCACCAGCCATGTAGGGGGCTCCCGTATGGTGGAGCAAGCAGCAAACCAGAGCAGACATAGCGAGAGAAAAGGGGGATTTCTCACATGCCTGGACCTATATATTTCTCTCACGTTGCTTTCATGAGCAACCGCGTGTTCGGGGATTCCACCCGTACGTCCCCCCTCCAAGTTGGACCTGTACGTATGTATGTATGTGCCATGTGAAAATTTCGTTCCGCGTCCGGGACATGCTCCGTATCAGTTTGGCAGGAAATTGACAAGCGTATTAACGGTTGGCTAATCTCATAGTACTCGTACAGTATTAATGTATACTGTCGCTTGGATCTGGGTAGTATACACTTATATATTTCGTATATGGGCCTACGTGTCACGGTTTGGCCGGCCGGACGTCGCCTGTGCTTATTTTGCTCGTGATAGTAGTAATGATCGATCAGCCTTCCTGACAAAGAATTTTCACACGCACACGTACGCAGTACACATGTGGTTGCCAATCCGACGGCCAGGTCGATCAAACTAGAAGACGATACATGTGTGGACAAGACGTCTCATCAGAAGATGCCATGCATGCATGTCGACCACACAGATCTAATTGCAGTTGCTGAGAGACATGATTTGTGCGTGCCTATATATCTTCATCGCCGTTCAATTTAATTACTACTAGTTTTACTAATAGCGCTCCTTCAGGCTGGCTGGCGCTGCATGCTACTACCATGATGTTTCCCATAAATGAGAGCAAAGCACATGCATGATCTTAATTATTTACTAACTACTCCTAGTATATAACAATCCTGATCCCGTACACATTGGCTACTCTCTGTCCAAATCCAAACGGTCACGCGTACATTAGTACTGTTTCACCGATCGATCGTCTTGCATGCACTGTGACTACTATACTATGATCATGGAGGCCATGGACGCATCATAGTCGAGTCAACGTACAGTGTCGTAGCCGAGCAACATTCTGATTCTGCCAGAGGCAAGCAAATTAAGACAGATACAATAAAGGATAGGGATCTAGACTGCGGCGAACGTTGGGTACGGCGGCGGTCAGGTTTCTCTCTTCTCTCCCATGCACGATCGAATGACCTTAAACTTCGTGTCACAGAGATCCCTGCGCTTACGCCGTAAAACATGGGATGGCGACTGTGCCACGCATACCACATTTAGGGCATAACTAATCGCGAATAGTGTCTAATGTCTCTCCAACGTACACAAGGTGGGTCAATTAATACCACTGTTTCGGTTTGTCTCCACATGAGAAGCAGCTACAGGATTCTGCGTGTTAACTTTTGACCATAGATAACTTCCTCCGTTTCTTTTTACTACTTGTGATACTACTAGAAGTTATTCCTATTAAAACTTTGACACCTCATCTTTTATTAAAAATATATAATACTAAAAAGAGGTTGTATTATAAAAGTACTTGACATGCTAAATATAATTATACTATTTCCATTCATCAAAACATTAATTAAGAGCTTTACTCGTCAAAGATGAAATCACCCTAATCGATAGTGTAAGTAATAAAACCTAAACCCTAAAGAAGCAGAGGAATATTTAACTAGGCAAAGGCAATTATCTATTTTTATCCTAATTGACCAAACTTTCACTATAAAAAAACTATTTTTTGACACCATCCATTTATTTTTATAGGTGGATTAAAAAAACACATGCTTTGTAAAGATACATCGGAGGAATTTTGGTTACGGGCCGTCTATAAGAATCGATTACGGTCACTTAAGAGCATCATCCGTTAAAAATGATGGCCATATTAAAAGATTATGTGAAGTCCCCTATTCCTCTTGGCCACGCTAAGTCCCCACCCCTACACATCACCATCCGCCCAACTTCTCTCCTTCCTCCTCCCTCTCCCTCTAGGCTACCGGCGTGTTGTCGAGCGCCTTCATCCCTATCGGACCGCCTCTGTCGTCCATTTCTACACTAGTCCGCTAGCGAGCTCATCGAGAGAGATGGTGGCGCCGATGCCTAGAGGTGGTGGATCCGATGGCAGCAATGCCTAGAGATGGTGGCGGCTAGTTGATAGGCGATGGATCCAGCGGGGACGAGTCGCACCGTGGTGGATCCGGTGTCAGCGAATTTAGTCTGTAGAAATTATACCAACTAGAAAGGTAGCCCGCGCACATGCGCGTGCATCTTATTTAATGTTGCTTGAATTTTTTTATAAATAATTATGTGTGGGTGACTATCTCTTAAAATATTTTTTACTCTATTTTGAACATGTTTTAGTCAATAATTTGTTTGAGATTGCTTCGAACATCACTTTTGATTTCTTCTAATTACCTTTCAACATATAAATTCTAAAGTAAATTTTTTTAAATCGTGTGGTTTTTAGTTTGAACTAAATTCTTTTGTTTACTTCTACTCCCTCCTTTTTTTCTCATATGATATCTTATATTCTGTGAAAAAATGACCTTAGTTTGAAATAAGAGTGGAAATAATTAGTATGTTTAGAGAGTTTATAAATATTCAAACACCATAGACTAAAATACACTTTTATTAAGTAAGTTCTTGTTATGAAGTGTATTTTTGTTGCTTGAATTATCATATATAACTTTAGTATGATTTATGTTCCCTAATTAACCAAACTTATATATACAAAATACCCATATGCCGTGCATGTTTAATAGAAATCAAAGAGGAAAAAGCATGACATGTACTCCATCCTGTATTTTACTTATTATTTAGGGTGTTGTCTACAAAATGTAGAACTTATACATGATGGTAAATACAATTGATATTTTAGATTATCCACGTATGGTCTGAATATATTGGACCCTACCTGTAAGCATATTTATATGATGATTTAATCCATATTGTTAATTTTTATCATAATTTCTCATAATTCTCTATTACCATGCAAGGCCGCAGATGTGACCTGCTACTTGTTGACATTGTAAATATAATTTAGTCACATATATTTGTGAACTGATACGAGCCGAATACAGTGGACCCTACATAGTAAGAATATTTATGTGATGATATTACCCATATCATTAAATTGTTTTTTCACGATTTGTTATGATTCTCAAATACCATGTAAAGCACAAAGATATGACATGTTTCTTGTTGATATTGTAAATCTAGTTTAGTGGTACATATTTTTTAACCGATAAAGAATTCATAGGGATATATACTCCATATTATCATCTTTTTTTATAATTTTTATGTCCGTTTGGATCATAGAAAAAGAATATAAATATGACCTAAAATATAGTTTTATTTTATAGATTAAAGTATAGTTAATATTGATAATAAATTCTTAAGTTAATGGTAAATAATATAATATTGTAAAGTCTATTTTCAAACATCTAAGAGATAATTTTAGTTATGCATAATTGTAACGTGATATATGACATTATAACCTATGTTTTTTTCTCTGTTAGATATAATGCAAAGGGTCAAATTATGGACCAAAATAATATTTATTTTTTACAAATGAAAATATGGATCAATTTAATTTAAAGAATATAATTGTGGTCAAATAAAAATTGTATGTATAATTTTAAAAGTTACAATAGTTTTGTCTCAAATAATATACGGAAAAAAAGATTAAGGAGAGGGAAAAGGGGGTCCATATTACCTGCAATCAAGTGAGTGTGGCTGGCTAGGTTATCTATGGTGGAACTTACCTACCTAGATTCAAGATCTAGACTTTGACATATGTTACGGCTAATTATTCTTGCAGCATGTGATGTTATCATTGATAATGAGACGTCTATGATGACTTCGTTAATCTAATTTAGTAACTTGAATGTGTGTTCATATATAGGTATGATATACATGTGTGTTCCTATGAGTAAGTGCACACGTGTGTGTATATGAGCACTTGCGTTTGTCTATGTTTTTTTTAAAAAAACCAGCATGCATTACCCCTCCAAAATGATTATCTAAAAAATCAATTAACAAATTTCTGGTGGCAAAGCACACGGTATCAAGGCGCCTCTACTAAGTGCTCAAAAACCAATTGACAGCACCCAAATACCTAATGTTAGTGAATATATTGTCCAAGAGGCAAGAGCATTTATATATCATTTTGTTGTAGAAGCTAGTAGCAACAGATCAAAATATGAACAACATCGAGTAGTATAAAATTCTAGATAAGAAAGCTAAATTATACGCTTAAATAACAGAGAAGTGGAAGGCTATATTAAGAGATCAAACAATAAAAAGATGGAAGTTGTTTGCATCGCTCACTTGTTTGATACGATTAGGATTATTTCTCCCTTGGCTGTTGCTTCTTTGTATCTGAAAATTTATTTGTTTGATTTTTTTTGAGAGAAACAACTGATTCTCTGCTCTTGTTTACTAATAATTAATTATTTTGGTGGGACCAAAACATGAAACCATTGTATATTGGGGAGGAGAGATGAGAATTTAATCTAATGGTCAAAACTAACGGGTCCATCGAGTTAAGTGAAAATCGATAGCTATGTTTATCTAATTTATTAGAACATCATTTGGTGGCTTAGAAACATTTTTAGGATTGTTAGAACATTACCAACAAGATCTCATAAAATGGTTAAGAAAAGTATATAGAAAATCCTCCAAATATTTAGAGCATGAAATCAAAATTAATTATACACGATAGATTCTAAGTATTCCTATTTGAGAATTGACTGAGTTCAACAAACGGGTTTAGGGAACCGTTTAGAGATTCTGTTGGGGATACTCTATCTATCGTGTCAGTTTAGAAGCGTTTTTAGGATGTTTCATGGACTTTTTTAAGTATATAATAGGTATATCTCATTTTAAGTGCTTCCAGCCATTAAATGTAGTGTCATAAAAATCAACGAAGGCATTACATACCCTAGTAACAACGGTAAGAACAAAATCTCTACATACAAAACCAACAAACGAAGAACTAGTTATACATATGCATGGATGCTGAGTGATCAGGATCAATCTGGTCATGAAGATGATGACAGGGATTAATGCTAACTGTGACATGGTTAGCGAGTTGCGACTGTGAATGTGGTTCCATTGTCAGTGTGAAGTCTCTTCGTTTGGGATGAGAGTATGAGACGTGATGGACGAAAGTCGAGGAGGACAGCACTAATTCATCACAAGAGCAGATATACAAATGGCATTGTGGAGACGAATATATAGAAAAGACAATCCTCTACGACAAATCAGCACTTAAACCATTTGCATGACTGAATTTGTCAAAGAAAAGATAAAAATAGCTTTTCATGCATGCCTAGATAATTTTTTTTGTTTAAATTGGACTACAAAATGAGATTCACCACATGAAAAAAATCTATTAATTGTAAGGGCAAACAGACCAGACCCTATAGTCAACTAAGTTGCCATCGTCTACATATGCAACATAGTTAAAACGGAAAACGACCCTAAGTAAATACTCATCAAGGCCTCTTTTAAGTTAATATTAACTTAACAAAAAAGGATCAATACCCTAATATATATATGAGATGACCTTCTTATCCACTTCTTATTCATGCTTTGTCTGCTCATTTAGAATCGTTCTTAAAAAATCTAGAGACCCTGTACTAATTAATTATAAAATGAGGTACTATATGTAGCTCCACCACCTACTTATATAGTAGGATCTGAGTAGCTAAAAAGAAAGCCTCGTTGCTTTAGTTTTTTTACTAGGTGAAAGAATAAAACTTTTATGACACGTAAAGTATAATTTTTGAGGTAGACAAAGAAAAACTAGTTGAACAAGAAAAGAGATTTTTTAAAAAAAATAGTGAAAAGATCGTAAATATATCAAAATACATTGGAATAGATTGCAACATACAATGTTTTTGGGAGGGGGGAGGGGTGGGAATGTGCGGTCACCCATCTCACACATACTTAGAGCATTCACCAACAGTCCACCTAAATCTTATCTTATAAATTGGATGAATAAGGAATCACCAATCTAAATAGGACATCCATACCTCTTTTATCTACAGTACAGCAGATCACCCAAATCTCCTATTCAAACATAAATTTTGAAATTTTAAAACCTACCCGGCTGGTTGGCTTGGCCCATCATTCCGCTGAGGACACGTGTGGGACCGTCGCAGCTGTCACTACTGGAGAAACTATTTTTTCATGCGGGCCGAAAGGCATCTTCCCGTGCGGAAGGTCTGCCCGCATGTGCGAAAAGGTCTGGGAAAAGACCATTTTCGCGTGCGGGTGGTCCAACCGCATGAAAAGATCAATTATCCCGTGCGGTCGGCTTAAGCGGCCCGCACGGGAAGATCGATTATCCCGTGCAGGCCACTTTACATGACCGCACGGGATAATGGATCTTCCCGTGCGGTCCGTTAAGTCAACCGCACGGGAAGATGGTCTCTCTCTCTCCTCTCCTCTCCTCTCTCTCTGATCCTCTCCTCTCCTCTCTGTCCTCTCTCTCTCCTCTCCTCTCTCTATCAGTAATATTAAATGCATGGGTCGATCGATAAGATGCATGTATATATATATTTTTTCACACGAGAAAAAAAGACATTTATTTATATTATTTCCTCATAAAAGATATAAATGTACGTACACAGATCATGCATGCATGTTTATATACAAATCAAGTTTCATCTTGCGCAAATTACAGAAGTCCAGCAACAATTTACAAATCATTCATTAATAGCGATGCTCTTTTTCCCACTCCCTAAGTCGTTTGAATTTATCGTCCGTCGCCAGCTCGCTCTCCGGATTGTAGAAATCGCCCAAATGGTTGCAGATATCGCGACGGATGAAGCGGCAAAGATCTGCAACCAAGTTAAGCATGGTTCGATTGTCGAACCGGTTCACTACAACTGGAACTTCCGTGATCTGTTTAAGGAAGAATAGTACACATACATACGATTAGGAAAATTATACAAGATCGATAACGTGTAGAAATATATATTTTCTCTGAACTTACTTATTCTAACTTAGTAGAGTATCTCCCGTAGATTATGAGCATCTCGCACACGTAGTAGCCGCAAAGGTTAGTGCATGGCGGTTGCTTATAACACTGTGTTGAATAAAATTTAATATATGCGTCAGTAATTTGATATTAAACACACTATAAAATGTCGGCATGTAGCGAGCAAATAATTACCGAAAAATTTGTCCTCACAAGAAGCTTCTTCTTTTGTGGATCATTCACCGGTCCACCGTTTCTTACATAATGATGGTGTGCTCTATAGACAAAATAATTGCATGTTTCACTGATCAATTGTTTATTCGATAGTAAAAACAGACAAAACGTATTAAATGGTGCATGATAGTACTTATAAATTTAAAATGATGAGGAACTCTTTGAATGTTTTCTGGTTGTAGTGTGCTGGATCAAGCACTACAGCCACGTGGTCCCGCGGATATACCAGAAATAGTATGTAGTGATCGCTGCGAAAAAAGAGATATGTTAATTATAGGTGATATCGTAGTAAAATATTGGATACAACGCATAAGGGACCATGAGGACATTTTTGTCTCTGTGCTCCAACATAGCCTTGCCCAAGTAGAATGATATCACGATCATCTTGTCCTTGTGCATTTGTTTGATGATCGTGGCTTTTAGTTTGTTTGTTTTGTCTTTGAGCTCATCGGAATCTTCACGAACATGAACCTCGTGTTTCGTCCAGCATATCCATTTTGCAAATGAATTTATTAATGACATTAAGTTAGGCTGATACTTACAAGCAAAACGCAGCAACGAGATTTATATCCATTTTTTCATCTTGAATAATGCGTGAAGGTCGTTGAAATCGATGACCAGTATCCCATTTGGGTCACTGGTGAAAGCATTATCCGGGACCTTCATGGTAAGCATGCTGAGCCCCAATCTGGACGCCTTTAGGTACCAGTCGTGCATTAGCCTGATTTCCCAGGACATGTCTTCCATGACGTGCCAGGGCAGGAACGTCTTGTCGTACTCGTACTTTGTTGGCACTTCGTCCGAAGTCCAATTTTGCAGGTCCTCCGCTTGGTTCTTCACCGATTGTTCTGACTCTGACAACTTTGATCCTACGGCTTGTCAGTCGGCCTCCTCCCCCTGAAAGCCAAGAATACTAAGTTTCTCTCGTCTTTGGTCATTATTCCTTGTCATAGCTTGATCGAATCATCTTTGGGATAATCTAACGAGATTGAAGCTTGCTCGGACTTGGAAGGCTTGTTGTTTTCAGTAGGGGCCTTTGAGGTACCGCCAATGCTGACTGTGGTGTCGGAGGAGATTGGTGAATATGTTCTGCGACGACTTTAGGGGCTGACAGCATTGGCGAATCAGGACCTTTATCCTTAGGAGGGGAGCGAGGTGGGGAAGCAGGCCGAGGTGGGGAGCGAGGTAGGGAAGCAGGCCCTGGTGGAGAAGGCGATGCAGGCGCAACAGCAATATGAGGAACCGGCTGTACTGGGGATGCTGACGATGTACCGACCAGCAGGATATCTCGTCGATGCCATAGAATGAATTGATTCACCACATCTCCAAGCAATTCTATCCCCTCAAGTGTTGGAATGTCTAGCTCTAAGCTTTTATGCTCTGCATGCACCTTGGCCACCTGCACCCTTGCATAATCCTCAGGGATTGGAGTGTTGTGAAATTGTCGTCCTGGTATAGCAAGTCTTGTACCCACCTCCTTTCTCTTACCGGCCCTTCCTATCGGCACGAGGAGGCTGCACTCGGGCCAGTTATGGTATCTACTGGATAGGGTGCGGTGTCAACTGACCCGACACTGCTGGGCATTTGTACTGTGGGTTCTTCGGATTGCTGAAAGAAGTTAGGGAAGGCTTGGCGATTCTGTGCAACAAGAGAGTAGAAATGCTCTTCAACTTGTTTTTGCTATCTTCTCTTCAAGTTTATGTTTGTACCTGTCCCTTTTCTTGTAACTTGCAGCTTCCCCAGGAAACCCTTCTTTCCAACTTGTCTTTGACGATACACCCCTTACTCGTCCAGAATGTTCGGGGTTGCCCATTGCAGCTGTCAACTAATCATGTTTCCTTTTAGCAATAAATTCCCCAGTCTTCTCCTTTTTAGCAACGTCTTTTAGACTTGTGGTCACACGCTCTATATCCGGATCCACGAAAAGGATCTCTCCCTCGTCGGTGACCTGTCCCGTGCTGCGTGTCCACACCCAGTTTTTGCTTCTTTCTTTTAGTGCATCCACAAGCAGAGGCTTTCCTTGGGCGGCAAACTGTTCTTCGGTTGCTCGCCACTTCTCTACGTGGCCATCGTAGCCGCTAGAGCCCAACCAGTGCGGGTACTTGTTCCTTTTCGCGAGGTCGGACATCTTCTTCCTCCGTGCTAAGGCTTCAGGACTTGTCATCTTCGCCACGAACCTATCCCATTCGGCGGGCGTAATACCACCGTAGTCTTCGAATGGGGACTTGTTATTTTGCACGTAGTGAGTGTTCAAGTCCGATTTCCACTGCCTCCACCTTCCCCCAATCGTTTTTAATGCAAATTCTTTGCCCAGAGACTATGAACCAGGTGGATATACAAGCCGCTTCTGCAGCTCGTTCCATATGAAGTTCTTCAAGTTGTCATCCACCTGCTCCCAGGAATCTACATTTAAAGGGCCGTGGGTTCTGGCCAGTACCCCGCAAGCGATGCTGAACTTTGTAATTGCTACCTTGGGCTCTAATGACTTCCCATCCTGGGTCAGAGAGGTGATATAATATGTCTCCTTGGGGGATTGGTTCTTACTTTCTCTGACCACGTCTTCTTTTTTGACGTCCTCCAGCGCTCGCGGACGTGTCGGTTTCTACCGGACCGGACGTTGCTGTGTCCTTCTCGACTTCGGCAAACCGGACGACAGACTTGGCGGCCTTTCTTTTTGAGTGGCGCCTTGCTTCCATCTGTACGTACAACAGATAATGTTAAACGAGATCCTACGATAGGGATCATAACAATATGGCTGGACTTACTGCTTGCTCGATAGGGATGTAGTCGGGGTCTTCTTCAACCAGTGGTGCTGGTGCTTGCATAACTTCGATGAACGGATCGCTTGGTTCATGCCATGTGCCTTCGCTCGAAGACTTCTCCGTTGAGTCGACGTTGCGTGCCTCGGAGGGAGCTTTCTCGTTCGACATTTGATCTAGGGTGTTCATAACGCACAACATGTGAAAATACATATGTTTGCCTATTTTGTCCGTGAGAAGAGGTGAGATCGGGGGAGGGAAAGAGATGAGAGATGAGAGACCGAGGAGAGGAGAGGAGAGGAGAGAGGGAGATTAGAATATACCGAGGAGACGGTGGCTATATGTGTTTGAAAATTTAAAATCTAACCTAAAATCTAAAATTCATCCTAAAAAAAGACCGAACGAACGACCGAACGAACACTCGTTCATTCGTCCGTCCATCCGTTCGTTCGTTCGTTCGGTCATTCGTTCGTTCGTTCGGTCGATCGGTCATTCGTCCGTCCGTCCGTTCGTCAACGAACGAACGAACGAACACTCGTTCGTTTGTTCGTTCGTCTGTCCACGTCCGTCCGTTCGTCCGTCCGTCCACATCCGTCCGTTCGTCCCGTCCGTTCTTTCGTCCACGAACGAACGAACGAACACTCGTTCGTTCGTTCATTCGTCCGTCCGTCCATGTCCGTCCATTCGTCCACGTCCGTTCGTTCGTCCACGTCCGTTCGTTCGTTCGTCCGTCCGTCCGTCCACATCCTACCGTTCGTCCACGTCTGTTCGTTCGTCCATGAACGAATGAACGGACGAACACTCGTTCGTTCGTTCAGCCGTCCGTCCGTTCACATCAACTAATTCACATAAATTTTTTTTGAGCAACTATTTCACATGAAAAAAATTCATCAACAAAATTCATAAAAAAATAACAGTCCATTTTACATTTTCATCAAAATTAACTATACTTCCACCAAATAAATAACAATTCAATTTACAGTTCTATAGTTCCATCATACTAATAACAGTCCATTTTACAGTGAAATCAAAAATTCATCAACTACGATAAAATCCTAAATCGTCCATCCATCCATCCATTTTTTTACATAATATATACATCCATTTTTTTGACTAAAAAAATTGAAGTCCTACACATCAAAATAACTGTCACAATCTCACAACAATCTATATGCTAAATCTCACATCTATCTGTCAAAATCCCACTGTATCCATTCACTGTATTCATTCATTCATTCCAACAACACACTATATGCTAAATCCATCACGACATAACACATTTCATTCAAAATCCAGTGTAAAATGTCACCTGTGGTCTTGAGGGCGGCAGCGACGGTGAACCGGGCGAAGGGCGGTGGTCTTGAGGACGGCGGCGACGGTCTTGAGGGCGGCGGTGAAGGGGCGCCGTTGAGGCCGGCGTCGGTGTGGAGGCCGGCGGTGAAGGGGCGCCGGTTGAGGACGATGGGCGGTGGCGGTGGGCGGCGACGGTCGCGCGGGGATCGGCCGACGAAGTCGACGGGGACGGCGGAGTCGGCGGAGGCGTCGCGGCGATCGTGAGCCGGCGGCGGAGACAGAGAGAGAGAGAGGGATGGGCGGCGACGTGGCTAGCGGCGGCAACGGAGAGAGAGAGGGATGGGCGGCGACGCGACTAGCGGCGACGACGGAGAGAGAGGGATGCGCGGCGGCGCGGGGAAGTGCGGCACGGGGGATGGGTGGTGAGGGCGCGGCGGCTAGGGCAGGGAAAGGGCGCGGTGGTGGTCGGCGGTTGCTCGGCGAAAATTTTGGCAGCCTGGCGGCGTAGATCTGAAATTCACCGGGACTTGGAATTTTCGGGAGCCCGCGCGAACATTATATAGGCGCCAGTTTCGCGTGCGGGCGGCTTAAGCGCCGCACGGGAAAACGATCTTCCCGTGCGGGCGGTTTAAGCGGCCCGCATGGGAATTTCCCATCGGCGCTTAAACCGCCCGCACGGGAAAATGTTTTTCCGTGTGGGCCGTTTATGCAGCTCGCACGGGAAGATATTTTCCCGTGCGGGCGTTTAAGCCGTCCGCACGCGATAATCGACCCCCTTCAATAATTTGTATCAAATTGGATATTAATGAAACAATTAGCAAACTGATTCAAAAAATTACCAATTTTTTTTTCATAAATCAATCTATGCTAATTATTGTCTATGGAAAAATTTTTGAATTCAAATGACAATTCGGCCGTCACTTTATCTCCAAATCTAACCAATCCTTCTCAACACTTCTAATCTTCTGTGAAGAATCTTCGGTTTTGTGAGCGTCGTATCTAATAAAATATTCGAAACCTTCTCAATTTTTTCAATTTTTTTACCACATCCTCTACGTATAATATCATGACATCCAGACAATTTTCATCATTTTTCGACTTCGTTTGCTATTTATACAATTTTAAAATCATTCGATCAATAGGTTCCTAATCATGTTTCATGAAGAAAATTTCAAAATTTATTCTCATTTATAGGATAATGACTCAAGCGGGTCTAAATCACATGAATATAATTTTTCCATTAATTTTATTCCAATCACTTGCATTTCAAATATGAGAGTTGGCAAAAAAATTCATGAAAATAAAATAAATCAAAGAAATATAGCAAAACCAATCAAAAAATTATCAAATTTTATAATTAGGAGTTACATCTGAGAAATTTTTCAAAATTTTGCCGAGTGCCAGGGCCGAAACGTATCCGTAAATTCATCAAATATTAATTCATCACATAGAAATATCAATTCATCACATAGAACCGCACATTCGCTCGTAACACCATAAGTTTGATACATTCGCTCGCAAAACATACTATACGCAAAAAACAAACTAGCGTTTTACAATTTTTGGATTAACATCCTTTCGCACGGATGCAAACTTTGATTCGTTGAGGACACTCTCAATGCGTTTCATCCGCGTAGAAAGATACGTGAATAACGAAATGGCGTCGTATTGATTATAGTCGAACGCGTCTTCAATGTTGTCAATACCAATGATGTGTTGCTTGCCGGATACAATAATGTCCATCTTTTCGTCGGAAGGATCCTTCACACAGAAAACTTGTGCAACACGCTCGGCAAGGACCCATGGATCATCCTTGTGTCCAATTTTACTCCGTTCAGCACACGTAAATCCAATTTTATCTACCATGTTGTCTTTCACCCATTGGCATCTAAGAACAGGAATCTGAATGTTTAAACCGTAGTCAAGTTCTCAAATTTCTTGTATGATCCCGTAGTATGATTTCTTCTGTCCTGTTGCGTCCAACGCTTCGACACAAACCCCACTGTTCTGCGCTGAGCTTTTCTTGTCTTTGTTGTTGGTGTAAAAAAGAGTATCTACCGATATCATACCCTTGCCATGAGGTCATAAGGCTTGTTGGGCCAGCTGCAAGTCTTTCTACCCTTTTTTCCTCTAGTGATTCACCAGACGGTAGATTTTGATCCTTAAGCCATTGGGGGAAAGTGTGTTTCTGTTCTTTCGAAACCCAATCATCGGATCGCCCAGGATTGCATGCTCTGATCTCAGAAGTGTGTTGCTCAATATAGGGCACAACGATGGTGAGTTGTTGAAGAACACTGCTGTCTGTATCTAGTATCGCTTTGTAATCGTTGTCGTAGAAGCATTTTCTTCCCACAGTACCCTTCCCAGATAATCTTCCATCATGTCGAGACATCGGTATCCCAATGGGGTTGGCATCTTTCATATAATCTAGGCAACACTCGATAACCTCCTCAGTTGTGTAACCCTCTATCATCGAGCCCTCCGGATGAGCACGATTACGAACATACCCTTTCAGAACAACCATGTATCACTCATACGCCCACATTTGATGTAGGTATAGAGGACAAAGTTCAATAATTTGAGGGACAATGTGAACAATGAGATGTTCCATCATGTCGAAGTCAATAGAGGAAAACACATCTCTAGCTGGCAAGCTGTCTCGACTGCGAATTTCTGAAGGGGTCCTAATTCTTCTGGATCAAAAACTTCTGTGATACTCGATTAAAAAAATAGCACAGCTTTGTTATCACTACCTTGGTGTGCACTGGTTTCACCGCCCTTATAGCGATAGGGAGAAATACCGTAAGCATCTTATGACAGTCGTGAGCGTTGTATCCAGAAATCAACAAATCTTTCATTGATACTAGTTTCCGGATATTTGATGAGAATCCAGTCGGCACTTTCAATCCACGAAGACATTTACAGAAAGCTTTTTTCTCTTCTAGTGTCATTGAGTAGCATGCCGGTGGAATATCAATCTTACCATTCGTTAGCTCTATCGGGTGGAGATCTTTTCTTATGCCCAAATTGACCAGGTCGTTACGTGACTTCAACCCATCCTTTGTTTTACTAGGGATTTCAAGTAAAGTCCCGATGGTGCTGTCGAACACGTTTTTCTCGAGGTGCATGACATCGATGGCATGACGAATCTCCAGGCCTTTCCAGTACGTCAGGTACTTGAAAAAGATTGAATGTTTCTTGAAGGGCAGTGTGTTTTCTACCACTTCTTTCTTTCTCTTGCCTGAAGCTCTCTTTCCCTTGCCAAACACGACCTTTATGTTCTTTGTCAGCTTCAACATTGTGGAACCACCCTTTGCTTCGGGGGCAGTACCTTCCTCGATAGTTTTGTCAAAAAAGCTAGCCATCGCACGATACCTATGCTTCTGTGGTAAGAAACGACGATGACACGTGTAAACTAACTTTTTTGACGAGGTCAGGTATATGTACGATGTGTTGTCCAGACATATCAGACATCCGGTCATTCCTTTAATCTGTTCGGATAGGGAAAAATTGGTTGGTAGATTGTTTATAGTAACGAATATGATAGCACGCAGAGTAAAATACTTCTGGCGGTAAGCATCAAATAATCGTAGACCCTCTTTCCACATTTCTTGCATATCCTCCATCAAAGGTTCAAGAAACACATCTAGGTTGATGCCAGACTATTTTGGCCCTTGTATAAGAAGAGTCAACAAAATATACTTTCGCTTCTGACATAACCATGTCGGAAGGTATACATGGTGAGCAGAACTGGCCAAGTGTTGTGCAAGCTGCTTAGGTCACCTAACAGATCCATTCCATCTGTGCTCAATGCAAACCTGACATTTCTCGGATCATTTGCAAATTCTGGGTGCTTCGAATCAAAGTTTTTCCATTGTCGAGCATCGGCGGGATGTCGAATCATACCATCCGTCTTTCGACCCTCTTGATGCCATCTCATCAACTCGGCCTCGGTGGGGTTCGAGAACAATCGCTTCATTCGATCTTTCACTGGCAAGTACCACATCACCATGTCCAGAATCTTTTTCCCTAGCTCGACCAATGCATTTGGTTCGGCAACGTCACTATCGGCGGCACTGTTATCCTTTTTGTACCTACTCGCCCCACAAGTTGGACACTTGTCCAAGTCATCGTATTCCTTGCTATGAAGTACACAGTGATTAATACATGCATGGATCTTTTCCACACCAAGTGATAATGGACATATCAGTTTCTTGGCTTGATAGGTGTTAGCTGGCAACAAGTTAGGCTTAGGAAGCATAGCTCTCAGGAGACTCATCAAGTCGATGAAACTAGTATCAGACCACCCGTGCCTGGTCTTAATTCTAAGAAGTTCTAGCACCGACCACAACACTGTATAATCCATATCACATCCCTTTGCTTGATCGTACAAAAGATCTTTCGCTGCTTTCTGCAACGCCTCCCAATTGTTTAAATCTCTTGTTTTCTCTGTTAGGACCTCTGGTTAAGTGTGCCGCAACATATCCTCAAGATCAATATCAATATCAACGCCTGCCTCGTCAAAACCAGAGCTGCCAAAATCACCCGTCATTTCACGGGACATGTCCTCAACTATAAAATTCTCTACCTCATCGAACCAAATATCAGGATTCTCTTCCGGAGGGGCAACTTCCCCGTGATAAGTCCAAACTGTGTATTTCTCCACAAATCCACGCTGAATTATGCGTCCGAGAATTACATTCGGATCTTTCAACATCTTCTGCAAGGACAAAAAATATCCTTTCTATTCTCCCTCAAAGCGTGTGCCTTAGCCTTATCAATAAATTTTGATGCTTCTCTCATGAACACCGGATGAGTTCTCCGTGTCTCATACATCCATATCCGATCCATCTAAAAAAATGACAAAGATAAATTAATATTATATTGCCGGTGTTTCTAAATAAACAAATTAAACTTAAATCCTACTTTACAACTAAAACCTCATGCACAACAAATAATAATAATGAGACAAAAGTAGTTACCAAAAAATGGTTCAATAAAAAAATATTTGACCTACAAATTACAAAAATAGCTCAAAATATATAACAATTCAAACAAGTTTAAATATCTTCGCATTCAACCGATGAAATTTTACAAAAAGGGAAGCAAATGAAGGAGATGACCAAGCACGTTACCTTTTATATTGATTTCAATTGAAGATTTAAAGTCTAAAGCCTCCCACAAAAATAAAATGCCTATTATTAAAGAGAGAAACCGAGTTAAATAAAGTTCAAATATCTTCGCATTTAACCAATAAAAATTTTTAAAAATAGAAGCAAATGGAAGAGGAGATCAAGTATGGTACCTTTTGTATTGATTCCAATTGAAAAATTTAAGTTGAAAACCTTCCCCTCTATAATTGCCCTTTTTTGGAGAGAAAACACCATGGTATAATGCGCAACTATCGTTCAGGGGAAATTTATGGCGGCATCATCGCATGCGGTCTACTTAATGGCCCGCACAGGAAAAATGCATTATCCCGTATGGGTCCTTAAGTGGGCCGCACGGGATAATGCACCATTATCCCGTGCGGGCGGTTATGTGGACCGCACGAGATATCGCATTATCCGTGCGGTCCACTTAAGCGACCGCATGGGATAATAGCCCGTGCGGTTTCTTAAGTGGAACGCACGGGATAATGCATTATCCCATGCGGTCCAATAGCCAGCCCGTCGGGACTGGTTTTTCCAGGCGCGACCTCTTATGGCCCGCCTAGAACCTATTGGGGGCCTCGTCCACAAAAATCGTTTCTCCAGTAGTGTGTCGATTGGAAGCCGTCGGCTCCATCATGAGCGCGAGCGCAGGGTAGTATCGCGCGCGTGCGGCGGTCAGGGATGACGCATCGCCTTCCCTGTCGTCGTTGCAGAAGATTGGGTCTCCTCCCTGCTGATGAAATCTTTGACTGCAAATCGAGTCTCCTCCCTGCCATTAAGCTCCTGCCAGGTCCGCCCATGATCACCTCCCTGCTAGGTCCGACAATGTTTCCCCATGGCTGCCGTTTGATTGAGCTACATATTCTTTCTTTGCACTGCAGATCTTGAAGGAGTCGAAGACATTTGTTTGATTTTTCGTACAATGAATCAACGTGGGGAAGAAAAGAGTGCCCGCAAAAAAGAAGTCCGATAGTTTTTCCCGCCGTGCGTAGGTTTGGGTGACGGGAGAGTCCCCTCAATTTGGATGACCATAAGACCAATTTGGGTGGTCATGTATTTTAGATGATGGTTTGGGTGGTTTGTTGGACCATGTATTTTCATCAAAAGCATCCAAATTTGATATAGAGCATCATTTGAATGTTCTGCTGGTGATGCTCTTAGGGACAAACCTGCACTCTCTAGTGATCCCTACCCCCATCATGCAACTTATGTTGGTGATCACTCTTTATGATACCTCACCATTATATATATCCACTAAACTATCCCATGACATCGGTGACCTAGACGCCATCAAAGCTTTGGAACAGTGCATCCCTGCATGCATCTAGAACCCACACCCTTCGTTCTGTCGCTCCAGTTGCTCCCTTTTTCATGTCTGGCCACCGTTTAAGTTTTGTGCGCTTCGTCCAGTGTTATAAAGGTTAGCAAAAATTGTGGAAGAATAAGTTCAACCATTCTCTCCAACCAACATAGAGTCCATGGATACTATATATCAACCTCTCTTTGCATAACATTATAATCATCATGGTTACTTTCACTACTGCAGAATTGTTTTTTCCGTGCGGACCAAAAGACATCTTCCTGTGCAGAAGGCCAGCTCGCACGTCCGAGAAGGTATGCAAAAATCAAATTTTTGCGTGCAGACGCTCTAACCGGACGAGATAATGTATCTTCACGTGCGGTCCAACAACCGATCCCTAGGGACCGGTTTTTTCAGGCACGGCCACTTATGCCTCGCCTGGAGCCTACCGGGGGCTTCACTGATTCTGCAGTAGTGTTTGTTACATTATGGTTTCTCTCTATATTTAAAGTGACACTCCATCATTATTAAAACTTCTAGTCCAATTATAACCTACTAAAACTAGTATATTCAATACATATTCTCACACATTGCTCCCGTCCATATTCTTAAACCCTAATCTTGTTTTAACTTTGACGTACCCTTTTTCCAATTTTATTATCTTCTACTAACTTATAGTAACATGCATGTTCGCTTGTTTCCTAAAAGAAAGTGAATGTTTTTTAAGACCGAGAGTGAATGTTTACTGCATGTATGCCAATGCATACTCATTCACTCCGTCTATCCAATTACATTTAAGGTGAGTGTGATGATGTTTTGGCATGAACTGTGACATGTGTGCACCGAACCCTGCTGACTGCATGCCCTGATCATGTTCATGTACTGGCGTAATATGTTCCTGCTGCTGTCGAGTGTGTACCATGCATGGCGACTGCAAGGCATGTGCCAAGGATTAAATCGATCGATCTGTGTTAAGGATGGGAATGGTTAGGATATGGATCAAATCTAAACCATTTTTAATAAGTTCGTTGATCCATGGTTCAATAGGATAAATTCATCATGAGTCTATTATATTAATAGGTTATTCATGGATATCCAAATGGATCGCTACATTACTATTAAAAACTCATATTATATATATGTAAAACTCGGGCCCAAAATTTTTAAACTCGCGTTCACATTATAAAAACTTATCGATTCAGTTGAATTTTGTAGAAATGATTCATTGTACCGAGAAGCAACTTTGTACAAATTTTGAGCTATTTATATATGCGGGGCCCACGATGCATTAATAAGACCAAAAATTCTAGTTAAATGTGTGTAAAATCCAGACCCAAAATTTTTAAACTCGCATTCACATTATAAAAACTTATCGATTCAATTAAATTTTGTAGGAATAATTTATTATACGAGAGAAGCAACTTTGTACAAATTTTGAGCTATTTATATATGCGGGCCCACTATCCATTACTAAGACCCAAAAATTCTAGTTTAATGTGTGTAAAACTCGGACCCAAAATTCTTAAACTCGTGTTCATATTATAAAAAACTTATCGATTCGTTGAATTTTGTAGGAATGATTTATTATATAGAAAAACAACTTTATATAAATTTTGAGCTATTTATATATGCGGGACCCATGATGCATTACTAAAACCCAAAAATTATAGTTAAATGTGTAAAAAATTTGGACCCAATTTTTTTTAAACTCGTGTTTATACTATGAAAACTTGTTAATTTTTTGTTAATTTAGTTAATTTTTAGGAACAAATTATTATATAGAGAATCAATTTTGTATAAATTTTAAGGATATTTATACATGTGAAGTCATTTTGGATCGAACCTTTTAAACCTAGGTTCTATTGGTTTGATCCGTTTGATCCATTTGTATTTTTGGAACAATCCTAAAGATTCATTGGAGCAAATTTATGGATAGGTTTAATGGATAAATGGATCGAACCTAACCATTCCCATCCCTAATCTGTGTGGACTGTATCAACTTCAAAGGTGAATAGTGCATTTGTGTGTAAAAAGCTAGCTTAATATATTGCAGCTACTACACAAGCATATATATCCACCTGCCTTTGACTCATTTAATTTGTTGTTCCTGCTGCTTCAAATATGAACGACAGACTTTGAAATTTGAATGTTCCAAAACAACAACAGCCTCCCCAATTAGAAAAAAACAAAAAAATGGTAGAGAAAAACAGGCGAGTTAGCTAACTGCCTTGAGGGGAGCAGGTTTGGAACATTGAGAGAAAGCTCTTGTGAAAGGGAACAAATGAACTTTTGGTTGTCAAAAAGCTAAACTTTGACTCCTCCGGCATGCAAGTCGGCAGCAGCCTACATATATCTCACCGATTTTACGACATGTCACTCATCGTGTTTCAAGCGTGCAAGCATCTTCAGTTTCTCACATTTTGCGTTGTACTACTCGATGACTTAATTAGCTTTTGCTCCCCATGCATTCTCTCCCTGCATGTGGGACCCGCTCTTTATTCCGTGCAATCAAGCAAATTAATTAGGAGCCTCAACAACAGCTTGCATAGGGAGTCCTAGTTCCATTTTCTCGGCGGACAACGTACTCCATAGAAAGTTTTTTCTCCGTACATAAATGTATGGTCAATTGACTAACTTGGTTGTAAAAAACATGTCCAAATTGGCCAGTTTGTCGACTTATCTTGCTTGCTTGTGCGCTCGAGTCGGATGGTGATCTGACAGGACAGTTAAGTTGGATCGAGCTGCAATAATTAGGCCGAGATGTTGAGATATCATTAGGATTTATTTGATTTATTTGGTACTACATATTAGCTGAGAGCAAAGTTGAACCGATCAATGTGTGAGCATGAAGAATTCGAGTACTTAATTAGTTCTTCCCCTAAAAGTATCCGTAGGATATTCTAGAAACATTAACAAACTAAGATACAAATCCTAAAAGCCAATAATTTAATTAATATGGTTTTCAAAATTAATAAATTACGAGCAGCCGCATATGGGTTTGATTAATTGATTTGTTCGTTTAAACGGATAAGCGACCAAGGTTTAATTAACTTTTATTGTAATAATGAATAACCATGTGCAGTTGATGTAGAAGCTGAGATATCAATATATATTTTTTTAAAACTATAAAAAAATATATGATCTACTATTATAGTAGTTAGTTAGTGGTAGTAATGATCTATTAGATTATAAAAGATAAATGATATAGATTGATCCTACTATCAATTGAGACCTTTTATAAAATACTTTTTGTTTTGCTTTTTAACTTGCATTGCAAGCTTAATTGACAAGGGTTTTAGCTTCTCCATGGGAAGTTGTCAACATCGAAGAAAAGATTAAGAAAACTTTGTCTTTCCGCGTGATCTAAACAATACCCACTTGACATTTAAAAATGGTGACAGATGTTATATAATACACTCTCATAAGTTCTTTAGTGCAATATTATACTAATATAGGAGTAAATTATAGGGATCAGGAGAACAGATTTGTAGCAAGTTACAAGAATCATTTGGCAGAGGTAATCTTATATCTAGACAGAGAAATAAATTATTTTGCCTAGATTCCAACAGACATCTCATGGGAGTTTCTTAATTAATTACTCTTTAAATCAACAGAAACACCACTAATGATTCATATTAATTGCGTACCCCTGTTCATAACTGAAGTTGACGATATGTAATTGCCTTTTGTTTTTTCTGTTGGTGACACTATCTTTGAGTAGGTATCGAGCGATCATATTGTCTGGTGTTAATATAATTACACTAAAATAGTGATTTTACGCTGTTTCTAGCTTCTTTTAAGTATAAAGTTTTGATGCCTTTTACTTTCTCTAGTCAAGTTTATTTAACGTTGGGAGAAGTGTGTTTAGTTCTGCCAGCATCAATCTTTTTACTAGAAGTATAACAGAGAAGTACTTTAGGTAATGGGAGTGCTACTTCTTAGTATATTTTGAATCAAACAAAAAGTTTCCATAGTACTAAAAAGGTATCAGGATGTATCTCAAATATTTTTAAGGTCAGGGAAAAAATGCTCTTCTACTGATGATCCAACACCATTTTTTCACTTCTTTTGAAAGAATTAACTAGACTAATAATCTATATAGAAGACTATCCAACTTTCTCAAAAAATGATCGATTGGTGCAGACGTGAAGTATGGGGCAATGAATTGTCGGGGTTCATGCATGAATGTCCAAAGTCATTGGCTACACCATTTATTTGGCAGGTGAACAATCTTCTTATAATCTACAAAATGGCGAGTTCTGTAATCTTATATTCATCAGCATGTACTCAATTCCCCTATCAGCATGTAACCAGCTACCCTGCAACTAACTCTCCAGAGAATTTTGTGATGCAAACGCTAAGTACACATATTATTTTAAGTTCTGTTGTTCGAGTTATATATATACTACTCTAACATATCTATCCTTCTCTTCATCGAAGATTTTTTTTCCATACAACTATTATGGGAGCAAAGCATGGATGACATAGCTCCATCAATTTATTACGATAATATCACATCAGCTAAAAAATATATTACAAAAAAGTACAGTACATTTGCAAGAATAATCTAATTGTCCTATTTGCTATAGTTGCCAACCACTATGCTACATGGCCATTGTTATTGATATTTTAAAAATATTAAAAGAGCTTTTATGATTTAATAATTCAGAAATTCATAATTAAAGTAAGTATATACTTGTTGTATTTAGTTTGAAATCTTAGTTGTAGCTTTTCTATGTTTTTTTATAAGTCTGGAATTTGGAAACGATAAAAATTGAGTTATATTTAGTTTGGAGTCTCAACTCTCACAACTTAGGCCCCGTTTGGACGGCTGATACATTTTAGATTCCAGTGAGAAACCAAAGAAATTGTGCCAAACAGGAGTGAAGCCAACAATTTTGAAACAGAAACATTTCTAGTTTCACATGGGCTAAGGTAAAACTGGGTTGGGATAGTTTCTAGTGATTCACTTCTACCTTTCCTACTCCACCCCCGTGACCAGGCAAACTAGAGAGCACACTTGCGTGCAACCAACGAGAGGTGTCGCCACGCCGCCTCGCCCACCGCCTTTGGTGCCGCCGCCCGCCGTTCCCCTAGCCGCTCGCGCCGCGCCCGCCCTAGCCGCTCGTCACCGCCCCCCCGCACGCACGTCGCCCCCCGCCGAGCCACGCGCCATCGCGCCGATGGCAAGTCTTCCCGCCGACTTTAGAAGGTACCATGTTCCTGAATTAAGAAGGGGCGCTTCTCCTAATGGTCAGAAAGAGGTCTTCAACTTTCTTCATTCAAGCTTGCGTAACATTGTTGAGCGCACCTTTGGAGTATGGAAGATGAAGTGGAGGATTTTTCTTAGGATGCCTAGTTATTCAATGGCTAAACAAAAGATGATTGTGGTGGCTACTTTGTGCCTCCACAACTTTATTCGTGAGAGTAATGCACCCGACAAGCTTTTTGACAGATGTGACATGGATCCAGATTATGTCCCAACAATACCTCGGAGATATGCAAGACATCAACCATCTCAAAATTCAAGTACTGAGACCACATCAGAACCTAGTGACATCAATATGGATAGATTTCGTGATGATTTAGCGAGATCTATAATGCAATCTAGAGCCTAACTTCATTAGTTGGTTGTAATTTTTTGAATTATTGTATCACAATATATGTGGACCATGGTTTATTGTATTTTGATCATAATGTGCTTTGCCTAAACTTAATAGAAAAACTAGCACAATACGATGGGCATATTAGTCTATTCCAACTTCTTACCTACTTTTCAGAATCAGAATCTAGCAAATTTGCCAAACGGTTCCACAAGTGATTCTGATTCTTCAAAGAAACGTTTCTCAGGAGAATCTGAATCCGAAACGTTTCTTACAAAATCTGGAGCCCTACCAAACGGACCCTTAGTTTTTGATGTGGTCCATTATGTTAAAATACATATCTATATAGGTCATGGTAATACAATCCATCCCATCAACGGCCAAATCTTTCTGGCATGAAGTGTCGATTAGTGTAAGCACATGTAGATGTACTTACTCCATGCTCACTATTACATATCCTCTCCTCTATGATGGCCTCTCACATGCCTGAATTTTACGGGTCATCACAACGAAATCATCTCAAACGGACCTAAAAAGAGACTGACAAAGAAATACTCACACAGACATGTTAGATGTGCATAAAACTCAAGCCCGTCACTGATGATTACTATCAGTGACGGGCTCGCATCACGGCTCGACAAAGATAAACTATGATATCTTTGTCGAGCCCAAACAGAAGCACGTCATCGATGTTCATCATCGGTGACGGGCTCCAACTTGAGAACTTATTGAGATGTTGGATCATCAGTGACGAGCCTTAATTATAGACCGATAGAGATGATGGCAGTACCAATCGGGTTTAAGCTCTAAGCCGTCACCGATGATCTCATCCGTGACGGGCTTTAGATTAAGCTCGATTGAGATGATGTCATCTATATCGGGCTTAAGCTTAAGCCCTGTTAACACTAGAATTTGGTAAGCCCCGGAGTTCCTATTGGCTAAGTCCCTGGAGTCCCTCAAAGCTAGTATGGGCTTATAGTTCTGCAGTAGCCGATGTGGGTCTTCTTATTTCAACACCATCGGCTTAGGTCCATATCGGCTCAAAGCTAGTATCGGCTTAGAGTTCTGCATCAGTCGATGAGGGTTTTCACGTTTCAATATCTCAAGCAGTTGGATTCTCATTAGATTTGGTTTGGGAAGATCTTATCCAGAAGAGACCGAGTTCAGGGAGGATGCGGCTTGTATCTATTAATTAGGAAAAGTTTGTTAGCTTTCTATTTTATCTTTAAGAAAGTGTGTTAGTGTCTAATAAGGACTCGGTTTGTTTTCTTTTGTCTTTAGAAAAGTTTGAATTTGTAATCTGTTAGGGTCTCTGTTAGCCTAGTGGTATAAATATGTAAGCCCGAGGTTCATGTAAAAAAATCTCTCGATCAATACAACTCGGTGCATCGCCACCTTTTTATCTTTTCTACTTTATTCATCATCCAGCGGAAATTGGCACCTGACGCGGGGCTGCATCGACTTCGATCTCCGGCAAAGGGGTAAGTCCAAGGTCCTGCCGGCTCAGGCAATCATGTTGGCTACGTTAGCGTTGTCCAAGGCTGCATCAGTACATTCGACCTCTTGGATTGCTTCGATTCGGTTAACATATTTGCCTGATTATTTATCATATGTCTCTGTTGAATCTAGTCCTAGTATCTTGATTTGGCTCTATCGGCTGTCTCTCGTTTTAGGGTTTTTGCCGATACCGGCTAAATCATTATATTAGATTAGATTAGTTTAGGCATCCACCACCCTGAAAATCGGTCAAGGGCTTGATTGTCTAGATATTGCGTCTCTTTTCATACTTAGTGTTGCATCAGTTAAGTTTGACCTACTAAGTCATGATTAGAACCGTAATCTTTAGCCTGCATGTTGGCTGCCAATAAGGGTTTCATCGGGGTTTCAGCTGATGAGTTATCTGGACATGACATCGGCTATGCTATGAATATGTATAATCTGTCTTAAGGTACGTTTAGACATAAATGATTTATACTGTCTCGGTACGCTATCGATCTATCCCGGTCACTTGGTCTAAACATATTTTGAAACCTAGATTATATGCTATTGATATCTATAGCCGATCCTATGGACGTTGCATCGGTTTGTAAGGGATTGCATGTGAGTTGGTTTTTAGCCGATGACAACAAAGTATTCATTATTCTCCAATCAATGTGTGCTTAATATTCAGATCAATATCTATATTATCATGTGATTAGTTTATGCTCTTTTATCATCGCGTCATCATCGATCGATCGCCTTTATATAGATGTTTTCTCAGCACATTGCCGGTGGATTAAAACCCTAACTGCATCGGCTGACATCAGCATCGACTGGAATCGTGCTATTGGCCTATTAGCTGATCGGCTCTCTTGGCTACTGACTTATCGACTGATGTGCTTTATGCTCTCCTACTTTGTATATCTTGTCAGTGGCAAGATCAAACTGACTGGCACGCCCGCGCTTCATCAATTTTAGGACCTACACTGGAGCTAATAAGATCTCCTAGGCCAACGTGTGTTTCGACGTCAGCACATCTTTCCCCACGACAGGGGCGGTATAGATTTGGCGTCAACAAGCCCGTCACAGATGTGCTTCCAAATTATTTCACAGAGCACGCTGATTCAGATTAGCACTGCTTCCAAATTAGTGCGAAAAATTTCCAAGTCCTCACTCACTCTCAGAACCCTAGCGCTGCCGCCGTCTCTTGCGCCCGAGCCCGCCGCCGTCCCTCGCGCCCTAGCCCGAGCACCGTCATCCCCGAGGCCGAGCGCCGCCGTCCCCGAGCTCCACCGCGCGCCACTGTTCTCCAGGTAACTCCCGTGACCCTCATGTGCTATTACTTTTGTATATTCGATGTGTGCCGAAAATTTGGTTGTATAGTGGTTGTATGTCGAAGATTTGTATGTATAGTGGTTGTATGCTGAATATTTGGTTGTGTATATCATGTGATTAACATGTATAATGTTGATTTGGTTTTGTATATGCCGACCATAATGTTGATTTGTGTATATGCCGCCATAATATTATATAATGTTGCAATTTTGTATGTATATAATGGCTATTACTTTTGAATATGTTGATTTGTGTATAAAAAAAGCTTGTGTGTTCAAAGATTCAAAGATAAATTCAAAAATAAATTCAAATATTGAAAGATTCAACAATAAATTAAAAGATTCATTCTCTCTTTCTCTTCCCTTTCAAAAATACTTTCAAAAATAAATTCAAAGATTCATTTTCTCTTTCTTTTCCCTTTCAAAAAATAAATTCAAAAATTCAATCTCTCTTTCTCTTCCCTTTCAAAAATAAATTCAAAGATTCATTCCCCTCTCTTTATCTTCCCTTTGTTAAATTCAAAAATTCAATCTCTCTTTCTCTTCCCTTTCAAAAATAAATTCAAAGATTCATTCCGCTCTCTTTATCTTCCCTTTGTCCTCCCTTTCAAAAATAAAATCAAAGATTCAAAGATTCAAAGATAAATTCAAAGATTCAAAGATCCAATTTTTTAAGACGTAAATACACGTTTCTAAATACATAATACGTTTTCACATATTCAATCCTTCCATTTGCAGAAATTGAAGCTCCCGGCAACTAAGTTGTTGCCACATGTTTGCTTCGCGCTCGCTGAACAACTTTGTGGATTCATCTTCCGACATGTCATCTCGTCGAGCGGCGCATATCACATTTCGAGCGCTCCAGATAGGCTAATGGCTTTTGTTGAGGCTGGCAGCCCTAGTGACACTTTAGACAATCGATCAATGACAAAGGATATGCAGAGTAAGCATTAGAGTCGATCGACGACAAAGGACTATGACTGGACCCCTATCCAAGAAGCAATAAATGACATTATGATATTATTGTAAATTACAATTTTATCAAATGAGTTTATGCATATACTTACAATTCTAAATAAAATTTTGTTCCAATTTATAACTCGGTTTTGTAGGTTTTGATTCTTTGCACTTGAAATATGTGAATAATAGATGTGTATGTGAATGGATGTGTGAATGTCAAATGTATTTGAATGTATGTGAATAATATATGTGAATGTCAAATGTTATTTATCAAATATATGAATGGGATGCTAGTAAAGGATATATATATATATATATGTTTCTCTTATTTTTTCAGTGGGCATAGCTAGCAAAAGAGTGGGGCTAACAAAAAAACAAAATATAATTTTTTTGAAAAAAACTCATCGGTGACAGACTTTAACTTAAGTCCGATGGAGATGACATCATCTGTGACGGGCTTAAGTTAAAGCCCGATTAAGTTGTTAGTCATTCGTGACAGGCTTAAGTTAAAGCCCGATTGAGTAGTTTGTCATCCATGACGGGCTTACTTTAAAGCCTGATTGAGTAGTTCGTCATCCGTGACGAGCTTTAATTGGGGCCGTTTGAGATTTTATCATCGGTGTCGGTCCCTTGTTTGCCTGGTCTTCTGAGTCAAACCTATCGGTAACGGGCATTAGTTTAGGCCCAACAACGATAATTTAAAGTGGTGACGGGTTTTTCTCCGATAGAGATGACTTCTCACATCAGTGACCTTTACACCGTGACGGACGTCATACCCGACACTGATGAGGTTATCGTTCGATTAAGATGAGGGTGACTGTTGAAGTGGCTTTTCAACGCACATATCAATAATAGTCATGTTTTCTTAATACTAAATATACTAGACTCGAAAATGCCATAACGGCCTACATTAATTGGTGGATGGATGCAGTATTATATATCGGATTATTGGCTTAATATTATTGACGTCTTGTGAATAGTAATTTGTAGCAGGGAGCATATTGGAAAAAAATCTGATCAATCTTATAGCTAGACACACATTAATTATCCGCAATCTGTCTTAAGTTATCCAGCGTAAAGTTAGAAAAAGTACGTGAGGGCCAGAAAAAGACAAGAGAGAGAACAGAAAAGTTAAGAAGCGGCGCAACATAAAGTATATAGTTTAACTGTATCAACTAACGAAGCACAATTACAAATAAAAAGTAGTACTAATCAACAAAGATGCCTTCTTAATACTTTATGCACTCCCTAATCATCAGTTAATGATGCAATCACATCATTTGGCAATTAATAAAACATGATGAAGAATCTTCTAAATTAGTCAATACAAAGGAATTAATGATTATCGATATTTATAGGAGGTGTTGCATATCCATATACACACATGCATATATCAAACGAGTATGCTCTAATTCTTTCCTGTCAGCAAGGTGCAGCTAACACGCCTAGATAGCTAGGCCAATTAATACCTTATTAAGGTTTCGGCCGGCTTGCGTTATTTTTACGGATCAGATTTTTTTTGGCAGGGCGTCAGTATTTTTCTGCCTCCCATTCTGACTTAATATCCATCTTCTTTTTTTGTTTGTACTTGTGCTATTTAATAACATAATTCAGATACTTTGAAATAGTGATGTGCCACCTACTAGTAACTTGTAGGCCGGCTAGCTAGCTCTCCAATTTGTGCGGACAGGGGTGGGCATAAAAAGAACAAACCGAAAGGACGAGGACCAAAACCAAAAAAACCAGGACCGAGACCGAAAAAAACCGAGACCGAGAAACCGAATTTTGTCGATCAATTTGGTTAGTATCTTTGGTTAACCAACTGAACAAACCGAATTTTGGCATCATAAGTCAATTAAGATCTAGTAGTCTAATTAAACCGAATTTTGGTTCAATTTTGGTCTTGCTTCGATTTGTGAACCATAACAACGAAGGGAGTCGATTTGTGATTTTTATGTGTCTTTTTTATTATGTATATGATTTTTATTCTAGAACTTATTAGGGATTTGGTCTAATTATTTTGAATCTTCTGAAATTTTGGTCATGACCGAGATAAAGATAAATGAGACCGTTCAAGACCAATCGGTCTCCAATTTTAATTGAATGATCGAAATTTTTAAAAGACTGAAGAGGAAGATCGATGAAATTTTTCAGCCTTACCGAATGCTTGTACAAAACCAGAAAGTTTGTACAAAAGCTTTTACCTCGAGAATTGATTAACTGAAAATAAAGTGTCACATATTTCTTAAAAATAGACGAATTTTCTACGTCGGGTGAGGGAGATCGATTCAGAGCAACCGTTGGATATTAATCCATTGAAAAAGATGCACTGATAAGCTTAGAGGGTAAATTCCTCCTTCTTAAGCAATCAATTTGGAATTTTCAAAAGTGTTTGCAATAACAAAAACTTAGTACTGTGTAACACAACATCCATCAATTCATTACTAGTGTTAATTTCATATAAGCTGGTATCTATCTATTATATTGTAAAGAGAGGACTAAGATGAGTAATCACATTCCCTCTAATTTGTTGAACATAGAAATTTGTTGATCATGACAAATTCAAGCTATATCTTGATCGATATATTTTTATAGAAAACACAATATTGAACATAGAAATGGAAGCAAGGCATGTTTGTCGAATATAATTTTGAGCTTAATCTAACTTAATATAGAATCAACAACAAAGTTTGAGTGGTTGAATTAAACTTAAGATAGGCTAATTTATGACTTTAGTTCTACTGCCCTGGGTGTGAGTTCTCTTATACGAGTGATTTTGTTCGCGCAAAACCATATCATAAATATGTGCAATCTCCTGTCCTAATATGTACATTTTCCCAAATTATCCTGGCCCCAGAGACAAGTTTGCATGTTTTGTTTGTGCAGATGCAGTAATTTTTAATCTTTTCCCCAATCATTTTAAATTAAACCCACCAATTATTTATGCTCCCAGCCACCCAGGACAACCACCCATGTTGCCCTCCCTCCCCCCATGCATACATACACCTCACTCACTCAACCCCCTCCCTCTAAGACAGCCCCAAAAAAAATCTCAAGCATATACCACTTGACACTTGAGAGAGAAGAGAGCAACCCCAAAGCAGAGAGAGAGAGACTGGGAGAAATAAATAAAAGAGGACAATAACAAGCAAGAGGTATGTGTTTGTGTGTGAGAGAGAGAAAGACAAGTGAAGTCTAAAGAGGAGAGGAGAGAAGGGAGGAGAAGTGGTCACAGACAGAAGAGAAGATCAAAAGAGATCGGGAGATGCAGCACAAGGTTGGAGGCCAAGAGCAGGAGGAGCAGAGCCAAGAAAGCAACAGCAACCGCTTCCACTACTCCTCCCCCTGAGCTCAGCCGCCTGCCTCTCTCTCCTCCGGCCACTTCCCTTCTCTCCTCCATCTGATTCGGCGCCAAGCTCCAGCTGCAGCTCCACCCACCAATCATCGGAGGCCGTGGGCAAGAGACGCCGCGGCGCGCCGGCCATGGAGGAAACCCTCAAGTCGCTGTCCATGGACTACCTCAACCTGCTCATCAACGGGCAGGCCTTCAGCGACGTCACGTTCAGCGTGGAGGGCCGCCTCGTGCACGCCCACCGCTGCATCCTCGCCGCGCGCAGCCTCTTCTTCCGCAAGTTCTTCTGCGGCGCCGCCGCCGACCAGGCCGCCGCGCCGGGCGCGCTCCTCCTGGATCACCTCAGCCCGCGCTCCCCTCCGGCGCCTCGGCCTCCTCCCCGCGCGGCGCCGGAGGCTCCGCCGCCGCCGCCGCCGCCGCCGCGGCGACGCCCGGCGCCGTGATACCGGTCAGCTCGGTCAGCTACGAGGTGTTCCTGCTGCTCCTGCAGTTCCTGTACAGCGGCCAGGTGTCGCTGGTGCCGCAGAAGGGTGAGCCCCGGCCGGGCTGCGGCGAGCGCGGCTGTTGGCACACCCACTGCGCCGCCGCCGTCGACCTCGCCCTCGACACCCTCGCCGCCGCGCGCTCCTTCGGCGTCGAGGAGCTCGCCCTCCTCACCCAGGTAATTAATCACCCACTCCCAATTCCTGCAATTCTTGCCTCCTCCATTCCAATTGCTGCTGCTTCTTCTCTAACTTCCTTTCAGCCGTTCTTGAAAAGAGAAAAAAAACAGGAAAGAGATAAAAAGAAAAGAAAATCTAAAGCTTTATTTTTTTCTCTCCTGCGGATTGTGGGGATCAAGATGGGTGTTGGGGTTGGTTATTTTGGGATTGGCGAGCATTCTGCAGCATTGATTTGATCTCTGTACCCTTCCATATCTTCACCCTTTTTAAATGAAGAGAAGTAGTGGAGTAGTGGTGAGTAGGAGGAGATCGAAGAAGCTGCTGCAGTGACGGCAGCTACTTGTCATCGTCTCGTCGCCGTCGTCGTCGTCGTCGTCGTCGTCTGCTCTGCCGCCTTCGCGCGCGCGTGCGCGCGTGCGTGCGTTTGCGCGCGCGCTTTCTTTCTCCATCTCTCTAGCTTTTCTTTGTCCATCCATCTTTCTCTGTCCGTCGTCCGTCCATTCACCCATCCATCCATCTATCCGTCCGTCCGTCCGTGTGCCTAATTGTTTCCTCCCTTTCAAACTCCGTCCCCAACATGTTTCTGCTACGATGTGATCTCATCATTCACATCTCGATCGCTAGGGTTCGTTCGTTCTCCTTACAAGGAGATTTCTCTTTCTTTTCTTTTAACTCCTTTTTGTCACTGTTCGTGCACACTGGCCGTCTTCTTCTTCCTCCAGCTTGTACAAAGCAGCAGCAGCAGCGGCGGCGGCAGAAGAAGCAGCCTAGTTGACCAGTTGTTGTATCGCGCCGCTCGCTACTGTGGCAGCACAGCTCAGCTTTCCGCGCGGCAATGCAAGTGCAGGTGCAACTAGGAATTCCAGGATGACTAAAGACGCTTTTTTTGGAGGTAATTTGCGATTTCGGGCTAGGGTTTCTTTGCAACCTTTTTTTTTTGTTTGCTCTCCCTTTAATCCTTGCCCCAATCAGCGCCATGATGCTCCCCATACTGTTGCACCCTTCTGTTCCCCCCTTATATTTTATGCACAGGGCCAATCCACTACGGCATCGGCATGCACAATCTTTCTTTCTTTCTTTCTTTCTTTCTTTCTCCTCTTCCTTTATATTCCCCCACCTCCGGCCGCTGTCCATGCTCGCGAGCTTTTGTGAGCAGTGAATTAAAGCGATGAGCTTGTTATATGCGCCATGTAAAATTTGTACATGTACGTGTTTGTGCAGAAGCAGCTGGCTGGCATGGTGGAGAAGGCGTCCATCGAGGACGTGATGAAGGTGCTCATGGCGTCGAGGAAGCAGGACCTGCACCAGCTGTGGACAACGTGCTCGCACCTCGTCGCCAAGTCGGGGCTGCCGCCGGAGGTGCTCGCCAAGCACCTGCCCATCGACGTCGTCGCCAAGATCGACGAGCTCCGTCTCAAGTCCATGTCGCGCCGCTCGCCGTTCCTCCCACACCACCACCCGCACCACCCGGCGGGCATTGAGGCGTCGGCCGCCGAGCTGGACGACCACCACAAGATCCGCCGCATGCGGCGCGCGCTGGACTCGTCCGACGTGGAGCTCGTCAAGCTGATGGTGATGGGGGAGGGGCTCAACCTCGACGAGGCCCTCGCGCTGCACTACGCTGTCGAGAACTGCAGCCGGGAGGTGGTCAAGGCGCTGCTGGAGCTGGGCGCCGCCGACGTCAACCACCCGGCGGGGCCAGCCGGGAAGACGCCGCTGCACGTGGCGGCGGAGATGGTGTGCCCGGACATGGTGGCCGTGCTGCTCGACCACCACGCCGACCCCAACGTGCGCACCGTCGACGGCGTCACGCCGCTAGACATCCTCCGCACGCTCACCTCCGACTTCCTCTTCAAGGGCGCCGTGCCGGGGCTGGCGCACATCGAGCCCAACAAGCTCCGCCTCTGCCTGGAGCTCGTGCAGTCGGCCGCCATGGTGATGTCCCGAGAGGACGCCCAGACCGCTGTCAATGCGGCGCCCATCTACGGCGAGTCCCCCGGTGGCGGCGCCGGCGGCGTGTACAATGCCAGCGGCACCAGCTCGAGCATGGTGAACCTGAGCTTGGACAACAGGATGGTGTACCTCAACCTGGGGATGGACGCGCAGTTCGGGAAGATGAACGACGGCAGCGACGGCGACGACGGCGGGAGCAGAGGGCACGGAGGACCCTCCTCGTTGTTCTCCCCACATGGCTTCCCATGACCAAGGCCTGGCTGCTCTACTATCTCCTTGTAAGCTTAGAACTAATTAAATTACATGTTATTTATATCCACATTACAGGAGATGAGAATGATCCTTTTGGGCTATTTAATCTCTCTGAGCTGAGTAGGGAAATTAAGATCATGCTGCTAGCTAGCTGCATCACAAATTAAAGGATTTCTTGCATTGGTGAGTTGTTGATCGTCTATTAATGTTCTTTTCTCTTTTTGTGTACCTGTTGATCGGGGTGATATTTTGGAAATTAAAGAGGTAATTTGGAGGTAAACTGTTTGTTTTGGGGGCAAAATGTTTCTCTTTTTTTGGTGGTGGTGGGGGGTTGTGCATGTGTGTTGGTGCCTTGGTGGGTCATGTGCATTGATGCATTGAGACATAGACAAGAAAGGTTGATTACCCTACTTGATTTTGTACCTTGTCTTACTACTTTCTTATAAAAACACATGCAAGCTAGATATTGGGTATATATGTATCCGTGTTGTCCTGATTACCTAAACATAATAATATGTTGCATATGGTCCTGCTTTCATTCCAAATCTTACAAAAAAGACTGTTTTGTGTGCATTTGGGTAGTTGGGTTGGGTTTCTCTTTAAACAATGTGATATTTGTATCTTGTCTTATCGCTTTCTTATAAACCAGATGCAAGCTAGATATTAGGTATGTATATATGTATATATATGTATATGTGTGTACGTAATTATCATGTTGTTTTCATTATTTATGTTTGTGGTCCTGCTCTCGATCCAAATCTTTCATATAAAAGAACTGTTTTGTGTGCACTTTGGTTTCTCTTTAAACAATTTGTGAGATATCGATCTGCTCTTAACATCAACAATTAATTTCAACATGCTGAACTTTCTTTTCTAAAAAATGCTGCATTAATTCAATTTCCTGCGAATAAAAACAGTAGTTACATGCGTACACCTGCATCCTATATATAGATATGTGTAACTATCCACTTTGTGTATAAGAATATGTTCTAACTAAAGCATATGTGGGAATAAGCCCTTTAGGATCACCGGCAATCTGTTTGCCTTTTACTGTTGAGGGCTGTGGTTTTATTTTGGATTTATTTGAGGCCAGAAAAATTTGAGTGTATTTGGCGCAAATGGGAGGGCCATATGCAGCTGATCGAGGGGTACACAAGCATGTGGGGGATATGAAGAGGGAGACAACGAGAATCTAACTTAGCTATGAATGATGGAAGCGATCGATGCCGGTCAATGTTTTAACCCCACACACCCTCCCAATTTATTCTTATTGCAAATTTGGTCTCCTCCCATGCTACAACAAATGGGCAGAGAGAGAGAGAGTGACCCAGCAAAAAAAGGAAAAAAGTTTTCATTTTTACACTTCTTTTTCCTCTTCTTTTGTTGACCTTGCTAGTTGTTGGTTTACCTGGTGTACATGGCTGCTTCCTGTCTTTTTCTCTCTACACACTTGCCTTTTTTTTCCCTTGGTGCATGTCTTGTTGTATGTATGGTGATAGAGAGGGAGAGATAGAATATATACTAGCACTAGAGCTAGATAGCTTTGGGGCAATTAATGGAAATCTAATGCTCTATCTTAATATAAGCTAGCCATATATATGTCTTACCCAGTAGTAGTGAAGGGCAGAGATGAGTTGTCTCCTCTGTCTCTCTCTCCTTCGATCATAGTGCATTACTATTGCATGTATTGATTGTATATATTATCTCTCTCTAGTGCAACGCTTTCCATGCAAACATGGCCTATTCTGTCTTTATGGCCCAATAGTGTTTGGGGGCTCACACACTGCCACACACATACTCATCCCACGCAGAAAATAGTGGGGTTTTGCACAGCTGTGGACAAATGGATCCCTTGTCTTGCATGAGTGCAACATCGACTGTGACTACACGATACGCGCACACCATCTATCGTCTCCTGCCTACATGCTTACATGCACCTCCATCTATATCGATATCCAGATCTCGAGCCTTGATATATATATGCACACACGCGGCATTATTGTTGCTCTCTCTATTTTGTGTTGTTGTGATTTTGTCTTCATAAAGCTCTTTGCAGCAGCTGTCTTTTATTTTGGGATCGGTTGGCCGGTTGGGAAGCACTTGGGACGGTCAAGTGGTTTTTTCACCCGTCTAAAAATAAATTTCACATTCAGCCACACAGTATAACCAAGGTTTTATAATGAATTAGGGCTTCACATAAAAAATAATGAAATAGAGTAAACCAATATTTTCATTTAACATCGTACCACACAGCTTTACATAAGTTTTCAGATTGAATTAGTGGTGAGCATATGAAGCGAATAACTTTATTTGCCCCTCTATATAGATAAATTTGTGCCACCTTTTAACATTTTATATCACTATTTTGGTGTGTTTTGTTGGAGAAAAAGTTGTTTTCTGATTTGCTAATAGAAACAATTTGATGGGATTTTCTAAAGAGATTTATCTTACTATGACACTAAAATGATTTTTTATAACACTAAAAATTATTTGAACTATCTTTTATCTGACAACATCCTTTGATGTGTTCAACCCTAGTCCAAAGTGCCAACTAGTGCAAGGATACGTGGTGCTAAGTGAAAAGTTTGGTTGACCTTTGTACATTGTGAAAATTTTGTCAAAATATATGGTCCAATGTGAAAATTACTCCCCCGCTTATCACAATTCACAATTCTAGTTAATCTTTTTTTCCTTCAAATTTGTATAAAATGAACTATTAAACATGTATCTAGACTCAATTGGGCTCAACTTGTGTGACAATTTCTTCTATGTTAATTATTCGATGCAAAGTTTATCTATCCTTTGTGTCGTTCATATTTTAAATTTCAAAAAAGGCAAGCATGCATGTACATACTTTCTTTGTAATGTGGTAATTTCACTAAGTAATTAAGGTCTTGATTGAAACAAGAGTTTTTATGTCAAATTTCTGCTAGAAACTTATCTGTTTCTTGTGAGATTTTTTATGAAAAATCCTAAGTTATTTGCATGTATGCATGTTTTGACATAGTCTTCGCATAGTCACTCCCATCCACAAACAATTTCTTACAAAAATATTATCAAAGTCATGATATGTTATGATTAGATGCACACGTGATTAATTTTGTGTGATGCAGATTATATATTAAATTGTATATATATGAATGATATGTGGATCGATTTAATTATGGCCTTTATATATTATGTAGACTATAAAGACTACGTACCTAGCTAGCAAGGAAGAAAAAAATATTTATCTGAAGCAAATGGTTTGTTCTTGCATGATTGTTTTGGCGCATCAAGAATATATAATTCAGCTCCAAGCTAGGCATGTGGATATGAAAGATATAGACTAGGTACACTAATAAGCTTTGCATGCATTTTTTAATAGGATTATATTTGAATGCTAATCATTTTTAATGGCAAATTAGGGCTATCAGTACGTACGTCCCAAACTAAGATAGACTGATGAAGCATCTATATGGAAAAGGATTTTCTTGGCTTTATTATCTTCTTAACTCGTACTCTGTGTTGTGCTTATTCATATCTTTGGACGTTCTACTGTCTCATTTGGTGAACCATCTGCATTTCAGAACAGCATATTTTGTTCTTATCTGGTCTTAGTTATATATGATACATTTCAGAACAGCATATTTTGTTCTTATCTGTCTTAGTTATATATGATACTGCAGATCGTCCATGCGGTTCAGCTCCTAGTGACTACATTACTGCTGCCACTTAATCACGTATTACATTTGCATTGCACAATAGACAGGAATTCTTTTGAATTAATATATGGATTATGTGCTGCCTTCGAGAAACTCTATGTTACTATATGATTTGATCTGATCTGCAGCATGCTATTCTAACTTGATATATATGTGTAGTGAAATGTTGTCCCCTAAAGAAACAAATGCATGTGACCACACCAGCCCAATAATGGCAAGATTCATCTCACTGTTTAATTATGTCCCATGCATGTACTATTCCCCCAGCTTCCATTTTTTCCCTTAAAGAATTGTGTTTTGGTCAAATCACAGAGATTAAAGAGGTCATTGAAACCTATATGATCATTGATAATAACAATGGCTGAGAAACAAAAGTTGTGTTAGTGTCAATATGTGTGCGGTTGAAAAGAAATGTTGAAAAGAAAGTAAGGGTTTATTGGAACACAGTAATGAAAAACTATAGGGATATAAAAAAGCATAGGAACAAGCGAATGAATACATGCAAAATAGAGAAATGAATAACGTTAGAAAAATACCACTACGAAAAAGTTCAAGTTTGCCGAGTGCCTACGTGTTTACCGAGAGCTTTTCATCGGGCACTCGGCAAATAATGTTCTTCGAGTGCCCGAGAGAAAACACTTGGCAAAGAGCTCAGCTGAGAGAAAGTACGTCATGTCAGCTATGCTGAGTGTTACACTCAACGAAGTCTTCGTCGAGTGTATTTTGGAGTGTATTTTGGCCTTTGCCGAGTGTCTCACAAACTTGAGCTTTTTGTACTACGGATTGTTTGAAGCACATAATTCTTGTAAACCCTATCAAGTGCAATACATCAATTTCTTCAAATTGTCCTCCAATTAGGGTCCTTTAGAGCTTCATTGGTTGATTTTCGTTGGACTTAGCAAAGTAAAGGTAAAAGAGGTATTGGTGGATGTTTGAATTCCTATAGATCGATACCACAGAAAAGTTTTTCTCTACTTTTCCTATGCACAAATCCTTCATATGTTCCAAATGCATAAATTGCGTCGTATCCAATAGGAATTGAATCATCCATTCTTTTCCTAGAAAGCTCCTAAAAACCAAAGGACCCTAGAGATAAAAATGAGGTGATCGATTTGGGTGATAAACAAGAATGTAAGGAAAAAATAATAGATTTATATTTTGGAATGGGATAAAATATTTATATAGTTTGCATTAACTTGTTTTGCATGAGGCCAACATATATTTTTAGGATATATGACTTGTCTTTTGTGTCATAAATTGAACTTCTTGTAATTGAATCAATTATATGTTGACTACCAGAAACAAGATCTTTCCTTCTGGTTCGATTTCACGTGAAACTATATATATTTTCATGAAGGTTAAGTAGTGGCCAGAGAAATGTAGAGTCGCACTGTTTTACATATTTAAATTTTGATAGTGTGCGTATAGATGGAACCGATCAAATCATGCATGCAGAACTATGTTTGTGAATTAATGAAGCTCACTCTTGTTGCCTGTCATATGAACAGCTAACTAGTTGAATTTAGCTGTAAATAATTAATTGGATTTTTGTTTTTGTTCTCGTTGTAAATTTTAGTAATTAAGGTCTATCTGTAGATATTTAGTAGTAATAGTAGACCAAATTGATATCGCATGCTTTGTGAACGCTTCCATTCCATCTTAATTTGAGGAGCAAATTAGTCTTAAATTAATTACAATCTACAGATAAATTAAGTTGTTAACACTACCTATGTAAGATCATACATATATATATATATATATAAATACATCGATCACAGGCTAGTTGTAGCCCCCGCTGACCCTACTGAAGAAATGGTTTTCCCATGCGGGCCGAAAGGCATCTTCTCGTGCGGAAGGCATGTCCGCATGCGTCCGCATGCGCCAAAAGGTCTAGGAAAAGTTCATTTTCGCGTACGGGCGGCCCAACCGCACGAGAAGATCGATTATCCCGACGGTCGGCTTAAACGGCCCGCACGGGAAGATCGATATCCCGTGCGGGCCGCTTAGCGACCGCACGGAAAGTCGATCTTCCCGCACGGCCGCCTAAGCGGCCCGCACGGGAAGATAGAATATTCGTGCGGCCGCTTAGACGACCGCACGGAAAGATGGTTGTTCCCATTATTTTATGTACAACGTTCGTTAGCTAGCTATTGTCCTCTCTCTCTTCTCTCCTCTCCTCTCTTTCCTCTCCTCTCCTCTCTCTGTCTCCCTCTCCTCTCTCTCGGTAATGTTAAATGGGTCAATATATATATTTTTCGCGCATGAGAAAAAAAGATATTTAATATTATTTTCTCATAAAAGATATATATATATATAACACGATCGATCATGTGTAATGTATACATATCAAGCTAGTTTCGTCTCGCAAATTAACATAAGTCTAGCTAGCAACAAATTTACAAATTATTTAATGGCGGTGCTATTTTTTCCACTCCCTAAGTCGTTTGAATTTATCGTCCATCGCCAGATCGCTCTCCGATCGTAGAAATCGTCCAAATGGTTGCAGACATCACGACGGATGAAGCGGCAAAGATCCGCAACCAAGTTAAGCATGGTTCTATCGTCGAACCGGTTCGCTACAACTGAAACTTCCGTGATCTGTTTAAGAAAAAATAGTACACATATACATATGATTAGGAAAATTATACAAGATCGATAACATGTAGAAAAATATATTTTTCTGATGAACTTACTTCTTCGAACTTAGTAGTGTATCTCCCGTAGATTCTGAGCATCTCACACACGTATTTCTCGCAAAGGTTAGTGCCTGGTGGTTGCTTATAACAACTTGTGAAATTTGTGAACGAATGGACTAGACAGTTGTAATATGGTGTATATAAGAGGTGTACATGTGAGCACAATGCTTACCCTAAAAGAACGATGATCGGAAAGCGGGAATCAGTTGCGATTCTGAATCATCTTTCACATCATAAGGAAATCATAAGTCTATAGCTAGCCTATGCATGCATGTGATAAACTGACAGTCAGCTCATTCTATGATGGCTCCCCTGTGCCTACTGAGGTGTGCTTTCTCTGTTTTCGGCAGCATTAATGTTTAAGTTCTCGTTGCTAATGTCTTCGGCCGAATTCTCGTGAATTGGCATATCTTGATCGACGCTTTCTTCCTGCCTTCTTTCACCGATCTTGGTCTCTTCAACATGTCATGATCCATCGTAGTAGCCTTCTTCACCGATCTTAGTCTCTTCAACATGTCATGATCCGATCTTAGTCTTTTTTCTTGTTCTTCTCCCTTTGTTTCATATTCTTTCTGTATTGCTCTTTCTTGGAGTACGGCGTAACGACTCGTGTATCTCCATCAAACCGGGTGTCATGGATGACCGCTTTCATGCATGCAAGGAGGATGCTAAATTTTTCGGGTCGGGGTACTTGATTTTACACCCAATTATTCTTTTGGGAAGCGGTCACGCGATGTTGCTTCCCAATGATGTCATTGGGTGTAAAATGAAGTGCCCTGACCCAGGAAAATTTAGCATCCTCCTTGCATGCATGAAAACGGTCATCCATGACTCCCTGCTTGATGGAGATACACGAGTACGCTACGCCGTACTCTAAAAAGAGCAATACGAAAGATTATAAAACAAAGGGAGAAGAGCAAGAAAAAAGACCAAGATCGGATCGTGACATGTTGAATGTACTCAAGACGATGAAGAAGGCTACTACGATGGATCATGACATGTTGAAAAGACCAAGATCGGTGAAGAAGGTAGGAAAAAGACGTTGGGCAAGATATGGCAATTCACGAGAATTCGGTCGAAGACATTAGCAACGAGAACTTAAACATTAATGCTACTGAAAACAGAGAAAGCACAGCTCTAAATCACGGGGAGTCATCACGGAATGAGTTGGCTGTCAGATTTTATCACAATCTATATATGTAAAAGAGAAGAAGAATGAAAAATATATTTCTTTCCTTCTTCTCTTTATTAGAGATGAGAGATAAAAATACATATATTTGCCTATTTTGTCCGTGAGAAGAGGTGAGATAGAGGGAGGAGAAGAGATGAGAGATGAGAGACCGAGGAAAGAGGGAGATTAGATTTGTAAGTCGTTCGGTAGGGGTGGGTATATGTGTTTGAAAATTTAAAAATCTAACCTAAAAACTAAAATTCATCAAAAATATTCGCTCGTCTGTCCGTTCATTCACGTCCATCTTTTCACAAAAAAATTCACAGCAACTATTTCACATGAAAAAATTCATCAACAAAATTCATCAAATATATAACAGTCCATTTTACATTTCCATCAAAATTAACTGTAGTTTCATCAAATAAATAATAGTCTATTTTACAATCGCCTAAAATTTATAATCATGCATAGATTGTCATGTCACTGAAATATATAGTACTACCACTACTACCATTCTCTGCACATTCACATGCATATATTTATAGGAACATGTATGTTACCACAAGTAACAAACACTTCTGAAGTTTGCATCATTGTTGTTACTAATTATCATCCCAAATTAGAGAAAGATTTCATCACTTGTGAAGTAACAAACACTTACATGTTTGTGGAGTTGACATATCTCATATTGATCTATAATGTCAAAAAATGAAATATTTTAATGACTTTTTGAATGCATAAAAAACGATGGGATGGTATCCTCTCTCGATGGACAAAAATCCACATCCCGTAGTTTTATGTGCACTTATTCAAACAAATGCATACATTCATAATGTACTCACTAGTCTCTTATCTAAAATATAGCACTAGCTAGTTTGTCCTAGAATTCACGTATTATATATTCATCATTTTGATATATTGGTTAGTATAATTTATTTCTATATACTTTCACAATGCATGGCTCATCATTCCCTATTGCATATCAATATTAAAACAAAAATCCATATATTGCATGATTTGTACCGTGGCGGTGGCGGCGGCGGAGGGGAGGACGTTCTCCGGTGGCACGGTGGAGCGGCTGGCGACGGTTGGCGGCGGAGGGGAGGACGTTCTCCGGTGGCATGGTGGAGCGGATGGCGGCGGTTGGCGTCCGGTGGGGAGGTGTCGGGCGGCGGCTGGCGGCCAGCGGGAAGGAGTTGGTTGAGGTCGGCGGCGGCTGACGGCGTCGGTGCCACGCGCGGTCGAGGTCGGTGAGGCCAGCGGCGGCGTCGGTGAAGCCGGCCTTCGCCGTGGCCCTCGCCGTCTCTTTCTCCGTCTCCTGCTGCGTCGCCTCCTCCTCCGCCCGCTCGGCGGCGTCTCCCTCGCCGCGGTCCGTAGCCGCCAACCTCCTCTCCGTGCTCGCCGGCCCGAGCGCCGGGGCACGGTAGACGTCGCGGGCGGTAGGGGCGAGGGCAAGGCGCGGTGAGTGGATGCTGGCAGTCTCGGTGAGGTCGGTGCAAGGACGCGGGCGGCTAGAGAGGCGGCGGATCTAGGGAAAAATTTTGGTAGCCTGGCGGCGCTAGATCTGTTTTCACCGGGGACTTGGAACATTTTTGGGAGCCCGCGCATTATTATATAGGCAGAGATTATCGCGTGCGGGCGGTTTAAAGGACCGCACGGGATAACGATCTTCCCGTTTCCCGTGCGGGCCGCTTAAATCGACCGCACGGGAAAATGTTTTCCCGTGCGGTCCATTAAGCCGTCCGCACGGGAAGATATTTTCCCGTGCGGGCCGTTAGGCCGCCCGCACGCGATAATCGTCCCCTTCTCTAACTTTTGCACCAAAATAGAAATTAATGAAAAAATTATCAAACAGAATTATCAAACAGACTCAAAAAATTACCAAATTTTTACATACATCAATATATGCTAATTATTGCCTATGAAAAAATGTTGAAATCAAATGACAATTCGGCCATCACTTCCTTTCCAAATCTAACCAATCCTTCTCAACACTTCTAATCTTCTCTACATAATCTTCGGTTTTGTGAGCGTCGTATGTGATAAAATATTCGAAACCTTCTCAGTTTTTTTCACAGCCTCTACGTATAATATCATGACATCCACACAATTTTCAAGATTTTTCGACTTCGTTTGCCATTTATACAATTTTAAAATCATTCGGTCAATAGGTTCCTAATCATGTTTCTTGAAGAAAAATTCAAAATTTATTCTCATTTACAAGATAATGACTCAAGCAGGTCTAAACAACATGAATATAATTTTTCCACTAATTTTATTCTATTTTTTAATCACTTGCAGTTCAAATGTGAGACTTGGCAAAAAAAATTCATGAAAATAAAATAAATCAAAGAAATATAGCAAAATCAATCAAAAAATTATCAAATTTTATAATTAGGAGTAATATGTTGTATTTACATAATAGAGAAAGTTTGGAGGGTGGAGAAGAATTTTTTTTTCAAAATTTTGCCGAGTGCGAGGACCCTCAAGCCGACCGCACATGATAACGTATCTGATAAAATATTTGAAACCCTCTCAATTTTTTACCACAGCCTCTAAGTATAATATCATGACATCCACACAATTTTCATGATTTTCTGACTTTGTTTGCTATTTATATAATTTTAAAATCATTCGATCAATAGGTTCCTAATCATGTTTCATGAAGAAAAAATCAAAATTTTTTCTCATTTACGAGATAATGACTCAAGCAGTCTAAACAACATGAATATACAAAAAAAGTCTCTAGCGTTTTACAATTTTTGGATTAACATCCTTCCGCACGGATGTAAACTTTGATTCATCGAGGACACTTTCAATGCGTTTCATCCGCGTAGGAAGATCTGTGAATAACGAAATGACATCGTATTGATTATAGTCGGACGCGTCTTCAATGTTGTCAATACCAATGATGTGTTGCTTGTCCGATACAATAATGTTCATCTTTTCATCGGAAGGATCCTTCACATAGAAAACTTGTGCAACACGCTCGACAAGGACCCATGGATCATCCTTGTGTCCAATTTTACTCCATTCAACACACATAAATCCAAATTTATCTACCATGTTGTCTTTCACCCATTGGCATCTGAGAACAGGGATCTGAATGTTTAAACCATAGTCAAGTTCCCATATTTCTTGTATAGTATGATTTCCTCTGCCCTGTTGCGTCCAACGCTTCGACACGAACCCCACTATTCTGCGCTAAGCTTTTCTTGTCTTTGTTGTTGGTGTAAAAAGAGTATCTGCCAATGTCATACCTTGCCATGAGGTCACAAGGCTTGTTGGGCCAGCTGCAAGTCTTCCTACCGTTTTTTCCTCGAGTGATTCACCAGACGGTACATTTTGATCCTTAAGCCATTGGAGGAAAGTGTACTTCTGTTTTTTCGAAACCCAATCATCGGATCGTCCAGGATTGCATGCTCTGATCTCGGAAGTGTGTTGCTCAATGTAGGGCGCAACGATGGCGAGTTGTTGAAGAACACTGCTGTGTGCATCTGATACCGCTTTGTAATTGTTGTCGTAGAAGCGTTTTCTTCCTACTGTACCCTTCCCAGATAATCTTCCATCATGTCGAGGCATCGGTATCGCAATGGGGTTGGCATCTTTCATATAATCTAGGCAACACTCGACAACCTCCTCAGTTGTGTAACCCTCTATCATCGAGCCCTCCGGATGAGCACGATTACGAACATACCCTTTCAGACCAGCCATGTATCTTTCATACGCCCACATTTGATGTAGGTATAGAGGACAAAGTTCAATAATTTGAGGGACAATGTGAACAATGAGATGTTCCATCATGTCGAAGTACGATGGAGGAAAAAACATCTCTAGCTGGCAAGCTGTCTCGACTGCGAATTTCTGAAGGGGTCCTAATTCTTCTGGTGTGCACTGGTTTCATCACCCTTATAGCGATAGGAAGAACCATTGTAAGCATCTTATGACAGTCGTGAGCGTTGTATCCAGAAATCGACAAATCTTTCATTGATACTAGCTTCCGGATATTCGATGAGAATCCAGTCGGCACTTTCAATCCACGAAGACATTTACAGAAAGTTTTTTCTCTTCTAGTGTCATTGAGTAGCATGTCGGAGGAATCTCAATCTTACCATTCGTTAGCTCTATTGGGTGGAGATCTTTCCTTATGCCCAAATTGACCGGTCGTTACGTGACTTCAACCCATCCTTTGTTTTACTAGGGATGTCAAGTAAAGTCCCGATGGTCTTGTCGAACACGTTTTCTCGAGGTGCATGACATCGATGGCATGACGAATCTTCGGTCTTTCCAAGACATCGTACTTGAAAAAGATTGAATGTTTATTGAAGGGTAGCGTGTTTTCTACCACTTCTTTCTTCCTCTTGCCTGAAGCTCTCTTTCTCTTGCCAAACACGACCTTTATGTTCTTTGTCAGCTTGAACACCGTGGAACCATCCTTTGCTTCGGGCGGACCTACCTCGGCGTTTTGTCAAAAAGGTAGCCATCGCACGATACCTATGCTTCGTGGTAAGAAACGACGATGACGCATGTAAACTAACTTTTTGACGAGGTCGGTATATGTACGATGTGTTGTCCAGACATATCGGACATCCTCTTTCCTTTAATCTGTCCGGATAGAGAAAAATTGGCTGGTAGATCGTTAATAGTAACGAATATGATAGCACGCAAAGTAAAATACTCCTGTCGATATGCATCAAATAATCGTAGACCCTCTTCCCACATTTCTTGCATATCCTACATCAAAGGTTCAAGAAACACATCTAGGTCGATGCCAGGCTGTTTTGACCCTTGTATAAGGATAGTCAACAAAATGTACTTTCGCTTCTGACATAACCATGTTGGAAGGTTATACATAGTGAGCGAGAACGGCCAAGTGCGTGCGAGCCGCTTAGGTCACCGAACGGATTCATTCCATCCGTGCTCAACGCAAACCCGACATTTCTGGATCATTTGCAAATTCGGGTGCTTCGAATCAAAGTTTTTCACTGTCGAGCATCTGCGGGATGTCGAATCATACCATCCGTCTTTCGACCCTCTTGATGCCATCTCATCAACTCGGCGTCGGTGGGGTTCGAGAACAATCGCTTCATTTGATCTTTGACTGGCAAGTACCACATCACCATGGCCGGAATCTTTTTTCCTGCCTCGACCAATGAATTTGGTTCGGCAATGTCACTATCGGCTGCACTGTTATCCTTTTTGTACCTACTCGCCCCACAAGTTGGACACTTGTCCAAGTCAGCGTATTCCTTGCGATAAAGTACACAGTGATTAATACATGCATGTATCTTTTTCACACCAAGTGATAATGGACATATCAGTTTCTTGGCTTGATAGGTGTTAGCTGGCAACAAGTTAGGCTTAGGAAGCATAGCTCTCGGAGACCCATCAAGTCGTTGAAACTAGTATCGACCATCCGTGCATGGCCTTCAATCTAAGAAGTTCTAGCACCGTCCGTAATACTGTATAATCCATATCACATCCCTTTGCTTGATCGTATAAAAGATCTTTTGCTGCTTTCTGCAACGCCTCCCAATTGTTTAAATATCTTGCTTTCTGTTAGGACCTCCGGTTCAGCATGCCGCAACAAATCCTCAAGATCAAGATCAATATCAACCTCGCCTCGTCAAAACCAGAGCCGCCAAAATCACCCGTCGTTTCACGAGACATGTCCTCAATTATAAACTTCTCTGCCTCGTCGAAACAAATATCAGGATTCTCTTCCAGAGGGGCGACTTCCCCGTGATAAGTCCAAACTATGTATTTCTTGACAAATCCACGCTGAATTATGTGTCCGAGAATTACATTCGAATCTTTCAACATCTTCTGATTCTTGCAATCCACGCAAGGACAAAAAATATCCTTCCTATTCTCCCTCAAAGCGTGTGTCTTAGCATTATTAATAAATGTTGATGCTTCTCTCATGTACACCAGATGAGTTCTCCGTGTCTCATACATCCATATCCGATCCATCTAAAAACAGTGACGGCACAAATTAATATTATATTATCGGTGTTTCTAAATAAACAAATTAAACTTAAATCCTACAAATAATAAAACAAAGTAAAATATTTGACAAATAATAAAAACAGTGACAACATAAATTAATATTGCACAACAAATAATAATAATGAAACAAAAGTAGTTACCAAAAAATAGTTTAATAAAAAAAATATTTGACCTACAAATTAAAAAAATAGCTCAACACATATACAATTCAAACAAGTTTAAATATCTTCGCATTCAACCGAGAAAATTTTACAAAAACGAAGCAAATGAAGTAGATGATCAAACATATTACCTTTTATATTGATTTCAATTGAAGATTTAAAGTCTATAGCATTCCACAAAATAAAATACCTTTTATTTGGAGAGAGAAAAACCGAGTTAAAAAAGTTCAAATATCTTCGCATTCAACCAATAAAAATTTTTAAAAATGGAAGCAAATGGAAGGGGAGATCAAGTATGATACCTTTTTTATTGACTCCAATTGAAAAATTCAAGTTCAAAACCTTCCCCACTATAATTGCTTTTTTTGAGAGAGAAAACACAAGGGTAAATACGTCACTGTCGGGTTGAGCGAGAAATTTATTGTGCTACTGTTGGGCATCATCGCATGCGGTCCTCTTAAAGGCCCGCACGAGAAAATAAATTATCCCGTGCGGGTCCTTAAGTGGACCGCACGGGATAATCGCATTAAGCGACCGCATGGGATAATAGCCCGTGCGGTTGCTTAAGTGGCCCGCACGGGATAATGCATTATCCCATGCGGGCCAATTACAGCCCCCGGGAACGGTTTTTTCAGGCGCGGGCTCTTATGGCCCACCTGGAACCTATTGGTTATGTATGTATAGCAGATGACGGCTTATTTATGGGTATATATATAATTTATTGACGGCTTATATATATATATAAAGTAGTGTTTCTATCCAAAATTTTTGTTCGTCTGACTATTTGGTAGAAATTATAAAATTAACCCGTAGTGCCAAAGAAAGGGAAGACTTGGATGAAAAAAAAGACCTCCTGCGTCTCTTCCTCCCGTCCCTATCCGCGAGGCGCCCCACGTCGCACCTGCATCCCTCCCTCCCGTCCTCATCCATGCCACGCCTCGACTTCATCTGTTGCAACGTACAGACACAGTTGCTAATATATATATATATATATATATATATATATATGTGTGTGTGTGTGTGTGTATGTATGTATGTATGTATGTATGTATGTATGTATGTATGTATGTAAGCAGTTCAACTATCATCCTTTTTAGGTTCATTATCGTCTCTAAAGATAAGATCAAAATATGACATGTACAAATAATTAAAATGCACTGTACAGACATCATGGCATTTAATTTTTTGTCTCCACGTATATATTTTATCCTTCCGTATCTTTTTTTCTCTTATATTATGTGTGAATCTTTGTTTCATCAGATAATTATAGCTAGTTCAGTTATCGTTTCTCTTCCTCTCTTCGTCTGTCAGCAAGAATTAATCCAACGTGACTCTCTCTTAAGATGAGATATATATATACCCATAAACGAAAGTTGCATCACAAGCCGTTAGAAGTTTAATTCAACGTCATTGTTGCGGCACATCTAATCGAGTTGTATTGTATCGAGCTAGAGTAGCTAGGCCCTTCAGTAATTAGTCAATACAGAAAGAAGACCCAGCACACAATATAATATAATGCAAGGGGTTTTGAATTTTTATCTGCTGAAATCTTGACTTGTGCAGTTTATCGTTCACTTACATGCATATGGCCACCAACACGTACTAGGTGTGAATACGTACGTAATATGATAAAAGAACTAATACATGCATGATTTTTGTTTGAAACTACACAATATACTTAGGTCCTGTTATTTTTAGCTGAAAGGCAGATAAAAATTGTTGGATGATGTGCTTGTTTACAAAGATAAATTAAATACTTTGTATTGTTATCTATACTTCATAAAAAACCCTGATAAGACTTTGATAATGTTGATGAGTGGTGAATCTATTATCACTCCTAAACAGTGACGTGGGTCTCTTCCCAACTCCTAAAGCCATCAAACAAAGAGGATTTCTTTTAAGGTGGGTACAATATGATCACAAATATGATATTAAGATTTTACAATTCGGAATAATAATATTTTAATTTTTTAGGTTTTAAAGTGTATTGTGTGTTTCTCTTTTGTAATTATTGTTGCAACACAGGGCATTCAGCTAGTATATTATGAAGTTAAGAAATAGCTTGAAAATAGGTAATTTAAGCAATGACGATAATTTTTTTTGATGAAAACATACTTTTAAAAGCATGACACGAATAACCAACTGATAATCGGGGGCTAGCTATTAGCTAAAAATAGGACGTTGAAGCTGCCTGCAATAATCTGGTAGTTCATTGAAGCCAAAGAAAAAGCATCTTCTTTTCTGAATGAAACAACACTGAAGGTATTTATGAAAAGAATTTTTATTGTAAATTTATACAAGAGACAAAAAAGCGAAAGGATGAGAATGTTCTGGGCGGAAAATTTGGTAGGCTTGGATCTTACCGCTATGTTCAGCCCACTATTGTGCAAGCCATAATGGATTAGGAATACGTCCACTTGCTCTCTCTCATTTTTATGCTAAGTTTAATTGATATCCCTAAATCATAACACCATGAATCTTCATCCTCCATCTTGACAAAACCATACAAATTGGGTCCTATGACGACATGACTAGTTGTATTGGCTGGCGTGACAAAAATAAAAGTAAAAAACATATGAGGCCCATATGTAAGTGGACTTCCGCCTCTCCCTACCTCTCCCCTCTCTTTCCCATCTCTTTACCTCTCCAAGAACGTCAACTCCATAATCGTCAGCTCCATCAAGGCCAACCGTAGCAAGGGCGTAGACCTCATCTGCCTCCTCTTCCACGACTGTGTTCATCAGGATAAGGAGCTATTTTCTTTGGGTTGATAACACTTGTCGTTTTGGACAAGGACACGATCTTCAAAAACAACTTTGACCACCATTTTGTATTATAATATATATAAATATTACCAAATATATGATTTTATCAAAGTATTTTTTAAGACTGATTTATACATACGGTCTTCATATTTCTAAAATAAATATTTTAGAAATTATTTATAGTCAAAGATTTTTAAAGTTTGGCATTTGTGTTGAACGACAAGTATTATCAATCCGAAGAAAGTAGTAATTTGATCAATCGCCATCCGTGCATGCAATGCAATGCAGGTAGAGCTCGCTAATGGTTTGGTCATCCTGCTTGTGCAGGGGTGTGATGCCTCTGTGCTGCTGGAGAAGAGCAAGATGAACTGGCGGCCAAAGGAGGAGTCTCTGGCCAACATCGGCATCCTGGGCGTGGACGTGATCGACGCCATCAAGGTACCGGGCCGAGAACAGCTGCCCTAACATGGTGTCTGCGCTCACATCATTGCCTACGTGGTGGGCGATGCGTCCAGGTACCTCAGCTGCGACGGCGTCGACTTTGTCGTCCCCACTGAGTGCCTCGACGGTGTGGTTTTCTCGACATAGCCGCAAACCTCACCGGCCTCGTCCACAACTTCTGCCATAAGAACTTCACAGTGGAGGAGCTCGTCATCCTCTCCGACGCGTACTCCATCGGTGTCACCCACTGCACCTCCTTCATCAGCTGCCTCACCGCGCCAGACTCCCAGATCAACCCGGGCTACCGCAACCTCCTAGCATCCAAGTGCGACGGCGTATCACCAAGCACCACCGATAACAACCCCGCCATGGTGAACAACATTCATGACGAGGACCTCACGACAGTGGCAAGGAGCATGCCGGGGTTCGCGGCGAGGCTGAGGAAAATGAAGGACTACCTGGACAACAACTTACCACAACAACCTCGCCAAGGTGGTGACATTAAACACTGACTGGGCGCTGCTCACCGGGGAGGAGGCGCGCGGGCACGTCATGAACTACGCCGAGAATGTGATGTTGTGGAAGCGTGGGCTTATAGGTCGAAGCAAATAGAGAAGAGAGAGAGAGGAGGTGGCCACTTACATGTCGGCTCCACCTGTTTTTAAATTTTTTTCTGATTAGGATGCCAAATCAGCGAAACCATTCATCCATATTGTCATGGGACCTGATTTGGACGGTTTTGTCAAAATGATAGGTGAAGATTTTTGGATTTACGATTTGTTGATGTCAATTGAACTTGACGTAAAGATAAAGGAAGGAAAGTGGACTTATTTTAATGTGGTATGCTCTATGTAATCCCATCAAATGAGAAAATTACTTAAACTTTATAGGAACAAGTCTGTTTTGCCTCCCTTATCTTTTGTCCCTAATTGAATTGCCTCTCTTTCTCATCTTCAAAAACGAGTGAAAATCATCTCCTTTGATGGTTCGAGAAGTGGTTTCTACTGATGTGGCAGATTGATCACAGATGACTCGCTGAGTCAGCAGGTGAGACCCACATGTCATAGGCTTCCACCTCATCTCATCTTTTTCCTTATCTCTCCTTCCTCTTTCTCTCTCTCTTTCCTCTCTACACACTTCCTCATCTCCCACCTTCTAGCTGCAATAGAGGCCAGAAAGTGGCGGCAGTACTTAGCTTTGCCAGTAGCAACCGTCGTTGCTAGCACAACTGCGATGACGGCGACCAGCATGCATCGAGTGGGCCACGGCGTTGTCATACTCCTAGTGAGCAGGCCCGGCACGTAGAAGTGGAGTAGCACGTTGTTGTCACTGCCCCCGCAGCTTCCCCTATTGTCGCTCTGCCATCTCCGCAGACTCCTCTCCCTTGTCACCGTCGCCTCTTGCTCAAACAACGACGACGATGACGACCGTCACAGGTCGTTCCCCAACGCTGTCGTCGCGATTGCTCTGTCACCAGCACCATCCCTACTTATCGGGCTCGCCTTCGCCGTGTCGACCACCATGAGGTCACTGAAAGACCTTTCAGTACGTGATTTGACTCACACCCTCCTCTATTGTTGCCGAAGAAGTCGGCAAGGAATAAATCATAGAACACCGGCTTGGAGTGCAAAGAATTTGTTGGTTTTTTCCAGTGTTTTCCTAAACAGGTTTTGCTAAACAGTCGGTGACCTAGAGTTTAGCGTTTAAATGGTTTACACAAATTTAGACGGTGTTTAGACGGGCTATACGGTTTGCTACTGTAGCATGATTTTATATGTATAAATAGCTCATATCATACCTGTCGGTGATATGGGCCCGGGGGTATGTCGTGGGTGTGGCATTTAAGAAAAAGGAAGGCGCCCCTGTCCATCAAGGAGCACCAAAGTTATGTCCTGAAAGGCTAGGCGAGTCTCGGCCACGGGCGGCCACGTGGTCGCCCTGGGGGTCGGCCCTGGAGGCTGCCCTGAGGCCATCCTACTCCCAAACAATGGGGTCCGGATCTCCTTCCACTGGTCGGAAGGGTCCGGGTCACCCGACCCCCATCCTCCACCCCGCACCTCTCAGAAAGAAGGGCGAATCCAACTACCAACCAACTCATTTAATGCTCAAATAGAAGAAAGCTGAGCGCCTGCCCCGCCGCATTCAAGGCGATGTGAGGCGCGGCTGTCAGTTGCACCCATCATCACCCCTTTTTGCCTATCACGAGGCAAAAGGGGCTAAAAGTCCTTGACTACGACCGTGGTATGACCGCGCACCCATTCCGCGCAAGCCCCCCTCGCGCCCTGTCCTGTCGCATTTAATGCATTGGGCGGCTGCGTGGGAGAGAGAGTGCGAGCGCAGGAGGCACTGTGCCAGTGCCTACCCGCGAAGTGGCTCTCTGGCCAGTGGGTCCCGTTGGGCCGGGTAGGCAAACCATCATCACGTCAGTGGTATGGCTACCACGACGACCACTCTTTTTCCGCCCTCCATGACGCAGCAAACAGGGAGAAGTAGGAATGAAATGGCTTCTCCGACAAGACAAGGCAAAAACCACTCCCTCACGTGGAGTGAAGTAGAGAAAGGGTAGGGCTACTGTGGTGTTCCCTTGTTCTATAAAAGAAGACCCAAGTCCTTCATAAAGGGGGTTCCGATTCGAGAAAATAGGTTCCGTTCCAGGTTCTGCTTCTATAGCTAGCCTGCAAAAAATCTCTCATCCTCCACTAAGCCCAAGGGGGAGGAACATTCTCATTGTTCTCGGCAACCTGCCTCATATACTACATACACACAGGAGTAGGGTATTACACCGCGCTGGTGGCCCGAACCTGTATAAACTCCCGCCTCATCTGCATTATTTCATCTTTTATACGAGTTTGAACCAGGGTACACCGCTCCCCGTGCTGAACCAAAAAGGGGGTCCCCAGGATCCCTGCGTGTCGATCTACGACATCGACAATACCAATTTAAACAATTCTTTTTGTGTTCAAACTGTAAACAACAAAAATTTCAGCAGCTAGCAAGCATTCAAACATTCATAAAAACATAATTAAACATACGCATAAAGCAGTTCTGGTTCTTACATTACAATCAACCAAGGGTCCAAGACACTAAGACAGTAAAATTAAACACACATAAGTTCATACAAACAACTGAGTTCATAGTAATGCAATAGTAATATAGTATGGTCACGGTGGTGACAAAATCAAGCATGCTCAATTATCATTCTCCAATTCTCCCTCTCCCTCATGCTCAAAACCAGTTGTAACCACATCCTCATGGTCAGACTCGAACTCAATCTCTTCCTCATCTTCTCCTCCCTTTTCCTCACTTTCTGAGTGGACATCATCTTCAAGTTCTCTTGTTGCATTCAGTCTCGCACTTCTATGAAGTTGATTAACCTCCTCAGCCCTACATGTCTCTGCAATCAATTTTTAGGTCAGACCCATAATAGGCTCAGCATCACTATCTCCATCATCTTCTGCACAATCAGCCATCCATGATTGAGCATATGTTGCTTCAGTTGCTAGTAGGGGGTCCATCTTTTTGTTCTTCACTGCCTTATTTTTCTTCTTTGCATGCAAGTGATTGAACCGAACATATACAAGTTGCTCAAGCCTCTCACATGTGAGCTTGTTCCTTTTCTTGGTTTGAATCTGCACAAAAATCAGATTCATTGTAGATAAGCAAAGACTAGATAAGAATATACAATCATACGACCCTTTTCCATAGCCTGCAAAATGTAACATATACTTACCCCTTCAAAGCAACTCCAATTTCTTTCACAACCAGATGCACTTGAGGTTAAATTGAGTATTCTTATAGCCATTTTTGGAGTGTTGGAACTTGTGTTCCATAATTTCCCCACCACTTGGCTGCATAAAAGAGAGTAGACGATACAAATTACAAAATCAACACGATTATTGACGATTTCAGATATAAAACACTCATATATGCACGATTTCAGATTGCTATGTTGTAATAATTGGTTAGACACTTGGCATTATATTCAAATCTGAATAAATGGGTGTTAACATGCATACCTGGACTAAAATCATAGTCCTTGCAGCCGACTTGTGCCACTTGTTTTGAGAAGTGGCCAATCGATCTTTAAACATGTGCACATCCTCATTCAACACTTGGTTTTGCTTGTCATAGTTACCATGATAGAATATTTCAACAAGAGAATCAATCCATCCATGACTTCCTCTCGCCTCAAAGATAGTCGAATCATTGTATGTGTAGTAGGGATTCAAGAAGTAGGCTGCCATGTGCAAAGGAGAGTCCAACCTATTCTTCATTTTTCCATTAATGATTTCCATAATAGAATTATATAAAGCTCCAGTCTTATCTACATTGCCTACAGCCACCAAGATATCTTTCTTAGCTTTTTGAATATCTCCATAAAAAAAAGCCAATGATGGCTTGATATCCCCATCAACCATGCGAAGTACCTTGACCAATGGCTCAAACACCTTCAAGCAAAGTGCAACACCGCTCCAAAAAGTAGGCTTCACTAAAGTGGCTGTGGCTTGCACACCTTTGGCACTCTTTTTGACATGGTTTATTTTCTCCCATTCTTCACTTTGATACATCATCCTTAGCTGTTTTTTTTCTCATATAAGCTTTGTAAGGTAAGAAAATTAGAAGCAAATCTTGTCACACCGGGCCTAATAATATCTCTCTTTTTATTGTACTTTCTCATCAAAGCTAAGGTTCTATGGTATGAATAAATGAAGATGGTCAACACCCTTGCTTGATCAATTATGCTCTTAAACTTCTTCATCTTTCCCATAGCTTCCAGCATTAGATTGATGGTGTGAGTGGCACATGAACTCCAAAATATATTAGGCCTCTCCCACGAAGATCCTTTGCTGCCATATTGTTTGAGGCATTATCTCGTCACCACTTGCACCACATTTTCTCGCATCAATCTTCTCAATGCGGTTGTTCACATACTGAAAAATGACTTGTCCAAGGTGGGAATCAGCGATGCCGCTTTGACTCAATAAAACTTGTACCAATGCTGCAATTGACACATAAATTAAATACACTTCTTCTCTTTTGATCTCGTCCATGCGTCTGTCATAATGGAGCATCCATTCTTGGCCCACTCCTTCTCTTGCAGCTTTAACATCTCCCTTATATCATCAACTTCCTCATGCAATAACTTCTCCCGCAACTCATGTTGGTAAGGCTTCTTTCCACCAGGACCAAAGCGACCAACCGCTTCAAGCATTTGATCAAATTCTTCATTGTTAATGGCATTAAAAGGTATTCTTGAAAATTAAAACACCAATTGTAATTGTTAGAAAATTGTGAGCAAAGAACACAACTACACAATGCAAGTGCTAACTAATTTAGTAATTTTAGAAATTATTACTTACCGTGTACATATACCCATCTTGCAATATATCTCTTCAGCTTATGAAGTCTTTCTTTCACTATTTTTTCATTGATCTTTGGTTGGTACAACTTCTTTGTGCTACTAGAAGAAGTAGGATCAATAGGCATTGTGAACTTGTCAATAGGACCCACTTTTCTTGGTTCAGAGCTTCCAATGTCCATGTCTTCAAGCTCCATATCATCCTGTTTGTCTTCTTGTTCTTGATCAGATGGAACATCAAGAATAACAGAAACCCTAACATCTTGTTGTGCCTGCTTCCTAGCCTTTTTTGCCTTGCTAGACTCTTCAATAGATTTTTGACACTTTGCAATGTCCTCTGGTGTGGCTTTATGGCATGGTCTCACATGTCCTCTCTTGCCGGCAATATGTAACTTCAGTCTATAAATACCAGCCTTAACAACTTTTGAGCATAGTTTGCATTGGATCACATTCAAATCATTTGGATCAATGAGCACTCCATACTCCCATCCAATGTCATCAGAATTTCTTTTAAGAGATGATTTATTCACAGTAATTGAAGGGTTACTTGCAGCCGATGACATACTACAATCTACAAGTGCAAATGGACAAACTTGTTCACAAACACAGTAATTTGGATTCGAGCAATACGCAACTAGAAGTGGAGCAATGCTTGCAAGTTGCGGCGGTGTAGACAAACACAAGAAGTCGGAGCAATACTTGCGGCCAGGTGCAGCTGATGACAATCTATAATTTACAGAGCAAAGCGTGCTGGTGCTGTACAAACCTGGAGGCTGGAGCGCTGTGCTTGCTGCGGGAGCCAAGAGGGCACGAGCGGCGGCCAGGCCAGCTGCGGGAGCCGAGAGGGCGTGAGCGGCGGAGGTCAAGGACGACGGTGCGACGGAGGTCGCGGGGGAGGTCGATGGCGACGGCACGGCGGAGGTCGTGGGCAGGAGGTCAAGGGCGATGGTGCGGCTTCAGTCGCGGGCAGGTCACGGTGACGGTGCGCGGCGGAGGGCGTGGGTGACGGCGCGGCGGAGGTCGTGGGTGACGGCGTGGCGGAGGTAGTGGGTTATGGCGTGACGGAGGGCATGCGGCGTTGGGCGCGGTGGAGGGCGCGGCGTTGGGCGCGGTGGAGGGCGCGCGGTAGAGGGCGCGGTGGAGGACGCGCGGCGGAGGGCGCGGGCGACGGCACGGTGGAAGTCGTGGGCGGCGGCGCGGCAGAGGTTTATGCGACGGCGGCGACATGTTCTTTAGGGTTTCCCCGTGCTGTGTTTGCTCTTAAAGCTCCAATTTTTAGCTTTCCCCGCGATGTGTTGTCTACTATGTCCTAAACGTTGAATTAAACCGGTTTAACCCGCCTAAAAGCCGTCTTGTTTACGTTTTGTAAACGGTTTTTTTACGTCTAGGACCGATTAGACGGGTCAACTGTCTAGGACACCAATTAGGCGCAAAACCAGGCATCTAACCTCCGTTTACCGTTTAAAACCGTTTAGACGGCCATTTAATTCCATTTAGGATAACACTGGTTTTTTCCCACCCACAACACAAAGTACACAAGAAAGGACAAAGGTAAGACTCACCCCTCCTTGCTCTCCTCTCATTTCATTTGAGATTCAATTGCTTCCTGCATCCTCCGCTCCTCAATCCGATATCGGTTCCACTCTTGAATTGATTTCCTCCTTGTTAGTTCCTGGTGGATTTTGGGGGATTTTTTGGGTTCTAGACTGAAGAAAGAGAGGAAACAGAGGGAGAGGGAGAGGAGAGGGAGAGGAGGGAGGAAAAAGATGAGATGAGGTGGAAGTCACTAATATATGGGTCTCAACTATTATTCAGCGAGGCAATTGTGGTCAAAGCAGAAACCGCTTTCTAAACCATTGAAAAAGGTTGTTTGCATCGGTTTTTAAAAATAGTGAATGTGTTATATCCAGTTTTAAACTGACTAGCAATTGTGTTCGTGCGTTGCAACGGATGAAATCGAAGCGCGACGGATGGGGACGGCACGGAGGGCGCGGGGCTCCGGCGGCGATGGGAGGAGGAGCGCGATCGCGACACGGGGCGCGGCGTAGATGGGGACGGGAGGGAGGGGCGAAGGGGGTCTTTTTTCATCCAAGCCCTCCCTTTCTTTTCAGCATTGGGACTGCGGGTAGGGCTGATGAAATACTCGTGGCTCGCTAGCTCGTGGTTGGCTCGGCTCGTCTCGGCTCAGCTCAGCTCGTTGAGAAATGCTAACGAGCTGCGCAAGGGTTTAGCTCGTTAGCTATAACGAGCCAGCTCGAGTCAGCTCGCGAGCTGCTCGTGAGCTCAACGAGTCAGATGCAACGTATAAAGCAGGGCCTAATATTTTGCTTGTTTTGCTATTCTTTTGCTTGTTTTGTTGTTGATGTGGCAATAAATCAGTAATTTTTATGATTTTGTGATGGTCAATATGGATCTAATGCTTTAGATTATAATAGTAATAATATCTAATCTAGTTGCATCGTTACATTTGTATGGATAATTGTCGATGGACAAGTGTTATTACGTTAATTATGGACTTAATATATCACTTTTACTTTTTTTCAATTGTATATTTGCATGTTTAATAGATAAAAAAATAAAATATAATTTGTACATAAATTACACTATATTAAAATGGCTCGCGAGCTAAACGAGCTGGCTCGAGCCGGTTCACGAGCCGAGCCGCCTCCTGGCTCGGCTCTCTATAGCCGAGCCGAGCCGGTATCCACCCGTAAGTGCGGGTTAATTTTGGAAAAACTCAAGGGGTTTTCTGCAAAATAGTCTGACAGGACAAAATTTTGGGTAAAAATACTACTATAGATAGTTATAATTATATATTATAGATATAGATTATAGATATAGATTGAGGGAGACGATTCTACCGGAGCTAGCGATGGGGAAAGAAAAACAGACTTGTTCCAACTTTATACCAACAGGCTCGATTGGGCTGGATCCGGAGACCGGCCCAATTACCGGGGACGGTGTCCACTATCCATGGTAAATTTGGGCATAGCTATCGGCTCAAAATACGATGTCTAAAAGTTCGCAACTGAACTTCTGAACCTATATATCATCTCTGACGCCCATTAACTGTGTAGATTACCCAGCTGTTAACCTCTCCTTCCATTGAAGATGATGATTTTACATGAAAACCAACATAAAACGTATTTTTTTTCTTATCAGTAGTTTGACAAGAATACGGTTTAAATTTGGTGTGGTAGGGTGACTGGGTACACCACTACTTTTGTTTGCAAATACTGACGTAATTCGATTTTTTCAGATTAGTATGCCTGGGTAAGTATGACAGATTCTGCAGGCTACCGCACTTGCACCAAAGGCATGTCGACATGGTATAGAATTCACTAGATTTTCCTAAAATGTTTTGAGACTAGGCTATATCGCTATCTCGTCTGCTAGCATCTTTTGTATATAACTAATTAAATGATCGTGCTTTGTTACGATAAAAGAAACAAGATTTTATATACGACGATTTATTTAATATTAAAAATTCCGTACTACCTCTCTAACCTTTCGTTTCGATATCATTTAGATTCAATATCACCATCATTATCTTTTTAAAAGGAGTATATAGATTTCAGAACCAATATATTATTTTTCTCCTTGATTATTTATATATATATATATATGATGAAAAACACCAAATAAAAGGGGAATTTTATGGACATCCCGGTCATTTTTTAGCATGGGCAGAGACATTTTGCTTTCATCTACGAATTATTTGAAGAAAAAACTTACTGAATGATACACTTCGACCTAGAGCAGTTGTGAAACTGAATTATTCAGAGTTCGTATGCAAGACAAGGTCTGACAACGCAACAAATATGCATACCTGGATTGTTGGAGTATGGATTCTGAATGACAGTAGTAGACAATTGAATCAATACTTAAGTCTTCTACACACGCCTGAAGATCACCTGCATGGTGAAGCATCCAGAATCCCTAAACACTCTGCAGCGCGTGAGCTCTGCACATTGCACGGCGAGGAGACGGCCGTGGCATTTCGCCGAGCACCCTGCGTGTGTGGGTGCGTCGTCGTCGACCCAGTAGCGGACCGGCACAGCGCGAGGATGGCTGCTGGATCAGCAATTCAGCGTGCAGATTCTAGCCTCCGGTGATCAAACACGCCGACACAGAGTCAGGTGGACACACGCTCGCAGAGGCTGCCGTGGCGCGTCGGTGCCGTTTAAAAATTTATTAATATTTTTTAAAAAAATTGATAAGATACGACTATAAGGCTAAATATGTAAGTTGCTTATATAATTAAAAATTATAGTAATAAATTTGATGTAAATTACACGTTTTTATTTAAAGTCTAATTTGTTATTTTTTCTACCTGTATAAATTAAATTTAACATGCATGTTGTTTGAGAAGTGAAACATGATCTATATTAATATTTTTTAAAAAATAATACTACCTTTTTAAGTGGCATGATAAAAAAAGAGCATATAGAAAATTTTTCAAATAATTAGAGTATGGAATAAAAATTATGCATAAACATTTCTATTTGATAACTAACTAAGTCCCACAAACAGATTGAAAAATTCACGGGAATAACAAAACAGAAATCAGCACACGCGACGCGCTAAGTCTCTCGTCGCTTGCAACGGCACACGATCTGCATGCCGACGCCGACATCATCACGCACGCAAGAATTTATTTACAACTTCAACAAAAACATCAGAAATCACCACACATCCAATCAGCAGAATTTATCTAGTGCATCGCACGCACCCAAACATCGAATATGCACTAGTATTTCTCTGCATGTCGATGACAACATCCACCGGACAGTTGATTTGTGTGTGCTGTGAAAAAAAATTAATTTTTAAGAACGGATCAGGTTTTCTTAGTTTTGAAAATGAAAAATCAATTTTTAAGAACTACTTTCTTTAAAGATTTTATGTTGAAACAATTTTTTCTAATAAAATTATAAAACGGATTTAGAGAATTTTTAGAGCTTCTAATGGAGATGCTGAGAGACAATTTTACGGTGGATATGATTGATCCTTTTGACAAAATCCGATGGCGTGCTTTAACCGCACCCCCTCGCTGCTAACTAGGATCCGCTTTCTCCATGTACTTACGATACGACGGCTTGTGAAGGAATTCTCTCCTCCTCCATGGCTAGAATTCTTTCTGTCCTGGATTCTGTTCTAGAAATAATCCAGATTAATCCAATCGCTCTCCGGCTGTCAGTTTCCAGTACGGAACGGCTTTATTATGCCATGAATATATGTGACTTTGCTGTTATTACGGAAAAAACCTCGTTTTTATATTTTGTAATCAATCGTACAACTGATGATATACTACAGATTGTTAGTTGTGTAATCCAGTTGCTGGTGTCAGCCATCGACCGATGAAACCACTGGCTAGCTGGCACTAATATAACGGTGCAACTCGATTAAGTATATATGATCTATCTATCCAGCATAAATTCACTTCACACCATCCTATCAAAATCCAAAATTATATGCCGTCCAGAGTGATCTCGACCACGATCAATTGCACACCTTAGGTTGTAGTACGATTGGTTATAAAATATTTTCCTTTTTTCATCTATTTTTCATTTATTCAATAAAAAAGCACAATCATATTATTTTTCTTTAAAAAAGATCAACTGCACACCTGCAAGTATGCTTATGTGATGCGCCAAACTCTCTCATGCACAATCTCGAGCATTCTGCAGCACATTTGAAAATGTGATAGATTTGAAATCAAAATGCACATATGACAACGATTCTTGGTAGAGAATCTAGAGATCAGCGGCGCCGTGGTAGATTGAAATTCAGTTACCAACCCACCACGCATGGATCGACCAACAGGAATGTCTCCGGCCGCCTCGAATCGTTTGAATGAAAATTTTCTTTTCTTCAACACAGTCACTGAAAAAGGTTCAAACTCGATCGAAGAACAGGGGAGGAGAAGAATCAGGAATGGTCTCTGCTCATGGAAGTTGAACAATTGACAACTAATTAACTCGATCGAATCCTAACATCTAGCTAGCTATAGTGTGAACATGCCGCCCTTATCTAGTTGACAGATGTTTTTCTCCCAGTGGGAGAGGAACCCGATTCCCTTGTTTAAAGATGCACGGGAAAAACATTGTCAGAAAGGGAGGCTATGACGTGCCAAGTGTAGCTTTGCATCTCAATCAAAGTTTCGCTTTGATTTGATTGCTTCCTCCGGCCGCCCACGGTGAAGTGATGCAACACCACAACACGAAACCGCCGACGAGGAGAGATCAGGAAAAAAAAACTTCTCTGTGTACTGCATGTCTATCTGCAATCTCAGCTCCACCGTCAACAGTGGCTTCTTTTGATTCGCACACGAATTAACAACGCTTTTTTGGTTAGCTCTGTCAAACCAGTTTGTTTAGTTGGTGATAACTACTAACACTAGTGTTTGCTTTAGCAGTTACGGTGCGCATAGGATACAAGCAGCAGGTTCCAAACAGCGAATCAGGCAATCACCTCACCGAGATGTCAATCTCTGACGGCGCTGTGTGAGAAAGGCGACAGCGAGCACTTTTGGAAGGCTGATCTGGAAGAAACCAAGGCTCACAAGGAAAGGTATTACTAGCTTGCATCGCACTGAAGAGCCTCTATATAGGGGACTTGGGATTGTTCAGAGAGATTATCTCAAGAGCAAGACATCAACCACATACTTCTCTGAAAATCCATCTGTTCAGTAGTGATTCATTCTCCACGAGAAGGAAGCTAGTCAGTACTGACAAGGTTACACCATGGAGAACAACAGCAACAACCAGCCGCCTCCAGGTCTCTCTCTCTCTCTCTCTCTCTCACCATGCCTAATTATCTACAGCATAAAGGCCTCTCCGCCTCTGTACTTAGATGTTTTAAGTTAGTTGCAAGTATCTTCAGCTATATTAGGATTTAGGATAATTAATTTCTTACTGTTACCTGGTTCGTTTTCTGACTGTGTGCAAATCAAATGAAAAAACAGGGTACCCGACGGCAGCGGGAGCAGCTGAGCAAGGCGGGAAGAAATCGCGGCGGGGAAGCACCAAGTCTAGGGGAGACAAAGGCTTCATTGAAGGATGGTGAGTATAGATGCTATTAGCTTCAAACTCGATCAGTTAATTGTTGCTTCTTAATTTGCTAAATCCTTGTCTATTGCCCCCTGAAAGTCTGAAACCTAACCAGCTTTTCTGCTCAACTTCTTCTTCAGTATTGCTGCGCTTTGCTGCTGCTGGATCTGCGAGATGTGCTGCGACTAATAAGCCAGCTCCTGCCTCACACATACGATTATACGTATATACAGAGTTAATACACAGCCAGTAGTATGTACGTCGTCTTCTGAAGATGTGTGAGAAGCTCGATCGCTGTGCTATGTATGTATGTACTCGATGCGTATGCGTGTATGTATGTATCAGTGTATCATTAAAACCAGTTGTTTCTCAGCGAGTTTGTTTTTTAGCCGAGGGACTCGACCATCAGATCAGAATAACTGAAGAAACGATGCACACGCTAGCTACGTGTGCCGTGTGACAGAATTTTTCATGTATACCACGTCGTGTGTTTGGTACGGCTTCGTGATTCATTCGCTTAATTTTCACTTTTGTGTTTTACTACGACTCGATCCATTCCAGCGTTTTTTTTTTCTGAGCGGGACTCGTAATCGGCATGCAGTTGATCAAGCACCGGATGGGTTTCATAAAAAATCGACTTTTTAAAAAAATTACAAAAATAATTTTCATTTGAAAATTTACAGATCTAGACTTCTCACGCTCTCTGTGAGGACGTTTATATTAAAAAAATAAAAAAATCGTTTCATCACTGGATGCGATTAATCGTACTTTGGGCCGCACGGCCTGCTTCTGTCCGGAGATGCGATAACCCGTGGCCCGTTAATGAATGTGGCCGCGTCGTGGTTGTGGATCCTAACGGCTACGGCCCACGTGATATGGGAGCGAACGTGTGCGGCCTGGTATGGCCCAACTAGGAGGGTGGCTCGACCGCTTGGGAGATCGAAAAGCCCGTCGTGACGGGCCCTCGCCGTACGCCGCGAGGTGTGACGTTAAAAAACCACGATTTCGACCGCGATTTGCGACGTCCGGCCCCGTCCTTTTCTCCACACAGCCGCAGTCAAAATTTAAATTTTAAATTAATTTTAAAATTTTGTATTAAAATTTATTTTTTATTAATATTTAAATCGCTAAGAATATATATAAGTTTTTTTTATAAATTGTTGTTGTTTTAAAATGATGTATTATTCGTATTTGACAGAAGTGGAGTCGAGACCGAGCCAGATAAAAGCAACCTTACACCCACGCTCCGCTCCGACGCCCGCGTCGCTGTTCTCCGCTTCAAATCGTTAAAACGAACAGAAGGGTGCTTTGCTTTGCTTGACAAATGGAAGGGATGTTGGTCAGCACCGGTAAAAAAGAATATGACTTGGTCGCACGCCATTCCTTTTCAAAAGAACAGGTCAAACACTGCAAGCGCGTCTGCTGCTGTGGCAACGAAAACGACAGCAGCTTTGCTCACAAGACCCTAATCCACGGTAGATCAGTATTAACGAAAGCGATGTGCTTGCTACCCCTATATCCCGGCGCGTAGACCTTAACTAACACCAAATCAGCACACTTTTACACAAACCCACGAAAGTAATGCTACCATGATATAACACCATCCGTGTAGTGCAGTGCAAATCGCGGCAACATTCTGAGGGCATATGCGGAGAGATTTAAATTTTAAGAAGCAACTGATAGGAATCTAACTTCTGAGAATCTGAACGAGATAAAAAAACTGCTTCTGCCTTCTTATTAATTTTGGGATTCTTCACCTATAGTTTTTTAGCCCGTTATAAGAGCATATGCAACAGCTGCCCAATACCCTTTAAAATCCCTAATTTTAACTAATTTGAACGAAATTTATCTTCTAATAGATTGCCTATCTCATTTCAAAAAAATTGGTTCCTTTTCCATCATGTTAGTTCTTCACAAATAGCTAATCGAGTCTGACGCCCAATATCAGTTTCGCGCCATTGCGCTTCTTCCCGCGTGTGTGTTTTTGTGTCGCGCGCCTGGCCCTGCTCGTCCCCCGCCGCCGCATCCTCCCACGTCTCCTCTACCACCATCGCCCTCCTCGACCCCCTCCTCGCACACGGTCGCCGTATCCTCCACTGCTGCAGCCTCTCCCCGTCGTCTCCTCGTACCGATGCCGCCGTGCTCCTCCCCTCCTTTCCCTTCCCGCCTGCGCTTCCTGCCCCACTGCTGCATCCTCCACCGTCGCCGCATCCTACAACGTCATCGAAATCGGCGAAGACAATTTTAAATTTATAAGAAAGCAAATTTTAAGAATTCATTGGATGAGAGATGTTGTCTTGGGAGTTATTTTTTAGGAATGACTAAAAACATAATTATTGGGAATTTATTTAGCTATTCTGTTGCATGTGATCTAAACAGAGTTTTAATATGACTGAATCGCCGCATGCATTACGAAAACACGGTTTACATACGATTAATAAAGTATCAATTATTAAATAAATTAAAAATAAAATTATTTTAAGTAGCTTATATATATAAGTTTAAAAAACTTAATAACAGCCAAACCAATTCCCACCCTATAAAACTAGATTGTTGGAGAAATTTTTATTTTCAAATAAGTTGTAGCTGTCATAAATTCTACTATAAATCTCTGAACTATGGGGAGAAAAAGACATGAGTAAATTTCTTTAATTATGTTTGGAACATGGTGTTTTACTTTGAACGACCTGTAATCTCAATGTTTTCGTTTTAACTGGGTATTTTTTTTACTTTTGATCATCTTGATCATCTTGGACTCTTTTACCTGTAATCTCTGAACTATCGAAGCCGGCGTAAGCCAGCGTATTCGAAATCATTCACAAAGGTTATGGTAATCAGTGTAAAATTACCCGTTTCAAAATAAAAAATAATTAATTAAAGAACCGATAATATAAGTGGTTTGCTCACTGTCCGGCCGAACCAAAAATCGAAGGGTTATCTTAAAAACTTCCGTAATTTTATTAAATTAAAAACTTTCAAATATAACTAATCATAACTATAATATAATTTCGTTGTAATTATACTATAATAATAATTTGTATATAAATATTTAAAAACATATACAACTTTTTATAAATTATATAAGATTATTATGTAGCTATATTTTATAATTAATTGTAACTTATTGTAATTATAATGTTACTCATGTGTTACTAGTTTAACATAACTAACTCTTAGTGCATATGGCTGAAAATTCACAAGCTAAGAAAGAAAAAAACTTCTCAAGTTTTCTGGCAAATCCGAAAATGGGAGGCTTGAGACTGAGGAAGACAGCGATCCCGGCGCTTCCTCGGCCTCGGGCCGCGTCGTCATGGGCGACTTGACCTCTTCTCCCTCCCCCTCGCCTCCTCCTCCTCCGCTTACGGCTTACTCCAATCCTTCTCTCCTCCCGCGACGTTGCCCAGTCACCAGAGGTGCGACCTTTGCAGCCACCTGACGCGCGCTCGCTTCTTGGTGGTGGTTGCTTTGGCGCTGCTGCTGTTGCTATGCCAAGAACGGCGGGGTTGCGTGGGGGCGGCGCGGCGGTAGACGTGGAGGACCTCCTCGTCCGCGTCAAGAACGGGGCCGACGCCGAGCTCGCCGAGGTGGCGCTGGAGGTGGCGGCGCTCGCGGAGCAGGGGAGGCTCGGGGAGGACGACGACGAGGACGGGGTCCTGGTGCCGGCGCTGCTCGCAAGGCTCGCCGGTGCTGGGGACGCGGAGGCCAGGGTCCGCGTCATGGCAGCGCTGCGACGGCTCTCGCGCTGCGTTGGCTGCGAGAGCAAGGTGAGCACTCAGGACTGTCAAGTGTGGTGCGCTTTGATTTCTTTAGTTCCGCATGCTTTCTGTTCGATGATATGCCCATGCGGCAGCATTTTGGAAACATCAGTTCTCTAGTGCATTCGGCGATTACCAAGCTGCATTCGGTGTCATTGTGCATCTTGTGAGGCACAGGTGTATCTTAGACTTGCCTCCATCATTCGGTGCACAATGCCGAGGAAGTTTAGACTTGTCGTACATCATTGTTCTTCTCGGAAGAGAAAAGTGAAATTTGAAGTTTGTGAAATTTACTCACTTGGCATCCAATTAAGGTTTCATACTGCCAAGATGCTTACCTTCGAAACGTTGCATGATACTCCTGATCAATAATTTGCAAGCCTGAAAGGAGGTACTCGAATTTGAATGATTGAATCTGTAGAGGGTGTTATGGCATACACCTCATATCTTAAAAAAGAAAAACAAAAGATTACATCATACACCTTGTGTTCTGACAACTGCCTACAACCAAACTTAATATTTTTTGGTTGGCTATACTTATATGACTATGATGGTATGGGTTATCAATTACCTTATGGTTCTTCCCAGTGGCACTTAATCTCCCCTTTAGTTTTAGTTTCATTCATGTGATTGGATTTACTCCATGATTTTGCAGGAGAGGTTGGCAAGCATTGAGGCACTTTCAAGCATTGTTCGTTCCTTGTCTAGAGATGTTGACGAGACAAGGGAAGCAATTGCATTGCTAATGGATTTGTCTGACATCCCGCAAGTTCGGCAGAGGATTGGCAGGATTAAAGGCAGTATAGTAATGCTAGTCACATTAAGAAATGCACATGAACCAGGTACCCATGATGATGCAGAGAAGTTGCTGCACATGTTGTCATCCAATCCGCAAAATGTGCTCCTGATGGCAGAGGCTGGTTATTTTCGGCCATTGATACATTACCTGAAAGAAGGTAATTTAATAAATCATATTGTTCTTCATGCTGACATTTTTTACAGATGTAAACGTAAGTTATAATCATATGCTCCATATAGGATTTCAGGAACAGGCATTTTACGTTAAGGTGTACAACATTTGACCCTTTTGGTGCAACTAATTATTTAGAAAATCTTCATAAAATGCAACTTTGAGACCTGCCATAAAATTGAAGAGAATTCACTCAAATTTTATAAATAAAGAAAAACGAAAACTGTAATAAATAGCAGCCTAAAAACAACGATTAGATAAAAAAACAGAGAAAAAAAACTGACTTGTGCACTACCATCTACCATCAGTAGTGTATTTGTACTTCAGAGCTCTCGTCTGACAAACTACAACATAACTTTATGATCACTGATGCAAATTTCTAAACCCTGCTTGACCGGGCAATATTTTCCTGTTAACTTTGCAGGTTCTGATATGAACAAGATCCTAATGGCAACTGCTATTTCTAAAATGTTCCTCTCTGAACCGATGAAATCTTCCCTTGGAGAAGACGGTGCAGTTGAGCCCCTAGTGGAAATGTTTAAATCTGGAAATCTTGAAGCCAAGCACTCGGCCCTAGGTGCCTTACTTAATCTCTCTAGCTCTCTACAAAATGCAGAAATTTTGATAAATTCTGGCATAACAGGACCACTGCTCCAACTTCTGTTCTCTGTCACGTCAGTGTTAATGACCCTTAGAGAGCCAGCCTCAGCTATACTTGCAGCTATTGCACAATCTGAGCGTATCCTGCTTCATAAGGATGTAGCTCCTCAAATGCTCTCACTTCTTAACTTATCGAGTCCAGTAATTCAACTTCACCTCCTTAGGGCCCTAAATAGTATTTCTGGGCACACAAATGCTAAAAGAGCTAGAGCTAAAATTAGACAAATTGGTGGAGTGCAACTCCTCCTGCCCTTCCTGACAGAAAAGAATATTGATATCAAAATTGCCGCTTTGAATTTTATTTTCAATCTGTCGAAAGATGCTTCACAGGAATTAGCTGAGCAGATTAGGGATACCCACCTTAATATTTTCGTTAAGATTATCTCTTCACCTACATCTGGAAATGAGAAGGCTGCAGCTATTGGTATCCTAAGCAACCTCCCAGTGACAGACAAGAAGATCACTGAGTTACTCGCAGAAGCAAACTTGCTTCCTCTCCTGATATCCTTACTTGAGACGAACATCACAGCGCCTTTGACACCACAGAGAACGTCTTTACTTGAGGGCATTGCTGGCGTGTTAATTCGGTTCACAGTCCCTTGGGATAAAAGATTACAAAGTTTAGCAGTTGGACATGGGGTGGTTCCTTGCCTTGTTAAGTTGCTTTCGGAAGGATCAATAAAAGCCAAGTCTAAAGCAGCAACATCCTTGGCTCAACTGTCACAGAACTCACTAGCGTTACGTAAGACAAAATTGCCAAGGTGGCTTTGTGTTGCCCCATCAGCTGAAACTTACTGTTTAGTTCACAACTGTCAGTGCACTGTCAAAAGCACTTTCTGCCTAGTGAAAGCTGGCGCTGTCAGTCCTCTGATCCAAATCTTAGAAGATGACAATGGTGAAGCAGATGGGGCAGTATTGGAAGCACTAGCTACCCTTATGCAGGATGAGATTTGGGAAAGCGGGAGCAAGGTGATAGAAAAGGCATCAGGTGTTCATGCTCTGCTGAGAATTGTTGAAGCGGGAAACTCAACTTCCCAGGAAAAGGCGATATGGATGCTTGAGAGGATATTCCGGCTTGAAGCCCACAGAGAGCGTTATGGCGAAATCGCACAAGCTTTGCTCATTGATCTTGCTCAGAAAGGAGATCCTGTCCTGAAACCAATGATTGGAAAGATACTTGCTCACCTTGAGCTACTTCAAACACAATCGAGCTACTTTTAAGCACGTTTGGAGTACAACTGTCCATGCTGATACTAGCAAAATGGCATGTGTAACTGGCCGTTTGCAAGTTATGCAATGCATGTTGAGCATACGCTTGAAGGATGTCTGATCCAGGTTTGCCAGGCAGTGATCTTTTCCACCAAATGTTACTGTGGACCAATTTGAAGAATGTTTCAACTGTGACATTGTACCTCCGGAAGAAGTGATTTTGGGGGTTACAGACTTCCAGTTGTGGCTGTACAAATAGCAATTTAGCAGAGCAAAGGGAGATTGTGCATCGTGGACAGCAATCTTGTGTTGGTCTGTCGTTTTTGTTAGTTCGTGGAGTATAGTGTTTAAAGGAGATAGATGCAAGCTGTACGGTTAGTCATGTGCCGTTTCTTCTTTTGTGTATAAAATAGTGATATGAATCCAAAGGAAAAAAAGAGAGTGATATATGCTACAATTGTTTTGTATAGCGAACTTGTTCAAGATAGCAATAGATGCATATCATTCTTTTGAGAGATGGTTCATGGTTTTTTTAATTGTCAGCGTGCTGGGTTTCCAATGTGTACGAGTAAGATATGATTCCAGTTGGCCTATTTTTCACAGCAACCTTGTTCTAACGTAGCATATGATATTATATGTGGGATGATTATTTTAAGGGCAATACATGTGCGATGATTTGATGGTTTTTAACCTGCTCCTGGAACAAGATGGGTGACAAGGTCATGATCAAACTTCTTTATTTGGACCTTTTTTTCCCCCACGTAATCCCTATACATGATACTACTAAGTGGCAAACCGCAAAGTACAAATTCTAGTGCTCTTTGTGCTCCTGTTGAACCAAAACGAAAGGGAAAAAAGGTCAGCGCTTTGTTCTTGTGGTGATTGAAATTTGAAATCAAGCAGTTTTTTTTTAAAAAATGGAATTTGAATCGAGGAATCCATTCATATATTTGTAGGGCCGGCGGATCTGGGCCCCCCTGGCAAAGTGACGAGCAAAACCCACAAAAAAAAACCCAATACGGCGAGACGCGCGACGGCGGCACAGTTCCCCGCTCCGTGCTCTGACCTCCGGCGACTCCGGGCGCCGCCGGCGAGTGGCAAGCAAGCGATCAGGGCGAGACGCCCCGACAGCCATCCAGCTTGTCAGCGTTGGTTCCTCTTCCTTCTACCCTCAAATTTTAGTCTCTTATCAACAAGATTAACCTGTTCAGGCTGTTCTTTTATCGCATTGTCCAGACTTTTTTTTCAAAAAAAAAACGTCACTGGATTTTGCTTTAACTAGCAGGTTTGCGAATTGAACCAAAAAGTGTAACAAATCTTCCTATCGTTACACCCAAAATATCTCCTGATTTTTCTCGTTTCCGTTTCATTTTAACAGAATTATCACTACAGATCAGCCTCAAAACCTACCTTCCACGTCCACGCCATCTTCTCCACCTCCTCGGATTCCTCGAAATGGCGGCGCCGCCTCAGCCCGTGCCGGCACCCGCGGCCGCGAGGCCGGACGTGTTCCGGCTCGGGTTCATCGGCCCGGGTAACCTGGCGGAGAGCATCGCCCGCGGCGTGGCGGCGTCGGGCGTCCTCCCGGCCACCGCAATCCGCACCGCGCCACACCGCCGCCCCGAGCGCGCCGAGGCATTCGCCAATATTGGAGCTCACATCTTGGAGACCAACACGCAGGTATTCTGGGTTGGTTTGGATTGCTACCAATACCTGTCCTACTAATTTTGAGTACCTTCACTTGTACTTGTATGTTTGATTCAATCCAGTTCTTGTTGGAAATCCTACCAAAATTTGACTCCTTATTAATAGCAAACCATAGACGTAGATGTAGTTGAGACAACTCTACCCTACCAAATGTTCTTCTGTGCCACTCTTTTTCTGGCATGTAATTCAGTTCCTTATCCATCACATTAGATAGCACGTAACTCTTCTCTTGTGATTATCTTGTGATAGGTAGTTGACGACAGTGATGTGATCGTCATATCTGTGAAGCCACAGATCGGTATGTACCATCTTGTCCTGTTTTCTCATCTTTGTCCAACATCTGTTTTTCCCTATGTTTTCAGATTTCAGTTATTGTTTTCGGAAGTAAGCATGTTTCTAGAGGCAAAATTAGGAGAACTAGTTAGATTTAAATGTACAGTTACCACTTCAGTTGTTTTCTGGTGTTTTGGAGATGTACATGTTTTAAAAGAGGAGGGGGTTCAGTGATCTATTTCACAAATGTTTGTTCTCAAGATATTTGCTAGGTGCATAGTTATGTGTGGGTAGCGTTTGAGACTTTGAGTAGGTTTTGCATGCTAATTAGATTACCTGTGCATCAAATTGCAGTAAGGCAGGTTCTGGTTGAGCTAAAACCATTGCTGTCAGAAGAAAAGCTTCTGGTGTCCATTGCTGCTGGCATCAAGATGGAAGATCTGCAGGTGAATCTTTTTATTATTATTTTATTTTACTCAGGCTCCTAAGAGCCTAGTAGGGCATAAGTGTGAAATATTGCTTTATCTAGATTCCATGTAGAACAAGCAAACTGATTCACAATGCTTAATTGTATGGATAACATAGGAGATAAAACATCTTCATTCATGCCAGATCCTTTTCCTTTTTGGCCCTCAGTTGGGAGTTGGGGATGTTCAGTTGTTCACAGTTTGGTCTATTTTCGTTTCATTCTAATTCCAGGGTTGGTCTGGTCATCGAAGAGTTATTAGAGTAATGCCAAACACCCCTTCAGCTGTTGGACAAGCAGCATCAGGTAACATATATTGATAATCTTCCATTAACTTCATATGCTGGTTTCATGTGTATTTTACTCTCCGAATTTCAGTCCAACAACCATAACACATAAGCTATTAATAATCAGCCTTGCTTGTAAAGTTATCAATCAACTAATATTGTGCGGTGATATCTCTTTGAAGATATCACACGTTGTAAGGAACAACACTTTATGTACCTTGGTTCCTTCCAGAAAAACAAAGAACTACCATTAAGTTAAGAGTTGGATGGTGGAAACCTTGAAATGCTCATACATTTACTAATTGAAATCATACTTTATCTGCTCAAAGAAGTGGGAATTAATCAACTGCTGATCTTTTGTTACATCTGCTAGTGATGTGTTTGGGGGAGATGGCTACTGAGAATGATGAAAACCGTGTAAGAAGTTTATTCAGTGCCATTGGAAAAGTTTGGACAGCTGAAGAAAAATATTTTGATGCTGTAACTGGGCTAAGGTATGTAACTGATTTTAAATGAAAATATTTTCTTGAAAAGCTTCACCGGAAACATCATGTTATGATTTTGAGAATGAACATGTATTCCCATCTATTTGAATGCAGTGGTAGTGGCCCGGCTTATATTTTCTTAGCAATAGAGGCCATGGCTGATGGTGGAGTTGCTGCTGGTCTTCCTCGGGATCTTGCTCTTGGTCTTGCATCCCAGACGGTGTGTGTTCCTTCCATAAAAATATGTTGTGATATTACGCAATGTTCTGTTTATACATATTATGTTGATCTATATATAGGTTCTTGGTGCTGCAACCATGGTAAACCAGACTGGAAAACATCCGGGTCAATTGAAGGATATGGTCACTTCCCCGGCAGGGACCACCATAACTGGGATACAAGAGCTCGAGAAGGGTGCATTTCGTGGGACGCTGATAAATGCCGTTGTTGCTGCCACAAAGCGTTGCCGTGAACTTTCTCAGAGTTAATCCTCTTATTAGTTATTAGTCCGTTGGGTGTGCGACTCTGCACACGATTTCCCCTAGGGAAGAGGATGCGCGAATATTGATATTTAAACCTGAGGCTATCAGCAAACAGACAAATTTTGCTTGTGGTTTTAACCGAATAATTTGCTGCACTTAGTGGCACGAAATCCAGATGATGTTAGATTTATACTTATTCTGGTAGCAGCTGTTTTTGTTAGTTTTTGTTGGGATATTTGAGTTTTAAGGTATGGCAAGCTGCGTGACTGTCTGCTATCGGAAGAACTTCACCGTAAGATTGGCAGAACACTTAAAAGACTAATTACACGTACAGTTCAAATTCACTATATATCTAGTCTCAAACAACATTGGCATAGATTTCGACGGTACTGATTAAAATGAGAACTTGAAATGTATGTAAATTGAGAACTTGAAATGAATGTCTGGCATGTAATATATACCCTACGATGCCGAAGCAGCCCTATATGATTTCCCAACAACCTGACACTCACACAACATTACCATACAATTTTATTATATATACATGAATCTTGAATGCTTCGGCTATCAAATTCTCACATGTAATTGCGAGAATACCATCGATCCTCAGGAGACCATTTGTCTTCATACCTTCCGAGCGAGTACCCCACAGCAGGCATATCAGCAAGATGTAAAGGATCAGGTTCTATGCCATAGTCTGTCAGTGGTCGGTGCTCAAGAACTTTATCATGATCAATCACGAAATCTGGAATTTCAACTTCCCCCTTTCTGATGTCCCCCCAAAGATACTCCAGCCGACTAACATACTTGATTTTCCAATACAAACTGCAAGTAAAGTTTATGGAATTTTAGATTTCAACTAATATTAATACCAAAAAGTCAGTACTGGAGACAGCAGATAAAAGAAAGCACACTGATTTAGCCTGCCTATTGATTTAAAACACGTTTGCTTACCACTACAATCACTACCGAACCTATGAGGTATAATATGGTTGAATTTGATCATTATTTTTTTCCGCTCAATATGATAGGAAAACAATAAAACAGAAACTATAAGAGATAATACTGACCCTCCACTTAAAAAGAGCCTGCCAAGCGTGGCGATGGCCAACCTAGAGCGAAGCCCAGGATGCAAGAAGTATAAGATCTGCAGTCTCTCCTTGTATTCAGGTGGAAGATCTTCGTAGACTCCCCTCAAGATTGACATACCAGGGTTGTTATCATCTGACTGCACAGTGCTGTGCATGTACAAAAGGCAGAATGGCCCCTCTGGCAATTCGGTGCGCAGCTTGTGAAGAACATACCTCTTCAGACGATCACCACCTATGACAGGAGCTGGAATTCAAAAAGCAGATGCTATGTTAGTGTTGACAATGAGAAAAGAGTTAGTGCCTAACAAAGAGCATTACAGCATCAGGTTTACTTCAAGTCATGACAGTCGCAGCTGCACACTATATTCAAGAAATGAACATAAACCTGCTTGCTATTTCCAATACCGGTACAAAAGACCAGCAAGCACTCCAATACACCGCCAGAGCGCCAGGCACTAATGAAGGGCAAAACGGAGCTAAATGTTGTACCAATTAGGCAATTATCAAATGAATTATCTGACATTTAGTTAAGATCAATGGAACCATCTATTGATCGACTGCTAGCGAACGAACTCTGATATACTAATCCAAGGTCCAGCATTCAACAATCTGTGTACTTCAACGTGTCAAAAACTTCTATTCGGTGCATCTACCGAACAGTGCATGCAGATGAGAATCTAAATTTACTACCCAATTGAAGGTCTATGAACTATCAATCTCCAGGATCCAATTGTTTCCTGTTTAATTCACATAATTCGCAAACCATACATGATATACATCCAGAAGGGAACCGCAATTCAATCTGATAAAGCCACAAAGGAAAAGAGAGGGGGAGAAGAGGCGTTTCACGCACCAGGGAAGAACCTGCCGACGACGCGGACGATGCGCCTCCCGGCCCTGTCAGTTCCCTGGACGCGGACGACCTGGAGCTCTTCGAGGTCGGAGAAGTCGTCGCCGTCGGCGGGAGCGGAGAGGTCGGGGAGGCAGTCGTGCCACTCCTCCCGGTCAGCCGGGTTGAGGAGCGCGGCGCCTGCGTCGACCGCGAAGTCGGAGCCCAGCACCACCACGGAGAAGTCGCCGGTGCCCTGCGCGAGCGCCATGGCCGTCGCAGCCGCACCTCACGCCGTCACGCGGTCGATCCCCGTGCCGGCCATCCACCAACCAAGACGAGACCGATGGAGAAGGCGGCCACCTCAGCGCAACGATAGCAGCCCACTTTTTTATATGGGCTTCCATTAGGCCCATCTAGCCAGGCTTGCTGGGTTTCATGTTTCTCCAGGACCTTTCTATTCCGGGACTGCCTATCGTCAAATTTCCTTTCAAATTTTTTTTGATAAATGTAATTCTATTACAATCATCATATAATTACACTATACTATATATATATATATATATAACTTTCGTCAATCACTCCGTAACATGCCTTTTCCTTAAAACGAATCCCCTCACATATGTGTGCGCTGTGATTTTTTCTTTCTCACTTGTACGAATCTTAAAACAAATCTAATGGTTCAAAATTATATAAAAGTTACATCATAGTTTATAATGTAACTATACCACAATTATAATATATTTACATCTGTTAAATCTTTTTAAAAAATATCGACAAATATATCTTCCTCTTTTTTCTCTTCCACCTACTCTTCCAATTACAAAAGAGTAATCAATCTTTTACCTTTTTAAAGTCGCTAATATGTAATTTTCTGAAAACTTTGCACAAGTGTATGAGGAACATTTTCATATATCCAAACCATGTTATGACATAGGACATAGTATAAGAACTGAAGTACGAAGATTGTAGAATCCACAGTGGCTGCAGGCTGCAGCTATGCGGTTACCTGAAGGAAGCAAACGGCTCCGGGAAAAAGATAATCCAAAGGCGAATTTTTTGAGGAAGGAACCGTTCATCCTCGCCATATGTCAAGAAAAGGAAAGGAGCATCTGATCCGAGCATCCCTGTCTTTGCTAGTAAAACGGCAACAGCTTTTGGCTGCAGGTGAACGGATTCGATCGCCAGTTGATAGGCTCCCTGACGAATTACATGGCAATCACTGAGTACCAGTGCTAGTGCTCAACTCAAACGGATCTTACTGATGAGACGGTGATTAATCTGTGAGGTGAAATTGAATGACCAGGCTGACACTGGATAACATTAACATCACGCGTGATGTGCCACCAATTTCACCGCGGAAAGCAAAGCAGGAACGCTTCTGAGGTTGGAGCTCCCAACTTTGGCAGAAGTTGGGTGGAAACGCCACGCCACCGGCTACGATTCCGTGGAATTTCCGACAAGGTGAGCTCGATCTTGGCCGGTTCTTCCGACACGCTGAAATTGTTACGCCAAAGTTGAAAGCCGGCGTCGAATTATTCCACGGAGAATTCAGAGCGTCGTAACTTAAGAAAAAGGGGCAAATCCAAAGTCAGATTTCAGGACGAGATTGCCACTCAAATCCACTCATTATCATCATCGTCGTCATCATCATCAGGCAGAGCTTAATTTTGCTGGATTTCCTTTACGTAACTGATAAGAAACTCACGTTCAGGTTTGGCACTGTTGTCTTGTCTTTACTAAATGCAGCGACCTGCCACTCCGACGAGCAACTAGTTCAGAAATAGTAGTACGAAAAAGAGGGAGGGAGTTGTTCCCTTAACTTCACTTTGACTGATTCCTAGGAAAAATTATGCATTTCAACCAAAACGGAGAGACACACTATGAACAGAACATCACAAGGACATCGAATTCACCTGGACCTAAGCCAGATGACACAGAAGAAGAAGGAACTAATAAACAGTTAAAAAGAGAGAAAAAAGAAGAAGAAGATTAAAGACTAGCTTAACCATGAAATGTTCATGAGCAGCAGCAGCAGCAGCAGTAATCTAGTCGCGGCGGCGTCTCCTTCGCACAAATACGGGAAGGCGGCGAGCGGCAGCGGCGGCGGTCAGTCGAAGCGGCGGCCGCGCCAGGCGGAGACGGAGAAGAGGGCGCGGTCTTGCCAGCAGAGGAAGAAGTTGCCTTTCTCCTCGCGGACCTTGAAGCCGTCGCAGCCGAGACCCTGCGCCACCCGCCGCGCCTGAAGCAGCGCGTAGTAGCTGAGCGGGACGCGGCCGAAGCCTGCGCCCTCCAGCCGCCGCGCCCACCGCTCCAGCCGCTCGTGCCGCTCCCGCCGCTCGGCGCCGTCGCACGCCACGATGTTCTTGATCTCCTCCCCGAGCAGCCACCGCTCCACGCGGGCGCGCTCCACCGACCCGCGCGCCGCGCCCACCTCAAGGCAGTCGAACAGCGCCGCGTAGTAGTTGAGCGCCTCCACGAACCGCTCCGTCAGTCCCGCTGCGTTGTGGCTCGCCTCCTGCTCCGTCACCACCATCACCTTCGGCGACAGTCCCCACAGCGCGCCCAGGAACGCGTCCGCGCGCGACGTCGACGGGGACAGCCCGGACTCCGGGCTTCGCCTCTCCTTGTCGCCGACTGCGCCCGTGGTGGCGTCGTCGTCGGACGCTAGGAGGCAGTGCAGCTGGAGGCTGGAGCAGATGGCGAGGGCCTCGCCGGTCTTCACGCGGAGGGACTCCACGTCGAGGGCGTCGAGGCGGGACACCACCGGGTTGAACTGGAAGGGCACGTCGAGGCGCTCTGCTTCTTTCGTGAGCGCCATGGCCGTCTGGGAGAGGAGGTCCTTGTGCTCGTGGACGGACGTGAGGCGCAGGTGTGGTGGGCCCTCGGGGCGCGCGGCGAGGAGGTGGAGGAGCTCGAGCCATTGCGTGGCGTCGGCGCTGCCGAGGTCGATGACGTGCACGATCTTCTCGGACTCCATGGCCTCCAGTATGGACTGGTTGGCGGCGGCGCCGGCGAGGCGAAGGAACGGGCAAAGGTCGAGGAAGTGCCGGCGCGCGGCGGCGACCTCGGCCGGCGTGGGCGACGCGCGGGGCAGGAGCAGCGCCCGGCACAGCCCCGGCCACGCCCGGAGCGCGCGCCGCGCCAGCGCCTCCGCGAAGGCGGCCGCCACGCGCTGCATGGCGTCCCCGTCGGGCGCGGCGAGCGACGCGATGTGCTCGAGCGCCGCGTTCGCCGCATCAAGCCGGCCCGCCGCCGCCGCCGCGGCGCAGTTGAGCAGGAGATGGATAAGACACAGGCCGCGCTCGTCGGAGCGCAGCTCCCGCATCATCCATGGCGGCGTCGGCGACGCCGCGGCCGGGTGGAGCGGCATGTTGGAGAAGTTGTGCAGCGGGGAGGATGTCACCGACGACGAGGAGCCTTCGTCCTGGACCATCAGCCTCGCCAGCGCCGCCGTCTTGGGACCTTGATATACTACTCTCCACTTTACAAAAAGCTACAACCTTTGATCCGACTCTACGCGGCGGCGGAGCACGGGCGCATTTGAGGTTTTTGCTGTCGTCTCCCCCTGACACCAGCGCAGAGGCGTCGGTGAAAACCTGCAAAAGCCTGCGCGCTCTGGCTGCGTAGGATTAGATTGGAAGAATTAATCAGCAGCGAGAGGAGGAGGGAGACGAAGAAACCATTAATAATCAAAGCAAGCAGCCAGCGAGCCATTAGAGTGGATTCTACATATATAGTGCAATGAAGGCGACGATGAGAAGACGCTGGCGCCAAAAGTCCAAGCAGATTGCAACAAGCCGCAACAGCTCGGCAAACAAAAATACAATCCCGGGGCCAGATTTCCTCAGGCAACGGGACAAAGGCAACTCGCCACCATTTATTTCTGCGTACGGCGCGCACAAGCACAAGCAGCGAGCTAAAGCTTTGTCGTTGCAGCTATCATCCTACTCCTCCAACTCTTGCATCGAGAGAGGCACAGCACAGCAGCGGCGGCATGCATGCATGCATACCACCACAAGTGAACAAAAGAGAAGGAAGAAAATGCTCACCTCAAGGAGGAGCCAGGAGCAGCGTCCCTCCGTCCGCCGAGATAAACTAGCAGCAGCAGAGAAAGAGAAGAGAGAAGAGAGAAGAGAGAGAGGATCTCACAATCTCAGAGGAGACGATGCAGAATTGCAGATATAAAGAGAGGAGGAAGAGGAAGAGCAGGTGAAATGAAGAGGTGGGGGGAGGAGAACGTGGTGGTGGCTGGCGGCCTGCGCTTTGGACTTTTCGGGGTGTGTTGTGTGTGCGCGCGCTGGCGACAAGAAGCTTGAGGAGGCATTTGTTTTTTTGTCCGCATCGCGCTTGTCTTCATTCGCGCACCGGCACCGGCCCGAGCAGCGAGAGCATTCACTCCTCTTTCTTTTTTTCTGTCTGCGACTGCACGCTGCCCCTTCTATTCTCCCGTAATCTGCGTGGACCGACTCTACCTTCGCTATATTTCTGAGTTTCGTTATCGGTTTCTCTTAACTTTAGCTTGCGTGTAAACCCTCGTTCCTTTTTTTTTTATTTTGGATCAGTATCCCACACTTTATGGCTTTATTTCTGAGTCTGGGAATACCTGTTTTTTTTGTCATATTAAGGCCAGGTTTTTTTTCTTCGATTCCAAACTTCTCCGTTTTTTCTTTAGCACGTTTTTAACTTCAATTTCTTCATCTTTCCTAGCACGTTTTAAAACCATTAAATGATGTGTTTTTTTTCAAAAAACTAAAAAATCAAATAAATCTATTTTTTAAATTTATAATGGTGGATAGGACTTAATTAAGCATATGCTAATGAATATTTTTTCCGTGTGCATTGATTTGGAACAAACGCAGCCCAAGGTGCTTTTGCATCTTAGCATGTTTAATTTAGATCATTGTTGGTATTGTTGTCATGGATTACGTATTTATTATAGTCAAGGAGCGGTTTTTCTTAGCTTGTGTGTAAATCGTCGTTTTTCCGATCAGTATCACATTCTTTATGGCTTTTATTTCTGAGTTTGGTTGTGCCCATTTTTTTTTACATAACCATGCTTTTGCAGCTTAGGCCATGTTTAATCTAAATTATGGAATAGATTGTTGTCAAGAATTATGGACTTTATTACAGAAATAAATTAAACATTTAAAGAAATAAACTTAACAAACAGCTTAAAATAATTGATATAATCAATTCAGTAAAAAAGCTATTTAGAAAACATATTTTTTAAGTAACATGTTTTAATGATCTAATGAATAATATGAAAAGAACAATCTAGTGAGAAGGAAAAAAATAATTTTACCGTGTAACCTCATAGTTCAGGCTGTCTAAATATATGCCAAAATATAAGCTACATTTTTCCCGCTTCCTTATGTGCCATAGAAAATCTTGGAAGAAAATACGACTTTGAGAGAGAAACAGTGCGATCTTCTTGACATGTGGAGTATTAGGAATGCTTAAGACTTTATTTCTATCCAGGTGTAACTGCCCAAATGCATATAGTTGAAATAAAGTTTTCTTGTGACAGTGACAGCACTATCTTCAATTTTTAATTAAAAAACAGAGGCAATACTTAGTATTCAAGCAGCTTTAATGAAATAAAAAATCACAATAAAATAAACATAATTACATAGTTTTTTAAAATAAAATAAATGATCTAAAAACCAATCGCACTCTCAACTAGCTACTTTTTCTTTTAGTTAGCATGTTTTTAAACTACTAAATAATGTGTTTTGTATAAAAACTTTTGATATAGAAAGAAGATTTGCTAGTACATATCGTTTCTTTGGACATTTTATCTGTAAAAACTGCTCTCAAACTATATAAAAGTTATTTAAAATTTTAATAAATTTATATATTAATATTTAATTAACTATATGTTAATTGATGTTTCGAACCGAAACCGTCGAGTAGAACGCAGCCTAAAAACCGGAGGCAGGATTCAATTTGTGCTACCTGAAAGAGCACTAGCTTTGCTAATTGGGGAGCATACAGGGTTGGATGTGCAAAAGGTGGCTTGCAGTAGTACCATAAATAGTAGCTTTTCGGGACAATACAATAAATAATAAAAATACGTTAAAGTAAAGAAACCGGTAAGCCCCCACGACTCTTGTCGTGAGGTGGCGAGAGGAAGAATAAGTAAGGAGCATGGCGTGTTGGGCCTCGTTATTCCTCCATCCCCGCAACACGACGACGACGCCACAACAAAACAAAAAACTCGCCCCCACTTCTTCTTCTTCCTCCCTCCTTTAATTTTGTTCTTTCTTGCCACCCTCTTCTCACTTCTCTCTTCCTCCTCTCTCATGATTTCTGAAAACAAATCTAAAACCCATTCAATTGCTGCAGGCATGTACTGTTTCTAGAGCTAGCTGCTGAGAGGAAAACCAAATACACTGCACAAAGAAAATGCTCCACCAGGTTCTGAAATAGTATAAGGATTTTAGGATTCATATTTCGTACTATAATATAAAGATTTCTATACCGATTCACATGATTCATAATATTATAATCATAATAATGATTCCAAAACTTATCAAAAGTTTGAAAAATGAATCTAAGCAATAACTGAATTGGCTTAAAAATCTTTTTATCTAACTTTAGTATTTATTCCTTCGTTCCAAAATAAATACACTTCTTTTTAAATTTAAACTAGACTCTCTTTCCCAAAATAAATACATTTCTTTAGTTTAAATTTAAATTAGGTAAATGTATATTTGGAACATACAAAGTGCTATACAATTTAAAAATTATAAATTTTTAAAACGGCGTGTACAACAAGGTAGAAAATCCTAAGGTAACCGCACTAGGCTCTATGATCGGATGTGTTTTTATAAGAGAAAAAATGAGGTTGCTGATAGATTGACAGATAGTGATCCAGCTTCTTGTTTTGCCTCTTTCGAACGAAAATAATAATAATAATACGTAGGATGGCTCTGGTGCGCTATGCTTGTTTGACAGCAGAATTAACGCTCCTGCTGGCCTCACTCCATTTACAGGTACTGTTTCTACTTTCTACAGTTATTAATATTATTTTTTTCGTCTCAAAATAAATATAAATATTGCTGTGTTTATTTTGAAAAAAAAACATGATAGTAGCGTGGTTGCTAGTATATGATAAAACCGTGACAAATTCATGTTCCAGATTTTGAATTCAATTTTTCGATATCCACGTGATAATACAGGGTTATCGTGCGGTAAGCCACCGTAACCGTGTGATGTGTTGAAGCTAAAATTGATAAGATAGTTGGAGTTAGCTCTAAAGCCGCCGTATCTATGACTACGAGGGAGGCGAGTGCGTCCAAGGTAGGCGCGGGCGGCTGCATCCAAATTCCAAAGGCCAAAACAAGAGGCAAAGGCAAAGGCAAACGAGAGGAGAAGTGGAGTGTTGGTGTCCGGTGGAACGGTGGATCCGTCCACCCTATTAAAAGACGAGACGACAAGCAAGTTTTCCGCGAGTTGGACGCTTGCGCTGCGTGTTCACTTCACTCTCCCTACGGCCGCACCACCAGGTGGCCCATCCCACCCCACCTTGCGTTGCCTCCTTCGCCGTGACGACCCGTAGCTAGCTGCAGTTGCGTTTGCGTGCCCGTTGATAAATGCTCACCGGCCACTCGGCCATGGCAGGGCATGTGCATTGCGTTTGCGTCGTTGTGTGTGTGTGTGTGGGAGTGAGAGATGTTGTACATGTGTGTTGTACCAGTACGAACGCCATTGCTTCGTGTGGCGGTTTGTACAAAACCAGTTGGGTTTCATCAATGCGATGGTACTACTTCCTTCCAGTTGGCAAAGGGGAGAGTAGTTTAAAAAAAACAGTTAATACTAGCTCTTTAAAACTGACCGACGAGTGAGGGAGCGCAATGATCATTACTATTTTGAGAGGCAGATTCGTTAAAGAAGCTTTAATGTGAGATTTATACTTTTAGTTTTGCTCTGTTCCAGTGGAAATCCGTTAAAGAGGCAGACACAGGTTTTTCTTTTGACAAAAAGAACAGTTAGATCAGTTATAACTGAAGCAAAAAGAAAGGCCTTCTCTAACTGCTATTCTAACTGTATCTACGAGTCACGGGTAGAGTCGTTGTTAGTGGTATGGTTGTAGCTCCATTATTAAACTTACGACGGTCGGTTTGGTGTTGTTTGAGACTAAGGATGAAAATGGTTAGGATATTGATCGAAACTAAATGAGTTCGTTGATCATAAATTTATCATGAGTATATTATATTAATAGGTTATCCATGGACATTCAAATGAATCAGCTACATTACTATTAGAAAAAAACTCATATTATATATATATAACTCGGATCTAAAATTTTTAAACTCGCGTTCATATTATAAAAACTTATCAGATTCAGTTGAATTTTGTAAAAATGATTCATTGTACAGAGAAGCAATTTTATACAAATTGCCCATGATGTATTAATAAGACCAAAAATTCTATTAAATGTGTGTAAAATCCGGACCTAAAACTTTTAAACTCGTGTTCACATTATAAAAACTTATCGATTCAATTGAATTTTGTAAGAATGATTTATTGTACGAGAAGCAACTTTGTACAAATTTTGAGCTATTTATATATGCGGGGCCCACTATACATTGCTAAGACCCAAAAATTCTAGTTAAATGTGTGTAAAACTCGGACCCAAAATTTTTAAACTCACGTTCACATTGTAAAAACTTATCAGATTCAATGATTTATTGTATAGAGAAGCAACTTTGTTAAATTTTGAGCTATTTATATATGTGGGGCCCGTGATGCATTACTACCCAAAAATTATACTTAAATGTGTGTAAAATTGGACCCAAATTTTTTTAAACTCATGTTTATACTACGAAAACTTATTAAATTTAGTTAACTTTTACAAACAAACTATTATATAGAGAATCAACTTTTTACAAATTTTGAGGATATTTATACATGTGAAGTTATTTTGAATTGAACTTTTTAAACCTAGATTCTAATGGTTTGATCCGTTTGATCCATTTATATTTTTTGAATAATCCTAAAATCCATTAAAATAAATTTATAAATAAATTTAATAAATAAATGGATTGATTCTAACCATTCTTATTCCTATTAGAGACAGATAATTAGGCAACATAGCTCGTTAAAAGGCTCGATTTTAATGAGCCAACTGTACTCGGCTCATTAACATTAAAGGGCTTAAAAGTATAACATGACTCACGAGCTAGCTAGTTAAACTCATTAACATAATTCACCTATATAATTTAATAGAAAAGTAAAACCGGCATCACACCTATTATTTTCATTGTAGTTTTACATTACCCATTGACTCTTTTGTTAGTATTAAAATTCAACCAAATCCAAATCAAAATATATAGTCATGTATAAAGTCAAATTAAGGTGAATATTTCCTATAGCAAAATGACGGGTAACACATTTCGTTAATATATATATATATAATTTAGGTAATATTATAATATATTTTTATCTATAACAAAGTTACAAACACATCAACTAACTAGTATATAGACATAATAATAAACACTAAATGATTAAGAAATCACTGCATACAAATAGTTTGGATGTAACTACGAGAAACTAAGGGTTCGTTTGGTATGGTTCCAGATTCTCGGAGAAACGGGTAAAAACGTTTTCATGTGATTCTTGGAGAAACATTTCTTCCAGATACCCGTGAAACTACCTAAAGGGTGTTTCTTATTTTTAGTTCAAAACGAGAAACGTTTCTACGATTCTCTAAGAAACGTTTCTCGTTTTTAACCGTTTAGTATAGATTCTTGAAAAATAGGAGAAACGGAACCGATTCTCGCACCAAACGAGCCCTAAGTAGTAGTTAATTAACAAGTAGTGATTATATGAAAAATACGATGATTTCTTGTGCTAACGACTCACAACTTGCGTCGTTAAGCTCATAAGATAAAAGCCCTACCTTGTCTTGACCAGTGTTTTCAATTTTGCGAAAGCCGGCACGAAAGCTGCGAAATTCGCCCGTTCCGCCAGGTAGCGAAACGGTAGGGGCGCGGTAGGATTTAAAAAATTTCGAGAAGATTCAAAAATTTTGGGAAAATTCATTGAAAAAATCATGGTTGTAGAACAAGAATTTACAATAATTATGATGATTTTTACGTATAAAAATACATAAATTATGGGTACTTCAAAAATCGTTTATACTTTCGGGAAAAAGAAAAAGAAAAACAACAATGTGCATGTGTACTGTTCATGCAGCCCATTGAAGCACATCACCATTTTCTTCTCAAAAACCATTGCTTATTCCACCATCTCTCACTGCAGTCGATTCCCCTTTGTCTCTGTGCCATCCTTCCCCTTGCAAGCCGACGCCGGAGCTACAGAATCCGCCGCCAAGCGTGCAGATCCCGTGACGGCACGCACGGAAGCCGCGGCGAGACGCGCGAAAACTGCGGCTTCAGGTACGTAGTCCCCTTAGTGCTTGGGCGCACGGTTTTCGCAGGGTTTAGCTACCTTTCCGTGTAGATCTGGACGTTTTCGAGGGTGATTAGCTAGCCTGCTGCGTCGGTAAGGGCGGCTTTCGCGCAATATAAGGCGGCTAGCGGCGGCACGGCATGGACGGCATCTCGCGCAGTAGGAGGCAAAAACCGTGGAGTTGACGCAAGCTTGCCGCGTGAAATGCTACGAAAACCACCGCTACTCTGTTGTGTCCGAATGGATTTTTGCACAAATTTTGCGAAGCTCACCATCTCTACTATAGCTTTCCGATTGATTCCAAGAGAGATGAGAAATTTATTTTTACAAGCAATGCAAATGCAAAGTGTATCTATACATATATGCAACGGATGGATAGCGAATTGACAATTACAATATGGCAATAATATTTGTTGCTAGCTGATCCATCTTTTACAGGTAGCACCTTTTATTTCTTTGTGCATGCCAATGTTGTGGAATATGTTGAGAAGTTCACCATAGGAATTTGTTCTCTGTGCAATGTATGTATTAAATGGCCGTTGTGTGATATGTAGATGGGACAAAATTGAACTATGTTGTGTGAGGCCTAAGTTAACCTTTCTTGCTATTATGTTTTAAGCTATAAAGTGCATGTCCAATTTAATACTTTGGACATAGGCAAGTTCTATTACACTGCTGGCATTGCTCCACAGCAAGCGAATAATCCGTACTTTGTTAGTGCCGTTAAGGAAACACAGAAGTGGGGTGAGTAAATGTTTCCTATGTTTCATTTTTACATACATTTACTTACTGTACGTGTGATGAAGTATTAAATCATCTATGCAATACAGGAGAAGGGATCGTATCGCCAACTGGACATGATATCGATGGCAAATACCTTGATGCAACTATGGCAGACGTGAAAAATCAATTTCAAAAGTTCAAGTAGGACTGACCAACATATGGTGTGACCTTAATGTGCGATTCGTGGACTGGACCTACTGGAATGGCAACAATCAATTTTTTGATCTATTGTAATGGCACGATGTTTTTTCATAAGTCCGTGGATGCTACGTCATTCAGCCAGGACGCCGTCAACTTACAAACTGTAAGCATCACATTATATCTACTAATGTTATGCCACAAAAATTGAAGAGTGCTTACTTTATTATATTTATTGATGTAGGAGATAAGGAAGGTAGTTCGCGACATTGGCTCTGAGCATATTGTTCAAATTACGTAATACGGAGCAAATTACAAGAAGGCCTGCAAATTGGTAAAGCAAGAATATCCTCATATTGTTTGGCAACCTTGTGTGGCACACACATTAAATCTGGCATTAAAAGATATAGGAAAAATTTCTGAGCATACGTCGGTAATTAAAAGTGCCAGAAAGATATGTCGGTGGTTGTATAACCACACTAAACTACACGGTATGATGAAAGAGGCCATCGGTGGAGAGCATGTCAGGTGGAACATCACCCGATTCGGAACGAATTACATGTTCCTCGACAGCTTCCGAAAGAAAAAAAACCAGTTCATGCAATGGGTTTCCTCTACAAGCTTTTTGAATAGTAAATTCGTTGCGACTGCGGAAGGTCGATATGCCCATGGGTGCCTCTCTAGCATGGAGTGGTGGGAAGGGTTGGAGTATGTGGTCGAAGCTGTGCAACCACTCTATTCATTGCTTCGATTCGCTGATCAAGATGAAATACCCAACATGAGTGAGTTCTTAATGCGATTTGAATTTTTGAAAGGTGAATGGGAAAGCTTATTTGCAAACGACAAGTCGAAGTACACATTGTACAGCTCTATTGTCAAGCGATGTCTGCAAGACGTCGTGGATGACACTCTTATGTGGGTAGGTACGTGGTTACTACCTTTTTATTTTTCCACTAGGAATACAAACTCATATACACTTACATGTTGATTGAATTTTGTAGCTTCCGCCTTGAGTCCAAGGACACACTATGGACTCGTTACGAAGGATCAATGCTTTATTGGTCTACGCAAGGCCTTCGAGTGGATGACCAATGTGAATACAGCGGCGTCGCCCTTGTATGAGGTGGAATATTATCATCGAAAGTTGGGGGAATTTAGCAAACCCCTAGCAGAGACGATGGCTTTAGACGGAAGGACATCACCTTGTAAGTCAAACTCACTATTGAATTATATAGATGTGTAATGCGTCTTTTCTTTTATATAACGTGTAACTAACGACACTTTTGTCAATGTGCAGCACAATGGTGGCTAATGTTTGTATCGGATACGCCAAACTTACGGCAGCTTGCGCTATGGATTGTTTCCCACTGCTGCTCATCTAGTGGATGTGAACGTAACAGGAGTACGTTCGCACTCATCCATACCAAGGTCCGTAATAGGCTAACTCACAAAAAGTTGAACAAGCTAGTGTACGTGAACTACAACCTCCAGCTGAGGATTAAGCAGGCTGGAGGCTACTTAAGACCTGACGACGACGACCCGCTTCAAAAACTTGCGGATCTTTCATTCTATGAGACCAACAACAACATCAAGGCATGGATGGACAGTGGTAGATCAAATGTTGACCCTGTGCTTGACGAGGACTCCGACGGAGGTGAGACCCCACTTCCATCTCAGCTTGTGGTGGACCAAGTAGACAAGGATGATTTGAAGAAGGCCACAGGGGATTCTTCCATTCGCAAATGGGCGGATAGGAATGTAGGGCCACACACCTTGGCAAAAGAAAGACAATGAAGGGTCCTTCAACGAGAAATGGCAAATAATCAAAAATAGTCTGCGATGACTCAACAAAAAGCAACCCTTCCTCAAAGGATGATTCGGACGATGATGAAGGAGACGATGGGGACGATGGAGGCAACGCTGGTGGGCAAGCTGACACTACCGCACCTAGGACACAACAATCATCTCCACAGGGCGGTGAAACTCCTATGGCTCCGATCCACTTCACAGGTACTCCACAAAATTCGTAATTGTTAATAAATTTATCTGAACACATTATTTCTTTTTAATCGTTCCTGTGTACCACTCAATAGGTGAGACTGACTTCACCCACACAACTCAGGGCACTGATCATGGCCCTTATGAACCTCCGACAACTCCACGACACACTACAATGAGTCATGAGGGGCAATATCCGACATACGGTGTATGGCCAGAGTATCCGTCGCAATCGAGCTACACAGATTACAGCTCATCTAGTGTCGACAGTGCTTATCCTACTTACAGCTACCCTAAACCGAGTACGGCTGACAGTCCTCCTGTCACTTGGGTGTACGAGTGACAAGAGCCGCAGTGGTACGCTTAACTCTGCAGCCAGCGGCAAACCACTGCTGCTTGGACTGGACATACTTGAAATGAGTACAAGGCAGAGTTGCTCCGAACTAATGGGCTAATGGTAATGTCCACCGAAGAATATTCGTCGACGTGCAGACAATGGAATCAATAGACTGCACATCTACAGCCATTAAGGTATCCTCTCCTTTGTTTCTACATTATATATTAATTGCATTGTGACTATGTGATATCTTCGTATCCTATGGGAATCGAGATGTGTCATATGTTGGTGAATAATGAGGTTGTGGCTTTATGAAATGTTGTCTGGGGAATGTATAATTATTGTACATCTGTCCTATAGACAAATATTAGCAAAGGTCATGCCGAAATTTTCAACAAATTTCATACTTAGCCAAATTCATTGAGTACTTCAAATTTGTGCCAAAAATTGTTATTGCTGCTAACATATCTCTATTTATGTGCCAGACTCGGGCGAAATATGTGTGCGCTCAGCCGCTCACCTCTTTGGTCATGAAGACTACAACATCTGATGGTGAAATATGTGGATGCTTGTTATCATGTTTATTTCCAATCTTGTTATGTGACCTATTTGCAACTTTGTAACATATGCTAAGACGAATATTTTGTTCTCGTTTCGTAATCTAATTATTTCGTGAAGTTGGCCAAACCAAATTTATTATATCTCGTTGCACAAAAGATTTTTATCAATCAAATTATACAGAGTTATCATTATTTTTTATTTTTTTATTACATTTTAAACATCATATTACGTATTCCCCCCGTAATTCATACAACCATACTTATATCAATATTATACATATTAGTATAAATTTTTTCACACAAATATATTAGTGCAAATATCATATGTATGTATTCACTAATTTTAGTATTTATTCCTAATTTTTGGACAATATTTACACACTTTTCGCGATGGTTTCACAATTTTCCGTACCATTCGTCACGGTTTTCGCGCGGAATCAACGAAATCTGCGGTATGAACGAAATTCATCAACTTCAAATTTGTTTACTGTTCCGTGTCATCGGCTTTCGTGGCTTTCGCGAATTTCGTATGAAATTTCGCCGAGCCGTCGAGGAGCGGCACGCCATAAACTGGTCTTGACTCATTGAGGCACGTGCTTTGAGTTTTTTTTCACTCTAACGTCGGTTAGTGGGGTTAGTGTTTTTCTTTTCTTTTTCCTAACCAATCTTATAGAATTTTATTTTAGTTTTATAATTTTTATTGTTATATATAATGAAACTTTGGGTAGTGTTTTTATAATTTAGCCTTCTAGTGTTTTAGTTGTATAATTTTTTCATGCTATATTCAATAAAAACATCATAATGTTGTTTAGTGTTTTTCGTTAAAAAAGAAAGAACAAATCAAGTTTCGGTTAGGCATAGCATATACATTGTAGTTAAGACCATCCCAAACGCGGGTCTTTGGGTCGTAGCCTTGGCGCATGTTGTTCGGTTGTCGTCTCTTTTTGAGTCGGAGTCATCTCCTAACAAAGAGACATGGCATCTCTGCCGAGCCACGGAGCCAGGCTCCCTGTTAGGCGACGCATGGCTAGCCCTCGTGCTCCCGCACAGGTATTTTCTCATTTCATCCTTGGCCTCATCGTTGGGAGGAGGCCCACGACGGTGGAAAGGAGTCAGAGCTGGCGCGGTGGTGAAGCTCCATGGAACAACAGAGTCAGCGGTGCGGCAGAGATAATCCGTGACAACGACGACATGGGATGGGACCCACCAAATCTGGTGTGGTGAAGAGGAGCTCCATCTGCAACGGGCGAGGCGATCGGTGATGGCAATGGGAGAGCTCGGCCAGGAGTGAGGAATGGTGGGTGGCAACAAGCGGAGAAGACGAGAAGTGAAGATAGCCGCGGTCTCTAAAAAAAATAAGAAAGAGCAAAATAAGAAAGAGGAAGGGAGAGGCGATCAGTGGACAAAATAATAAAGAAAGGATAGGTGAGGAAAACTACACTTGTGACTTCATGGGCTGGCGCATGCGCCTTGTGGGTTGAAGTTGTAGGATTGAATGCCCAACTAAAAGCCAACCAGAGGGGGGTGAATGGTTGAGTACCCCAAAAATTTTTCCTAAAACCGAAATTTCGCTTTCTATACGCAACAATATCTCCATTGTATGCCATATGGAGACTTTCCAATCATGTGCACTAATCTCTACCCTTCAGCATCCCGCATGATCCCCATCTCGAACGTCACCTTATCTTCAAGTTGACTCCGACTCGATCACCGACAACACTTTCCCGAGGCGTAAAGAATACCTGCACACAATTAAATAAAGAATACCATATCCGAGCACAAGCTATCGAAACTTGACTCATTGTTAGCATAAACAACCAGACACGTGCATAGGAACACGAAACTTCCATGTATGTATAAGGAAACAAACCGAAACCAAAACTGAAACGCAATCGGCAACCAGTCGGACTGGCTCGGTCGGTCTGACCGCAGGCAACTGCCCGATCTGACCGCCGAAACACCTCCGGTCAGACCGGCTGTGGCAGCCGACTGAACACTGTTCATCATCCGAAAATTCAACTCTTTCAAAAACAAAACACTCAAATCAATAAAACCCAAATAACCAATTGTTCATCATCCAAAGAAGAATCAAACACACACTTTGATTTTACAGAAGTGTCTTCATATATTACTTTTAGATTTTGTAGGACCCATTTAAATATAGTGTCTTATGAGTGGTCTTAGATTTTTTTTAGGTTGGGAATAACTTTACTTCACTTGCAAAACAAAACAACGAATTAACTCATGATTAATTAAATATTACCTTAAAAATTTGAAATTAGTTTAATATGATTTTTTAAACAATTTTTCTATAAAAAACATTTTGTAAAAAACTTATTTTTTAGTCGTTTGAAAACATGCGTGTAAAAGAAATTGTGAGATTAAAAACCTTAGCTGAAGAACATAGCATTAGGGTATATCGTCCACATGAGACCATTACTATTTCATTGGGGTGCCCTAAGCTTACTGATCCGAAGATGTACAAACGTTCGCAAGGCGAGACACCAAGCCCAATATTGATCGGTACGTACGTGGCCGAATGCGAGTCCACGGCGCGATGCCCGCGAGAACCAAGTCGCTCGCTCGCGCTGCCCTGCACACAAGCATAACTCGCGGAGTTAGCGGTGGTGGCCTCGCGTGGATGGCTCCGGCTGCGACAGCTACGCTCATGCCGATGCTCCCTGCGATCTCCGTGCGATTCTGTTCGAAAAATGTTCATTTTTTCTGTTTGTTTGGATTCGGGAAGATATCGTCGTTGCCGTCGGCTTGCACACAAATGCGTATACATGCCAGCTGCCTCTCATGCATATATATGCCGGTGCATGGCAGATCAGAGAGCTGGGTTTTCTTTCTACTTCATGGTTTGACTACTGGCCGGCGCCGTATCTCTATCTCATTGTACCCATCTGCTTTGCCATCAATCAAGCCAGGCCGTGGAGGGTACATGTGAGTGACACTTTAGGTTACTGCAATATTATTGAAGGCTTGCTGCTCCATGTGACTGGTGGTGCATGCTTCTGTTCCGCGATCAATGATCTCAAGAAAGAAATTGACTACAGACTTCGTACTAATTTCATAAGCAGATCGTCATGCATGCGTTCAGAAAAAAAATTGGAATATTTTCTTCGGTGAATCGAAACAAGAACGGCGATGAATTGACGACGATAAACTAATATACGACTTGTCCACAACAACGAAAACAACAGGAAAACTAACTGCTCTCCATTGTATATTCCACATCTCCGGCAAGTGTGGCGTCTTGGACCGACGAACTCTATTTCGTCTCTCGTGAGGCATTTTCAAACACAAAAATGTTACCAGCGTGTGTATCCATCTGATTAAAAAAAATTATCAAGCGCTATGTCCGCTTCCAAGGAAACATAACACACCGCTGGGGGTTGTATTTTTGGATCCGTGCCACACAGCGAATGCGACTTTCCGTGTTAAGAACAGATTATGTGTTTTATAGGAAAGTCGCCACAAAGAGTCAGACGGAAATTGTCAAAACCAATTTAATCTGTGAAATACTGGCAGTGTTCACTATGTTATTGAAGCTTATTTGGCCGTATACCATGGGAACCTTGAATTAACAATATTGGTATACTCTCACCGTATAAAAATAAGTAGTGCTTTCAGACAAGATGTTTTGTTAGGAAAAGTGTTTTCATATCCAAGGATATTCTCTCTTTCTCGTTTCCTACATATCGTCTAAATAATTATTAATATATTTTTTCTAAAAAATTAATAAGATATGTTAACACGAAATATATCACTTCATATTTCTTCATATTTCAGTTCAAATTCAAGTTTTATATTAACTGAAGTTTAATTTATTTTTTTAACTAGTAAAAGTCGAATTTAGCCTTATATGTTTATGAGATGATATATTTTATATTAATATATGTTGTTATTTTTTATAATTATTTAAGTGACATAAAAGGATGAAAGCCCATTTTCGTTTCATTGGACTATTATTTTATTTCAGGTGCAGTTGTAATACAGTCATAAAAATGGTAAAGACGTGTTCTAGGACGACGTAATTTCTTTCGACAATCATGTACTCACATGACAGCCTTAAAACTCGCAAAAATAATAAAAAATGAATTCTAGAAGAGTTTATTTTGAGTTTTTCATCCGCATATTTCCAGACTAGTCATAGCTTCATTTTAGTTGCTTTATTCATGTTTGTACAGCGTATCAGTCATAACTCGACCATCAAAATTGATCATGTTCTTACAATATCACTTATTTATAATTATATGGAATAGTATATTAGTGTAAAGAGACATTTGGTATCCATTGATCCCTACCTTTTATTTTTGATATTTTATATCAGATGACATAAGTTTATACTTTCCCTGTTCAAAAAATAACAACCTAATACTACGTTCTAATCTTAAAAAGTAATTCTTTCATTTCAAAATATAATTTTTTTGTTAAATAGGACATATCTCAATATTAATTTACAAATCTGCATCAGATTTATAGTAATAAGATGTATTTCACCAAAAAATTATATTTTTGAGACGGGAAGTATATAATTTCGGTGCTACGATTTTTCCTACATGGAAAAGATGGACCTTTCGTCGTTTGCTCGATGAAGTGTGGTCCAGACAACGCACTCCAAAACAAAAGGGATCCCGACAAAACATTACTAGTTGCACAAGACAGTTTTCGTACTAAGTAGGGTGGTTTAGCTTTAGCACACACAAAACGTGGGGAAACAATATACGTGCGTAAAGGAGTACTAAAGTGTGTTGTGCCACACCATCTTGGCTTAGCACGTACCAAACCGATGGACGCGTAAAGAGCGTCTTCCTCGTTCTTGTACGTATACCATCTAACATGAACCCAAATTAACCGGATACATGAGTTTTGTAGAGCCTTTTCATGTAGTTGACAAACACGCCTTCATATATATTCCGTATGGCTTCCATCCTCTCTTTTCACATGGTTATCCGGAAAAATATACAATAAAATATTTATGTAATGAAAACTTGTAAATTATAATTAATAATCTATAACAAGCAAGTAGTGTTTTCACCTAAAATTTTGTTTTCGGCTATTTTGCGTAAAACCTCTTGAGTTTGTTCGAAATTAACCCGTAGTCTATATGGCTATTTTGTAGAAAACCCCACGAGTGTTTATACAATTAACCCATAATCCCAATACGAAAAAGGAAGGACTTGGATGAAAAAAGACCTCATGCGCCCCTCCCTTCCGTCCCCATCCGCGCCGCGCCTGCACCCCTCCCTCCCGTCTCGGCTCGGAGCTCCCGCGCCACCGCCTGGACCTCCGTCCTCCGCCTGATTTCCTCCCTGTGTTGTCGTCCCAGCTGTCGGCTCGTCGCTCGGTCGACCCAGAGGCGGATGCCCGGGGCCAGGTAAAGACATAAAGAAAAAAAATATAAATTAGAATTATATGAGACTTTAACTTTAGAATAATTATGATAAAATAAAATAACATCCATTGCAACGCACTGACATACCAAAATTTTATTCTGTCTGGCTATTTTGCAGAAAACCCCTTGAGTGTTTATAAAATTAACCCGCAGCCCACCTGACTATTTTGCAGAAAACCCCATGAGTGTTTATAAAATTAACCCGTAGTCCGCCTGGCCATTTACAGAAAAACCTTTGAGTATTTATAAAATTAACCCACAGTCCCAATGCTAAAATAGGTTTCAGGTAAAGACATAAAGAAAAAATATAAATTAGAATTATATAAGACATCAACTTTAAAATAATTATGATAAAATAAAACAATGCCCGTGCGTTTTCATCCGACTGGCTATTTTGCAGAAACCCCTTAAGTGTTTATAAAATTAACCCGCAGTCCCAATACTGAAAAGAAAGGAATTACATGAGACTTGAACTTTGAAATAATTATAATAAAATAAAATAACGACTGTTGTAACGCATGAAGTAAAACTTAAAAAATAGACTTATGATACTTGTCTATATCATCATGAATAAAACTTTTAATTTTACTAGATAGGAGTAAAAGTTTTCCTCGTAGTGATATGAATAAATGGTACTTACATTTGTATATGCTACGATAGTTTTCAAGTTTATAATATATATGGTTTTCAATATATATATATATATAGAGAGAGAGAGTTGGCTCTGCGTGATGCGCCGCACGCTCATCCAGTGTGGCATGGCCGAATCTCTAATTTAAAAACTCAAATTAAAAATCCGAACCATTTAAATTATTCTACATATTAATAACTCATTGTAGACTAAATTTTACATTTTTTAAAATTTTTTACTATTTTATCTGATAGGTCAAAGATGCAATAAAATAGATACTCCAGAAATCGTTGAATGAATGTATTTTTGACCTATCCGATAAGACAGTAAAAAATTTAAAAAAATATAAAATTTTGAACGGTTCGAAATTTTAATTTGAGTTTTCAAATTAGAGATTCGGCCATGCCACATAAAATGAGGTTGTGCGACGCGTCATCCAGTAACCCCTCACACACACACACTCTCTCTCTATATATTGTTATGCTTGTTAGCGCCAAATGTCATGCGTACAACATTATACGTGCTACAATTTCTTATGACGTTAATATGCACGTGGTACAGCTGCAAGCTTGGTAATAAACCGATCGACCAGCAAGATCCTAATAACGGCTCGGTTCACCAAATAATCTTCCGAGCTCTTCAAACCCGTCGCGTATTGGCGTGTCACGCGCCCAAACCTCACTTCATATTCTTTTTGGCCCTCGAGGTGGCACACGTGAAAACGGGGACACGTGTGTGGCCTGGATATGCCTTTGGTCGAACGGCAATTCATTCATTCACACGTTCATTCATTCAGCATCGCAACAACACGTGACAGCTCTTAAATAAGCCAACCCAAAAGTTTTTGGCTGCACTACTACTACAGTACTACTGCTACACACCGAATTGAGCTAGCTAGCGAGCTTAGGAAGAAGAAAAAATTGGGCAGATGGAACAGGGGCATTGATGTAACAGTACACCGACTGGTGATGACATGTTACATGTGTCAAAGTTGCTGCGAGAGTAGTAGAATTCATCACACATGAGTAGTAGATTGATGGATAGGGTTTAATTGGATGTGGATGAGGAAAGCTATAACAGCAAGGAGACAAAAGGAGAGTAGTGTTTTTCTTTTCTTAAGAAAACTGAAACTTTGCCCAGTCCATTTGATGTGATCAGCTAATTATTTTGAGTAGCGATCTTCGCTTGGATTGGTCAATAAGTTGGCATAAGTGAAAAGAGCTTGCTCATTTTACATAAGACTTCCCCATGGGCAAGTCTAGGAATTTCCTAGCTTGAAAGAGAAGCCTGTTAGGTAATTTACATTAGATCTTTTTAGTACACAATGCACAAGGGGTAATGTTGTATTAGGGGAAAGAGCAAGGGACCTAGTTAGTTTTTTTTTCCTGCCGTTTTCCATAGAGAGAAGTCACAAATACATGCTTCTCCTAGGAATCTTCTCTAACTCGCGCTAGTGGAATTACCTTCTAATTTCTACATGCGCCAAACTATACATTGAATCTTTTCATTGTGCATCCATTGATTTGCACGAGGTTTCAAGTCGTGTTAAGTGAGGTGTCGGATTTTAATGACGTGGGATTAATGAGTCAAGACTTCAACTTTGAACCAAAACTTGTCCTTTGCGTTGGTGGCACTAAGGGTCCACTGATTGTTTCGTTGGAACCAAAGTTATTGGATTTTTCTTTCAGGAGAGACAATTTATAAAGCAACAATGCATTCCAATTTTGATGACATGAAATATATTTTGCAATAACCTTAAGAAAACATCACATGTATCTTTGATCATGTGGTAGCGAATTTGGGAGGGTACTACTAGTATATATGTTGTTTCAGTAAATAGAGTAGAAAAAAGTTACAAGGCTAGCATCCTAAAAAAAGAGTAGTCAAGAAAAAAAAACTCCACCATCACGCACTGACAACACCTACACAGAACCGAGGAGAAAGCTAACACCGAACTGGCCGTCGTTAGGCCAACAAAAAACTACAGTCGAACCGCCCAAAACTAAACCGTAACAGCCAAGTACCGTCCTCAACTCTATCGATGCCTTTGGATTGAAGGGGAAAGGGTGAAAAAGAAGAATAAATCCGCTCTTCCCTCGCCAACATGACCAACTTGTATTAGCTATGGCGTCGCCGCTAGAGGACAAAACATCTAGAGAGCATGCACAAGCTGTCTGAGAGAAGTTTTGACAAGGAGACCTCCTAGACGATGTCTCCAGGAAGAGGAGTGACGATGAGCACTTGCATCATCGTCCGTCGAGGTCTCAAGGAGAACCAAGACATGATTTTCACCCGGCAGCGCCACCAGAGGAAGAGGAACAGCTCGATAACGCCCTCAAAAGGAAAAACGACACTCGAAGTGTCGTCTTTGTCGACCCGACAAGATCCGGCTAGGTTTACACCTACCGTCCACTCCCTATCGATTCACAACTATCGCTCTATTGCTCCATCACTGGCCATCTCCGTCAGCACGTGGGCACGGCTATACCGACACCCCCTGTTGTCACCAGCCTCCATGCCGTCGTCACGTCGGCCTCCTTGTCGTCGCCATGTCGACCTCTCGCACCGTTCGCTGGGCCAGCGTTCCTACTGTCACTCGCACCGACCTCCCAACGCCACTCACGTGGCCTCCCGCAACCGCCGGCGCCACCCGTGCTAGCCTTACGCAGCTACCGACGCCACCCGTGCCAGATCTGGCCGTTGACCGCCTTCTCACACCGTCACTCGGCCTACGCATGCACAGGGCCCTCGTCATCATCGTCGGCTGCGCTACAGCCTAGCAACCACCGCCCGCACACCATCGCCATGGACATGACCTCTTCTAGATCCACAGGCCGCCACACTCCTCAACATACCCCCAACGCCCCCTCTGTTGACGTCGCCATCGCCATCGCCGAGGACCGCCGGAGAGGCCAGATCGAAACAAGGGCACCGGATCTGGCCAAATGCGCACCAGATCCATCACCGCTACACCAAAGTCCCGCCGCCTCCTCGCTCGCTACCCTACCGCTGTCGCCCCTCCCCTGCCCCATCATTCCTCTCCCCAACTCCAACCAAGAAAGGCCCAGTGTTGGGTGCTGCCACCCGCACTACTCCGAGCCGCCTTGGTGCCCCCATCCATTGCGACGTCTTTGAGAAGGAAGAAAGAGCCTCATCACCATCGTCCTTGCAGTCATCTGGCTTTGGTGACGACCGCCTCAGGCCACAATGAGACAGAGGGGAGGGAGGGGAGCGATGGTGAGGGCAGGAGTTTTCACCGTCCATGTCGCCCTTAGGGTGGGACCGATGCAGACAGATCTGCCAGGGAGTATCTATGATGTCAATATCATATTAATACGGCATTTATCAATGACACAGCGGCTCGATCAAATTAAAGACAAAATGACTGGAAACCAACAAATCTTATTTCCACACTTGAGGAATCAACAGTTGGTACGTAACTGAAAAAGGAAAATCTATATCCTACCCATTACGTGGCTATATCCAAACCAGGGGACCCTAAGTGTTTCGTAGTATTTACGTTACTTCACATCTACTCACTGTTGTAAGTTGCTAAACATTTACTCCTATACGGTTAGCCTATTTGTTTGTAACGATAGCATATTAATAATATGATTTGATTGTAATACCGCAATGATAGACTGGACTTGTGCTAGAGCTGGCACTATGTGCAGAGTTTGATGAAGCAACAAACCCAGTAGAAACAAAACGATACGACCAACCAAGGGATAGGAAAGAAATGCTCAACATTATCGACCTAGCGGTATTGTAGACGGTGCTATAACACAAGGGGAAAAGTTTGGACACAACCATGATTGATTTGTCCTTGTTTTGGCAGCTTGCAAGATCGTACATAATGGGGGGACCTTAGCTTGTAAGGAACAAGGCCGAGAATGTCCAAAGCTAATAAATTCGAAGTTATCGCCGGGTGTGGCTGGCTCCAGTCACACTCCCCCGGCGAGGAAAGGAACAAGACGAGCCGCGAGAGATCCAGGAGAAAGACAAGGTTGAGGCATGCAAAAGCTAAGGCAAGACAAGAGAGGCAGGCGGCAGATAGCCCGAGAGGAGAGAGCTAACGAAAGCAAAGCTAGCGTCGTAGATACACACAGAGTCACAGATACTACTACAAAAGACGATGGGGGTGGGGGTGCAGGAGCAGCGCACTTGCTCGCTCGCTCGCTCGCTCACTCTCTGCCTTGTCGCGTTCCCGGTGTCACCAAGCCGATTCTTTGGACAAGCGAGTAGCCAAGCCAGCCAAAGCCAAGCCAGCCGCGTCACGAGGCAGCCACCGGTGGAGCGCGCGCGCACGCACGCACGCTATCAATCACCTGTTTGGAGTGTTCCGGCGTGCGGGAGCGGGCAGCTCCACCTGTGTTTTCGAAGCCAACAAACCAAAGGCGGGGGGCAGCTAGTGGTGGCGACATCTCGCTTTGTTTTTGTACCCATCCGGTTTGGATGCGAAAACCAGGATGGCTACAAGCGCAAGGCGCCCAACCAAAGAAGACGAGGTCGAGGGCGAGGACGAGGACGCGGACGCTCCTGCCGTAGTGGTGGAAAACAAACAATGTCAGCTTGTCCTGTTGGGATGGAGAGGAGGAAAAAACGGGCTCGCCGTGGCGTGGGCTGGAGCAGAAGGCGTTGCTGCTCTGCATGTTTGGACTTTGGACCCGTCCGTCCGTCCATTCCGGCGCCATGCCAACTGCCAAAGACAACCCTTTGTTTTGTTGCCTTCTCTTGGACCTGTGGTGCCGCGTCGCATGGGTCATACGGGGGCGATTTGTTTTCCCTTGGCACCATGCGCACAAGCGGCATGGCGTGCGATATTTTTTTATGCTATGTCCCGTGTCCCTTCTCCCCTGCCGCTTTTGCTCTCTTCTACTCCTATCCCTTTAGCACTCGTATGTATGACAGACAAACTGTATAGCGTGCGTACGATAGCGCCATTTTGGATTTCTTGTTCACTGCTAGTGACTAATATACTGAAAGTAACCTCTGGTTGATAGCCCAGTATCATCGAGACGTATATAGAAAGATGACCAAATGGCACGTACGTATGTAAAACAGGTACATATGGTAGAGAGAAATACGTGCTGACGCACTGGTGACGATATAACAAACGGGAGGGTGAGTATGAAACCTCATTATGACGCACATGTCGCAGCAACAGGCCATGATGTAATGTCCCGTTCGCAGCTGAAACCCTTGTGCATTCTGGGGGCCAACCGGCCAACAATTCCATCTTCTGGTACGATTCCCTGGGAACAAAAAGGTGAAGGATACCTCTACGTATGGTTCACAATTAATCAGAAAGTTAAAGTATATGCAAACTGAACAATGTAAGAGCTAGAAATGTTACCAGAGATGAACAAGCAACCTTCAGACGTCGCCCGGACATGACGCCGACCGTGGATTGATTCCAGCACATGGACAAACCGTCAGCTGCGTACGGTCTGTGGCTGCAATCTCAAATTAACTTGTCCATTTCCATGCAAACAAACACGAGATAACATGAGACAGCGCATAATCCAAGCAACCGAGTAAAGAGATGTGAAACGATAAACGGCCCCGTTCCATGATAATTCCATTTTATACAACCTGGAGTCTGGAAAAGATAATTAGTCTACTTAGATGGGGGTCGGTGGCAGAGCCAAGAATTCTCTAAAGCCTAGGCGGTGGACAAACCAAAGTAAAACGACTAAAATCAAATGTCTACATATTGGGGGTGAACCTACGCGGATAAGCTAACTTGCAAAGTCCCTATTTAGGTGGTTAGTTCTGAAACTCAGTGTTCCATGGCACCTTGAGACACAAAATGGGACCCCGTTTTCCTTCAGAACATGAAAGAGTTGCAGTGAGAACTGAGAATTGGGGAGCTTCACTCGTGGATACACCGGAATCACCAAGAAGGTGACAAAAAGAAATGGTTAAACTAGTTGATCGAAGAATGAACCAAAAATTTTATCCTTCAGACCAGACAAGTTTGAATATGTTTTTGCTAGCCCCCGCGTTTATCAGCTTGCTCTTGTTCTTCAACATCTCCTCTTGGGCACGGGTATCACCACCCTTAAAACATCACAAAAACAAGGTTTAATTCACAAAAAGATTAAAGCATTTGGTGTGACATAAATAATATTAGAGGAGAAGGGATATAGAATGTACTACGTTGTTCCAGTTTACAAGTATAACGAGAGTTATAAATGGAAAAAAAATAACATGGTGTCCAATGAACATTGTAAAAGTGGAAAGGAGAAGGGGACTGACAAGCATGGAGTATGCCTTAGCAAGTGAGAAAAGAGTTGGATAGAGCCCTATCACAGCAAGTGCTGCTTCTTCAGTCACTTGTGGCACCTACATCACATTCATAATCCGTTAGGATAATTCTTGCCTCCAACTAGAAAATGAAATGAAGTAGATGTCTGACTTTGTTTTTACTGCCCAATTACCTGCATAAGCTGAAGGGCAAATACATCACTGACAGTTATCTTCTTAAGGTCATCACATTTCTTCTTAAACTCATCATAGGTCGGGCAAACTCGAGAAGTATTAGCACCCGTAGAAAAGTTTGTGCTGTAGTATTCAATTATCGAATGTGTAAGGTAGCCATATGTCCTTCCAGTATCAGCATACCCAGTGGTTCTCTGGACATCAAATCCTTCAAGTATCTCAGTGGTGAAGCAGCTGCACATAAAAAATCAGCAGTCACAATGGCATACGTCTGGCAGCCCAAAATCCAATTCATTGACTGACAAATCTATACAACACAAACTATTATTAAGGGAGGGAAAAAGAAGAGAAAACAGCAAGAAAAGCTGCTGCAGAGTACATACGCTGTTTTAATCCTTTCTGATGCATCGAGAGGGTTTGGATCACCTTCAACCAGATATATCAGCTTCCTTAGTCCACATTTCTGCAAAGGTGCACCAAAGAATCACAATGTGTTGTCGCTAACAATAAACAAAATATGCTACATATATTATATGGAAAAGAATAACAATATGCCTGGGAGGAGATACCCAATCTACAGGCTCGAGTCCTCAAACCATATTGGGATATGGGGTGAGTAGAGATACCTTATTCAGGATAACCAATAATACTTAGTTCAGACTAGACTCACCACTCAATAAAAGTGCGAACATAGCATCTGGGTGCACAATACAAGTTCAAAAGTCGTGACTCCTTGAACCAGAACATTCCACGTAAAATTCAGTAGTTCAACGCTATTTGTACCAGAACCAGAATTTTACAAATATAACTATGGAAGCCCTAAAGGAAAAAAAAGTAACACTGATCTATGATTTAAGTGTTACAGTGCCTCCATGATTATGCGGCCAAACATGCTCATGAGTTTGCCATCAATTCAAGTGTTACAAAGGTCAATGGCACATAAACAAAATAATGTTTTCAGTTGCCACACCTGCTGATAGGATTATAATAAGAAACAAAGAAAATTTCATACAAGTAACAAAACTGAAAATATAAAAACAAGGGGAATTAGCATTAAAGTTCAATGTTAAAGTGAAGACGATGATAGCACAGATGGTACCTTGAGCCTTAACTTCTGATCTTTGTATCGGTTGTCTGTGATTGAACTACATAAATCTGCAACATTTTTCCTTTCAACAATGAAATCAAGAACATACTCTGTGCGAAGCTTTCTATGACGAGCAATCCAAAGACCGTCCCCAACAGGCAAATGCTTTATCTGGAAGAAATGGTTCAAACAGAAGGATCAAAAATCACTTTCTCTGGCACACGCTAAAGGAACAGCTCAATTTATGAACAAAATCTGTGATATTTCGTTTATTGCCTACAGCAACAGTCTTTACTCCCACGCAAGTTAGAGCAAGTTATAGATTCAGCACAGGTGTCCCCCCTGCCATTTTGGTGTATACTAGTAAAGGATTATAAATGTTATCAAAGGCTGGCTCAAATAGTTATGGACTTAGGATTAATGGAAATATACTGGTTTATAACCATCACTTGAGCAGGGAAAGTGCAGACATGTCAGTAGATGATTCTGCAAATTCTTTGCGATCAATATTTTACCAGCAAACCAAAACTAGCATACAAATCATCTAAATTGTACATTTAAACCATCAGGTAAACAAACAGAAGAAATTAGTGTGGTGCTTTACATTGTTTAAAGAAGATCTCTTGATCTTGCCAGGATATTTAATTAATCAATTTAGATTCACGTTGACGAAATGGTATTGAATTTGTGATGCAAGTGTTGGTGACCTGAGGAAACGTGCAAGGATAATGCCAAACACAGGAAGTAAGAGGAGGAGACTAGAAAGAGAAGTACAAGAAATTTCAAACTTAACTAACCTCTACAGGTACACGAAATTGTGAATGTATGTTATCAACGACAGTTTTTTTTGAACGACCCCTGCCAAAAAAAAAGGTAACAGTTCTTAGAACGAACAGACATATGCAATTGTACGAAATAAAGCCATTGAATGAAGTCAAAATAAAACATGTAATTACAGGGAAACACGGGTAGTAGCAAAATATTTGAAACAAAAATGCAAATCCATGCATATGCGGCACTTACAACTTTCATTAATGCAAAATTTAATAGAAAAATATCAAGCTGTCTTGACAATATTGGAAAAGGAACATGACAAATAGTTCTCATAAACTTAATACTAGAACATAACTATTTCTGAAAACTGATGAACATAAATAGTTCTGGATTAAAAAGTCAAAGTGCTTCTAGATAAAAGCACATGTTCCAATTGTTTCAGCTGTTCGATATTTCTAGAGTGATTTTAGTTGAAAGGTTACAAATTAGTAATTAGACCTTAATATGAGATCAAAAGGTTGAAGGATAGACAATTAGATGCACCAAACATCAATATTAAAGGTAAATTCAACTGAACACAATATGGGTTCAAAATGTCCTCAGATTCAGGAAAATGAATTAGTTAAGCACAGCAATTTAGGCTCCAAAATAAAATAGAACGGTATGTGAGAAAACATCATATATCTTGCTTTAACAGAACAGTGTGCAAAGAATACAATAGCATTTCTCTCATATTTGCTAATCAATGGAAAGAATAGATTGATAGAATGCAAATACTCAGTCACCATACTAGACAAGGCCAATAGAAGGGGGAATTCATTAATAAAATCCTTGAAACTTGCATCCTCTTATCCAAATAACCTTGAAATATTATGTAATGTAACTGTCCATAATGAATTTTTTTTTTGAACAAGCTATGTAAATTTTGAGTGCTACATGTTCGTTAACAGATTAAGACAAGGTTATGATCGACTCTTATAGATGAAAGGTCATGGGTATTAGGCCAGAATTCCAAGGCCCACAACCAGGACCAAGGGTAGCAGTGAGCAGTACCATCATGGACCTCAGGCCCCTACCTAATACCCATGATATAACCGTATATACAAGAGTATGATATGATCGTACAAACCCAAAACTCTCACGATCATCCAATATCAACACAACTTCATAATCTTCAAGAAAATTTTCACTGGATCGCCGAGGTGGCATGGCTAGTATAGAATTGTCCATACATACAGTATCCTTGTCTAGCATATTGAATTCAGCAGTACCCTGTTAGTTGAAAAGATGTAATAGCAGTACTGTCATTTTTTGAGCAATCAGTATCGTCAATTTCAAAAGGGAATAAGTCACAGAAAAGGGATTTAACCACAAGAGATCAGTTTACCATTGTACTAGAAGACCGCAGCTCAAATGTTCCTTCAGATGAAAGAGAAATAGAAGCTGAACAGTCTGAGAATCCATAATTTGTAGTCGTCTTGCCTGGAAAAAAATGTTATTGGGATTAATTGAAAAGGCCAGTAAAAACAATACTTTTATTGGACGCAATATTATTCTAATAGAGAACATAATGATATCAAGACAACCAGAGTTGCTTGCATTCAATGTTGGAGGGGCAACCCTTTCAGTAAATTCTTCAGAACCTGCACCTAGGAAACCAAAATTTATTTTAGCTCAGGAGAACAACAGAATGGTTTCTTCAGAATCTGAGTCACTAAGAAATAAACACATAGTATATGAACAGAATAACAATTTTACCTATTAGAGGATAGTTCTCTGTATATAGTTCTTCAGAATCTGAGTCACTAAGAATGATTTCTTCAGCACAGTTATCCTAAACAGGATAAGAGAATCTGAGTTATGAACTTACTACAGCATCTAAAATTCTAGTATGACACGAAAATATGCAACTATGGCAGTAAACCTGGATTATAATTCAGAATTGTGGAACATTTAGTATTTTAAATAGGTGTTAACGAAAATCGTGGAAAAATGTGTATTTTAGAACGAGGCAAAAGGAGGCAAAGTGACGAAGAGATCGGGAGGGAGAGACTTTACAAAGACTTTTTTCCTTTTTTTTCTTTTGGTATAATCATGATGAGTCTAAGAAATTTTATGTTTTCATTCTATACCGAGATTTTCTTTCATGTAATTATCACAAGGGTTGACAAATACAACGGTAGTGGCATGGTTACATGTCTTATAGAGCAAATAAGAATCAATAAACCGCTGCGTAAACGGACCAAGCTTAAAATATTGGAACTGAAACTCAATTTTTCTCGTAAACAATATCATAATATGTTCGTGCTAACCACTACTGTAGTTTTGATTTTCCTGGACGAGGCCTCCAATAGGTTCCAGGCGGGCCATAAGTGGTCGCGCCTGGAAAAACCGGTCCCGAGGAGGCCGGCTATTGGACCGCATGGGATAATGCATTATCCCGTGCGGTCCACTTAAGCGACCGCACGGGCTATTATCCCATGCGGTCGCTTAAGAGGACCGCACAGGATAATGCGATTATCCCGTGCGGCCCACATAACCGCCCGCACAGGATAATGGTGCATTATCCCGTGCGGCCCACTTAAGGACCCGCACGGGATAATGCATTTCCCGTATGGGCCATTAAGTGGACCGCATGCGATGATGCACCATAAATCTCCCACCTAACCCGACAGTACCACATTTAACATGGTGTTTCTCTCTAAAAAAGCAATTATAGGGGAAAGGTTTTTAACTTGAATTTTTCAATTGGAATCAATACAAAAGGTACCATACTTGATCTTTTGTCATATCTAAAAGAATCTGTGAAATATCTTGTGGATTTATCTTAACATTATTAGATTGTAAAACAAATAGCTTTTATAGCAATGTTAGTAAAGGTAGGACTTACAGCAGTTCTAACATCAGATTTGTAATTGAGTGATTCTTGACTTGTCAAATATGTCACTTCTGGTGATGTCATGGTAGCAGGGTTGGCAACAGATGTGTTGGGTCTACCAATTGCCCTAGTAGCAGGTCCCGATGATGTCTCAGTAAAAGAAGTCATGCAAATATTATCCAACTTACAACTCGCATTAGATGTGTCGGGAGCACTGTTTATCACCAAAGGTGCTGCATGATCATCTAACCCAGACCTTGAGAGACATTCAAGAGCAGTAGATTTCCCTTCTTCAGTTATCATATACCTACAGAAATTCATTTGTTAAGCCCCTGGTTATGCTAAGCGCCTCAATAGAGTACATATTGCTTAATAATATAATCCCAACTAGATGCATGCATGTAAATTTAATAGACTCAGTTCTCCCATCACACAAATGAAAACAAATGGAGAAAATTAATACTAGAGATCAAGACCCGGTTTACAATTTATGCGTCAAACAAATGATAGGTCTCTATATCATGATCCCAGGTGGAAGATCAATAGGTACACGTTGTCTCACATTGTAGACTAACAGGTGCAAAGAAGCTGAACAATTGGACATGTCTGCCTCTATCTATCAATAGAGAATTGATGCTATGCCACAAAATAACTGCATCCTTAAATCTATCTAATAAAAGTGTATCCTTTCAAAATTAGCTCAAAATATCAGAAAACAATATATTCCATAAAGTGCATCCAGATGGTGGACATTAAAAAGAGTGCCAATTAAATGCAAGGATCTTAATGTGGCATCATGTCAAATTTCCTAGCTTTTGTGTCTCGTGATGCTAAACTTATCCCAAACATAGATCAGATAACCAATGATGAAAATCACTAATATAAACAATAGCCCCATGAACATTTTGATAAAGCAACCAAGTTTATGAATACAAGGGTTCATCACTGAGTCCATTTGATTTCCATATTATAATTTAATAAAGTTCTTTTAAAAAGAGATGCACAATTAATAGCTAGCCCTTAGCAGTGATGCTCTGTTGAATATATAACAGAAAAGCTAGTAGTAAAGCCGGAATTAATACACATACGATCTAATACACGTACAAAAACATTCAGCGCTGATTCACATAAAATTTCTTATCGTAAGCTTATGTGTGAAATTTTAGATAGGTAGGGGCTTTCTCACAAAATAAATAACTGAGAACGGGTGTATAGATTCCATACTCAAAAATGCGGCTCTGCCACTGACAACGGTCAACCTTTTTGCAACCGTATACATTGGAACCAAACATTTTTCATCTAAAGTCACAAAGTGGAAAAGTTAATATAGACATGGAAGATAAGTTTGATGAAATTACTTTGCAGGGTTACCGGACTTTGCAACCAGTCCTTTAGACGTCAATGTTTTCATGCAGCTCCATCCAGTGTACCAGTCCTTCTGAGAACTCGCAAAAGCCCCTGGTTTTCCTTTACTTTTGTCTGGACTGTTCATAATGCAAATTACCTACTTAGTAGTGTACTAAAAATAGCAGCGGGAATGAGTAACATTGTGGGTATACTGTGAAAGCTGTACCCAATTGCACTTCGTGACAGGCCACTCGCTTCAGTGGCATCAATAAGCTCTTGCTTCTTCATATGACTCTTCCCATTGATTGTTTCCCTAGAAGGAACACCAACTGTCATTGTCTGATTACAAGTAGGAACCTTTCCTAATTCCTATTCATTATATTTTATTGTTTGCTCTGAGATAGAAAACACCTCCCTTTGATGAACAACAAAAATAACGAAAAATATATCCCCAGGCAAAGTATACCTATGGAGCGTGATCAGTACTGCATAAGCAGCAGAATTCTTCTGTGGCACATAACGCTTTGATCCCCCTGCTTTCTTCCCTATATAAACAATAGTGATCTTCATATAATTAACGAAGAATACAGCTTCACTCTCACCTTCCCAAAAGAAAGGAGAAGAAAGGGTGCCCTAAAAGAGGCGATGTTTAGTAGGCATGCAATCAAGCATGAAAACAGTTACCCTTTTCTCCTGCTGCATTACTTTCCTGGGGAGATAAATCTAGGCTAGACTCTGGAAAGGACTCTTTCAGTTGCCTTATGACCCATTTTCCAATGCCCCTGACAACAATGATAGAACAGGAAACAAAATAATACTTTTGAGAATTAGTGGTACATTATATGCTGCTTGATTATACTAACCAAGACAAACATGTATAGTAGTGTGAGGTCCGAGATCTTTGTTCTCTAAATCCAACTTACGACTACATGAATCCACACTAAAGCCACAGTTACAGTTACAGCACTTGCTTATTTATCTACTTCAAATCAACTAAAATTGGTCTGACGACACGCATTGAGTCAAATTTTTACCATATAGGTGATCAACATATACGAACTTTATGATTTTACAGTTCACGATATAACCCTGTCCCCGCCTTGAAATCTTAACGAATTTAGACACGCACCAAAATCAATCAAACCCTAGCCTCACTGCAACCTTCAGCCCCCGCAACAGATAAATATAATAGAACAAGGGATAGGCACAGGAAACATGTTACTTGATCTGATACAAGTCCTTGAGGGATCGGATGGGCTCCTTGGCGGCGCAGACGTTGCGGTAGGATTTGTAGAGCGTGTGAGCCAGGTTCTCCTTGAGGCCGCCGGGCATCTCCTCCATCGAACGCCACTTCTCCAGGACGCATTGCGCGACCGCCTCGTTCTCCCGTAGGTGCACCTTGAGTTGCCTCGCCTCCGGCGCCATCGGCGAGGTTTGGAGAGGCTGCGTTGGAGGGGAATCACCGGATTATGGAGGGTTAGGGTTTGGGGTTTCAGATTGGGGGAAGAGCCCGCCATTTGTGGGAGGTTTCGGAGGAGTTTGATTTTTGAAGTCCGGTGTGCTTTTTGTTTTTGCTGTTCTGCACTTACCTTCTCCGTTCTTATCCAGCCCGAAATTACAAGAAACCCCTCGGAATCATGGGCCCTTTTCATCGAACCATGGGCCTTTGGGGGATGGAATCATGGACCTTGGTTAAAGGAGAGAACACATGGCAACCAATCCGTTGACATCGATTGAGATTCGCATAAATTTTATTATTTTTTATGGACAGATTGAATTTAGACTTACAGTGTTTTATGTTATCATATTTTGTCTTATCAAATTTTATGAATTTATTATATAACTGTTTGAACTATATACGTATGTTTAGGTGCTTACCTACATCTACAAAATAATTTTCCACCGGTCAAACACATGCAAGCAAGCACGTGTCGTCGGAGAGCATGACCATGTTTCTCTTTGGCAAATTTTGCTACAATAATTTTATAATTTCGAAGCGAACTCTGCTTCATTTTAAAAAACACTGCACATGACAAGCAGTGTAGGTAATTCAGAAGGTGAAATTTCGTCTGCGGTGTTGCTCTTTGAAATTATAGAATGTTTTTTTCCTTCCATAGCTTGATCCAGTTCATTTAGGATTATGTTATCATATTCTATCTTATTATACATATGACTAGGGGTCATAGCACCACATCTGGAAGATAATTTTCCACCAGTCAAACACATGCGAGTACCGTAGAGGATGGCATCGTTCTGGCGCATTCAGTTTTGCGAGTTCAATTGGCATTACACTGCTGCGTATTGCCCCTTGCGCGACATTCCACGTCAAACTGCATTGGTACATTGCTGCTCTCCGACGACACGTGCTTGCTTGCATCGCACTCTTGCAATTAATCAGAGGTAAGCTAGTAAGTATCAAACCAATACGTCCTCACTGAGGTTAGCTTCCACTCTTCAGGCGGTGTTCGTTTCATCAGACATTGCCGTCGTTCTCTATCTAGCCAAGCCCTGGCTCCTCGATCTGGTGAAGGCTTGCTAGCTGAACGTCGACGCTCGCTGCTCGCCATCGTCAGGGCAGCATGGGAATCAGGAGCGCATGCGGAGAGAGAAAGGTGGTGTTTTGACGAAGATTAAATGTTTCACTAAACGAAATATTATTAACACGTAATTAATTAAAATTTAATTATTATAAACTTAAGAAATAAATTTATCTGATATTTTAAAATAACTTTAATATAAAAATTTTAATCTTTTATTGATATTTTTTATATTTTAAAGTAACTTCAATATAAATCATTTTAGCAAAAAAACACCATTTAATATTTTTAAAAGGGTGTTAACGAAAATTATGGAACATTTAGTATTTTAAAAAGTGTTAACGAAAATTGTGGAAAAATGTGTATTTTAGAACGGGGCAAAAGGAGGCAAAGTGACGAAGAGGTCGGGAGGGAGAGACTTTACACAGACTTTTTTCCTTTTTTTTCTTTTGGTATAATCATGATGAGTAAATTTTATGTTTTCATTCTGTAGCGAGATTTTCTTTCATGTAATTATCACAAGGGTTGACAAATACAACGGTAGTGGCATGGTTATATGTCTTATAGCAAATAAAAATCAATAAACCGCTCCGGACCAAGCTTAAAATATTGAAACTAAAACTCAATTTTTCTCGCAAACAATATCATATATCATAATATGTTCATGTTAACGCTGCGACAATATTTACTAATGCAAATTAAAAATGTTAGCACAAGGATATATTTAAGATTGATAAAAAGGAACAATATAGAATTATTAATTATTATATTGATAATTTCATCGTGTGTCTAAAATAACATCACAACTCTTTTATCTTTCAAAACCATATAATTCTTGATGCGCTTAATAAATCATCGTTATATTCCAATAAGTTAATGGATATGTAAATAGTTTACGTAAAAGAAACATAATGCGTAATCTCAAATGACAAAGAAGCATATATTTCTCAGGCATCTTGTCATAAAAAAACACAGTTGTGTGTGTGATTTATATCACAACTCAATCAATTAAAATCAACCGACATTAGAATCATATACGTGCCATTGCTCCTGTGTACTGATTTGCCTGCCTGAGATCATTCACCCTTCTCTGCCTCCTAAAAAAAACATCCTAGCCCTCTTGATCATGGTTTTCATAAAGCTTCTCCAATTCTTAGTAAGAAAACAGAAAAGTACCTAATCATGTATAGGTGGAACACTGGAAACAGCAAAACACAAATCAATAATAAAATATTTATGACCCATATTCTTCTAATGTGGAAACCAGATACTATTAGTAAAGCTGATATATAAAAGGCAGATTGAGTACAAGTTACAGAGAGGTGCGCATGCAATAGGGCAGACACTGGATTGACTGTTTCTTGCACTACAATTGTGTTTTCCTTGTAAAATAGACCATCTCTGGATGTTACACCTTCCAAATGCAAATGGAAATTACAGATCTAAGGTTCTACAGGTTAACACATCCAATGGGCTGCATATATTCGAAATATATAAATTACTCAATATTTCTGAGTTGCAGAGAAAGGAAAGGAAGAATATTCATGAGTCATGTCTCAACAATTATCAGATCATGGTAATATTCGTTAAATATAAGTATATTTTAATCCCACAGCTTCAGCTTTCAGACTTTAAGTTTTTGCTTTATGTGTTGATGACCAATAGTACAGAAAATACAAATTCAAAATTATTGATGAGCCTATCTACTACATGCCATTATCAAGAAAGACATATAATGTTATTTCAGAAATTAACCTATTGTAAAATCCTGCTCATTTGTACTTATCGAGTCAAGAAATGAGTTTCACTTAATGCAGGAATAAAAGAATAGATGATCATCTCCTTTCTGAAATTGATTTACCTTCAGTACAGGGAATGATGAGCAGTACTGATACGGAGCAAATACGATGACAGAATGTAATTTGTTCAAACAACAACACCCCGTTAAAAAAATAAATAGTCATGAAATTGTTAAAGTTAAAATCAAAAAGGATTGATCGTTAAACGGATTTCAATACCACTGAACATCAAAAATGCCGTCAAAAAACAAATATACGTACAGATCATAAAGACATAGAACTATGCCGGATGCGACGGAGAGGACGGCCGACCAATTTTATTAAGGGGAGAGGTGGTTAAAACTATGAATACAACGGCCTTATACAGCCGATCCACAGCCAGGCTGGGGAGCCTGGCCAAGGATTCAAACTAGGAAACAACACAGAAAAGAGCGAAAAAAATCCAGTCCTTTCGCCAGCAAGCGCAGTCCTGGTGTCGGAAGAACATCTGCTCTGCCCTTGTCTGCTTTGAAGAGCAAACACATGCTGATTACTCGCAACTTTCGCCCACACCCCCGCCTCCCTCCGGAGGCGAGCTTCCTCCTTGATTGAATCCAATAACCGCAGGTCTTGTTAGCTCGGTGTTATCGAAGACCCTTGCATTCCTTTTCTTCCATATGCGCCAGCAGATCAGCAAGAAAAGAGAGTCAAAGCTTTCCTTGTAGCGCGTCCGACAACACGATCTAGCAGTTAACCACCAATCGGACAGGGTAGCGCCCAATTCCCTGGGTGTTTGGAACCTTCCACCGATTAGAGTTCTCACCAAGCGCCAAATTTCATCAGTATATGAGCACTGGACAAACAAATGGGCACAACTTTCTGAATCCTGGCGACATAGCAAGCAAATGTCATTGTGTGGCCAATTTCGTTTAGCGAGATTTTCAGCTGTTAAGCAACGTCCCTTTAGTGCAATCCACATAAAAAACTTCACTCTTGATGGCGCCATGGAGCTCCAAAGCAAATTGCCAACCGGACTGTCCTCCCTTGCCTGAAAGAACAGATTGTAGGCTAAAGCAGCCGTATACTCCCCATGGTCCTCCAGCTTCCACCTGAGTTCATCAGGGCAATGGTGCAAAGATATGTCTCTGACCTCTCTCCATAGAGCGAAAAATTCCTCTAAGGCTTGAGCAGACAGGGCCCCTTGTAAGTCCTTCAACCAACGGCGATTCTGTAGCCCCTGAGCGACTGAGATGTTCGACTTTCGAACGTACGTGAACAGACAAGGCCACTGCGGGGGATATTTCCACTTCCGGACCAATCCGCCGACTGCACGTGTCCGAAGCCCGTCCCCTAAATTGACCTGGACAAGCAAGTGAAAGATTTGCATAATGTCAGCATCAAAGTTCAGACCCGCTTTTACCCATGGCCGATCCCCTTGCTTGAAACTTAGAACCGGCCACTTTAGCCTCAAAGCTTGGCCGAACAGTTCAAGATTGTGGATGCCTAGCCCACCCTTCTCTAGTGGGGTGCAAGCATCATTCCAAGCTACGAGACAATGACCGCCGCTCACCGCGTCCTGACCCTTCCAAAGAAATCCCTTGCAACGATGGTTGATCTCCTTTATAGCCCATTTGGGAAGTTTGATTACTGAAGCAAGATGCATCACCTGTGCCTGAAGCACACATTTAACTAGACAGAGGCGACCATCAATTGTTAACAGTCGCGGCTTCCATCCTGACACCTTCTTTGATAATCTATCCAAGAAGGGCTGCATCTCAGCTTTTGTTGGCCTTCTGAACGACAGCGGTATCCCGAGGTAGATGATTGGGAAGGGAAGAACTTCACACTGGAGGGTTGATTGAGCCAAAGACACTTTCTCCTTACTGCACCGGATAAGGGAAATAGAACTCTTCCCCAAGTTTACCTTGAGCCGTGACGCTTGCGCGAATAAATCCAGAATTCCTTTGGTCGCATTCATCTCCAAAGTTGACGGGCTGATGAACAACATCGCATCATCCGCGTACATAGAGATATTGGGTATCTGTCTTCTCTCCGTCCCACACAAGGAGGCACAATCAGGCCTGCGTCCCCTGCCTTTTGAAACAGAGCCCATAACACATCCATAGCCAAGACAAACAACATGGGCGAAAGCGGATCCCCTTGTCTCAATCCTCTTCCTGGCTTGAACGGGTCCGAAATCTGTCCATTGATCAGTACGTTCGCTTGCGCCGTGAGCAACAGGCTGGCCAGAGCCCTGCACCAACGACCGTCGAACCCTCTAAACCTGCTGGCGCGGTTGACCTAACATATAGTTCCTGCTCGAGGCCATTTCACTATTGCACCCCAACTCCATTCTTTTTTTTTATTTGCGAGGAAGAAAGTCGGTATTTGGAGAGCACGGTATTTGGAAGAAGTGATTAGAGGAACATACCATATTTTCTATTTTAATGGAATGAACCTTCTCGCTGTTCGTGGTTTGCCCCTCCTTGGCGTCCTGCAGTTGGGCCAAAGGACCAGACTCCTGTCCGTGAACCGTGCCACCAGGACCGAAGTTTCAAGGTAACCCAAAAATCGTACAAAATCACCAATAAATTCCAGTGATCCAAAAAATATCACATAAATTCGAACAAAGTAGCACAGCGAGTTCCAACAATTTCAGACAAAAACAAAAGTATCAGAGCACGGCGACGACCTTCTTCTTGCCTTCCAAATCGGCTTCATGTACGGTTTCTCTGGCATCGACGGAATGGTAGCCATAGAACTATAGTACGTGCTGGATAGATATGTCTTCATAAAGCTGCTGCAACATGTTGTAAATCCTCTTCTGTAATACAAACAGTATGAAAATATCGTCATCTGCAAAAACACTGGACAAAAGAATTTTTTGAGCCATGCTACAATTGTACCCTAAAACTAATTTAGACAACGGAATGAGTTGCAACTGGATGTATACCTATGTTGCAAGACCACCAATTGCCAACCAACCAAAGGACTGTTTTTGCCCCACTTTTGACACATTTATCCAACTTTGTCATAAATTATATTCCATTCAGCATCAAAGATTTATTGGCATTGTAGAGAGTAATGTGATTTTTTGAAGTAACTTTCCTATATAAAACTTATGCAAAAGACGCACTGTTTAGCATTTTGAAAAATTTGCGCATGAAAAATGAAGGAGTAGAAGTTGGAAAAATAGGAGAAAGAACACAGCCTTATTGCTAAAATTAAATGTGGTGGAAAATTTCAGTTGCTTAATAAAGGAGTTAGAAAGTTTTTTTTATTTTAGAAAGCAAGATTGATTTTTTTTAATTCACCTCACTTCTCGGATATAGCTTGGTTAGTTAAACCTTGTTTTAAAATTTTATGGAAAAGGATTACAAGGTTTTATATCTTTTGGTTTTTATGTGGATTCTTTTTATACATATTGTTAGAAATTTCAAAGAGGGTCAGGAAAAAAAGAAATTTCAAATAGCATATTCAGGGTACATGATATTTAAAAATATTGGTACATTCTTGCTTGTAATATATTTAATTTAATTCATATTGAGCACGACGTGCGTTGTACATGTACAATTATCAGACTGTTGGAATGCTCCTGATACTCTCTTCGATTCTTCGATTCTTAAAATGACCTTTTTTTACTAAATTTAAAAAAAATTTAGCAACATCTACAACATCAAATTAGCTTTATTAAATTTAACATTATATATATTGATAATATGTTTGTTTTGTATTTAAAATGTTACTATATTTATCCATAAACTTGATCAAATTAAAAAGTTTGACTAAGAAAAAAATCAAACGACTTATAATATAAAATGAAAAAATTACTTAGATAAATATGATGATTCAGTATTCGTGTGCTCTTGTGTATAGAGTGTTGTGGCCTTGGAAAATATTTATTACTTTGTTTGCCAATTTAATTTCCGCCTTTTGTGCAAATACCAAACACAAGATGGCCATTATATGGTCATCTACTCACAGGGGAATGCAGGCTTGCAGACAGTCGTTATTAAAAAACCATCAAAAGTTTTTATTATGCATATATCAAAGCATAAAGTGGCAGCACACAGAAAACATTAAAATACACCCAACACAAAATTACTGAAGCTAGCATTACTAGATCGCCTGCAGATCCATGCTCATATTGGCAGCTGCTAATTCGGAAATGCAATCTGATAGACCGGTGACTTGTTAGGGTAGAAGAGGCCAAAATGCCTCTCGGTGGCAGCTCCTGTCTTCTGATTCTCGTTGAACATGGCGAATATGTACGCCTCCAGCTGCCCGGGCCTCTTGGGCGTGCCATGCCCGACATGGTCGATCAGCCCCTGATTGTACGCCCTCGCGTTGTCCATGGTCGCCGCGAACCCTTCCGCCGACGGCCACCCGCTCTCTGACACTACCACCCTCACGTTCCCCGCGCCGGCTTTCTCCAGCGCGGCGTAGATGCAGTCCACCATGGCGTCGAACAGGTTGTTGTAGGTGAGCCCGTTGCCGTCGTCCCTCACCGTCGTACCCGGCTGGAAGGTGGCGTAGTTGAGGCTGATCTCGCGCGGGTTGCCGGTGTAGGCGAAGTAGGGGTACACGTTGGCCAGCAGCGGCGCGCCGGTGCTCGACAAGAACTGAGCTATGCCATTCATGTAGGGATACGCGAACACGCCAGCGGAGGGAGGGTAAGAGTTGGCGATCACGTCGGATTTCACCGCGGTGGAAACCTTGATGCCGCCGATGCCGGCCGCGGCCAGGGCGTCGTTGACGTTGCGCATGGCCGGGAGGATGCTCTGCGTGGTGCCGCCCACTACCTCGTTGCCGACGGCGATGTACTTGATGTTGACGGCCGGGTAGTAGGGCTTGACGTTGTCACTGACCCAAGCGGCCGCGTTGGAGGCGCTGGCGGCGAGATAGGACACCGTGTCGAAGCCGCCGGCGTCGAGGATGAGGCCGATGCCGGAGTTGCGCAGGGCGTCCAGCGCCTGCCTGTCGGGATTGTAGATGCGCATCCGATTGATGCCCATGGATACGTACATCTGCACCACCTCGCTTCGTGATGGGAGATCGTTGCCCACCATGCCGTAGCACACGCCGATGGATTGCACGGCTGGACGAGGATAAGCTACAAACCAACACGCATGCACGCACCCGTTAGCTACATACCAACGTGTACGCGCGGATATGACGATCATACGAAGTGTGATAATGGCATACGTGTAATCGGGTAGACCGGCGTCTTGTCAGGGTTGAAGAGCCCAAAATGCCTCGCGGTCTCATCACCGGTCTGCTGGTTCTCGTTGAACATGGAGAACACGTACGTCTCCAGCGGCCCAGGCCGCTTCGGCGTCCCATTCTTGACGTTGTCGATCACGCCCTGGTTGTGGTTCATCGCGTTCTCCACGGTCGCGGCAAACCCTCCCGCCGACGGCCACCCGGTCTCCGACACGGCGATGCGGACGTTGGGCGCTCCGGCCTTCTCCAGCGCGGCGTACACAGAATCCACCATGGCGTTGAACAGGTTGGTGTATGTGAGGCCGCTGTCGTTGTCCCTCACCGTGGTGCCCGGCTGGAACGTGGCGTAGTTGAGGCTGATGTCGCGCGGGTTGTCCCTGTAGGAGACGTAGGGATACACGTTGACGAGCAGCGGCGACACGGTGTTGGCTAGGAACCTAGCGATGGGAACCATGAACTGCTGCAGGTCGGAGCGGAACACGCCGTGCGACGGAGGGAACGTGTTGGCGACCACGTCCATCTTGATCGCCGTCGACACCTTGATGCTGTTCGAGAGGCCGGCGGACACGAGGGCTTTGTGCACGTTCTGCATGGCCGGGAGGATGAGCCCCATGTCGCCGGCGGGGAGCTCGTTGCCGACGGTGATGTAGCGGATGATGACGCTCGGCCAGTAGGCCTCGACATTGTCCCGGACCCAGTCGGCGGCGGCGGAAGGGTTGCTGGCGAGGTAGCCCACCGCGCCCCTGTCGCCGACGTCGATGATGACGGCAATGCCGCTGCCGCGGAGCGCGTCGAGGGCCTCCTTGTCCGGGTAGTAGATGCGCATCGCGCCGATGCCTTGGGACTTGAGCAGCTGCACGACCTCGCTCCGCGACGGGAGGTTGTCGCCAAGAACACCGTAGCAAACACCATTGACAGCTGCATCACCACGCAAACGTATTACGATCGACCAACCAAATTAACGAAGGGAATTAATAGTGAAGAGAGAATTAATTGCTTGAGACAAGTAAGGGAAGTAATGTGAATCCGAATATATATATACCTCCCATTTGCTCAAATAGCTAGTTGACTCTGTCTCGGCTGGCCTGCTTGATCGAGTATCTGGAGATGGATATATGTATGCTTCAATACTCGCTCCTGATCGTCGCTAGGATTGAATGTGCACCTTTATATAGCGTAGGATGGTGTAAACTTTACGTATAAGACGGCGAATCGTTCTTCTCTTGTTGTCAAAGGGGCACGAGTTTAATTAGCCAAGTGGCACTAATTTTCATCCTTTAAATTTGACGACTGAGATGTGCGCAAGCCTGGTACCACCGTGGGCCCGGCCGTGGCGGCTATTGTTCGTTTGCACGTTAATCTTCTATTTCCATCTTATTTATTTATTTTTTATTTCGAACATTTAGTAATATCTATAATAATTTTATTAGTAATATTTTTTATTTCGAACATTAAATATATTTAATAAATACGTGTCAAAAATATTGGCTATATTTTTTATAAATTTAATTAATTTTTTTAAAAATGAGAAAAAATTCAAAATAACTAATTAATGTAAAACCGATTATAAACCGAAGGAGTACATGGTTTCGTACGCGCACACGGTTTACACAGTATTCAATCCGGCTGATAACTAACTGATTGATTGGTTTCGATGTAATTATTAGGCTTGACAAATTGCATTAGCATGCATGGCCTTCGATGATTACTTGGAAGAGTATGGCCTCGTCTTGCTATGTACGCAAGTTCGCTTGCAATATCAAGTTGCCACGGCCGTTTGTTGAGATGACTATGTGCGTTTTGTTATTAACGATATCAAAATTGGCCGCACATGGCAAGCATGTACTTATAGAGTGTGTGTATATATATAAATATAGAGGGAGATGAGGTACTGTATGATGTGTTGCACAGTTTTATTCTATATGACATGGTCGAATATCTAATTTGAAAACTCATATTGGAAATCCGAAACGTTCAAATTGTTCTACATATTAATATCGTCTTGTAGACCAAATTTTATATATTTTTTAATTTTTTTATTATTTTATCGGATAGGTCAAAGATGCAATAAAATATATTCCAGAAATCGTTAGATTAATATATATATATATATATATATATGCGCCATGCAAAAATATCAATCAGCTGACTTACCACAAAACTGAACAACATCGTTCGTTCGTCCTTTTATCTGTGCAATGCACATATGTAGATGTACTGTACCTTTATATATATATATATATATGCGCCACGCAGAAATATCAATCAGCTGACTTACCACAAAACTGAACAACATCGTCTGTTCGTCCTTTTATCTGTACAATGCACATACGTAGATGTACTATACCTTTATATATATACTAGCAATTGTGCCCGTGCGTTGCAACGGGTAAAGTCGAGGCGCGACACGGATGGGGACGGCACGAGAGGACGCGGAGCTCCGGCGGCGATGGGAGGAGGAGCGCGATCCACGATCTTTGGCGCCGGCGCAGATGGGGACGAGAGGGAGGGGCGCAGGGAGGAAGGAGCGAAGGGTCTTTTTTTTTCATCCAAGCCCTCCTTTTCTTTTCACCATTGGGATTACGGGTAGGGCTGACGAAATACTCGTGGCTCGCTAGCTCGTTCGGCTCGTGGATGGCTCGCCGGCTCGTTGATAAATGCTAATGAGCTGCGCCAAGGGTTTAGCTCGTTAGCTATAATGAGCCAGCTCGAGTCAGCTCGCAAGCTGCTCGTGAGCTCAACGAGCCAGATGCAATGTACAAAGTATGGCCTAATGTTTTGCTTGTTTTGCTATTCTTTTGCTTGTTTTGTTGTTGATGTGACAATAAATCAATAATTTTTATAATTTTATGATGGTCAATATGGATCTAATGCTTTAGATTATAATAGTAATAATATCTAATCTAGTTGCATCATTGCATTTGCATGGATAATTGTCGATGGATAAGTGTTATTACGTTAATTATGGACTTAATGTATCACTTTTTATTTTTTTAATTATATATTTGCATGTTTAATAGACTAAAAAAATAAAATGTAATTTGTACATAAATTGCACTGTATTAAAGTGGCTCGTGAGCTAAACGAGCCGGCTCACGAGCCGAGCCGAGCCGAGCCTCCTGGCTCGGCTCTCTACCGAGCCGGCCGAACCGAGCCAAGTCGAGAGCCGAGCCTCCTGGCTCGGCTCTCTACCGAGCCGAGCCGAGCTGAGCCGAGCTGGCCGAGCCGAGCCGGTATCCACCCTTAACTGCAGGTTAATTTTGGAAAAAATCAAGGGTTTTTGCAAAATAGCTAGGCAGAATAAAATTTTTGGATAGAAACACTACTTGCTTTATAGATAGCTAGCAAAATGTCCGTGCGTTGCAACGGGACGATGATGCAGGGAGGGAAGCAGGCGGAGGACGAAGGTCCAGGCGACGGTGCGGGAGCTCTGAGCGGCGACGGGAGGGAGGGGAGCAAGCGCAGCGAGGATGGGAGCAGAAGAGAGGGACGACGTGGGAGGTCTTTTTTCATCCAAGCCCTCTCTTTCTTTTCAACATTGGGACTGCATGTTAATTTTTTATAAACAATCAAGGGGTTTTCTGTAAAATAACACTTTTTTCTTCTTTAATTGGGTTTTTAAAAAAATAGCCAGACGGACTGCGGGTTAATTTTGAAAAAACTCAAGGGGTTTTCTGCAAAATAGCCAGGCAAAACAAAATTTGGGTGGAAACACTACTTGCTTTATATATAGGTATAGATATAGATTAATTGGGTTTTTTAAAAATAGCCAGACGGACTGTGGGTTAATTTTGAAAAAACTCAAGGGGTTTTGTGCAAAATAGCCAGGCAAAACAAAATTTGGGTGGAAACACTACTTGCTTTATATATAGGTATAGATATGTATATATATATACGTAGATGTACCTTTATATATATATATGCGCCACGCAGAAATATCAATCAGCTGACTTACCACAAAACTGAACAACATCGTCCGGTCGTCCTTTTATCTGTACAATGCACATACGTAGATGTACTGTACATATATATATACATATATACAGTCCTTTTATCTGTACAATGCACATACGTAGAAGTACTGTACCTTTTATCTGTACAATGCATATATGTAGAAGTACTGTACCTTTTATCTGTACATATATATGTATATATGTATATATATATGTATATATATATGTACAGTACATCTACGTATGTGCATTGTACAGATAAAGACGACCGGACGATGTTGTTCAGTTTTGTGGTAAGTTAGCTTATTGATATTTCTGCGTGGCACATATACTACCATATACTACCAAGAAATCTAAAGTAAATTTTGTCCCCAAACATGAAATTTCTCCAAACAAATCATAATAAACAATATTTTGTGTTACGAATGACTCGATAATTATGGTATTATAAAATTTACTCAAAAATCCAAAATCTATATATATTTAGTACTGGGATTCACCTTACCGATGAAAACCGACCAGATATCGCAACATTAATTCCATACCCTTTGTCCCCACCTGAGAACTTGGGGCATGTTTAGATGGTGCCCTGACTCTCATGCCTGGAAGGCATACAAGAAGTGATGAAAATTGACGGGTCAGGCTGCCGGAGACTTCACTGGTTTGTTGGCCACCTTTGCCTGAGAGGAAAGACCAAAAGACTTACCGTTAGACTTTGGCAATGACCGAAAGAATTACCGTTAGACTTTGAGCTTTTTTTGATGGAGTTTCAGATTCTATAAGAAACGTTTCGAATTCAGATTCTTCTATGAAACGTTTCTCTTAAGAATTAAAATTATTTGTAAAACTGTTTAACAAATTTGCTGGATTTTGATTCTGAAAAGTAGGTAAGATGTTGGAATAGGCTAATATGTTCATTGAGTGCTCTCTGGTTTGGTTGATCACGGGGATGAAGTGGAAAAAGTAAAAAAGAATCATTAGAAATTGTCTCAACCCAGCTTCACTTTGGTCCATGTAAAACTAAAAACTTTTATGTTTCGAAATTGTTGGCTTCACTCCCGTTTGGCACAGTTTCTCCGGTTTCTTACTAGAATCTAAAATGTTTTAACCATCAATTATGGTCAAATCACGTGTTAAAGGCGAGAATCAAATCGGATCACAATAGCAACGTCTTCCATATATATTCATCCACCAGCTGACTTTCTACATACATATAGTTTCTTTGTTTAGAGATAGAGTACTATATTGATCCGATTACAATAGAGTCGGACTTGGTTTAGCTTATGGTTATAAACATGTACACTCAGGGTCTTTGTAATTTAACAACAGTTCAATAAAATAACTTTCGGTACATTGGCACTCTAGTTTTCTAGGTTTTTGATGACTTTTTATTTTTGAGTTTGGGCTGCATCGGTTAAGTTCGATCTCCGACTGATAAAGTAAGTCTTGTTAGCTTCGCTTATATCGACAGAATTAGTACTCCCTCAGTTAGGTCCAATATACTAATTTAGCTTCTACTTGCGTTGCATATCTAACATATCGGCTCTTTCTTTAATTATTTTTGCTCTCTTAGTTAGTTTCAATATATCAATTACTTTGGAAAGTACTAATTGACTAGTTTAAATCTATTTAACTTATGTTAGCCTCAAACTATCTTAGTTAAGTCCAATCTTCTAGGTTATAATCTGTTGTTTAGATTTATTCAAGCCAATAAGTACTATTCTCGTTTCATCGGAGTATTAGCCGATGAGGTATCCATTTATCATATTATAATTCGCTGTATCGATTAGATTCACAAAGTTTAGTATAATCGACTAGTTATTGTGATTATTGCTCTTAGTCTAATACTGTCTCGGTTAGGTCCGATCTATCTAGATTGTGGGTAATAATTATGTATTGCTAGTGTTTATACTTTATCTTGTTAATAATTTATATCAGTTATTCGGTTTTACATATCACATGATAAGTTTCTATTTCAACACATCACCCATACTCAAAGATAAACATATCTTTGCCTAAGACTATTTTATTACTATACTATCTCGGTTAGGTCCGATCTATCAAGATTGATTGTAATAATATTAGACGATTTACGAACATATCATATCCAGGTTTTGGCTAATGATGTTTCATTTCTTTGATATCTAAATTTATTTGGTTATAGCCAATTGATCGAAATTTCATAGGCATCGGCTTGGCCAAACCATACAATATCGGCCCCTTAGACGGTTGGCCTATTGATCTAATATCCCTTATTTACTCTTGTTAGTTGTAGGACCAAACTATCTGGCTTGCTCTGAACCTGAATTCGATAGGACTTGCACTCAAGCAAGCAAATCTCTGAGGACTTTGTATGTAATGACGAATTTTACGTCAACACGCCTTTGGCACGCATGGTGGGACACAGATGTTCTTTATCGCAAAGGAAGTCAATAAAGAAGAAATTTCCAGTTACGATGGACAAATTAACAGATGAACAAAGGGCACAGCTAGATCAAGTCACTCAAGATTTTCAAAGGTTGTGTTTGGAATCATTTAGCATAACTCGACAGGGCCAGTACAAAAACTCAATTCTCCAAGCCGATGATTGAAGGAGAGGCAAGTGGGAGTGTCCCTAAAGTTCTAGATAATCATAACCAAACCTTTCAGGATACAGTTAATGTGGCAGTTTATCATGCTTTAGTTAACCAGTTTGCAGTTTTGGTTAATACTTTGAGAAATCTAATCAAGAAGGTGGTCGATGGATCTGTAGCTCAAGAACAGTCTAGAGGGCCTATACATTTCCTAATTATAGGCCGATGAAAGCTGAGTTTCAAGAACCTACATATGGAATAGCTAAAGACATAGGTCCTAGCTTGGGATCAGCTAATAAAAGTTCAAATCAGGAGTTGCTGGGAGGGTATATCATGTTGCATATTACTGTATTTATGTTGCATGTGGAGTATAAATCACCCATACCTAATGATAAAGGACATGAAGAATCGATGACACGGTTAGTTCTAACACCTCAAGAAGCTATATTTGAAAAACCAGAAGAGTCAAAACATCGGCATCTTAGGCCTTTGTATTTTAAAGGCGATGTCAAAGATGTTTGTTGATGGGGAGCAGTAACTAATTTGATGTCATAAACCACGGAAAAATTTCAGAATACCTTATCAAGACAAACATGCTTCTTAAAGATTTTGGTGAGAATTCATGAAAACAAAAGGGTATTAAATGTGGAATTGACTATCGGAAGCAACACTATTCCTACCATGTTTTGTTGTGATTGATGGAAAAAGGTCTTATAGTTTATTGCTTGGAAGGGATTGGATTTATGCCAATTGTTGTATTCCATCAATGATGCATCAAATTTAATTCAATGGTAAGGAGATCAGATAGAAATTGTGCAAGCCGATATGTGATTTCTTAAAAATATCCTATTGTTATATACAACCGATCAACGATGGAGAAGCTCGACTATTACTCTGAAGACACTGTGGATGATACCAAAGGCAAGTTAGGACTAAGTTTTATGTTGGCCGATGAATTAGAAGAAATAGATATTGAACCAGGCGATAGGTCAATGTCGACACTTGTAAGTGCTAAGTTGTCTTGTGAATATAAAAGAGAGTTAGTTGAGTTATTAAAATAATATAGAGATTATTTTGCTTGGAAGTATCATGAGATGCCAGGACTTAGCCGATCGATCGTAGAACATCGCTTACCAATCAAACCGAGATATCAACCTTTCAAGCAACCACTAAGACGATTTTCAAGCCAGGGATGTATGATGCTATCAAGGAAGAAATTACTTGATTATGTGATGCTAAGTTTATTAGACCTTACCGATATGTTGAATGAGTTTTGAATATAGTGCCAGTAAAGAAGAAAGAGGGGAAGCTAAGGGTTTGTGTTGATTTTTGAGATATATAAAATTATTAGTTTTATGGTTGGCAATGCAAAATATCATCAAATATTTATGGCTGAAGAAAATATTCCAAAAATGTCTTAGAGCAATCAACTTTATATGAATGGGTTATAATGACATTTGGACTCAAGAGGTTTAGACTTTATCTTTCTTTTCATACCTAGTGTTGGATCAATTAGTTTTGAACTATTAAGTCATGTTTAGAATCATTAAAGGTAACATGCTTTGGATTGCCAATAAGGGTAGTATCAGGGTTTTAGCCGATCTTACCTGCTATAACTATTTTGCAAGTCATATGATATACCTTGCTTGATTAGTTATATCTATCATCTTATTTAGGTTTATCAACCCTTTAAATCTATTGAGCTTGTTATCAGCCTCACACTGTCTCGGTTAGGTATGATCTGTTGAGGTTATAACCTGTTTAGGAGATTTAATCAAGGTCAATAATCTTGTCTAAGGCTATATCGAAGTTTTAGCCAATATGTTATCTAATTGCTCAAGCTATTTCATCGGTTATGATTTAAGTCCATATAAATATTAATTTGTTTAATCTTGGTTATAAGCAATTAATATTGTCTCGGTTAGATCCGATCTATCATGATTGCTTGTAGCTATGAGAAAGACTAAATTAGTAGTTACATGTTATTTATATCTGCAAAGGATCATGATTGTCTTGGGTCTAATATTCAACACATGTCCATTGGCTAGTTATTTAGATCATATAACTATGTAACAGTTGACTTTAATAATATAAATTTTATGTTGTATTGATTGGGTTCGACCTATATGATTGATTTTTTTAAAAAAAGTTGTCTATGGTTATATTTAATTTAAATCTAGTTTATGAGCAGTACCTTCTACCTTACGCCGATTCGACTCGATTGCATAGGCTAGGTCATCACGATACGTCATCGGTCGATCGGTCGATCGATTATCGTCTTCTTATGTTTACCTACACTAGAGCTAAGCAAAACTCTTAGACCATTGTGTTTTCGCTCGATATGCATTTGGCACGCCCAGTGAAACTTCAAGATATTCATCATGTCAGAAATTAAAGAAGAAAACATTATTTTGGTCACTATTGACAAACTGTTGGATGAACAAAAGACACAGATGGAACAACTTACTCAGGAGTTTCTAAAGATGTATTTGGAATCGTTCAGTGTTACTCGGCAAGAGAAAATAATACAAAAATATAAAATTATTACGCCGAGGATAGAAGATAAAGGAAGTAGTAAACAAAAAGATACAATCAACACATAATCTAAAGAAGAGCCTCCTCTCATGACTTTGCAAGATAGGATTGATGCAGTTGTTCATCATGCTTTGAGAAATCAATTTGGGGTGTTAGTTAACACATTAACATCTATGATCAAAAAGGTATTGGATGGGACTATTGTTGAAGAACAACCAAGGGGCCAGTTTATCTTCCAAATCATATGCTTCCAGCATACACTGAGGATCCAGAGCAAAGCACACAACAGACCCTAGTTCAATGGATATCAACAATAATCAGAATCAAGATCAATATCGAACTACGTATTATAAAAGGCAGCCGATTCAGACATCACCTGAGGGGCAAATGCAACAGTCAATTTAAAGTTTGTCGATTCAATCTTTAGAAAGACATCAACCACTTACTAGAGGGCAACCAATCAGGCAGCAATCAACATGGATACCAAAATTAGTCAAATTCACATCAGCGATAGGTGCATCAATATTTTAACCTACAGTAACAGCAGCCATAATCATCTCATCAATATCGACATGAAGAAGCTAGCCAGTATCAACATCAGATAAATAAGTTTTCTCAAATATTTTCAAATATTTTCATATTAACAGCTTGGAAATTATGGGAGTTAAGAATGAGCCGATATGATTGCTAAAGTCATGAGAGAGCAGTTTAGGTTAAAGCGAAAGGATACTAGGATTATGTATCGGCATCCTTATTCGGATCATTTTGATAGAGTTACATTGCCTAACCAATACCAAATTTCAGACTTTTCAAAAGTTTTCATGCAAGATAATACTTTTTACAATCAGTGTCATTCCTATATATCCTTAGTCTAATTTACTGTGAATCTAATTTACTGTGAGGCTATTCGACGCGATTTATGTGATCATGGTGATTAGATACATTTTTGAGAACGAATAATGCTAGTGATGATTCTAACCCGCGCACACTAAACTTCCAGCACAGAACGATAGGGTCGCGTGCCGTCGTAGGCACCCAATGTGTTGCGTCAATGATTGAGAATTGATGAGGGTTCACACTTGATAAATTGGCATCTCCGCATCGAGCACCTTACCTCACGCTAAAATATTAAAACCTTATCATCTACTATTGCTTAATTCTTTGCAATTGTTGAGGCCTCGAGTGTGAGCGACTCACCATTATCCGCCGCATTTCTTTTCCTATCAACCATCAAGACGGATCCATTGGTCACATAGATGATTTTGCCAATCTTATCGTTGCCGATTTAATCATAGGAGCGTTAGCTGTCGTTGCCGGACGGAGCTCAAATTAATGGAGTCGCAGCAGCAGCAGCAGCAGCGTCTCTTGCCCCTCGTCGTCCTCTTCTTCTTCGTCGGTGCACTACCAGCGAAGACACACGAGGCCACGTCCAGCCCCAACCTCCACCCGGTGGTGCTGGTGCCGGGTAACACGTGCGGGCAGCTTGACGCGCGACTCACTGACGAGTACGAGCCTCCGACGCCGGCGTGCGGCGTACGGAAGCATGGCCAGCGCGGGTGGTTCCGGCTGTGGGAGAACTTCACGGCGCTGCAGGAGGACCCCGCGCTCTCGCCGTGCTACGCCGACCGGCTGCGCCTAGTGTACGACCCCGTCGCCGGCGACTACCGCAACGTGCCCGGCGTCAACACCCGCGTCGTCTCCTTCGGCACCACCCGCAGCTTCCACTCCGACGATCCTGCCCGAAAGTAGTCCAACCATATATATTATGTCGAATTTTTGGTGGAGATGGATGAACATTTCCTTGTCCGTTCTCAGGAACGTGTGCATGGAGAGGCTCGTGGAGGCGCTGGAAGTGGAGGGATACAAGGAGGGAGCGAACCTGTTCGGCGCGCCGTACGACTTCCGATACGCACCGGCCGCTCCCGGCTTGCTGTCCGGGGTGTTCTCCGACTTCACGTCGAGCTTGAGGCGCCTCGTAGAGCACGCGAGCGAGAGGAACGGAGACAAGCCGGTCATCCTCGTGACGCACAGCCTCGGCGGCCTCTTCACCATGGTGTTCCTCGACCGGAGCCCGCTGCCATGGCGCAGGAGGTACGTCAGGCACTTCGTCATGCTCTGCCTCGGCGTCGGCGGCTCGCCGCTGAACATGTGGCCCCTCGCCGCCGCCTCCATCCCGTCGTCGTCGTCGTCGTTGGTGGGCAGCGTGCTGACGTACGGGAACAGGAGCTTCGCGAGCATGTTCTCCCTCCTGCCGTCGCCGGCGGTGTACGGCGACACGCCACTGGTGATCACGCGAAACAAGAACTACTCCGCCGACGACATGCCGGAGTTTCTCTCGGCGGCTGGTTTCCCCGACGATGAGGTGGCACTCTACCGGACGAGGGCGCTGCCAGTGACCCTGGATCTCAGGGCGCCGCTCGTGCCGATGACGTCCATCAACGGCGTCGGTGTGCCGACGATAGATAAGCTGGTGTTCTGGGACGGGAACTTCAGCGCGAAGCCTCAGGTGTTGAACGGCGACGGCGATGGGCAGATCAACTTGGACACCGTGTTGGCATTGGAAAGATTGATCGGGGATGACCCGGATCAGGGTTACTTCCACTCAATTTTGATCCCCAACATGACGCACAAGGGTGTCATCTCCGATGAACTAGCGCTCAAGCGGGTGGTTAGCGAAATTCTTGGAGCAAATTAATTAAGCCACTTCTTGATAGGGGACATGCATTATCCAAATCCAAAACTAGTGTTCCTTTTGCATCTAGCTAGTTACAGCTTGTTTTTTTCTGAAATAAATAATCATGCCTGTCAATGAACCTCATCTTAAATTTCTAGAGTCAAAAGTCAAAAGTATATCTTAACATATATCAATTTTGATGTGCACGTCAAATTTTGGCTGAAATTAAGAAGTGCAGGTCCTAAGTACCAGATAATCAAGTTACTTTCTCTTCCTAAAAAAAGCATATCAATAATAGGGTATGATCTGCAGAAGAGGTGAAGCTAATTTTTTGCAGAGAATTTAACTTTGTCCTCTAAGTATTCTTAAATTGAAAGTTTGCAAAATTGTACTAGGGATCACTAAATCGGCTGAACATTTCTATAGCGAGCACAGTATATATCATCAGCCGCCTACTAATTCTCTTGCTGCATTCCCTATCGACCCTAATCCTCAAATCAACATAATTCTTTAATCCATACAGCCACTCGATACATCAACTAGCAACAAATTCATCAACTAGATAAGTCACGAATCTTTTCAGAGTGGGAAAAGAGGAGATCAACAATCACCTGCACCTTGATGTCCGGGCTGTCACCATCAACCTCGCCCGCCAGTGTCTTGTCCTCTCCCTCAGCTGGTGAATCCGAGCGAGAAAGGAGAAAGGACAGGGCGGAGAGATGGAAGCAGCGGTTTCTGGAAGTAGGATGGAGAGCAGCGGCGACCGAGGGCGGGTTGGTGGAGACTGGCGACGGCTGGAGATGCTGCGCCTAGATCGCCGCCCAAGAGCCGCCCCTGACCTCACTTTGTCTTCCCCTGCGCCGCCCCCGAACCCTAGGCAGCGAGGAGTCGAGGAGGGCGAGCGATGCGGCTGCTAGGAAAAAAATTGTCTTCGAGATGATTTTTCTCTCCCCGGGGGTTTAGTGTAGATCAACCAAACTTGACATATAAACGGATCTTTATCAAAAAGAACAGATCAAGATCAAATGTGGGCCACAAGAACAAACCGATTGTAATCCGAGCTTTCGCCCATAGCAAAGCAACTCACCTTGCTTGCCGCAGGTGGGCTAGCGGCCACAGTGTTTGGACGTCTTGGTTGCCGCCGCCGGCCGCCACGTGTGGACATCTTGGCTGCCGTCTTGGTTGTCGCCGCCGGCCGCAACGTGCGTCTCTTGCGCCTCGCCGCGGCCGTCCGTCTTCCCACACGCCATTCATTCATTCATGATGTGCTTTGCAAATATATTAATCGCTACACTAATGATGTGATTTGCAAATGTGTACTGAATTATTCTATTTGTCTCGACTGTCCACAACTGTGCTTTCTACCACATCTTTACTCAGAAACGCGCCTAAAGGTCTAGTTTGCTTCAAAACCACTCCATTCTGCAATAACATTCAATTTAAAACTCAATGTACAAATTAAGATTTTGTTGGTTTGAATTTAAATTTCCATGTTTATATTTATCTTGTATTTTGCATTTAAACTTAGATGTTTATTTTTTTAACACATAGTTGTTTGAGAAATATGGACTTATTACTAGTTTTTAGTACAACTACATGGTGATGGTGCTGCACGCAAAGCGAGAAGGCTCGGTAAGTAGCTCCCAAGACTACACGAGAACGAAATCGGTTGCGTCGAACAGAGAATTAAATTTGAAAATATGCGGTTGATTTATTTTTTTCAAATATTCAGGATACAATTTTTTTACATAAATATGCCATTATTGTTGTGCGAGAGAAAAAAAACAATACGATGTCGCCGGACTGTTGCGTGAAAATTAGTCTCGCGATGCGCAACCAAGGGAGTCCAGGTGGACTTAATACTTAGGCTGTGTTATAAAAAACTTGGTCCCTTCTTCTCTTTTGCCGGGCTGACTTATTCCCTTCTCGTTACGCTGTTTCTGGGCTTAACCAATTGAGCCTATAAATAGGCCCATTATCCATTTGTGTTTCAGTTTGAGACTAAGTAGATCACCGACCAATTTTACGGATGGGAATAGTTAGGATCGATTCATTTATTCATTAAATTTATTTATAAATTTATTTTAATGAATATTTATAATTGTTTTAAAAATATAAATGAATCAAACGGATCAGAACCTAAGTTTGAAAGTTTCAATTCAAAATGACTTTACATGTATAAATATCCTCAAATTTTGTACAAAGTTGATTCTTTATATAATAATTTGTTTCCAAAAAATTAACTAAATTTAACAAGTTTTTATAGTATGAACATGAGTTTTAAAAAAAATTAGGTCCAAATTTTATACACATTTAACTATAATTTTTGGGTATTAGTAATGCATTATGGACCCACACATATATAAATAGCTCAAAATTTATACAAAGTTGTTTCTTTGTATAATAAATTATTTCTACAAAATTTAAGTGAATCTGATAATTTTTTATAATGTGAACGCGAGTTTAAAATTTTTTGGTCCGAGTTTTACACACATTAAACTAGAATTTTTGGGTTAATGCATAATGGGCTTCGCATATATAAATAGCTCAAAATTTATATAAAGTTACTTCTCTGTACAATAAATCATTCCTACAAAATTCAATCGAATCTGATAAGTTTTTATACTGTGAACACGAGTTTAAAAATTTTGGGTTCAGATTTACACACATTTAACTAGAATTTGTTGTCTTAGTAATGCATCGTGGGCCCCACATATTTAAATAGCTCAAAATTTGTACAAAGTTGATTTTCTGTACAATGAATCATTTTCTACAAAATTCAACTGAATCCGATAAGTTTTTATAATATGAACGTGGGTTTAAAAATTTTGGGTCCGAGTTTTACACATATGTAATATGAGTTTTTTTGTCTAATAGTAATGTAGCCGATCCATTTGGATATCCATGGATAACCTATTCATCTCTATAACTATCTATAAAGTAAGTAGTGTTTTTATCTAAAATTTTCATCCGTCTAAAATCCCTTGAGTTTTTATGAAATTAAGTCGTAGTCTCAATGCTAAAAATAAAAAGAGGGCTTGGATGGAAAAAACCTACTATGCCCGCCCTCTCTTCCATCCCATTCGCGTCGTGCCCCACGTCGTACCTGCGGCCCTTCCTCCCCTCGCTGCTCGAAGCTCTTGCGTCGCGCCTACGCCCCTCCCTCTCGTCCCCATCCGCGCCACGCTCCGACTTTACCCGTTGCAACACACGGACACAATTACTAGTTAATATAATAGACTCATGATGAATTTAGGCCCTGTTTGGTTAGTCCCTAGAGTTTAGTCCCATTTAGTCCCTAATTACCCAAACAGCAGGGACTAAAACAGACTAAATTTGCATCAGGTGATTAGTCCCTAAGATAGGTGCTAATTGGGACTAAAGTGCAGATTTCCTCTCCATGCCCTTGGCTATTGCGCTGCATCCTCTCCGTGCCGTCTCCGCGTCGCCCGCATCCTCCCGGCGCGGCCGGCGTCGCCCGCGGCCTCCCTGCGCCGCTCGGCTCCGCCCCGACCGCCCGCACCGCCCGCGCGCGCCCCGACCGCCCCGCGCCGCCCCGACCGCCCCCCGCAGCCTGGCGCCCCTCGACCCCCTGCGCGCTCCCGACGCGTCCCCGACCGCCCCGCGCAGCTCGGCGACGCCGCGGCCTCCCCGCACCGCCGGCGCCGCCCACGGCCGCCCTGCGCATCGCGTCCTCGCTTGAAGACGGTGAAAGGTGCGGAAGCAATGGCACGAAGAGGGCAATATGGTCTTTGCACCTTCCTTAGTCCTCTTTAGTCCCTGAAACCAAACAGACAGGGACTAATCTTTAATCCCTGGACTAAAATAACAAACAGACTCTTATCTATTAAACCATGGATTAACGAATTCACTAAAATATCCTTAATTATACCCTCCGTTCCCGCAATTTTTCTCATAAAAGATCCCCTTCCTTCCGCAAGCGAAATTACTACCGAATCATTTTTTTAATCACGTGATATCTCATTCTGCGAGGCCGCTGGAATCTGGAGAGCGTAGCATAGAAAGTAAGTGGAAACCAACCGCGACTTGAAACACCGACAAACTCCATATGCGGCTTGTCAGAAAGAGGCAATGAATTCATCACACTATCAGCACGAAAACAACATCTTAAATGTCCCATTTGATTCGCAGTGTTCATCACACGGAATTGCAGGACCGGATGCTGGAGGAGGAAGAAAGCAAAAGAACAAAATTCCAAAGCAAAAGTATAACCGAAGTAGAATCCAAAGCGAAGCATCGTCGTGATCTCACATGCGTCGAAATCGAACTCCGGTCGTCTCCGCCGTCGTTCGGATCACGCCGCGGCCATCTGCGCCGCCGCCGTGCTGCTTTGGCTGGAGAGATCTTGGCGGGGGACCTCGAGCTCTTCCTGACGTGCCAGAGAACCCAGAAGTCGTCCTCCTTGCCGTCGTCGGCGCGGCGGTAGCAGGGATCGGTGATCTCGTACTCGGCCACCATCCACCCGGTAACAAAGGGAATTAGTGCAGCAAGCGGGAGCAGCTCGAGTGGCCATAATCGAGCTGGTGGAGCAGTCTTCTCCGTTCATGCTCTGTGTCCTCTGTTCGGGAACTGAAAAGCTGGAAATGTTTGTCTATCAATCTAGGTGTCATTTGTTTGGGGATATCTAAAACTTTGTAAATAAATAAAAAACTAGAGGATAGGTGTAGGCATAAAGTTGAGTTTGACTTAAAATTTAATTTATGTTTATACTTATTTTTAATATTTTTTTATGAATTTATAAAACTTTTAGGTATGATTTTTATGGGTATTTATTTATTTGATGGTTTTTATTTGATATTTTCTTCATTTGTTTGGCACAAGATGGCCGGTTGTATTATACAGAGCCTCATCGGTTACTCTAATAAGCCAAAGAAAAAACAAAATTTAAATTTTTCAAACTTAATTTTAAAAGTTGATTTTAAGATATTTACAACATAGTTTCTTTGAAAATATAAGCAACTGATAAGGCTGATAGTCACAACAGGCTGCTGTCATCAGCAGATGAGACCCTGAAAATTTTTTCTAAAAAAATAAATTTGCCTTTTTATTCATGACATACAAAGTACATTAAAATTCAACCAACATTATTTATGCATGGATTATTCGTCTCAGGAAATCCTTGTTTGCACTGACATGCTCAGCTGCTAGTTCGGAAACGTAATCGGGTAGACCGGCGTCTTGTCAGGGTTGAAGAGCCCAAAATGCCTCTCGGTCTCATCCCCGGGCTTCAGGTTCTCGTTGAACATGGCGAACACGTACGTCTCCAGCTGCCCCGGCCGCTTCGGCGTCCCGTTCTTGACGTTATCAATCACTCCCTGGTTGTGATTCCTCGCGTTCTCCACGTTCGCCGCGAACCCTCCCGCCGACGGCCACCCGCTCTCCGACACGACGATGCGGACGCTGGGTGTGCCGGCCTTCTCCAGCGCGGCGTACACGGCGTCCACCATGGCGTTGAACAGGTTGGTGTAGGTGAGGCCGCTGTCGTTGTCCCTCACCGTGGTGCCCGGCTGGAACGTGGCGTAGTTGAGCGGGATGTCGCGCGGGTTGTCCCTGTAGGCGAAGTAGGGGTACACGTTGACGAGCAGCGGCGACATGGTGTTGGCGAGGAACTGCGCGATAGGCACCATGAACTGCTGCAGGTCGGGCCGGAACACGCCGTGCGACGGAGGGAACGAGTCGGTGATCACGTCCATCTTCACCGCCGTCGAGACCTTGATGCTGTTCGAGAGGCCGGCGGACACGAGCGCGTTGTACACGTTCTGCATGGCCGGGAGGATGAGCCCCATGTCGCCGGGGCCGAGCTCGTTGCCGACGGCGATGTACCGGATGATGACGTTCGGCCAGTACGCCTGGACGTTGTCACGCACCCAGTCGGCGGCACTGCCGGGGTTGTTGGCGAGGCTACGAACCATGTCGATGCCGCCGGCGTCGATGATTACAGCGATGCCGCTGCCGCGGAGCGCGTTGAGGGCTTCCTTGTCCGGGCCGTAGATGCGCATAGCACCGATGCCATTGGACTTGTATAGCTGCACGACCTCGCTCCGCGACGGGAGGTTGTCGCCGTTCATGCCGTAGCAAACACCGTGAACACCTGCACAAACATAGGAGTATATGTGTATATTAATTTATACCAAGTCAGACGATCTAATTGATGTAAGGAAATAAAGATAGCAAGAGAGAGAGAGATCGAATTTGCATATGAGAGGAATAGTTAATTGATTAGCAATAGATCTGCTAAGAATGGAAGAGAATAAGAAAGGAAAAATGAGGTCTGAATAATACCTCCCATTTGCTCAAATAGCTATGTTAACTCGCGCTCTGATCTGCTTGATCAGTATTTGGAGATGAATTTATGAATGCTTCAATGCTCGTTCGTGATTGTCGCAACGAAAGAACGGGCCGCCTTATATAGTGTGGGATGGTGTGACTTTTCGTGTGAGACGTTCACTTCTTCTTCCTGTTGTCAATGCGACACTTCGTTTTCCTCTGTCTATGAATAACCAAGAGGCGTTCACTTCTTCTTCCTGTTGTCAATGCGACACTTCGTTTTCCCTGTCTATGAACAACCAAGAGGCACTTCAATCGGTTAACCAGTTGGGTTTCTTGCACATTTTGTTTGGATAACCTAGTAGGTGATCTTGCTGTCATCATTAACATGCATGACCCGCTCGCTGTCTCATGTGGAACTTCTTGTTTTGGAGTAGATAATGCTGTGGCCTCATCTTGGCCACGTAAGTTCAAACACAATGTCAAGCCGCCTCGTTTTGTTTAAAGATAAGATGAGCTGGCCATAATGACTCGTACCAGGTCAAGTATATACGTGAGCGCGTGCTTGCTACTGACGACTGACGAGAGCCATGCTTGTTTGCTTGCCCGCGATAAGTTCTTCGTGGCTATCTGAAGGTCACCAACAGCGACACCGTGCATGCATTTCTCTGATCTTGTCAAGTGGAGCACTCCATATTAGATATTTCCAATTAATATTAGCCATCGACATCAACGAATAAGTGTAGACGAAATTAATTAATTTAGTCTGTAGCTAGCTTGCAGTGGTCGGTCTCATCGTGCTTTCCCACAGCCGTCGATGATAATATGAAATTCAGAAGGAAAAATGCAAATTTATATGTTATATATTGCGCGTCAAAATGAGCACTAGAGTACTGTGTAAGTATCTAGGGGAATGTCTTGTCAAATCTCTATGTTGGAACTTGGAACAATTCCATACATGCAAGTTTTATGCTAAGATTGCTTGTTGTTTTCTCCAAGTAGCTGGCTAACTTGATCTAGTAGTATCCATGGCTTAATTGTCAAAGAAACTGGTGGTCACAGCAAACTTGTAAGACAGATCATTCATGGGCACAAGGTGTATAAGCTTTGTTTGGATCATGGCGATTATTGTGCATTCAAATTTCCAAGTGGCGTTTGCGTTCTGAAGCTGTATATCGAGATCACAGTACACCACACGCTCGGGCATAGTGTATCAGTGGCATAGTGTATCGAGATCAAAGTACATGAGCAGCATAGCAGCATTGAGGACCTTGTTTTGGGCTAATTTATCGGGAATCCGGCCCATGAAAGCAAACACTTGGAGTCCGAATAAAGGCCCGAACCACCTCTATAGTTCGTTTTCTTGGGCCGTCATGAAGGAATTGTTCCTTCCGAAATAAATTCATTCTCTCAATTTGTCGTCTAATTTTAAAGGATGAATTTTCAACTCGACGATAAATTGATAGAGCCAAAATAAACTTGTTCCGATCCTTCCCGTCTCCTCTCTGTTTATTATGGGATTAAACCAATTGGGCCGGTAAATAGGTCTATTATTCGCCTGTCTGTTTGGAAAGCTGGAAATACTGTTTGAGCTGGAGCAGTAGTAGAGCACCGACGCCGATTAATTATTGGGTCAAGTACACGAAATTACTCCGTTCTGCAGTCTTTTTCTTGTAAAAGATTCCATTCCTTCAACGTGAAAAAAAAACTATCTAATCATTTTTTTCCTTTGATCACGTGATATCTGATTAAGCGAGGCCGAGAATGGAGCAGAGAAAGTGAGAGGAAACCAACCGCGACTTGAAACACCAACAAACTCCATATGCGGTTTGTCAGAACTCAGAAAGAAGCCATGAATTCATGAGGCTACCAGTAAACAACATCTTAAATGTCCCATTTGATTCGCAGTGCTCATCACACGGAATGTATGAGCAGATGCTGGAGGAGGAAGAAAGCAAGGAACAAAATTCCAAAGCAAAAGCGAAGCAACGTCGTGCTTTCACATGCGTCGGAATCGCGCTCCGCCGTCGTCCGGATCACGCAGCCCGGACATCCTCGGCGGCGGGCTTGCGGCGCCGTGGTTTGGCTGGAGAGATCTTGGCTTGGGGCCTCGAGCTCTTCCTGACGTGGCAGAGCACCCAGAAGTCGTCCTCCTCACCGTCGTCGGCGCGGCGGTAGCACCGGGGGTCGGTGATCTCGTACTCGGCCATCATCCACCCGGTGCTCCGCTGCTGCCCCATCTCGCCGCGCACGTAGAAGCAGTAGTTGATCCTGCACCACCGCACCACCACGCCGAGGTCGGTCACGGACTGCCCGTTTTTGGTGGAGCTGTGCATCCAAGCGCCGCCGCCGCCGCCCGCCACGGTCCGCCGCACAGAGGGCTTCCTCCGCGCGCGCGCCGAGAAGAAGAATCCCTCCTCGCGCCGCCCGTGCCGCGCCAGGAGCTCCCACGGCGCCGCGCCGCAGGGGTCGGCCTCCACCACGGCGCCCGCCACGCGCGGCGCGAACCCGCGCAGCTGCGGCCGGAGAAAGTGGACCATCAGCTCGTCCTCCGTCGGCTCGAACCCGACGCCCACCACGCAATGGTCGTCGTCGCCGCCGACGCCGCCGTACTCGTCTTCTCGGATCAGATTCATCTCTTCCCCCATTCCGAGTAGTAGTCTGGTCTCCGCTCGAGGTCAACTGCGAGAAGACAAGATGTGAAGATGGACAGAGACGAGTAGGTGTGTGTGTTCCTCGTGTGTCGTGGCTCCAGACCTCCAGTATTTATCTCGCCATTTAGTTGAGGCCATCGTGCAAGTGCCATGAATTCTTCAGAATCTTGAGACTGCCCAAACAGCAGCCGATCTAATGGTACTATTCGTTTGTCTTATCCGCCGATTCATCAACAGTATTTTTTTCTCATAATAAATTAATCGATTTGTCTAATCTATAATACCTGTCGAACACGCCTATATGGACTGAGCCCAGCAGGTTTCCAAATTCCAAGTGAGCCAGCAGTTCAGCAGTTTACAAGATCATGGATTAGGCCCAAAACTGGCAAGTATTGACACGTTTCCATCATAGGAATAGGTTAAGGGCAAATGAACATTTCCAAAATTTCAGTACTTTCAAAAATTATGGACATATAGGCCAGTAAAACAAATGAAGATACGGTATCAAATTTTCACTATAGTTTTAGTAGTGAAAGTTGGAAAAATATCCGATAAAAACTATAAGGGTTGAAAACTCGTAAAAATCATACCTATTTTTTAAAATTTATAAAACATTATAAAGATAGATGTAGATATAAAATACATTTTTATTTCAAATTTAACTTAATTTGAGAGAAAAATAATAAATTTCGAATGAAAAGTGTTGAAAACTCGTAAAACCATATCTAAAAGTTAAAGTTTTAGATGTAGATATGACATACATTCTTATCAAATCTCAAGTTCAAACTCAACTTAATTTGAGAGAAACAAAAATAACAAATTTTAAATAAATTTCATGTGACAAATGAAGGATTTTCTAGAGTACCTCGGAAAGAAAACAGTGAGCGATGTACAGCACATAGTCACCGGAACACGGGACATTGCCCTGTTCCAGGTTCCGGGGACGGCATCCCTATTCGAGGTACGGGGACGAAGCGGGTCGAAGCCAGGGTCGAAGCGGGAACAGTGGCCGAAGCGATGTTCCTGTGCTCGATGGAACGCAAGAGGAGGCGGCGGGAACGACAGCCGGGAGCGAAGTTCCAGTGCTCGGTGAAACGCAGAGAAGTCTAAGAGTTAGCTGACGCCTCGTTCTTGCTGTTTAATGAGATCGGGTAGATCAAAGGTTAGGAACGTGATCCTCGTCCCGATCGTATCGTCTCGAAATATCATCCCAAACTAGCATTGTTTTACGTCCCATGTAAAAAAACATGCTGATTCTGTATACCGCTTGTTCCAGGTTTTTCAAAACTAGCATACATCGTTCCTCGTCTTTGTTCCTCGTCTCCGTCGACCCCAGGAACACGGTGAAGGACCAGTGTAAAGGACCAGTGTAAAGGACCTGCTATTATGTTTGGATAGATGCGTATTGACACGAACCAGATACACATCGTGTACTGAGGATTTGATCATTTCTAACAAACTGAGATTATGATAACCGTTATTACTAATATTTCCATTTAATCAAAACGTGTATGAATCAGGAATAATTATACAGACATTTACACCCAAATCTAGGACTAATACCTTCATCACTCCTTAATATCTCCAATGTATCGATCGCCAACACAACTCAGGCAGTGTGCTATAAAACAATCCAAACTACGACCTAAACCACGACACAATCAAGAACACATTTTGACCTGACCTGACACGATTCACCTCAAGAACACGCAGTTCTTGTGATCTTTGGTGTCATTTTCTTGCTGCTGCTTCTGCTCGTTGTCCTTCCGGCCATTGGGCACCCACCAAACTCTGATGCTCTTGTCGAGCCCTCCACTGTACACCATGCAGCCATTGCTGACCCTGCACCAGCTCGCCTGGATGCATTTCACGGGGCCCTCATGGCCTCTGATCACGCCCACCCTGGCGAGGGCGGCGGCGCCGCCGTCGTCGCTCGTCTGCCAGCGCCACAGGCCGATGGTCTTGTCGGCAGAGCCCGTGAAGACAAGGTCACCGGCGATGCACAGGCAGAGCACGGCCATGTCGTGCACCTTCACGTCGCAGGAGAGGCTCCAGCGGCTGCCCCTGCCGACTCTGTCCCACCCGACGACGTGCCCGTCCGACCCGGCGGCGTACACTCGGCGAGCCCCGGCGTCGGCGCTCACCACGAGGGCGTTCCACGACACGCCGTCCCGGGAGATGAGGATGCCCTGGAGGAAATGCGCCGCCTTGCCTTTTCCCCACGCCTTGACGTGGCCGTCGGCGGAGGCGGAGTAGATAATGCCGCTGTCGGCGGCGACGGCATTGATGGCGTCGTCGTGGGCGTGGATCGACTCGAGGCACTTGAGGTCGGAGATGCGCCAGACCTTGAGCGTCTTGTCCCAGGAACCTGAGTACACAACGCCGTCCTGCACGGCGAGGCAGGAGATGCTGTCGGCGTGCTCGATCCAGAGGCGGCGGTGGTTCCGGCGGGTCTGCACGTAGCTGGCGTGGCGGAAGATCTTGCCCAGGTAGTCCCTGGTGGTGGGCAACGCGGCGACGAGCTTGAACGCGTTCTCCGACCGCCGCGACACCCGCCAGACGCGGACGCGGCCGTCCTGGTGCGCCGAGAACACCCTACCCCCCGCGGCGGCGAGCGCCTTGACGGACCCCTCCCCATGCCCGAACCTCGCGAAGCGGCGGAGATCTGGCTGCTGCCACGCGACGATGTCGGCGCCGGTGGACGCGCTGAGCAAGAACTCCCCGCAGAGCGATAGGGACGACACCGAGCCCTGGTGGTCCCTCAGCACGGCCAGCGCCTTGAAGGAGTCCCTCGACATCGGCGACGCCTCGACGACATCCAACGGTATGGCCGGGTCGGAGAACGACGACGAGGTGGAGGAGAACGAGGCAACGGACGAAAAAGAGGAGAAAGATGTGGATGAGACGAAGGCGGAACGAGGAAGCAGCGGCGTGGACATAGCAGCGCGGTCAGGATCCGGAGATGGCATTGCCATGGCCACGGGCGGGGATGCTTTCTTGAGGCGAGCGGGCGCGGAGGTGGTGGCGAGAATAGCAGAGGTTGCGAGGTGTTCGTCCGGGACAGAGAGGCGGGCGGTTTTTATCTTCCTTTTTTTCCCTTTTCGAAAAAACGAAAAGATTAATGGCAGGTGGGGCCCATGAGGCAGGGGCGGTTCAACGGCTACTGGGCGCGGGCTGCTTCGTCACTACGGTTTTACGTTTTCTATTCGTCAAAACGGAAACATATTTCGTTTGTTTATTACGGTTAGGTGATTTGGTCTGATCGTTTCGATCGTTTGCCTTCATTTCACAGAAGTTTGCTAATTTCAGTATTTTGCTTTCAGTAAACTACATGTCGATAATTTTGAATCTGCCATATTTTCTCAAATTTAACAGAGATTAACTAGTGAATCTAGGGACAATTAACGGGATTCTACATTATCAGTCAAGACTAACGCCGACCAACCGATTGCACATGCTAACATGATGGAAAATATGCACCATATAATCAGAACCGTACAAGCACAATAGGCAGTAAAGCAAGAAATTAGAGGTCACATGAGCGCACTAAGCATAAACACTTTCTGTTTCTTCTCCCCTTATTCGGACACTTGTCCATGTTTAAACATGATTAATGATGTTGATGCAGTATCCAGCAATCCAGCATCATGAAGCACTCGGAACAGTAATAACCTGCTACAAACATTGGGATTAATGAATCAGATGCGCATTATAAAAACCAAAACACAAGCAAACACGCGAATTATCGGTGAGACGTTGACAGTCTGAACTCTGAAAGGAAAGAACGGGTGGTCGTGTTGTTCTAGAAGCATTTGATTAGGGAGCCCAAAATGTTTCAGACATTCAGATCTCAACTCATTAGTTACTGACGAACATTTTCAACTCATGTTCTGCTTACAGCCTTACAATAGATTACATTAGAGGTTGAGACTTTTTCTCTCTCTCCTTTTTGTGTACGATGCACTTGAAGCACAAGGCAGGTCCATGGTTTAGGTAGAGCAAGCTCTTAAACTGCATGCATACCATGGTACTAGTTCTCTATGGCTGGAGGTGCCTTGAAGGCTAGTTCTTGTGTACTGAACAACTACTGCTGAATATATATACAGTCTACTAATACTAACACTATAGTTCTAAAAAAATACTAACACTAATATTAATCCACCAACCAAAGTCAGCAGATAGCATGCCGACCGTATCGCCATGCATGTACTACAGAGTATATGCCATGCTTCTGAAGCTTCTGGCTTCTTCTAATCCGTGCAATGGAATTAATATTGGATTATTCGTAGCTTGGCTTGAACTGAAGAGAAGATACATCATGCATGTAATGTAAGCTGTGTGAGCCATATCGTACCAAGAGGAAGCTACTAAGCTAGCAAGTTTTTTGCAAATCTGTTCACGTCTTAGCTCAATAGTACCTTTCGTTGGGACTTGCTCTTGAACAGAAGGAACACTCTGCCATGGTGCAAAATAGCCAATGGTGTTTCATATAAAAAAACATGTGCAATTACAGAAGTTTCATACTAGAATAATAGCCAATGCTTGCTTAGTGCGTTGACAGTATCGGCAGTCAGAGAGCTCCCAATGTGGTCTGCTGCTATGAATTTCTGATACTCTGACGCATGCGATCAATGAAGAAAAGGAGAACGCACAACACCGCTGCTATTGCGGTAGGTCTAATTCAAAACGTTTTCAAACATTTTTATATGTTTCGAAGCAAAAGTCGCAGTACGGTAGTATTATTTGTTCTTTAGGATATGTGGCTCACGCTCAAAGCAACTGCCGCCCTTTGGTCGGAGAGAGAGCACGCACCTTTTGATCCAAAAGGTTGGTCATGTTTCATGACATGAGTATACATTAATCAATCTTCGTAGGAGTAATTTATTTTGCTTCCAATGAGAGACTAGTTGATCTAGCTACAAATCTTTTTGTATGTTCAACTCGTGTAATTGAGAAAAAGAATTCGTATAGTGCTCACATGTTGAGCCTGTATGATAATGAAGTAGCAGAAAAGCTATGAAAGTCTCAATCGCTCTGCTTGAAGCAGGCATTGCGGCCATAATTCTTCCAAATTTCAATGGGCCTAACTAGCTACCTCTACGTCTCTCATATAGTATTGACGTGTAATTTGTCACGACACATGAAGATCTGGGAGATTTGTTTAACTTTAGTATAGGTCATATCAATCAAATTCACGGTGTAGCAGTTAGTTTGATCGTACAACTAACAAGATCGATGAATAAGGAGCCGATCGGTCAATAAGCCAATGTGATGTAGTGAGGTCAGTTGATGTTAATAGAATTTTAATCAATCGGATATATGTTCGATGTAAACTCAAATAGTCACATAAATAATGAGATTCATGTTATCATTGGTTAGAACTAAATTTTGCATAATCATCAATAAACTATTTTTTTATCACAGATAATCTTGATAGCATTATAAGTATAAGACCAAACTGAGACAATATAAGAGTGAACTTGGTAAAAATATATTTAACCAAAGATTATACAAGTTTTAAGTATAAGCCGATGTAACTTAGAAAATGCAATGAGATAATAAAATATAAACCAATCGTCCAAAACTGATATAACATGATATATATAAGTATAATGGTTGAAGCATACATTGTTGGAGATCTGATGTAAATAAATTAAAATGTATATCGGTTAACTAACCGATACATCTGATAGCTGAAGCCCACAATAATAATAACACATTGGCTAGAACTTCAATGAACATTACATAAAAATCTATAAGCTTGCTAGACTTAAACTTGTTGGTAGCAATCTAATAGATCGGACCTAACCGGGACAATATAAGATTGAAGATAATAAGAAAAATCTATTAGCCGATAGATCTACACAAACATGATGGATATATCGATCAATCTAAAATAGCAATATAATTAGAGAATACCAACTTAGCAATAATATCAGACTTAATTGAGAAAGTCCTAACTAAGGCAACACGACTCTAAATAGTGATGCAATTAAAGATATAATTGATATATTGGACAGGCAACACTTGCGTCAACCTGAATAGAACATCGGACTTAACCGAGAAAGTTCTAGCCACGTCGATACAAGCAAAGTTGACGAAACTTACTTTCTTGCTGGAGATCGAACTTAACCGATGCAGCCCTACTCAAAACTAAGAACTCGCCGAGAGTAAAAAGATTGTGATGCGCCGAAAGTAATTGTATTGATATGTGAAGATGATTTACAAAGACCCCGGGTATACATATTTATATCCTCGGGTTGATACAAGTCCTGATCGGACATGACACAGGTTTCCTAAAGACAAAAGAAAAAAATACAAGTCATGATCGAACACTAGATAAACTATTTAAAGATAAAAGGAAAGTTACTAAATCATACCTAATTAATAGAAAGAATTAAACCGTCATCTCGTGCTCTTCACGATTTCTCTTTAAATTTAGCTTGATCTGGGTAAACTTCCATCTACGGATCAACTCTTTCCTTAACCAAATCCATGAGAGAATCGTACCTTTTTTTGTGTTAACAAGTGTGTGATAGGAAAAGTCTGAATTACCTCCTTAAACTATTGGGTGAGTATGAATTATCCCCTAGACCCGAAAACCAGATATCTTTCACCCTCAACTATTAATAACGGATGAAGAACCCCCCTGATCAGTTTTGCAGACAGTTTTGGTCCTACATGGCAGTCAACATTTTTTTTAAAAAATAGATATGACCCACCTGTCACATTCTCTTTCCCCTCCCTCTCTCACCTCCCTCCTCTCTCTCTATATTTATCCTTGGCCTCAACTTCTACAGTGAACGCCGACGGCAGTGACCTCTCCCTTCTGGTGCATTGATGCCGTGGGCGGCGAGTACTAGCGAGTCAAAGGCGAGGGGACGTTACGGGCGCATTGGGGAGGACGGGCGACAGCGATGGCTAGGATGGCACTACGGGCGTGACTGGCGGTGGAGACTAGCGAGGAGGGCACGGAGATGATGGGAAATGACGAAGTTGAGTTCACCATGTCGCATAGAGTGGCGAGGAGGGCGCTATAGACTGACCATGTCGCTGTGGGTGTCGAGGTGCATCACGACGGAGAGCGTGACCAGATCTAGTCGCGTAGCTCATCGAGGCACATGGCGGCGTCGGTGCACATCGCAGTGGGGGAGGGGATGAGGAAGGCGCGTTGCACCCCGTATCGACAAGCCACCATCCGTCCCCGTCCTGCCCCACCCTTCTCCTTGTCGCCCACCACATTGGAGAGTCGGGGAACCAGAGGCGTAGTGGGAGGTTGGGAGCGCAAGGTCGTTCACCGCGGAAGCCCGCCACCGTTCTCGCATCCGTCGCCCAGCCTCTGTCCCGGCGGCCGCTCCCCTTCTCCTCGTCGTGTCACAGCCTGCCGTCTCCATGTCCTCCTCGCATGTGCTCGCCGCCCACGACGTCGTCCATGCCCATGGCCACAGTGCCCTTCCAGCGGCGTGCCCTCCTGACCACCGTTGCGCTCAACGCCGCCCGCCGCGCTAGTCGCTGCCCGCTGTCACCAGCCATCACCGCCCCTAATAAATCGGGCATCAACATCGGTGCGTCACCCATCCTTGGCTCTCCCTCCGCCGCTGCTTTTCGGTGACAGAGAGAGATGGAGGTAAGGAGAGAGAGAAGAGAGAGGATTGGGGAAAGAGATATAGATAGAATAGAGAGAGATAGAGAGGTGAGGGAAAAGAGATAGAGAGGATGAGGGACTAAGAATTTTTTAAAAAATATTTACAAAAATAATTTTTCATTTGAAAGTTCTACAAAACTAGTCACGTAACGCCCTCTAGAGGGCTTTTTAAAAAATGCCCTCGCAGAGGACGTTTTTCTAACGTGGCAGACGAACATTGGCTCCCTCCTAACGGACGCCCGTGGAGGGAGGAATTTTTTGCAGGCGACCTCCTTGCCGCCCTTTGGGAGGGCTTGTTTTTGCAGCAAGAGGCCACTTGCAAAGGGCGGTGAGGGTGGTCTAGCTTTTTTGCAAGCGACCCTCTTGTTGCCCTCTGCGAGGGCGTTTTGCGTGGAGGGGGCCACCTACAAAGGACGGCGAGGGAAGCCTGGCATTTTTGCAAGCGCCCCCCTGTCACCCTCTGGGATGACATTTTTTTGCATGGAGGGGGCCGCCTGCAGAGGACGATGAGGATGGTCTGATTCTTTTTGCAAGCAGCCCCTTGCCACCCTCCGGATAGGGGTGAAAACAGATCGGAGAGTATCCGGTTTCCGTTCGAAAATTCGATTCGAAAGTGTCGGTGAGATAAGTTTCGGATAATGTCAGATACGAAAACAGATAATTATTTTTGAAAATGGAAACGAATACAATAGAAGAATTATCCGCCAAATTTTGGAATCGGTCGATAATATTCGCAAAATTACCGAATATCTAGACATGGGCCAAGGCCCAAGAACTAGAAGCTCACAATCACAAGCCCGCAAAAACAAACTGTAGGGTTTTTAGGGTCAGGGTTTTCAAATTTTTTTCTTTTTTAGGAAAAGGTTTGTTGTCTTAAATTTTTTTACAACCATTGATATTTGAGAAAATATTAAGTTATCTTTATTGTTTGTAAAGTTTAGTTTGAGGAGTTTTTATATTTCGATCAATTTCCAGTACCGTATTCGTTCCAATTCATATTCGCTCTGTATTTGTTTTTGATTGTATTCGATTCCGTTTCCATATCCGGGGTTTCCGGTTTCGAATCCGATTTCAAAAAAATGAAAATAAATATGATATAGCTAGTTTCCGACCATTTCTGATCCATTTTCTCCCCTACTCTGGGAAGGCGATTTTGTGTCCTCGAGTACAAAACCCCCTCTCTCTCCCTGAATTTTCATTATAATAACTTAAAAATCCATAAAAAAGGATAAAGGAGGGAGAGGTGAGGGGGTGCAAAAGGGGAGCGAAAAAGTCCCGCTAATTTGTTGACTGCACAGGTAAATACATTTTATCATATTGTTTTGTCGATTTGTGTTGCATTGTAGTATTAGTAGCATATACCATATGTGTAGTGGAACAAGATCTACAACATTTTAGGGGAACAAGAGCACACATCATATTTGTAGAAATTGAGACCTAAGACAGTGTACATATTTTTAGAATTTAAGACTTAGGGCATAATACAAATTGATAAATGCGAAATTAGATCTGATTAGTATGATTTGAAGTTAGTTAACCCACCTTTTTCTCATCAGGCAAAATGTCAAGTAAGGTCATATGTCAATTAGTTCATGATCAAGACAACCTTAAATTTGGTCCGAATGGTGTTGATATGTCGGATTTTAGCATGATATCGAAGGGCATCGATAAGCCTACTGAGAGAACCTTTCGATTAATTTATAGTTGGTTGCTGCGAGGATTCATAGTCAACCTAGAAATCAACACAATGTTCATATCTATCATAGTGAGTCATGCAACAAAAGGTTATTCTTGGGAACTAATGCCGATGAATAGCACTGTCACTTGGAGACAGTATGTGGAGATGACTTTTGAACGGTCATGGCCCCTTTTTATTTTTGTGTTGGTGCATGCAAAGGATAGCCATATTGCAATGGAAACAGAAAATGTTGAGGGTCCAAGCCATGTGGGGGATTTCGCTGGAACATCGATGAAAAATGAGGAAAATCAAACAGAGATGATACACTCCATGGGGGTGGCGGACGAGAGGGAAAGAGTCGGTATAATCGTTGATGAAATGGAGAGGGAAGATTCGGATAACGAGCAAGCGAAGGGTAATGCATCGTCCGACGAGGAAGATGATGTAATGCTCGCTGATTGGACTGACGAGGACTTCCCGGGGCTTGTTATCTCTGAGGGGCATCATGTACCCTAGGAATACAAGGAGAACGAGGTAATTCGGGGTGCTAGGTATGCTTGTAATGAGGATCTAAAGGAGGCGGTGAAGCATTGCACGGTCTCATTGCAGAGAGAGTTTAGGGTGGTCTAGTCAACCAATTATGTGTACGAAGTGAGGTGCATGAAAAAAGAGTGTCCGTGGCGTGTTCATGCATATAAGGGTAAATAAAATAATTATTGAAAAGTTAGCATTGTGACCGAGCATTAGTGCCACTTAGCAGGGGTGAAGAAGTACCACTGCAATATCACTTCAGCTTTTATTGCAACTGAGATATATAGTGGTGTTAACTGGCATGGAACATCTCTTCAGATCTAGAGAGCATGGAAGCTCCATTTCGTGAGCATCTTACCTGGCGAAAGGATTCTTTCGTCGGTCAGTTTCCACCATGGTGTGACCGTCCGTTGTGCGCTTGCGATGATCGATGCATTCTCATGACATCCCTGTTGGTAGAAATTCAGAGTAGGAGATTCTTCTAATTCCCAAACATTGATAAAGTATGATTCATTTGTTCGAAATTCAATTAACTCTACTCAATACATAAAACGCTAATTGGTTTATATACAATCATACTATGTTTCACAGATATACCGTAGGTTGTGCAACTTCGTTGAATGGGTAGATACGGAGAATCCACAAAACGACAGAACATGCCAATATTCACGTAGTGAAACAAGACCGGACTATCTTGGATGAAAGGATGAGCACGAATGACGAATTGTTGCAGAAGCCTTATAATTGCAAGTAAATCCCCTCAGGCTCCCCACATAGCGAGAGCATCCAGAGTGTCGTTGTGGTGACCATTATCAGGTGATAAGGTCCATAAGATAGCAAACTCTAGGACAAAGATGTTTCGTGTGTCCTAACATTGTCGACGATGATTTCGTCGTAAGTATTATTCATTTTTCACTAGCACTTATCACTGCTTTCATGCACTTACCTATGCCATCTGTCCTAACAAAATTGTGCAAACATGAAGACATAAGGAAGTGTCAATTCATAAAGTGGATCAATACAGTGAGAGTTACTTTCACCCGTGCAAGGATAACACAACCTGAAATGACCATACAATTCATTCAAGCATGCATGGAGTACGAATGTCGGGTACAGTTTGCTAGCTTAGACTGGAGAACAATACATTAGATTTACTTGAATGGTGGGAGCGTCTAAAGTGCTATCATAGAAATCATTGCTAGGTTGCTACCTTCTTTGCAGAAGAGACATTTGAAACAAGATATTTCGTCTGTCCCAACATAGACAATAACTTCATTGTACATCAAAGCCTTATATTTTTAGAGTTGCGCTGACATTTGCATGATATCACTATCCTCACTGACTAACTATATTTATTTTAGGCCAATTCAAGGCAGTGCGGATTCACTTTGTGGATCGACAATGTCAATCGGACATACGATGACGAAAAAATAACAGAGGCTGAAATCCAAACATAGGACAATGATTGAAGGAGCACGAAACTACAATACGTGTTGAACAATGTAGAAGAGGTCGGTAGATAAGCTTAGGCTCAATTCATCGGGTCGAACAAATTCATATTGTTTATCTATGTCACTTCTTAACTATCTTATTATAACAATGCAAATGTTCCTTATAAACTAAGTACACAGTAATATTTTGGTAAATACTTAAAAAATTTAAATTGTATCTCCAACTATGTACATGATTCAACCTATGGGGGAATCATTCAATATTTCCCTAATGTTAACTAAATCTTTTTGCCTACTAAACTTGCTTTTTCACTTTGCAAATTAATGTATATGAGCATAATTCTATTTTTACTACATCTTATTAATACATATGAACACAGTTCAAAATAAATTTAAGCGCATTTGGTAAAATGTAGGAAAGAAACGCTCCTCTACATGTGGCCCCCTCCCCGCAAAAAACCTCTAAGAGGGCGACAAGGGGACTGTTTGCAAAAAAACCAGACTGCCCTCTGCAGGTGGCCCTCTCCCCGAAAAAAAGCCCTTCAAGAGGGCGACAATGGGGCGCTTGCAAAAGAGCTAGGGCGTCCTTCTTGCCCTTTGCAGGCGGCCTCCTTCACGCAAAAAAGCCCTCACAAAGGGCGACAAGGGGGCCACGTGCAAAAGAGCCAACCCGTCCTCACCACCCTTTGCAGGCGGCCCCCCGATTAAAAAAATGCTCTCCCAGAGGGAAGCAAGGAGGCCACCTGCAAAAAAAAATCTCTTTCTCCACGGACGTCCATTTGGTGGGAGCCCATGCCCGTCTGCCATGTTAGAAAAAGTTTTCTCTCAGAGCGTGAGACGACTAGTTTTCTAAAACTTTCATATGAAAATTTATTTTTTAAATATTTTGTTAAAAAATAAAAATAAAAAATTTGAGTAACTGATAAGTGGGCCCGTCAATTTTGAAAAATGTCGACTGGACTGTCAAAGTGGGCCCATCAATTTTAAAAACTTTCGGACAAAACCATTAAGTCAGTGGGGTAATTTATTCGGTATTATTAGTTGGTGAAAGATATCTAGTTTTTCAGTTTAATAGGGTAATTCAAACTCAACTCATAATTTAGGAGAGTAATTTGGACTTTTCCTGTGTGATAAATGCCTATAATGAGGTGTTTGTTTATTTTATTTTTTGTCACGCTACTGAAACTTTTAAACTAAACAGGCCAAGAAAATGTTCTTCGCTAATTGGAATTTTGATCGAGTAGAGAAACGACCATTCGAAAGTCAAAACGGGCCTAAATGAGTTTAGACTTGGGGAGTTGGGACACAGCCTTGGCAACGAGACAGATGGGCTCAAAGAAATTGAGCCCATATTCTCTAGAGTTGGCCCACTAGAGAATTTTCAGCCAACAACTTGGGCCGGAAGCCTGGAATTCCCCCCTCCTGCATGTTAGGCTCAGATGTGAAAGTGAAACAGATCATTCACAGGGGCCATACTGCAAATTTGTTATCATATCTGCATATCATTTGCACGAAAGAGAGAAAAAAACTCTGAAAACAAGGGAAAGGAGGAAGCCAATTTGCGTCGAAAAATTACGGCTCGTGCCTCCCGAGTCGCGACGAACCCTAACCGCCCATCAAATCCTCTTCTCCTCCTCCTCCTTCCTCAACGGCGAGCGTCCCCGGCGTATCCGCCTTGACGGAGGCACCACGGCGAGCTCACCTTCGCCTTCTTTGTGGTACGCATCCCTTTGCTCCATCACTTTACCCCCGTCAATTGCAGTCCTGACCTGGTAGACGAGGGGAACACGCAGCCGACGCCATAGCAGCAGCTTGGCGCATGCCCGCACAAATCGACATGCCGTCCGCCTCCGCTCTGCTGCGGGCGTCGATTCTGGTGACCAAACCATGTCGCGCTCGATCTCGTGGCCTTCCGGACGGCCGGCGCCGCCATCTCTTTCCGTAGATTCCAAATCAGCGAGGACGTGTGTTACTCGTGTAGGGAGGGGAACGCAGGAGGGAGGGGTGGGGGAGAACGCGTCACCGTAGGGTGGGCGAGGGGAGGTAGGAGGTCCGCGCATCAGCCCGACCTGAGGGGAATAGGGGATGGTGTTTCCTGGGCAAGCTCATCTGCTCATATACTGTTTTCTGATTATACACAATTCTGATTAGTAACACGTGTCTACTGTGTCGGTGCCCCTTCCTCATTTTCTGCTTAGTGCTTACAGCCCAGTTGAACCCAAACCAGATTTAGTACTGAGCAAAATCCTTGAACCAAACATCCCCTAGAAAAACTTGCTCCTTGTCTTAGTAGGAAATGGAACATTTATCATAATTACATTGGATTATTTTTTGTTTACATGCGCATTTTATGTATGGTCATGTGCCTTTGAACATGGGAAGTAGATCTATTTTTCTTTCACCATTTAGGCTTTGGGAACTTCTCTCCTGCTCATGCAAAGCGGAGCGACTCATTAGCAGATGATTAATTAAGTATTAGCTAAAATGAATATGAAAATGAATTAATATGATTTTTAAAGCAACTTTCCTATATATTTTTTTGCAAAAAAACACACGGTTTAGCAGTTCGGGAAGCGTGCTAACGGAAAATGAGGGAGTAGAAGATGGGAAGAGGGAGTACCGAATGCAGCCTTAGCATACTGCATACATGGCAGGCTTTTATTTAGGCAGATATAGTATTTATGCTGCATCCTGGATAGTAAAGCAATACTAGTTCTATGAGTATGAATATGAATTTAATTTATTTACCAAACCATATAAGCCATCATACCCTAGCTTGCTTACTTGACGTCAGTGTGCAAGAAACTTTAAACTGTGGCTTCTCTTCATATATTTGTACGGAAATATATTGGTGATTCTTGTTAACCTTCAGAAAGATCACTAGAGAGTTTTTCCTTGGCCCAGAAAGGCTTGAGACTTGAGAGCTGAAGAGTTCTGTTCTGGAGCCAGTGCTATAATGGCCATCTCTTTCCCTAGATTCCGAATCAGCGAGGACGTGTGTTGCTCGTGTAGGGAAGGGAATGCAAGGAGGAAGAACGCATGCACTGTAGGGTAGGGGAAGGGAGGTAGGAGCTCCACGCCTCTGCTCGACGTGAGAGGGGAATAGGGCCTGAGTAGGGAAAGCTCATGTTGTCTTCTGATTATACACAATTCTGAGTAGTAACACGTGTCTACTGTGTCGGCATCTCTTCTGCATTTTCTGCTTTGTGCTTACAGCCCAGTTGAACACAAATCATATTAAATCCTTGAACCAAACACCCCCTATGCAAACTTGCTCCTTATCTTAGTGGGAAACGGAACATTTAGCATAATTGCTTTGGATTATTTTTGGTTTGCATACACTGCTACACATTTTCTGTACGGTCCTGTGCTCTTGAACATGGGAGGTAGATTTATTTTTCTTTCACCATTTAGCATAGGAGTAGATAGTAGGCTTTTATTTATGCAGATATAGTATTTATTTTACACCCTGTAGATAGTAAAGTAATACTAGTTCTACAAGTATGATGAATTTAATTTTCTTACCAACCATATAAACCATCATGCCCTAGGTTGCTTACTTGACGTCAGTGTGCAAGAAACTTAAAAGTGTGGCTTCTTTTCATATATTTGTAAGGAAATATCTTGGTGATTCTTGGGAACCTTCAGAAAGATCACTTAAGAGTTCTGATTGGCCTAGAAAAGCTTGAGACTTGAGAGCTGAAGAGTTCTGTTTTGGAGCCAGTGCTATAATGGCCACAAAACTTGTGGTAAGTGAACAATATTTCTCTTTTAGGATTATTTAAACGAATGTGTCCTTTGATAGTTTGATCATAGATGGAAAATGATGACATGAGACTTATTTACTTAGGTTCTTGGAATCCCATGGGATGTGGACACGGAAGGATTAAGAGAGTACATGGGCAAGTTTGGGCCCCTAGATGATTGCGTCGTCATGAAGGTTTGTAGCAATTTCATATTCAGAATAAGATATCACAGGCCATCTTCTTTGTGTTTATTTTCCTTTCCCTTTTACAATATTAAGGTTTGAGAAGTATATGTTTCTTGTCTTTTTACAGTTATTTGGAAAACCATAACCTCACATGTTGTACTGTTGGTAATTTATTCCTGTCAATAATGAATTTGCCTTGGAACAGATATGGCTATGTTATTTCTCTTTCAATATCTTATTTCTGTTTAATTTTCCTTTTTGTGGGGTTGCCAGCCAAAATTGAGTCCTGAATTTCTGGATGTGCATCTTAAATAGTACTCCCTCCGTCCCAAAATAATTGCACTCCTCTAGTTCAAATTTAAAATTTGAACTAGAGGAGTGCACTTATTTTGGGACGGAGGGAGTTTACGGCCTACAATTTTAGTACTGTACACCAAAATAAGTGCACTCCTCTAGTTCAAATTTGAATTAGAGGAGTGGATTTATTTTGGGACGGAGGGAGTACTATTTAAAGAAGTATTATGGCCAACAATTTTAGTACTGTATTCATCATATTTATTGCCTGATTTGGCCATTCGTGTACTGATTTGGCCACTATCTTTCTTGCATGTTGAAATTTATAGGAGCGTTCATCTGGTCGATCTCGTGGGTTTGGCTATGTAACGTTCTCATCAGTTGATGATGCCAAGGTAGTAAAAGAACCAAAATACTCACTCTCTCTGATTTGGTGACTTGATATTACATTGCATGACTAGTGTTGTATGTGGTCAAATCTTTTGTTGGACTTTATATATCAACTGTGAAATATCAACATTTGAATTTTTTGAGAGGTGCTTACTACCTATATGGTAATAAAGTGGTTAGTAATATCCTCTAAATATTTGGTACTGCTGCAATTTGTTCGTTTTGAATTATTCTACAACATTTTTTTTCAGAATGTTCTTGAGTGTGAGCATGTTCTTGGAAACCGAACTCTAGAAGTGAAGATAGCCACTCCTAAGGTACATATATTATATATGCTATCCGAATGCTGTACAGTTGATTCACATCAAGCTGTAGTTGACTATGGTGTATTTTGTCATTGAATAGGAAGAAATGAAATCACAGGGATCAAAAAAGGCTACTAGAATATTTGTTGCTCGAATTCCACAGACTGTGGATGAATCAATGTTTCGTAGGTAAGCTATAGCTTCAGTCCTTTTGTTCAATACTCAGTTCACTTATCAGTTGAATAGCCGAGCTTGCCTAAAGACTCTAAACTGGAACTTTTTTCTGATAGGCATTTTGAAGCCTATGGAGAAATCACTGATCTTTACATGCCAAAGGTGAGCGAATTCGGAATTATTTTTAAATTGCTAGAAATTTTTATGTATTCTCTATGATATCACAATTAAGTACCAATACAAGCAGATACATTCTTTTTTTATAGTTAATTAGATTTGTTTCTGATAAGGACAAATATCTAAACTAATCCTAATGCTAGGATTCTCTGGACTCCTGTGGTCTTCACTAATTAGGCATGCATCTTATAAGAGACTGGATATGGAAGGTGCAGATTGGATTTAAGTTAGCACAGGCGAAGTATTTAAAATAGTATTCTGCTTGTTTCTCACAGTCAGCATAAATTAACCTCATAAGTGGATTTTTTTTGGTACGAGTATTTGCTTTAGTGCTACAAAGGATTATTGAATTATGTGGTAATGAATGGAACTGCAATGCTAAATATGATAAGATTTTACTGAAACGAGCATTCCACCCTCCTGTTTTGTGTGTAGGAACATGGTTCAAAGGGTCATCGTGGAATTGGGTTCATCACTTTTCAGAGTGCAGGTACGTTTGCAGAAATCCTCCACCATTCATTTAGGCGTTCATTTTACTTTGTTGTCAAGGAAGAACAATTTTAACATAAATGAATCTTCATTTATATAAAAATGGCATATTGACCTGAATCGTTTACTTCATGTCCGTGTTCTTTAGGGATGATTGCTCTTTCCCCAGTTTGATCTTTAAGCTTGATATGCATTTTGTAATTACCTTATTCTAATGCAAGTGTAATGTTACAGAATCTGTGGACAGTATCATGCAAGATTCACATGATCTGGATGGCACAACAGTAGTTGTTGACCGCGCTACTCCAAAGGTACCTTTGCTCCAAAACAATTGCCATTGCTGGCTGCATCCAACAGTATCTTATCTTTGAGGAGGCTCTGTAGTAGGTACACATTCTATCTACTGAAGTAGTTCTGTACTTGTTACCACCTGAAATCCATCTGAACCAGGATGAAGAAGCCAGGTATCCTCCAAGCAGGGCATCTCAGGGTGGCTATGGTGCATATAATGCATACATTTCAGCTGCTACCAGATATGCAGCTTTGGGTGCACCTACTCTGTATGACCATCCAGGGTCAGCTTATGGAAGTAAGTCTTCTGCTACGAAGATCGCAGATTTGACACAAAGTAACTTTGTTAACTGGCTAAATGTTTTCTATTTGACTTACATTGACTAGGAGGAGGATATTATGGATCCTCCCAAGGAATGGGGAACAAAAAAATATTTGTTGGCAGGCTTCCACAAGAGGCAAACACGGAGGACCTAAGGCATTACTTTGGCAAATTTGGCCGAATCGTGGATGCATATATCCCAAAGGTAAGGTTAAGACTTTCTCATTGTTTGTAACTGTACTATACTAATCTCAACCTTTTCAAATTATACTAAAGGACCCTAAAAGAAGTGGACATCGAGGTTTTGGTTTTGTCACCTTTGCTGAGGAGGGTGTGGCAGATCGGGTAGCTCGCCGAAGTCATGAAATTCTAGGACATGAGGTAAGGCTGTTGGTGTCTCCTTGTCTTTGCTTCCCATGCCTCCAAAGCCAAAGTGACAATGTCATCTAATTCCAATGTGTCAGGTTGCGATAGACACTGCAGCACCACTTGAGGGTGACTCTGGTGGTGGTTACATGGAACCCATGGATCTTTATGGGGCTTATGGTTCAATGCGAACTTATGGCAGGTTCTGCAGTGGTCTTGATTATGATGTAAGTGCACAAATATGTTATTATGCTTATGATGCATAGTAGGCTTATATATAAATTAATTGGACCGAGTAGGTTTGTGATACAGAGCTGTAGGTTTAACATAGGTTCGTTGTGATTGTCATTTGTCTGTTGAATCTCATGGAACATCATCTAATGATAACTTGTTGATGTCCCAGTACGGTTATGGTCCCAGCGGAAGTAGCAGTAGATCAAGGGCAGATTGGCGATACCGACCTTACTGAGCCCGCTGTCTTGTCTCTGTTAAATGATGTTTTAGTTTACCTCTAAGGGAACTGTGGAAATGGAGAAAAGAACAACTACATACAGAATGCCAGGTTGTACTATGTTAATCTTAAGCGGGAGATGTGGAATCTGTATTTTGGTTATACTGTAAATTTTTCTTTGCCATTTAGAACGCATTCGTGCAATTTCTATGCCGGAATGGACATGGATGCCAAGAGATGGAGGCAGCAGTGTAGTTACCATTATTGTGGAAGTACCTTATTATGTAATAACAATCGTTTTCTACACATGTAAACGGTGGTTCTTGAGCCTCATGCCCTGATCCTGCTTTTGGCCTGAATCCATCTACTATTGGTTTGCAATTGCTATTGTGAATTCTGTTCTCTATCTTGTGTTGTGCATCCTCTGGTGGCCACCGTCGCCGTGTTCGTCCCGTTGCCAATGGCGGAGGAAACGTTCGACTACACGAAGGTGGCCGGCGGCTTCGTGCTGCTGACCGGCATTGGGGTGTAGGTTTCGTCATGAGCTACAGCTACTTTCTGTGTGTTCTCCGTCTTGGGCTGGAAGCTTTGTCTTGTCGACTCTCTCTGTCTGACATTTCTATGGCCCGGTCACTGTTCCGTGATGATGGCATCATCTTCCTTTCTTCATTGCAGAAAAACTTGCCTTCAGAGAAATGCAAGACCATAAAGATGGGATGTCTTCGATGAACCTCGATAGCGATACGAAAGTGAAGACGCCGGAATGCTGTGCTGCAGCCGTGCATGATTTCCACTCCCTCACTTGACTAGCTGTACACCAACCAAAGGCTCCCTTCTTCTAGGAAGCTTATATTTTTACTGAACAACGCTAGCACGCCACCGATCATACAGTAGTAAATCGCACAGATATTATATACTGTAGCAAGTAGTAAGAACTAAGAAGAGACCGACAGCGATGTCTCGCTCCGTCGCAGTGGCCATGGACGCCGGCGGCGCCGATGCAGACCAAACCCGGCTGCACCAGCTGGGCTACAGGCAGGAGCTCAAGCGTGGCCTCTCGTATGTGCTTCTTCTCTTGTTTTTTTTCCTCATACACTTCATTGCAATATCATTTTTCATCAAAGCTTGGGAGTGTTAATTTGGCACGGGAATTTTGGCAATTTGTTAGCCTTGTTTCCAACTTCGCCTTCTCCTTCTCCATCATCTCCGTGCTGACGGGCGTCACAACGACGTACGGCACGGGGCTGCGCTACGGCGGGCCGGTGTCCATGACGCTCGGGTGGCTCGTGGTTTCCGCCTTCAACGGCTGCGTCGCCCTGTCCATGGCGGAGATCTGCTCGGCGTACCCGACCTCTGGTGGCCTCTATTACTGGAGCGCCAAGCTGGCCGGAAAGGAATGGGCTCCCCTGGCTTCCTGGGTCACTGGCTGGTGTGTTCTTCGCTGACATGTTAAATTATCTCTCATGGTTTAATCATTAGCATGTTTTAATATTTTGGAATTTGTTAATCTTTACTTATTATGTTTTACAGGTTCAATATCGTGGGACAGGTACGTATGTTTTCAACTTCATGGGTTCCGCACATAGGTACATCTTTTTTTCATGGGTCATTTTATTTTGAGTAAGAGCGATGTTTTGGTGTTCTCTATTGATGATATTATACTACTAGTAAAAATGAGATAAATATAAATCGGTAATATATTAATACAGTGATTTGTTTATGTTTTTTCTTAACTAAATCGATATGTGGTCAACCATTGCACTGGCATCGTTTATATTCCTTCGAAAAAGTAAAAAAAGAAAAAAGTTTAGTCACTGCTAAATTTGATTATACTTCTTTACACCTATTTTTTTATAATAATACTCCTTCACGTTTTTACTACTGTTAACTAATGATAATATAAATAAGGGATAACTGTGATTTTGCCCTATCCGTCATTCTAATTGTGATTTTGTCCTTGTTTTTTTAACTTTGTGATTTTTTCCTCGTGAATTTGAAATGAAGCTGTCGTTTACCCCTGGTTTGGATGACTGTTAGATGATATTAAATAAACAGATTTAAAAAACCAAATATATAAAAAATAAAGGTGAAAAGACCAAATTACCCTCCTCTCCTTATAACCCATCCCCTTCCCTCCTCCTCTTATCGGCGGCGCGGTGCGAGGCGTGGCGGCGACGCCTAGGGCCGTGGCCGGCGGGGCGGCGGGCGGCGGCGGCTTGGGTGGCGGCGTCTCGGGCGTGGCGGGCGGGACGCGGTGAGCGAGGCGCGACGGGCGCGGCGGCCGGGCGGTGGTGGGCGGCAACATCTCGGGGCACGGCGGGCGGCGACGGCTCGGGGCAGCAGCGGCTTGGGGTGGCGGCGGGCGTGGGGCGCGGCGGGGGGCAGCGGCTCGGGGAGGTGGCGGCGGCGATGACTCTAGGCGGCGATGACTCGGGGTGCGGCGGCGACGACGGCTCGGGCGACGCGTCAAAAAGCCATTCACCGGAGTCTCCACTTTGTCGGTCGTCCTGGCGTCGCGTAGCGCCACGGCGACCGCGGCGACATCAACGCCGCCGCTGCCTCCTCCCCTCTCTGTCCTTTTGCCGCCTGCGCCGGTGTCGCCGTCAGGGCCGCCGACCATGAACTAGGGGATCCTAGAACGGAACGCGTCACACTCCATTGACGTGTGTCACCTACTCTTCTTCCAATTCCTCCTTGTGTGATTAATCCTCTCTTCTTGCCTTGTAATTGCTTCTCATTGTATATAAATAATTTCTCATTTGATCGAATGCTAAACCGCGACATTAGTGAACAAATAAGCATGTCGGTGTGACCAAACATTATTTGGATTGGTGTGAACTATCTACTTGAGATTAATCTCTATGCGTCCGTCAAATGTTTGATTGATTGCCTGTGAGAGTAGTGGTGCTAAGCTCTGCACAAAAGCAAGGGCAAAATCATGAGCATTTTGGTCTTTTCGTAAAAGTTAACACCGTTATAACAGAATAACGGAACAGGGGCAACGTGCTGCTTCGTTTTAAAAACACAAGGATAAATTCACAAAGTCAAAAAAAACATAAAAACATAGTAAAAAACATAATTTCAATACAAAATAAAGGTAAACATGCAAGAGCCCTTATAAATAAGAACCATTCGATCAAATGAAATCAGCGATACAGATTACTTTTTACTATCAATAGAAATCATCATAGTGGGGCTCTGGGAGGAGTAATGGTTGTTCAAACTTCACGCGAAGTCTAAATCATATACAGTACTGAAATCCATTTTACGCTCTCGAACTGTTTTCAAAAAGTGCAGAAATCTCTGACACTCCAATCGCTCGTTAAATGCTCCAGTGGGCTTGCACGACGAGCGTGGATTTCTCGCTGGCTCAGCTTCTCCAGGTGATCATCTTGCTTGCCACTGGAGGCGCCAACGGCGGCGGCTACATGGCGTCCAAGTACGTCGTGTTGGCCACCTACTCTGCCATCCTGATCCTGCATGGTCTGATCAACAGCCTTCCCATACAATGGCTGTCCTGGTTTGGCCAACTTGGAGCTTTCTGGAACTTTGCAGGTGCAGTTCGTCCCGGCCATTTTTCAGATATTCAGTGTTGAATACACCATCTCATTCCTCTGTTTGTTTGTTTGAACAAATAATTCCAGGTGTATTTGCATTGACAATCTTGATTCCAGCGGTTGCCATGGAGAGGGTGAGCCCTGAGTTCATCTTTACCCATTTCAACACAGAAAACGGCATGGGCATCCACGACAAGGCCTATATTCTAGCAGCGGGGTTGCTGATGAGCCAGTACTCCCTAATCGGCTACGATACATCTGCACACATCGTAATTCTGAATTTCTGATAGCTGAACAATCCTAGTTTCTCTTTGCATACATACAATTCAGCAACTAATTTTCTCTTTGCATATATATATTCAGATAGAAGAGACCAAGAACGCGGATTGGAGTGGGCCGATTGGGATCATCACGTCCGTTGCATTGTCAACCATGTTCGGATGGATCTACCTGATTGCCCTGACATCGATCATGACCGACATACCTTACCTCCTGAACCCCGACAACGACGCCGGCGGGTACGCCATTGCGCAGGCTCTGTACACCAGCTTCCACCGGAGGTACGGCACCGGCGCCGGAGCGCTCGCCTGCCTGGGTGTCATAGCCGTCGCCATCTTCCTCTGTGGCTCCGCGTGCATCACGAGCAACTCGAGGATGGGGTACGCTTTCTCGAGGGACGGCGCGATGCCGCTGTCGCGCGTGTGGCACCGCGTGGACAGCCGCGAGGTGCCTCTCAACGTCGTTTGGCTCTCCGTCGCCGTGGCGTTCGTCATGGCTCTCACGGTGAATTCTGAGTTCATTGCTGCTGCTGCTGCTGTAAATTTCTCAAGCTGCTCTGATTTGGTTGTTTTTCTTGGCAGTCGCTGGGGAGCCAGGTGGCGTTCCAGGCGATGGTGTCGATTGCCACGCTAGGTTTGCTCATCGCGTGCGCGCTGCCCGTGTTTTTCCGCGTGACGACGGCTCGGAGATCGTTCGTGCCGGGGCCGTTCCACCTCGGCAAGTACGGGGTCATCGTCGGCTGGGTCGGTGTGGTCTGGGTGGCCACCGTCACGGTGCTCTTCTCGCTGCCGGTGGCGTACCCGGTGGCCAAGGAGACGTTCAACTACACGCCGGTGGCCGTCGGTGGCGTGCTGTTGCTCAGCCTCGCCGCGTGGGTGTTCCATGCACGCTTCTGGTTCCAAGGACCCGTCACCAACGTTGATATCTAGAGACGTAACCAGAATTTGTACACTTGAACGTACCGTGAATTGTAGCTTCAACTGATTCTGCATCGTTTTATGGGGAAAAGACTTCGAAATACGACAGATTGGACAGAAAAGAGTGCTAATACCTTTGATTTTGAACTAACCAATGTCATATAATAAGGATGGAGGTAGTATATATGGTATGGACGAATTTTATCGCGGTGCTCGGTTCGGGCTCTCCGGTGATCGAAGCCGCCGACGGCCAGACGCCGTGGCTACTGGTGGTAGGACGTGTTGGGGCGAGGGAAAAAAAGTAAGGGGGTGGTGGCTGGTGTGAATTTTAAAAACTATAATTGAAAATTTGATAATGATAAGATTTGGTTTTTTAAAATAGTAAGACAATGACTATTGAGCAAATTTTAAAGAAAATCATAGAAAAATTTTAAATAAGGGTGTTAGCCACGCAATTGTGCTGGCAATCCTGCTAGTTTCATAAAATCAGAAAGAAACGTTGCATAATATGGTCTAAATTCAAGAAAGCTTTCATATATTCTACTCATAACTTAGGCTACGTTCCTTTGGGTTAGGAATCTTTTCTCCCTGGTAATATTAGCGAATGATTAATTAAGTATTAGTTAAAAAATTTAAAAATAGATTAATATGGTTTTTAAAGAATTTTTTAGGATTTTTAAATAACACACACCTGTGTTTAACAGCCCAAAAAATATATATGCAGAAAACAAGGGATGATAAGTTGAGAAAGTATAGTATTATGGGGTAAATACCTGAAGTTAGCCTTTAGGATGGATACCATAGGGTGAGCCGGGTACCCTATGCCCATACGGCTTATTTGTAATTTAAAAAAGAGATTTAAGATAGCGCTACTCCGATTATGAGGGATATCATGCCATTCTTTACGTCTATATAAGAGGAACCGGAAACCCTAGAACGGATGATCACTACGTGCTATCGTTACATTGTAGTGTTAACCTGATACATATCTAATTTTATACATAACTGAACTAGGGTATTAACTTTCTTGAACGATTATAATCTCTGTGTCATCATCGAATCGACAAGTATAAAACGTAACCTTACAATATTTTTTTCAACAATACGACACAACCTAACGCAACGTTAAACTTATTTTGATATATTCTGGTGTAAAGTGAAAATGTGTGTTAAACCTTGAGTAAAGTAGAACAAGCTATATTATATTTGGTTCAAAGTGTAATGTCCTCTATTTTTTTGAAAGGAATAATGTCGTATATTTTTAATGCAGCGAGAAATGCTAGAAAAAAAAAGGGGGAGGGGGAGATGGCTAAGATAAACGTCGGTAGCAATCAGCCATGCAAGTCAAAAATGGCGAAGCGTACGAAAGCGAACTGTTTTTTTAAAAAAATACGAACGCGAACACGCCGGACGGCCGGAATGCCTGCATCCGTGCATGATTTCCACTCCCTCCCTTGACTCGCTGTACACCAAAGACTTTCTTCTTCTAGGAAGCTTATATATATTCAATTAAGTAGTAATCGTACAGCAAATTAAGTAGTAATTGTGGTGGCCATGGACGCCGGCGGCGCCGATGCAGACCAAGCCCGGCTGCACCAGCTGGGCTACAGGCAGGAGCTCAAGCGTGGCCTCTCGTATATGCTTTTTCTCTTGTTTTTTTTTCCCTCATACACTTCATTGCAATATCATTTTTCATCAAAGCTTGGGAGTGTTAATTTGGCACGGGAATTTTGGCAATTTGTTAGCCTGGTTTCCAACTTCGCCTTCTCCTTCTCCATCATCTCCGTGCTGACGGGCGTCACAGCGACGTACGGCACGGGGCTGCGCTACGGCGGGCCGGTGTCCATGACGCTCGGGTGGCTCGTGGTTTCCGCCTTCAACGGCTGCGTCGCCTTGTCCATGGCCGAGATCTGCTCGGCGTACCCGACCTCCGGTGGCCTCTACTACTGGAGCGCCAAACTGGCCGGAAAGGAATGGGCTCCCCTAGCTTCCTGGGTCACCGGCTGGTGTGTTCTTCGCATCCTAGACCCTGTTATGTGACTAAACTTTTTAAATATTCGATGTGATAAGAAGTCTCTGATCTCTACCTTAGTCTATTTCTCATGGTTCAATCTTTCCATATTTTTTTAAAAAAGAATTTTCTAATCTTTATGTCTTCTGTTTTACAGGTTCAATATTGTGGGACAGGTACGTATGTATGTTCCAACTCCACACGGGTTCCGCAGATGTATTTTTGTGTATTAATTATTGCTGTAATTAATAAGCCATTGTATTGGAAAGTGCTTTCAAATATAAATCTAATGTTGTTCCTTTTTATTTGCGCAAAATACATACATCTCTTTGGAGTAACTGTTGTTCAAACTAAACACGAAGTCGAAATCATAAAAGAAAACGAGTTCATTTTACGCTCTTGAACTGTTCTAGAGAAGTGCAGAAATCTCTGACACTCCAATCGCTCGTTGACTGCTCCAGTGGGCTTGCACGACGAGCGTGGATTTCTCGCTGGCTCAGCTTCTTGAGGTGATCATCTTGCTTGCCACTGGAGGCGCCAACGGCGGCGGCTACATGGCGTCCAAGTACGTCGTGTTGGCCATCTACTCTGCCATCCTGATCCTGCATGGTCTGATCAACAGCCTTCCCATACAATGGCTGTCCTGGTTTGGCCATCTTGGAGCTTTCTGGAACGTTGCAGGTACAGTCGACTCGACGCCCCGACCGTTTTTTCAGATATTCAGTGTTGAGAATGAGACACCAAGCCTGAACATTTACATCATCTGATCATGATTTGATCATTGTTATGTTTGTCTATATCAACACACGATCCAGGTGTATTTGCGCTGACGATCTTGATTCCAGCGGTTGCCAAGGAAAGGGCTAGCCCTGAGTTCATCTTTACTCATTTCAACACAGAAAACGGCATGGGCATCCACGAGAAGGCCTATATTCTAGCTGTGGGGTTGCTGATGAGTCAGTACTCTGTAATCGGCTATGATACATCTGCACACATGGTAAATCTGATTGTTGAATGTCCTGAATAATAATCCTACTTTCTCTTCGTATGCATTCAACTTATCGACAAATTACTAAATCTTTTATGTGCATATTCAGATAGAGGAGACGAAGAACGCGGATTGGAGTGGGCCGATGGGGATCATCACGTCCGTAGGCCTATCAACCATGTTCGGGTGGATCTACCTGGTTGCCCTGACATCAATCGTGGTGGATATACCTTACCTCCTGAGCCCCGACAACGACGCCGGCGGGTACGCCATAGCGCAGGCCCTGTACACCAGCTTCCGCCGGAGGTATGGCACCGGCGTCGGAGCGCTCGCCTGCCTGGGTGTCATAGCCGTCGCCATCTTCCTCTGTGGCTCCGCGTGCATCACGAGCAACTCGAGGATGGGGTACGCCTTCTCGAGGGACGGCGCGATGCCGCTGTCGCGCGTGTGGCACCGCGTGGACAGCCGCGAGGTGCCTCTCAACGTCGTCTGGCTCTCCGTCGCCGTGGCGTTCGTCATGGCTCTCACGGTGAATTCTGAGTTCATTGCTGCTGCTGTAAATTTCTCAAGCTGCTCTGATTTGGTTGTTTTTGTTGGCAGTCACTGGGGAGCCAGGTGGCGTTCCAGGCGATGGTGTCCGTCACCACGCTGGGGCTGTACATCGCGTACGCGTTGCCCATCTTGTTCCGGGTTACGACGGCCCGGAAGTCGTTCGTGCCGGGGCCGTTTCACCTCGGAAGGTACGGGCTCGTGGTCGGCTGGGTCGCGGTGCTCTGGGTGGCCACCGTCACGGTCCTCTTCTCGCTGCCGGTGGCGTACCCGGTAGCCAAGGAAACGTTCAACTACACGCCGGTGGCAGTCGGTGGCGTGCTGCTGCTCAGCCTCGCCGCGTGGGTGTCCCATGCACGCTTCTGGTTCCAAGGACCCGTCACCAACGTTGATATCGATAATTTGTAAATTTGAACGTGCGCACCCTGGTTTGGTGATTTCAATTTGAAGCGTATTTGGGTTTCTCCCAACCACAGAACAAGGTGGACCTCCATTTGACCTGACGTAAAATTGGGTCCGTACCGATCCGTTAAATGCGAAATTTGTGTTTCTTTTCTGCCGATATAAGCCCAGCGGAGGGGGTTGTGTAGGTGGCTTTCCTACCAGCCCAGGTAACAAAGTGGGCGTTGCATTTGGCCCGTTGCGGAATATGAGCGGTCTACGTGGGGCGGATTGGTTTAACGGCTTGACTTTGGACCACCGTGGAACGAGTCGCTAATCCGATCGTTGGATTCACTTGAGCCGTCGGATGTAAGCTGCGTGGTCCAGATCGATGCGAGCGGACCTGTCGTACGATGTTGGCGACGGGACCCACGATATTTTGTGGTGTTTATTGGGCCTAATAGGCCGAGGACGCTATCAATTCCATGGGCTTTCCTCGGAGTTTTTCCTCCGCGACCCCCACACAGGTGTGAACTGTTCATCGGGGAAAAAACGAGATTTGAAGTGAAACATTTTTTAAAAAAGATTGGGGAAAAGAACAAACAGATCGATAAGAGACAGCGAGGGATTTGGTTATACATCAAGAGCTGAAGACCAATGCACAAGCTGAAACAATCCAAAAATATCAAATCACTTTGCATTCTTGTCCGGAAGTGAAAGGCACCGGTTAAATTTTGTTATTATCCTACCCAATCAAATGTTATCCACGTCCACATCTTGATTCTTCCATGTAGAAGCTACTCCTGCCTAAACCAGGCACTAGTACCATGCACTGAGCCTGTAAAAGAATTGCAAGTCAGCTGCAGAGGAAGCACGATACAGATGGCGCTCTCTCGCTCCGTCGAGGTGTCCGTGGCTGCCGATCGTGCCGGCGCGGCTGCGGCAGCTCGACTACAAGCAAGAGCTAAAGCGCGGCCTCTCGTAAGGAGCAGCTTCTCTTATGAATTCACCATGCGAGGCCGCGTAGACTACTACTGTTCGTTGGCATGTATCTTTGGTTAATTGTTTTTGGCCTTCGTGAGCTAGTGTTCTCTCCAACTTCGCCTTCTCCTTCTCCATCATCTGATGGCCGGTGTGACGACGACGTACAGCACGGGGCTCCGCTACGGCGGGCCGGTGTCCATGACGCTGGGGTGGCTGGTGGTTTCCGCCTCCTGTCCATGGCGGAGATCTGCTCCGCCTACCCGACCTCCGGTGGCCTCTACTACTGGAGCGCCAAGCTCGCCGGCAACGACTGGGCTCCCTTTGCTTCTTGGATCACTGGCTGGTATATACGTATATATATTGTGAATTGTCCGTCTCTCATGAACCTCTCATTCCAAGAATTGAGGAAGAACAGTTTTTTTATAAAAATGCGTTCCAAAAGACCTTTATGGCTTTTAACTCTCGTCCTGTTTTTCACTCCTTGTGTTCTTCTTTGCAGGTTTAACATCACGGGACAGGTAGGTACACTGGGATTTGCAGGCCCAACTTCTCCCTAACTTGCGGGCCTTCTATTGTTCGGCCATCAGGCCAGCCTGGCCCAATAGTAGCCTGACGCTATATGGATCTCTTTGAATGTCGTAGTGGGCGGCAACAACGAGCGTGGACTTCGCGTTGGCGCAGTTGGTCCAGGTGATCGTCTTGCTCAGCACCGGAGGAGCAACCGGCTTGGGCTACATGGGTATGTATTACTGATATGTCCAGAAGCAACATAAAGATGTTGGATATCATGATCAATGTTTATATATAAATAAATAAAATAATATTTAATTCTATAAAATAGACATCTTGTATTGATCAATAAGTATGTGACTTATTTATGAGTATGAATCTATTTCTAAACCATCCCTGATCATATATCGTATTATTGGAACTAATATGATTCTAAGATCGGCATGTTTATTGATTGATGATCATGTCTCATAGATCATGCTATGGAGATACCAAGTTAATAAATATGGACATATGTTAGAGAACATGTGTTGGATAGACCCAACATAAGACACTACAGGAATTAATGTGTTATTAGTTGGTCTCAGATAGTGTTGGTACAAAGTCCTTAGACCTGAGATCATCATGGATTCCAACATGTGTAGTAGCCTACTTTGGAACTACCAAACGTTATTCTGTAACTGGATAGTTATAAAAATAGTCTTTGGGTTTGCTATGAAACATGGAGTAGAATATGAATGATCAAGATGAAATTTGCTCTTCCTTTGGAGAGATATCTCTGGCCCCCCCGAGGTAATGGATTATGGAAGTGCATGGCCATGCCAAGTTGATTGAGGAGTCAATCAACAGATAGATAATCTAATACGGTTCGAGTGAATGGTTAACCTATTGAAGGGATGACACACACATCTTGCCTATAGCATAATTGGTATCGTGAGGCAAAGGGATTTGTGTACATATTACAGATTCAGAGTCGATATTATATTCTTGTATACTATGGTGTCAATATGTGCTGCTAGGCGTCGCTGTTGACAGATCGGTTGAGTTCGACTCGAGCCGAAACCGAGTATACCTGAACCTACAGGGTCGCACGCTTAAGGGGATAAGAACAGACATTCGAGTTGGACTTGGATACGGCTCAATCGGATAGGGATCCGATCGAATAGAGTCCTATGGGCTTACGAAGTCCGGCCGGCCAACTCTATGAGATTCGGACAGGATCCGATTCAAAATAGAGTCCCGATGGGCCTCTAGGCCCAACCGGCAACTCTATATAAAGGGGTGAGGGGTGGAGAGCTGTCGCATTGTAACACCCTGAGGTGTTTTCCCTTTTTAAAAATCCAAAAGAAAAATCGTAAAAGAAAATTGTTGGAATTAACTGCAGAGATTAAATAATTTTAAAAATCCAGATGTTAAATGGAAATGGCATGGTAGGATTTTTCCTAAATTCTACATGTCAAAATACACTAACAGGATTTTTAGTGGAATTTTCAGAGCACAAGAAATAATTTTAAACCAATTAAAATCAAAATCAGAATTAATAAATCCCGGGAAAATCAGTTTCTCTCTCCTCCATCCTTTCCCGCTCTTTTTCCGGCTGTGGGCCGCGGGCCCGAGCCGACGGCCCAATCTCTACCCACGCGCGCCCGTCCTTTGTTGCCCGCGCGTCCTCTTCCTCTTCTCCCTCACGGCGGCGAGAGGCGCGCAGCCCGTTTAACTCTTGCGTCACGAATAAGTCCAGCTTTGCCTCCCCTACTACCCTCGGACGCCGACAAAGGGGGCCCACTGTCGGCCGCCGTCCCCTACCTCCGCCGCCGGCGCCATTTCCGCCGCCCCTCTCCGCGCGGATCTCGGCCGACCGCCTCTCCCGCATGGCCAGATCTCGTCGCCTTTACTCTCCTCTGCGTCCGCATACATTTAAAAGCCCCGGCCGCCTCTCCCGCGCCCCTTATGGCTAGAATTGATCGCCGGTCATCAATTCCCCATTTCTCTCTCCCCATTCACTCCGGCGAGTAATTCCGCCCCTATCCGGTTGCCGACGCCCTCCCTGCGACCTATTTAAGCATCCTCGCACCCGTCCCGAGCTCCCCACGCTCTCACCTAAGACTCGCTCGCACTCGTTTGCCCCCGCACCACGCGCCGTCGCTTCGGACCTCGCCGCCGAGCTGCGGCCGTGTTTTCCCGCCGCTCCGAGGTGTCCCGAGTTCCGCCGACTCCTCCCTCCTCGTCGCCGATGCCAGCGCCGCTTCGGCCACCCCTCCCTGAGTGGTTCCGCCGCCTCCCTCACTATCCGCGCCGTCGTCCCCTTCGACTCCCTTCGCCTCGGCAGATCGGGGCCGTCCGTCCCCGCTGGCCCACGTGGCACACCGCGTGGCCGTCGCGTCAGCACCACGTGTACGCCCCGTGGTGCGCTGCTCTCCCTCTCGGCCCGTGGACCCGGTCCACCGTGGACCGGTGCTCCCGCGGCCGATGACGTCATCGCTGACGTCAGCCCTAGCGCTGACGCAATTCCGGGATTTATTGCGCAATAAATCAATAAGGATTTTTCCTGTTTTAGTAAAAACACAGATAATCTTCTAAAAATCATATATTTTCAATCCGACCTTCGTTTTAGCCCATTCAAATTTCATTAAACTCACAAAAATGCCAAGAATCCATTAAAAATGGTTTTGTTCCCTGTTTTAGTAGTTTTTTAGCCTGTTTTGTTGAAGTGTTTGTTTGTCGTGTAGATCCCGGTAGTCCCTCCGTCCCGGTTTACTTTAAAGTCATCGCGGAAGTCCCCCAAACCGAAGAGCAGGGCAAGTCATGCTATATTATTGATCATATTGCTCCCATTTTGCTAAAACACCTGTTTTACTCTTTGAAATTGCATATATTTTATATTGTCATTTCATAGGGAGAAATACACCTTATGCCTAGTTTATGCCTTAGGTTTGACACCCCAGACCCTTTGATAAAACTTGGGAAAATAATGTGATTAGATTCAGGACTAGGTTATGCTTAGTCTGGCTTAGTTTCACTAGCTCACTAAATGGGTCATTTTCTCACTTAATGTATCTCTCCCGTACTTATGTTCGGAGGATTAATGGTTATAGATTCAGGTGAACCGGACTATTAACTAAAATATGATAAATGGTGGGCTGTGGGCGCTATGGTTTTGGTTAGCGGCGCCCATAGCAATTAAGGACCGGTTCACGGGACCCCTCGGAAGAATGACCGTGCAAACCACAAGCCGAAATGGGTAAGGTAGGTCCCGTAGTGTAGCCTCTCCTAGCTGACGAACCCATCGGCAAGGGTGAGCGGGATGGAGTTTCAGTCGGCATCGGTTTAAGGGCTGCTGGGCTGCCGAATTCACCGAGGCACTCGGGGGGCTGCCCACTCCCAGGGTCCGGGAGTGGGGGCGAAACCTTGGGGGGTTCGCTTGGTTAGAGGGGGGTTATACGAAAGGTCCTATCACAGTTCCCTTTTCGGGGTACCGCGGTGGTATTCCGACGCACGGGAAACCGTGTTGTGGGGCTGTGTCTTGTGGGTATAGTTGTACACCTCTGATCAAAGTAAATCTATTCGAATAGCCGTGCCCGCGGTGATGGGGCGATCGACCGAGCTCTCCGTGATTAGTCTCATACTTTTATACCCTAAGTTTTGGAACATGACTAGTATAGGTGGATGGTTTGGGCCTGTCGCAACGTGGGGATAACGTTGGACAGTGTTGGAGTCAAAATGTTTTGATTACCCAATTTTACTGTTGCTTTGACTGTGTTCAAAATTCGTATTGTTTGGAAAAAAACTCCTGCCGTTTGCGCAAAAGCAAACCTTAGCCAGACCTTTGTCTCCCCTGCATTCATTCTTCTCTTCTTCCGGCGTGACTTGTTGAGTACGTGAAAGTACTCATCCTTGCTTCTTCACCGAACCCGAGCCGAGGTTGAAGACGAAGATGAAGTGGAGTAGGCTTTGCCCTACACTCGGAAGCGCTGTGGAGTGGTCGGCCCACGTGGCCGGCGTCAAGCTTAGGCTTAGGCCCTTTTTCTTTTCTTTGCTCTTTTGTAATCTTTTTGTATTGTTTCTAAGACGTGGAACCGTAATATCAACAATTGTCGTATGTGTACCACTGGCTGTCCTGGACCAAGGATTTTTAATACACATATAGCTTCAGAAATTCGGGTCTGAATTTCTGGGCGTGACACGCATGCAATTGCATTAAACCGAATCAATCTGATTTGGCGCAACAGAAGTTGGTGAGATTAATCTCCACGGAAACCCTCCCCACCTCCGAGCCAAAACCCTAGCCTTGTATCTTGTGCTAGCACACGGGTGTTAGGCGTTCTGTTCCCGGACGTGTGGATACCAGTAGAGGCGCTCCTACGTTGCGGTGCTGTTCGTCGGATATGAATCGGCTGTGGTGGAATCGGCTGTGGCCGGGCTCATCGGAGCGAGGCGCGCGAGCGCGGTCAGACGACTCGGCGATCGGCTACTCGGTGAATCAGCTGATTGGTGAATCAGTTGTTCCCAGGAATCGGCTATCGGCTTTGGGGAATTGGCTGTCGGCAAATCGGCTGTGATCGGCCAGCATTGTTCCGGATCGGATAGCTCCTGATTGGCTAATCCGCTGCACTCTACTCCAATCGGTAACAATCTATCGACCCTTACTTGCAAGTGTTCCTGGTTTGCGCGATAGAAAATTTTCGTTATTAGCTATCGTAGCTTCCGCGTAACCCTTCAACATGGCCTCCGAGTACGTCGTGCTCGCCATCTACGGCGCCATGCTCATCGTGCATGGCGCTCTCACACTACTAAAAAACCCTCATAGAGATCGGCTTTTAGGTGTCGGTATATTTAAAATCGGCATCTATTAAAATAATAGGTAACGGTTTTAAATAAAAACCGACACATATAAGTATATTGGTTGTGTTTTTTTTTAAAAATCGACACCTATAATATATTATAGGTGCCGGTTCTAAAGAAAAATCAACAACTATACTATTGGTATCGGTTTTTTAAAAAAACGACACCTATAATATATTATAGGTGTCGGTTTTCCTTAAAAAACCGACACCTAAGTTTTGAGCTGACGACACTAAGTGACCGAGCCGGCGCGAGGAGATAAGATTTCCTCTCTCTCGATCCATGCTCTCTCTCGATCACTCCTCTCCCTTTCTCTTTCCCTCTCTCTCGAGCCCTTCTCTCCCTCTCTCTCGATCTCGATCGGCGATGGCGGCCTCCAACACCAACCGCCACCTCTTCCTCCGTCCAGCGCCGCCTGCCCGCCATCCAGCGCCACCATCCGTCGTCGCCCTCCAGCCCGCCGAAATCGCCATCGCCCTCCCCCTCTTGACACCGGTCCAGATCTGGTGAGACACCGATCCAGCGCCATCGCCCGCCCGCCATCGTCCTCCAGCGCCACCATCCGTCGTCGCCCTCCGGCCCGTCGAAATCGCCACCGCCCTCCCCCTCTTGACACATGTCTAGATCTGGTGAGACACCGACGATTTTCAAGCTCATCTCCTTTTCCGGCGACATCCACCGCCGCCGCTGCCACCCGCCGTCTTCAACCGCGCCGACCTACTCGTCTAATTATGGTACAACTTTGATGGACCAAGCCTAGTGTGATTATTAATTTGATATTTAGGATCCCCTTACAGCATTTTCATTGCTTATATTTGTGCTATGAGCTTACCTTACCTTAGGTATTCTTGGATAGCAAACACACATATGCTGACATGGATGTTATCAAGATGATTATTTGCAAAGTAGGATATTGTGCGATTGCCAAAGGCTTAACACACTATCCTAATGTTATTGTTTTTGCAATAATTTTTTAAGAATAATTTATCTCCTCTTGTTAAGGATCTGGAACCTAGAAATCGAGGAAGCCCGTATACCATAGGTGCCAATGCATTCTATTTAAAATTTCATCAGCACTTTTTCCTAGAAGTTGGCATTTTCATGTTAAGGAAATAGAAGTGTCAATTTTTTAAGTAAAACTGTAGTAAAGGATCCTAATAAAAATGTCAAATTATTACGACAAACTTTACAGTTTGGTATGGGTTTGTCAGTGCCCATGATTATAGTAAGGCTTTGCAGTTGGTCCAGCATGAAAACCCAATCTAGTTCTAATAGAAATTCGCTGATGCCAAAAAGTCCTATTTGGGAGAGCACCGTCATCACTCATCACCATTATTATATCTCCTGGTGATGTATTGGTGTTTGTTTATTTCAATGCTCATTGCCTGGTTCCATTATATGCATTCCACCCCCTTGATTGTTATGATATGTTTACCCTAGGTCCATAGGTTAATTTAATTTTGTAGTCCCATTGTATACAAAATAATATTTGTATTATTACCTCTTTTATGTGACTTACCAAATCCATCTTTGTTTTTGGCATGGACGTGCCTTCTCCTATACTCTACGTGTCATCTAGGCTAGGTAAAGCTGGAGAAAAGCTGTGCGGCAGTAGGAGCTAATCAACAGGAGATGAGTGCCTTAGAATCTGCAGTCCAACAGGTAATTTATGTATTCCTAGTTCTTTGCTCTGGTTGCTGAAAACTGATTCAGATTTGCTTCTTATTGTTGGTCATGAGCAACATCAGTCTGTAATCGTTGGTTATCTTATTTCTGATACCCTAGAGAAGTTTAACATATATTTGTGGTTCTAGTTTGAAATTGAATGATTGAATTATTGATTTTAATTAAGATCATGAAGCCAAAGAATGAATTACAGCCTGAACTTTGTCCATATTTTTATATCTTCAAACTAGTAGGATTAATAGTTTGTTCTTGTGTCGGTGATATGGGCCAGGGGTATGTCGTGGACATGGCATTTAAGAAAAAGGAAGGCTCCCTTGTCCATCAAGAAGTGCCAAAGTTATGCCCTGAAAGACTAGGCAAGTCTCGGCCACGGGCGGCCACGTGGCCGCCCACAGGGCCCCGAAAGACTAGGCAAGTCTTGGCCACGGGCGGCCACGTGGCCGCCCCGAAGGGGCTGGCCGGAGGCTGCCGGAGGCCATCATATTTCCAAACGGCGGGGTCCGGGATCTCCCGGACCCCTGGTCAGAGGTGTCTGGGATCGCCCGGACCCTCATCCTTCATCCCGCACCTCTCAGAAAGAGGGGCGAACCTAACTGCCAACCAACTCATTTAATGCTCAAATAGGGGAAAGCTGAGCGCCTGCCCCGCCGCATTCAATGCGATGTGAGGCGCGGCGTCGCTTGCTCCCATCATCACCCCTTTTTGCCTATTACGAGGCAAAGGGGCTAAAAGTTCTTGACTAAGACCGTGGTATGACCGCGCACCCACTCCGCGCACGCCCCTCTCACGCTCCGTCCAGTCGCATTTAATGCACTGGGCGGCTGCGTGGGAGAGAGAGTGCGAGCACAGGAAGCACGGTGCCTACACCTCCCTATGGAATGGGCCGCCGACCGGTGGGACCCATCGGAAGGGGTAGGCAAAACCATCATCACGTCAGCGGCATGGCAGCCACGACGGCCGCTCTTTTTCCGCCCTCCATGACGCGGCAAACAGGGAGGAGTAGGAATGGAATAGCTTCTCCGACAAGACAAGGCAAAAACCACTCCCTCACGTGGAGTGAAGTAGAGAAAGGGTAGGACTGCTGTGGTGTTCCCTTGTACTATAAAAGAAGACCCAAGTCCATCATAGAATAGGTTCAGCTCCTTCATATAGACAGGAGGTTCAGTTCCAGCTCAAGAAGAGGGGTACACGTTCTGAGGAATAGGTTAAGCCTCTCCAACTAGCCTGCAGAAATCGCCCATCCACCACAAAGTCTAAGGGAGAAGAACACTCTCATTGTTCTTGGCTACCTCCCCCATATACTACATACACAGGAGTAGGGTATTACACCGTGCTGGTGGCCCGAACCTGTATAAATTCCCGCCTCATCTGCATTATTTCATCTTTTATACGAGTTTGAGCCAGGATACATCGCTCCCCGTGCCGAACCAAAAAGGGGTCCCCAGGATCCCTGCGTGTCGACCTACGACATCGACACGCTGATATTAAGGAAGAAGAGGAATAGTCTAAACACATATTTTACTTTTGATAATCATTTTATTTACTGAGATGTATGAGAATCATAAAATATATTGCATCCAAATGCAGGATACTCAATTTTTATACTGAGATGTATGATGTCAAAAAATGCATTTTATTTTATGCTAAATATTATTTTTTTTGTTTCTAAGGGAATAGGTGCTGATTTTTGTAGAGAACCGACACCTATTCAGTCTTATAGGTGTCGGCCAAAATTTAGGAACCAGTACCTATTAGACTATTATAGTTGCTGGTTCCTATTAAAAACCGGCACTTATTTGTCTGAATAGGTATCGGTTGAAAAACCGATACCAATATATTTGGTCATTAGTGCTGACCAATAGATGTCAGGTCTAAACGTATTGGGAGTTTCGAACCGACACAGATTTTTTTACTAGTGTCAAGAGCCTCCCGATCCAGTGCCTCTCTTGGTTCGGCCAGTTCGGAGCTTTCTGGAACGCCGCTGGTAATGAAATGTAGTTAATTTCTACAGTTTCTATCTCGTGATGGATCACTAGATTAAGGTTTTATTATCACGTAATCACTCTATTTTTCTTCGTCTGGTAGGTGTGTGTTTGTGCTAGTGGCCTTGATCCCGGCTGTCGCCAAGCAAAGGGCAAGCGTTGAGTTCATTTTCACTCACTTCAACACAGAAAACGGCATGGGCATACGTGACAAGGCTTACATTCTACTCATCGGGTTGTTGATGAGTCAGTACTCGATGGTCGGCTACGACACATCTGCTCATATGGTACGTGCCATTTCGCCATAGACAGTTGGTTCACATCTAAACTGCAAATACTACTTGCTGACAGTATATCATTCTGTGCATCAGACAGAGGAAACGAAGAATGCAGCTTGGAATGGCCCGATCGGGATCGTAACCTCGGTCGCTCTCTCGACCGTGTTCGGGTGGATTTACATAGTATCACTCACGTCGGCGGTGACGGACATACCCTACCTGTTGAGCCCCGACAATGACGCCGGAGGCAACGCGGTTGCTCAAGTTTTCTACACTATTTTCCACCGGAGATACGGCAGCGGGCTGGGAGGAATCCTCTGCTTGGGAGCCGTCGCAGTCGCCGTCTTCCTCTGCGGCCTCTCCTGCATCACTAGCAACTCGAGGTCACATCGACCAGCTGATGTGTTCGGTAATTGTGTTCGTACATGTTGATAATTTCCTAGCTTAGCTACTGCATGCAGGATGGCGTATGCCTTCTCCAGGGACGGAGCAATGCCGTTCTCGAAAGTTTGGCACCGAGTGAACAAGCAAGAGGTGCCTATAAACGCCGTGTGGCTCTCTGTGGTGATGGCGTTCATCATGGCTCTGACGGTGAGTTAATCTCTCTAGCGCTGTTGATTAATTTTCATGCTTAATTTATGCTCAGATTAACCAGAAACTTAATTAGATCTGTTCTTGTTGACAGTCGCTGGGTAGCCAGGTGGCTTTCCAGGCAATGGTGTCCATCGCGACGATAGGTCTCTGCATCTCCTACGCGCTGCCGATCTTCTTCCGGGTGACGACGGCCCGGAAATCCTTCGTTCCGGGGCCGTTCAACCTCGGAAAGTACGGGGTCCTCGTCGGATGGGTCGGTGTGATCTGGGTGGCCACCGTCACGGTGCTCTTCTCGCTGCCGGTGGCGTATCCGGTGGCCAACAAGGAGAAGTTCAGCTACACGCCGGTGGCCGTCGGCGGCGTGCTGCTGCTCAGCGTCGGCGCGTGGATGCTCCGTGGTCGGTTCTGGTTCCAAGGGCCCATCACCAACACTGATGATGACCCGATTTGACAGCCCAGAACCATATGGGCCGCAGCACATGTGTTATGGCATTGGGCATGGTACGACTCACAAGGAGGTCCATAAGTGGGCTCAATAATCGGCCGGCTTCAGTTTTTGTTTGGCTTTTCAGCCTGAGGTCCTTAGAAACTGAACCAAACAGCTGGTTTTTTAATTTGATTTTTAAAAAGTCAAAAGCTAAAATTAAACTAAAAAAGGCCAACAAACTAGAAGCTCGTTTTTGGCAGCTTTTTTACTTCTCTGGTGAAAGTTGAAAGTAATTACCTGTCTGTCATCGTTAAAAAAACAGTTCAGTTGTAACAGACTCTAGCTTCTAACTTCGATTTCAAGTTTCAACTTTTCAAAAGTCAAAACCAAACGTCAGCTTTTGGCTTTTAAAAAGCTGAACCAAACAGAACCTTAATTCGATTCACATTTTTATTTGATGGAGAATTGAAAACATAAAAAATCAATTTTACTCCTCAAACTATTGATTAGATTACCTAATCCCCTAAAATATTTTTTTTCTTATTTTACCCCTAAACTATTGAAAAGGTTCACCTTACTCCTTAATAATCTTAATAATATTTCTCTTGTACTGTAGCAGTTGTTTTAGAGCCATATGACAGTATTATCTAAGTTTAAAAATATTGTTATGACTGGTTGCTTCGACTTTAAAATCTTGATGTTTAAATTAGTTTATGTGAGAAAATATTAAAAAAATGTTGAGATTATCTATCATTTTTTCAATTTTTAGTGTAAAATATAAAGAAATAGCATTAGAGAATGAAGTAGTTTAGAGTGTAAAACGAGTTAGTTTAAAGATTAAGTGCTCCGGAAATTTTTTTTGAGGGAGTAAAATAGACTTTTTTTCTTGAAATTTCAATGGTCTAAGATCCGGCTGATTTTGTTAGAAAAGGACAGGCGTGGGTACGAAATACACTTAAAAAACAGCATGCGTGCACCTATTCAAGCATAATTTAATATGAACCGCGATTAGAAGTAGGACTTACGTATATATCTCATCTTTTCTCAGTCAACATTGGCGTGTAGTACGACAAGAAATCGTGACATGGGCAGATCAATGAATCAATGGTACAAAATTTCCAACAATTTTGTTGACTCGCGAATCATAGACAGATACTTGGACTATTTTAAAACTATTATGGTTCTAAGTGGTACCAAAAGCCAAAAGGTGTCAAATTTTTTAATCCAAATTTGATATCTTCCAAAAAAATTACTATATGTGTCTCAAAATAAATGTGATCATGTAGTTGAACTACAAAGCCAAAATAAGTGTGACATGTAGTTTTCTGTAGTTAAACTACATAATCACATTATTTTGAGACAAAAATAGTATAATTTTTTTTATTTTCTCCAAAAGTATAAAATCACTTTTTCCTTTTGGAAACTCGACTAGTACACTGACACTGAGCTGTGTAAGCATGTAAACTGCAGCATAGTGCGACTAGTGAGTAACAGAGGTGACTGCTTCCCAAGTTAGAGGAGCTAGCTAGAGATCCATCCATGGCCATGTCTCGCTCCGTCCAACTGGCGATGACCGCCGGCGATCAGGCCGCCGATCCGGACAGTCTCCGGCTTCACGAGCTCGGCTATAAGCAGGAGCTCAAGCGTGGCCTCTCGTATATGCGCGCATGCTTGCTTGTGTTTAATTTGTTCAGACTTAAGTAGCATACATGGATCGTCTAATTACTCGACTCTTTTCAGAATTAAACATCTCGATCAATTGATCTTCGTACAGGGCCCTGTCCAACTTTGCCTTCTCCTTCGCCAACATCTCCGTGATGATGGGGGTGACGACGACGTACAACACCGGGCTGCGGTACGGTGGGCCGGTGTCCATGACGTTGGGATGGCTGGTGGTGGCGGTGTTCAACGGCTGCGTCGCCCTGTCCATGGCCGAGATCTGCTCGGCGTACCCTACCTCCGGCGGGCTCTACTACTGGAGCGCCAAGCTGGCCGGCAAGGAATGGGCTTCCTTGGCTTCCTGGGTCACTGGCTGGTACGTGCTAATGCAAAATTTTCAGATGCAATGCTTATCTAGAGATGGTGCCTGCTTGAATTTTGTCTGCTGTTTCGGGGAAAAAAAGAAGAATGTTTTCGTCCCTCAAAAATATTGCCTCATTTCGTGCATATCACCTAAATAATCATTTTTTTTAAAAAGTTAGCAATTACATCACTCACAAACATATAATTTAAAATCCAACTTGTACAAGTTATACCAAAAATAATAAATATAACTGCAAATATACGATAACTATTTTGTAAATATACGAGTTTAATTTGTTTTTGTTACAACCTGTAGAGGTTAAATTTGGCAGTAGAGTGATATTTATATTAATCTATGTTGTTAATTTTTTATTTTGTTATAACAATTTATATGACAGTAACGAGAAAACATCATTTCGAGATGAAAATCCATATAAAAAACAGAATTTTATCTTTTGTTTGTGCTCTACAGGTTCAACGTTGTGGGACAGGTACACTTGCCATTGTGAACTTGGATTCTTGGGGATTGTTTTTCAGTTGCAGCCTAATGATTTTATCGTCGCTGGCCTTGTACTTTGCCTTCAACTGTTGTGGCAGTGGGCAGCTATTGCGAGTGTAGACTTCTCGTTGGCGCAGCTGCTACAAGTAATCATCTTGCTTAGCACAGGAGGGGCCAATGGCGGCGGTTACATGGCTTCCAAGTACACCGTTTTGGCGATTTATGCCGTTATCCTAATCTTGCATGGCGTCATCAATAGTCTCCCTATCGAGTGGCTATCTCTGTTTGGCCATGTTGGAGCCATCTGGAATGCTGCAGGTACACACTGAAGTGAGTTCTATCGGTTCTAGGCATCTGAATTCTGACGTCTGAATTCTGAACCCTGAATTTATCTGTCTGAACATTCGACAGGTATCTTTGTGCTGACGATCTTGATTCCGGCAGTAGCAAAAGACAGGCCAAGTGTCGAGTTCGTGTTTACCCATCTCAACACGGAGAACGGCATGGGGATCCATGACAAGGCTTACATCCTCGCCGTGGGCTTGCTGATGAGCCAGTACTCTGTTATCGGCTACGATACATCCGCTCACATGGTAAATTAATCCTGCTGTCCTCAGGTTGCAAATATCTGAATGAGCATAAACCGAGCATTGACAGACGATAGCGTGACAGTGATTAACTGATGAACATGCAGGTTGAGGAGACAAAGAATGCAGACCGGAGTGGCCCAATTGGGATCATCACCTCGGTTCTTTTCGCGACAGTGTTCGGGTGGATCTACCTGCTGGCTCTGACATCTGTCGTGACGGACATCCCGTACCTGCTCAGCCCCAGCAACGACGCCGGCGGATACGCTATCGCGCAAGCTCTGTACACTGCTTTCCACCGGAGGTATGGCAGCGGGGTTGGAGGGATCGTCTGCTTGGGTGCCGTCGCCGTCGCCGTCTTCCTCTGCGGCATCGCGTGCGTCACTAGCAATTCGAGGTATGTGACTAGAGAGCATCACGTCGCACTGATGATCGATTTCTCCAAGCGCTATATACTCGTTGTTTGTGCAGGATGGCGTATGCCTTCTCCAGAGACGGCGCGATGCCGTTGTCGCGCGTGTGGTACAGGGTGAACAAGCACGAGGTGCCTCTCAACGTCGTCTGGCTCGCCGTCGCCGTGGCGTTTGTCATGGCTCTCACGGTGAGTTGCGTGTCATTGCTTCTGCTGCTAATCATGGCGCAATGCTCTGATATGGTGCCGATTTGGTTGTTTTTCTCGGCAGTCGCTGGGGAGCCAGGTGGCGTTCCAGGCGATGGGTTCGATCGCGACGCTGGGGATGTACATCGCGTACGCGCTGCCCGTGTTCTTCCGCGTGACGACGGCTCGGAGATCGTTCGTGCCGGGGCCCTTCCACCTCGGCAAGTACGGGGTCATCGTCGGCTGGGTCGGTGTGGTCTGGGTGGCCACCGTCACGGTGCTCTTCTCGTTGCCGGTGGCGTACCCGGTGGCCAACAAGGAGACGTTCAACTACACGCCGGTGGCCGTCGGCGGCGTGCTGCTACTCGGTGTTGGTGCGTGGGTGCTAAGTGCCCGCTTCTGGTTCCAAGGGCCCATCACGAATGTTGACACGCATTGTTGACGGGCATGGTCTCGTGCTGTAAAAAGAACCACACTTTATTGTGTGTAACCTCCAAAAATATTACTAATTAGTATCGAATGAAAGAGACTGTTCAGATTCGTATAGCATCCAATAATATTTTTTATTTTTATTTAATATTATAAATTATTTTAATTTTTTCTAATTAAATTTTATTAAATTTGACTAAATTTTAAAAAATAGTAATATTGATAACGAATTTAACATTAAATATATTTAACAATACATTTGTTTCGTGTTAAAAATAAGTTTATATTTTTATAAATTTAATTAAAGTTAAAAATTGATTAGAAAGAAAATCAAAACAAATATAGATAAGAGGGACAAACATTTTGGGATGGAGCTACGAGTATTGAATTACAGTGGATCATCCATCATTCCCGAATGTGTTTCCAATTTTTTTCTGTAAAACGAATGACGTTTCAGAAATAAAAAGACTTAATTTAACGGTCACGGAACCCAGCAACGGGCGACAGAAAAGAGTTGGGCTGTCTAGGTGAGCCCACTGTTACGCCGGGGCCGCATGGAATAATGGGCCATTGGACGAGTGCAAGGAGGCCCAATAGTACACCGCTGTTCGGCCCATCAATCCCGAGGTGAATAGACGAGGAATGCGTCGGTCACCGAAAGCTCCCAGTAAACCCCACCTACCGAACGGCGCCGGCGCCGCCGCCCAGACGTTTTGCGGTGCGCGCTCCCCCGCCCAGCCTCGATGCGAGGCCTTCTATCCTCCTCCGCTCTCCTCCGAAGATCCGCCGGCTATGCAAACCTCTCCGGCGCGGGCCGCAGTAATGGCGCGCCGTCCGTGTCGTCTCCTCTACGCCGCTTTCCCCTTGAGGTACGCCCTCAAACACTCCCTATCTCCAAGGCATCGCTTCCAGCTTGAGATAGATTTAAAAGAGGGGATTCCAAGTGTGGTGTTGATTGATTTGGCTGTTAGACGCTTAGGCGGCTACAGGTTTCTGCCAGAGTGCTAGTAAGTACCGATGCGAGTGGCATGCTCTGCGCAGTGTAGTATCATGCTGCTCTTTATGTTCTGTCAAGTGTTCCAACAAAAGTTGGATTCCGTTTTCTTCCATTCCAACAATAATACGGAGCCCTAGGTTCATGTGGATTGAAAGTATTCCATGCCGACACCGATATGTTCCATTGAAGCTGCTAATGAAAAGCTTATAATGTTTGTGATATTTGCTTCACAGCTTGCCTCTCTTCAAACATTATGATCTGGAATGCTTTTTGTTTGCTCGAATTTATGATATATGTTTCAAACATTTGAACTATGAACTATTCATGTCTACTTCCCTGCTATTTGATGAGTTATCTAAAATAACTTCCCTGCTATTTGCTAGAATTGGAGAAACCACAGATTTTGTTGGTTTTTATCAAAAAGTTGTTCGATGTCAACCACAGGTATGCTCAATGTTTGCTTGTTTGTTATCAGTACTTAATTTTTCTGCCATGAAGAACATTTTATTTCTCCTGACTTTCTAATGAGATGAACCTTTTCAGTTGATGTGCAGTTAGACTATGAGACTGATCCCCCACTCGATGATGTAAAAGTTCTCGAGAAAGAGTCGACGCTAAATGTCGCTGTCTCTCAACTCGCAAGTGACTTTGATAGAGAATCTAATTTATGTTTGGAGCGGTTCTCCCGTACAAGACGCACACCTGTCATCTCTACTGGTTCTCTTAAGCTTGATATTGCTCTCGGCATTGGAGGATTACCAAAGGTCATGATGTGCTTTCATATTGTTCAGATCTAGAACTCTAGATATTTAGTATCCAGATGATATCACTATAATATTCCATATGATATTACACATAAGGATCAAAGTTCAAATAAGTCTTCTGCATGGTTTTACTGTTCAGTTATGCAATATACATATTACATAGTTCACTATTTCGGTGCACTGAAAACTCTAAAAGTTAAATGTGTCATGTGGGACTTTTCATCGTTTGTTGCCTGGTCACCCTTTTGTGTTAATCCAATAAAATCTCCATGATGCATTGAACTGGTTAAATGAGTTCCAAATGCCCTCTACTTTAGCCAGTAAAATACTATTTGTTAATGCTATTATTTGCCTTCTGGCTTGACAACAAAAAATTTACATTTTGTCTGTGGTAGTTGTGATTAGAAACTGTATGTGTAGATAGAACTGGTGCTCATATCTTGCTTAGTTAGCTTTTCTTCTGTCAAATGTGTCCATGTCTTCCAAGCTTTTTGTTTTCTGGAGAGCATATATGTTGAGAGTTAAAACTGCACTTACCTTGAGTGATATGATCAGTTTGTGTAGTGGCATATTGTTTTTTGCTTTTAGTTGTGCTGTTTGAAAATTATTGGAGTTATTTAACAGGGTAGAATGGTTGAATTATTCGGAAAAGAGGCCTCTGGGAAGACAACACTCGCCCTTCATGTTGTCAAGGAAGCCCAAAAGAAAGGAGGTCTGTATTTGTTTTATGGTCCTTGCTGTTTCCTTTTTTTGGAATAGTAGTCGTCTTTTATATTTTGGACACATTGCATCTGGGTTCTGGCAACATAGAAGTCATTCTGGCTATTTTGCGCTTTAGGCATTTCTGAATTGTATTTTGCCATCCTACTTCAGCTCAAGATTTTTTCTTTCAGTCATAGATTGCATTGTTGGTATCTTCCATGGTTATCTTTTGGAGAAGTTTGATCTTGAACATAACTAGGGAGTTCCCCTTTGGCAGGTTTTACTATCTCTTCAGAACAGTTAGTTATGATTGGTAATATTGTGTACTATGTGGAGTTACAAACGCCGTTACACACTGTTATTTTTAGGAAAATGCTGTTCTTCTGAGTCCTTTTTGTAGGTGTTGTACAATTATTTCCTACTTAGATTTCTCTACTGGTTAACACAGTATCTGATTGGAATTGTGACTGGGACTATTTGCAGGCTGTTGTGCTTATATTGATGCAGAAAATGCTTTTAACCCTTCTGTTGCTGAAGCCATCGGTGTAAATGTTGAAAAGCTCCTGATATCCCAACCTGACTCTGCTGAAAATTCTTTAAGCATAGTGAACACTCTTGTTGGTGGATCGATTGATGTTATTGTTATTGATAGTGTATGTTACTTCCCTATGTCATTTAGAATTAGTTTTTTCTCTTCTATTTAATTCCTTATTGGCTTATTCAAATATTATGCATTCCCTACAACAACAGACCTAATACTTGGATAAGTAGTTCTCAGATATGAAAATTGGAGTACTAATTCATTGTTATAATAACACTACATTATAGATGGATAAGTTGTTAATGTGAATCTATGATCTCCATCATTCCTGATGCACTTTACTACTGTCGTACTGTCAGGATATTCATGTTCTTTTGGTTCCATTTTTCTAATATGTAATCGATATTTTTGTTTTGTTATACATTTGTTTACCTTCTTTTAATGGACTTCTGACAGGTGGCAGCACTTATTCCCAGACGTGAACTTGAAGGTGAAATATACATGAATTCTGAAGATGTGCAGTCCCGTTTGATGACTCGGGCACTTCGAAAGATTCAACACACACTAAGTCGCTCTGAAACGCTAATTATTTTTGTTAACCAGGTTCGGAATGATTACTTTTGTTGCACTAGCTAGGAAAGCATACTTCAGTTTTGTTAAATGCTGATGCTGCCGAACTTATTTAGAGCTACTGATTGCTGATGTTTGTAGGTTAGAACAAAGTTGAGCTCAAATCAGACTCCTGGAATCTTCAAGGAGGTGGCCTGTGGCGGCAATGCCTTAGGATTCTATGCTGCAGTCAGAATGAGGACTTCAAGAAGGGAATTGCGCTACAATGAGGCCCAGGTATTGTACATAACTTTTCATGCTCCTCATTTTCCCTTCTCCGGTTCTCTCCTTAGAATACTAGTACTAGACGCGCATTATTCTAGATAAACTGTGCAGTGTTTGTAACTATGCAGTTTAAAAAATCCTGCCATTTCAGGCTACTGGCATCGGTATATCAGTGCAGATAATCAAGAACAAATTAGCTCCAGCAGCTCTTAAGGAAGCTGGCATTGACATCAGATTTGGGAAGGGGATCTGCTACGCATCAGAGATCCTAGAGCTGTCTTCTTCCCTTGGGGTTATTATGAAGGATGATTCTGGGTATTGGATCAATGGTGAGTTCCTTGCAAACAAGGCAGAAGCTGAGAAATTCCTACGTGAAAATGCTGCTGTGGCAGATAAAATCTGCGGTACCATGAGGAGCCAATTCTTCGAAAGGTGACAAAATTAAGGACTTATTCTGGTTATCTTGTATACTAGCAAGCAGATGCGAAACTCAGAAGGAAATTACTGTGTACAGTTGGGGCATCATTGAAGAGTCTAAAAATACCATTTATTACTTGAAGTGCAGTTAAGGGATCGATAACCAATTAGAGAGGCTAATCTTTTGTTAGCCTTGTCTCTTGATCCCACCATCAGGCAAATAGCTAGCTTCTGTTATGACATGAGGTATGGATGACTGCCCCTATGAGCTTTGTTTGTTTAGTAAGATTACAGCTGTTGTATCATATATTTGTAGGATACTTTTTCTGCAATGCAATTCGTTTTCCTCCCTGTTGCAATTTGACAAAATTTAGGACATCGAGGGCCATTCCTCGGATATTGATACTTCAGTGTAATGCCGTAGCCATGCCTTTGGATGGCCTAGGATCGGCAGTGTAATGCCATTATAATCGTAATTTTTTTCTCAGTTCTTAATAAAATTGGTCAGTCGCCCTTTCCGCCGTACCCGGCAAAAAGATGCTTCAGTACAACAGTTAACTTTTCATGATCCTCACTGTACTCTATGCCGATGTGCCGGGTAGTCCTGGAGGCTGGAGTTCCAAATTTGCCGGTATACGTGTGTGGTCCAGAAGGATTCAGAGGTTGGCATTGGAAGATTTTAGCCAGAACCGCCCAACAAGTTGCGCCTTATTTTGACTAGAACTCTGTAGTCTGCAGAGGTGTCTCTACTCTGCACTCACCCGTGTGAGACGGGGTTGGGTAAACCAGGAGAAAAAAAATGCACGAAGCTTGTTTACGTGGTGACGAATGAACAGTAAATGAACAATCTGTCGATCTCATTTGTGTTTATTTCCAGTCTTCGCCTGGAAATTCTAAGCAGCACGACTATAAAAGCTAGCTATCAGCGTTGTATTTTCGCACATCCAGATCAAGAGCAACAGATCAACCTAGATAGCAGCAGAAGATGACTATGCAAGGCGCTGCTCCCGTGCTTGCAGCGGCATTTACCCATTGCAACCTTCGCGTCCTTCAGGTATACATATTGCTAAGCTTCGACGTATGTGGTTCGTAAGTAAGTACTAAAATTAAGTGTGATAGCGTCAAATGTAGTACTAAGATTTAGCCATCTGATCACGTGGCAGCTTAAAATGCTTCATGTATCCGACCGTGCGAGTGCGATGTTGTGCTCGTTGTCACTGAACACGTTTGTACGTGCGTATGCCTGTGCTTGGTGCAGGCGTGTGGGCTATCGGCGTGTGCTACGGCGTGATCGGCGACGGCCTTCCCTCGCGGAGCGACGTCGTGCAGCTCTACAAGTCCAAACCGCGAGACCCTCGACGCCCTGCGTGGCTCGGGCATCGATGTCGCCGTCGACGTCGGCGACCGGAACGACGTCAGCCGCCTCGCCGACAACGCCTCGAACGCGGCGGTATCCTGGGTCAAGGACAACGTGAAGGACTACTACCCGGACGTCAAAATCAGGTACGTCGTCGTCGGCAACGAGCTCACCGGCACCGGCGACGCGGCGAGCATCCTGCCGGCCATGCAGAACGTCCAGGCCGCCCTCGCGTCCGCAGGCCTCGCCGGCAGCATCAAGGTGTCCACGGCCATCAAGATGGACACGCTCGCCGTCTCCTTGCCGTCCTCCGCCGGCGTGTTCATTAACCCATCCGTCATGGAGCCCATCGTGAGGTTCCTCGCCGGCAAACGGCGCGCCGCTCCTCGCCAACGTGTACCCCTACTTTACCTACAGGGACAGCCAGGACATCGATCTCAGCTACGCGCTCTTTCAGCCGAGCTCGACGACGGTGAGCGAGACCCGAAGGGCTGAGCTACACTAATCTCTTCGACGCCATGGTCGACGCCGTCCGCGCCGCGGTGGAGAAGGTGAGCGGCGGAAGCAACGTCGACGTCGTCGTGTCGGAGAGCGGGTGGCCGTCGGCCGACGGGAAGGGGGCCACCGTGGAGAACGCACGGGCGTACAACCAGAATCTGATAAACCACGTCGGCCAAGGCACGCCGAAGAAGCCCGGGCAGATGGAGGTGTACGTGTTCGCCATGTTCAACGAGAACCGGAAGGACGGCGACGCCACGGAGAAGTTTGGGCTGTTCAATCCAGACAAGACACCAGTTTACCCAATCACTATCTGAGAAAATTAATATGTACTACGTCGTATATATCATGTGCTTAATCTGGTGCTTACGAATCAAAATCTGTTAGAATTTGTACGTGCCAGATGTTGAACATGAACACTCACCCACCATGCACATATGTACTTTTGTATAAAAATTATGTATAAAACTGTTGTATAAAATTATGTATAATAATTGTTTGAAGAATTTATGTAAAAGTTGATTTTTTATTTATGTTGACAACCTGAATGATTAAAAAAATAAAAAAGTCTATATAAGATTTGTTGGAGACTAGTTTTTATATAAAATTATGATCTGTTTGGACTATGTACTTTTGAGCAATTATAAAACATTTAACTATAAGTAGCTGCTGCTGTTTTGGGCGCTATATTTTTTTCTCCAACAATTTCCCGCAATTCTCCTAGAACAGTTCTTTCATAAATCAGTCCAAAGATGGGGCTCAAGCAAAATCAATAGAAAAGAAACAAAAACAGTGAACATTCAATCGACACTAAATAAACAAAGGATTTGCCCTTCATATTAAGTACACATGATAAATCTGAACCAAAATAACTCAAAGCATAACTTGTTTGTAAATATGAATCAAACACGCTGTTCTACTGCAATGCAAGCTTTTATCAGAGAGGAGCACAAAAACTCACCTGAATCGGATCCGCTTGAGGTCGTTGCCGCCCTCTGGCAGTGATGAGCACGTCGGGCTCCACCTGGGCGACCCACTCCTTCGCCTCGTCGTCCTCGCTGCCGCCCACCGTCACCTTCACCTCCGGCGGCGAGGCGGATGGGGGCGGTAGCACGATGCCGGCGACGCCGGAGGATGGGAGGGGCGGCGGCGAGGGGGACGAGGGTGGGAGGGGCGGCGGCGAGGGGTGGCGGCGGCGAGGATGGGAGGCGTGGTGGCGCAGCTACTGGAGGCGCCGTGGGCGGCGGGGTGCGGCGCCTGGAATGGGTGCGGCGCTGGATGCGAGACGCCGCTACTCTTTCTCTAATGTTCATCCATAGAAACGCGTGTATTTGGTGGGACTCACATCAAATTAGCCCAAATAAGCTAACCTTGGAGGGGCTAATTTTTTGGGTGGGTTAATTCATTTTAGCCCCAAATTAGCCCCCTGTTTGGATCCTTGAGGGCTAATTGGGGCTAAAAGAGGATGGGCTAAAAATTAGCCTAGGGATCTAAACAGGACCCATGTATTATTGGATTAATAGAGATATACAATAATATATGTAGAGATGCTCTACCATTTGGTTAACGAATATTTTGGTTGGATTTGGAAAGGTAGGAATGCACATTAACTTTTGGAACAATGGTATAAATGGTATATATTAATGACCGGAGGAAGTATTTCCTTTTCCTTAACATCATTAAACCATTGTTGTACTCTAGTGTTTTCCGATAAAATGATAAATGGAAGTAAATATCCGACAAAGGAAAAAAAGGAATGAAAAAACTTAAAACGATTTGATTGTGTCATGCTGCCTTGTGACAACTTGCTTTTTTTTGAAGCCGGGGAGTTTCATTAAACAACTTTTTTTAAAAGGAAAATGACACGATAGTGCTTTTTCATTGAATAAAGAGGGAGTAAAGAACAGCCCTAGGGCAAGAGGAGGAAAACAAAACTAATTGAACTAATTGAAATACATATTAAGGTAAGAGCCCGCTAAGTCGTTTTGCTCATGCAAGGCTCCACAACCTTGCCTCTTCTTTAATCTTTTGGAGGAGGAAGGAAGTGGCACCCTCTTTGTGATCAACAATCCTTCAGTTCCTTTCTTTCCAGATCTCCCAGACAACTAGCAAGATGAGGGATCACAACCCTCTCTTTGGCACTCCCACCGTATTAGCTAGGTTCTCCCACCACTGTTGCACGGAACTTGCATGGTCCCATTGCTCTAGCTCTATGTTCAGGTGGCCTATCCAGGAGGCCAAGAGGCGCCAGATTCTCCCGGAAAACCTGCATTGGGCAACCATGTGCAAAGCCGTTTCTGGGTCCTGACGGCAAAGCGGGCAGAGTCTGTTGTTTTGCCATCCCCGTATTCAAGCCTAGACTATGTTTTGAATGATTAACCAGGCGTGTAGCTTACACTTTCCTGGTGCCCACACTTTCCATATCAAGGTATTGAAACCTGTATTTGTCGCTCCATAGTACTAAGCTTGGTAGGCAGAGGATGTTGTGTACTCCCCATGGACTATGAGCTTCCAACGGATTTGGTCGGCTTCATCATCATTCAACACGACGTCTCGCACAACCTCCCAAAGGGCCACTAACTGACTGACGAGGTCGATCATAATGCGGCTGTTTGCGTTAAGGTTCAGGTCGCTCACCCACGCGTCATTTTCTTTGCCTTGGCGCAGTGTTTTGTTCCTATGCTTGGATATATTGTAGACAAGGGGCATAGCATCCTTCGGCCTTCTGCCACCTTGCAGCCATGCTGAATCCCAGAAGCGTGTCTTGTTGCCGTCACCGATGACTAAACTTGTCTTGGCCGCGAACAGATTTCTATCTGTTTCATCGCATGGCGTCTCCAACCCCATCCACGGCTTTGATGGTTCTTTCTACTCATGCCATAGCCACCTTAACCGCAAAGCTCTTGTGAATTTTTGCAGATTAAGGATCCCCAAGCCCCCCTGATTGGTAGGCATGCATGTTCTTGTCAATTTATCTTGCACTTCCCGCCGGTGATATCTCCTGTGCCTGCCCACAGGAAGCGACGTCGTTGCTTATCAATATGTTCCAAGGACTCCTTTGCGACCCTGATGGCTGTTAAAAGGTATATTGGTTGCGCAGTAAGCACAGACTTAACCATAGGTTATCTTCCCGCCAGACCCATATTTCTGCCTCTCCAGCCTGTTATCTTTCAGTGATCTTGTCAAAGACCGGCTGAAGGTCCGTCTTTCGCAGCCTTCCCAAAACCACGGGGAGGCCTAGGTATATTTGATGGGGAAGTTTGCCCTCACCGTAGGAAACCCGTGAAGGATTTGTTCAAGGTTTAAATGGTCACACCTGATTGCCGCCACCTGAGATTTTTTGAGATTGGTGACGAGGCCTGTGGCCTCGCCAAAAAGCTCTAGGATGCGTGTGAAAGCCGAGACATCCTCTCTAGAAGGGTTAAGGAAGACGACCACATCATCGACATACATTGATGTTCGTACTGTGGTCGCTTGCCCTCTCAGTTTGGAAAGTAACCTCAGATCAGTCGCTTTTGAGAGAATTCGCTGTAGAGGATCAATCACCAGAATGAAGAAAAGTGGGAAAGGGGATCCCCCTGTCGAAGACCCCGCCCGTGGGCTATTTGCTTTCACGGGAGCCCGTTCAGGAGAACCCTGGAAATTGCGGTGGAGAACAAAGCTCCCATTCAGTCGATCCATTTGGTCGGGAAGCCCCTGCGTTGCAGGAGGTCCAAAAGGAAGTCCCATCTGACCGAATCAAAGGCCTTTGTGATGTCTAATTTGAAAAGCAACATTGCACGCCTCAGGCGATGATACCTTCTAGTCAGGTTTCGTACAAGGATGTAATTGTCGTGAATGCTTCTTCCTTGGATAAACACGCTCTGGTTCTGGGACACCAGGGTCGCCATATGCGGCCTTAGACGCAGCGCGAGCATTTCGAGAAGATTTTTGCGACACTGTGAATTAGACTTATGGGTCTATAATCTGCTACCTCTTCTACCTCTTGCTTTTTTGGGATGAGGATGATGTTTGGAATTGAGGATGCCAAAATGGGAAAATCTTAGATTATGCATGGCGTTGAAAACTGATAGGAGGTCCGATTTAATGATCTCCCAGCATTTTCTAAAGAAGAGGCAGGTGAAGCCATCTGGCCTTGGCGCCTTATCAGTTGGCATTGCTTTAATTGCCTTCCAAACTTCTTTCAGTGAAGGTTGCCTCCAAGGTAGACAGATCTTCGCGGGGGAGCCCTAGCGCATCCCAGTTGAGGTCAGCCTGTCTCACTGGCGGCTGTCCCATTACTTGCATGAAATGTTCATAGATTGTTTCTTCGTTTTCCTGGTGCGTGATCGCCCAACCGTTGTTACATTTTACTCTTTGGATTGTATTTTTCCTCTTTCGCGCAATCATCTTTAGGTGAAAGAATCTTGTATTCGCGTCCCCTTCCCTAATATATGTTATTCTGGGAGCTTGTTTTTTCCTTGCCCTCTCTATTGAGGCAAGCGCAACAATCCTGCGTTTGAGGCCAGCTCTCAACACAAACTCTTGAGTAGAGAGCTCTCTGTTCTCCTGGGCCACATCTAGCCTCTGAATGATGTCTAGCGCCATGCTGAACTGCATCTTGGCCTTCATGCAGATACCTCGTGCCCAGTTCTTAAGATATTCATTAAACAACTTGCATTTGAAAAACTTTAACCATGGGATGAGGTCCAACACTACGGATTAAAGGTCCTCTCAACACTTTTAATAAGAAAATACTTTCTCTATCGTGCATTTAGCTATGAATTTAGATATTAGATAAGTGTTTGTTTTGTGGAGATTATAGCAAATCGGATACCTACATGGCAAGCTTATCCGACTGGTAATAGGGATAGGTTACACCTGCTAATTATGTAAATCGGCTATGACTTGGGTATTACGTTGCCGATCAGATAAGGCAACGACTCATAGTCATAACTTGGTAAGATTGAGGAAACCAACTTAGAGTATGATAGGGTTTCTGACTTGTAAGCCCGTCCCCCAAGACTATATAAGGAGGGTAAGGGGCGTCCCTTGAGGGATATCAGATATCATCTTTAGATTAAGGCGAAGCACATACGAGCTGTTAGACACACGAGATCTTGAGATCAATAAACACTCAGCGGATCGAATCCCCGAAACAGGATTATGGTATTACCTCACGAGAGGGCCTAAACCTGTCTAAACCCGTTTTTCCACTTAACCCATCGCTTGACGATCTTGACAGCACCCCCAAATTTCTATTGCCGAAACCAAGTTTCGACAGTTGGCGCGCCAGGTAGGGGTGACGGAACCACTCGGCGTCAGAAGCACTCGGCCAAAGAGTTGTTTGGCTGTGTGTTATCTTGGTTCGAGGCAAAATTATCTCGTCGACTGCGAAGGACTCGGGGGCTACTGTGAAGATTATGGTAATCGGATACCTACATGGCAAGCTTATCCGACTGATAATAGAGATAGGTTACGCCTGCTGATTATGTAAACCGGCTATGATTTGGGTATTACGTTGCCGATCAGATAAGACAATGGCTCATAGTCATAACTTGGTAAGATTAAGAAAACCGATTTAGAGTATGATAGGGTTTTCGACTTGTAAGCCCGCCTCCCCAAGACTATATAAGAGGGGTAAGGGGCGTCCCTTGAGGGATATCAGATATTAGCTTTAGATTAAGGCGAAGCACATACGAGCTGTTAGATACACGAGATCTTACGATCAATAAACACTCGGCGGATCGAATCCCCGAAACAGGAGTAGGGTATTTACCTCACGAAAGAGCCTGAACCTGTCTAAACCTGTTTTTCCACTTAACCCATCGAGCTTGACATGTTTATAAATTCATAGTTAAAGATAACGGAAAAAATATGTCAAATGATAGTTGTCCGGTGTGACTAGAAAGGTCTATACAAGATATTCGTCCCAAAGACTTAGCTCAATAGGCAACATCTTTAACAAGGAGCCAACGAAGAAATTTCAACGTTGTCGGAGTACTAGATTAGGGTTTTCACCGCAGAGAACATCACCACAATCTGTTGTTCGAACGCCGACCCATTTTTCCGACCAAAACGAGGATGACCCACAACTGTCCTGGTGCCACCTATAACAAGATAAATTCGCCAGCCTATTTACATGCCACGGAAACAATGAGGTCAAGGAAAAATGAAAACAAATTAATTGCACCAGTCAAATAAAGCAATAGAGGATTTGCTAATAAAAAATTCATCATGAACATTGGTTGGATTCCTTGAGATGTCGGATTCACCATTTCGTATCAGCTGTAACACATTTATGTCTTGACATTTGGAGTTTTGATTTCCTGGCACTATGCGTTTGCAGCGTATCAGGAACCTATTCACACACTCATCTGCATGCTGAGTGTTTTGTAGCGTATCCGGACCAATTCACACACTCATCTGCGTGCTGAATACCAGTATAAATCAAGCTGCTCTGCTTTGAACTCTGTAAATTACATTCAGAAACCAAGTGACCTATAGGTGGTCTAGGTACAGAATACGCCAACATTTGTTAAATCTGAGGCCACAAGAGATGGCGAATAGGCGAGGTTTCTCTCTGGTTTTTGAAGCTGCATTGCTTCTTGGAGTTTTTATCTCCATCCCCATAGGTACGTGATTCGCTGTACTGTTGATGTATGTGTCGTTTGAAACATAGGAACTTTGAAAGATTTTTATAAGGACTGAACTATTTCCGACAAATTTCTGCGAAAAGTTTGTACTTGTCAAAAGAGATCTTAGATCCATTTGGGAGGCAGAAACAAATTAAAGATCAGAGCTTGTACTGATGCTTTCTGTCTGAATGAAATACATCTGGTGCAGGCGTGCAATCCGTTGGTGTGTGCTACGGCATGATCGGCAACAATCTCCCGTCGAAGAGCGACGTCGTGCAGCTCTACAAATCCAATGGCATCACAGACATGCGCATCTACTTTCCCGACTTCGAGGCCATCGACACCCTGCGCGGCACAGGCATCGGCCTCATCGTCGACGTCCCCAACGAGAACCTCATCGACCTCGCCGCCAACCCGGCGTCCGCCGCGTCCTGGGTCGACGCCAACGTCAAACCGTTCGTCCCGTCGGTGAACATCAAGTACATCGCCGTCGGCAACGAGATCGCTGGCGAGCCCACACAGAACATCCTCCCGGCAATGCAGAACATCAATGCCGCCCTGGCCGCGGCGAGCATCAGCGGCATCAAGGTGTCCACCGCGGTGAGGCTAGACGTCGTCACCAACACGTTCCCGCCCTCGTCTGGCGTGTTCGCGCAGCCCTACATGACGGCCGTGGCTAAGTTCTTGGCGAGCACCGGCGCGCCGCTGCTCGCCAACATCTACCCCTACTTCGCCTACATCAGCAACAAGAAGGACATCAGCCTCAACTACGCCACGTTCCAGACCGGCACGACGGTGCCCGACCCCAACAACGGCCTGGTCTACACCAACCTGTTCGATGCCATGGTCGACGCCGTCTACGCCGCGCTGGACAAGGCCGGCGCGGCGGGCGTCAGCGTCGTGGTGTCGGAGAGCGGGTGGCCGTCGGCCGGCGGGGACTCGGCCACGATCGACAACGCGCGGACGTACGTGCAGAACCTGGTTGAGCATGCGAAGAAGGGGACGCCGAAGCAGCCCGGGGTGATCGAGACCTACGTGTTCGCCATGTTCAACGAGAACGAGAAGCCCGGGGAAGCTACGGAGAGAAACTTTGGAGTCTTCTACCCTAACAAGACGGCAGTGTACCCTGTCAATTTCCACTGAAATAATTCATCACTGCCAGTTGCCAAATTTACGCGATTGCTTGCGATGTAATAGCAAGATATTGTATTGGGGTGGGAATCTCGAGGCAATGTCCTCTCATTTGTTAAAAATCATTCAAATATATAGTTATAAAAAATTCTCAAAAAATTAACTATATTAATATAACATATATAAACCAATATAAAAAAATAGGTCCAAACTCAATTTATATATTAAGATATAAAAATTACAAATTCAGTATATGAACAATAATGATATTCGAATTTGTTTTTTTCCTCATAGCGTAGATCGAATTTGAACTTGGTTTTTTAGCGATAGATGTTATTATGAATTTTTTTGAAAAAATTTTATAATTATTTATATTGAATTTGGAAGAAAAAAAGGTATACGAGAAAATATTCTCGAGAGATTAAAATTTGTTTCCTTATTAAGATCTGTTTAATGATTCCAATATATAGTAATACATATATAGTAATACATGTTTCCTTTTGAGGTTTTGCCCCATATCTGATCTCAAAAACTAACTGCTAGGTCATACAGATTCCAAATCTTTCCATAGGTTTAATTCGTGGTACGTCCATGCTGAAGAAATTCTGTGAGATGCGTGTGAAACTGATGTGGATCAGGTGAGTTCTCAACCGATGGAAAGGTAGTGCTGTGCTACTAACCTGACAAAAGAACAATGAACACGTCAGAAAAGTCATTACGGTACAAGCCACCATTCCATTCAGTTAGCACCCCAAACCTGAAATTCCACATACTGGTCAAGAATATACGTAAGAATTCAATGCAAAATCGGATGTACGGTTGGAAAAACAAACTAGTGGGAGTAGTAGTAGACTAGTGGTGATATTCCACAGCGATTCTGTGTACTGCTGATGAGGGAAGAATTTCCATGCAGCGGCAGAACGCATGCGGTGTCTAAGTACGCCAGGAAAACAGAGGCGAGTTTCCACGTTTCGTGGAATTTTTTAGCTCCAATAAGCCGCTGTTTCTGTAGAAAAAACGGGAGGAAGACGACGAGTTAGGCTGCAAATGCTACGTAGCAGCTAGCTGCAAGCACTCACCTGGGCCGTGGATGTGAGGAAATTAATGTGCCGAACTAGTAGACACTTGAAACTTGTATATAAGGGGGTGTGCACTGGTGCATAGCACGCTGCACGCATAACATTCAGGTTCGGGAGCAGCAGATAACTCTTGGGAGTAGCTAGCTGGAACAACAATGGCTAGGAGACAGGGAGTTGCTTCTATGCTTACAATTGCTCTGATCATTGGAGCATTTGCTTCTGCTCCAACAAGTACTGATCAGATTCTCTCTATATTTCTACTATAAGTTATCTGTTTTGCTTGCAATGCACTGTGCACGTACTGTTAAATGTTTAGCGGCTAGCCAGAGGGGAACAAAAATTCTGAAGAGACACAAAGTTCTTTCTGAAACGAACCACATCTTGTTGTTGTCATTTCATAACTATGAAATTTCCCTGCGCAATTTTACATGTGCTAGTTGAATTTGAATTTAATATACAACTGATAGTTCCTATTTTCATATATACCAAATTTTCTACACGATAGTATTTTGTATACAAATATTGCTATATATTAATCTACACTGTTAATTTGGTCCTATCACGATGTAATAGCTTAGATTTTATTATTTTTGTTAATATGGTAATTTCTATATATACCTGTCAAGTGAATGCGGTGACTTCTTTTCAAGTTAATATTATATAATTATAATTATAATTATAATATATAATAGATTAGATTATGTCAAGTCTAGATAATATAATAGATAGATAAATGAAAGATAGATAAACAGATAGATGGAACTCATAAATGTCAGGTCTAGATAGAAACTAGCTTGGGTGATGAATTCTTTTTGGGCAAACAAAGTTTTACTTGAAATTCAACTAGGCATGCTCTGATAATTCGAAGGTGTACGTTCGTTGTGTACTCTGCTATGGTTTATCGGAAAACCTAACTTTATGTTGCCTCTGCGTCCATTTTCCTCTCGTGCATATGCAGCTGTGCAATCCATCGGCGTGTGCTACGGCGTGCTGGGCAACAACCTCCCGTCGCGGAGCGAGGTGGTTCAGCTGTACAAGTCCAAGGGCATCAACGGTATGCGCATCTACTACCCCGACAAGGAGGCGCTCAACGCCCTGCGCAACTCCGGCATCGCCCTCATCCTCGACGTCGGCGACCAGTTGTCCTATCTCGCCGCCAGCTCCTCCAACGCGGCCGCTTGGGTCCGTGACAACGTCAAGCCCTACTACCCGGCCGTCAACATCAAGTACATCGCCGTCGGCAACGAGGTGGAAGGCGGCGCCACGCAGAGCATCCTCCCGGCAATGCGGAACGTCAACTCCGCCCTGGCCTCGTCGGGCCTCGGCGCCATCAAGGCGTCCACCGCGGTGAAGTACGACGTGATCGCCAACTCCTACCCACCCTCAGCCGGCGTCTTCAGGGACGCCTACATGAGGGACATCGCGCGCTACCTGGCGAGCACCGGCGCGCCGCTGCTTGCCAACGTCTACCCATACTTCGCCTACAGGGGGAACCCGCGCGACATCAGCCTCAACTACGCCACGTTCCGGCCGGGCACCACGATGAGGGACCCCAACAACGGGCTCACCTACACCAACCTGTTCGACGCCATGATGGACGCCATTTACGCCGCTCTGGAGAAGGCCGGTGCGAGGAACGTGAGGGTGGTGGTGTCGGAGAGCGGGTGGCCGTCGGCGGGAGGGTTCGGGGCGAGCATGGACAACGCGAGGGCGTACAACCAGGGGCTGATCGATCACGTCGGGCGTGGCACGCCTAAGAGGCCGGGGGCAATGGAGGCGTACATATTCGCCATGTTCAACGAGAACCAGAAGAACGGGGATCCCACAGAGAGAAACTTTGGGCTCTTCTACCCTAACAAGTCGCCGGTGTATCCCATCCGGTTCTAGTCAGATGCTGCGTCGGATCGACGTAGCAGCTGCTTGAAGCTCTAGCACTTATGCATCCTTAAAATTAACTGTAAGCTAAAAATAAGCTAGCTGCAAGCAGAGCAGTAGAAATAATCAATCAATAATAAAGTGTGCAGCACGTATCGTGTGCCTGCAATTCTCAAATTCCTGGATTGATAGTGTATTATGCCATGAGTAAAGTGAACGTCATGTTTTTTTTCCTAATAGATTAGGGATCCAGTGCATGAGCGAACGCGACTTGTATGTTCATCGACCGTTTGGTTGCGTGGCAAGCGAACAGGCCCGGCGAGAAGGCCGAGGGGCGGAGCAGTTCAGGCCATATACACGCGGAGCCAGCCCAGACCGAGCAAAGCGTACAGGAATAAGTTTACTCTTGATCTCTTAGAGTGTCCTAGAGTGTGTTTGGTTCGTGTTTAATGTTAGATAGGATATAATCATTTATATTTGTAGGATTTATATTTGTAGGGATATGATAGTTCCGTTTTTTTATGTGAATGTGGTCATTCAGTTTTGTTTGGTTGGGTGAATGAGAAAGAATAGAATGAAAATAATAATATATTAATTAATAATAAAATATGTTAATTATCATTAATGTAGATATAATCTATACTAATTAACAACAAAATAGACTAATTATATATAACCAACACTAATTTTGACGAGTTAATTACTAATTAACAACAAAATATATTAATTATTATTAATCAGTTACTAATGATTAAGATTAACAAAGATGCATATCCTTATCCGGTCAATTTAGCCTGATACACTCATCCGACATCTTCATGGAATATTCTCTCTTCGAGCTGTCCTATTTACCCTTGCCCACCAACCAAACACCCTAAAAATAGGATCGTCATCTCCCATCAGGAAGAATGCCTACTTATGTCTTCGGAAACATGTTGGTGGGGCTAATAGCATTCATAATCAAGCAAGAACATCATTCGATGATTTTGATAATCAACGGACAAGTCTAAGAGAAAAGGTTTCAAACTATAGCAAAGATGTGTTGGTTAAGTATGAAACCCGTTTGGATACTTCCTTGGGTATTGTAAGTTTCTAAGCATTGCAAGGTAAACCATTCCGTGGACATGATGAATCAGTTAATTCCTCAAATAAAGGCAATTTTCTAGAATTACTTGATTGGTACAAGGAAAGGAATGAGGAAGTGAAACGAGCTTTTGATGAGCTATGTCCCAAAAATGCCAAAATGACTTCTGGGACAATTCAAAAAGAAATGGCTAATTGTTGTGCAGAGGCAATCACAAAGCATATAAAGGAAGAGATGGGCGATTGTCGATTCTCTGTTCTTATTGATGAATCTCGTGACATATCTATCAAGGAACAAATGGCCATAGTTATGAGGTAAATGTTATGTATCCTTTTTTGTGCATTTCAATCATGTAGGTTTATTGCTCTAATGTTCTACTACATTGTATCATTTCTCATGTAGATTTGTGAACAAAAAAGGGCAGGTCATTGAAAGATTTTTAGGCATCAAGCATGTCAAGGAGACATCATCAGAAGCATTGAAGAGTGCCTTGGTTGAGTCACTTAGTGGTCATGGCTTATCTATTGCGAGACTACGGGGTCAAGGGTATGATGGAGCTTCTAATATGAGAGGGGAATTCAATGGTCTTCAAAAGCTAATTAGAGATGAGAATCCATATGCCTTTTATATGCATTACTTTGCTCACCAATTGCAGTTAGTAGTGGTTGCTGTGTCAAGATGTTGTTCTTGTATTGAGTATTTTTTTGATTATGTATCTTTGATTGTGAGTAGCACCGGTGCATCATGCAAAAGCAAGGATTTGTTGCTTGATAAGCATCGCAGAAATCTTTTGGCCAAGTTAGAGAGTGGTGAAGCTTCATCAGGGAGAGGAAAACTATAGGAAACAACATTGGCCAGGCCCGGTGATACAAGATGGGGATCTCACTACAAGACTTTGCTTCATATTGAAGCAATGTGGGAAGCTGTGATAGAAGTCCTTGAACTTATACAGCAGGATAAGCGTAACCCATCAAGGGCCGATGGATTGGTACAAATAATGGAGTCTTTTAGTTTTGTGTTCATTATAAAGATGATGTTGCAAATTCTTCACATTACTAATGAATTGTCTCTTATCTTACAAAGAAAGGATCAAAATGTGGTTCAAGCCATGTCTTTGGTTGTTGATGTGAAGATACGTTTGTTCAATTTGAGAAGTGAAGGTTGGGAACCATTATTAGAAGAAACTAAATTATTTTGTGAGGCAAATGATATTCCAATCCCAAATATGAATGATGCAGTACCAAGATTTGGACGATCAAGAAAGGGTGAAAGAAACATTATTACTCATGACCATCATTTTCGTGTTGACACTTTTTATGCAGCTATAGATTCAATTACCACTGAGCTGGATCATCGTTTCAATGAGGTATCATCGGAGTTACTTGTTTCCTTTTCATGTCTAGATCCTCGAGACTCATTCTCTAAGTTTGATGTGAATAAACTTGCTTGGTTTACGGACATCTATCTTGAGGATTTCACTTATGATGATCGTAAGTCCATAAAGGATCAACTACAGACTTTCATTATTCATGTGCGAAGAATTGAGGATTTCAAAGAGTGTCATGATCTTGCAAGTTTTGCACATAAAATGATTGAACTTGAGAGGCACATTGTGTTTCCATTGGTCTATCGTCCAATAGAGTTAGCATTGCTTCTACCGGTAGCGACTGCATCGGTTGAAAGGGCCTTCTCTGCAATGAAGATTATTAAAACTGAGTTAAGGAACAAGATGTCAGATGGTTGACTTAATGACTTAATGGTGTGTTACATTGAGCGAGATATATTCAAAGGACTTGATCTACGAAGTATCAAGAAAGCTTTCCAGAAAAAGAAAGATAGACAAATGCAATTACCTAGATCTCCTAAAAGACCAAGAATCAACTAGCTGCTTCATTATTGGTATAATCTTTAACTTCTCTACAACATATATCTTTTTAATTTTAGATACAAACATTACTAATTTATACTTTTTCTTTGTTGACATATTTTCATGGTCTTCTCGGTCTCCTATGTTAATTATTGATATATTTATATATTATTGAAATAATAAAAGTTAATCATCATTTATTATTTTCAAGGTATTTTCAACACCACTTCTTTTAATATGTTTGTGGTATGTGGTATTGGTGTTGGCGGTATGCGGTATGGTTATAGTGGTATGTGGTTTGTGGAAAGTCTGCCACACCTTAAAAAAATTCCGTCCCCCGCCACTGGTCGCCCGCCAGCTCACCATGGCCAAGAACCTACGGTAACGTCCCGCCAACCACAAAAAGAAAAAGATGCGTCGTCGAATCTCGTGGGGTGGGAGGGTGCAAATGCAAGGTAGAGACACGGCGCTAGGGAACGCGAACATGCCGCCGTCGGGATCCTATGGGTGAGAATAAACAGTGTATCTGATCTTCTCCTCGGGGACTTTCAGCTCTCATATGGAGGCAGATACTGCGGCCGCGGAGAAGGAAGGGAGGAGACGTACAACGATTTGTTGCGCACGACACCAGTTTGGTGCGCGCCTGGGTGGCGGCGGCGGCACGGCATCCAAGCGCCTCCCCTCCTACTGCCTCTTCGTCGAGTACCTGCTCGAGCTGGACCAACACAGTCCCGCTGCCCTCATTTCCCCGTGTGGGAGTCGCCTCCGCCCCGACGTCCGCAGCCTCCGACCGGTACCGCCCGCTCAAGCACATGCTCCGCAAGCTCGCCTCCGACGTCAGGGTGTCCGGCCTCGCCGACGTCTTTGCCACGCTCAGCCAGCCATTCACTGCTCTAGCCACGTCTCAGGGCAGGCTCCGGGAGGTGCAGCTCGGCTCGGGCGAGCTGCTCAGGGGCCTCGACGCCGGCAGGAAGAAGGAGCGGCTCCGGATCAGGAGCATCGCGCGGCTCAGGCATGCGCTCTCGGTGTCCTTCATCACGGTCATCGCTGTCGTCAGCTCCCCGCTAGCTCCTCTCTCGTCGGCCATTGCATGCCACCCCTTCTCCCCGTTGCGCCGTCCTTTTTGGGGAAGAGAGCAGAAAAGAGAAAAGAGGAGGAAGAAAATACTAGCTACTAATGGGTTGGGTTTATGCTGACTCGGCTTATCATGTCAACTAAAATTGGTCACTGGTCATAATATTGTCTAGAATTTCAGCTGATTCAGTTTTATATATTGAAAAACCCATTATAGTTAGTATTTTAGTTTAGAGACGAAGTTCAAACTCGACAACCAATTGAAAGAAGTAAAGCGAAAGCTTAAAATGTCCCACCTCCGATCAAGGCCCATACACGCGGAGGAAGCCATCACGGTCACGGTCACGGCCTATAAGTTAGTGGGCTGGTCCGCGGGCATAACGGTACGGCGCTGTGTAGCCTAATTTCAAAAGTACAGTAGTCCTCTATTTTGCTTAGGTTCATTTACCGCGCTGTTTGATCGCTGCGAGTATCACTGTATGTTCAAGGTTCATTTTTGGCCCTTAGGATTTTGCTTGATGTCCGTTTTTGCCTCAAGTTACAAAACAGGATAAATAACGCCATGGAATAATTATTTTATTGTTCGAAATGGAAGTGATCTTCCTATTTTGCTGATGTAGATGTCACTTATTTATGTCTACAACAATGAAAGTTAGCTGATTGATGGAGATCATGCTAAAGAAAAAACTACCTGTGGAGATTATGGCAATCGGGTACTTACATGACAAGCTTATCCGACTGGAGATAGGGATAAATTGCGCCTGCTATATCTGTAAGCCGAACTTGACTTGGGTGTTACGGTTGCCGATAGAGATAAGGCAATCGGCCTATAGTCACGGTTTGGTAAGATTGAGGAAACCGACTTAGAATAAGATAGGGTTTCCGATTTGTGAGCCCTCCCCCCAAGACTATATAAGGGGGGTGAGGGGCGTCCCTTGAGGGATATCCAACACTAGATCTGAGACACGATTTCATAAGCAAGAGCTTTAGATCACGAGATCAATAAAGACACTCGGCGGATCAAATCCACCGAAACAGGAGTAGGGTATTACCTCACGAGAGGGCTGAACTCGTCTAAATCTTCTTCTTCTTCTAACCCATTGTGCTTGGCGATCTCGATCGCGACCCTAGAAAAAATATTGCCGAAACCAAGTTTTGACGGTTGGCGCGCGCAGGGGCCGCGCGTCGAGACTTCTTCAACAATCTCGCCGACAAGCGTGATGGGATCCCCCTCAAGACTCGGCGGCTTCGCCACCAACTTCGCCGACGACTCCTCTTTCGACTCGGATTCAAACCAGTCGGAGGAAAAGACCTACTCGGCGCCATTCGAGCTCCCCAACGGCGCCGAGATCTTCGACAACATCTTGAAGACCAAGATGCGATCCACTCTTTCCGACAACGGACTTCACTCGGCACCATTCGGATTACCGAATACCGCCGAGATCTGCGCCAATCTTCTCGCCTCCCCGATGGAAGCGATCTATTTCGACAAAGACCTCTCGGTGCCGTTTGGGTTACCAAATGCCGCCGAGATCTACAGCAAACTCCTCTCCCCCGAGTTGGCGGCAATCCACTCGGAGGAGCCTACTCCCCCAAGCTCTGATTCGGACTGGAACGATCCAGATCCGAGTTACCCAGGATCAAGGGAGGTCGCCGTCATCCTCCCATCATTCGGCTCCTGCTCATCTTCGGAGCTCAACAGATACCTCAGCTCCGCCGGCTTCGACAACCTCTATGGCATCCCTTCTGACGAAGCCGACAACTCCGACTGTCGCATGGACTGTGAGCCGAAGTGTTTCGACGTCCTCATGACCGAGCCAGATGAGTCCGACTCAGCCATGGCCAGAAGGCTTGCCGAAGAGGAGCGAGCCAGGGTGGAGCTTGAGCGCAAGACAGCCGAGGAAGAGAAACAACGCAAGGACGAGGCTGACAAAAGGAAGCAGGATCTACATGAAGCCGGACGATCCGCCCAGGAGGCCATCCTCCAAACACGGGTTCGCAACACCAACATCTTCCGGGCCACAGCAGAACGCCGTCGCCGCACTCACGCTCTTGGACACCGTCATGGAGACGGCTCCGCCAATGTGACTCCGATACTTGATAAGATCAAGACCATCGTCGCTGCCACGGCTAACGGCCATCCCACTACTTCGGCACGAAGGCCGACTGAATCCGTGGCCGAAACGCCAGATAAAAGCCGGCTTCCGCCTCTAAAGTCAGGAGACTACAGGAGGCCCGAACCGGCTCGGTCGTCAACCAGGCCAAGAGGCCCACCTCGCGAGTCCACGCTGAAGTACCAAGAGCAGACGGCCGACTCCCGCGACAAACGACACGGACGTCCACCCGTCCACCACCGAGTCCGCCGCAACAGCTCCAGCTACCCAACCAGCCAACCGAAGACCCCGCCGAGCGATCTGCGGGAAGTCCTCGATCGCCGTTACCAGGAGCGCGACCGACGCACTCGGGAAGATCGAAGGGGATCACCCGATAGCGGCGACGATGGAGTACCGGCCTTCACTCGGGAGCTCCGCCGAGTGCATTGGCCGAGTGGCTTTAAGCCTACAGGGATTGAAAGGTATGATGGCAAGACCGACCCTGAATCTTGGTTAACCGTATATACCCTTGCCATCCGAGCTGCAGGTGGCGACAATAAAGCCATGGCCAATTACGCCCGTGCCCTCGCAAACTCAGCCAGAAATTGGCTCACGAGCCTGCCAAGAGGCTCAATCGGCTCGTGGAGCGAGCTGAGGGACCACTTCATCGCCAACTTCCAAGGCACCTTCGAGAGGCCCGGCACACACTTCGACCTTTACAACGTCATCCAGAAGCCGGACGAGCCCCTGAAGGATTATATTCGTCTCCGAGAAGCGCAACAAGATCCCGAACATCACCGATGACATCATCATCGCCGCCTTCCAGAAGGGAGTCCGTGACGAGCTTCTCATCGGCAAGTTCAGGCGCAAACCACCGAAGACGGTGAAGCAAATGTTTGAGACGGCGAACTCATACGCCAAATCAAATGACGCCATTAAGGCCGCCCGCCAAGACCGGCCCGACAGAAGGGAAGACAAGCAAGCAGGAGGAAGCCGAAATCCTAAGAAGGATGGCGGCAACAACGGCAACCAAGGCCAGAAAGATCGCAAGCGCCGATCTGAAGATCTAGTGGCTGCAACCTCCAACACTCAACGCCGTCCCCGAGTCGCCGCCTACGACGCCATCATGAACGCCCAGTGCACCCATCATCCGAATCACAAGCACGCGGCGAAGAACTGCTTTATCTACAAGCAGTTCGCTGAACAGTACGCGGCGCAGCTCAACAAAAAGCCGACTGACGAGGCTGGCCCATCTGGCGCCAAAAAGAACAACGCGGCTGAAAATGCCGAGCCGTTTCAAGACCCAGTGGGGGAGCTCAACCACATCTTCGGAAGCCCGCTAGCCTATAAGTCCAAGAGGAAACGAAGCTAACCGACCGGGAGGTCAATGCGGCTCAACCCGAAGTCCTCGATCTGCGATGGTCGGAAGTGGCCATCACCTTTGACCGCTCGGATCATCCCGACCGAGTGGTCCACCCGGCGCGCTATCCACTCGTCCCGGACCCCGTGGTCCGCAACATCGCTTAAGCGCGTCCTCATCGATGGGGCGCGCCTCAACATCTTATTTGCCAAGACCATGGATGAGATGCGATACCGAGGGCCGAACCGAAAGCAAGCTCAGCCCCCTTCCACGGAGTCATCCCGTGGCTGTCTTCAACACCACTCGGGCATATCTCCTCCCACCACCTTCGGAGCCCGAGAGAACTTCCGAACGGAGAACGTCACCTTCGAGGTGGCCGACTTCGAAACAGCATATCACGCCATCATCGGAAGGCCTGCGCTTGCCAAGTTCATGGCGATCCCTCACTACACCTACCTTTGCATGAAGATGCCGGGTCCCAACGGCGTCATCACTCTTCGCAGCGACGTGAAGCAAGCCTTCACCTGCGATAAGGAGAGCTGCGACATGGCCCAATCTCGCGAGAGATTACGTGGCCAACAAGAAGTTCGATTGGCTGCATCAACTTCGGCAGAGGGCGAAGTCCCCGCGAAGAAGATAGCCAAATCAGGATCCGGCGACGCCAAGACCAAGAAGATCTCCCTTGATCCGTCGGATCCCTCGAAAACTGCTGTAATCGGCGCTGACCTAGATCCCAAATAGGAAAGCGCGCTCGTCACCTTCCTCCAAAATAATAAAGATGTTTTTGCTTGGAAACCATCTGATATGCCTGGAATTCCTAGGGAGGTGATCGAGCATTCTTTGAGCGTCAAAGATGACGCCAAACCGATAAAACAACGATTACGCAGGTTCGCACAGGATCGAAAAGACGCGATCAAAGAAGAACTGGCAAAGCTCTTGGCTGCCGGCTTCATCAAAGAAGTCCTTCATCCCGACCGGTTGGCCAACCCAGCCCTAGTCCGCAAGAAGACGGGGCAATGGCGCATGTGCGTTGACTACACCGACCTCAACAAAGCCTCGCCCCAAAGATCCGTTCGGCCCTCGCATCGACCAAGTCGTCGACTCAACACGGCCGCGAACTCCCGAGTTTCTTGGATTGTTACTCGGGCTATCACCAGATCAGCTTGAAAGAATCCGACTGCTTGAAAACATCGTTCATCACGCCGTTCGGGGCTTACTGCTACATCACCATGCCTTTTGGCCTAAAGAACGCCGGAGCCACATACCAGCGCATGATCCAAAGATGTTTCCAGACGCAGATCGGCAAGAACGTTGAAGCTTACGTCGACGATGTTGTCATCAAGACCAAGCAGAAAGAAGACCTGATCGCTGACTTAGAAGAAACCTTTGCGAACATCCGGGCCTTCAGAATGAGGTTAAACCCGGAGAAGTGCACTTTCGGCGTTCCATCAGGCAAACTGCTCGGCTTCATGGTGTCACATCGCGGCATTGAAGCAAATCCCGAGAAGATCAACGCCATCTTAAACATGAAGCCCCGAGTAATCGAAAGACGTCCAAAAGCTCACGGCTGCATGGCGGCACTAAGCCATTTCATATCCCGACTCGGCGAACGAGGCATGCCCTTCTTCAGACTGCTAAAGAAGACAGACGACTTCCAGTGGACCACAGAAGCCGACAAGGCCTTTGAAGACTTCAAAGAATTCCTTACCACGCCGCCCGTCCTGGCCTCGCCTCAGCCCCAGGAACCCCTGCTGCTGTACGTTTCAGCCACTCACCAAGTGGTTAGTATGGTCCTTGTGGTTGAACGCGAAGAAGAAGGACGGGCCCAGAAGATTCAAAGGCCAATCTACTTTGTTAGCGAAGTATTGGCAGGAGCCAAAATCCGCTACCCTCAGGTACAAAAATTGCTTTACGGTGTCCTAATAACCACGAGGAAATTGGCACACTACTTTCAGGGTCACTCGGTCACCGTCGTCACCTCCTTCCCACTCGGCGACGTCATCCACAACCGCGAGGCAACCGGGCGCATCGCCAAGTGGGCCCTAGAACTGATGCCGCTGGACTTGACTTTTAAGCCAAGGACGTCCATTAAGTCACAAGCCTTAGCGGACTTCCCGGCCGAGTGGATCGAACAGCAAGAAAACGTGCCTCGGGAAGACCTCCAACACGGACCATGCACTTCGACGGATCCAAGAGGATCACCGGCTTGGGAGCAGGAGTCGTGCTGATCTCCCCGACCGGGAAAGGCTAAGATATGTCCTTCACCTCCACTTCTCCGCTTCACACAACGTCGCCGAGTACGAAGCTCTTCTACATGGACTGCGGCTCGCAGTTTCACTCGGGATACGGCGGCTTATTGTGAAAGGCGACTCCCAGCTGGTCGTCAATCAAGTGATGAAGGACTGGTCCTGCTTAAATGACACTATGGAGGCCTACCGACAAGAGGTCCGCAAGCTTGAGGACAAGTTTGACGGGCTCGAGCTCTCACATGTCCTGAGACATAACAACGAAGCTGCTGATGAGTTGGCACAGCTCGGATCTAAGCGCGAAGCTACCCCAACGGACGTATTTGTCGACCATCTCTACGAACCAACCATCACGGCGAAGACAACTCTCACCGAGCAAACCACGAACGAAGTCGCCATGACCGACACCGACTGGAGGACGCCGCTCATCAAATTCTTAACCCAGCAAGAGCTGCCGGATGACCGGGATGAAGCAGAACGCGTCCGGCGTCGTTGCCAAGCATACGTCATGGTTGACTCCGATCTATACAAAAGAAGCCCCTCTGGAATTCTAATGAGGTGCATCACACCCGAAGAAGGGAAACAACTACTCCAAGATATCCACTCGGGCATATGCGAAGCCACGCGGCAAAGACGCACTCTAGTCGGCAAAGCTTACAGCAAGGATTCTTCGCTTACCGCGGTCTCCGACGCGGATAAAGTCGTAAGAACCCGCGAAGGCTACCGCTTTTCGCTCGACAAAGCCATGTCCCGCCCAGAGCTTCAAACAATCCCACTTTCCTGGCCGTTCGCGGTATGGGGGCTGGACATGGTTGGCCCTTTCAAGAAAGCTCCAGGAGGTTTCACACACCTCTTCGTCGCAATCGACAAGTTCTCCAAGTGGATTGAAGCCAAGCCGGTCGCCACAATCACCGCCGACAAAGTACGAGACTTTTTCCTCAACATCGTGCACCGCTTCGGCGTCCCAAACAGAATCATAACCGATAATGGGACTCAATTCACGGGAGGCATCTTCAAGGAATTCTGCGAAGACTTCGGAATCAAGATCTCGCTATGCATCGGTAGCTCACCCTAAAAGCAACGGGCAAGTCGAGCGAGCCAACGGCATGGTCCTTCAAGGCATCAAGGCTCGCGTTTCGATCGACTAAGCCCTTACGCCGGCAAATGGGTCCAAGAACGCCCTCGGTCTTATGGTCGCGCGAACCACACCCGGTCGGGCCACCGACCAAACTCCTTTCTTTTTGGTCTACGGCGCAGAGGCCATGTTGCCAAACGAGATGGAGTACGAGTCCCTCCGGTCCGCAGCTTCAATGATGAACGCTACGACCCCGACCGAGTGGATGACCTCACCCGATTGGAAGAGGCCCGCGAGGCGCCCTTATCCGTCGGCCAAATATCTTCAAGGGTTTAGAAGATACCACGGTCGCAACGTGCGAGCACGAGCTTTCATTGTTGGCGACCCGGTCCTACGCAAGATCCGACCACCAAAGATCGACACAAGTTATCTCCCTATGGGAAGGACCATACATAATCGCCGAAGTGACTCGGCCAGTGCATACCGGCTAAAGCGTGAAGACGGGTCTATGGTGGAGAACTCCGGAACATCGAGCATCTTCGACGATTTTATGCCTAATTTGGCCAAGGCCTCATGTCTTCCTTGATCGCCAACCTCAAGCAAGATGACTTCTTGAGCTAGCAATCGGGTACACATGTCAATAAAGCTCAAGTTTTTCTCGTCAACTTTTGTGCATAATTTGGTTTATCATTGTTTAATGTCCTTTGACTCGAGCTCGGTGTCTAAGGACCGAGAGTTTTCCGATGACCTAATCGAGCCTAGGCTTGATGACAACCAGATAAAGCTACTTAAGAAATTTCACACAAAAGCTCGAATCAAGGCATTGACATAAATAAATTAAAAGAGTCACAAAGTTCCACATCGAGTGTTACGGTTACGTGACATTTACAAAGCAAAGTCAAAATACAAATCAAATCTTGAAGTTGTTTACTACATCAAGAGATATCTTCTTCGCCGCCTCTTGCGCCTCACTTAGCATGTCTAAGGCCTGCTCGTCCGTTGTTCCGTCGCAAAGCCCTCCCGACCGAATGGATATCCACTCGGGGTAAAGGGACTTGGTCTCGAGCAAGAGCCGACCAGCCCCATGCTTGGCGCTTCGGTGATATTGGCCGGTATCGTTCGGGAGCCCGCAGGCTTGTCAAATATCTCGATCGGCTCCAGCCGGCCCCAACTCCTTGATCGAACAAGGACAGCAAGATCGGCGTGGCGGCGTTGGCGACCTCTTCCTGTATCTCGTCGCTAGATCTGATCCGCCCAAGCAAGACGTCGTATTGGGCTCGGGTCTTCATCTTATAAGCCGCCAAAAGTCCCGATCATTCAAAGCACTCGGAAATAAAGCAAGACACGAAATTCGACTTCAAAGAAGATTACCTTCAAACTCGGCCTCCATCTCGGCCTTGTCAAGGCGACCGCTTCCACTGGACTTGAAGCGAGTGGACCTCCGAAGAATTTTCTACAACGAAAGAAGATCATCAATAGCCAAGATCAACATGAGAATCATGATGAAGCGGGAGAGGCGGGCTTACTCCCGATTGATCCGCGGAGGTCGAGGTTCGCTTCCCGAAGCTCCGCAATCTCCCTCCTTAAAGCCGCCTCCCTTGATGCGGCCTCCTCCCGAGTGGCCTTCAGCTGTCGCTGAACGTCCTCCAAGGAGTTTAAGTGGGGGACCAGCTTCTCCGACTTCGATTTTGCCATTGAGCGGCAATACTCTTTCGCACGCGAAAGCGAGGGAGTGATCGATCGAAAGATAATGATGATATAATCAAAGAGAAAGACAAAGGCTTACGTTGAGCAGTCGGGTCGCCTCATTCAGGCTCTCGACAAGGGCATCCCTTTCATCTTTTTCAGCTTGCCGGTCTAGGATGATGCCCTGCCTCTCGCCTTCCGAATCCCGCCACTCGATCCTGATCGGGGGGACCCAGGTCTCAGAAGACTGTAACCTGGGGATCTCTTCTACCGTGGCTGGCAAGCAAGAAAGACAAATGAAGACATGAAAGATTTAAATTGAAGGAGTAAAAGAGCGCTTCGAAACAAGTCTCACCGGTTTCGGCGGTTGCCCGCCTAGGTGGAGCGGCCGGGCCGGCCTTCTTCTTCGGCTCTGCGCCGAGTGGCCCCGGTCGGGGCGCTTGAGCAAGGCCTCGGGTTTCCCGGCCGACGACTGGTTTCCAGTCGGGATATCCCGGCTGGCGGTCGGGGGCTCCTTCCTATGGGCGTCCTTCTTCGGAGGCGAAGGTTGCTTCTCCGGAGCGCTCGTACTCGGTTGCGAGCTCCGGGGCTTTGGCTCTGCTGGCCTTGGCACTTCGGGAGCAGCAGCTGGAGTCGGTCCTTCACCCCTCCGACAGATCTATGTCCTGGGGCCTCCGCGGAAGTGAATACAAGCAAGGGTAAAGATAAAGAGAAGTTTCTAACAAAAGAGTTCAAGACTTCGGTTTGAGCATACTGGATGACCGGCGGATCTTCGGTGCCGTCCCGTGGCGATCGCCTTAGAGGCGGGGTCTCGATGGGAGGGCCGGACGTCGTCATCCGAATCCTCTATAATCGCCCTCCTCTTGCTCGCGCGCTTGTTCGAGTCTCCACTCGACGCGCCCGCTTCCCGACCGGGTCGCTCGGATCTTGATCCCGCCACCTGGCTTCTTGGCGGGCGACGCGGCGCGTCATCATGGGACACCTTGTATGGCTTGGAGGTGATAGAGGCGTTTTCCTGCAGAAGAAAGAAAGTACAATGATAAGAAACAGGATGTCAAGATCGAAAGATGCTATGAAGCAACCGGTCGGCTTACCGGAGGAGGAGGAGGTCGGTGGATCTTGAAGGAAAGGACTGCGAATGAGGGCCCGCTCAACCGCTATCCCACGAGAAGAGTTTGTACATCCGGATCTTCGGGATCTCGTATGTGAGTGGATCTGGATCTTCCCGACACCGTCCCGCCTTCATACTCGAAGGCTGGTTTTGACCTTTCCTTGATTGGTGCCAGTCGGCACCTGATGAAGTGCCGAGTGATTTGTTCCCCGCGAAGGCCTCTCTTTTTCATCGCCAGGATCTTCGCGAGCAGATCGTTGGCCTCGTCCCAATCTTGGGCTACGGACGGTGCTCCAAGACGGCTTGGGACAGGGGAAGACCGACGAAGGCAAGTGCTGGTTCAAGGTTGCGATGTAAAACCAGCCGCGTGCCATCCCTTGTTGGAAGATTTCAAAGGAGAGAAAAGTAGTCTTTGCGGAGAGATCCGCGAAGCCGGAAGCTCGCTTCCGCCAACGACGCAAGGTTGATCTTTGTTTGGGTGTGGTTTAAGATAGAACATGCGCCGGAAAAGTTGGAAGTGGGGGAGAATGCCAAGGAAGGCTTCACATACATGAATGAAGAGTGCTATGTGAAGCATTGAGTTGGGGTTCAGATGATAGAGATGAAGCCCATAGTAATCCAGAAGCCCCCGGAAGAACTCGGAGGCAGGAAGGCTGAATCCACAGTAGAAAAAGGAAGTAAAAACGACGAGCTCACCAGTGTTTGGGGTCGGAAAGTCCTCTCCCGCCGCCGGGCGCCATCCCACAAGTTCCTTTGGCGGAAGCACGCCGTGCTTCACCATCTCCTTGAGGGTAGATTCCCTCACATCCGAAGCGGCCCATTGGTCGAAGGGAATCCTTTTTTTCTCCGCCATGAGAATAGGTTGATGGGAAGTGGATCTGGCTGGAAAAAGTTGGATCTTTGGCGATGGAACGTGGGAGATTTGGCTGTGGAGGCTGGTTGTTGCAGAGAGCGAGCTCCTAGATGGATGGATTTGGGAGCGCGCGAGTCTAGGGTTCTCCGCGGTGAACTGGTGAACAGTGCTGCGAGAAGGGGAATCTTTTGGAAGACGAAGAGGCGGGGACGACCTCGCATCTTTATAGAAAGATTTGAGGGTTGCGCTAGGTTTTCTGGTGAGTGGGCCGAGCCCATAAGAAAATCTACGGCCCAGCTAAAGTGTGGTCCGATACGTGTCCTTAGGGACTTAAGCGGATGAGCTTAAGCAAATTTGCCCTGGCAATATGCGCGTGTCCGAGTGCCCTATACCTTTAAAAATCCTTCCATACCGCGGTTTGCTTGACTTCGTGAGAAGCTAGCACGATGCAACTTGGAAGGTGACCGACAGCTAAGTTTTTATAAGCTGCCTTGGTGAACAAGAGCTGTTTGGTTTTTTGGCATTTGGTTAGGTAACCTTACCAATGCTATTTATTTTTCCACCTTGGTGAAGATCTTTATAGATTGAGACCAGTATTATGGCATAAGCTATTTAATAATTTGGTCATTTTTTTCATATGATTGAAAGAAATTGTTCTCCCATGAGGGATGAATGAAATATTTATTCCGAGATTACTCGGGCAAATCCACTCGGATAAGCAAGAGCTTACCGAGTGCTTTTTACCCATGAGGTTTGACTGAATTGTTTGTTCTGAGATAATTCGGGCAAATTCATTCGGATGAGTATGAACTTGCCGAGTAATGAGATTTCTATGATTGCTTTAGCATGAGCTAGGCATCTATACGAGAATAATTTTTTAATAGTTCTTGACTATATGCTTAGCCTATTTTTGACTAACCACATAGTCGGGGGCTACACCTAATTAGGTGCATCAGGAGATGCACCTAGATATTTATTTTTGAGAAATTTTTATATATATTTTTCCAGCCCTTCACAGTCTTTGGAGCCACTCGGGAAGATTCAGGCAGAGATGATGGAATCACTCGGCGCCAGGAGCACTCGGCCAAAGAGGTTTTTGGCTGAGTACTATTTTGGTTTGAAATTGAGTTGTCTCGTCGACTGAAAAGGACTCGGGGGCTACTGTGGAGATTATGGCAATCGGGTACTTACATGACAAGCTTATCCGACTGGAGGTAGGGATAAATTGCGCCTGCTATATCTGTAAGCCGAACTTGACTTGGGTGTTACGGTTGCCGATAGAGATAAGGCAATCGGCCTATAGTCACGGTTTGGTAAGATTGAGGAAACCGACTTAGAATAAGATAGGGTTTCCGATTTGTGAGCCCTCCCCCCAAGACTATATAAGGGGGGTGAGGGGCGTCCCTTAAGGGATATCCAACACTAGATCTGAGACACGATTTCATAAGCAATAGCTTTAGATCACGAGATTAATAAAGACACTCGGCGGATCGAATCCACCGAAACAGGAGTAGGGTATTACCTCACGAGAGGGCCTGAACCTGTCTAAATCTTCTTCTTCTTCTAACCCATTGTGCTTGGCGATCTCGACTGCGACCCCAGGAAATATATTGTCGAAACCAAGTTTCGACAGTCAATCCAAAAAACCCATATAATATGGTTTTAGAGGGTTATTTGTCTGTTTTTAAAAGTTGAGAATAGAAAACAACTGACTTGTAGCTCATGGTGAAAACTAGACTTCGAGCAAGTTTGGAAGCTTAAAATAATCTGAATTAGGCGTATAAGGCACTACTACTAACGTAAATACTAATCGTAAAGAGAAAAATATTACCATCTCTTTTGTCGGATCATCTCAATAAATACACTTATGCACTCAATAGAATTAAATATCTTAAAAGTGAAGAATTTAAAAATAACAAATTTAGGAGAGGAAGAGCTGCTGCTTAATTATATGCGTGTGTGTCTTGTATTAGAAAACATAAAAAAATAATGATGTTTTATATTTTTAGATGACGGGAGTAATTAAGAGTTAAGATTGAGATGAAAACATCCAACCAAGCGGAAAGTACACAGTTAGGAACTGTGTAATCAATTTAATGATACATCAAGATGGTTAGTTTCAAGCTATTATGGATGCTTAATTGATAACCCAATAACAAAGAAAACGATTTCTCTCCAATACTCGAAAGGAAATCTATTGGGCACAACGTACTCTTGGAGTGTTAGAGATGTGTTTGACGCACTAATCTCATGTTACCTTTGGCTAATGGTCTTTGCTCTACTTTTGTCCTGTCTTTTCCACTGCCTACCTGTACCGAACAGAGTGTGACCTTCGACTGTCGCCTGCCTATTTTTTCTTGTCGAAGTTGTCTTCGTCGGTTCGTCCATCCATCGAGGGATTGGTTGAAAATGGAGAAATTAATTCTGACCATGAATTCAACCGTATCTGCTAATGAACCAAACACATTTTGTCGTCGTTCTCTCCTTGCTATATAAGCCGAGCAGTGGTAGTTCTGCCCGTGGCCGTTAGGCTCTGCAAGAAGCAACAGCCAGGTGAGATGTCACAGGTTGAGCCGAGCTTGAGAATGGCGTCGTCAGCTGCTGCCATGCTCGACATGGCGTTGCTCCTTGCAGTCATTGCTTCCATCCTTGCAGGTACTCTGCTTTTGTCCCCCTGCCTTTTCTTCTATACTACTCTGTTTCTGTTAGCTGTGTACAGAGACTGGATTTCTATCCATTATTAAAAAAATATTTTGTTTCTGTTTTGCTATTGTGTTTTTGCACAAGCTTGTAATGCGAAAAAGTTGCTTGTTGTGTGTGAGGAGATGTGCCTTGAAAAAGTTGAAATTGGTGTACAAGCCATTGCTGAACATACGGTTGAGTTTGTTAATTTCAAGTTGTGGAGTATTATCTTGCACATTAGTACTACATGACAAGCGTTACGCGAGATACTCATTTAATGAAACAGTAACACGTAAGAAACCAAAACATATCAGCAAATTAGCAATCGAGCTGGACGCATCTCTTTCTTCATCATGAACACTGTGCCTGGAAATACAATGCAAACGTGTGTAGAAAAAAGATCTTTTTGGCCCCGTTTGAAACACGAGAAAATTATCACCGTCCCTCTGAATTTCTTGCACGATTGCCTTACTACTGTAGCAAGCAAACTTTAATAAAAGGCTACAAAGCTAGATTCTGTTAAAGGAATTAATTGGTTTTATGGGCGTCATTGACATGAATGATGTGTGATAGTATACCAGCACTAGCTAGAATGCAATTCCTTTGTCAAAAATCCATGGACTAATGTCCCGTTTGATACAGATAATGGATGGTAAGCTAAACCAAGTTTACAACAGTTATGAGAACAAATGGAATATTAAAAAAATGAAAATTTTGATTTAAAAAGTTTGGGAAAATTACATAAACAACCCAACTATCACTCTTGTTTTGAAATTCTCTCTCAAAAGATAGTTTATTGCAAATGTCCACCCATCCAAACCCTTCCCTACAGGTGAATAGCCGAACCAACCTGTTTCCGCCGAGATACCAGCAGAAGGCCAGATCAACAGGCCACACTTGGTTTCAGGTCCATCCAATTCAAGCCTGACCCTCTCCTAGTTCAAAGCTGGAACACGGCCTCGACTAGCGCGAGGGTTGAGGACAGCGATGATCATCAGTAGTGGCAAATCGATCGCGATCGAGCTCTGTTCTTCCAATTGCGGGTACACATCGACAAAAACAGATTGACTCGAGTATTCGTGTGGGCGGAGAGGTTTGGATGGGTGGTTTGGGAGGAATTTTAAAATAAGAGTGACAATCGGGATGGTTTTGTTGAAATGTTCTCTAACTAGAAGAAAAAGTTTTTTTCTTCTTTGTAGAAATCATACCGTTTAGGATGTCTGCCCGCCACAATATATTAACCCATAAACCGAAAAGAAAATTTGTTTGCATTGTTTGGCTTTTCTGCACTTGATAACACAAGCGCGACCGCGAGCCCGGCCTCTGATCACGGGCAGGTTGGTGCAGCCTGTTAACTATCGAAATGGACACGGTACATGCCTGCATGCATGCGAACGAACGAATGGACTGTCCAACAGTCGTGTTGCAGACGTTGGAGCAGACGTTTTCAATTCCATTCGCCGTGGTCCTTCCCTTTCTACCTGATAGCTACATGAGTACTTTGTTTGCATTTTCGATTAATTCATTCATTCATGAGCAATTTTTGCTAGGTTGTGACTTGTGAACCAGATAGTTTGGTTATTATCTCTTTTTCCTAAAGAACAGAGATAATTCGTATGTGCATGTAAAGATATGGATAAATAAGAATGTTAGTGTACATGAAACTTTAGTTAGTCAATAATTGCATGCAATGCTTTGGTAGCTAAAAATTTCAGCAAATTGCACTCTCCACCACCTGATTTGTATATTTAATTGGACGTTTGACGGACTAAGTATCTGTAGTCTGAAACTCTGAGATAGTCTGAATGTATGTATGTAAAGCACTAATGCAGTCAATTATCTCGATTAGGTGCATGTTTTTAACGAACATAAGTTAGTTAGGAGTACCATCAAAGAGCACTCACGATTGGGAAAAAAAACAACGGAAATTAGGAATCTGTGCTAGTGCAGTTGTGCTACTACATATTCGTTTCAGTTAAACGTCTGTTTCCACGAGTCCAAATTATTCTTCCGAGATGTCGATGAAGTCAATTTGTCGAACGAGGTTTGGATTGACGCTCACTTTTTGTGCTCCTCAATACTTCTTTCTTTATTTACTTTTCTCTCATCTTCGCCGAGAGTATGAACTGAAGTACACCATGAATATATTATAATGTCTTTATATTTTATATCGTACTCTATCCGGTTCTTTGATATATTTAATGTTTATCCAATATTAAGTCGAACTTTTCAAAATTTAAATATCAATACTTAGTTTGATTAATACTTAGTTTGATTTGACTTAAAAAGTATCATCATAATATATAAATATATTGCATTTTATAAACTTATAATATCATGGTTTGCCTTCTGGCTTATCAGCCATAACCAAAATTGAGTTTTGAAACTTATCATAGTTTATTTTTTATATTAGTTTTTAAATGGCTAACGATATAAATATAAAAATTTTATTCATAAATTATTCATTATTTATTCTTTGGTTGCTTATCCGTAGGATAAGGGATTAAATTGTTACTTTAATGTAAATTTTACTGTTGTAATTTTAATTTTAAAAGTTTGATGGAACCTTGTTTCATAAGTCAAATATGACCGAAGGGAGTATAACCATTTTAATTATTGGGAGCATATATAGCAGCAATTCTAGCAATAAAGTTTGAGTGATCCTTCCACGCATGCTAATGTACGGTGTTTATATCATTCCTTCTCGATTTTGTTTGTTATTGCGTCTTTACAAGCTACATACGTACCTGCGTTACGCTAATTTCTTGCTTTCGTGCATACAAAGTTCGGATTAGTATAAAATGCGGTAGCAATTAGCCTACGAATGCTGCACAATAATCAAATCAAAAGCTTAGCTTTAATTTGATACAGGTTTTGCAATTTGTGAGTTGTGACACGCCTGGGTTTGATATGGCATCTGAGACAGGAACGGCAGCGGTTGGAGTGTGCTGGGGCATGAGCGGCGACAACCTGCCGCCGGCGAGCAAAGTCACCGAGATGCTCCACGAGAACGGCTTCACCGTGGTGCGCCTCTACGCGCCGGACAGCGCCGCGCTCACGGCGCTCGGCGGCACGGGCATCCGCGTCGTCGTCGGCGCGCCCAACTACGACCTCCCCGCTCTGGCGCACGGCGGGACCGCTGCCGCGGCCGCCTGGATCCGCGAGAACATCCAGGCCTACCCGACGGTCCTGTTCCGGTTCGTCGTCGTGGGAAACGAGGTCGCCGGCGCCGACACGCAGCTCCTCGTCCCGGCCATGGAGAACGTCCACGCCGCGCTCGCGGCGGCCGGGCTGGGCCACATCAAGGTGACGACGTCGATCTCGCAGGCCACCATCGGCGTCCACATCCCGCCGTCCGCCGGCGAGTTCACCGACGAGGCGAAGTCGTTCATGAGCTACGTGATCCCCTTCCTGGAACGGACACACGCGCCGCTGCTGGCCAACCTGTACCCGTACTTCATCTACTCCTACAACCCGGGCGGCATGGACATCAGCTTCGCGCTGTTCACGGCGAGCGGCACGGTGGTGCAGGACGGGGAGTACGGGTACCAGAACCAGTTCGACGCGACGGTGGACGCGCTGTACACGGCGGTGGGGAAGCTCGGGGGAGAGAACGTGAGGGTGGTGGTGTCGGAGACCGGGTGGCCGACGGCGGGTGGGGTGGGTGCGTCGGTGGAGAACGCGAGGACGTTCAACCAGAACCTGGTGAGGCACGTGCGGAATGGCACGCCACGGCGGCCGGGGAAGAAGACGGAGACGTACGTGTTCGCCATGTTCAACGAGAACCTCAAGGAGGCCGGCGTAGAGCAGAATTGGGGCCTCTTCTACCCCAGCACCGATAGGGTCTACCCCATCAGCTTCCATGCCCGTGTCTGACTAGACATTGATCCTTTGCATTACTGTGATGCAGTAACAGTCACTAACAGATAATAGGTTCGATCTTATATGCTAGTGTCGCATACTGCAATACAGTAATGTAGAGAATTCTCGTCGGTGTGAGTGGTGACTCTACCATAGTTTGGTGTATGCCCCGGTGCTACGTGCTGACTAGTTCTGCATGCGTATCTGTACAGTAATTGGTTGCGAACGCGAGGAGAGGTCAACATGTATAGCACGAGCCTGGAGATAGATGGGTGTGCGCGTGTGTTATTGTGTTAGTATTGTGTATTTTTCATCGTTTGCCTGCGATTTGTACTATTCCTAAGTTATACTGCTGTTGTTTTTATTTTTTTATTCAGATCCTTGGCCGGCCTTTCCAAATTAGTATGGCTTCTGACAAGCTTAAAATTTTCAGCCTCTGCTATACGGAATCAAAATATGACAACTTTTATGCATTAACATGTATAACGTATGGAACAGTTTTATTACATTGTTTTCATTATAAGTTTATATATAAAAAATTTAACAACTTATATAACATTAAATTAGTTTAATCAAATATAACATTAAATATATTTAAATAATATGTTTGTTTTGTTGTTGTTTATTTTTTATAAATTTAATTGAACATAACGACTTATCTATAACTATCTATAAAGCAGTAGTAGTGTTTCTACCCAAAATTTTCGTCCACCTCGACTATTTTGCAAAACTCCTTGAGTGTTTATAAAATTAACCCGTAGTCCCAATGCTGAAAAGAAAAGGAAGGTTTGGATAAAAAAGACATTTTGCACCTCTTCCGCCCATCCCCATCCACACCGTGCTCGCGCCCCTCCTTCCGTCGCTGCTCGAGCTCCCGCGCGCGCGCGCCCTCCTCCCGTCCCCATCCGCGTCGCGCCCGACTTCACTCGTTGCGCGCACGGGCACGTTGCTATAATATATATATATATATAATCTATATATATAATCTATAACTATCTATAAAGCAAGTAGGGAGGGGGAGGGCTTAAATGGAAAAAAAGACCTTCTACGTTCCTTCCTCCCTGTGCCCCTTCCTCCGTCCCTATCCGCGTCACGTCCCGCGTCGCGCCTGCGCCCCTCCCTACCGTCACTGCTCGGAGCTCCCGCGCCGCGCCTGCGCCCCTCCCTCCTGTCCCCATTCGCACTGCGTCTCGACTTCATCCGGTTCAACGTACGGGCAGAGTTGGTAATTCGATAAAACGGACAGAGTATGTTTTTTTTTACGTTGCTTCCCTTCCCTTCTTTGTGACCGTTACCAAAAAAATCCATCCGTTGCGTCTTTAAATTCCATCCACGCCGGCCGAGGCCGCGATCTTAACTGCGAAGGGAACGACTTCAAATTTCATCCACGGATCTCGCGCCGCGTTCTGATCTTAACTGCGAAGTGAAGGTACGCGCGGTGAAGTCGCGATAATGGCGGCGGCGGCGGCGCACGGCATCATCGCAGTGGTCGACTGGTCCGACCTTCTGCCGGTGATGACCGCGCCGTGTTCGCCGCCGTCTGCAAATCGTGGCGCCGCGCGGCGAGCCCTCGCCTCAGCCGCCACTCCCTCCACCTTGTGGCGCTCTGCTCCGGCGCCAACGCCGTCGATTTCTCCTCGCGCCACGGAAATGTCGTCAAAACGGCGTACCTGGGTAGCGGCGGCGCGCGCCCCCACCGCATCATCGGCTGCTCCCACGGCTGGCTCGTGGTCGTCGATGAGGTGTGCGACGTCTTCCTCATCAAGCCCTTCACTGACGGCGCGCAGGTCCCCCTGCCGGCCGTCACGTCGTTCGACTGCGAGTACTTCGTCACGGCCGTCGGCGGCGACGGCGACGGTATCCCGGAATACTTCGCGGTGGGCAATCACGCGTATCATTACCGTCTCCAAGGCCTCCGCAAGATCGAGTGGAAACCTCCCAAGTTGGTCACGTTCCAGTCGATGCGCGACGAGTTCTTCCAGAAGGCGGCCATCGCCCCAGGCAGCCGCCGGAAGGAGAGTTACGCCGCCGTGATCGTAATCCACAGCGGCGGCTCCGGCCGGGCATTCGCGAGGTCCGGCGACGACCACTGGACGTCGCTGCCCACGGCGGCATTGACGCGGTACGCGGACGTCATCTGGCACAACGGCACGTTCTACACGCTCACCCGCGGCGACGGCGCCGTCGAGGCGTGGGAGCCGGACGGCCGCGCCCTGAAGCCACGGCTCGTGACGGGGCCGGTCATGAGGTGGGAGTTCAAACGGCTGGTGGAATTCTACAACGACACGTTCCGGCAGGCGGCGTTCTACGAGGGCGCGAGATAGCTGGCCAAGCCGGCGGACAGCAGCAGCGGCGGGCTACTGGTGGTGAGCACCGTGGCCATCCTCGACGACAGCAACGCGCTGGGCACGGCGGTTCAAGGTGTTCGACGTGGACGAGGACAAGGGCGAGTGGCGCGCCAGGGACGACGTGGGCGACGCCGCGGTGCTGGTGGTGATCAGCCACGGCGAGTGCGTGTCGACGCGGGAGTACCCGTACCTGAAGCCTAACTGCGTGTACTACGTGCTCAAGTCGTTTGCGGCGGATTTCGAAGAGTCGGATGCGGAGGAGAAGGGATGCTCGCGGTACGAGAGCGGCGTGTCGCGATCTCAAGACGGGCGTGGCGTGCAGGATGTCGGTGTTTGGGCGCGCCGCTGGCGGCCATCCTGTTTGGTTTGTGCCCTACACTGCCTACAGTAAAGTATATAAACCAGCAACATATGCGAAGGAGATAAGAAAGGAGAGAGAAGAGAGGCGAACTACATATTTGTAGCAGCTATATATTTATATGTATCTATTGACTATAGATGATTTGGAGCTGATAGTTAGTTATACTATTGCTATTACTGATGAGACAAATTGAAAACCAATGTACTCAAATTTCAGAAATTTAAGGGTTCTTAGTTACCCAGGGAAAATTTTTGAAGGATTTTTTCCAGTTTTTTTTCACTGGGATATTTGCTCTTTAATTCATACGAGTATATCGGCACGCCCTTCGCAACCCCGTTCCGGCACAAATCATCGCGGCACTTTCCGGTCTGCACGTTCCACGGAATCCCTTTCCGGCCCAGATAATGGCACAAGCGTTGTGGTTTTCACGTTATTGTGTCTCTGGCCCAAATCGAGGCTTCAAATGTTAGATATTCAAAATTGGACATTACGAATGCACTTCAAATACAATCAGGTAGGTTTGAATTTGTAAAAAAGTTATGCATGGACATTACGAATCAGAAAGATCTTTTGCTTTCCGTTGCAAAATAACTGCACCGGAGACATCCAATCCCGGAAAAGAACAGCATGAATGCATGACAAGAAGCACGAACACGGTAACACTGACTAATGGATTGGATCGTTTATCGGTTGCAGGTGGCGATTCGTAGAATCACCTTCTTAAATAGTGGAATTAGCCGGTAAACCAAACTGTACACATTTGCAACGCCAACCAAATCTATCAACCACGGCGCCCGTCTGCTTCTCCGACCTGCCACCTGAAGCCCTCGATGACATCGCCCGGCTCGCCGGCCCCCTCAACAACGTCGTGTGCTCCGCCGTCTGCAGGCCGTGCGCCGCGCGCCCTGAAAACCACTCGCCTCGGGCTACTGAAGCAACCGAACCGGCCGTATAGCGTCAATCTAGACCGGTGGTGCGGCAGCATCCAGCTCCATCCCATCCGTTGCTGCATCGCCGGCGAACGAACCGTCCGCGTCGCCAACGACGACGGCGCCGCGCCAGTAACCCGCATCATCGGTTCTTCCCACGGCTGGCTCGTCACCGTCGACGAGGACGGCGGCTGACCCTGCTCGAGGCCGTCACCGGCGGTACACCCGCTGCCTCCCATCACTTCGTCCGGCAGCAAGAAGGTGGCCAAGGACCTCGACCAGATGGGCGACTCCATGTTCCACAAGGTAGAGCTGGTTCCCGGCCGCCGTGTCGGCACCTTCGCCGTGATGCTGATTCACGGAGGCGGGTTCGGCATGTCATTCCTCCGTCCCGGCGCCAAATCATGGACGACGGTGCGCGTCCCGAAATGGATGAAGCAAAAGTTCGTCGACCTCGTCTTCCACCAGGCGCGTTCTACACGGTCAGCCGCGAAGCCGAGGTGAGCGCCTGGACGCCGGAAGCGAGCTCGAGCGGCCTGCGCGCGATGCGCGTCACGGAGCCGAGGCAGGAGTGCGCGTGGGTCTCCCTCGTGGAGTCGGTCGGCGGCGGCGACCTGCTCATGGTGAGCAGCGCCGCCACGGACGGCCCTATACGGCGGCGGCGATACGAGGTGTCTCTCTTGCACGAGCGCGAGGGGGAGTGGCTCGCCGTGGAGGACCTCGGGGAGGCGGCCATCTTGGTGGGGAGCAGCTGCAGCATGAGCGTGTCGACGCGAGGCTCGCTCGGCCACCCTACGAATCAGCCCTCTCGGACGAATTCCGCTACTACAGCCACCCTACCGCCTACTCGCTGCCGACGGCACCGGCGGGGTATGGTTCCGTATTTACGCCATTTGCCGGCGGTTCTTGGCTTCTGCCTCACGTTCCAACTGAATTCCGCTGCTATTAGGCCCCGTTTTCCTCCTCTTAATGTTCCTCGACGGTACTGCAAGTAGTTTAGCTTGCATACATGATTTGTTTGACTTATCATTGTTTGTTATGGTGAAACATGTCTATTCAGGCTTGTCGAAACTTGGTTTCGGCAATATATTTTATGGGGTCGCATGAGATCGCCGCACAATGGGTTAGAAGAAGAAGAAGATTTAGACAGTTCGGCCCTCTCGTGAGGTAATACCCTACTCTCTGTTTCGGTGGATTCGATCCGCCGAGTGTCTTTATTGATCTCGTGATCTAAAGCTCTTCGCCTATGAAGTTGAATCTCGGATCTAGTGTTGGAATATCACCTCGGGACGCCCTTACCCCCTTATATAGTCTTGGGAGGAAGGGTTCACAAGTCGGAAACCCTATCTTAATCTAAGTTGGTTTCCTCAATCTTACCAAACCGTGACTATAGGCCGATTGCCTTATCTCTATCGGCAACCGTAACACCTAAGTCAAGTTCGGCTTACAGATATAGCGGCGCAATCTATCCCTACCTCCAATCGGATAAGCTTGCCATGTGGATACCCGATTGCCACAATCTCCACAGAGCCCCGAGTCCTTTTCGCGACGAGACAACTCAGCTTCAGACAAAGCAAGACTCAACCAAAAATCTCTTTGACCGAGTGCTTTTGGCGCCGAGTGATTCCATCATCTCTGCTCGAATCTTCCCGAGTGGCTCCAAAGACTGTGAAGGGCTGGAAAAATTTATATATAAAAATTCTCAAAAATAAATATCTAGGTGCATCTCCCGATGCACCTAATTATAGGTGTAGCCCCCGACTATGTGGTTAGTCAAAAATAGACTAAGCATATAGTCAAGAACTATATAAAAATTATTCTCATGTAGATGCCTAGCTCATGCTAAAGCAATCATAGAAATCTCATTACTCGGAAGTTCATACTCAACGAGTGAATTTGCCCGAGTCATCTCGAACAAATAATTCAATCATCCCTCATGGGTAAAAAGCACTCAGTAAACTCTTGCTCAACCGAGTGGATTCGCCCGAGTAATCCTGCAATAATAGCTCAATCAACCCTAGCGGGTAAAAAGCACTCGTAAGCTCATGCTTATCCGAGTAGATCCGCCCGAGTCATCCCAACAAATACTTTTATCATCCCTCATGGGAAAATAAATTCTTTCAATCATATGAAAAATATGACCAAGTTATTAAACAATTTTGCCATAATACTGGTCTCAATCTTATAAAGATCTTCACCAAGGTGGAAAACAAACAAGATCGGTAAGATTACCCGACCAAATGCCGAAAAACCAAATGCCCTTGTTCACCAAGGTGGCTATAAAAACTCTTCTGTTGGTCACCTTCCAAATTGCATCGTGTCGCTTCTCATGAAGTCGACAAACCGCGGTATGGAAGGATCTTTAAAGGTATTGAGCACTCGGACACGCGCATATTGCCGTGGCAAATCTGCTTAAGCTCATCCGCTTAAGTCCCTAAGGACACGTATCGGACCACACCTTAGCCGGGCCGTAGATTTCCTTATGGGCTCGGCCCACTCACCGAAAACCTAGCGCAACCCTCAAATCTTTCTTTATAAAGACACGAGGTCGTCCCCGCCTCTTCATCTTCCAAAATTCCCCTTCTCACAATACGCTCATCGGTTCATCGCGGAGAACCCTAGGCTTGCGCGCTCCTCAGTCCATCCGCCAAGAAGCTTGCTCGCCGCGACAACTAGCTCCTGCAGCCAAAACTCCCACATCTATCGCCCAAGATCCAACCTTTCTCGCCGATCCGCTCCTCAACAACCTCGCTCTCATGGCGGAAGAAAAGAGGATTCCGTTCGGCCAATGGGCCACCTCGGACGTGAGGGAGTACACCCTCAAGGAGATGGTGAAGCACGGCGTGCTTCCGCCCAAGGAACTTGTGGGATGGCGCCCGGCGGCGGGAGGACTTCCCGACCCCAAACACCGGTGAGCTCGTTGTCTTTACCTCCTTTTTCTATTGCGGATTCAGTCTTCCCACCTCCGAATTCTTTCGGGGGCTTTTGGACTATTATGGTCTTCAAATATACCATCTGAACCCCAACTCGATGCTTCACATAGCACTCTTCATTCATGTATGTGAAGCCTTCCTTGGCATTCTTCCTCACTTCAATCTGCTTCGTCGTATGTTCTACTCGAAACCCCATCCGAACAAGGACCATCCTTGTGTCGTTGGCGGGCAGCTTCCAGCCTTCGCGGATCTCTCCGCAAAGACTACTTCTCTCTCCCTTGAAATCCTCGAACAAAGGCCGGCACTCGAACCGGTTCTACATCGCAATCTTGAACCCAGCTCCTTCCTTCCTTGTCGGTCTTCCTCCTGTCTCCAAACCATCTTGGAGCACCGTCCCGTAGGCCAAGAATGGGATGAGGCCAACGATCTGCTCGCGAAGATCCCGGCGATGAAGAAGAGGAACCTTCGCGGGGAACAAATCACTCGGCACTTCATCGTGCCGATCGGCGCCAATCGTGAGCGGCGCGAAACCGGCCTTCGAGTACGAAGGCGGAACGACCCCAATCGGGAGGACCCGGATCCGCTCACATACGAGATCCCGAAGATCCGGATGTACAAGCTCTTCTCATCCGGATCTCGCCGAGCGAGCCCTCATACTACCAGTCCTTCCATTCAGCATCCATCGACCTCCTCCTCGGTAAGCCGATTGATTGCTTTATAGTATCTTTCGATCTTGATGTCTTGTCGCTTAACGTTGCGCCTTCCTTCTTCGCAGGAGAACGCCTCTATCATTTCCAAGCCGTATAAGATGGCTCATGATGACGCGCCGTCGCCCGCTAAGAAGCCGTCGCGGGATAAAAATCCAAGCCGATCCATCGGGAAGCGGCGGCGCGCGAGTGAGGACTCGAACAAGCGCGCAAGCAAAAGGCGGCCGATCATCGAGGACTCGGATGACGACGTCTCGGCTCCTCCGCCGAGACTCCGCCTCTAAGGCGATCGCCGCGGATCGCACCGAAGATCCGCCGATCAACCAGTAAGCTCAAACCAAAGTCCCGAGCTCTTTCATAGAAAACTTTTCTTTATCTTCGCCGTATTTACTTGTGCGGGAAGCCCAGGGATATAGATCCCGTCGGAGGGATGAAGGGCCGACCCCGCCGCCGCTCCCGAAGCGCCAAGGCCGTCGAGCCAAAACCCTGGAGCCCGCAACCAAGTGCGAGCGTTCCGAGAAGCACCCTTCTCCTCGAAGGAGAGCGCCCCGGGAAGAGCCCCGACTACCGCCGGGATATCCCGACGGAAACCGCGCGCCGGAAGCCCACGACCGCGGCCCGAGCGCCCGACCGAGGGTCACTCGGCACGAGCCCGAAGAAGAAGAAGGGCCCGCTGCCCCACCTAGGCGGCCGCCACCGAAACCGGTGAGATTTACTTGGAACTTTCCTTTGTTCTTTCAATTTTGAATCTTTCATGTCTTCATTGGTCTTTCTTATTTGCCGCCACGGTAGAAGAGATCCCTGTGTTACGGAGCCTTCTTCGAGACCCGGGTTCCTCCGATCGAATCGAGTGGCGGGACTCGGAAGGCGAGAGAGGGCATCATCCTCGACCGGCAGCTGAAAAGGATGAAAGGGATGCCCTCGTCGAGAGCCCGAACGAGGCGACCCGACCGCTCAACGTAAGCCTTCATCTTTCTTTTGATTATATCTTCGTTATCCTTCGCCGATCATCCTTCGCCCTTGCATGCAGAAAGAATATTGCCGCTCAATGGCAAAATCCGAGGCGCCGGAAAAGCCGGTGCCTCACTTAAACTCCTTGGAGGACGTTCGGCGACACCGAAGGTCACTCGGGAGGCCGCTTCAAGGGAGGCCGCTTTAAGGAAGGAGATCTCGGAGCTTCGAGAAGCGAACCTCGACCTCCGCGGATCAATCGGAAGTAAGCCCGCCTCTCTCGCCTTCATCGTGATTCTTTTGTTGATCTTGTCCATTGATAATCCTCTTTTGTTGTAGAAAATTCTTCTGAGGTCCACTCGCTTCAAGTCCAACTGGAAGCGGTCAACCTCGACAAGGCCGAAATGGAGGCCGACTTCGAAGGTAACCTTCTTTGAAGTTGAATTTCATGTGCTGCTTCATTCCCGAGTGCCTTGACTGATCTAGGACTCCTTGCGCTTATAAGATAAAGACCCGAGCCTAGTATGACGTCTTACTCGGGCGGATCAAATCCAAATGACGAGATACGGGAAGAGGTCGCCAATGCCGCCGCACCAATCTTGGCAGCCTTGTTTGATCAAGGGGTTGGGGCCGCTGGCTGGAGCCAATCGAGATCTTCGACAAGCTCCGCTGCTCCCGAGCGATCCGAAGAACATCACCGGGCGCCAACATGGGGGCCGGTCCGGCTCTTGCACGACCAAGTCCTCTACCCCGAGTGGATATTCATTCAATCGGGAGGGCTTCGCCGAGGGGACAAAGATGAGCAGCCTTAGATATGCTCAGCGAGGCGCAAGAGGCGGCGAAAAAGATCTCTTTGGATGTAGTAAACAATTTCAAGCTTTGAACTTATATTCTGACTTCGCTTTGTGAATGTCCTGTAATCGTGATACTCTTGACATGGAATCTTTGTGACTATTTTTAGTTTATTTATGTCAATGCCTTGATTCGAGCTTTTGCGTGAAATTTCTTAAGTAGTTTTCGTCTCGTCATCAAGCCTAGGCTCGATTAGGTCATCGGAAAACTCTCGGTCCCTTAGACACCGAGCTCGAGTCGAAGGACATTAAACAATGATAAACCAAATTATGCACAAAAATTTGACGAGGAAAATTCGAGCTTTATTGATATGTGTATCACCCCCGATCGCTAGCTCAAGAAGTCATCTTGCTTGAGGTTGGCAATAAGGAAAACATGAGGCCTTAGCCAAATTAGGCATAGAACCGCCGAAGATGTTCGATGTTCCAGGAGTTGTCCACCATAGACCCGTCTTCGCGCTTTAGCCGGTAAGCACCGAGCCGAGTCACTTCGGCGATTATATAGGGTCCTTCCCATAAGGGAGATAACTTGTGTCGGTCTTTGGTGGTCTGGATTTTGCGTAGGACCAGGTCGCCAACAATGAAAGCTCGTGCTCGCACGTTACGACCGTGGTATCTTCCGAGCCCTTGAAGGTATTTGGCCGACCGGATGAGGGCCGCCTCGCGGGCCTCTTCCAATCGGGTGAGGTCATCCACTCGGCCGATGTCGTAGCGTTCATCGTTGAAGCCGCGGACCGGAGGGACTCAAACTCCATCTCATTTGGCAACATGGCTTCGCGCCATAGACCGTAAAGAAAGGAGTTTGGCCGGTGGCCCGACCGGGTGTAGTTCGCAGCGACCATAGAACCGAGGGAAGTTCTTGGACCCACTTGCCGCGTAAGGGCTTAGCCGGTCGAAGACGCGAGCCTTGATGCCTTGAAGAACCATGCCGTTTGCTCGCTCGACTTGCCCATTGCTTTTGGGGTGAGCTACCGATGCGTAGCGATTTTGATTCCGAAGTCTTCGCAGAAATCCTTGAAGATGCCTCCGTGAATTGAGTCCCATTATCGGTTATGATTCTGTTTGGGATGCCGAAGCGGTGCACGATATTGAGGAAAAATCCCGTGCTTTGTCGCAGTGATTGTGGCAACCGGCTTGGCTTCAATCCACTTGGAGAACTTGTCGATTGCGACGAAGAGGTGTGTGAAACCTCCTCGAGCTTTTTGAAGGGGCCAACCATGTCCAGCCCCATACCGCAAACGGCCGGGAAAGTGGGATTGTTTGAAGCTCTGGCGGACATGGGTTTGTCGGCGAAAATCGCGAGCCTTCGCGAGTTCTTACGACTTTTTCCGCGTCGAAGACCGCGGTAAGCCGAAGAATCCTTGCCCGTAAGCTTTGCCGACTAGAGTGCGTGCGGCCGCGTGGCTTCCGCATATGCCCGAGTGGATATCCTGGAGTAATTGTTTCCTTCTTCGGTGTGATGCACCTCATTAGAATTCCGGAGGGGCTTCTCTTGTATAGATCGGAGTCGACCATGACGTACGCTTGGCAACGACGCCGACGCGTTCGCTTCATCCCGGTCATCCCAGCAGCTCTTGCCGAGTTAAGAATTTGATGAGCGGCGTCCTCCGGCCGGTATCGACCATGGTGACTTCGTTCGTGGTTTGCTCGTTGGGAGCCGTCTTTGCGGTGACGGTTGGCTCGTAAAGATGTTCGACAAAGACATCTCGTTGGAGCAGCTTCGCGCTTAGATCCGAACCGCGCTAGCTCATCTAGCGCTTTCGTTGTTATGTCTCAGACATGTGAGAGTTCTAGCCCATCAAACTTGTCCTCAAGCTTGCGGACCTCTTGTCGGTAGGCCTCCATAGTGTCGTTTTAAGCAAGACCCGCCTTTCATCACCCGATTGACGACTACTGGGAGTCGCTTTCACTATAAGTCGACGAATCTCGAGTGAGACTCGCGAGGCGCATCCATGTAAGAGAGCTTCGTATTCGGCGACGTTGTGTGAGGCGGAGAAGTGGAGGTGAAGGGCATATCTTAGCCTTTCCCGCCTGGGAGATCGCACAACTCCCGCTCCCAAGCCGTTGATCCTCTTGGATCCGTCGAAGTGCATGGTCCAGTGTTGGAGGTCTTCCCGAGGTACGTGCTCTTGCTGTTCACCCACTCGGCCAGAAGTCCGCTAAGGCTTGTGACTTAATGGACGTCCCGGGCTTAAAGGTTAAGTCCAAGCGGCATCGGGCCTGTGGGCCCACTTGGCGATGCGCCGGTTGCCTCGCGGTTGTGGATGACGTCGCCGAGTGGAAAAGAGGTGATGACGGTGACCGAGTGACTCCCGAAAGTAGTGTGCCAATTTCCTCGCGGTTATTAGAACACCATAAAGCAATTTTTGTACCTGGGGGTATCGGATTTTGGCTCCTGCCAAAACTTCGCTGACAAAGTAAATTGGTCTTTGAATCTTCTGGGCCCGTCCTTCTTCTTCTCGTTCTACCACAAGTACCGTGCTGACCACTTGATGAGTGGCCGAGACGTACAGCAAGAGGGGTTCCCTGGGCCGAGGTGAAGCCGGACGGGTGGCGTGGTAAGGAACTCTTGAAGTCTTCAAAGGCCTTGTCGCTTCGTGGTCCACCGGAAGTCGTCTGTCTTCTTCAAGCAATCAAGAAGGGCATGCCTCGCTCGTCGAGTTGGGATATGAAACGGCTTAGCGCCGCCATGCAGCCAAGTGAGCTTTTGGACGTCTTTCTGATTACTCGGGGGCTTCATGTTTAAGATGGCGTTGATCTTTTCTGGGTTTGCTTCGATGCCGCGATGTGATACCATGAAGCCGAGCAGCTTGCCCGACGGACGCCGAGGTGCACTTCTCCGGTTCAACTTCATTCTAAGGCCCTGGATGTTTGCAAAGGTTTCTTCTAAGTCGGCGATCGTCTTCTTTCGCTTGGTCTTGATGACAACATCGTCGACATAGGCTTCAACGTTTTTGCCGATCCGCGTCCGGAAGCATCTTTGGATCATGCGTTGGTATGTAGCTCCGGCGTTCTTCAGCCGAAAGGCATGGTGATGTAGCAGAGGCCCCGAACGGCGTGATGAAAGATGTCTTCAAGCTGGATTCTTTCAGATCGATCCGTGATAGCCCGAGTAACAATCCAAGAAGCTCAAGAGTTCGCTGCCGTTGAGTCGACAACTTGGTCGATACGAGGTAGCCCGAATGGATCTTTGGGGCAGCTTTGTTGAGGTCGGTGTAATCGACGCACATGCGCCACCGCCCGTCTTCTTGCGACCAAGACTGGATTGGCTAGCCGGGGGATGAAGGACTTCTTTAATGAAGCCGGCAGCCAAGAGCTTTGCAAGTTCTTCTTTGATCGCGTCTTTTCGATCCCGTGCGAACTCGCGTAATCGTTGTTTTATTGGTTTGGCGTCATCTTTGACGTTCAAAGAGTGCTCGATCACCTCCCTAGGAATTCCGCATATCGATGGTTTCCAAGCAAAAACATCTTTATTATTTTGGAGGAAGGTGACGAGCGCGCTTTCCTATTTAGGATCTAGGTCGGCGCCGACACAGCTTTTGGAGGGATCGACGAATCAAGCGAGATCTTTTGGTCTTGGCGTCGCCGGATCCCGATTTGGCTATCTTCTTCGCGGGGACTTCGCCCTCTCGCCGAAGTAGATGCACCAATCGGACTTCTTGTTGGCCACGTAATCTCTCTCGAGATTGGGCCATGTCGCAGCTTTCCTTGTCGCAGTGAAGACTTGCTTCACATCGTCGCGAAGAGTGATGACGCCGTTGGGACCCGCATCTTCATGCAAAGATAAGTGTAGTGTGGGATCGCCATGAACTTGGCAAGCGCAGCCTTCCGATGATGGCATGATATGCCGTTTCGAAGTCGGCCACCTCGAAGGTGACGTTCTCCGTTCGGAAATTCTCTCGGGCTCCGAAAGTGACTGGGAGAGAGATATGCCCGAGTGGTGTTGAAGATAGCCCCGGATAACTCCGTGGAAGGGGGCGAGCTTGCTTTGAGTTCGGCCCTGGGATCTCGCATTTCATCCATAGTCTTGGCAAACAGGATGTTGAGGGCACCGCCCGTCGATGAGGACGCGCTTAAGCCCGATGTTGCGGACTACGGGGTTCGGGACGAGTGGATAGCGTCCGGGTGGACCACTTGGTCGATGATCCGAGCGGTCAAAGGTGATGGCCACCTCCGACCATCGCAGATATTGAGGGACTTCGTTGAGCCGCGTTGACCTTCCGGCTTAGCTTCGCTTTCCTCTTGGATTCATAAGCTAACGGGCCCCGAAGATGTGGTTGAGCTCCCCACCGGATCTTGAAAAGGTTCGGCTTTCTCCCGCATTGTTCTTCTTGGCGCCGGATGGGCCAGCCTCGTCGCGGCTTCTTGTTGAGCTGCGCCACAGATGCTTCAAACCGCTTGTAGATAAAGCGCCTTTGCCGCGTGCTTGTGATTCGGATGGTGGGTGCACCGGGCGTTCATGATGGCGTCGTAGGCGGCGACTCGAGGACGGCGTTGAGTATTGGAGGTTGCGGCCACCGTGTCTTCGATCGGCGCTTGCGATCTTTCGGCCCCGGTTGCCGTTGTTGCCGCCATCCTTCTTAGGATTTCGGCTTCCTCCGCTTGCTTGTCCTCTCTTCCTGTCGGGCCGATCTTGACGGGCGGCCTTGATGGCGTCGTTGATTTGGCGTATGAATTCGCCGTCTCAAACATCTCGCTTCACCGTCTTCGGTGGCTTGCGTCCGAACTTGCCGATAAGCGCTCATCACGGACTCCCTTCCCGGAAGGCGGCGATGATGATGTCATCGGTGATGTTCGGATCTTGTTGCGCTTCTGAGAAGCGACGAATGTAATCCTTCGAGGCTCGTCCGCTTCGGATGACATTGTAAAGGTCGGGCGTGCCGGCCTCTCGAAGGTGCCATGGAAGTTGGCGATGAAGTGGTCCTCGCTCGCTCCACGAGCCGATTGAGCCTCTTGGCGAGGCGGTGAGCCAATTTCGCCGAGTTTGCGAGGGCCACGGGGGTGTAGTTCGCCATGGCTTTGTTGTCACCACCGCAGCTCGGATGGCAAGGGTATATACAGCTAACCAAGATTCGGGGTCGGTTTTGCCATCGTACCTTTCTATCCCGTGGGCTTAAAGCCACTCGGCCAATGCACTCGGCGGAGCTCCCGAGTGAAGGCCGGACTCCATCGTCGCCGCTATCGGGTGATCCTCCGATCTTCCCGAGTGTGACGGTCGCGCTCTTGGTAGCGGCGGTCGAGGACTTCCCGCAGATCACTCGGCGGGGTCTTCTGTTGGCTGGTTGGGTAGCTGGAACTGTTGCGGTGGACTCGGTGGTGGACGGGTGGACGTCCATGTCGCTTGCGGCGGGAGTCGACCGTCTGCTCTTGGTGCCTCGGCATGGACTCGGGAGGCGGGCCTCTTGGCCTAGTTGACGATCGAGCCGGCTCGGCCTCCCGTAGTCTCCCGACCTTAGGGGTGGGAGCCGGCTTTTGTCGCGTTTCGGCCACGGATTCGCCCGGCCTTCTTGCCGAAGTGGTGGGAGGGCCGTTAGCCGTGGCGCAACGATGGTCTTGATCTTATCCAAGATAGGAGTCACGTTGGCCGGAGCCGTCTCCATGACGGTATCCAAGAGCGTAAGTGCGGCGACGGCGTTCGCGTGGCGTCCGGAAGACATTGGTGTTGCGAACCCGTGTTTGGAGGATGGCCTCCGGGCGGATCGTCCACCGCACGCAGATCCCGCTTCCTTTTATCGCCTCGTCTTTGCGTTGTTTGTCTTCTTCGGCCTGTCTTGCGTTCAAGCTCCACTCGCTCGCTCCTCTTCGGCAAGCCTTCGGCCATGGGTGAGCCTGACTCATCCGGCTCGGCCATGAGGACGTCAGCACTTCGGCTCGCATCCATATGGCGCCGGAGTTGTCGGCTTCGTCGAGAGGGGATGCCGTAGAGATTGTCGAAGCCGGCGGAGCCGAGGTATCCGTTGAGCTCGAAGATGAACAGGAGCCAAAGGACGGGAGGATGACATGCCGACCTCCCTTGATCCTGGGTAACCCGGATCTGGATCGTTCCACCCGAGCCTGAGCTTGGGATCAGCTCTTCCGAGTGGATCCTCGCCAACTCGGGAGAGCAGCTTGATCGTAGATCTTGGCGACGTTTGGTAACCCAAACGACACCGAAAGGTCTTCACCGAGTAGATTGCTTCCGTCGGGAGGCAAGAAGATTGGCGCAGATCTTGGCGGCATTCGGTAATCCGAATGGCGCCGAGTGAAGTCCGTCATCGGAAAAGGTGGATCGCATCTTGGTCTTCAAGATGTTGTCGAAGATCTCGGCGCGGAGAGCCCGAACGGCGCCGAGTGGGTTGTTCCCTCCGACTGGTTCGAATCCGAGTCGAGGGAGGAGTCGCCGACGGTTGGCGCGAAGTCGCCGAGTCTTGAAGGAGATCCCATCACGCTTGTCGGCGAGATTGTTGAAGAAGTCTCGACGCGCGGCCCCTACTGGCGCGCCAACCTGTCGAAACTTGGTTTCGGCAATATATTTTATGGGGTCGCATCGAGATCGCCAAGCACAATGGGTTAGAAGAAGAAGAAGATTTAGACAGTTCGGCCCTCTCGTGAGGTAATACCCTACTCCTGTTTCGGTGGATTCGATCCGCCGAGTGTCTTTATTGATCTCGTGATCTAAAGCTCTTCGCCTATGAAGTTGAATCTCGATCTAGTGTTGGAATATCCTCAAGGGACGCCCCTTACCAGGGTTCACAAGTCGGAAACCCTATCTTAATCTAAGTTGGTTTCCTCAATCTTACCAAACCGTGACTATACGCCGATTGCCTTATCTCTATCGGCAACCGTAACACCTAAGTCAAGTTCGGCTTACAGATATAGCAGCGCAATCTATCCCTACCTCCAGTCGGATAAGCTTGCCATGTGGATACCCGATTGCCACAATCTCCACAAGGCTCAAGTCTTGTAATTGACTTCGTTTGTTTGTTGTGGTGAAACATGTCTATTCTGACTCAAGTCTTAATTGACTTGTTTGTATTTATAGTGGTAGACGATATGTCTCTTTATAAAAAGACGTTTATATTTATGATGACTTCATTAATCTAAGAATATGTATTAATAGAAATGAATATACGCATATCATGAGCGCATATGTCTATATTGTATTTTAAAAATAGTTTCTTATGGTGTGGACATGACACCAAGTGACATTGAAAAAAATAAATAAAAATATGTAAAATCCATATATATGTCTATTAAAAAGAAAAAATACAATTGAACTTTTATTGAACTTTTTGTCCTTTACTCTTCTCCCTCCTCTTTGTCTCCGTTTTTTCTCACTAACATGTTATTGCAGCAGCAGCCTTTTAAAGAAGGGTTTATTGTGCTTCTATGAATGAAATTTTAAATTTAACTTATAGTTAAGGGATATAAAAGTTGAGAGATACTTTATAACCAAGACTAGAAGTCTAGAACTGATTTGATTTGCAGAAGTGTTAAATGTTATGTCTTCGAAACTGGACAAACTAAAATTTTGTTTTCTTATGGATGGATTTCAAATACAAATCCGGTAGCTTCAACTTTTTGCAAATTTGCCTCTCAGAATGGATGGATACCTTATATAAAATCTGCAAAACGTTATTTTGTTTCCCACTACAGACTGAATGGATGGTAGTCACGAAGGCACGAATACTGGAAGATTGGACGAAAGTGATTAAAACTGTTTCCCCTAAGGGGAGATGGATCTTTTATCACTTTCGTTGGGGGCAAGTCAAGTCTGTCTATATTTGGCTGTTTGTTGTAGAGATAATCTCGTAGAATCAGCATCTTAAACAGAGGAATTAACCATAAACACCGAGCGTCGCGCCTTCACTATCGCTGGCTAAACACTGTATAGTTGTACGTTTCCATCGCCAACAATGGCGCATGTCCGCTTCTCCGATCTGCCACCTGAAAAAGTAGCGCGTAATGTCAAAATAAAGCAACAGCCCTGTAAAACAATTTATCATCAGGACTAAAAATAAAAATGGATCATGGATTAGATTAACCCATGATGCTTAAGAGCAGGGAGAACCTACGCTGCGTAGTGTTTGAACAGCAGTATACAGCTCCTATACTGCAACGGCAACAGTAAGATCAGTAGTAGCATCGTCTACTCTTACTAAAGTAGCAGCAGCTGCAGCAGCAGCAGCAATTGTAGCCTGGTTTCTGGATGAGGCTACACAGGTCAAGAACATGGTGCATCATACCTGTAGGGGGGATCGGATCATAGTGATTCCACCAGCTTGGCCGGCTCCGGTCTAACCAATAGGCTCTGGCGCTCCGCCATTGGCATTGAGGATGAATTCAGATTGCTGAAAGTTGACGATGAAGTGTGGTTTATAGAGGAACTGAAAGAGGCTTAGGGGTGTTTGGGATTGGTCTGTTCTTTTTTAGCTTCGCTCCTTGGTTTTAACCAAACGGATTCAACTTCACACACGCAGCTCTGAAAAAAAATAAAGTTGTGAGAGCATATAAAAAGATACTTTACGAGGTGAAGTTTGTAAAACAGAATTCGTGAAACAGTCTCAAACGAATAAAATGGAATTAATCGCAGCTAATGGACCGCTCGTTGTTGGTGACCGTTCCTGGTGAGTAAATGCTCTTGCTCGTAGAGGGAGATGATGGGTAGCTCACCAGCCGATCAGGAGAAGGGGAACAGACTCTGGCTACTGAAGTCTGAAGGAGATCAGCATGGAGAGCGCACATCTTATATCGGATGGCTAGGACTAAAAGGGATGACGTGGCTTACTCAGAAAGCAGCAAATTAGCTTTAAGTGCGGTTAGTGGGGATCAACTGTATATGTATTGTATATGTATATAGATTCGACAAACAAGCCAGTAATGAGTATTTCAGCCGTCAGTAGCGGTTAGATTGTAATTAATCACTTGTTTATTTATTGTATACCAGCTAATAGTTATGAAAAATTAATAAGTTATATTTGTTTGTAATATACATTCCACAAGTTTATATTCGATTTCTAGAAATATTAATATAAAAATAAATTTGACTGTGAATATATATATATATGGATGTTAATTATAGTTTAGTTTGTTGTTTATTAGAAATAGTAGAAATTGAATTTAAATTTATGTTATACTATTAATTTTTTAATAAAATTTTATAACCATATAATTAACATTTAAACGTCCACTTGTCTAATTAAAATCTATCTCCGGAGAGCATATTCTTGCTTGCTCCCTGAGCTTCCCGTGCTCTTCGCCGCATATACTCTCTGCTTCTGCATGAGTGAGTGACATGATTCGGCGTTACGTGACTGTCCCATTATCTTCTGTCCATTTTATTTGTTACGCTAATAATCGGCGTAAAGCAACGAAATAAAGCGCCGCATCTTTACTCTTTTGTGGACAGTGACCGATCAATCGATGCACACAGGCAGCAGGCGTGACGTACCAACGCTGCCTCTCCCCATTATTGCTTCCATCCACCAACATCTGCTCCGGTAAGGTTCTGCCACCGCCGTCGCCGGAGATCCGTCACGCGTTCGACTCCGACTGACTGAACCGTCGGAGTACGCCGGGATGCGGTGCTGGCGTCGCCTGGCGGCGGCCGGCGCAGTGCTCGCCGCCCTGTCAGCGGCGCTGGCCCTGCGGTCGGTGGCGGAGCACCGGCGGCCTGACACCACCACCAGCAGCCGCCGGCCGCTGCGGTTCGCGTCGGGAGGAGGGTTCAAGGTGGCGCTCTTCGCCGACCTGCATTACGGCGAGAACGCCTGGACGGACTGGGGCCCCCGGCAGGACGCCGGCTCCGACCGCGTCATGGCCGCCGTCCTCGACGCCGAGAAGCCCGGTGCGTGCGGCGCCTATCCCCTCGTCTAGCTCCCCCTCGCCCGCGATGCAAAATTGCGACTTTTTTCGCTGAAATCTCGCGGAATTCGCAGACTTCGTAGTGTATCTCGGCGATCTTGTGACCGCGAACAATCTAGGGATCCCCAACGCGAGCCTGTACTGGGACAGAGCGATTTCTCCGACCAGAGGCAGGGGGATCCCGTGGGCGACGGTGTTCGGGAACCACGACGACATGGCGTTCGAGTGGCCTCCTGAGTGGTTCTCTCCTGCAGGCGTTCCGCCACTGCATTGCCCACCACCAAGCATGTCAGTTTCAGGTGAATTCAAGATTAGTATTTATCTCAACCTGCTTAAGTTCAGTCACTGAACGAGAAAAATAAAAGAAGGCAACAACTGCATTCTTTCAAACGAAAAATGAAATCCTTCATTTGAACTTTTCAAGGATCGTGTTTGAACTTGATTTTGAGTCTTCACGGTGACGGTGTCGTTGGTGCAGACTGCAGCTTCAGAGGAACACCGCGAGTTGAACTGATGACAAGCGAGGTTATCCGCAATGGATTGTCATATTCGTCAAATGGCCCAAAGGATCTCTGGCCTGCTGTTTCCAACTACGTCTTGCAGGTGTTATCACATAAGCAAGATGATCCAGCTCTGCTCATGTATTTTCTTGACTCCGGTGGAGGATCCTATCCAGAAGTGATATCCAGTGCTCAGGTTCAGTGGTTTCAGAGTCACTCTCAGTTCCTCAATCCAAATGGAAGGTCAGAAACTTATATCAGTTTTGCACATACAATTCTAGCTACTGCATGAAACCTGCTGGTTGAACTCAAAATTAATACAGTGCAACTATTCTATAGGATACCAGAGATAATCTTTTGGCATATACCCAGTGCAGCATATGCCGGGGTTGCGCCGAAAGCTAAGTCTGAAATAAGAAAACCATGTGTTGGCTCTATCAACAAGGAAGATGTAGCACCACAAGAAGCTGAATGGGGTATGATGGATGCTCTTGTCAAGAGGGCTTCAGTCAAGGTTTGTTTCATCCGAACATTTCTCAACATGCAAACATAATTTCTTATCTCCTGAACTCCTTCAGATAACTTGGTTACACAGGTCAAATTGAAAGACACCTGTTTCTCTTTTGGTTAAATAACATATATCATCGGTTGCCATTTTACAGGCAATTTTCGTTGGTCACAACCACGGCCTGGATTGGTGCTGCCCACACGAGAAACTCTGGCTATGTTTTGCACGACACACAGGCTATGGTGGCTACGGTAACTGGCCTAGAGGAGCAAGGGTCATTCAGATATCTGAACAGCCCTTCTCAATTCAGTCATGGATACGGATGGAGAATGGGACAACGCACAGCGATATTAACTTGAGCTCTTAGACTTGTAAACGAAATGTATGTGCTGGAGATGGATATTTCAGACAAGCAAAGAGCAGGTAGGAAAAGGAAGGTGGACACTGTGTATAATTAAGCTGAGCCCCCTTGTAATATATGCATGTGGAGTAACGAAAAGGTTGGCAGAAAGAAAGAGAAACGGATCCCGGCCACGTGTCAAGCCACGTGGTGCCATGTCAGATGAAACCATCAGAAAAAATGTTCGGAGAGGAAAAAAACCGATATTAGCAGTTCATAAAATCTAATTAGTACGCGCACGCGATTTGACGTTAACCAGCAATACATCGGAGAGCCGTCGATTGTCACAAATCATGTGATTATTGCATACACGGACGTAGACATGGGTTGCTGATCGACACAAATCATTTGATTATTGCATACACGGATGTAGACATGGGTTGCATACACGGATAGATACACGTGTGGAGGTCGACAGCCTGCAACCGGATAAATACACACGTAAAAGATACCACACAAAACAAACTTACAAAATGTATTAGATGAGATGAAGTGACCAACAACACTAGTCTATTTTTTTAATACCATATCTTTAACAGTTTATATATTTTAAACCATATATTATTTTTAAATTTTGTTTAAACCATCGTATTCTACTTAAAATGTATGATAAAATGGTATCATTAAATATATTCAAAGTAATTTACTCATATTATAGAAGTGACTTAAGAAGTAAATTTTTATAAAATATCATTAAAGTAATTACGTAGGATATGAGTTGAAAATAAGGAACTATATAAAATAAATTTACTAGTAAAATATAGAGAAGATTCATAAGTAAAAACATGAATGTGTTGAGGTAATCACTATATTAATTATTCAATTCATCTATCTATCTATACTATATATAAAGCAAGTAGTGTTTCCACCCAAATTTTATTTTGCCTGACTATTTTGCAGAAAACCTCTTGGTTTTTTTAAATTAACCCGCAGTCCACCTGGCTATTTTAAAAACCCAGTTAAAAAATAAAAAGGGTTATTTTACAGAAAACCCCTTGAGTGTTTATAAAATTAATCCGCAGCCCATCAATGTTGAAAAGAAAGAGAGGGCTTGCATGAAAAGAAAGACTTCATGCGTCCTTCTCTTCCGTCCCCATCCGCACCGCACCCCACGTCGCGCTGCGCCCTCCCTCGCGTCGCCGCTCGGAGCTTCCGCGCCGCCGCTGGACCTTCGCGCTCCGTCCGCATCCTCCTCGCGTCGTCGTCCCGTTCAACGCACGACCATTTTGCTGTAACAACATTGTTACAGTCAAATTAAACTTTTACCACCGCACACCGATGGCTTCTGATGGGCCCAATTGGATCGGGTGACTCTCTGCCATTGGTTCCTATCCAGAATTGTTATAGACCTGCGATCCAAATTCTGATGGCCCAGTGTTAGTTACGATTTGTGGGCCTAATTGGATCGTTGCGCTTGTCCGCGAATCGGTTTATCTGGACTGTCAACTTCAAATCCAACGGTTCAAAGAAACCCGACGGGATAGCGTCGTTACAGTGTCCGCAAGTTGGCGCAGCTCACCTCCTCTCGCTCCTGAATTTCTTGTATTTTTAATTTTATTTTAAAAATATTTGCAAAACTAATTTTTCGTTTCAAACATTTATAAAATAAAAATCGTCCTCTCAGAAAGCAATTTTTGTGACGTGGCGCACGGCCGTTGGCCTTTTGTTGACGAGAAAAATCAACACGTCGGTCTGAGAGATCTGTTTAGCTCCAGTGCAGATCCTAGAATCGATGAAGCGCGGGCGTGCCAATCAATTTGATCCTGCCACTGACAAAATATACAAAGCAGCCAGAAGTAAAGCATATCAGCCAATAGATCAATAACTAATATAGCCGATCGACCAATCAACCGATGACGCGATCCTAGCCAATACTAACGCCAGCTGATGCAGCTAGGGTTTCAATCCATCGGCTGTACGCTCAGCAAACATTTATGTAAAGGTGATCGGCCGACGATAACATGATGATATAGCAATGCGATATGGCACAAAGCAATCTCATGATAAAATAGATACTGATTTAAAGATTAAAACATACGTCGGTTGGAAGTCCGATGTCATTAAATCCAAATAATTAAATATCCAATAAAGCCTCTGTTGCAATCGGTTAGATCCAATTTGTGTACGTTCCTTGCAAGTCGATGCGATATCCAAATAACTTATCGGCTGAAACCCCGATGAAACTCTTAGTGGCAACCAACAGGCAGGCTAGAGATTATGGTTCTAATCACGACTTAGTATGTCAAACTGAATTGATGCAGCACTAAGTATGAAAAGAAACACAATATCTAGATAATCAAGCCTTTGACTGATTTTCAGGGTGGTAGATGCCTAAGCTAATCTAATCTAGTAAACAATTTAGTCGGTATCAGTAGAAACCCTAAAGCGAGAGACAACCGATAAAACTAAATTGAAATACCAAAACTAGATTAACAAATGCATATGATAAATAGGCAGGCAAACATGTTAACCAAACCGGAATAATCCAAGAGGTCGAATGTACTGATGTAGCCTTGGACAACACCGACGTAGCCAATACAGTTGCCTGGGCCGACGGAACATTGGACTTACCCCTTCGCCGGAGATCGAGGCCGATGCAGCCCTGCGTCGGGTGCCAAATCCCGTCGGGTGATGAATAAAGTAGAAAAGGTAAAGGGTGGCGATGCGCCGAATTGTATTGATCGAGAGATATCATACATGAACCACGAACTTACATATTTATACCCACGGGCTAACAAATATCCTAACAGATTACAATCCGAACTTTCCTAAAGATAAAAAGGAAACAAACTGAGTCCTTATTGGACACTAATACACTTTCCTAAAGATAAAATAGGAAACTAACAAACTCTTTCTAATTAATAGATACAATTTTCTTTTTAGAACTCTATCCTTATATGACAATCCTCATGAAGCACATCATCTCGGCTTGCCTTGTTCGATTCGGTATCAGTCGATGGACACCTTAGTCAATTCGGGCTTCGGGGCTTACCAAATTTTGACGTTAACACCTCCATGGACATTTGGGGCTTTTTAAATTTACAAAAGAACCGAGGGTCTAAATGCAAAAATCCATAACCCTAATCCTAACCCGTGTTGTCGCCTCCCGGCCGCACGCACGCCGACGCTGCACACGCGCCGCCGCCCGCTCCGCCGCCGTGCACGCGCAAGCGAGCGCGGAGGCTGGAGGAGGAAGACGTCGATTTTGCACTTGGACCCTCAAATTTTTTTTGTAGATTCAAGAAACGCCCCAAACATTGACGGAGGCCAACGGCTGTGAGCCACGTCAAAAATCGTCCTCTGAAAGAAGGACCATTTTTAAATTGTTAGAAACGAAAAATAATTTTTAAAAGTCTTTTAAAAATAAAATTAAAAATGTAAAAATTCCTCGCTCCTTGCGCTTTTCGGGCCGCGGCCGGAGCTACACCATCTGTGAATGTTATTTTTACTCTGAAAAGGTAGAGAGATTCTACCTTTGATCATTGCATTAATGAGGGGTCAAAGTGATACAACATTCCTAAGTAGGCTGCCAAACAGCGAAAAGGTAAAGAAATACTGAAAAATATAAGAAGTGTAACAATAAGGTCAAGTTAGGAAAAAAAAAGAAGGAAAAGGAATAAGGGAATAACAGAGAAAACGGAGATAAATCTTAGATAATAAATCAATAAAAATGAAAACAGGTACTGCTCGGACACGTAAACTCCATACTACCGATGAATCCTCCAAACTACCGACTACGGCGACGAGAGGGAGACGGGCTGCGCTTCCGCCATCAGGAGCTGGCATTAATTCCATCTCGATCGATCTTGCATGTCGAGCTGACGAAAGAACCGTCAATATGTGATCGTATGAAGGCTGACGAAAGAACAAAGCTGACGAAGAAGATGATACGAGCAGCACCAGCACACTAGCTAGTAGAGCACATGGACATAGCCATTGCTTTATTAAGACCTGAAGAACAACAGTAGCGGATAATCTGCTGGGTTACGGCTACCAGCTTATCACATGATGCCGGATACTATACGAAACAAGCAACAGCCAAGAGCTATGCATGTGTGTGCGAAATTAATAAGATCATTTTCAAGATTTTCCTTCACGATAGTGCGAGAGGGTTCAGAGTTGATATCCACAGTCAGATTCCAACCGAGACCAGGTGCAGTGCAGTGCAGGTGTTGATCATATCCTCATAACCTGAGGGGAAGGAAAATTTGAAAAGAGACAGCGTGCTCTGAAAGGCGAAACCGCGGCGACCTAGGTTTTCTTCACCGCCGGCGGCGTTGACATTTCAGCCGGCCGCCCCCTTTCCCCTTCCTCCTTTCCCCGCCTCGCCGCTGCCCGAACGGCCACCAACAAAGCCGCGTGACCGTAAGGACGGTGGCGGCGGGGCTTCTTGCCGGCTGTCAGGCGCCGACGACGGCTGGATGGCAGCAGACGACGGGGATGGCGGCTGGCACCGGGAAGGGCGACTGGCGGCGGGGATGGCGGCTGGTGGCGGACAGCCCGGGGGTGGCCGTGGCCCTAAGGGTGCCGTGGCAGGGCTGTCTTCATCTGCGACGTGCAGGCCGCGGCGGGAAGCAAGGGGAGCTTCCCGGCACCGGCGCTGGTGGTGGACGAGGCGGACGGTCGCGGTGGGGCTGTCTTCACGGTGATGTGCGGCCGCACCAGAAGCAAGGGGAGATTCCGGCGGCGGCGTTGGTGGTGGACGAGGCGGACGATGGTGTTGGGGAGGTCGTCGGCCATCATGTACAAGTAGAGCTCGTCCATGGTGGCGAAGTTGGCCAGGGAGCCGACGCCGGTGCCGGGCACCGTCGGGGTCGGCGGCGGCGACGGCGGCGCAACGAGCTCCGGCGAGAATGGCGAGCTCCGAGCTCGGCGACGGCGAGCGACGCGTCTTGCAGTGCCGGAATATGGCCTCCATGGTTGTCACGCTCCGCTTTTTCTTCCTTAGTTTAAAATCACCTGTGAAAATCGTGCTAAAGAAATCGGCCGAAAAATATAAAGCAAGACAAACTCAGAATTTTAAAATCCATTTAATAATTGGAAATGGCTTGGTGAAATTTTTCTTAAATTCCCGTGTCAAAATACACTAACAAGATTTTTATCGGAATTTTTAGAGCACCGGAAACACTTTTAAAAATTCAAATAGGATAGTCGGAATTTAATTCCTTAAGGAAAGGGTTTTTCTTTTCTTTTTCTTTTTCTCCCTTTTCTTTTCTTTTTTTTTCCGTGGGCCTTCGGCCCACTTCTCCCTTTCCTTCCCACCGGCCCATCCCTCCTTTCCCCCTTCGGCCCAGCCACGCCAGCCCACCTCCCTTTCTCCCCCCGCCTCCCTCGTTTGGGCCGGTCCAAGTCGCCAAGCCCCCGCGCCTCAAGTTTGTTTAGCCTCCCCTCGGGTTGGAGCAATGACAGGTGGGGTCCACTTGTCATCCCCAACCTCCGGCCGCATCTCCCGATCGCGTGCGCGCCGTGCGCTGCGCCTTCCTTCGGCCACGTCCCGCTCTCCCGGCAGCGTCACCCCGCGTTCTCCGGCCACCTCTCCCAATTCCCCTCTTTTCTCGCCCCGTGCGTACGCCCGAAGCCCCGCAACGGCCGCCATTCAAATTTCGTAGCCGCCGCTTTGACCGCGCCACGACGCGCCGTTGTTTCCGCACCCTCTCGGCCACGACCGCGCCTTCCGACCCCTATAAAGCACCCGAACCCCGACGAGCTTTCCCTTTCACAATCACTCCACCCCGTGCCCTCTCGAGCTCTTGCAACGCGCAACCCAAGCCGTCGCCCGCCGAGCTCCGCTTCCATCGCCGTTCCGGCCGAACCACCACGCGCCGCACCAAACCAACGCCGCCATCACCTTCGCCAACTATGGGAACACCTTTTCCCCCACTTTTTCCCAACTTTCTGCCGCTAAATCGCGTCGTTGCCACCTTCTTCCCCGTTGCCAACCGTCGGTAAGGCCATGGCCACCTCTCTCTCCTTTCTTTGTTTTTCTTTCCGTGCATTGCTTTCGTCCCGTGCCGCCGCACCCCGCCTTTGCACGCATGTGTGCGTGCGTGCCATCCGCCGACCGTCATGCTGCCCTTTTTCCTCGTGCGTCGGCGCCGTTGAGGCCGCCGTTGTGCCGGCCATGTTTCTCACGTGCGCCGCGTGTGTCTCGCGTACCGTCGCCTTGCATCGCTGCGCCGCCTTGTTGTCACGCCGCCTTGCCGCCGGCGTGGCCGGTCGAGCCCGGCCAGTGCCGACCCTCCCGTGCCCTCTAGCCGAGCCGGCCAGTGGCAAGCCGCCACGTGGCACTTCCTTCCCCGGGCTCGGTGGACTCGGTCCACCGCACACCCATCTCCTTGTGTCACCATGCAGTGGGCCCCGCTGGTCAGCGCCGCCCCCACATGACGTCGGCCGTAGGGCGCTCGTGCCGTAAATCACATGCATGGTGACTAGGGGAGATGTAGTGGTAAACTTACAATATTGATATTGAGAAGCTGACTCAAGGATTAAATAGCACCACTTGATTCACTCCCAAATTTGATTTCAGCGTTAGCTACCGAGTACCTGCAAATTCTGCCAAATCGGTGCAGTCTTCTGTAACTTGCTAGCATCCCATTGGGTCGATCCAATTAGTGAATGAAGATTTGGTAGCAAACAAAGGGCACATGTATCATCAGCAACTAATTCTCGCTCAAAATCGGCGGGAAACCCGTTGGTTCCCCCGGATTTAGGGTTTCAATTAGGTTAGCTACTCATCTTCAAATCCAGAGGAAAACCAAACTTGATGATTTTGAGTTTCTTTACCTGACTACTTGAGGTTGAGACACGGTGGAGTATGGCGCATTTCGGCCCGGCAAGAAGAGAACTTTATGGACATTGCCTTTCGCGTGATGGCGTGAGGTTGGGTTAAGTGGGCATGAAGTGGATCACCTATCTGCAGTCCAATTCATATTGGCTCAAAAGAGTCGCTACCCTTTGTTGCGATCCAAATTTTTGATGGGCCTAAACGATCGCAACCACTGTGTACTGTCCAAAAACTAATGGGCCCAACTGGACGCTACAACTGCTTGCGATCTAAATATTTGCAAAGTGCCCACTTCTATTTTCAAGGAAACGGAGCTAAATTTATTCTTCACTGCCAAGGCAGAGTTTACACGTTGCTGAATTTCCATCAGATGTGCTTTATTACCTCAACACACTATGCTGGATTGCTGGCCCCTACCATGCATGCATGCGGTTTGCACTTGACATGAGCAGCTAGCTTATTCCAAATCCAAATGTAGTGTATATATATCACTGTCTAGTGGAATCCAATTTTGTACGACGGCGACTTGTTCGGGTTGAACAGCCCGAAGTGCTTCTCGGTCTCATCCCCGGTCTTCTCGTTCTCGTTGAACATGGCGAACATGTAAGTCTCCAGCGCCTTCCCTGGCCTCTTCGGAGTGCCACCCTTGACATGGTTGACAAGGTTCTGGTTGTACGTCTGCGCGTTGCGGACGCTGGCCCCGAACCCGCCGGCCGACGGCCACCCGCTCTCCGACACCACCACGCCCACGTCCGGCGTGCCGGCGTCCTCCAGCGCGGCGTAGATGGAGTCCACCATCGCGTCGAAGAGGCTCGTGTAGGTCAGCCCGCTGCCGTCGTCCGTCACCGTCGTGCCCGGCTGGAACGTGGCGTAGTTGAGGCTGATGTCTTTCGGGTTGTCCCTGTAGGCGAAGTAGGGGTACACGTTAACCAGCAGCGGCGCTCCGGTGGTCGCCAAGAACTGAGCTATGTCCGCCATGTAATCGTCCCTGAAGACGCCGTTGGAGGGCGGGTAGGAGTCGGTGATCACGTCGAACCTCACCGACGTGGACACCTTGACGCCACCGAGGCCGGCCTCGGCGAGCGCGGCGTTGAGGTTCTGCATGGCCGGGAGGATGCTGTCCGTGTCGTCGCCGGTGACCTCGTTGCCGACGGCGATGTAGCGGAAGGATACGCCCGGGTAGGCCTTGACGTTCTGCTTGACCCAAGCGGCCGCGGCGGTGGCGTCGGAGGCGAAGGCGGCTAGGTTCTCGTTGCCGACGTCCATGGTGAGGGCGATGTTTGAGCCGGTGAGGGCCTGGAGGATGTCGTTCCTCGGGAAGTATATGCGCATGGAGTCGATCCCCTTGGACTTGTAGAGCTTCACGACGTCGCTCGCCGCCGGCAGGTTGTTGCCGATCACGCCATAGCACACGCCAATGGACTGAACCGCTGTTAAGTTGTCAACAGAACAAGTGTGTGACATAGGAGCCAAGAATTAGTTAATTGCTTAACTATGTGGAGCACATAATGCTCTGTACTCACACACTGCTGAATAACATGTACTACGCTGCAGTACCTGCAGGAAATGCTGCGAGGAGCAATGCCACTGCAAGCACGGGAGCAAATCCTTGCGTAGCCATCTTCGCTTATTTTGCAGCTGCTGCAAGTATCTCTAGTCACGATCACTCTATTTATATGGAGAGATTTAGGCATGCAAGTCCGTATAGTAGCATCATCCAGTTCGGTACAACACACGTTCTCACATCCATGACTAGCTAGCTCCAGCTCGCTGATAGATCGATTTCCAATTTCCACACCACCAGTAGCGCTCCACTAGGAGCACTACCGATCGAGCTAGTCTGCCACCGCACTACGGGCGCAGCAAACCAACTGAAATTAACGCGCGCGAGACGGTGTCACAATCCGGTCAAGCCTAATTCGCAACCACGCATGCACAAATTGCACGTACGCCGACGACGACTCGATCGCTAGCGATGGCGCGAGGTCGTCGACTAGTCGTGCTCGCTTGGAAAACCGGACGACACACGCATCACCGTTAGCCCCCCGCGCGCACGTTCGTACACATACGCGGATAAAAAAAAATCGAGCAGTTTGCTTGTCCCGGCTCGTGGAATTCCGGTGTTTTGACGTGTTGGGTCGTGTCGTGGAGGCGGCCTCAACAGCAACGTTTTTGTGTTGCTGCGACTAATTGTCACTTGTACGTGATCGCGTGCTCGGTGCTGAACAGGCTGGGGCACACTAGCTCCCATCCCCCGCCCGCCGCCGTCTCGCACGGGGAGACCAGACGACGGACGCGTCAACGTACGTGCGCGTCACACCATAGGCCCAAGTGCACGGCACTCTCGTAAGTGCAACATGGTGTTGTACTTGTACTAAAAGCACAGTACGTGCGACTGGATCAGACACCGTTGTGCGAGAAATATAGTGACATGGTCTGCTCTGTCTGACAAGACATTAACATGGTAATGTTTATTCGAGTTCAGATTGCCTCTGCACCGTTACATGTCTTACATGCATGCGTTGAGCTTTGCAATATGCAGGAAGCATATTCGAATCCAAACTATATATATGGAACTTGTGGGTATACATCGATCGACGTTTAATTCGTCATCGATCTCTTTGAGTATGAAGCCGTGTACGTGCTCTCTTCTTAGAAATTTATGGAGTAGGATGGCGACTGATCCGGGTTGAAGAGGCCGAAGTGCTTCTCCGTCTCGGCGCCTCCCTTCTGGTTCTCGTTGAACATGGCGAAAATGTAGGTCTCGATGCTCCCGGGCCTCTTGGGCGTCCCCTGCCCGACGTGGTTGATCAGGTTCTGGTTGTACGTCTGCGCATTGCTGGCGCTCGCCGCGGTGCCGCCGTCCGACGGCCACCCGCTCTCCGACACCACGATCGGGACTCTCCCGGCGCCGGCGCTCTCCAGAGCGGAGTAGAACGTGTCGACGAGGGCGTCGAACAGGTTCTGGTACGCATTGCCGCCGTCCTGCACCACGGTGCCCGGCGACGTGAAGAGCGCGTAGTTGATGTCGATCTGGGCCTGGTTGTCCACGTAGGAGAAGTAGGGGTAGACGTTGGCGAGCAGCGGCGCGCCGGTGCTCGCCAGGTACTGAGCTATGGGCCCCATGTGCGAGGCGGAGAACGTGCCTTGGGACGGCGGGAAGCCGGCGGTCACGCCCTGAGACACCGACGTGGAAACCTTGATGTTGCCGAGGCCGGCCGCAGAGAGCGCGTTGTTCATGTTCTGCATGGCCGGGAGGATGTTCTGCGTGTCGCCGCCGGACACCTCGTTGCCGACGGTGATGTAGCGGAAGTTCACGCCCGGGAATGCTTGGATGTTCTTCTGGACGAAGGAGGCCGCGGCGGAGGGGTCGGAGGCGAGGGAGCCGAGCTGATCGTTGCCGACGTCCATGGTGAGGGCGATGTTTGAGCCGCTGAGGGCCTGGAGGATGTCGCTTCTCGGGAAGTAGATGCGCATGGAGTCGATGCCGTTGGATTTGTAGAGCTGCACGACGTCGCTCGGCGACGGCAGGTTGTTGCCGATCACGCCGTAGCACACGCCAATGGATTGCACCACTGTTGATTATGATGTGTTAATAGTTAACGATAAGTACATGCACAATTAAAATTAAACCCAGCAGAGTTATCTCTGATTTTGCTTTTTTTATTTTGTTTTTGTCCCAGAAGCATGCCGGACAGTTCCTCCGATATGTGAAAAGGGAATGGTAATTTTGAATCAGTGATGTAATAATTCTGTAAACCTCTTATATACTTTGAGAAAATACTATTAAATTTCCAAATTGCGTGTCATGAATAATACGTACGTTACAAATACACATTATAAAAGAGTAATTCTTTTATTTTCTTGAAAAAACAGATCCTGAATTAATACAACGAACAATGGGTTACACATGCGGCGTGTTCCAGTTGTATATATTTCAAAATCTTCGTCTAATATATATATTCACGTGTAGAGCTTTTACGCATTGAAAAAAAAATACGTTACACAGTACTCCTAAGCCCTAACACGTACGCATGGTAATTATACGCTTTACCTGTAGGAGTGATCGCAAGTACTCCAAGGACCAATGCCAGTGTTAAAATGGAAGCAGCATCATGCTTTGCCATGGCAATTACCACTAGCTAGGTATCTCAATCCTCTTAAGCTCTGTACTTTGTATCTGCTACGGAGCTAGCTTGCAAGACTTTGCATGCAGATCGATGCGATGTAACAAAAGCACTCGCCCCCTATTTATACAAGTACCTGGCAGGTATCAGGCGCCATGTACCATGCAGTTGGGCGCCCGCTTCTGCCCGCAACTACACGTACGTAGACAAAAGCGTGGTCGCAATCTTCGCCGGCCGAATTACACGCTAGACAAGCGTAGATCAATGCAAGTATACGCGACCGCCAACGAGGTCGCCCACTAATCGCGGCCGTGAGAGTGAAAAACAGAAGCTTCGTTAGCTGTCGCCCGGGAGCCGCGTCGTGGAATTCCAGGGCGGTCTGACCCGTCGTGTGGGCTGGTAGTGGCCTGGAAGGAGGAGGAGATGTGCCACTGTACCTTTGCGATTGCAGTACTTATGGTTGTAGAAGAAAACGAAGGTCGCATCGCACAAGAGAACGAAGGCCCACTTGCTTGCTTGCTTGCCTAACTCTCTGCTTCGCGGCGGGCGGGAGACGGGAGTGTGGCAGGATGCGGACGCGTCGGTCTCAACCGAGAATTGCAGTATCACGAGAGCTCTCATATATATCTGTTAATAATATGACAATTAAAATAAGTCTCTAATAGATTATGTATTATCTTTTTTATTTTTGCTAAGCCTCTATACCAATTTTTTCGGTCGCTTCTTCTAGCCAACGAAGTCGTGAGTCGCTATCTCGTTGCGCGCGATTTTTTCTTTTCTCCCGCACCGATTTTTCCCCATCCATGCACCTTGACGCCCTCTACCGCCGCCGCACTCCTTTCCCCGCCGCCTCCACGCCTTCCCCGCCGCCACGCCATCCCACACCGTCGCCGCCGCCTCCACTACTTCCCCCGACACGAGACATCATCCTCCGCCGCCGCCAATCCATCCCCCGTCGCGACGGCCTCTCCTGGCGCCGCCTCCACACCATCCCCGCCGGCACCAACTCATCGCCCTCTGCTGATCTGCGCTGATCTGATCTCATCCCCATCCTCCCCGTCCATCCCCTGCCGCCGCCAACTCCACGCCCTCTGCCCTTTGCTATGACGAGGTTGCTGCTGCTGCGATGCCACCTCACTCTCTCATCGATCTGGATGCCCGACCTCCGTCCTCCTCGCTATCTTGCTGACGAGCTCACCGCCGCCGCCACACCTTCCCCCTTCGCCGTTTAACCCCACATGGCACCTCCGATGGCCCGAAGAGCAGCAGCAAGACCCCTGGCGCCGGCTGCCTCAAGACACGCGGCGATCGCCACCCCAAGATCTGTGACGGCCTTCAACCCAACACCGACAACGCCCTTCACCTCTAGACCAGCATGGATGACGGCTTCAACATCGGCTCCACCTCCACCGTTCTTCATCGGCATGGTTGACGGCTTCAACCTTGGCTCCTAGGAAGCCTCCTGGGTTGGGGGAAATGGAACCAACTACTCCCAGGAAGATTCAGTGATCGGCAACAGCGATATGTTTGGTAATTTGATTCATGAGATTCTTTAAATGTTGTTTGACAATTATCCATGTTGCTCTGTGTGACAATTTAATCTTATAATGTACTATTGTGACATGCTAGAATAAGTGGGTTCTAGCTAAAATTGTATGTCTTGCATGGATGTCTCAGTAATTAAAGATGTTTGATGATCTTGTAGTAAATTCTAATACGCAGTACTATGGTAGAAAGACTTGAATTTTAGGAGTATTTCTTTAGCACTATATATGGTACAGACTACAGAGTACTACTTCCTTTTGGTCTGAATGGACATAACATACTTGAATTTCAATTTGTTTTCAGTACTTTTTAATGAAAAACACTAGTACAAATCTAGAGGACAAATGCTCTTCTCATGCTGTCATGCACACACACTCAAGTTTGAAGTAGTAGATTCAACAGTTATAACAAGGAATTTGTCTCGAATCGCATACTGGCACATACTAGCAGAGGATCACCAGTTTCTATCACTCAAACAAGGAATTTGTCTCAGATCGCACGGAAGGCTCCCTCACTAACCGATGGTCATTCATCCAAGAAAGTGTGAACAGGTTCTGCGGATACCTAAGTCAGATTGAGAGAAGAAACCAAAGCGGTGTTACTGAACAGGACAAGGTTTGTTTATAGTATAACCTTGAACTTACAACTCTTTGTATGTGACATTCCCATTTTTTAAACCATATGAATTTTTCGAACAGATTATGCAAGCACGCACAATGTACAAGGCGAAAGATAAGAAGAACAAGGAATTCATACTTCTGCATTGCTATAATCTTCTTCGTCACCACCAAAAATGGTGTGACAGGAATGGTAATGGGGGGACCAAAAATAGCAACAAGAAGCAGAAGACATGTGGTACAACAACTCCTATAGAGCAATTGCCTGTTGATGCTACTCCTACAGATGCAGTTGATTCAACTTCACCAAAATACAATGTGAAAAGGCCTCGAGGGAGGAAGCATGAGAAAGACAAGTTAAAACAAGTGAAAGGTACACAGAGTGTGGATAGGTATTGGGAGAAGAAGGATGAGTCTGATTCGAAGAAACAAGAGATCAAGGAGGCGAGGGTCCAAGAATTCTTCACAATATAACGCGAGATGATGGCGATACAAAGGGATGACCAAGCGATAGAACGTGAGAAGGTTGTGATAAAAAGGGATACCCAGATTGTCAAAAAAATGCTAGAAGAAGAGAGGATAATGAATATGGACACTATCTCCATGGATGAGGCTAGACAGAAGTACTACAAGAGCCTTCAGGATGAAATATTGGCACGTCGTTTGCGTGGAGCATGACCAGTTTATTCCCTTTGCAGGTATTTTTCTCCCTTTTTATTTTCGCAAACTCTGCAATGTTTAATGTGCTGCAACACCTACACAATATGCATATATTACTTAAACAGACAGAGCAAAACTGTTCAGATAAGATCATTTTGGTGCATTAGGAGCCATGGCATCATCTTGTTGAGGCATGTCATTTAGAACTTCTAAGAACATAATCCTGGAAAGGTCTGCCCATATCAACAGGTTATGATTCCTTCAACAATCTTAAGTGCTCAAGTTCCTGAACAAAACAGATATTGGAAATGTTAGACAATTAGCATATTTTCTAGCATACATGCATATAGACAAAGCAGGAAAGATACCTCCCAAATTGATAAAAGTGACCGAACCATTTTGCTATCTGTTGTAGCTTGTGAAAGGGAAGTGTACATCTTATATTTTTCATTTAGGATGCCTAGACATGCCAATGAAATTGTTAGTGCAACGCATAGATACACAATAAAAAATTAGCTGTTAGTGTCATTATGCCATTGGATCTTCTATTCTTGACTCAGTTTCAAGCATCAAAGAACTATGTTGACTACTGCTGATCCAATTTGTTCCTTCCATGCAATGGGAAGTGGCTGAACTAGCCAGTATTAAACAATGTGGTACTGTTGAAGATATCCAAATGACTCTTTATGTCCATGCAATGGGAAGTGGCTGATGTTGCATGCCTTTACTTTTTACCATGATGAATTGATAAAATCTGCTCAAAATCATTTTTGTTTTTTCTTCATATGTTTTTTTATTCAGGAGGAAGTCAGAAGTACGTTGAATCAAGAAAAAAGATAGACAGAAGACTAGGGTTATCTTCCATACTAGTTTGTTCTCTTTTTGTGATTGAGAGGATTTTATGTGGCACATATCAAGATATTCTTCTACTAGTTTGTCAAGACTAAATTTTTATTGGTGGTTGCTTACTTGCTTTGTAAAATTATGGTATTTTTATTTGTCAGAACTTAATTTATTTTATTGTAAAGAACTTTTGCTAGTATTTTCTTATTTCTGAGAAATATAAAGTTAGTTCGAAAGTACTAGTTCTTTTGCTTTATTACATATGACCCAAACTTCTATGTAATGCATGAAAGTGCAATAAAATTAAATTTGTCTACAAATTTATGACAACTAAATAAATTACTCTCCAAAGTGCTGCCAAAGGTGCTCCACTAAGTCGTTCTGGAGTTGAATGTGCACTTCTTTTTTCTTTATCCTCTAGTGGTTCAAAATAAAATCGTTTAACCCCTAAATGTTCTCGTGAGAAACATCCACTGGTTCTTCAACTCCATAGAAATTTAAGTCAGTCGCATCATGTTGCTCATCCTCAATAATCATGTTATGCATAATGACACATGATTTCATGATATAACTTAGTGTGACTTGATCCCATAATCGAACTGGACCGCAGACAATAGCAAATCTGGATTGCAAAACTCCAAAAGCACGTTCCATGTCCTTCCTTGCCGCTTCTTGTTGTTGGGCGAAATACTTCTTCTTGTTTCCTTGAGGCATCGGAATTGTCTTAACAAAGGCCGCCCATGGAGGATATATACCATCCGTGAGGTAGTATCCCATCGTGTACTCATGTCCATTAATAGTGTAATTTACCTCAGGTGCTTGTCCTTCCGCTAGCCTAGCAAATAAAGGAGAACGTTGAAGCACGTTGATATCATTGTGAGAGCCGGGTAAACCAAAGAACGCATGCCATATCCACAAATCTTGTGATGCTACAGCTTCAAGTATAAGTGTAGGTTTGTGGAATCCTATGAACTGACCATGCCATCCCGTAGGACAATTCTTCCAATTCTAGTGCATATAATCTATGGAGCCTAACATTCCAGGAAAACCTCTTTTCTCATTCATGTCAAGTAACCGAGAAACATCACACTAGTTTGGTGACCTCAAATATTCTTCCCCAAAAATCTCGACTACTGCATTTACAAAATTACGTAAACTCTCAAGGGTCGTACTTTCTCCAATAATGTACTCATCGGTCGAGTCGGTAGGAACACCATATGCAAGTATTCTTAGAGCCACAGTAACCTTTTGAAGCCCACTAAGTCCGAGTTTTCCAGCCGCATCTCTCTTCTGAACAAAATATGAATCATGGTCTTGTACAGCTTGAAGAATGCGCATAAATAAAGGTCGACTCATTCGAAACCTATACAATTAAAACACAAATAATTACTACACATAGTAAAAAACTATCATAATATAATATCAGAGTGGTTCCCAAAAGTTATTTGCAGACCTGCGTCTAAAATAACTTAGACCGTACGTTGGATTATGGGAGAAGTAGTCCTCATATAATCTAAAATGACCACCTTCTCTACCACGATCAATTATGTGATGACCCATAACAGAACCACCATGCTTCCGAATTTCATCGTCATCTTCAAATACATGACACATCAGAAAATCTATATCATCATCCGATGATGATGAATCCAACAACTCCTCAAAGAAAAATTGACTGTTGTTCATCGTATATAAGTTTATAGCGTGCAAGATACGGCTACCTTCAAACATGAATTAATTGAAAAACAATGGTTAACATGATGCGGCAGATGAAAAATTGAATCCCAAAAATTAACAATGGCATCACGTATGTGAACTGGTGCCGGCGTCGACCACAGCGCACGGCCGTACATGTGGGTGGATGTCGTCGGGTGACAACACCGGCTGCGAAGCCTTTCCTATTGGTGGACGTCGCCGCCGGCAACTACCAATAGTGCATCAATCATACCAATAGTGCATGCATTGGTTGAGAAATAAAATAAACTCTATCATACTAATAGCGCATGCTACAAGAATGCCACAGGATAGAGTTTGTTTGGTCAGCAGTCAATAGTTGATTCGGTCATGGCCTACAGCCCAATACATGCATAACGAGAAATTCTAACGGATGGATGCATGATGTCAGCAAGATATCTCATTAATTAAATATATGCCTTTGCTGTTGGTGCATGTGGCCAGCGGCAACTACATCAGATTGCAAAAGTAGCGCATGCATCATATTCGGTCATGGGCCTACAACATAATTTTTTGTGAATTACCAACAGCCCAACACGTGCATGATACTTTACCAGGTTGGCCCGGTCTAATAGGGATGAAGGCCTACGGTTTAAATTTTTGGGAATTGATTTTTGTGAATCTCTTGAAGAATACCACCTAATATAGATAATAAACTTTTAAAGAAGCTATCTAAACAATGGTTATTGGGAATTTTTAAACATAATCCCTTGGAGTTGCTCTTAGATAGGAGTTACCACTGGGCCAAACAGAAAAGAACTAATAATAAGTCTATTTTGTCTGCCACAACTTTCGCTCCTGATTAAATTGTCTTCCTCAACTTATTGACTTCTTATCATCATCAAACTTGATTATGTCTTCTCTATAGCCGATTGAACCTGTTGCCTAAACACCTCACATTCATTTGTATGATGTGAATTCGAATTATGTCACTCATAATATCTTTTTCTTTAATTTGTCAGCCGATGAAATAACATGATTCTAAGGCAATTGAATTTGTTTCTCTTGCAAAAACAAGTCAAATATTCTATCGGATTTATTGATATCAAAGTCATTTTTTTTCTTTCATGAAATCCTTTATCCAAGGGCAAGCAATCGTCTTCTAATTCCTAGACCACTCCACCAAGCTGATTTCAGGTCTTCATCTTGATCCCAGTATGAGTTGTAATCATCTATATCTTGATCCTAGTAAGAGTTGTAATCATAAACATTATTGATTTTTTTGGCAAACTTTTCCTTCCTAGCTTCTTGAAATCATTGCTCATGACCCGACACCTTCTGCATCAGATGAGATAGGCTCTTAAAGTCTTATGAAGAAAATCTCTCCCTAATAGATCCTAGTAAACCTTGAAAAGCCAAATCTGTCAGTCGTGCATCATTCAAATTCAAACTATAGCATCGGCTACGAACATCGCGGAGTCTCTGGATATACTCGAGAAACGATTCATCAGATCGCTCCCTAATTGATGTCAATGACAATGGAAAAAATCTAACTCTCAAAGCTTCTTCAGCCAATGCTTCACCACACTGAGCTAAAAAATGAATGATGTGTTCAACAGTTGAATCTTATCTTGCCCTCATAATTTGAGAAATCTAGATACCTATATCGGATAGGCAATGGAACCCTATCAAACAGGATATGGTCGTCGATACATGATAGTCTGATCTTTTGGATTCAAACCAAATTGTTTCCTCATAATCTCAACGATCCTATCGGCCTATTCCTCATTCCTATTATTCATGTGCTGATGCTGCACATGACCTTGAACATATTGATTTCTTTGAGTCTAATATTGCCCTTCACCCTACTGATATCGATAAGCTCCATTTGGTCGATATTGACGAGGCTCTTCCTACCGATATTGATGGAGCGACGCCTGCCAAAACTGATGAGGTGGTTCTGGTTGATACTGATTGGGCTCTCCTTGCTAATATTGTTGTGATATTTCAGGTTGATATTGTTGAGGTTGCCCCTCATACTGTTGTTGTTGTGGTTGTCCTCCATAGTAAGTAACCCTATGATATCCAGCTGATACCTCTTGAGCAGAAACTTTGCTAAGAGATATTGAGCCTGAATCTACATCCATAGCTATTCCATAAGCCAGGTCCTAAAATTTTGTCTTTATCAGCTTGAGATTAGGAGGTGTGTTCCTAGGAAAATATATTGGTCCCTTATAATGTTTTCGAGCTATAGATCCATCAATAGTCTTTTTGATCAAATTTTATAATGTATTTACCAATACCCCAGACTGATTGATCAAAACATGGTGTACAACTTTATACACGGTTTCCTGGAAAGTAGTATTGCGAGGCACTGGAATCTGTGGATGGCTTGGAATTTTGGAAGTACTCCCGCTTCCTTCACCTACCAACATCGACTTGAGGAATTGAGTTTTCTAGATTGGCCCCTGCCGAGTCATACTGAAAGATTCTAAACACAACTTTTGATAATATTGCATCGTCTGCTTCAATTGTGTTTTCTGCTCATGTATCAATTTATCCACTATGTGTGGAATTATATCCTCTTGTTTATGGTCAGTCATGATGAAAAATGTCTCACTAGACGTGCCAGCGTGTTGATGAGAAATTCACCGTTCACACAAAGGTCTGAGAGTTCTGCTTAGCTATAGTGCAGGTCCTATCAAATCGGGTTCAGGATGTGTCAGTTAGTTTGGTCCCACAACTAACAAGATTGATAGTAAAACATGTTAGATTATGGTGGCCAATTGACCAAGGGGCCGATATAGTACGTGTGCCCAGCCGACGCCGATGACTCAACGGCTTATAACCGATGAAAATTTAGATATGATGTAATTATTGATCAATGAATTATATAATGACCTTGATATAACTTGATGCATCAAAAATAGTTAAAACTTATCATCAATTTATATGAAAAAAATAATCAAATATCGGTTATAACAAGTTAAAGTATAATCACTTGCGATATGCAATTATTAATCATAATCTTGATAGATCGGACTTAACCAAGACAGTATAAGATTGAGACTAATAAAAACAGCAATTAGCCGAATATACTAAACCCTATAAATTAACGGATACAACAAGTTAAATCATGATAATCAGGTATCTCATTGGTTGAAACTCCGACTCGCCTACCAACACGAGGCCCATGGTTCGCCTACCAACACGAGGCCCATGGCATATTCCTTGGGCCACAGGGACATGGCGACTCGCCATGTCGTAGATGGCCACAACCTTGGCATCATGGCCGTGGAGCACAGCAGGGCCTCCTCTAGTTATCCCTCCATGCCAAGCCAAGCTGAGGCAGCTGGAGCGGGGACACCTTCTTACTAGACCTATTAACTCAGTGAGTCAATCACAGTTAAGCTATCACGTTAGCATAAACCGCTTTGCAGGCCACCAAAAAAGTCGATTTGCACCAGTTTTCGAAGATGGAGAGACGTTATACCCAGTTTTACGATTCAAGCGAGGTGATTAATCAGAGCAAGAGGAAGGGATATCAAATAGACTTATTCCAACAAAACTCTGAAAAGCCCGTTTTGTTCGGGCCCATAACCAGCCTAAATCTGTGCGGTGCCAGTGTAAGAATACTCCCGAGATAGCCCATGAAATTGCGCCCAGGCTCCAGATGAGGCCTAGTAGGCCCACTTAGCAAAGCCCACACGTGCAGCACTCGGGCCTCGGCGAGAAAAAAAATGCCCGATATGCTGTCGCCTCGCCTTCTTGCTGTCTCAGCTCCTCTCTTTTACGGCTGGAGGTTTTGGTGCAGTTGCGCCTGTGCATGTACGGCTGCGACAAAAAAAAAGGTGCAAGCTTTGTAATTGCTCGGATTCTCACCTAGCAGACCCATGATCTTGGCGGAAGAACTCGGCGTTGAATACTTGGATGAACGGGTTAGCTTGATGTGTATGTATGATATCTCTGTCAAGCTGGTTCACGAATCATCACAAGCAAGTTTTCAAGTATTTCAGTACTATTTCTTACGATTCTGATACAAAGCAGCATTTGAACGCAGGACGATTGTCGAGCAGACTCGCCTCGTAGTGTAAACCTGCACAGCTGTCTGCACATTCCTCCATCTCAACTTCTGGAGTTCTAAACTACAGGCCAATTATATGAATCAATTCTCTAACCTCTGTATGCTTGGGCCTATCACTAATTGAATGTTGCATCCATGCATAAATTCGTCAATCAAATGGAAGCATTTGCAAGGCGATGATCACAAGAAAAACCGGCGCTGCTCGTCTACTGTACCTCCCTCTTTGGCCTGTTCCTGGTGCGCGGGGCAGCAGCAACAAGAACTCCCTCCTTCTCCACCCTAGCCGGCTGCGCAGCGTCCTCTTCCTCTTCCTCCTCTTCTTCGCCGCCGCCGTCTTGCTCGAAATCCTCGTTCTCTTCCATTATCGCTTTGTTGAACTCCATCTACGTACATATGGGCAAATTAAGAATTCACGGCGCATGCGCATCTCACTAATTTGATGAATCGATCGATGCTGCCTCTTCAGCACCGAACGAGGGCAACGCGCGCACCTCACGTAGGAAACGCTCGTCGAGGTCGTCGGAGACGCGGGCGGCGGTGATGAGCGTGCCAACGAAGAGGGAGAGCGGCAGGACGAACGCCAGGATGAGCGCGTTCGTGCTCGGCGGCCCGCCGGCCCGCACGACCATGGACCGCCGCCGGCGGCGGCCGCCCCCTGCCGGCCTAGCCGATACACGGACAGGACTCCCAGAGCACGGCGTAGCACTCGCGCCGACGCGCGCTGGGGAGGAGAGAGCAGCGAGACCTCGTGCCATGGATTGTTGCGAAGGCCACACACAGCTCGGCAAGCAGAGCAGCAGAGTGAGCGACGCGGAGGACGGGGGTTTGTCTTATCCATTCTATCCTCCGCGCCACGTCGCTCTGCTTACCACAGCCGTCCGATCTTTACGACATCCGGATGCCGAATGGGCCACCTATTTGGGCTACGGTCCAAATGTAATACCTCATGGGCTGCTCCATCCTAGAAGCCCATTTAGGCCTCGCTTATGTAGATGGGCCTAAATTTACCTGGGCCTTAGCCGATTTCAATTTCTTCATCGTGTTCGGCAAAAACCAGTATAATGATCGTGCGTATATACGTCGTTTTCGGGTACATGTAAAAGACGAGTACAAACAAAGGTCTCAAGCATATCTAAAGTAGCTCTGATTAACACATGGGGAATGTACTTGTGCTAATTAGGTTGTGTTTTTGACAGCGACAAGACCGGAACATGTCGCGAACGGATCGATCTCGATGGCGACGTTGCCGGCGTTCCTGGCCATGGATCGTCACCGGCCAATAGCTACGTTGCCTGTCGCGATTGCATGACGAGATTGCATGCCCAAATCCTAGCTACTAATAGCTTATTAATTCGATCAGCTACTACTACTTAATTATGCCTCCTTCGCTTTCGTTGTGTTGTTCTTCTCCCCTCCCGTGCGTCTACCGCCGTCGTCACGTCGGACGTCCATTCTTGCCGTAATTGCTAGCGTCACGCGGTCGTGCTCTCTGACGCATACATGTCGAGATCAATTTTAATCGATCAAGTGGACTGAGATAACCAAGAATTACTTTATCATTATTTGTCATTAAATATTGTCACATTTATCTAAGTTAAAACGATTAAACTTTTTGCTACACTTAACAAGTATAAGCTATACTTTTTTAGTCAATGACGTGTAAAATGTGGTTTAATGGAAAAATTTTTTGTGTCAACTATAACTGTAACCAAACAACCAAACAGTTGTCAATGTAATTAAATTTGTCTAACTTTAGATGTGGTAAACTATATAAAGTGTGGCTAGCAACCAACAAACACCCTAAGTACTTTGGTTAGTGCAGCCCCTGGTACTTAATTAATTAGCTAATCTGGTATGAGTAGTATACTGGTAATTAATTTGGTTAATGCAGCTAGCTGAGCTGGTAGCCAGCCATCGCTTCCCTGTGATTGGGAGATTTCTTTCCTTTGTAATGTAGCACTGACTATAGTTGTTAGCGTGCCTGTGCAAATTAAATTATATTTGCATGCTACCGCCACAGCTTGTAGGTCAACAACAGTCAAGGTGAGCTGCATGTGCTACCTAAACAACAGACTGTTACATCATCTGCAGCTGAAAAGATTGATTTCATATTTTGCAATACTAGTATGTCCTACTGTCTGCCCTTCCAGAGTTCATCACTGCTTAGCAATACTCCTGCTAGGAGTAGAAGTATTTCTTTTTGTAGTATTAATGTTTCAGTAATGGAACGAGACGCACGCTTCACATCGGCTAAATTCAATTAGGAAATCTATTGTGTACCTAGTTCTTTTCTTGAGAAATATGTACTAATTTGCAGTTCAGTGTTTTGTTTTAGATGAGTACGCAGTTCAGTTGGTTAAACCCTCAAACGCACCGGGTCAAGTGGTCCGAGCTTGCGCAACCACGTACTAATAGGAATAAGTTCACTTTGACTTTCTTAACTATAGCTTAAACTAATTCATGTCCCTAAACCTCAATACCGGATGTCACGACCTCCCACTATTAAAATCGGTGCAATTTAACTCTGTCAACGGTTTTGAAGGACAATTTCACCGACGTGACGCTTGGACTTGGTCTAACCCACTAAGTCATCTTTTTTTGGGGGGGGGGGAGAGGAGGGCTCGCATCTCAGTGACTCCTTCCTCTACTCCTCTCTCCCCTATATTTCCTCTCGGCGACGACGAGGTGGGGAAAGGCGATGGTGCTGGGCGGAGCACTAAAGGTAGCCACCGTCGCCGTAAAAGAGACTAGGAGAGTAGTGTCGAAGCGGGGGTGAGCGACGATGGAGCGGATCGTGAGGCCAGCTCGACGGGCGGCGGCGGTGGCTGAAGGACGGAGCTTGGAGCCAAGAAGCCAATGACAGTGGTTAGAGAGCACGAGATCACCGACGACGAGGATGGGGCTCTAGCCCCCCTCTCCCGCAGCTGATGGTGTAGCTCGGGCACAGACGATGGAGTACATGGGGTCGTTGGTGACGAGGACAATTTAGTCCTTCTCGCGGTACAATGGCGGAGACGGTCGCAGTCGTCGTCGGTCTAGGAGTAGCCGTGGCCACATCCTTCGGCCAACTACCGCCATCACCGTCTTCTCCTCTCACCCAACCAGGGTGGGTGGCAACGCCTCGTCAAGAGAGGCGAAGGTCGAGCAAGGTATCCTCTTCCTCCTCCTTGGCCGCTCCACGTCGAGGCACGCCGTGTCGTCGTTGTTTCGTCTCAAGCCACGCCGGCAGCCAAAGCCGTCGCCTTCCTTCCTCCCCTCCCCCTCCCCCTCCTCCTGCTCAAGCTCATCAGCACCGTCGCAGTGTGTCCGTCTACCCAGTGCATTGCATAAGTTGGAAAGAAGAGAGGAGTAATAGAAAAAGAAAGAGTATGTGATACCGATGTACAAGCCTCACAGGATGACTCAGAAGGATGGACCAAGTCAAAGCATCATATCAACGAAACCATCCTCTAAAACTGCTGAGGGAGCCAAATTGTATTGATTTTAATAGTTAGAGATCGAGATGTTCGGTATTATGATTTGGAGATATAAATTAGATTTGAGTTATAGTTGAGATAGTCAAAGCGGACTTGTTCCATATTAATATTGTAGGTGTATAGAACCTAGTAAAGCCAGCCAATAAACCTCGAATACAAGAAATAAAATAAAATAAATAGTTAATTAGCTTGCAGCTGTCGCCAGGGAACAAAGGCACCATCCACGTCAGAAAACCTGCAGATCAACACGATCTGCAATTAATCATAATTAGCACGGTATGGTATGGTATGGTATGAGCTGGACGCTTTTCTATGGATGTTTTCTCCTGCAAGACAAAACAAGTGCATATGTATAAGCTGTGCTACATCGGCCTTATATTAAATTTATTTTAATTTTTTTCATTTGTGTTAAAATAAATTTATTTTTATAGTAATCATTATATTAAAATTTATAAAAATACAAAATAATTATATTGAAAAAAAATAAAATGAAAAATAGTTGTATTACGATTTGATCATCAAGTAAAGATATTATACTGATTGATTTTTTTATTGATATTTATAAAATGAGTGATAATAAAATTATTTTAAGACGAAAAAAATAGTAACGAATGCTAGCTACACATCTACATCTCCTGGCCCCATTCATTTCCGCTGAAAAAAAAGAACTGCCAAAACTCTCTCTTGCGCTGTCTCGCTGGATCATTAGACATGGACAGAGAATCATTGTAATGTAGACGTGTAGCTTGAGAGGGACAGTATATATCATCATAGCATAATTGTGTGTACGTATCTGTATGTGTGTGTATGTACCCATATATATGTACGTATATATAGGCGACGACGACGGCATTATAATTTGGCACACATAAGTTTCTGTACACTGCACTACACTAGCGCTCCAAATATCTGTATGCGCGTACAGATCGAGCCGCATCGTCATCACGTGTATACATATGTACGCATACGCGGCGTCCCTTTCGGCATGGGGCAAGTGGTTGGTAAGCCTTTGTTCCTTCTACTGCAGTACAGTACGTGGTACTAGTACTGTACTGTGTATAAGTTCGGTGGAGAAGTAGTAGTACTGCATGGCTAGCTAGCTCTACCACACCGTGCAAGTTGGAGAGCAGTAGTAGAAGCTTACATTGGATAATAGCATATTTGTCCCCGTTAACAATCCCCTGTAGTCCCGGTTGACAAATGAAACTATAAATCCGGGACTAAAGATCGCTATCTTTAGTCCCGATTCAAATAATCAGGATTAAATATGTATCTTTAGTCCCGGTTGAAGTCACCAACCGGGACTAAAGTTTTTTTAATTTGCTCCTGCTCTTAGCTTGCGGCTCCTAGTTTAAACAAACATATATATATATATACATATATATATATACATATATATATATATGTATGTATCGGTGATATGGATCCGGAGATATGTCAGAGGTATAATATCTGAAAAAAGGAAGACGCCCTTGCCCATCAATGCGTGCTAAAGATATGTCCTGAATGGCCCAAGTGAGTCCCGGTCACGAGCGGCCACGTGGCCGCCCAAGAGGGCCCGGCCCGAGGCTGCCCTAAGCCGCCGTGCTCCCAAGCCGACGTGGTCCGGATCATCCGGACCCCGGACGGCAGGTCCGGGCTACCCTGACCCCCATCCTCACCCCGCACCTCTTTGAGAGAGTGACGAGTCCAACTGCCAACCACCTCATTTAATGCCTAAAAAGAGAGAGGTTGAGTGCCTGTCCCGTCGCATTTAATGCGATGTGAGGCGCGCCTGTCAGCCGCTCTCATCATCACCCCTTTTTGCCTGTCACGAGGCAAAGGGGGCCTAAAGTCTTTGATTGCGACCGTGGTATGGCAGCACACCTACTCCGCGCACGCCTCCCTTACGCCCCCTCTATTCGCGTTTAATTCATTGGGCGGCCGCGTGGGAGAGAGAGTACGAGCGCAGGAGGCGTTGCGTCAGCACCTACCCACGAGATGGGCCGCTGACCAGTGGGTCCCATCGGAGTAGGTAGGCCAGCCATCATCGCATCAGCAGCATGGCTACCACGACGCCCGCTTTTTTCCGCCTACTCCCATGACGCGGCAACAGGAACAAAGATGGGGTGGCTTCTCCGACAAGACAAGGCAAGTGCTGCTCCATCACATGGAGCGAACTAGAAGAAATCAGGACTACTGTGGTGTCCCCTTGAACTATAAAAGGAGGCCCAAGTCCATCATAAAAGAGGTTCTGTTTGGTGCTCAGTTCTGCTGGCCCCTTCAGTGGTTTTGGAGGTTCCTTCCTTCAGTTCATCAACTTCCAGAGCAACAGCTAGCCCTTAGAACCGCTCGATCCATCAGTCGTTGGGAGAGGGGAAGACCATCACTGGTCCTTGTATTCCATCCTTCATATTACACAAAGAACAGGAGTAGAGTATTACACCTCGTAAGTGGCCCGAACCTGTATAAACCCTTGCGTCCTTGCAGTCTTGATTTTTCCCGGTTTATCAGCGTCATCCCATCTTCATCGTGAGTTTAAGCCTAGATTCACCGCTCCCCTGTGCCGAACCAAAAAGGAGTCCCTCGGATTCCTGCGTGTCGATCTCCGACATCGACAATATACAAATATGCATATATATGTGTAAATACATAATATATATATAACACATAACATAAAGATATATGCAAACAACATCAAAATTATTTTTTTCAACGATCGAATACAACAAAATTCACACATATATACAATAAATTGTCCAAAAAAATATTCACACATATATACAACAAAATCGTCCACACTATATATACGACAAAATACAACAACAACATCAATTTTCCACTTGTCGTTGCCGCCGACTCCCGCTCGCCGCTGTCGCCGACTCTCGCTCGCCGCTGCCGCCTTTGTCCCGCTCGCCACCGGTGAGGAGATGGCACCCCCCTGCCGCCACCTCCTCCCCCGCCGCCGCCATCTCCTTCCCTTGCTTGCCAAGGGGAGAGGAAGAGGGAGAGGGAGAGAGAGGGAGAGGAAGAGGGAAAGGGAGAGAGCTGAGGAGAGAGGGAGAGAGATCTAAAAAATGTGCTAAGTGTTCGGTGGAGAAGACAATGTGTGCCATGGATATATATATATAGGCTGAATTTTAGTCCGGTTGGTGTCACCAACCAGGACTAAAGATAATTTCTCGCTATTTTCAATTCATCTTTAGTCCTTGGTGTCACCAACCTAACTAAAGATAATTTTCCGCTATTTTTAATTCATCTTTAGTCCGTTGGTGCCACCAACCGGACTAAAATAATTTCCCAATATTTTCCAAATTTATTTGGTCCCAGCTAGGGTTAACAATTAATAATTAGTAAATAGGGCCAAATTAAATTCATTAAATATAGGTTTAAAATAATAATATTAAAATTTAATCAAACATAGATAATCCTAGACATTAATGTGCTCTTCTAGATATTGTTTCTCTTTTGCCACTCTCTATTTTTTATATTCATCTGAAGTTGTTATTTTTTTGGAAAAATTTGACTTTTTTGTTTATCTTTTTATATTTTTATGGACTTAGGAGCACACGAGAGTAACCACAGAAAATTTGAGGATAAACAAGCAAAAGACGTGTCCTGTGAAAAATTCAGAACACACACTAATAATCGAAAAAAACTTCCGGGCTCGAAAAGGCAACCTTCTGAAACGTTTTTGGGGAAATAAAATCGCCGAACGCGACGAAGCTGTGGACGAACGCATCCGAAATTTTTTCTCATCGATTTTCATATATGGAACATCTCGATCGGAGTCCGTATGCGAAAGTTATGGCCGTTTTAAAAACCGACTCCGAGTTAGAGGACGAAACGGGAACAATACGCGTAAAACTTGTTACACGCGCATAAACTAGACGTGACGGCCAGGGTTTGAATATTCTTATCAATATTGTACATCCCTCAGATTGGTATATTATCACCAAAATAATTTTATAAAAGATTTTATATATTGAGAATCATTAGTTAATAACAATATGATGATATGTAATAATAAAATTAAAACTTCCTTCTATCTTTAATCACCCACCCCCACACAACACCACACTCTTTGAAATTATAGATCCCCTCAAATTAACTTAGGCTATTTGAATCATGTAGAAAAATTTGTATATTTTTATTAGGTTCAGTTAAAAAAAATAAGCACATTTACTTTTGTCCTGGTTGGTGTTACCAATCGGCACTAAAGATCAAAATTATCTTTATTGCCGGTTGGTAACATCAACCGGGACAAAAAAATAGCATCTTTAGTCCCGATGAGTGTTACCAACCGGGACTAAAGAGGCTATCAGAACCTGTCAGAGCGACAGACATCTTTAGTCTCGGTTGGTGTTACCAACCGAGACGTTCGGCGCTCTGACAACATCTGATAATATTTTAACCGGGACTAAAGATGAGGTTTGTGTCACAAACCGAGACTAATGTTCTTAGAAATCCATAGACTTTTTAAACCGGGACTAGAAATATTTTTTAGTTCTCGATACTATTCAAACCAGAACTATTATGGATTTTGGTACTTTAATCGAAAATGATTTCTCCAGTAGTGCTACCGTATGGCGGTATTAATGGCCAGGAAAATGTTTTAAACTCGAGTGAATTGAATGTCGCCTCATTTGTTTAAAGTAGTTATTATTTAAAAAAATCAACGATCGACATTCATACCATATATATAATGAAACTACTCCGCTAAAATTTCACAGGAATTCAAGTCAAAAGTCAAAAATCACAACATACATATTGATAAAGAAAGAAAACAAATCCAGCAGATGAATAGTATTGGTACTGTTCACGTTTAAATTTATTTTTTTCAATATGTAGATAGAATTTGGATAGGATTTTTGTGAAGCGGTAGATGCTACCATACTCGCTCTGTTTGGCTTCTCTAACTCGGTTAACTCGGTTAGAGGTTAAAGTTAGTTTCTTCTGAACTTGTATTGAACTAACTCTAACCTAAAGGGTGTTTGAATGCTTGGTTAGATTAATAATGGCTCCCTCCCTCTCTCTCTTTCCCATTGGTGGCTTCCTCCCTCCCTCTCTTTCTCTCTCCAAACTAACCCAAATAATCACTACTTGGAGGAGATAGTTTTTTGGGATGGGTTAGATGCAAAAATCTAACTCTAACTCTCCTGTTTGGCTACTTTTGGGTTAGATTGGCTCAATCTAACTTATTCTAACTCCAACTCTTGAATCCAAACAAGGCCTCTGTATTACTAAGTTTTTAGACGTTTTCATAACTATTTATGTTAAATTTAAGATAAAAAGTTACACGTCCTTAATGGCCCACAGTCCATGCAAACAAAGGCAAAAGGGCCTCTGTATTACTAAGTTTTTAGACGTTTTCATACCTATTTATGTTAAATTTAAGATAAAAAGTTACACGTCCTTAATGGCCCACAGTCCATGCAAAAGGCTAATAATTAAACGACGGCTACATGACATGCACGTTTTATTGTGTGGCGTGGTCGAAGATCTTGTTATCGACCGGCCAAGCTATTTGTATGCGTGCATGGCTGCTTACTTTGGCTTGGGTCATCTGTAAAGCCAGTGTATTTGTAGACGATGCATGGGCAATATAGTGTAATTTAGATGCATACTTTGATTCTTTTTTTCATTCACTGGCCGGTGGCCTGCGTGCATGATGAGATGAGATGTTCCAACTACTGCTAGCTAGCTCCTGTAACTAGATCATAATAGGTGTAAGGCGTGCATTTAGGTTAATTTATCGCAGGGATCGGAAGAGATAATGCCATTATTGTTCATCTTGTTCAATTCACATCACATGCATGGATCTTTGGTCGATCGGCACTGATGGACGATAGCATGGGGCTGACTCACGCAGTATGTTAATAATAGTAAATGCCCCCCAATAAAACCGACAAATGTATAATAATTGCACGGTGGAGCACCTAGCCACTTCTTCCATCCCACTAACTAAACTATTTTAGATTTAACTCTTTAAATATTTGATAAATAAATAATTTATTATAAATTTAATTTTATTTAATGAAAATAATATCATTTGATTGTTATTTAAATTTATTTTTATATGATTATAATATTGTTGCTATAAAAATCAAAATATATAAAAATTTTAAAGTTAAAAACTAGTTTTAAAAAATATATTAAATTTGATCATGTTTTAACGAGTAGGACGGAGAGACTGTAGTAATCAATGCGAGACTTTAGTTTCTGGGTCTTATAAGCAAACCTTGTCAAAAACAACTGCCGTTACGTTAATGAAATGAGAAAGACAATCCTCTCTTTCTAAAAAAAGTGAGACTTTAGTATCATGTAATATTAGGGTTGAAACCAAAACACTAATTAACGATAGATACGCATGCATAAATTATGACCGCGTATCCAATCAAGAGCTAGCGATATATCATTACATATAAATGAGACGAATGATCTCTCATATATATATATATATATATATATATATATATATATATATATATATATATAACTTTATTTATTCAACAACGTCATATATAATATTCATATAAGTGGCACGTACACGTATATTCCCATGGCCCTCAACTGCTGTACAACAGTACGATCGACGCGTGCATGAGAGTTAATGTACTATCATGTATACGCGGGATGCCCTGCCTGTACGGTAGCTAGCTAGCCAGGTCCAGGCACCTTGCAATTCACTACTACTCGTATAACTGCACGCGGCACGTACGTACACCTCGATCGCTAGCTATACCTACGTATGCATGCAACTAGTATGCATTCACGCATGCAGTACGAAGTAGATCATTCCCAACCTAGCTAGCTAGGTCACTTAGCTGGGTTCATGCATGGATCGCACACGTATGTATGGTCCACCTGCTACGAAGAATAGCCTCGCAACGGCCAACACCGCGGCCGACGACACGCAAGGCTACCTACTATACTACTGTCGGAGTACAACGTACTCCAGTTACGGCTAGACTACTCACGTACATGAGCCGTCATGATCAATCTGTATAACACAATAATTATATAATTTGAAATAATAGTTTTAATTTTTTCATAGTCAAACTTAATAAAATAACAACATCTACAATATCAAATTAGTTTTATTAAAATTAATATTTAATATATTTGGATAATATAATTGTTTTGTGTTGAAAATTTTGCAAATTTTTTTTTATAAATTTGATTAAACTTTTTAATGTTTGATTTAAAAAATAAAAATGAAAACGGAGAGAGTAATTAACGGGCCGGTGTAGAGTACGTAGTTAATACCAGTATACGTACGTACTCGATTGATCGGTTTGATGCATTGCGTGCATGTCGTCGTTTGTCGATCGTATTAGCAACGAACGAACGTACGTACTCCTACGCGATTTTCCGCGCGATCGATCAATATATGATCGATTCGGTTACGTATTTGATGATCAACCTCGGATTCGATGGGATCGAGAGCTAACGGTCATCGAAACAACCACATTTCAACCGGTACCAGTCGTACACATATAGGAGTAATATGGTTAGCTATAGCTGTTGCCTGCCTGCTTGCTTGCTAGCTGGAGGCTGGAGCTGTAGTAGCCAGAGGAATTAATGGTACCGTGTCCGGCGTAGATCTAGCCAGTTAAAACGAGATGCACGAGCAGCTCTGCACGTTTCTATTACACGTCGTACGTACAGGTCGTTACAGAGTACGGGACGCACGATGCGTGCGAAAATTACGTATAATCTCTCCTTTTTTAACGTATAACGTCGTTTTATTTTTAATGTGACGTTTAATCATCGTATTTAAAAATATATAAATATATAAATATTATTTATTTTATCATAACTCGTTTTATTATAAAAATTATGACCGTAACTTATATATTTACATATTTATGTATTTTAAATATGATAAATGGTTAAGTCTATATATAATATGAAAAATCAATAAGAGCAACTTCAAAAGCGTTTGTATCGATATTATTTATAATTTCTGTTTAAAGAGGTTACTTAAAAGTATATTTCTATTTTTTTGACATTCTTGAATAGATTCACTAAAAGTACCTATTCCAATAATTTAAACTGGCTAAATTAATTTTTGGCCAACCGTTGGGTAGACTGTGTATGTTGTGTCATCTGCGTCGGCACTTGGATGGAACAAACAGCTGAAGGCCTGCGCTTGGATTGTTTCAGTAGAGTTATTAACTCATAGTATACAGACTAAACATATCCAATGTTGTGAGATGCCGGTAGACGAAAGGCAGGTCAGGCAGCACCAGCAGCATGCGCTCCTGGAAGGAGCGGAGGCAGAAATGAAGCACCCGGACGATGTGGCGCACGGCGCGCCGGAGCGTGGAGCTGATGTGCTGCTCGTTGACAGTGTCGAGGAGGGATTGAGATCCTCTGCAGTCGACTACAATCACTGACGCGTGGGCCCAACAGTCGCTCGGGCCCGTGTACAGTGATAGCTGCACTCTGCAGTCGACTGCAGAGGAGCTGATCCCGTCGAGGAGGTACCTCGGGAAGCTGAGGTCGGCCCAGTCGAGGTCAAGCACGCACGACTCCATCCGCTGCGGCGGAGGCGGAGCAGGCCATCAAGGAATGCGTTGAACTCGATGGCGCTGTCCTACCACCCCCAGTGACGGTGGCGTGGAAGGCTGTCATGTTTGGAAATTCATCCCACATTTTTTTGACTATTTTATGTATTAAATCTTTGTCCAAGAATCAACCAGGATACATAAAATGACAAATTAATACACAGATCCAATCGTAAAAACAGAGATACTTACTCAAGAGGCTCTTAGTCCTCACACCCAAAAACTCCAGCGGAAAAGAAAGATGTCACTGGCGGGGCTTCAGCTCCACTCCACAGGCAAACTCAACTGAGGTCTGAGTCTTGGTTTTCTAACTCCATCTTCAACTCAAAAGCACTACACTTCTGAAAAGGGAAAAATCTTAAGGCTGAGTACAACCACCGTACTCAACAAGCCACACCGTGAAATGCAGACGTACAAAGGGAGACAAGAGTGGCTTGGGCTATTTTGCATAAATGCGGTTTACAAACATTTAATGTTTAAAGACAGTAAAACAGTTGAGTAATTAAGACAATATTAATCTACGTTATCCCCATGTTGAACAGGGCCAACCATTCCACCTGAACTAAACCAGTTCTATTAAATCAAAATATTAAATGGTGTGAGATTAATCATAGTGAATCTGGTTGATCGTCCATAACCACGGGCACGACTATTCGAATAGTGGGCACGCTAGCGCCGGGCCAGCACGCACGTCTGCACCACCTCGTGCGCCAGGAGCGGGGAGAGGACGCGGTGGAGGACTCCGGGGAGGGCACTGATGTGGTCAGCATCGGCATCGCTCGGCGCGGACGACATGTCTTCGTCTGTGACCTCCCGCTGGCGCCGGCATCGGCGCCGCTTAGCCGGCGGTGGCGGGGAATGGCTTGACGGCGACGACGGCAGGGGAAGTAGTGGAGGCGGAGGCGGCGTGGGATGGCGTGGCGGCGAGGAAGGAGTGCGGGCGTGGAGACGCGGGGGTGAGGAAAAATCGGGGGAGAAACAAAAATAGCGTGTGCGAGGAGGATAGCGACTCGCGCGTGGTTGGCTACAAGAAACCAACGAAAAATTAGGTTAGAGGCTTAGCAAAAATAAAAAAATCATAAATAATTTGTAGAGACTAATTTTTATATAATATTATATATTATTAAGACTAATAGAGGTATACATGATATGTTGAAAATGTTGAAGATGCTCTAAAGTTATATTAAAAAAACCGGAGGTATTATATATTACTGCATGCATGCGAGATCCGTCATCCGCATCATCCACGACCAACGTGTGGTTGGGTTCGTGTAAGATCCAGGCTTTAATTTCTACATGACGAACTCGTGCGTGCCGAGCGATCGATCGAGGCCGGCCGGGCGGTGCTTGTCCGGTCTGTCTGGTGTACGGCAGTTGGGGTGGGCGTTACTCAAGCGAACCAACGAATTAACGTCAATTAGGACGATCATATATGTGTGCACTTTAAATAGACCGTCCTTGCAAGAAGATTTTATGCGCACAAATTAATTTGCCGACAAAATTAAAACAAAGTCAATGGGTCAGTTGGCAATGCGGCGGGGGGGCTTGTTAGTTTTTCCCCCAATTATTCCCAACCGGGAAACGGCACAAGGGATATGTAATTTTTTTTTAGGAAATCTCGGTATATATCATGGGAATACTGAAATTATTGCAAGAAGAATATGTGGATTGATAAGGATATATTCAGATTCATGTTATTTTAAACTATATCATTATTTAATAAAATTAATAAATATACGATGGTATTTAGTTTGTCATTAAATTTGACAACATCATATTTAACACATCTTAATAAAATTTGATAATACTATTAATTTATTAAAATTTTAATAATGTCAAATTTTAACAAGATTGAAAATGAAGTGAAGCGTGAAGATGGTGTGGGCATGGGTGATCGATGTGTCCATGATACGGTTGTAAAGCCGACAAAGCGTCTCATTGGCCAGAGGACAAAGAGCTGGACTGTACTTGCAGCCTAAACCCCCCGGTGATAAAGAAAAAAAATAACACAACCATCAGAAAAAAAAACACTCCTCGCTCATCGGTCTGTCAATCCATCCATTTTCACCTTGTCCAAAGTCCAACTGCAATCCAGCTCACCTGCAGTCCAGCCCCTCGTCGCTGCTTTATTTTCACCACTGCTTTGTGCAATTGAATAATAGTCTCTCCAAGTCCTACCTCCTGATCGTGGATACATATCGTATATCGTGTCGCCCCTCCCTGGTAACACGATTTTCACGCGAAAAAAAAAACTCGAAAATTGACCAGCAATAAACAATACTAAATTTGAATATGGGCGATTTCGTGTGTAGCGTGAAAAACACGTTAAAAACCGTAAAAACCACACAAACCACGCAAAAACCGTCAAAAATCGTGAAAACCGTAATTTAAATTTGAACCAAATCTAAATCCGTGTCGTGCGCGGTTTTCGGTCAAACCGCACGAAAACTGCGTCACATACTGCGATTTTTGCGACAACCAAGCGAAATTTATTTTTATAATATATATATATATATATTTTAATAAAATGAATTTTTTTTAATTTTTTTAAATTCGTACGAAATTATTGAAACGAAACCATGAGGATGTTGTATCGTACTTCCACGATACACGTGAAAACCACGAAAAACGTGACAGTTTTTGTGAAATCGTGGACCCTGTTGCCGCTGCATATTACTAGCTGGCACTTGGGTCAGTTCAGTTGGATGTGCTTGCTGCATATGCATGCTTCCAAGCTGCTGTCAAAATAAACAGAAACCAAAGATTACACATTTCAGTATCCTTTTTTTGCTATTGTGCTCTTGCCACATTTCGGTCTTTGGCTTGGTCGATATAATGAGGAATTTGGCTTTGTTCTGAACTGCCAGCTCCTCCTCTGTTTCCAGCGAGGATTTGTCAGTCTCCAAACACACCAGCTGGGAGGAGCATCTGCTGCTTCGAGAGGTTCGAGGTTCACACACCCAAGATTGCGACACAGCTGGATTGCTGAAACATTTGTGCGACTTTTTGGAACACCTCCACGCCCCCAAAACTGGCGTCGCATCGCCGTGCATCTCACAAAATCTCCATCTTTTCTGCCTTGTTCTATTGCTACATTATTCATGGACGCACAAACACATGTCCTGCCTGAATCATGCGAGCCCGTCCTTGTAAAAATTGGCGCTGATCGGTAGTGATTGTCGCGACAGTCATTTTCAATGGATATAGCCGCAGCCGCTGCGGCAGCAAACAGAAGCGAACATACCCATAGTGGCATAAACATTTTGCCATAAAGCCGCTCAAAACACTATAATGATGATACAATACCAGGCATAATTACATGGATGATCATCGACGTGTTTTGGCTGGCACAATGATTAAATATGATACGAATTGAATCTAGCAACATCGGTAGTACTTATAGTAAACCCATGATTGTAATTTCTAGGGTAAATCGATCTCATAATTGGTAAGTAAATATGTATTATTAAGGGGGGAAGTAAGTAAAAAAGAAAAATAGGAGGATAATTTGGGCGTGCTGGCCCTGGACTCGACCTAAATCTAACTTTCGGTGGCCGTACGACGCCGTGGTAGCCAGAAAAAGCTTCTTACTTTGCGCGGTCGCCGTCTCAATCAACCACCTCATGCTTGCACATTGACATTATATTGCACAGACAACCGCCGGCGGCGGCGGCGGCCGGCTAAAGTCGCTGCCGCTGCGCCGCCCAGCAACCACATCCAAACCGCATGCCGCCACCGCGACGCAGACGCCACATTTCCGCGCGCGACGCGAGCCACCGTGCGCTCGGCGTCTCGGCGTCGTCTCGCGGTCTCGCCCCGAAACAAACGAGGTGAATCCCTTACCCTTTTTTTCTTTTTTTTTTTTTTGCTCTTTTGTGCACGGCGTGTTGCCTGCCACACTCCGCCACAGTCCACCACCACCCGTTTCACGTGCGCCAGCCAGCTCACGCGCACCTGACACGCGCCCGCGCCCATGCATAACGACCGCGCGCGCGCCTCTTCCTCCGCCGTTGGATCGCGATCGCGCAGCTGTCACGAGGAGAGGGAGGTACGGGCACCGAGGCGATGGTCCCACATGGCAGCGTGGGTGCGCTCGAGCCCCGGGCCCTGAGCTCGGGGAGTGGGCCGTGGGCTTCCGCCTCCGCGCAATCACGAGGGGGTTCACAGCCACAGCCCGCGCGGGCGCGCCTGACTCCGTCCACCCGGAACTGTCCCCCAGAAAAAAGCTTTCCTCTTCTTTTGCATTTTGCATACACGACACGACTATTTGGCCTCACTGCCTGCACCATCACTGCCTGCTTGCTGCCTTAAACCAAAACCCCTTTTTTCTTGCTTCTGATGTTGACCACCAATAGCCTCTGTTTTCTTTTGTCTGCCCCTAAAACGTTCTTTTGATTTAGATTATTGCATTAATTATTACACCGGGTTATCAGTTTTACTGTAGAAATAAATTGAATATTTTAATTTTATAAATAGCTTTAAAAATAATCTGAGTAATGTAGTAGAAAAAAAAGTATCTTGAGAAAATATACACACTTTAATAATTCCACGAATAAGCTAAAAAGACATGGCCTTAAGGGTGTGTTCAGATTAATATCATTTTAAACCATATCAATGATAAAATTAATAAATATATGACTATGTTTAGTTTGTTACCAAATAGTAGTAATACAATGTAGAATTTGACAACAACACATTAAAAATTTGATAATGTTGTTAACTTGTTAAAATTTGGTAATATTGATTTTGACGGTAATTTCAATATGCCTTAAATCAGATTTTGTTTAATTTTTGCTTAACCTAGGAGTACGAGGGCAAATGACAATCTTCGGTATAGCTAGGTCCACCTGCTTATAAGAAAATGATTTTGCTGAGCGGCTTGGAGGACCACTGGAACATTACTCTTTATTTGTCTGACATGATGATGAGCAAGCTCTTTTCCACTATCAAATATTGGACCGGTAAACATCGGAGGAGCTGATAGTTAGTTAGGTATGTAAAGTTCATGATTAAGTACAGCCTGTGAATTGGCCGTGTGCGTGTCTAGGGATTGTTTTTTGATGATATAACACACATACATACAATAGTTCTAAATTCCATCTAAAGCTATGCTTAGAAAGGCAATGTCATGCCATGCCCCCTCGAAAAATACTATACTAGATGACTCAATAATCAAGTGGAGCATATATTTCTCTACCAATAACTTTTATATGTTGATATATAGCTCCAAAGAAGAATATATACTGACCCGTAGTGAGTGATGGTGTTTGATAGCACATATCCAAACACTTAATAATGAGTATTTTTCAGAGAACATAATGTATACTCCAGAGTAGCATATCTCTTTTCTTATATACTACATATACTTAGTATAAGTTGTATCTTCCGAGTATATTGTTCAAGTGGGCGTGTAACAAAGAAGGGACCAAAATGACCAAAAATATGGTTATGGCCGGGAAGCAAATGCTAATGATCACCCAACCCATTTTCTGAAAAAAAAAAGGTGGGATGCTGCTGCTGCTTTGGCCAAGTGAGTAGCATCAGAATATGCAAAGGCGAGGAGACGGTGGGTGTGAGCAAGAGAATGATTTGAGGGTAGTTGATGGTGGAGGCGTGGCAAGTGGGGCGTGGCGGGACGCTGACGTGGAGCCGTAGAAGGGAGGGAGTGAGGGAGGAAGCGGCATCTCGAGGAACGCGTGGGGGTGAGATTTCGGGAGCGTGTTTTTGAACGCGAGAATAAAGAAAGGAAAAAAAACGAGGGGGAGGGGGAATCGATCGAATCAAAAGGCGGATGGCCGTGCAGCAGAAGCAGAGGTGGTGAGCTGGGGATGAGCGGGAGACAGCTGGAGTTTTGGTACGGCCGTGCAGGCGAGACGCAGCTCCCGTCGCCGCTCGCCCCCCTCCGCTGCGGGACTCGCTACGCCCGGTCCATGCACCTCGCCACTTGACAACTCCACCTCAGCTCTCCAACCGCTGTGTACCGACTGGCCTGGCCCCTGTCATTCAGGAATATGGAGATGCAATTTTCAATAAAATTTATTTGGATCATTGTTTTTAATATAACTCAATTTAACTGCATCGAAAGTGTTAGGACATTTCTGAGGAAAAATGGTTGGTATGTCAACCTATATTAATCTGCCCAAGCACCTATTACATAATCTTATTTGTTTTTTTATTAGCTCTATCTATTTTTTTTCAAGTAAGTTGGGTATGACGTGTGAAAACGCACGAACAAGTCTCACCAACCACTTCAAGTTTAAAATAGATAAAATGAGTGGTTTTTAAAGTGAAATTATTAATGTTCAGTTAAAACAATTATCTTTTAAGAAAAATGAATATGCAAAAATGCATTAACAAATAAGGTTTATGATATCAATTATTAGAAGCACTGCTCTCTCCTTCACAACATGCATATAGCTTTTTAGACAATTTCATAGTCTACTGTAGGGGTGAAAACGGTACGGATAATATCCGGATTCCGTCCGAAAAATCGGATACGGATAGTGTCATCGGATAATTTTCGGATAATTTCGGATTCGAAACGGAAACGGATATTTTTCTCGGATACGAATACGAATACGGTAGAAACATTATCCCGGATAGCGGATACGGTCGGATAATATCCGATACCTCAAAAATCGGATACGGATATTGTCAGTCGGATAATTTTCGGATAATTTCAGATTCAGAAACGGAAACGGATAATTTTTCTCGGATACGGATACGAATACGGTAGAGACATTATCCAGCGAGATAGTGGATACGGTCGGATAATATCCAGGATACCTCATCGGATAATATCAGGACCCTAGGTGTGAAGCCTTTGGTCACTCTCATGACCATAACTTCATAAGCCCAACAAAAAACACTATTTTGTGATAAACTATTTAAATTATGATATACACTTATGTGAGTGAATTATTTTTTATTATGAATGTATAAAATTACTATGCTTGATTTATAATGATATTTGATATGAAAGATAATATGGTTATGAAATTAGTAAAACAATATTGATATGGATATTTAAAATTTATCATATATGTTGCTTAGCTGAAAAATTATAAATATTGATTAGTTTGAGAAGGTTTAATATTCCGATCAATATCCGTTACCGTATTTGTTTCGATTCGTATCCGTTCGTATTTGTTTCCGATATTATTTGTTTCCGTTTCGTATCCGAGGTTTCCGATTCCGAATCCGATTCCGAAAAAATATAAAAACAAATACGGTATATCTAGTTTCCGACCGTATCCGATCCGTTTTCATCCCTAGTCTACTGTATAGCTTTGACTACCCATAAGAAAGTTTAATATGTGTAGCAAGATCTTTATGAAAATTTACATGTGAAATAAATGCATACTAAATTTTTGAGTTGATTCTCCACCGACTTATATACTGATATACAAGGGCATTTTTTCACTTTATATAGAAGGATCAGTATTTCATTTCTTTCAAATTAGATGTTTCATAATATAACGTATATATTTACGCAAGCAATTAACTAGCATGTTATCTTCATTAAATTATTATTATTTAAATGTTTCATCCTAGTTGTATTAGAGATATGTATTATATTTATTAAAATGATAATATTTTTTGGTTTTTATTTAAATGTGGTATACCTTATATTTCGGGATATATGGAGTAGCTTGTAATGTATCCTCTGTAGCCTAACGCAATGGTCTATGATGGACCGGGTTGATGCGGAGTTTGAGAGGGCTACTACCTTGCCTTTTGTTTGTTGTCCAGAACTGTAGCCGCGCTGTCCCCCTCCCTCTCCATCTGTCCCACAAACTTTACTATGTGCGGGCCCACTTGCTCATTCTATTTCACAAAACCTCTGTTCCCCTCTATACCCTCCCTAGTTTAGTCAAACTCCCATTTTGCCATCGGACCAACCCTATCAGCCTAAACAAATGGTAGTATTTGGGACTGGTCCCCCCAAATCTTTGAGCCTGGAATCAAAATGGTATCTCTCCTGAGAAATACGTGCAAACAATTTGCTACTATATGGGTCTTTCTGGACTGCGAAAGCTGTCTCAGGAAATTCGTTGAACATTTTAGTATACTGCCATTATATATATGCATGTATCCTGTGATTGGGTTTGCTCACTTTCACTAATATAGTTTAGTTACAACATTAAGATATACAAGCTGATCGGTTGACAGGTAAATTAAATTCTAGGTATTGGACACTTGACGTTTACTGGTGCAAATTCGACGAACCACATGTTTATTCAACAACTGTTCCGCCACTGTTTTCATATCCACCGTCAAAGCGGCATGCACCAGTGAATGGAGTGCACTCGTACATAGCTCATTAGCGACAATCCGGTTAGAATTCGGCACACATGATTTTTTAAAAAAATTTAGAAACACATTACAAATATAAATATTCACAATGCACACACACTTACACCTTACCTATGTGAACACCCTCATAAAAAACTATTTAAAATTGACGAAGTCATTGTGGGCACTCTCGACGAATACGTTTCCTATAAAAAAAAGACCATAATTATGAGCACTTACTTAAATCATCCTGACGAACTGATCTCATCAAAAAATCTAAATTATGAGCACTTACTTAAATCATCCTGACGAACTGATCTCATCAAAAAAATCTAACCAGTCAAGTTAAGCTCGTTTCGTATGAATTTTTTTATTACTATAGGGATCAATATAATTTTGTAGAAAAATGATAAAACGTAGAAAAGAATTCTTATGTATGTTGCTTTTCTATAACCACCGGCTATTAACCAGTTGAAACATTTGTTTGTAATAGTTTTATAGGATTTTTAAGCACGTAGCACTTCTCACTTTTATATTTTTACATATAAATACTTAATTACACAAGCAACTCTTAAACTGGTTTCCCTGTAATCTGTATGCATTTATGTCCAATGGAATGCAGGGCCATTTTGATGCTAAAATGCGCCATACCAAATTAGAACACTTTAAATACTCTTTTCATCAATACCAAAAAAATTAAGAAAAAACCAATCAAACTACACACGCGCATACAACCAACCATTAAGTACTAAAATATTTTTTCTGATCAATAATTTAATTTAGTATGTAGATAGTATGAAATAGACATTAGTCTTTTGAAAAAAACAAAATAAGTTACTTTTAGATGGAGTAGTAGTATTTTGGTTAGAGTTTGGTTTTGCTACATGACATGTCAATAATACGCATAAATTTTTTTAGAAAAATAGTACCATCAATATTTGTTTAGGTTTGATATTACCGATATTTTAGCACGGTAGTAAAACAAAAAGGGTAATTTTAATCCTGCCACGATTTTGCTTTATTGAAAAACACTACTATTATATATTATTTATTTGTAACTATGAGCAACACATCTAAAATTTTATCATGCGAAACAAGCATGCAATATGATGGTGGAAATACGGAGTATGCACAATTGTAGGCACGTTATGCAACAAGAAAAGACAGGCATGATCATCCTTTCTTTTCAATTAAAATTATGAAGGAATATGGTCGCAAGTATCCCCTTTGGATAGAGAGGCAAAGTTCGTTAAATCTCGTGGAACTTTAACGGTCGCCATAGATTCTTCCTCTCCCAAGTACTACTCCACTACTCATCCTTTTGACTGCAAACACACACACTAGACTTAAGACTTGACTGGTCTTGGAGCTTCACCAACACAACTACGACCACATAATAATGCCCTCCATTACGACACTAATCCACATCAGCACGCATGCATGGTTCCGTCCATGTGCCTTCAACAGAAGCGGCAAAACACATAAACAACGGAAATATACTTCTCTACTCCATCACACATTCATTATTCATACGCGTGCAATTTCTTTAGCAAATATTTTTTGTTATCCTTTAATCACGCCCTGCTTAATGTAATGAGCAATTAATTTCCAATAAATTCGTGTTTATGTAACGCAACAGCGCATGAAGTTTCAAGACAGAGAGGCGTGATTTAAGCAATTATGTCACTCATGTGACTGACAGTACGGACGCTTAGTTCTTGTGAGAACATGTTACTACTATAGATAATGTAATACAATATAAAAGTGTGGAAATATCATATAGCTTGCGGTTGTACTTGTGGTCTTTAAGTGACCACGACGGAGTCGAGAAAGTGACGTGAAGGAGAAAAACAACAAAAGAGAGATGCTTCCATCGTATCTTGGATACATATTAAGCCAACTGTACTCCGTGAAAGTGAAAAATGATAAAGATCCACATATACTTGATCGTTTTTCCGCTGGGAAAAAAATCATATTGTTTACGATCTACAGTATCGATAACAACATGAGTGAATGAGACAGTTAATTTTATTCTATTTTATATTGGAAGTGGGGTCAGAGCAGGAACATTTATGGCCAATTTGTTAAACATTTCTGGAGTACATAAATAGTGTATTCGTACGTAGAAGCGATCGATGTGTTTGTCGAGTGAGCAAGGAGTATAGTAGTGCTCCAAAATTAAAAGCTGCAGCGAAATGCAAGTCGTGTTGGTGCATCCGGGCTAGTAGCTATAGCTATAGCCGGTGTGTGTCACCACTAATTACCGCGAGTGGGTTGCTGCTGCTTGCTCGGCGTCGCATGCAGGATCACGCGTGAGCTCATGCCCGAATTAATAACGTAACCGTAGCTAGAGAGTATTAACCCTGACCAGCAGCTGCTGCCGGATACTGTTCCCTTCCCTAGCCACGACACGACACGACGTGCTGCCTGAATCATCGGTACAGCAAATCACGTGTTAATACTGATCGATGAAACCGTACGTTGGGCGTGGGTGATCAGAAACCTTTAGATATTGTTACAGCTAATCACTGGCCGTGTGTGAGGTGAGTGAGTCGTCGGTGCTCTGCATGTAGCGAGGATAGTGGACAGATTTTCGCGGTGGAGATGCGGCGACGGGTACAGGCGGTAGGTTGGCCGGCTTGGGTAGGCTGGCTCGACGACGCGGTACAGCCAGCGGTACAGGCTATTTATAATTTATGCCGCGGGCGCGGGGGTTGGGTTGGGTTGGATTGGCAGATCGGCGGTGGTGGTGATACGGGCCGGCCGGCGCGGCACGGCGCGTGGCGGAGACAGGGGATTCATTTCGGCCATCTACCCGCAGCGCGGCAGCTGCAGCAGCAACCGGCGCGCGGGCCTTTGGCGCTTGGTCCCCTCCTCCCTCCGATCACCGTCCTCCCTCCGGTCAAAGTCACGCCGACGACCGAGCCCCGGAGTAATATTACTAACCAGTGGCAACGGCCGTAAATACGCGGCTATTACAGGGGCAGGGGCGCGAGATGGCCGTCGCCGTCGCCATCGGCGCGCGGTCTCCCGACACAAGTCAAACCCCTCTCTCTCTCTCCCCATGCACCGCCCCTCTCGCCGCGCGCGCGCGCGCGGGGCTCTCCGGTCATTTCACCGCGGCCGCCATCACACGCCCACGGCTCACTTCGCCTCTCGCCTGCCGCCGCTGCGCTGCTGCTCATGTGACATGTGGAGTGGAGTAGTCATGGACTGGACTGGACTGGACAACGGTGGAAACCGGGCCGTGTGCCGTCACAAGGCAGCGGATTTCTCGGTTTCTCGGGGGCGTTTCTGCGTAATCCTCCGCGATGGATGCACATTGCGTTTTTGGTGTTTTTTTTTTGCCCCCTTTTTACGCCATTTTGTAATCTGATGATGCGGGTGAGGGGTGAGGGGAGGATGACCGTGCCACCGAAGACCGTCTTTTTTTCGGTTTGAAATCTCTGAGGTTTGTACTAAAACTCTAATCCCAACTGGGCAGGAGCATCAGCCAATGGGACGGCCGTTTGGTGATTGACTAGGCTGGTTTTAGTTATGTTGACTGCTGTGATTGCTTGCTGACACTTGCATCACTACCTGTGTTGTACGCACATTGTCTCTGTGCTAGTATATAGTACTCCATATAATTATCCCTGTGCGTATATTGCGTGGTATATCCTTTATTGTTATTTGGCTGCATATTTGGTGGCCAAGTGGGCCAGATTTTTATGACTTACCATATGATTCTTATTTGGAATTTGTGATTCCAAGATAAAAAAAAGGGTGGAACCTATATATTTTGATAGTGTGACGTCCTAGACATGGACTAGAATGATACAAATGAATAAAGTTTTGTTTGGTAAAATATATCTGACATAGAACGAAATTTTTGCACAAATGGTTGCTCCAGTATTTGTATAGAGTATGTTTTACTTGGTATAATACAGTCCGATTTGACAAAATCAAAGATTCAAGCGTAGGGGTTAGCTTACAGCGACTACGCACCGAGGGCTTGTGTGGCCTGGCATGCACAAATCAACCGAGGTTGTAGTTCTTTTTATCATTCCGTTCAATATTCCAATGTGATGCAAACAAAACGTACTGTTGTTACTTCTGAAGAATCTTGTACTTTGCCATGCCTTAATTGGAAAATAACTAAACCAGACGCAAAAAAATCTCTACAAATCTCCGTGCATATATGAACTTGAGCATGGAGATCAACTTGCAGCGACCATTTGCTGAGAAATCGACAACGGATGACTTAGGCTGCGTTGAGATCCAAAATGTCACATCAATGCTTGGACACACATTTGAAATATTAAACACAGACTAATAAAAAAATAAATTACGAATGCTCGTAAACGACGAGGCAATTTACGAGACGAATTTATTAAGACTAATTAATCCATCATTAACATAAGTTTACTTGTAGCACTTTATTTTATTGTCAAATCATAGTCTAATTAAGCTTTTACATGTAAACTGTGTAATTAGTTTTTTTGTCTATATTTAATATTTTATTTATGTGACCGAACTATCGATGTGATAGTGTGTGAAGTTTTGAGGGTGGATGGCCGGTGGCATACACAAGCCGAGCGAACTTGTGCCCTTTTGGATCTTATCGTTCCAACGATGTTCATGAGTGATGTGGACCAAACAAGCTGTTCGGTAAACAAAATTGTATTTTATGACACTTAATAAGAAGAAAACTAACCAAACGAAAAAAAACTCTTAACAAATCTCCATTGCATAAGACCTGAGCGAAGATATCAGCTTAGGGATGGCACCCACCGGGTTTAGATGTGAGTACAACGAAAACCCACACATGGCTAAACCCATCAATCCAAGCAAAACCCACCCAAAAAAACCCACGGGTGTAAAATTTAAACCTAAACCCAAACCCACGGGTATTCATCGGGTTTCGGATATCCACGGGTATAGTCTAAATTCCTAAAAGCAACACTCTCAGCACGACATATAATTAATTTATAGGTAGCGGCGAATATATATTTCGGTAGAATCACTAGCACCATATAATCCCATTTATTCCGACACAAGCGACAAGCGCGGTTGCGGCCTAGCAGCGTGCAACAGCAATGAAACAATATACATATTTTATGCAGTATCCGTCCAGTGCAGCAGCAACCAGGCAACAAAATAATGTCCATACATATTGTGTCCTAGCAGCACAGCAGCTGGCAGCCATTTTTTAACTTGAGTGACATCCAATGCAGTCAAAACAACAATTATACAATTATATATTTCAATACAACTAACCATAAAATTTATAAATCAGTACAGTACAATAGCTGAGGGGGTCAAGGAGGTCGAGGGGGCACCGGCGACATGGAAGGGAGAGCCGAGGGGGCGCCGGCGCGGGAGGAAGCCTGCGTAGATCAGCTTGCGATGACCATGTACTAAAGAGTTCGATAACGGGTGACGTGGGTTGGCATACACAAACCAAACGACGTTGTAGTCTTTTGGATCTTACCGTCCAGCTGGGGTTACCGGGTGATACGAACTAAACAGGCTGTTTGGTACTTTTAAGCAAAATCGTATTTTGTGATGCCTTAATAGGAAGACAGCTAACCAAACGCCAAAAACGTCTAACAAATTTCTGTGCATATCAAACTTGAGATTAGCTTACGGTGACCACGCACTGAGGATGTGGCATTGAATGATACCCAAAATCAAACAAAGCCAAAGGTTCAATTTTTTTGGAGTCTACTATTTGACAATGTTCCTGTGTGATGCAAACTAAACAAAGATTGTTTGTTACTTTGAACAAAACTGCATATTGCCCACACATTGATATGAAAAGAGCTACCGCTATCCAAATGCTAGAACTCTTTAGCGCAATACTAGCAAACGTATTATCAACAATCAAGCCTAGAAAAGCTATTATAATAGCACTGCTATCAAGCACAAAACCATCAACAACCATGAGCAAGGCACTCAGCAACTTTATTTTAAATTTAAATCTCACAAGGACACCGCATGGAAGAAACAGGTCAAAGTTAGGGGGGAGATAGAAAAAGATGGAATTTGAAGAAAGCTTGAAGAAATGAAAGATGAGGCAGCAGGTGGTGGTGGAAAGCAGAAATAGAGGGAACAAAGAGGGCGAAAGGAAAAGAAATCCCTGCATCAATAAAAGCTCAAGCACGCCCTGGCCTTCTCTCCCTATTTCTATTCTATTTCTCCCCCTCCCCCTTCTCCTCTCTCTCCTCCCTTCCTTTCTTCTCCTTTCCCCTTCGCCATCCAGCCCCACCCGGGGTAGTAGTAGTAGTAGTAGTACTAGTCTAGTCCCCCACACCGCCGCCGCCTTCTGTTCCATCCCATTCTGCCATTCCGCCGAGCACCCCGCGCGCGCGCGCGCCGCCGGCCGCCGCGTCCTAGGCGGGTGCGGGTGGGATTCGTGGGTTTGGGAGGGAGCGGCGCCGCGGCCGGGGGATGGCGTGATCGCCCCGCGCTCTGGAGGAGGAGGAGGAGGAGGAGGGGGAGGAGGGGTGGGGGCGGAGGTGGAGGAGATGGGGAGGGTGGGGCTCGGTGTGGCGGTGGGGTGCGCGGCGGTGACCTGCGCGATCGCCGCGGCGCTCGTGGTGCGCAGGGCGTCGGCGCGGGCGCGGTGGCGGCGGGCGGTGGCGCTGCTGCGGGAGTTCGAGGAGGGATGTGCCACGCCGCCCGCAAGGCTGCGCCAGGTCGTGGACGCCATGGTCGTCGAGATGCACGCCGGCCTCGCGTCCGACGGCGGCAGCAAGCTGAAGATGCTGCTCACCTTCGTCGACGCGCTCCCCAACGGGTACGGCCCCCCCGCGGTTCCTTTCTGCTGGCTTGGTCTAGTTCGTGGCCTCGCGATTCCTTGATGACTTCTATCTAGTGCCTGCATCTTTTCTTTTCTTTTGCCGATTCTTAATTTTACAGAGGAAACGTTTTTTATTTTGTTTTGGTTTTTTTCTTTAACCAACAATATTTTGGTAGGTGGATCATACCCTTGCATCTCGCCGCCATCTTGCTCGGTTGCCATGTTAATCTGTTTGTCCATATTGCAAATGTGGTCTCTTCCTGATTTCTTGCCTTCCGAATGGCGTGGAGTCATGCGCACTGCACGCTTTTCTTTTGGGTGGCTGTTTGAATAGCTACGAGCACAGATTTGCCTTGTGGTTTTGAGCTCTCTATAGACGCGATGCTTTCTCTCTCTCTCTCGATCGATTGTTTTAAACTGGCGCACGACGATGCCCATTTCTTGCTGCTTTCCGGCCATCGTGGCTTGCATTGTGCTTGTCATCCTTTGGACTAATCGTCTGAATGCTACTAGTACTAAGTGTGGGGCGTTTCACATATGACGTTTATTCTCTTTTGTTGTTCTTGCTTCGTGGTGCTACTTGGACCTAATGTGGAACCATAAACAAATTTGGTTCGCTACTTTCCTGATGTGTTCATCCAATAGTAATCAAATTTCGTGCCGTCACTTTTCTGATATATGTTCATAAAGTCGTTATCTTTATTCGATTCCGTGTAATGCCGCGCACATTTCGGTCGATTTTCTTTCAGAAATTTTCTCAAACACTTAGGTTCATAGATGTTGCCTCCTTTGATGGTGAGGCACAGAAAAACGACGCCCTTTTCATGCTTGGTCCCTCCGCGGGAGATTACAGTCTCTACCCTTGCGTCTAATCGCCATTCTTGCAAGGATTTGCATAGTTGTGATGTCTGATGCCGCCTGCAGTGCTATACCTTTGTGCCGGAGCAACTCTGGGGCGAAAACAATTATCTGCCAGATGCCGAGAATTTGTCATGTCGCCTGAAGCAAAGCACTGTTGGTTTGACGCTGGCATTCATGGCTGGGTTGTTGTTCAGACCGCTATAAAGGGGGCAGAGTTTGCCATCTTGGTAAATGAATCTGCCTACGCTTTTATGTTGCCGGCATTGGGTTTACTGGCCAGGTTGTATTCCACAATGGCAGTGTGGCCTGGGACGATCTCTGTCAGATGAGTATCATTGCTTGAGAGGCACTTTTTTTTGTTAGGAGGTCATCTTGTTTTGCTTCGGTGGATTAGCACAGAAAAAAAAACTGTGTGTTAAGTGGTTGAAGATCCACATATGTGCAGTGCAGTTACACGAATGATTCTGCTGTTGTGAGCTGATCTGATTTTTAAATAAATCAGAAATTTTTTGATGAAAGGCCTAGATCATTTCAATCCCACCTTCCGTTCTTTGCTCGGTTTCAACAACCCATTTCTTGGATGGTTGTACTTGCAACAAATTGGCGTCTTGTTAGAACCTAGAACTGCATGACAGACGGATGCACATTGGTTTTGGTTGGCGTTTTGTATTTTTGTTTCTGTCACATGTTTGTTTTCTTGTTCGTTTTTCTTGATTGCCATGTGCCTTCCTAGTAAGTATATCTGTAAGCATTATGCCAATTTTTACTGTTTTAGTAGCATTGTAGCTGGTATGTATTCATAGTGTGTTTCTTTTGGATAGCATAACTTTGTGGCAGATGTGTCTTGCTGTCAAATGTTGGGCAATATCTTAAATTAATGTCTAGTAATCCATGTTCACCAGTAAAAAAATGAAGACAACCTTTCCCAGGTTACCGATTTAAAACTTGAAACTTTCCCAGGTTACCGATTTAAAACTTGAAACCAGTGCTGCATATGGATAATTTTGTCCAGAAGTTTATGTACATATTATACTACTTTCCAATGCTAGAGTTCTGTTGCAAGTACTCTTGCCAGCGTCTTGCATATATCCTTGCAATATTGTGAGAGTATAGCAGATGATCCACACATTCTATAATCTCACATTTGTCCACGCAGTGTTGTATACCTGAAGAAAGACCACCTTTTATGTTGCTGTTGATTAGCTCTCACCTAATTTGTTGTGTATGTATGCCCTACAGTATTAGATTAGCATTTTTGGCAAAGTTTCCCTCACAGATGCCTCACAACTTATGACAGTGATGAGCTATCTAAGGTGTCATGCATAATGGTATATAGGATATGGAATAGGCAAAACTTGAGCAGGTGCGACTTTAGCTTAGTGCAGATGATAATGTACATGGTTTTCAGTTGTCATGAAGGTGCTTTGTGGTTGTCGCAGTGTACATGTTCAGGTTTTGGTGATGCTAGTGTGCACGAAGATAACTAGGCACTGAGGGGTATATCAGCTGTTGCTATCACTTCTGTGGTGTCTTGTCACTCCATCCATCATTAGCTACTGATCTATTACGTTACTATTGTTCAACATTATTTCTATTGTAAGATTAGATTTCGATTCTGCTGTGACTCGTGAGCTTTTTTTTTTTGCCATGTCTGCGTGGTTACATCTTCTATGTTCAAAATGTGAATATAGGGCAGTATAATACAATATTTGATTGAACAAAAAAAGGGTGTTCATTAATGATTGCACTTTGAGGTGTTATATTTTCTCCTTTGAGTTGAAGGGCACAATTGTGCTGTTTGTTTCCTCAAGATGACAGTTGAAGCCTGTTACTCCCAAGTTAGCTTCTGTTTGCAAGCATTTTGTTTTACGAAGTCATGGTTGATGCATTCTGTATGCCCCACGATCAATTGAGATATTTACAGATCTCTCTCAGTGTGCGTGTCTATGGAACTACTATACTAAATTTGTTCTGGCCATGCACTTCAACAGGAGTGAAGAAGGTATATATTATTCCATTGATCTTGGAGGAACAAACTTCAGAGTCTTGAGGGTACAAGTTGGTGCGGGGTCTGTAATCATCAACCAAAAGGTTGAACAGCAATCCATCCCTGAGGAACTGACCAAGGGCACTACTGAGGTACTTGCTTAATCATATTTTCTCTGTTGTCTAATGTACATCTTGTATAGATGTTCAAGTTTTTTTTGGTCAATTACAGGGTTTATTCAACTTTGTTGCCCTGGCACTAAAGAATTTTCTTGAAGGAGAGGATGACCAAGATGGAAAAATGGCACTTGGTTTTACATTTTCTTTCCCTGTTAGACAAATTTCAGTGTCTTCAGGGTCACTAATTAGGTGGACAAAAGGATTTTCCATTGGAGACACGGTATGCCAGAATTATTTTCTTGCTAGTAATCGTATGGTCCAGTCTAATTTCCATGTTGATGTAGTCGTATATAACCTACACAGCTAGTGGTTTTGGTAAATATCGTAATTTTCATATGGTTCAAGGTGAATGCATAACTAGCTACCTTTGTTTTGACTATCCTGAGTAGATAGGTAAATCTATCTTATGTTACTACATGAAAGAAGATATACTTGTTACTTAAAAATCTATTAATGATGAGTCCTATTTCTTTTGTCTGTTGGATATTTGTTGTGGTTGCATAAACATGCATGTGTAGCCGTTTCCCTCAACTTCCTAACTAAATGATATTTTTATTTGAAGGAAACACATATTGCTTTGCTTTAATTTCTGATTTCTTCTCTTCTTCAATCTGAGATACTGATTTTGAAACTGCTACTGTGAATGATGGAATCTTAGGTTGGCAGAGATGTTGCTCAGTGCTTAAATGAAGCTCTTGCCAATTGTGGGCTAAATGTGCGGATCACTGCATTGGTTAGTCTTTTGCCACTTTTTTTGGGGGGTGTAACTCTGTTACATTTATACCATTGAATACATTTCCTTGGCTTGAAAGGACTGTTATAATGCTTGTTCACTACTACAGTGGAGCTTAGATACATTGTCAATAAGAAATGCATTCAAAAGATGATGCTTGCCATCGAGGAAATTGAAATGGAAAATCCGAAGGGTGACCCTCTAGATCTTCTGTGGGGGTGGTCTAGCTGTGACAGCCTTTCTTTCCCAGTGTTCAGTTCATAGCTATGAATTTGCTTGTAGATTGCAAGCAGTGCTCTAGATAAGGGAATAGAGCTGGGTAAATAAAATAAAAACGGATGTAGACAAATATGTACTGATCATGAGTGTATCAGTAATAGCATTTTTTGGGTGTAGTGATCAGCTTCAGAGATGCTTGTTAACAGCATGTTATGTTCAAAACACAGAATAATCCTTAGTGCTAGAACCCTTCAGGCCTTCACTGAAATCCTGAGGACAATACCATGATTATAGGGGTAGTGCTGTAACAGTATTGGTGTCATGACCTGATATTATCCTTGTTCTGTTTGGTATGGCTGCTGGTGTTTGGCCCAATGAAATATAATGTCATTGTGTTTTATTTTTATTATATTTTGTTGAGGAATGCCTTTTAAATGATTATTCTTTTATGCTACCTTGTACTTAGGTGAATGATACAGTGGGGACATTAGCTCTAGGGCATTACTATGATGAGGACACAGTGGCTGCTGTGATAATTGGGTCTGGCACCAATGCTTGCTACATTGAACGCACTGATGCAATTATCAAGTGCCAGGGTCTTCTAACGAACTCTGGAGGCATGGTATCTTATTTTCTCCTTTATCTGTAGTTCGTTCAATTTCCTTGCCAAATGCTCATCTGCTTATGTGGAGTAAAGGAATTATGATGCCCATTTGTGTACCCTAAAACATTTCATTAATCAGGTAGTAAACATGGAATGGGGGAATTTCTGGTCATCACATTTGCCAAGGACGCCATACGACATCTTGCTGGATGATGAAACACACAATCGCAATGATCAGGTAGCAACCTGTGTAAAATTCAATTATTCTGGTATCCTTGTGTTGTGGTTTATAGTCTGAACACTTTGAACCACCATGATACAGGGCTTTGAGAAAATGATATCAGGAATGTATCTTGGGGAAATTGCAAGATTGGTATTTCATAGAATGGCCCAGGAATCAGATGTTTTTGGTGATGCTGCTGATAGTTTATCCAACCCTTTCATTTTGAGGTATGTCCGAATGTGCAAAGTAGTTTCTTCCAAATTATCTTATGGTATGGAAATTGAGATGAATTCTACTGATGTTTGTTTCGTGCTAGTGTATTTCTGCATAAACAAAATTAGTAAAAAAGTTGTACCATGTGTTCTCTGATTCCAATTTTACAAATCCAGCACACCGTTTCTGGCTGCAATTCGCGAGGACGATTCACCAGATCTGAGTGAAGTCAGAAGGATACTGCAAGAACATCTGAAGGTTAGCTCAGAGTTACTCCAGCCATTCATCGGGCACCATTTTTTTCCATCTCATCCATCCAATTGTCTGATGATTCTCTTCCAGATACCCGATGCTCCTCTGAAAACTCGACGGCTGGTCGTGAAAGTCTGCGACATTGTCACTCGCAGAGCCGCCCGTCTAGCCGCCGCCGGTATCGTGGGGATACTGAAGAAGCTGGGGAGGGATGGGAGCAGCGCGGCGTCGAGCGGGAAAGGTAGAGGGCAGCCGAGGAGGACGGTGGTGGCGATCGAGGGCGGGCTGTACCAGGGTTACCCGGTGTTCAGGGAGTACATGGACGAGGCTCTGGTGGAGATCCTCGGGGAGGAGGTGGCGCAGAACGTGACGCTGAGGGTGACGGAGGATGGGTCGGGGATCGGAGCTGCTCTCCTCGCCGCCGTACATTCGTCGAATAGACAGCAACAAGGAGGTCCCATATAGTGAGAAGAGACAATGAAGATACAGCTAGCCCCTCTTGTTCAAATGTAAAAAAGGGACATTGTTTGATATCTATATTCATATATATAAAATCTGGGTCTTGTGCAGAGAAATTCCGTTTCTCCGTCGTTTTTGGGCCTTTCCATTCATCATGTTGATTTCTGAATTCTCACAGGTGAATATGAATCGACTTGTCCCATGACAAAGAGTTAACCACGGCAAAAGAGTTACATTCAGTTCCTTGGTTTTGTACAACAAGTAGTAGTATGTATATGTATGTCGCATGCACTTTTCCATTCCTTGGTTTTGTACAACAAGTAGTAGTATGTATATGTTGTCGCATGCACTTTTCCATTGGCAACGGCACTGGATTCATGTAGGCTTGTTCTTTATTGTGGCATATGGCATGCAACGTAGCTTGCATGACAGCATGAGTGCAAAGCGACGTGCAATAGAGTGTAATACCAATGAAACTTTTATAAAAAGTGTACTTTTCAGATATTAAAAATAAAAAAACGGAGCCTTTTAGAAAGAAAAGAAGCCCACTAAGCTCTGATGGTTAAAGGAAGCAGCGGCCCACTCAACCACTTGTTGTGTGGACCACAATGGCCCAAAGTCCGAGGCCCATAGCGTGCGCCGTCTTCCTCAAAAAGGCGCGAGGTGGAGGAAGGGCCACCGCCTTCTCCGCGACGCCGACGCCTTCCTCCAGAAGGATCCTGGCGTGATCTCGTCGCCTCCGTCTCTCTCCCCGCTCCCCGCGCTTCCCCCCTCGCCTCAACGTAAGCTCCCTCCCTCCCCCTCCTCCTTCCCCGTTTGCGCCTCTCTCAACCGCTCTCATCAACATGTAGTTTTGCTGTTTTGTTGCGTGCGTCATGGCCGATCTACTACCGCGTGCGATTTGATTTTGTTTACTTTTTGAAATGGGCACGATAAGGCTTTCGAATCACTCTCGTGTTCCGCTGTTTGGGAGGGCGTGGAATTGCAGAAGGCGGATTTGGACAAATCCTGGTACACATGTCACACGAGTGGTGATGTTGCAAGTGTATAATATAATCTCACTATCCCAGCCATAAGTGGACTGGACTGCGATTTTTCTGGATAACTGTATTACCTCACATGAACCCAGCGATTTTTGTGGCGCGTGTGAATTCTGATGGACATAGGAGGAGGTTTTGAGCAATCGCACGACTGCTATTTGGTTTGCTCTCGCTTTCTGTTTTGCTGAATCTCCATTTCTGATGAAGGGGGTGATATTAAGTTAAGCTGAATAAGACTCTCTGGTGGGGGAAATGAGGCCAATCAACAGCAGATTCAGGCAACTGGCCCGCTATTAGTCTTCAGTCTGCTTATCCTTTTGCGTGATTGACATATCACCAACTGTCAGAAGGGGACGCGTTACAGATAGCTGTAATAAATGATATAGCTGTAATAAATGATTGATAAGCTGTAATTGAACAGTTGGAGTTTCACTGTGAGACTGCAGCTGGTTCTCTCTTTTTGTATTACTAGCAAAATGCACGTGCGTTGCAACGGAACGACGACGCAGGGAGGGAAGTAGGCAGAGGGCGAAGGTCCAGGCGGCGGCGCGGGAGCTCCGAGCAACGATCGGGGAAGGGGCGCAGGCGTGGCGCGGGGCACGGTGCGGATGGGGACGGAAGAGAGGGACGTAGAAGGTCTTCTTTTTATCAAGCCCTCCCTTTCTTTTCAGCATTGGGATTACGGGTTAATTTTATAAACACTCAAAGGGTTGATAATTATATATATACATATATATAACTTTGAAAGCAAGGGTATTTTTAACTTTATGTATCGACTTTAATTAAAAAATAATATCGAGATAGACATTTAGTGTAAGTTAATTTAATTTCACCAAATTAAGTCAAAAATATAATGAAAATAGATATTGACTTATTGATAATTAAACGATTAGAAATTTGGTAAAAGTTTAAAATATTTATGACTCGGATATTATTAGTTAGAAAAATATATTGATGAATAAGAAAAGTTTCATGTATATCGACGGCAGCGCGCTAGCTCACGCGTGTAGCGTTTGCTCGGCCGCCGTTCAGGGCAATGCACGGCGACGCAAGAGGCGCGTAAGTCGGGCTCGCCTGCTGGAGGTGAGGAAAGTGAGGCAATAATGGAGCGAGAGGTTATACGGATCGGAAATTTTATATATTTGGACGAAAAAACGATTTTATAGATTTTTTAAGTAGATAAGATAAGCTCTATCGTATGTATAACTGAGTTTTTTAAAAAATAGTCAGGTGGATTGCAGGTTAATTTCGGAAAAACTCAAGGGGTTTTCTGCAAAATAACCAGGCAAAACAAAATTTGGGTGGAAACACTACTTGCTTTTATAGATAGTCATAGAACATTTCCTTCAACTCCTAATGTGCCACTTCCAGTTACGTGAGCGTGCAATAAGAAAGCAAGAAGACAGCTGTTACATTAGCACCGTCTCACATTTTTTTTATTTACATTTACACGGAATCACGATGAACATGTTCTGCTGCAACAGTGCATTGGCATGCATTGTACTAATCATAATCTAAGTATTTATCTGTCACAAGCTTTGTCTAACGAGATGATTAAAAGATTTATATAATCCTTAGCTGGTGCTCCTTGGAATCTCAAGTGTGATGTTTTCAGTTTCAGATAAACAGGTCAGTGATGTTTATGTTGCTAACGGTATGTGCAATACTCATTGACAGGTGCTGCTGCTGCTAGTAGTATCAGAGCTCTACATCGAAAGATTGCATCTGATTGGACGGTTCAGGGTATGAGCCAAACCTGGTCTTATCTGTACTCTGTAGTATTGATTAGATCAGTACATAGATTTGTCAAAGTTACAAATGCTTTTACCTGTCATTATATCTACCTCTGTAGTAATACTACTAGCAGGTAATCTTCTTATTTTCCACTTTGAATCCAGCTGAACTGTGCACTTAGTACTATATGACACTGATCTTCTCCTTCCAAAGTTTTGCACCTTCCATGAGCTATCCGGATTCCGGAATGAAATATCCTTTTTGTTCGTTTCTTTTCTTGCTCTTCCATACAACATGTTTTCTTGCTGAGTGTGAGCACCTGTCTGGATTTCAGTTCTGCTGATAATATTGTTTGAAGGGATTCTTATGGAAGTTCAATGTCACACTCAAACAGCAAAAGTATCACAGAAAGTGAATGTCTGGATAATGTTGTGTGTGAGTGTGACTGTCAATAGTTAGGATGTTTTCTTAGGATGTTATGAGGATAAAAACATAAGCGGCTACATTCCAGTAAAAAGTTCATTATTTAGCTGTTTTTATTTGCTGACATGATAATTACGATACTGTAGCAGATCATGCTCTATTGCTATAACATGCAGGATCATGGAATTGTCTGCTGAAGTTTTCCTATCAAATATGCCTGTTTGTTACCTCGTCAGAAGAATTTTGCACTATACATTGGTTCTGACCCCACACTTAATGTTACTACTTTCTATCTGATGCGCCATCCCACTAATGAACTGTATCACATCTTATGAAATCTCATAACTCCACTCTTACTTTATTATTTTACCTCAAATGGAGAATATATACGGTTAATTAGTTATGGATAACGTATCAAGGGAATTATAAAATGATTCACTCCCATTTATTCTTGGAGACATGATTAATGAGAAACTTTGCTGTTTTTTCATTAACAGTTGCAAACATAACATTCGATTCATAAAAACTAATGTAATCTGCTGCATTTATGCAGATAGTACTCACATGCAACAGGCTGTGTTATTTGCTAATCAAGGGTCTACCCTGATGCTACTTTCTGCACTGTTGTTAGCTGAACACAAACAACTTAACATGAGTTACACTAGTCAGTGGTTTAGTGATCATTGAGGTAGCACAGCTCTTATCTATGCTGTAACAACAGCTGGACTTCAGTTGCTAGGACCACTGTAATCCTCCAATCATTTGCCTCCAAAGCTGCAACCAGAGTTAAGGCCACGCTGCTTTGCTTTGAAGTCTTTTATGAGGTATCTTCCACTACTTCTAGGGTTCTAGTCTACTAGTTGCCCTGCTGTGTTCTTTAGGCTACCATCCGTAGATCTCGTCTTTACAAAGGATATTTTCGCTACATTTTTGTACAAATATGCTCTACAAAAGCCTTTTCACAGCATATACTGTCACAAGGACATAGGTAGTGATGCCTTTGGAAATATTCTCTGCCCTGGAGCTAGGATTGCTAGGGGATCGTACGTGTGTTTCCTCCGTTCAAATGTCTCCCACCTTGCTCCGAAGTGGGCTTTCCACTGCTTCTGTGTAGTGTAGGGTGCTAGATACTGTTTCATCCCAACACCATTCTTTTCACAGAAGTCCACTATTTGGTTGTTCAGGTTCATTGCATGTTCGACACTACCATGACCTGAGGATGATGGTGCTGAAGATAGGAACCCAACCAGGTAGAAAATTTCTTCATCTGGTATGACTACTGATGTTCTGTTGTCCCACCTGCATCAACCATGTAAAACTTTTTTTTAGTCACCAAAACTTGAAACCGGATATGAGTATAGGACTGTAATTTGGCTAGTTAATTTACTTGGTTCTGTTTACTGGGTAAAGCAGTATGGGACCATTGTTGCTATCTTTTAGGATCTTGCCGAAGACTTCCTTTGCAAATTTGTGGATTGTGCTCCTTGGGATCAGAAGATTCAGCCACGGGTGTGGGACTTCCCAGAGGCCTTGAGCCCTCAGCTTCAGTTCAGAGGTGTGCACCCTGTCCAAGAACTCCAGGTATGTGACATCGGTGTAGAATAGAGTGGACGATATGTATCTGAGTCGAGATAGCAGCGCACCAACTTCCTGTAAATATATATATACAAACACGAACCATTAATTAAACAACACCTGCACGGCCTGGGCTATCTAATATCCTATATATATTTCCTGATACGTCAACATCTTGATGCAAAGAGAAAATAATTAACTCGGCACACCTGTTCCATGATGTCAGCCTCATCGTGGTTGAAGTTCTTCGTCAGCTCAAGGCAGTATAGCACTCTTCCATCCGACTGGAACTGGCTTGCCTGCACTGGGTCCTGTGGCTTGAACGACGTCCTCCAGTTGTTGAGGATGCCTGTCCTGTTTATGATCACAAACCCTTCGATGTAGTCGAAGGTCTTGTCAGACGCGATCAGCCTCTCCTGGTCCTCGGTGAAGATCTCAAAGTCTGAGTAGAGAACACGTATCCACCGCACCTGTCATTGTATATCTAATTAGTACGTGAAACATGCACTAATGAAACGAATCAAATAATGGTCAGTTTTTTCATCATTGAGTTGACAGGAATTGATTGCTTGATTACCATCTTTGGAGCAGGTTCAAGATCAATCCGAGCCCTGGTGATGATCCCAAACTGGCCCAGGCCGCCAAGAGCAGCGTAGAAGAGATCAGAGTTCTCCTCCGGAGAGCAGGTGATAACTTCTCCCCTCCCTGCATTTGGTAGTTCATATAGCAAGAACAAATTTAGTCATCTATTTCCTATGTTGTTGTTGTTGTAGTAGTAGTAGAGCGGCTGTATATGTTTTATCGTGCGTGGCGGGTTTGTCAGAGACCTGTCACAATCTCCAGTTGGTTGACATTGCTGACCTGCGGTCCATGCCGGAACGCCTGCCCGCTGACCCCCGCATTCGACAAGGTGCCACCGACTGTGAGATGGAGGTAGTCGGTCCATGACCTTGGCGCCAGCCCGTGCTTGAGCGTCTCATGCAGCACGTTGATCCAGAGCTCGCCGCCCGGGGCGTCCACGTGAGGCGACGGGCCGCCGTGCACCCGCACCACCCTGGCGCCGGCGCCGGCGAGGGACTCCATCTTTACTACGATCCCGCCAGCGGCCTGGGACTGGCCGAGGAGCGAGTGGCCGTGCCCGCGCGCCGCGACGGTGAGCGGCGAGTGCCTGCCCAGCTGGAACACGCGCCTGACCGTTGCGGCGATGTCGGACACCGAGCCAGGGTGGAGCACGGCCGCCGGCAGGAGGCTGCACCGGTTGCCGAAGTCTCGGGCGGCGGCGTGGGCGTCGTCGAAGCTGAAATGGCCGTCAAGGCGCAGCGCCCCGAGCGACGCGACCACGTCCTCGTCGGGGACGTGCATGGTGACCCCGCCAAGCGCCAGCAGCATGAGCAGCTTGAGGCAGTGCACGATCGACGGCTTCATGGCTCCCCGCATGCTTCCTAATTTATATAAGCTCAAGATCCCAACCAAAAGTATCTATGGATCAATCGAGTTTGGCAGGTCGGTGGTTCGAGGTGCGGCACCTCGGAAACAAGCTTGGAATTAAGAGATGAGACCAAGCTGTAATCTCGCTTGCTTGCTTGACACTGGCAGTGAGTGAGAGTTGTTGGGGGTGCAACAGGTGCAGGAAGAGAAGAGAGAGCGAGAGAGAGAGAAAGAGAGAGAGGAGGCCAAGGTAAGTGAGGAAGAGGGGGGGTGGAGATGGATGGAGGAGTGGGAGGGAGATTTAAAGGCCGGCCGGCCACGCAGGCTCAGGGGGAAGGGGGGCTCCATCGTCGTAAGTGCTGTGGTCAACCAATCCTAGCACTGTTCGGAAGAATCCGTAAGAAGACTGCTTGCTTCCTTTGCTTGCACATTTGGATGCAGACATCTCCTAGTGCTTGCAAAGGTTTCTTTTTTGGAGCCCTGGTCTTCTTGTTTCAGGCTTCCAATCTTAAAGCGTGGCCGGCCAGGTAGCATACCACCATGTCATGTGTTGTTAACCCAGTCTGCCAAATGGGAATGGACAGATTGAGCAGCAAATCCAAACAGAACACAAGACCTTCAGAACATCGGATATATTCTCCACGCGGTGCCATGGCAATTTCAGAGGAATATTGGTTTTGTTTGCAGTTGCAGGTGTATTATTCGAGTCGATCTTCTCATTAAATTCTGAGGTGTTGACTTGGCTGCACTGTTGTCAGTCTCGGGCAAAGGAGTCGCCAGAAACTGTCGTCTGGTCTGCAAATTGCGTTAATAAGGTGATGTATCAGTCTTCTCCGAAGCTGCCGCTGGGTAATCTAATCAGGGTCGAGCTTGCGCTCGCAAGGTCACATGGCACGCGAGCGTCTGTCTGCGTCCAAACGCACAGGGGGCATCTGCATACTAGCACCTTGTTCATATGCTGCTGGAGCTGATAATCATATCTCCTTTTTCTCTCTTTGTGCATGATCTTGCAATGGATCCGCTGGTGCTGAATAAAATTGGATTCGATCAACGTTTCGGTTAGCTCAATCGTATGGACATGGATCACCAGTGAGTTGTTTTTGCTTCTCGGAGCTAAGAGGCCGACTGGAGCAGCTGCTGTCACATGATAAATATGGGGATCACTTGCCCAACTTGTCATCCTCAGACCGGGTGTTCCAATCAGCTCGTTCATTTGGGAACTGAAGATGCGTATGACTCTCATGAGCCAGCCAGTTTCTCAGATCTAACAGCATCCCCCTGATGGCAACATATATGGTGAGACATATGCATGCAACACTCTTTTCTGGTACGATTTGGACTCTTATTTGCTCCAGCCTGAAGTATATGTGCATGGGAGCCTAGCTACGTACACATATACGCAAGATCAGCAGCAGCCAAGCTTCTTTGGATATCTTGGAGTCCATTGCACGGACGTAGGAAAGCGATCAAACAGCTAGCTAGCTCACACGTGCGTGCATTGGAATTCGACAGCAAGGCAGCATGAACACACAAAAGGCAGCAGCAGTATCTGCAGCTCCAAACACTTAGCAGTATGCGATCTAGCTAAGCTTAGCTTTGCTGCTGGTGTCAAAAAGGGGAGATGAAAACTGAAACCGACACGATGGGCGTTCGCATACGGCAGCGCATCAGACATTCAGAGTGCAACCGGAAATTAAAGTGGTTTGGTCGAACTCGAACACAAAGCATGCGAAGCAGGGGAGACCCACCGGTCGTCTTCAGCGTAGAGACCACTTTGACCACTCATCACCCGGCTTTGCCTTGCCTGGTCAGGTAGGCAGACACCACGAGACAGATTCTTCTCCTCTCCTCTCACACATGGAAAAAACGGCGCCCTATCTCCATTGTTTTTTTTGTTGATATTTTTGTTTTTGTCACTAAGCCAAATAGAACCACGCTTTTTTGGCCATTGTGTCGCACATGAAAAAAAATGGAACACTATCATTCTTTAGTGGCAAAAACAAAATTTCCAAAAAACTTTTGTTGCATTATGCAAGATATATATGTGGCTGCAAACTGCATATGGAACTATGGAAGCCTCTAGAGCCTAGCTAGAATATTTCCCCAAAGGCAAACCTCATTGTCGTTGTTGTTTTATTAACGACGTCCGTTGATTTTTAGACAAAAGTTTAATTTATTCGTTTTACTTAAAAATTATTTAATCATTATTTATTCTTTAAATATGACATATTATATATATGCTCAAATTTTTAATAAAATGAATGGTTAATTGTAAGCTAAAAAAGTCACGGCGTCAAACATAAAAAAACAACAAAGGGAGTGCAAAGTTAACTGGTTACAGTGACAGGTTTCTACGCGAGTTTAATTCGTAAAGTTTATATGCTGTGTTCGCAAAAAAGTAAAGGTTATATGCTGTTCCATTCAGTTGTTCTCCTGTTAAATAGTAGCACCGGAGCTTGGACAATGACACGCGGGTCCTGTGAAGTCTCCTTCCAGATCAACACGGTCACCGTGGGCTCCTCCAAGTTGGGGCCAACCACTACACTGAGAAATGAGAATAGTTGGATGGCACTCTGCACCATGGACGATCGTGTTGGCAATGACCGCACCTGACCTTGACGGCCTCCCGTTTTGTTGCGATGCACTGTTGTGTCAATGTCGTCCACACAAATCCTCATCAACAGCCACCTGAACGCGCGCATATATATATATATATATATATATATATATATATATATATATATATATATATATATATATATATACACACTAAGATGTCGCGTGCGTTCGCGGTAAAGTCGGCGCGACCACGGATGGGGACGGCACGAGAGGGACGCGGGAGCTCCAAGGCGATGGGAGGGAGGAGCGCGATCGCGATCTTGGCGCGCGCGCGGATGGGGATGAGAGGGGGGCGGGGGAGGGAGGATCGAAGGGGTTTTTTTCATCTAAGCCCTTCTTTTCTTTTCGTATTGGGATTGCGGGTAGGGCGACGAAATACTCGTGGCTCGCTAGCTCGTTCGGCTCGTGGATGGCTCGGCTCGGCTCGTTGAAAAATGCTAACAAGCTGCGCCAAGGGTTTAGCTCGTTAGCTATAATGAGCTAGCTTGAGTCACCGCAAGTGCTCGTGAGCTCAACGAGCGATGCAATGTACAAAGTATGGCCTAATGTTTTTCTTATTTTGCTATTCTTTTGCTTATTTTGTTGTTGATGTGACAATAAATCAATAATTTTTATAATTTTGTGATGGTCAATAATAGTAATAATATCTAATCTAGTTGCATCATTACATTTGCATGGATAATTGTCGATGGACAAGTGTTATTACGTTAATTATGGACTTAATATATCACTTTTTATTTTTTTCAATTGTATATTTACATGTTTAATAGACTAAAAAATAAAATGTAATTTGTACATAAATTGCACTTGTATTAAAGTGGCTCGCGAGCTAAACGAGCCGGCTCACGAGCCGGCCGAACCGAGTCAAGCCGAGAGCCGAGCCAGGACGAGCCTCCTGGCTCGGCTCTCTATCGAGCCTAGCTGGCCAAGCCGAGCCGAGCCGGTATCCACCCCTAACTACGGGTTAATTTTAAAAAAAATCAAAGGTTTTTTTTAAAATAGCTAGACAGAATAAAATTTTGGATAGAAACACTACTTGCTTTATAGATAGCTAGCAAAATATCCGTGCGTTGTAATGGGACGACGATGCGGGGAGGGAAGCGAGGCGGAGGACGAAGGTCCGGGCGGCGCGCGGAGCTCGAGCGGCGACGGGAGGAAGGGGCGCAAGCGCAGCGCGGATGGGAACAGAAAAGAGGGACGTAGGAGGTTTTTTTTCATCCAAGCTCTCTCTTTCTTTTCAACATTGGTACTGCAGGTTAATTTTATAAACAGTCAAGGGGTTTTCTGTAAAATAACAGTTTTTTCTTCTTTAATTGGGTTTTTTTAAAATAGCCAGACGGACTACGGGTTAATTTTGAAAAAACTCAAGGGGTTTTCTACAAAATAGCCAGGCAAAACAAAATTTGGGTGGAAACACTATTCGCTTTATATATAGGTATATATATATATATCCACCTCCACTTTATCAACTAGACAAACTTGAAATGACTAAATTTAAACTTGAGAAAATATACATAGACTATGAGCTTAGTGAAAGTATAGATGAATATTACATTGCAAGTTCTAATATAGAATGTATAGGATTACAATAGGATTACAATCGTCTGCAGCAAATTGGTATAGAGATATTAAATTTAAAAAAGATATAAAAAGAATTGTTCAAAGATTAGAAGACATCCAAATAATAGGAGAAATCCCAATGAAATATTGAGAGAAAATTCAATTATTTGTAAAATTAATATAATAAATTCTGACTATATAATCAAAACATGTCCAATAGAGGCAACCCTAAAAGATATAAAAGAATATAAAATGCATATAAAATAACTATTAAAATTAAGAGCAATAATGGAAAGTAAGGTGTGAGTTTTAAAAAATAGACTAAATAAACTAGAAGTAGAGCTAGAAAAATTAAAAACCAATGTTGAAATTAAAGCATTACCAGAAAATGAGGACATACAAAACAGAGCAATTGATAACACCGAAATACAATAATACTTCTAAATTAATTCAACTAAAAGATGCCATAACCAATTTTAAAAATAAATATATAGTAAAGTTACCTTTCAAAGAAATTTTAGGGATAAGGATCCCTCTTAAAATAAAGTTGTCGTCCAAAATATCTTATAAGAAATTAGCACTAGTAGACATCGGTTGTAAAAAAATATTATACACGATAAATATTTCATAAAGTGTAAAGATATAGTTCATACAATTGCTGATAGTAGGGTAGAAGTTTCTACAGACATGTCCGGAATAAAGAAAATCCACAACCAGTTTGAATATAATATTGAAATATACATCAATGGAACTAAATACATAATAGATGAGATTACAATAAGAGATTTATCAATGATAAATGATGACATGATAATAGGCTTAAGATTTCTTTAACAGTCAATACAGACTACGGTAATACATAAACAAGGAATTACATTTATATCATATCAAGACAATGTTTCTTATATTTCAGATGTTCGAAAGTGTGGTGGAACCTCCAACCTTGATAACCTTGAAATGTCTAAATTTGAACCAAAGGAAATATATATAGATTATGAGCTTAGTGAAAGTATAGATGAATATTACATTGCAAGTTCTAATATAGAATGTATAGGATTACAATCTTTTGCACCAAATTGGTATAGAGATATTAAATCTAAAAAACATATAGAAAGAATTGATCAAAGATTAGAAGACATCCAAATAATAGGAGAAATCCCAATGAAATATTGGGAGAAAAATTCAATCATTTATAAAATTAATATAATAAATCTAGACTATATAATCAAAACATGTCTAATAAAGGCAACCCCAAAAGATATAGAAGAATTTAAAATGCATATAGAAGAACTGTTAAAATTAGAAGCAATAAGGAAAAGTAGGAGCCCTCGCAGATCGGTTGCCTTTATAGTAAGAAACCATGCCGAAGAAGTTAGAGGCAAATCCGGGATGGTCATAAATTATAAAAGGTTAAATGATAATACAATTGAAGATGCTTATAACATCCCTAATAAACAAGAATGGATCAATAGAATATAAGGTAGTAGATATTTCTCGAAATTTGACCTAAAGGCCGGATTCTGACAAGTAAAGATGGCAGAGGAGTCTATAGAATGTACCGTATTCATATGTTCTCAGAGACATTATGAATGGCTTGTAATGCCACTAGGTCTAAAAAACGTACCTGCCATATTTCAAAGAAAAATACAAAATATTTTTAATGAAAACCAAGAATTTATATTAGTCTACATAGATGATTTGTTAGTCTTCTCAAAAACATATAAAGAACAGTGCATTTAGAGATATTTTTTAGAAAGGTAGAACAAAATGAGTTAATTTTATCAAAAAGAAAATGGAAATATGCAAAGAGAAGATCAACTTCCTTGGCCATGAAATAGGAGAAGATAAAATACATTTACAATAACATGTTGCTACAATTTCCTGATGCTATGAATGATAAAAAACAATTGCAACAATTCTTGGAAATTGTAAATTATGTTAGGAATCATATTAATAATCTAGCAAAATTAGCAGGACCCCTATATGCTAAATTAAGAAAAAATGGTCAGAAATATTTTAATTCTGAAGACATTAAATTAGTAAGATTAATAAAAGAAAGGGTGAAAGAACTAAAGCCTCTAGAATTGCCTTTAGAAGAAAATTATTTCATTATTGAAACAAACGCATCCCAACAAAATTGGGGTGATATATTAAAGCAAAGACCTACTAAATATTCACCTAAATCGGAAGAAAAATATATGTAGGTATGTCTCTGGAAGCTATAAATTAAAAACAATAAATAACACAGATCGAGAAATCCTAGCAATAATCAATGCTATAAATGCCTTTAGGTTATATCCAGGGTTCAAAGAATTTACGGTTAGAATAGATTGCGAAGCAATATGCAGATATTATAATCAACTTAATAGTAAGAAAAGTTCTACTAGGAGGTGGATTCTATTTAAAGATATCATTACTGGAAATGGATACAAAGTTACATTCGAACATATTAAAGGAAAAAATAATTATTTACCTAACCTGCTCTCTCGTGTACCTTTTGCATGAATAAAGAAATCCATAAACTACAATGGAGTTGAATTCTTTACATTTGGAGAAGACAACAAACTTAAAGTATTTCTACCGAATACTTATAAATTCAAACAAAAAACCTATATAATTTTAGATGAAGTTCAAGAATGTATATTAGATAATTTCTGGTACCAATATAATAATAATAAGAGAGAAGAAAAAGGCTACATGCTATCAATATTAAATAGTCTTGCTGAATATTTTCACATAATAAATGAGCTAATGACAACCTCGAAAAATAATAAAATAATATAACAAAAGCCTATATATGTAGTATTTGATGGAAAACTCCGTGGAGTTTACATATCCTTTGAAGAGATCATAGCTCAAAAAATATATGCTAAATTAATAAAAGGTTTCTCATGGAAAAAATATATAGATATAGATGAAGCATTAAGCCAAGCTAAAAAAATATTAGGGATAAACTACTATTTAGAACCAGCCGCAAAAGAATATATACAAAAATGCAAAAAAGCCAAAAATAAGAAAGTCCAAGAAACCCCATATTATGTAAATATTAAAAGCGAAGGGTCATCTAAAAAACTTACATATAAAGAATGGCTAACTAAGAGAGTGGATCCCTTAGACGGAGAATATATTGATTGGAAAATAATTGAAAAATTTGAAGAAGCATCACCTCAATTAAAAAAGGAATTAAAAGAAGAAATACTTAAGGAATTAAAACAAGAAATGAATAACAAATTTGAAGAAATAAAAAAAAGCATATAATGTTTCTTTCTCTGATGTTGATACCATGGATATGGGTGGTCATGGGCAGCCAGACCAATGAAGCAATATAGCTAAAATACTAAATTTAAATTTGATAATAATTATCAAAATTTTTGGTGGGGTAAGCCTAACCCTAACAATAATTCATGCTATCGAATCAATCCAAAAATACTTTCGGTGAAATGATATTTCACTGCAGAGAATATAACATTTGGCATAGAAGGAATGACAAAGGTACAAAGGTGTCTCCACCTCAGGCAAAATAAAAGGCAAAGTAAAACAAAAGGAAGCCCCACTTCATGATGCGAGCCAGCTCGTGAATCCACAGTACCAAGAAGATAAGCTCGAAGCACCTCAGAGCATCCTTCTCCATCCCCTATAAAAGGAGGAGCCTGTCCAGTTGAGAAACACACACCGTAAGAAGGAGCTTTCCACTTAAAGCCTTTAAGCAACCCACCAGTCTCATAGGAGTATTTTAGAATTCACCTTGCTAGCATAGTTGAGCAAGAAGTATAATATTTAATCAATGTAAGGTAAGAAAAACTTGTTTGTATTCTCTTCGGGGTTCCCGAAAGGGAAAACTGTATGTAAGCTTACCTGTTTAATATGAAGTAATTTTCATTATGTATCCCTGTCTGTTTGTTCTAGTCAAGCGTTTATGCTAGGGACCCTATAGGAGAAATCTCTTCGGTTGTTCTCGTTTTAGCCTGAATCTTGCACAGGCGTCTGGAGAACCCTGTGTCCGTAGAGAAGTGTTCCTTTTGGGTGGAACTGCCTGGGGAGACGATAAATTTTTAGCTAGATCATTTGTGACTAGGGATACATAGTTTTAAGTTGCTTCTAAGAAGATAGGTAGGTGAGGCATATGGCGAGTACCGAGTAGGATTTTAAAACTTCTGAATCAAGCGCCGACTGTTTAGGATTCGTCACCCTGCAAAGATCCAAATTTTTTTCAAATAATTCAGCGCTGTGAACAGTAAAAGTGAACAGTAAAAGCGAACAGTGAAAGCAAATAGTAAAAGTAAGCGGTAAAAACAAGAGTGAATAATAATTAATCAAGTGCAGCCTAGTTAGTCTCTTTGTAATTTGGGTATAGAAATAAGAAATTAGTCAAGTGCAGCCTAGTTAGTCTCTTTGTAATTTGGGTATAGAAATAAGTGGTATCATTCTATTTTCGAATTACTGTTCACTTTTACTACGCTGAAATATTCGAAAATTTTTTGGATCTTTGCAGGGTGGCGAATCCTAAACAGTCGGCGCTTGATTCAGAAGTTTTAAAATCCTACTCGATAATTGCCGTATGCCTCACCTACCTGTCTTCTTAGACTATGCCTCACCTACCTGTCTTCTTAAAAGCAACTTAAAACTATATATCCCTAGTCACAAATGATCTAGCTAAGAATTTATCGTCTCCCCAGGCAGTTCCACCCAAAGAGAACACTTCTCTACGGACACTGGGTTCTCCAGACGCCTATGCAAGATTCAGGCTAAAAACGAGAACAACCGAAGAGGTTTCTCCTATAGGGTCCCTAGCATAAACACTTGACTAGAACAAACAGACTTGGATACATAATAAAAATTACTTCATATTAAATAGGTAAGCTTACATACGGTTTTCCCTTTCGGGAACCCCGAAGAGAATACAAACACGTTTTTCTTACCTTACACTGATTAAATATTATACTCCTTGCTCTACTATGCTGGCAAGGTGAATCTAAAATACTACTCTCCAAAACCCGAATAACCCGACCCAAATTTTCGGGTAACCCGAACGCCCAGGGCTAACTATGAGACTGGTGGGTTGCTTGAAGGCTCTAAGTGGGAAGCTCCTTCTTGCGGTCTGTGTTCCTCAACTGGGCAGGCTCCTCCTTTTATAGGGGATGGAGAAGGATGCTCTGAGGTGCTTCGAGCTTATCTTCTTGATACTGTGGATTCACAAGCTGGCTCGCATCATGAAGAAGAGCTTTCTTTTTCTTTACTTTGCCTTTTATTTTGCCTGAGGTAGAGACACCTTTGTACCTTTGCCATTCTTTTTATGCCAGATGTTATATTCTCTACAGTGAAATATCATTTCAACCGAAAGATTATATTCTCTTACAGTGAAGTGTCTCTTCACCGAAAGTATTTTTGGATTGATTCGGAATTATTTTTATTATGGTTGGGGTTGGCCTTACCCCACCAGAAAATTGATAATTATTATCAAATTTAAATTTAGTATTTTAGCTATATTGCTTCATTGGTCTGGCTGCCCATGACCACCTATATCCATGGTATCAACATCGAGAAAGAAACATCAAATTTTTCATCATATGCTTTTTTCATTTCTTTAAATTTGTTATTCATTTCTTATTTTAATTCCTTAAGTATTTCTTCTTTTAATTTCTTTTTAATTGAGGTGACGCTTCTTTAAATTTTTAATTATTTTCCAATCAATATATTCTCCATCTAAGGGATCAATTCCCTTAATTAAGCATTCTTTATATGTAGGTTTTTGATAACCCTTCACTCTTAATATTTGCATAATATGGGGTTTCTCGTGCTTTCTTATTTTTGGCCTTTTTTATATTTTTGTATATTCTTTTACGGCGGCTCCAAATAGTAGTTTATTCCTAATATTTTCCGGCTTGGCTTAATGCTTCATCTATATCTATATATTTTTTCCATGATAAGCCCCACATTAATTTTGCATCTATTTTTTGGGCTACTATTTCTTCGAAAGATATGTAAACTCTTGGGAGTTTTCCATCAAACACTACATATATAGGTTTTTGTTGTATTATTTCGTTATTTTCTGAGGTTGGCATTCGCTCATTTATTAGATGAAAATATTCAGCAAAACTATTTAATATTGATAACATGTAACCTTTTTCTTCTCTTTTATTATTATATTGGTATCAGAAATTGTCTAAGATGCATTTTTGGACTTCATCTAATATTATATGATTCTTTGGTTTAAACTAGTAAGTATTTGGTGGAAATACTTTAAGTTTGTTGTCTTCTCCAAATGTAAAGAATTCAACTCCATTGTAGCTCATGGATTTTTTTCATTCCTGCAACAAAGGTACACGAGAGAGCACGTCAGGTAAATGATTATTTTTTCCCTTAATATGTTCGAATATAACTTTGTATCCATTTCCAGTAATGATATCTTCAAATAAAATCCACCTCCTAGTAGAACTTTTTTTGCTATTAAGTTGATTATAATATCTATATATTGCTTCGCTATCCGCTCTAACCGTAAATTCTTTGAACCTTAGATATAACCTAAAGGCATTTATAGCATTGATTATTGTTAGAATTTCTCGATCTGTGTTATTTACTGTTTTTAATTTATAGCTTCCAGAGACATACCTATATATTTTTTTCTTTTGATTTAGGTGAATATTTAGTAGGTCTTTGTTTTAATACGGCACCCCACCCTTGTTGTGATGCGTCTGTTTCAATAATGAAATAATTTTCTTCTAAAGGCAATTCTAGAGGCTTTAGTTCTTTCACCCTTTCTTTTATTAACCTTACTAATTTAATGTCTTTAGAATTAAAATATCTCTGACCATTTTTTTCTCAATTTAGCATACAGAGGTCCTGCTAATTTTGTTAGATTATTAATATGATTCCTAGCATAATTTACAAATCCCAAGAATTGTTGCAATTGTTTTTTATCATTTATAGCATCAGGAAATTGTAAAATTTTCTTGGCAATATGTTCTAGTAAATGTATTTTGCCTTCTCCTATTTCATGGCCAAGGAAGTTAATCTTTTCTTTGCATATTTTCATTTTCTTTTTGATAAAATTAACCCATTTTGTTCTACCTTTCTAAAAAATATCTCTAAATGTGCGATATGTTCTTTATATGTTTTTGAGAAGACTAGCAAATCATCTATGTAGACTAATATAAATTCTTGGTTTTCATTAAAAATATTTTACATTTTTCTTTGGAATATGGCAGGTGCGTTTTTTAGACCTAGTGGCATTACAAGCCATTCATAAAGTCCCTGAGGATATGTAAATGTGGTCCATTCTATAGACTCCTCTGCCATCTTTACTTGTCAGAATGAGGCTTTTAGGTCAAATTTCGAGAAATATCTATTGCCTTGTATTCTATTGATCCATTCTTATTTATGTTTATTAGGGATGTTATAAACATCTTCAATTGTATTATCATTTAACCTTTTATAATTTATGACTATCCTGGATTTGCCTCTAACTTCTTTGACATGGTTTCTTACTATAAAGGCAACCGATCTGTGAGAGCTCATACTTTCTCTTATTGCTCCTAATTTTAACAATTCTTCTATGTGCATTTTAAATTCTTCTATATCTTTTGGGGTTGCCTCTATTAGACATGTTTTGATTATATAGTCTGGATTTATTGTATTGATTTTATAAATGATTGAATTTTTCTCCCAATATTTCATTGAGATTTTTCCTATTATTTGGATTTCTTCTAATCTTTGAACAATTCTTTCTATATCTGTTTTAGATTTAATATCTCTATACCAATTTGGTGCAAAATATTATAATCCTATATATTCTATATTAGAACTTGCAATGTAATATTCATCTATACTTTCACTAAGCTCATAATCTATACATATTTCCTTTGGTTTAAATTTAGGCATTTTAAGGTTATCAAGGTTGGAGGTTCCACCACGCTTTCGAACTTCCGAACTGTAAAAGTGAACAGTAATTTGGAAATAGAAATAAGTGGTATCAGAGCTAGTCATCATAGAAAAGCTAAATTCAGAAGTTAATATTGGAAAAGTTATAACTACCAAAGAAAATATTAATATAAGGTGTAGACTTAATCATATCGAAGACCATAGTTGGCACTCTAATAATAGTCAGCTAAATTTAATTGTTTATCTAATCTATAATTTTTATACAAATTGGGATAAAAGGCAAGAAGACTTAGAGCAAAAAATTGAAGAAGTATATAAAGAAAGAAAACAGATTAAAGAACAATATTTTCTTGTTAACAATAAATTAAATTTTGCATTAAAATTGCTAGAAGAATATAAGACAAGGCAAAATAAGATCTCGCAAAACAGCAACTATATAAGAGAATTATTAGAAAAAATAAAATCTAGTGAAGGAAAGGAGATAGTTTTGGCTTCATCAGGTATAATTGCATCCTCACAAGCCATTAATTCAAAAAAATAGACTTATCTAAAAGTCTCTTCAGAAGAATAGCAAGCAGAGATGACAGATCTTTAAGTTATACTGAGAAGCAAAAAGGCAAATATGAAGACATAGATGAGCTGGAAGATATTGTAGAAGTAGACAAACAGCTCGAAAGATATCAAAGAGATACTCTGAGAGCAATAAGACCTCAACAAGTATACTGCATGAGATTCTTTGAGACTAAAAATGGGTTACACAGAATATCTAGAGAAACAGAATTAAGTGTTCTAACCAAGCCAGTAGATTTAAAAATAGTGGCTAAAGAATTTAAAAATGGGTTAAAATATTCAGAATATAAGTATATTCACCAAGGTATGTATATAATAGGAATCAAAGGAATGACAAGGAAGAAATTAGGTGCTAAAGTTTTAATAACCTTATTAGATAAGAGATGGGACACAATAGATAAAGCCTCACTAGGTTATTTAGAAGGAGATATGAATGAGAACATGTCGATAACTTATATAGCACCTGATTTAATGATGCATATAAAAGAATTCATAGATAAAATGAGTCTTGGTTTTCAAACAAAGGGATATGAAGAATTTAAAGGGACAAATTTGATAGTAAGCATAGAATTTATAGGAAGATTAACTAATAGAAGTGCCTCTAAATACAAAATAAATGTAAATGATGTTGAAAAAATGCATTCAAAAGGAATAGTATTTATGAGCCCCATGACAATAGATTCTGAAGAAAGAGCAGGAGAACAATGGCAAATTAGTGAATTTATAAAAAACAAAACTTTGAGTCAGCCTGAAAACTACATAAGTTAACAAGATTAAAAAGGGAATGTTAGTATTAGATTTACAAACTATAAATCCAGAACCACAGAAGACTTGGATGCAGAATCATCCAATAGAAATATAATAAATAGTAATATCAGACATAGTGTTTCAGAGTTTATGAAAAAAATAGATCAAGATAGCGAAATAAAATATTATGAAGATAAATTAAAGGAAATAAATGAAGAATATAATAATTCAATGAAGAGTGAGTGGCCTAAAATAAGATATAAAGAACTTTATTTCTATAAAGAATTATCTAGGGTAAAGCAACTAAAAAAGAACAAAAATATGGCATTTCCAACACCCAAGAAACCAAAGTAGAACGAATAAAGCAGAAAGAGCAGACTGAAAATGACAAAGAAAAGCAGAAGCTTGATAAAGATTTAAGTGAAGAAGAACAATGGGAAGAAAATGAAAGGTTATTTCTCGAAAGTTATGAAGAAGAAATAAATCTAGTAAATAAAATGGAAGATATAGAAAATGAAATAGATAATGCGAGAACAATATAATGATTTTATAAACTCTTTAGACGATATAGGTTTGCATAACCTTGACAATGCAATGGAACATATGGAAGTAGAATTAGGAACAGGAGAGAGGAAAAAATATGAAGAAAGTACTATAAAGAATGAAGGGGAAAGAGAAAGACCAGCTAGGGCAGCAGAAAAGTGGCCCTCGGATAGAGAAGATTTTTATATAATTATATTCCAGACAATATAGGCATATAGGCACTAAAAGGAGAGACTTTGAGAAACCTGTTAAATTTCAAAATCAAAGGAGTGATGATGCTATATTAAATTTAGCCGCACATGACCCCATTGACTGGCCCAATATTATTAGCATTTGGAAAGGATTAATTGTTCAAACATATATACAAAACCAACACAATATAGGAAATAAAGTTGAAGATATGATAACTTATTTAGAAACATTTCTAAATGAATCTGCTAAGGTATTGTGAGAACAATGGGTTGAAAAGAATCCTAACAATTATAAAGAATTAAAAAGAGCTGATAGTAATCCGCATAATTTTGCAAATATAATATCCAACATTATTATAGCAGGAGATCCAGAATTAGGTTATACAACATTACAAAATAAAAGGTTAAAGGAAATAGAGAAATTAACATTAACAAGTTGGAAAGGCATAAAAGAATTTTCGTACCATTACTTATATAATGCTATAACTGCTAAACAAGGATATAACAAGGGAATAGTTGAACGTTATTTCAATAAATTACCTAACCCATTAGGAAGCATGATATTTGAATAATATAAAAAGGAAACTGAAGGAGCTGAAATTAATATTTCCCAAGCCTTAACTTTTATGTTTAAACAACTAAGAAAAATATGCACTAGTATATAAGCCCAAAGATCTATGAAGCATTTAGATTATAATTTTTACAACAAAATAGTACAAATACCTTTGTCATATGGAGAGGATAGGACTAGAAGTAGAGGAAATTATAAACATCAAAATAAAAATAACTATAATACTATGATTAAGAAAACATATTTCTTAAGAAGATGAGATAATAGAGCACCTTTTTTATATAAAAGAAATATAAGAAGATATAATCCAAAGAAAACTTATGATAGAACATGTAGATGTTTTATATGTAACTCGTCTGACCATTTAAGCAAAACATGCTCAAATAAAGATAAAAAAAGATACTCTAATAAATATAAAGAATAAGAGAGAGTTCTAATTTTAGATAGCGTAAACGAAAATATGAAGAACAAGAGAGAGTCCTAATTATAGATAGCGTAAACGAAAATATATTAGTATGTGATGATGAAATAAAAGATGACGAATCAATATATTCTATCATAGAAACAGACGAAATTAAAAATGTTAATGAAGAGTATGAATCAACTGATGAGAAGTTAGATTTAGTAGATAAACTAGCAGGATTAAGGATTGAAATGATGGACCAATTAAACTGTGAACATGATTGGATTAGAGGAAAAGACGATTACAATATTAAATGTGCTTTTTGCATATATTACCCAAGCCAAGACAATAGGGTAAGGGTAACATCTAGTATATGCCTAAAACAAGCTTGTGTTGAATGTATAAAAACAAATAAGGAGAAATGGAGAAAGGAATTAGAATTAGAATCAGATGAAAGGATATTATCTAGTAAAGTGCGAGTTTTAGAAAATAGACTAAATAAATTAGATGTAGAGCTAGAAAAATTAAAAACCAATGTTGAAATTAAAGCATTACCATAAAATGAGGAAATACAAAACACGAAATTTAAAGAGCAATTGATAACACTGAAAGACAATAATACTTCTAAACTAATTCAACTAAAAGATGCCATAATCAATTTTGAAAGTAAATATATAGTAAAGTTACCTTTCAAAGAAATTTTAGGGATAATAATCCCTGTTAAAGTAAAGTTGTCGCCCAAAATATCTTATAAAATATTAGCACTAGTAGGCACCGGATGAATAAAAAATATTATACATGATAAATATTTCATAAAATGTCCAGAGATAGTTCATACAATAGCTGATAGTTGGGCAGAAGTTTCTACAGACATATCCGGAATAAAGAAAATCCACAACCAGTTAGCATATAATATTGAAGTATACATCAATGAAACTAAATACATAATAGATGAGATTACAATAAAAGATTTATCAATAATAAATGATAACGTGATAATAGGCTTAAGATTTCTTCAACAATCAGTACAGACCACAGTAATACATAAGCAAGGAATTACATTTATATATATATATATAACGATACTAATTAACTATTAAGTAGTGTTTCTACCCAAAAATTTGTCCCCCTGACTATTTTACAGAAAACCCCTTAAGTGTTTATAAAATTAATCCGTAGTCCTAATGCTGAAAAGAAAGGGATGGCTTGGATGGAAAAAAAAGACCTCCTGCGTCCCTCCCTTCCATCCCCATCCGCGTCGCGCCTGCGCCCCTCCCTCTCGTCGCTGCTCGGAGCTCCCGCGCCGCGCCCGCGCCCCTCCCTCATGTCCCCATCCGCGTCGCGCCCTTCCCTCTAGTCGCCGCTCAGAGCTCCCGCGAAAAACAAACTCACCTTTGATATCCAAATTAAATTAAATCCAAATCACTCGCGCAAGCATGTTTAGTATTTCAAGTGTCTGGACAATATGCCTCAGGTAAAGACATAAAAAATATAAATTAAAATTATATAAGATTTTAACTTTGAAATAATTATGATAAAATAAAAGGGTGTCATATATATATATATATATATATATATATATATATATATATATATATATATATATATATATATATATATATATATATATATATATATATATATAGTGCAATACGCTCTAAGTCTCCGAGGTAAATAAACATGGTTCGGTTTCTCTCGCTGCTGTTTCTTGACAGTAGTTTTACTTGTAAAAGCTAGCAGTTGCTGAAATCGTATTGCCCAATGCATGTTACCGTCTTGGGTATAGATTCGTTAAAAAAACCTTCTTCGGTATAGGCATTCCACGAATTTCGGCATTTGCCGTTTAGTTTCTAAAGCAATCATTGCATGGCATAATCCTCTAAAAATCATCATGAATGTCATACTTTTGTGTTATCGATTGATAAAAAATGAATGTTATCGACTTTTGTGTTCATGTTTTATCAAATTGCCAAAATTTAGTCATCAACCAAAAGCCTTAGATAAAAAGCTAATTGAGCTTACCTATTCTTCATTTTTTTATTAGCATGCTTTTCTAACCGTTAAATGTTATGTTTTCTACGAAAATTTTACATAATATGCTTTAAATTAAATAAATTTATTTTCTAAGTTTTAATAATTAATGCTTTAATTAATTTTCAATTAATTATATACTAATCATTCTTTTTGTTTTGCGTGCAGCTGATCAACCAAAACCATCAAAAAAATGCGCCCTTAGCCATGCCCATTCATACGTTTTCTTGTATATGGTAAAACTACTTTAACGAGTTAAAAGATACCATATTGTACGCTAGCTCATGCCACCATGTTAATGTTAGTACAAATCAAGATAAGACTACCTATAGAAAATCACTGAAAAACATCGAACCAAACAAATCAAGATAAGACTACCTATAGAAAATCACTGAAAAAATCTATCAAATGAAACCACAGTTATACAGAATGTAACAATTACTCTCTCTCTATATATATATATAAATATAAAATGAGTAATGGATGTAAGTTACGTGTAACTACATGATCCGTGTTGTGGCTCAGTGGAAGAAGCAAGCGCACGATCGTAAGTCACAGGATAGAGCCCTGTACGCACATGTGATTTTTCGTTCCCCTCGCCACCGTGCACGAATCTCCATATGTATGTAACGGTCGGTATGAATCTTGGCGCGCATATACTGGACAATAACGTGCCAGCCGACTAATCAGGAAGGTGTGGGGATACTAAACTTGGAAAAGTTCGCTAGCGCCAAACTTGGAAAAGTTCACTATGGCCCTATGGATATGGCTATGCTGGTTGTGACATGATTGAAAGGACCCGACAAAACCATGGATAGGTTTGAAGACATCATTGTCATGAAATCGACAAGAATCTTTTTTCGACGGATTCTGCATGGATGGGGGTGGTCGAAGATCAAAGGACGTGATGCCCAAAAATAAAAGCAAATCATTACTTAAGGAAAAAATGATACATGGGTGTAAGACATGGATCTCCAAACAAACCACCGTTTAACAGTGGACCTCGTGGACCAGTTACATGCTCTATGAGAAGCGGTCCGCGAAGTGCATCTAAACAATGACAAAGAGGATCGAATCCAATGGAAATTCATAAGTCATGGGCTATATATGGCTTCCTCAGCCTACCAAGCACAATGTTGTGGGTCGATCAACACAAATTTTAGGTCTTTAAGTTGAAAAACATGGGCTTTAGAAAAATACAAATTCCATGCATGGCTGTATATAATTGTATATAATTATATATAACAGAGTTTGGACTTCAGACCGGCTAGCGGTCAGGGGATGGCAAAACAATGATCAATGTCCACTATGCCGCCGAGAAACCTAAGACGGCCCTGCATCTTGTCGCATGGTGCAGATATACCAGGAGGACCTGGCAACTGATTGCTACTTGGATAGGCTATTGGCAGTTAGAGTCGGCTCGGTGGGGCCAAGCCGACTCAGTGCAACAATGGTGGAAGAACCTAGCGCATATGACGAGTATACCAAGGAAAGGACTACGATCCCTGATTCTGCTGACCATGCGGGAGATTTGAAAGGAAAGGAACCGACGAATCTCCGATCACTAGGAGGCATCAACGACTTATCTTCTGGCAATGATCAAAGAGGAGGCTCGGCTCTGATATTTAACGGGGGATAAACGCTTATGCGAGTTACTATCATATACCGTATACTGTATATTCTGTAAAATTTTTATACCTTTTTTCTTTTTTTACTCTAGAACTGTATTTGTTTTTGCTTTTTCAATGAAAAAGCACTTTAGTATCATTTTTCCGTTAGGAAAAAGATTGACAAATTTCTTCCTGAAATTCTGTCGAGAGGAAAATAGCAAATCCGAATCGAGATTACGTAGTCTCACGAAGGGAATTGCTGAATACCCTTGTGCATCAATTATATAAGCCTCTGTGCACATGTGTTTGTACTTTACTATCCTTGTGGTCGTGGGCGTGTTTCTGAGCGGCGACTTTTTGGGAGTTGGAGAGGGCAGAGTGAATAGGAGATGCCAATGTACCTAACTCGTCGGCGATGGTGGCCGGCCGGGAGCGATCGCCGGTGCGGCCCGGCCTTAGGATCGCGCGGATGTGGACGCCCGGGCCCACAACCCACGTGGCTGTCTTTGACGTTTTCCCGTGGGCTTTCGGCTCGTGGGGCAACGCCGACGTGGCAGCAGCCCAGGGCATGACCTGTGGGGTCCATGGGCCGCACCGCGATCTTTTGCCGATCTCACCATCGCCTTCTTTACGAGCAGGAGCTTGACATAATGGCAGCCGGCAGGGTGTGTTGCTAGGTAAATGAAGTGATTTTATCGTATTTAAGGTGGTATCTCTTAATAATTATAAAAATTTTCGTGCAAATAATACACTCAAGCCATCATGAGTGTTGGTACCCGATGGCCTCTCTCTCTCAAACAATTGTTCATCCACCGTTGGTCATTCATATCGATTATTTTCTCGTTCATAAATACCCAAACAGTTTTCTTTACCTCGTGCCCGTGAGCTTAGTGTAAATTTTCTGATCAATATATATATATATATATATATCATATATTTTAAAGATAGCTTAAAAATAAGACAACACATTTACTCTAGAGGCCTAGAAATTATCATAATAATCAAAGAAAAAAATCTAAGCAGTTGAATCGTGGTGAAACCAAATTAAAATCTAATCATGTTCTTATATCTGCCATATACAAAATATAATTGCATATATACAGAATATAATTGTATATATGGAAATAAAATCTAAAAGTTCTATAGCAAATCTAATTTAACTAGCCATATATCGATGGAAAACACGATGGGAGATCTACTTGACTACAGTGCAGGTCCTAAAGTATTGATGAGATACGGACGTTTCAATTAATTTAATCATACAACCGACAAGATATATAAATTAACGATCAAACAACCGATCGGTCAATAAGCTAATATAGCGATCTACCCGATGTCGATAGAGTTTTAAACAATTGTTTATATGTCTGATGTAGATTTCGACGCTTGGATAAATAATGATACAAAGACAATCGGCTGATGATAATGTAATAAGATAATGAACTAATCGACCTATATAAATGTGACAAAGTAGATATCAATGAACCAATCAGCCGATATAGAACATTAGATAGGCTCGATGGTTAAAACATACATCGACTAAAAGTTCGATGTTATTAAATTCAAATAATTAAGTAATCAATGAAACCTTTATTGCAATATGCTAAAAGTAATATTGTATATAATCCTTATGAGCCAATACGACACTTTAATAATTTTTAAATATCTTATTGGCTAAAACCTCGATAAAACAATGATTTATGTCTCCTAGTAACTTAAATAAATCTAACTTACAACCACAACCTCATAAGACGGACCTAACCGATGCAGCATAAGGTTGATAATTGCCTGATAGATTTAAACCAACCGATATGATAATGATCAAAGTGGTCATGTATAAAATTTAATCAAGACAATTAAACCATCAAAGAGAAATTTAACACATCAAATAAGATCGGCTAACCCTCCGATAAAACATTAGCATAAACTTATTGGTTTAGCAAGACTTAGATTATCAATAACAATCTAGTAGGTCGGACCTAACCGATGCAACATGAGATTATATATGATAATCTAATACTGAATGAGCCAATAAATCTGTCTAATGTGATGGATATAATAAATCTATCTAAAGCGACATTATGCTTAAAAAACATCAATTTGATCAGAATATCAGTCTAACCGAGAAAGTCCTAACTAACTCGATGTGACTATAAACGGTAATAAAACTAAAGATAGAGATGATATACTAGATAGGCAATACGTGTGTCGGCCCGATTAGAATATCAGACTCAATAGAGGAAGTCCTAGCCATGCCAGTGCAAACGAAGATGACAGAGCTCACTTTTTGTCGGAGGTTGAACTCAATCGATGCAGCCCATGCGCGAAAAATAAGAACTCGTCGAAATAAAACCTCATAAGAGGATAGTGATGCTCCAAAAGTAGATGCATATTGATCTGTGAAGATAGTTTTACAGGTAAAAGTCATAATTGAACACGACACAAACTTTTCTAAAAATAATAAAAAGAAAACCATAAAGTTTTCATCACACATGACACAAATTTTCACAAAACTTGCCTAATTAATAGATAAATTTAAGCCATTATGCAATAGTCTTCAATATTCTTTCTTGAACTTGGTCTCTCCTAAATAAATTTTCATCGGCTATTTGACCTCTTTCCTTAATCAAATCTATTAAAATATCTTACCAAATTTTGATGTTAATACCATACAAAATTGAAATACACCATGCAAAATTGAAATCCCCTAATTATTTCTAGGCCCAAGATCCGTAGTTTTACTAAATTCCTATTGAGAACACATTTGTGTATAATATTTATTCTCACCAAAATTTATTCGTGCTTTACAAAGTCACCATAGCTATTAGTGCTTCCCTATATAATTCTTTTTTAAACTCTAGTATATGATTGGTTAGTTTTATCCAAATGTTACTGCTACCTTCGTTCACATATACTAGGAGTCCAGGCTAGCTTTTTCACTAAACGTACATAATTAATTCGGTCGTCACCTAGCTCATTAACCGAAATGATCGAATTAACCAAAATTAGGAAACAAACCCAAGTAGCTATCTCAATCTTGGTGACTATGTGTTAAGTCAGAAATTAGAAACTGCTAATGCTATCTTGGTAAATTGGTGTGTTATATATTTTTGCTATTTAACTGTTAAAACATGTCCTAAAAGAGGGGGAAGCATTGCCCAAATTTTGTTTTGATTTGTCTAAGTTTTTTTATCTTCTAAAATTATAACACATTTTGGTTATGATTGAAAACTGAACCGAATTAATCGAAAGTGAATTGATCTATCTTTAGTTTTTTTTCAACGTACATACATAATTCGGTCTATGACCAAGTTTTCTCAGAGATTGAAAAGCTGAACCGGATTTTTTTGTTATATCTATTTATACCTAAAATTGACATCTAGAAATTGAGATAAAAATTACCAATGTTTAGAAAGTCTACCGGTTTTCTTTGGGAAGGCCGGTCGACCGTCATGTATAGGCCGGTCGACCGGCCTTAGGGTCGATCGGACCAACGGCATGTGGCCGGTCTGACCGGCAGAGTTCGAAACCAAGTTGAATTCGTCGGTACTCGGGTTTTCTTACTCCATACGGTATGTCTCAGGTTTTCAAAGGTGTTTATTCTGAATTGGACATGGAGGAGGGCTTATGGAAGATAAGACCAACCCCTGTTTAAGGGCCAAGGCCAGTTCAATTGGCAACAACAACGCATACACAACACAAGATCAATCTAGTTTCTATTTTTTAGCCAATTGAATCGTTCTTTTACTTTTTTTACATTAGTTTGTCCATCTTTGTCGATTTGCGCAGTAAATCGTCCGTCGCCGCTGCGAGTGTGCGACATCTCTTTGTAAATTTGTCTTGAAAACTTTTCGTTCGCCCACGAGACAGGTGTTTATCTGTAATTTTATCTAAATCGGCTTTGCTAGTCGGTTTAATATATAAAACCCATCTTGCTTTTAGTTCTTCGTTAGATCGAGGTGGTTGACGACTTCATATCACCGCAAGGCGTTTAGGTGTGTCGATCGTGCTCGTGCCTTTGTCAAAAAAAGGTGCCAACAATATCGAATGCCTATCTCTAATTGTGATAACATTGTAATCGATATTTTTTTCTATATAAATGCTTACATAGGTTATATATATATATATATATATATATATATATATATATATATATATATATGAAAAGATTGTTATATATAAATTTGCCACGATAATTTCAGATGTGAGTTGAAGATGTGCTTGGTTTTACCAGGACAGCACGTGCTTTAATTTCAATTTGCTAGTATACACAACATATATACGCCTAGCTATATTCACATCTCGGTCATCCAGTTGCGCATGCAGACATGAACAGGCATCGATATAGCATCACTTGTCGTGTCAAGCAAACAATGGGTGGCCATGTTTCCAAACTCCTTTTGACCAATTATCAGAGCAGTGTGGTACAAAAGACGGCCATGTGTAGCAGAGAGCGACCGAACATTAAATTCACTGGATGAAAATAACCAGGGCCAGGCAGGCATCAGTGAGTTGGTCTATGATCAAAACTATGACAAAGACACTGCCGCTCACCATATAAGTGGATTTCTCTACTGTCTTTTGTTGTCTCTAGTGTATGGATCCATTCCTACGACGATGATGCATGCACTCCCTGTTGTAAGAAATGTTAAGATTAATTTTTAATCATGAATGGTATATTACTATCAAATATATTGCAGTTTGAAAGTTAACCCTTAATTCCATTGTCTAAAAAAGTACTGTCAAATATGACGAAAATTATATATTATGAAAAATATTTTCCCAGATAAATGCATATAGTATGATGACATCGTCAACTAGATCGATGTTCTACACATTGAGTGTAAACAAACTTTAAAAAATACCATGAGTGTGTGGAGAAACGTATTAACGTTTGCTATGTGAAGATAACATTAGTACGTTTTTTTATAACAACGATTTTCTCATGTTATACGGGAACATATATAATAAAAACCATCAAATAATTAAAAAAACTCATAAAAAGATTGGTATAGACATGGAATACATTCTTACTAAATTTTAATTTAAAACTTACTTCAATTAAAAGGAAAAAACAAATTTTAGGTGAATAATATCATGACATATTTACCTAAAAATTATCTTTTTTCTCCTCCTTGATAAAGTTGAGTCTACGTTTAAGATTTTGTGAGAATATATTTTATGCCTATATCAATCTAATCTTTAATAATTTTATTTATGAATGAATTTAAAGAATTTTTAGGTCTGGTTTTTCTGAATTTTTATTTATTTGATGATTTGCGCTTGATATTTTGACTTCTTATATAATTATACTAGAGCATACACATTAAGAAAAGTAACGACGGAAGAGATAAGCATATTGGATGTATCCTGTAACGTGTGACATATTACAGGCTAAACACGTCAAGTAAAAAGGAACGGAAGCATATATAATCAAGTATTACATCCGTCCACAAATATAATTAAGGAATCGTGAATATGCATGAACAAGTATACTATTTTTTTAATAATTGGATGATTTTTGGGATGTGCGCTGACAGTTATAGTATTACATTCATCTCTTATGTATGCATGTGTCCACGCATGTTCAGACAATGTGAGGGACAATTTAGGTGGGGGAGTACCGAGGATCACTATATTGAAATCCAAATATTTGGTGCATGGATTATATATAACTTTATATAAGCTGTTGTACATGTGCAGTAGTCAAAAGCTAGATGGCATCAGAACCAACCCTAAAGCTGGGCCTAAGGCAATCCCTTAACTTGCTTTATACTATGGTCAGCAGCCAAACCACCTGGTAATTGCCCAGTGTTTAGGTAGACAGTTCACTGTTCACTGTTTGCTTAACTTAATTGGTCATCTATTGCCGGCATCTTTGAACAGGGTTAATTACTCCATGATATAACTATCATACATTTCACATCAGCTGCAAATTAAAAATCACAACAGAGATATATAAGGGGGACCAATATAAGTAGCTAGGATCAAACCAACACAAAAAATCTACCCCTTATTATTCCACCAGACAAAGACGCATGCTGTAACTAGTCAGATAGTGATATACATTAATTGAATGGACAATGCATGTCAAATGACATGTTTATTATCAAAGCTAGCGTCTTGCTCAATAAAACGGCTACAATAACAACCAGTGGCCGGCCCATTGTTTGTGAATTAATTAATTTAAATGGTAGGGCCGGTGCCAAGTTGCGACCTTAATTTGATGTATGTGATCGTTAAATAAATCCGGCGTTAATTGCCTAATTTAAGCTTACTTCAGATAGCACTAGCTCTCTTAATTAGCATGATAAATGCTCCGAACCTATAGTATGCAATCCTTTTTTACTTGATAAAAAAATGAAACGCCGACCATATGTCGCATGATTAATATTTTTTTGAGAGCGAGTGATAATTAAGTTAGAGAAGAAAATTGAAGTTGAGGCATCCAAATTATTCAACCCAGAGAAAACCGAATCAGTTAATTTTTCTATATAGGCTGTCATAAGAGAATTTGCATTTAGAGCTTTATTTTTGCCACAGATACATTGGTACATAATTAACTTCACCGTTAGCATGCTAAATACATCTGCTTAGTAGAGATTAGAGAAGTCTTGCTTTGACCAGCTGTTATATGCATATGGTTCCACAAAATCCAAGCATGTGATCCAAATCTATGTGGGCCCTGCCAATCTATGTGGGTCCACATGCATGTAGAAATCATCCTTTCTTTTCACCCTAATTTTGAAACCAAAAGAGCCACATCCTACTTGTTTAGCAAGGGGCTAGGGCTACCCTCTCTTAATTATTGTGATGGCAAGGGCGGCGCAACAAGAAAAGGTTGCACAAAACATCATTATTATTCATATCTATACTATCTTAAAAAAACCAGTGATGATGATAATTTCATAGATTAGTGGGCCTTATATAAGTCCATCTCGCTGGCTCTCACCAAATCTAAATCTTCGGTTTTCTCGTTTTGCATGAATTCATATTTTATGGCTAATTTACTTAATACGTTATAACGTGAACTTGTTGTTTTTTCTTTTATTTTTAAGAAAATCCGTTACAAAGTATGGTTTTTTAAGTATACAGATGTGTTTGCATATATAGAAGTTGATGCTTATACACTACTGCGGAATCTAGTGCTACCAAAAAGAAGACCACAGGTTGATGTATAAGCCTATAGCAGATAGGACTACTAGCTAAGCTATAGTAGTAGTAGTTGTGTGCAAGTATAGTATATCAAGTTATGTATATATATATATATTAAATATATAAAATAATTGAAAAGGTACTACTCATGCTTGGATGCATTTACTTGCATGATTCAAATTCAGTAATGGCCAATATACTGGTCAGCATGCATTATATCTATACTACATTAAAAGAAAACGATAGTGTTCTGCCATCATCACCACTGCTGATGTCATGCAGGGTCAAGAAGGGAAAAAAGCTTGGTGAGAAAAAAGATAGAGTATTTGTTTGAACCAAATGATAAAAACTTTTTTACATCAATCGAATGTGAAAGTAGAATATAAATAATTTATATTTATTTTTTATTATTAGAAGTAACCATGTAGTTTAATGTTTAGCTCAACATATGTATATAAAGTAATGATGATGATTAGCCAACAAGAATGGTTTTGTTTTGCTTTTCAAGCTTTAAAATAAATTATAGTCAAATTATATTTCTTAATTTCGTTACAACGGATATTTAGCTAGTTAAACAAAGTTTATTGAACATTGAATAGTGTACTGTACTTTAGACCTGAATTAGTAGTTAACTATATATAGATGCCTTTCTCGCGCCAAACGATGTATGAAAATAAGTATATTTATATATTTATATTTTCGTGTACTACGTACTTGGTTTGGCTTTTGTTGACATGGCATGCAACAGACACACAGGCAAGTTAATTCGTTTGACAATATGTTCTTAATTAGTTTGCTTTAGAAGATCGATGCCTTTGGAGTTTGGACCGTGTGTGGCCATGAGGATAGAGAGCAAGTCTCCAAAGGCATGAATGAAATTAAGCTTATTGTTTTTTAGACTGATTTTATTTTTTAACTAAAAATTAAACTTATATATCACTACTACCCCTATAGGCTGCAGACACATGGACCAAAACTACTCATGTCTGAAAAATCGACTTTTATTTTCGCATACGGCTCCTTAAAAGACTCGTAAAAAACTATTTTTACAAGCGAAATAAGTCTATTTTCTCATATGGTTCTCTTAAAGGATCACACAGGGCTGGTCCACATGTAAAAATACCTCTTTTCTTAATAGATTTTTTCTCTCCTCCTCTCTCTTAATCCTCTCAAACACTTAAAAAATTTTCACCTCCTCTCCTCTCTCTCTTCCTCTCCTCTCCTCTCCTCCATCGACCGTCGACGACGAGGAGGCGGCTGGGAGCGGCGCCATCCCTATCCCCGCCCAGCACCGCCTCTGCCGCCTCCCTCATCAGGGAACTAGGGTTTTGGTTTTTGATTTTTTGTGATTTTTATTTTTTGGATTTTTATTTTTATGTGCGGACGACATAAGAAAAAAAATACTATTTTCGCAGACCTTCACGAGCAACGGACGGCCCAACCGCATAGAGAAATAGGTTTTGGCCGTATGAAAAAAGGTTTTTATAGTGTATTATTGTATTGTATTAATTAATTCCTATATATATATATGTTTTGTTCTATTAATTAATTCGGACATATATATGTTTCGTATGTATGCAATCTTATCTTCTCAGCACTGAACGATTGGAATGTACGCTCAACTTGATCATCTAACTAGCTCGGTTGACATCACGCGATTGTGCAACTTGCGCATGCATGGAAAGTGGTGCACTGTTCCTGAATCTTTGTTACGTAACAAGAGAATTATCACGACTCATCATCACGTGTATTTACACAGGATGATTTTTCCAGGATTAAGAGATGTATAATTGCTACCTCCGGATCTCATGAAAATAATTGTTGCATGCAACAACTAGTGAAATTTTCATGTGCAGTTGATTAATGTATATATATTAATTCTTTTTTACTTGCGAGGAATATATATCTTAATTGTTGCATTTGCATATACTCCCCGTGATAAAAAAAGAATGTCATTTTACAATTTATGTAATCAACATAAGTTAATTTTAATCTTAATCGTAATTGTTGTTTAAAATATAGATTTTAGCACACGAAACTAATGTAGCTAAGTTTATTGGAACAGAAGATTTCATAATTAATATATACTTATGAAATCATCTTTTCAATTTAAGCGAAAGAATTAGGTGGTTAAAAGTTACATCTTATTGACTTTGAAAAGTTTAAAACGTTTTTTTACTGGAGGGAGTATATATATTTCTTTTACCAAACCGTGTGTCTTTTACATTGTTTTGGAAGCTTTCGTCACAATTTATCGAAATGTTATGTTCTTGATCTCTAACATATAGGAGGGGGTTTTAACTATTAAAGTCCTCTTTATACTCGTAAATACTTATAATTTTAAACACCGATAGAACCTTATAATGCAACTTTAACCACTAATATGTCAGCTGCAAGTAAATTTTGAATTTCAAAACTATATTTTAAGTTGATTTTAAATTTTCTTATTATAGTTTATTTTTTACATTGGTTTTTAAGTTGTTGATAACACATATATAAAAATTTTTCTTATTATAATTTTAGTCGGTAATAAACGTTACGACTTTTAAACAGTTGTAAAAGAATCGATGGGACTTGTTTACAGAACCTACTAAAATTGTAATATATAAATATACTTTTCAGTGGAGTAGTGACGACTTTTCAAATTTCTCTCCATTAGATCGAGAATATCACTTTAATGGAAGTAAAGCTAGCTCCACAAATAGCCAGCACGACATCTAATTTAGAGCAACAAGACTAAGACGCGCTTAAATAGCTACGATTTGCCACTCCAATAGATAGTATACTAGCTAGCTAGGGGAGAGATTAGTAAACCTGGTTCGCTGACGATGTATGCACCGTCCATTCTTCCGATTTTGAGAAATTAAAGCTATAAACAACAGCCGCCAACCGTTGCTTTCACTCATGCATAACGTCGCGTTTCCCATTTAATGTTGTTCAGCTCAGTGGCTGATCGAACGGGGGTACTTCACTAAAAAGCTCAACCTTTTAAGCTTCTAGAGGCATTTAGCTTTGACAATTATGTATATGTATGCATGGATGATACTAATTAACAATAATGTAGAAGTATCTTACTCGTTATCTCACCTCATTGATCTCACTAAATGAAACACTGATTAGTTTATTGTATCTAAAGTGCTCTCTTAACCTAACTAATGTAGCCTGCCATAAGTTTATGTCAAGTTGAAAGCCTAACTATAGATCACACAGCTAGCTTCCATGAATATATATATATATATATATAATCCTATAGCTTTTGCTGATTTAAGCATGAAGCAACTAATCTCTGGCACCAAACACCGTATCTTAGTTATAATCATATAAAATTGGTAGTGCCTGCTTGGATTAATTACTAGCTGCTAAGTGAAAAGCAGTTGGTTAGGCCTAATTAGCAACTCATATATAAAAGAAATACTCATTTCATTTCAAAATATAACATCTCTATATTTAAATTTGTTTCAGAATATAACAACTTTTCTATCTATTTCGTCGTAATCAATCATAATAATTTTTTCCACGAACTCGCAAAAGAATTACATGTCAATGTATTAGAAGGTGAAAGAGTTTTACTTACATCATGGCGTTAGCCAGACCGGCCAACACCAACATAACAAAAGAGAGGAGGGGGGGTAAACAACCCGAGACTCTAGACGCGAAAGAAACTACTCCAAGGAAAATGGGGAAGGCCTAAACACACTAAACCCCTAGGAGAACCCCAAAAGAAGCGTAATATGCTAAAGACCACAACATGCCCTCAGCGCGGATGGAGGCCAGAAGCACTGGGATCGAGGAGAGGGACGAGTCGAAAACCCTGGAGTTACGCTCCTTCCACAACTTTCAAGTGACTAGGAGGACCAGGGAGTCAAACTCTACGCGGAGGTGGTCCGACAACTAGTCCCTACAAGACGGCCACCAGTCCTGAAGCCAGCTGTCGCGTGGCGGGGAGAGGGCCGCCCAACCAGAACTAGATAGAACACCAAGCCAGACCTACCGAGAGAAAATAAAGTCCAACAGAATGTGATTCACTGTCTCAAGCTCTTGCGCACAAAATGGGCAAACCGAGTGACTCTCGATGCCGCGCTTTTGGAGCAAATCAGGCTCATCGGCGGCGCTCTTGTGACAAGAAACCAGAGAAAAACTTGCATTTATCGGCCCCTTGGCGTGCCGAGAAGGGACGCACAAGCCAAGGGGTGCTGCCCCAGGAAGAGCGCCTGATATGCCGACCGCGCCGAGTAGTGGTGGTCACTCGATAAACGCCACACAAGGCGATCCCGGGAGTCCAGAGAGAGCTGCACATTGAGTAGCGCCTCCCAAAGGAGCAAAAACTGAGAGATCACTGAAACGGTGAGGGCACCCCGAATATCTGAAACCCAGGAGTTCTGCACCAAAGCAGAAGCAACCGAACACGACCTCCGGATGTGCTGGGGTACTACGGAGAGAAGGTCTTTGGGCCAAGGAGGCAACCGAGTGGTCGTCAATCCATTGCTCTGACCAAAACAGCAAAGACTCCCTGTCCCCAGGAACAAAGAATAAGGACGCCGCAAACAGATCTGCGACTGTCTGCTCAACAGGGGCCTTCAGCTCTCCCCAGTAGGGGTGCCCCGAGCGTTGGAGCCAAAGCCAACAGATACGGAGAGCATACCCTGCCAACTTGAGATCTGAAATTCCTAGTCTGTCGAGCTTCTTGGGACGACAGACCTTAGGCAAGGACACTCGGCACTTGCCCCCATGAACGGAGTCCTTTCTTGCCCATAAGAAAGCACGCCGCTTCTTGTCAATGGCTTTAATCACCCAGGCTAAAAGGTTGAGAGCCAGAGACACATGGACAGGAATAGAAGAAAGAACCACCTGGACCAAGACAGCATGACCTAGCAGAGTGAGAAGCCAACCCTGCCAAGGCGGAAGACGGCGGGAGACCTTATCCACCAACGGCTGCAAGGCCGCCTTCGGCAACTTATGAACGGAAAGCGGAATGCCGAGGTAAGTACAGGGGAAGTCAGAAATCACGCAAGGGGATCCAGTCTCGCCGGCGTTGGCTGAAACCCAGGTGATCGAGCACCTCCAACAAAAACGGCCAACTCACATTGTCAATCATAATAATTCTATATTAAATTTCATTACTTTTTTAATTATTATAAAAATATAAAATTATTATATTTTAGAACAAAGAACGATGGATGGAGTACCCTGAACCAACCACATCCGGCGACAACATGAGAGGTGAAGAAACCAACGCTAGAGGAAATCAATCGCTAGCCACTTAGCCAGTAGCCAACCATGTGCAAGCTTGCAACAGCATGCGTACAATCTAGCTATAGCTACTTGTCTGTACATATATTTTGGAGATCTTTTTTGAACAGGGCAACCTTTTTGTCTACAGTTAAATTAAAGTGCGAGTGCACAATCCCATTTGAAAAGCTAAAAAAATTGTGGGAGATTTGGTCTTTTGTTTGGTGCGTGCCGGGGCGGGTGCCGGAATCCGGATGCATTAGAACCAAATTCAATTCTCTGACCGTGTTTAGCCCGGCATTATGTCACCTAAAGGACGAACCGCGTGAGAGCACCTACTATGCAGTGGATATCTTTGTTAATTCATCTTTGGTCAGAATTTCTCTGCATTGGAATGACCGATCGATCGATACGCTTGCTTCAGAATCTATGCTCTTTGGATGGAATTAAAAATCAATCCTACTCAGATGAAGGGATTCTGTTTGTTAGTTGTGATGGATATATGATTCTCCAACATAGAATTAAGCCAATTTCTGGATTGGATTGAACTTATAGACTGAAATTAATTTAACTAAGCTCAAGTTAAGCTATCTTTTTTTAATACTACTTTATTTTTAAAATATATGATGTCATTGATTTTTCGTACAACGTTTGATCGTTCGTCTTATTCATAAATTTCATATAAATATATTAAAAATATAAATATATAAAAATAAGTTAATATTATATTTTATTTGATAATAAAATAAATCACAATAAAATAAATAATAGTTATATAATTTTTAATAAGATGAATGGTAAAACGTTATAAAAAAGTTAACGTCGTAATTTATTTTTAAATGAAGGAAGTAAAAAATATCTACTCAAAATTAAGCTAACTGAATTAAAAAAAACTTGAATGCGCTGGGCTATGTAGTATTTTGTAGAGGTTAATATCATACATTTTCCACATCTCGAACTTAGTATATAATCATTTGAAAGTTGTGGAAAACGTGGATGTTTGTTACTGGTTTAAATCGATCCTCATCATTCTTCCCAGCACCTTCATTGGATCTTGTCTCTCATGAAGATTCTTTAGTCCCTTTCAGGTTCCTAATTTCGCTGGTTCAGCGGTCTATGCTTTGTTGTTGCATTGCTAGAGGACAAACAATTAAGAGCTAGCATTTTAAACATGCTATGTATGAGGTGTACCATGTCTCAAATCAACCATCCAGGGTGACATATATTAGGAGGTAAGATATGATAGTTATTTCTCTTACAAGGCATGGTTAATTCATGGAAAAATCCAACACCCAACACATGTTGAGAGAGGAGAGTAGCAGCGTGAATAACGAGCTAGCTTGGCTCGTTAACCTTAAGGAGGTAAAAGGCTAGCTCAGCTTGTCTCACGAGCTGGCTCATTATTATGCTTGTTAACACATTTATATCATCTTATTATTTTAATTTATCATTATAACTGAAGTAGTATATTGCTCGAGCATTGCAACAAGATTTTAATTAAAAAATATCAATAACTCGTTATTAACATTATTTTTAACATATATAATCTTTTAATTTTTCATATATTTGTTATTGACTTGTAGACCTTTTGGCCACGTACTATCATTTTTTCTTTCCATGAAAGGTAGGAGTTTATGGTGGGTGGATATAAACCCATGATCTCACACTATATTAATTTTTTCTTTTCATAGAAGTAGAGAGTCGGTGTACTCATAATCATTATTACTCTTTAAAAGAGTATAGATAATAAATACTTTTTTGTTTTAAAATATAACAAATCATAGCCATGTGATGGCTAGGAAAGATGGATAGAAAGACTTATTTGCTTTCCCAGAAATGAGGTATAGCCTAGATCTACAATAAAGACAAGGATGGTAGAGGTGTTATGGGCAGTTTAGTGGAAAAAGTCGTATTTTACAAGGTTGTTATATTCAAGATAAATTTTTAATTTTATAAATTATTATATTTTGAAATGAATAGATTAATAAAAAATCTCACTAAAATAAATAGTTTAGAGTAATTAAAAGCCCAAGCATTAGTTAAAAAGAACTAAGTTTATGAAGATATATCAATCACTTTTAGTAATGAGCTAAACAAACAGCTTAAGAGCTAACTCATTATGACTACGAGTTAGAGCCGACCTGATCAAGCTCTCTACGAGCTAATTTGAGCCACGGATTTCGAGCTTTTTTTTCTGTCATAAGAGAGAGCAAAGGAGGAAGAAAAAAGGACAAATCATTTTTACTATCTAACAGCCTATTTGGTAAAACTCCACGACTAAAATAGATCTAAAGTAGTGGAGTATGAAAAGGTGATATTCTTTCTCCATTCTTAAAGAAAATGAGAATAATGATATGATTTATGAGCTAAATTAAGCCCCGTTAAATGGACCTAGCCCACATAAAAATACCTTCCATCAAGGATTGATGTTGTTTCTTTTTAGATTACATGGAATATAGACATTTCTAGCTAGTATAATGTATAGCTTGCATTTGGGGAGTGCTCAAATAATTTAATTAAGACGATCCCTCTTGATGATCATATATATGTGCATGCAACACGCACATACTGATCCAGCTGCATGCATTGCATATGCCTCAAAAGAAACTATGTATAAAACAATATTCTCCACCGGTGGGGAGCAATCTTTGTTGGCCCCATTCCACTGAAACGGTAGATCAGGAGACAAAGATAAAAATAAGGTGTGTGTGTGTGATTCGCCGAATATGTGAAACAAAAGAGATCGATTCCATCAACGACCCATCAAAAGGGGTTTCATGCGTCTCGTCATATCTTCTATAATCCCAATGAAAAGGTGATCGAGGTCAACGTCGATCTCTTGGATTTGTTATTAACATTTTCTTGGACACGTTGGATGATGCTGTCTCAAACCAAACAATGTTGGATCATGCTCCATGACGTGTCGATTGTTCATGCGATAATAAATGCTAAAACAACTCCATCCATTCGAATCCACAACAAAAGCAAATATAAAAATGCACAATGTACGTCTTTCAGGGCGCATGCACCTATCATTTGAGTTCCCTTTGGATGAAACGTGTTCATTTGGTGTCAATGTCAAATTATTCTCTATTTCTTCTTTTTTTTTGCGATGAAGGTATTGAATTATTCTACCTGATCATTTTTAGCACAAAAGTGACTACTCCCTATAATCATCTTTCACTTCTCTATTGCTGCTGTTAGAAGCTAGGAGATCTATCTAGGAAATGCATTTATATAGAATCTATAAAGTGAATTATTGGGAGCATACAATGTATCAAGCAGCAAACACACCACCCTCGGAAGATCATATATACGATTTTGATAGGTAAATGTTATTGTTATTTGGTAAATGGTCCCGGGGAGGCATGGTGGGACCCCTCTCGTAAAACAGTTAATTATATTGAGCAATTGAGAGGGTATATTTGCATGCATATGCCCATAAACTGTCATGCACACAATATATTTTACATAGCAGTAAACAACTCTTAGCGGGTTCGTATGCTCTAATATCAAACAGTAATAATAGTAAATGAACTGTGATGTGACATTGGGTGAATATCAGCCGTTCGTTTTAAGATGGACGGCTCTAGATCTACTATAGCGATATCCTACAGTATAAAAAGGGATTTTATTCACTACTTCGCTACAGTGCTGTACAGTACATATGCTAAAGTGATCTACAATTTCCTCTCACTGTGCGGCACTGTGCTCCTCTGACATTCGCTTCACAATGTTAGAGGATGTGAATCCTAAGTAAGCATATTGGATTTGATATATATATATATATAAATAATTTGTAGATTTGCCACAAAGATATTGTATATCAAAGACAACTATTTATTATATATATATATATATAATTTGTAGATTTGCCACAAAGATATTGTATATCAAAGACAACTATTTAATTTCTACATGACTATATCTATATTCTTTAAAAAAACAGGTAGTGGCCCACCTACTCTCATTATAATTTTTATAAGTTAACCCTGAACTTCTTAATAATAATAAAATCAAATATAAATATAGATAGCCACATAAAAATAGAGTAGGGTGAATATTTTCTATAGAAAAAGATGGGCACCACATTAATATATTTTTTATCCATAGCAAAGCATGAACATTATATATTATAATATAGCTATGCAAATGGATATGTGAGATTGCGCGCTAGCAGGCTGCTGTCGAGTGCCCCGCATCATGCTCTTTTTTTATTAATATAATAGATACCAGGTTCCTCTCCGGTTTTCAGAATTTTATTTCCTTAAAAAAATACAAACTAATAGGATACTTCCTTAAAATGACAATAAAGAGGGTAAACTATCAGCAATCTCTTAATCGAAAGATGATCCACGTATCTCTTCTCCAATAGCTATCTTGAAATTTTTCATGATCATATGAATATAATATGTCTTTGGATGCATCCTTTTCTCTTAAAAATAGGATTGTATAAATTATATCACCTCAGTCTTTAAAAGAGTTGATTTGTAGTTCCTTACCTACCTTGTAGAGTATTAAATGAGTTTTATCCTTTTCAATATCCTTACATATACCTACCTGTCAATATATATTTTTATTTTTATTAATTAGGGACACTTTGATCTATCTCCTTTGTACTAATATATTTTAAAATTAGTATAAATTAATTTATTTTGGATGGAGGGAGTATGTATTTTTTTCCCTATTTGGTTGATCCTGAAGTATGTTTGCCTCGTTTGTACGGATATATATGGAGTGTACTTTTATAAGGACAAGTATTAATTGTTATCTCATTCTGTGCTGCTTAGTGTCATTATCAAGATATTCTCTTTAATCATGCCTAGAGTCGCATGATGACAAGATGTAAGCACAATCAAATCTATGTATGTTAGATATGATAATATAATGCCTCCCTCGTATATCTTTGTGGTCCAAATATAACATGAAAAAGAACTTTGTTGAGCTCATTATAAATAATGTGTGCAATACTAAAAGGCTGCAAATCTTGTATGACACCGCACGAATTAATTAACAAAATACAGAGAGCATAAAAACATACTATATGCTTTCACTTTTATAAACCCCACTACTTCCATAATCTTTTTTCAAGTAATTAAACTGTTGTCATCTAGTATGTATGCAGATTAACTCTGAAAAACAAAGATATATAAAATGGCAAACAGATAACTGAAAAAAGGCCAGCTGGTTTTGGTGGAAACATCTGGGATCGTCACTAATTATCCAAGGTTGATGTATACATGTTGAGAAATGATATGTATGACAAAATACCTTTTCATTTACAAGTTTAAGGGAGTAAAATAGTTTTTTATACTTTTTTTACTAAATATAGTCTTTTATGGCTTCAAAAAATATAGCTTTTTATTTTCAGACATAAACTTGTCTAGGAGTTTTTTTATTTACTAGTTTACTTTTCATCCCTCGATTGTAAAATCAGGTAATTAAACCCCATCCTTCATGTTTCAAAACCTGACAAATTATCTTAATTCGAGAAACTTACTCGGCTGGATGGTTTTTATTTCAGTAATTACTAAGAGATAAAAATATCTAATAATTTAAGTTCTGCCCTTCAATATTTACAGTATATATAGGTGACCTAATCAAAGTGTGGTACCCCTAGAAACCCTAGGACAGCATCAATCTTCCACAAGTTAAGAAAAGTAGGGGCCAAGAGAGCAAGTTGGGTAAAAGGGAGGCATGACCTATTCTGATTTCTGAAGGTGGGGAGCATTTCTGAGGCACATATCATTGCCGGAGGGGGTGGAAAGGGTCATATATATGCATGCAGATGCAGAGATATATGCCTCAGCATGCATTTTGCTCTGTGTATGAGACAAATAATGACCTCCATTTTAGTCCAAATAGTTGTACACAACTCACTCCAAAAGGAGGATCCACTGTACTAGAAAAGTTTCCATCTCTTGTGCTGCATGTCTTAACTTTTACCTGAATCATACATCCTGTGCTACTACAGCAGCTAGACGTTATGGAATCAGACACAAATTATATGCACAGAAGCGTAACACTGTAACATGCGTGGTTCATGGGCTCCATTATTTTGTTGCTAGGCTAGCTAGACAACCAATGTCAGCAAACCAATGAATTCTTGAAATGGTTATCCGTGTCACGGGGTAGACTATTTGATGACTGTTGCACGCATAAATGGTTATCTTATACTTATCACGTATTGGGTTGTTAAAAAATAATACTTTCTTAGTTTCAATTAGTTTAAGATATAGTAACTTCTGGTTAAGAAGTTGCTATATCTCAAAAACAAAGGAGCACATATGAGTTTTTGAATTTTTTTTATTCCATTCTGTTCCCATGTTATGTTTTACTAGCGAAATATCCGTGCGTTGCAATAGAACGATGACGCAGGGAGGGAAGCAGGCGGAGGATGAAGGTACAAGCGGCGGCACGGGAGCTCCGAGCGACGACGGGGGAGGGGCGCAGGGCGCGACGTGGATGGGGACGGAAGAGAGGGACATAGAATGTCTTTTTTTTACCAAGCATTCCCTTTCTTTTCAGCATTGGGATTGCGGGTTAATTTTATAAACATTCAAGGGGTTTTCTACAAAATAACCAGAGATGAACGAAAATTTTAGATATAAACACTACTTGCTTTATAGATAGTTATATATATATAACTTTAAAAGCAATGGTATTTTCAATTTTATGTACCACTGAACCTTAATTAATAAATAGTATCAGATAGATATTTAGTCTAAGTTAATTTAATTTCACCAAATTAAGTCAAAAATATAATGAAAATAGATATTAACTTACTGATACTTTAAATCGATTAGAAATTTGGTAAAAGTTTAAAATATTTATGACTCGGATATTATTAGTTAGAAAAGTATATTGATGAATAGGATAAGTTGCATGTATATCGACGGCGGCGCGTTAGCTCACGCGTGCGGTGTGTGCTCGGCCGCCGCTCGGGCAATGCACGACGACATAAGAGACGCGTAAGTCGGGCTCGCCTGCTGGAGGTGAGAAAAGTGAGGCAATAATGGAGCGAGAGGTTATACGGATCGGAAATTTTATAGATTTGGAGAAAAAAACGATTTGATGATCGAAAAGTTATAGATTTTTTAAGTAGTTAAGATAAGCTCTATCGTACGTATAACTATGTTTTTTTAAAAAATAGTCTGGCGGATTGCGGGTTAATTTTGAAAAAACTCAAGAGGTTTTCTGCAAAATAGCCAGGCAAAACAAAATTTGGGTGAAAACACTACTTGCTTTATAGATAGTTATAGATTATAGATTGCATTCCCAACATATGTCCTAAACATATTTTTTTTTGTCAATATAGACATTGGTCCAGTGCCACAATCATGTGATGAACATCATAATTAAATCATACAAAGAAATCATGTGATGCACAATTAAACCCAATTAATAAGGAGAAACCATGTGATGCACAACTAAACCCCTAATAAGGAGTAAATATATCCCTGATGAACATCACTATGTTAGCTGTACTCACTAGTTCTTGACAATTGGTCCAGTGCCACATCACCCCTCTTATCATCATGGGTTGCCATGAGACAAGGGCATGATGGCATTTGGGACTAAAAACCTCACCTTGTTAGTGGGTTTGTGCAGGGTGGGCAAGTGCAAGAGCTAGGTAGGGGCAGAGATGAGCTAGGGAAGGTGGTGGAAATTATGAAAGAAATTTAAAGAATAATTGGCTATATATGCAAGGGGGGGGGGTGTAGGCTAGGCCCATCTCTACTCCTGTCTCTCCTTCTCACTACATTCCACCCTCAATCCTGCCCCCTTGTCTTGCTCCCAGCCCCTGTCAGGGAGGAACAGCAGGTGTTGCATGCCACCAATCTGCTTAAAGATCCCCTCCATCATTAACCATTTACATGCACATATTTAATAGTTTTATTTTTTTTCTCTTTTTTTTTTACTTGTCCTGTCACAAAATATAACAACTTAGTTGTAAGATTAAAATTTATCTCATAATATAACAACTTCTTCGGTATATTTTTTTCTCAACCAATTACAATCATTCATCTATTAATTTTTTTACTTATTTTTTCTTAATCAATCATAATATTTTCCTATTTAACTTCACATATTTTTTAATAAATGTGTCAATTCTAAAACTTCTCATATTTTGGCATGAAGGTAGTACTTGGGATGAATTGATGTGTTGATTAGCAATTAAAAGAGTACACTGTAGGGTTTGCCTGTGGGGAGCCTCTCTTTTGGGAGGCGATTTGGTTCACATAATGTCTCGGATTGCTGGGAGCCTTCAGCACCAAGGGATTCTCCATGACCTAAGAAATCAGGAAGTCGAAAACCATTTGCTGTTTAGGTGCAGAGATCTGATTTGCCTCTTTATGTTAAAGCATCTCTGTTGACATGTTGTATCAAAGATATTGATGGCTCGTGAACACGACCTGTACCCTTTTAATCCAGACGATGATGCATCATATCTGTTAGATCACTGGCGATTATATTTATTGAACATATCTTGGCGTAATATTCCCTTTTATTTACAAAGCTACACCAGACTGTAGAACGAATATGTAACCTTGAACTTGTTTGTATGTACATTGCACAACCGAGAGACTACACAATGCAGTTAATCAATTCTCTGATCTAACTTTGCATTCATATATAGCTAGGATAGATGGAAGTAGCATCATATTTGCCTTGAGAGATCTAGAAGGCTATAGTAAGGTAATATCCATGCATTATTAGGGCAGATTCAACTAAAGACAATCTACCATTTTCAATCTCCAAGGTAGTTCACGTCATCAAAAAGATCCCTTAAAATTTGTCATGTATAAATAGTATATGCTTCCTCTATTTTAAAATATAAACATTTTTAGCTTCTTTAGTAAAAACTAATATAGAGGAAAAACATTATGTTTTTAACTCACTTCAGTGGTCAAATTTAAATTTTGAATTGCTTTTAGATTCTCTTTTAAGCACCTCATTGGCTGAAAACATATAGATATCCGTACATTGGAATTAGTGCCTAAAAATATTTGTATTGTGGTATATATTTTAAATCCTAGAAAAAATCAGTAACATTTAATATCGATCGTCTATTTTATATAATATCTTGTGCCTGATACCATACTTTATTTAAATAAGATGTCTCAAATGTCACGAAAATATATCAACTTTATCACATCAGTAAAATGGATATACTAATTAACTATGATGAGATATGATGAGGTGCTTCGTTAATTGACATGGTTCGTGGCTAAAGGCACTCCGGGTGCTCTTCTTCTCAACAAATGACGTAGGGCCTTTTTGTTTGGGCTTAGATTTTTAAGCTAGCTTTTTATATCATATGTACATAAGTTTTCTCATATACGCATCATGCATATCAATTAATAAATTTCACTAAAATTTTATAAAAACTTGTATATATTTTTAGTAGTATTACATCTATGCGCAAAGTTCTATCTTTAAATTCAATATAAACAAAATTCTGACACACTTATACTTTTAGAACTGTCAAAATTTTTAATAAATTTGAGATTAAAAATTTACACGTATATGCAATACTATTGAAATGTATATTTTTTCTAGACTTTTTTAGTAAACGTTGTTAGTTGGTATAACGGTGTGTACACGAAAAACCTGTGTACATAGGATATGTTTTCAACTTTTTGTCTTATATATTTTATAGTCTGATGGCTTTAATACATTAAGTTTAATGGTAAAGTCATACAATAACTTTAAATAAGCATAAAAAACTTTTTAACTTAACTTTTGGCTAAACAGTGTAAAAGTAGTTTTGGCTTTAAAAGAGCCAAATGAAAAAGCAACTCGTTTGTTTAGACTCAGGCTTTTTCTCATAAGTTGACTTATAAACCTAATCACATAAAACATTATAAGTTGACTTATAAGTCTAAACAAACATGATAATTTAAGGTTGCACACTAAACTAACAACTAATACAGAGTTGAGCCTTCATAAGACCTAGCTTCAGAACGAAGACTCCACCAAATAACATAAACATTACACAAGGTGAACAGTTTCTTAAGTTGTGTTTTAGATGACATGGATAAGATAGACTTTTTCATGGTGTATGCGTTAAGGCCCTTCTTAAATGTTTACTCATTTTCACGAAAACCGATCGATTATCGTGAAATTTTGAGGTTTGGATGTGGGTCGAAAGTAGATTCGATGGTTCACCTTTCATACTGGGTGCTGGATTCCGATACCCAGCAAGCAGTAAAACATTTTTTTGCCAAATTTAAATAGATTTTGATCAAATTTTAATTTTTCAATTTAATTATAGAAACCACTCGAAGTTTCGCTGGAATTTTACTTTCGTCCCGTGTAGAAACCTCAAAATTATGCGGTTTTCAATTCGTTTTCTTCAAAAACGTAAACCCTGGGCTGACTGCACTCCTACTGCGAAACTGTTGCCAGAGATTACTGCTGAAGCGTGAGGGTGAAGCACTGAGCCAATGACAGGCTGCATGCCACCACCACGGTGCCTGTGAGCCACCAGCTACACAAGTGTGCAGGTGCTCGACCACACAGCTACTCCAGCTTGCATCGATCGACATGCATCGCAGGCAGCTGCCATCGAAGCAAGGACCCATCTACACAGTCTGCCTGGCTCAACTAGCTTAACTAGGCTTGTGCATTGCAAGCCTGCAATTTGCAAGGCCACCAATCACACACACAGGCCACAGTCACACCAGCAGCAGGATGCGAGGGAGAAAATCGCATGCATCACACTCAGACGGATCGCTCACGTCCGGAGATCTTGACGCGATCTACTACCGTTGCGTCCGAAAGCGACGGTGGATGGACAGTCACAGAGGCATCTGCAGTTTCTGCACAAGCATGGCGCCTGCAAATGCATCACATACAATTCATTGCACTGGGGAACAGCTACTCGAGCTGAGCTTGACGGGTGGAAAAAAAACGATGATTCTTCCTGGAATGAAAAAACGATGAGATCCCTTCCCTGATTCACAGATAGGGAAAGAAAATAAAGGTGTTTCCTCTTCACATTTTCTCCTGATTTGATCCTCTGACCTTACGACCACCGTTATGTTGGCACAGGGACAGCTTGACTGATTACACTTCCCTCGTTTCAAAATAATATAAACACTCGCTATATTTAAAGTTTAAATAAAAATATAAGTTCTTTTAGTAATATTCATAGTACTATTTATCCTATCAATCACCTTCCGGTCAAATTTTTTTCTATCTTATGGCAACCGGCATTCCACCCAACCATCCTTAATGAAGGACACCATTGTCTTTTTTTATCTTACAACCTTAATCTGTGCTAAATAATCTGTGTGGGGAGTACCATCTCATTTTATGTGCGGGACATCATTGTACCGTTTAATTTAATTAAAAAAATTTAAAAATACCATTGACAAACATCCAAATCAAAAAATATCATCGACGAGTGCGAGTTCCATAAATCAGACAAACAACTTTTTAATAAACATCATCACTGTTAGGATTTCATCCTATAACATTTAACAAAGTGCTGCTAACTAAACCTATGATGGTTTTTTTGAACAAAATCGTTTGTACGATAGTATTTTATGTACTTATCGATGGCATTTGAAATTGAACGCTTATCAATGGTATTTATTGAATTTTCTCAATTTAATTTAATATTTGTACGAGGACTTCTCTATCGACAAATTTTGAAACACATATTATGTTATCCAAGCATGCCACACGACAAATATTACCGTATGGCATTCATTAACCATGAGATGACAGATTCAAAGATTACCCAGAGTGCACACCTTCCAGTGGTTGTGAGAGCAGAGCACCATAGTAGCCTGATTTATTAGCTCGGTCCCGGAGGACCGTTGAATCAAATCTGGACGTACCTTGCTAAAGATTTCCCCCTTTACGAGCACTGTGTATGCATCATCATCGATGTGGTCGCGCGCGGCGCGCCGAATTGCGTTTCAGGTCCAGGACAGCGAAGGGGAGGGATAGTATAGTACCTACCCTAATCACACGCATGAAAACTGTTCGCCGACTTCACGCTGCCCGAATGCTTAGGGCAGGCTCCGCAACAGCACAACCGCAGACGCATGGCACATTTTGGAATCATGTGAACCAACAATGTTCCAGTGAATCAGTAGTGATCAAGAGGTACAAGAAAAAGAGAGAGAAAATAGGCAGACCAAATCTAACGTCTGGAAGATTGCAGTCATATCTCAGAATCTCCTCTCGTTACAGAAACCGAAAAAGGAATCTCTTTACCTTTTCCTATTGTATAATTTCAATCGTTCATCCCCAAAAGAATAGGTTCCAACTCGAGTTCTATGTGAAAGCGTTCACCACTCTGCTGTGCTTGGGTAACATTTGCCTATCTGAATTTTCTATTGCAATCACGCACGTGCATTGATGCAACGATTTGTCTTTGTATAGCTCATCACATAGGAAAAAAACGACGCATAGGAAAAAGGTCACCCGAGTTTTGTATTGAGCTAGGATTCTAGGCTTTCATTTAGCTGTCGTAAGACTTGCTTCCAACCATCGACTGAAACCGACCTGGTTGGCATCATCGCCATGGCTGCAGCCTTGCTGCTGGAGCTCAGCGAAAAACAGATAATTGACGTCGACTACACCGTCCCTTTGCACAAGGAAACAATTGCATGTTGCATGCTACGACAGCAGCAACTTGCAAGTATAGTAACAAAAGACAGCATCAAATTGTAAATATACTAGCAAAACATACAAGAACAGCTAAAGACAACACAAAAGTGCGATTCCAGGGGGAGAAAAAAATTGGTATCAAAAGGGGGCAGCAACTTGATACTGACATGGGAAGACATCGACATGGTAGGCCTGCTAGATCTTCGTCTGGGCTACGAGCCTACGATCATATGATTTGCTTACCTGTAGAAGTCTAGACGAGTTGATCCACATTTCTAATCGTTCACCAGGGTCAACAAATCTACAGAGTAAAAGACAGCGAAGGCAGTATCAAGATCCCAATTCTACTTTACTTGAATAGCCTGCAAAACCAAATCAATCATCTTACTTCCAACTGGAGATACTGTTCGACTCAGGCTATCAAAGGCACCTGACATTGTCCGGGCAGACAAATAATGCTAGGTCATAGTAAGTAGAAGGATTGAAAGCCTCCCCTGTCTCTCTCTCCATTGCTTCATTTACATGTAACTTGGTAGTCAGGCACTCTTCAGAAATTGAGAGTGGTGAGCAATGTGATCATCAATGAATGTAGCAATGAAAAAGTAGGAATGGTCGTATCCAGGTTGCATGCGGAGAGTCAAAGGAGTTCCCACAGCCTTGCACGCCTCCTCAAAATTGCTAGGTAGAAGCTGCTCTGCCAGAAATTTGTCATCCTCTCCCTACTCAAAAGTTCACAAAATCAGTGCAGAAAATAAGATATCTTACGGATAATGACTTCCTTTGTACTTAATTTCTTTGGAGTAGTTTAAGAAAGCCGTAACAGCCTAACACAAAATATACAATTTTGCAAACAGATGCACACTGGGGGATATGAATGATAACGAAAGGTCCTGAACTTATCAAAAATGGTTTGTGTACAACAACCCAATGCCTACTTATATTAAGGTCCTGTACTTTCACCTCGTTCAATCAATACCTACTGATGTGTTAATCAAACTATTCAAGCTGTTTCATTGACATGACGTGGCAACAACTCACAATCCACGATATATAATTTTTATTCAGTTATTACGCCAACCTGATGGAAAAAGGATGCTATGCTGATGGAGCTTTACAAGTATGTCAGATACAGTGATACTGTTTGAACATATGGACTCCTATCAAAGCTACCGTAGATGGGCGTGTTCGGCTGGTCATATAAGCCAGCTGATAAGACAAGTCGACTGGTTTGCTGTGAGAGAAAAATACTGTTCGAATGGCTGATAAGACAAGCGAACAGGGCCGATGTTCACCACTTAAGGAGTTAACAGTACATCGCAGAGAACTAAAATAGGTGCAACACGGCATGATGTGGTGCACAAAAATAGGTTCCAGACTCTAATACCAGCCCACAAAAAAATGATAAATACTCCTTACCCCCTCCTCGCCCCCCCCCCTCCTCTCTCAAGTTATGATTAACCATCACTTGCCCATCACCGAAGGGGGCTACCGATTGAAGGTCAAAGGAAATGGTTCAAATTACTGTTTGTGCCCAATGATTTGACTAGTTTGCCTCCTAAAATTACTTGCATGACAATGGGAACCTAGTCCTATGTGCAACAACTACTTTATGTAAAATAACCAGTTGGTTACCCATGTTCCAAAAACAGAATAACAAATTGCTGGACCAATAATAAATGCAGGAGGCGGGACTGATTCAATTCATTGCCACATCATAGTACCATACCTGGTCAATCAGGATAGGAGTTGAAATTTTGTTGCACTTCTTGATCAGGCAGGTTGCATCATATTCCTGCATAGTACAACAATGTGTGAGAGGGAGAGCGAGGCCACGAGGGCAAGGGAAGGACTGACAAAGAGAGGGATTTTGTCTCTAAAGAGGAATTACCTCCCAATCTGATTTAGTTGAGCCCAAATAGTTTGAGAATGCTTTCTGGCCCCAAGGGCAGCTGATCGGATTGGTAATTGGAGAGAATGCAGATACCGACTGAAGTGATATAACACAATAACGCCAAGTGAGATGCAATGTGAAATGCTATAGCTGTCAATAACTGAGGAGATTTCTAAACCGTACACTGCCCCAGAGTAGTGGAGCACAAACCTAGTATCAAGCATTTTCACTTGAAAACACTTCATAGGTGTTACTAAACAGATGTGGATGTCCAAACAAATGGCATAAAAAGATCTACCTTGTATTTATCAGTGTTCTTCAAGTAGATTGTTAGTGCACCATGCCCTCCCATTGAGTGCCCAAAAATGGATGCCCGTGAAGTGTTCAGTTGTTCAAAGTTGTCACTTAAAACTTTTGGAAGCTCCTTCACAACATAGTCATACATGCACCAATTTTTCCACTTATCGTTCGTGGCATTCAAATAGAATCCAGCACCTACTCATTAATAGTTAAAATAGAAACAGTAAGCACATCCAACTATATTCACAGAGAGGTAAGTCCATCGTCATGCTGAATCGATTTGATTTATGGCATTCAAACAAATTCCAGCATGTATTCATCAATAGTTAAAAAATAAAAACAATAAGCACATACTCATCAATAATTTAAAAACAGAATCCCTTTAAAAAAATATTTAAAAACAGAAGCACGTCAACCATATTCAGAGACAGGAAAGACCGTTGCTAACATGCTAGAAAGAACTTCAAGTGGTACTCATATATTCTTCCAAAACGAACAGCATGTTCTACGAGAGAAAACCAGAGCCTCAATTTGCATTAGAACTACTATCATTTCCTACTGGAAAGAATACATGGAACTTCTTTACAAATTCAAGAACAGAAATCATACCAAGACCAAACATCATATATTCAATTATGCATCATCAAGATCATACACATCCACACTATATTTCTAATTGGATCTATTAAATCCATAACTGCTATAACTTGAACATAACATATCAGCCAGGTCTTTGGAGCCTCGGGGGATGATATAAACACATCTTTGCTATATGACAGTCACACTGTTTTATGGTAAAGTTCAGCCCATATTCAGATGCATTAATATATATTGGAAATGAACAATCCTACCACAGTACATGATGATTAAACTGTTGTTTCCTCAGTGACTCATGTCACTCAACATCATCATGCAAACACTATGCCTTTGAGCATGGAAGTGGAGTTTACCATCAAATCATCTTGCAATGCAACAGGTCATCATTGCACTATGCAATGCAAACGTTATGTCATAACAAGCACGTCCAAAAATAAGCATGCTAATAGAATTCAGACATGCCTATAAGTTATTGCTGATTTGGGTAGTGCTTGATTCAGGGATGAGCTCTTGTCCAAATATTTGGTTTGAGCTAGCACTGGACGGATGTTTCCAATTTACCAAATATTCAAGATGGATCCAGGACAATGTGATCCTGTGTGTGTTTTTGGACAGAATAAGCAATGAAATTGGATCACTAGCCACTTAGAAGCAAAGCGACCATCATCCTTGCGCAAGGCATGGAGGGCTAGGACAGCAACTTGTTACTAATATGCCCTAGAGGCAATCGCATTGATGACGTCTGAGATGCCGTGTTTATGAGTCCATGAAAGTATTGTTTCTATTACTCGAGGTAGTCCTAGCAGTGAGTCTTCTCCCTCCACCTCCACAACTGCATCACAACTCTATTCCTTTCATCAAAATGCAGCTAACCATTGTCATGTGAGGTGAGCACTACCAGGTATGAAAAGGCAGTGTTAACCTCAAAACCACAGTATGAAAAGGCAATGCATGCCAGGTGCATCTGGTTTACCTCTTACGAAGATAAATGAAATCACATTAGGTTCTTGTTGGGGATAAGATATCCTTGTTATAGTTGGATTCTCTTGCCACGAGATGGCTTGGCCTCGCATTTTTTAAGCCCTACCACATGCAACACAAGGACAACACCCAATTGAAATGCTAGTGAGAGGACAAAAGGAACAAGGGTAGTGGCCTGTGCCTGAATAATCACACTTTCAGATAAAAATCACCTAAATATTTTCAAAAAAAAAATTCTATGCCCACTGCTACACTTTATTAGGCCTGTATCAATACTAATTTTGGGCTAGCATTGTCAAGCGACTAGCTAAAGCATGGTGTTGTGCCAATTCCCTCACCACAACATCCCTTGCTTAAATAGCTGACTTCAGAAAATGTCTTTGGAATATCTAATGATTTTCAAGAACTTGACTCATAAATTTAGGAATATGATGGGAACTTGAAGGAGAAACAAACTTGGATAATGTTTGGCTTAACAGAAGATAACATTAATGGATTGGAACCAGTGCAACCAGTGGTGTAACGGATGACTGCTGACTTTGTTAAATGCTCACTAAAGAATGGTACTCGAAAACATTACACTGTTTGGTTGAGAGAACTGATATGGCATACAAAATACGATATGAGGCAACGCCTAAGAAACTTAGATTTTGACATATATATCACCCAAACAATTCAAATCAAATAAAATATCAATTTATCAGGAAAGCTAGAGGAAAAGGAGAAAAGGGACAAATTCCAACAGCACACAAAAACAGCTTATCTTGAAACTATAGTCTGCGCAAGAAATTTTAGAAAAAGACAACCATAAAACACACCATCAAGAGTACATGGGGGCAAGAAAGAAACCAATCCATGGCTATAACTCTGAGCTTGCCATTGATTTGTGTGAATGTATGACAGCACAGACTAATCCATGGCATTGCCTCCCAGATTCATACCATTTACCTTAACTTTTAGACTGTCACTCAAAGAGGAGCCAGGAAACCCTTGGGGAGAGAGAGGGAGATAGAGAGTACTTGATCACTTGGACGGAGGGGTAGGGTAGCAAAGAATAGAGCAATTATGGGATCGAGAGGAACGATGAAATCATGGGATCATGAGCCACACCTCATTAGCCGTGTGATTGCAGTGGTGAAATTTAGACAGCTCTTCTTTGGTAGAAGCTAACACCACTTCACAAAACAAGAATAAGCACCGAATTGAAGATTTAGAAGAACCAAAATGGCAATGACAAGCAAGGAACCAAAAAAAAAGTCATCATAAAACAAAACACCAAACTCCATAAATCCAATAATAAGTAGTATGATAAAAGATTTACAATCCAAGAAGAAGTACCAAGCACAAAAGACAACTTCTTTCAGTTCAAGCTAAAAGAAGAATCCAAATAGAAGCATGAAACCAAGGCAACGTTTTTTTTATAGAAGTATTTAGAAAACCAATTGTAAGTACCAAGATGAAGATCTAGAATCAAATAGCAATGCAAGCAGGGCAACCAAAATAGTGTTTCATTAATAAAAGCAAACACCAAATTCAGGGTTACCAATTATATGTGCAAAATTGAAAATGCTCTAGAGAATGTTTTTCTCCACAAAAGCAAACACCAAATTCAGGGTTACCAATTATATGTGCAAAATTGAAAATGCTCTAGAGAATGTTTTTCTCCACAAAAGCAAACACGATTTTGAAAAACAACATGGAAATATTTTTTTGCAAAATGGAAACATGTTTCAAAAAACTAATTACAATTAAAAGTACCAAGTGAATGCTTTAGAATCCACGACTAGAAGCGTCAAAGCATTAAAAACATGTATTTTTTTATACAAGCTTCACATTTCACAAAAACCAAAATAAGCAATGTATTGAAGATTTATAAAAATCATAATGGCAGTGACAAGCAAGGAACCAAAAAAAGGTTATAAAAAGAAACACCAAACTCCATAAATCCAATAATAAGTAGTGCGGTAAAAGATTTAAAATCCCAGAAGAATAACCATGCACAAAACCAACAGAACGTTTTTCGATAAAAGGAAACACCAAATTCCCAAAAAAAAACGAATTACAAGTTCAGCTAGAAGCTTAAGAATCCAAATAGAAGCATGAAACCAAGGCAATTTTTTATTGAAGTATTTAGAAAACCAATGGCAAGTACCTAACGATTTAGAATCAAATAGAAATGCAAGCATGGCAACCAAAATAATATTTCTTTTTAATAAAAGCAAACACCAAATTGAGGAAAAACAATTATAAGTAAAAAACTGAAAAAGATTTAGAAAACTTTTTCTCCACAAAAGGATACACGATTTTGAAAGACAACCTAAAAACATTTTTTTCCAAAACAGATCACGTTCAAAAAACTAATTAGAATTAAAAGTACCAAGTGAAAGCTTTAGAATCCGCGAGTAGAAGTGTCAAAGTTAAAAGCGTGAATATTTTTTTCCATGGAAGCTTCGCATTTCACAAAAACCAAAATAAGCACCATATTGACTTTTTATTCATAGAAGCTTCGCATTTCCCAAAAACCAAAATAAGCACCATGTTGAAGATTTAGAAAAATCATAATGGCAATGACAAGCAAAGAACCAAAAAAGGTCATCAAACGAAACAACAAACTCCATAAATCCAATAATAAGTAGTGCGATAAAAGATTCAGAATCCTAGAAGAAGTACCAAGGATGAAACCAGCCAAACGTTTTTCCTATAAAAGGAAACCCCAAATTCCAAAAAAATGAATTATAAGTTCAAGCTAAAAGCTTAAGAATCCAAATAGAAGTATGAAACCAAGGCAATTTGTTTTTGATCAAAGTATTTGGAAAACCAATGGTAAGTACCAAGTTGAAGATTTAGAATCAAATAGAGATGCAAGCAGCACAACCAAAATAATGTTTCTTTTAATAAAAACAAACACCAAATTGTTATATGTACAAAATTGAAATGCTCTAGAGAATATTTTTCTCCACAAATGAAAACACCATTTTGAAAATCAAACTAGCAGCAATTTTTTTTTGCAAAATGGAAGAAAATCCAGAGAACAGAATTTAGAAGTACTAAATTGAAAGCTTTAGAATCCACGAATAGAAGCGTCAAAGCATGAAAAACAAGAATACTTTTTTGATAGAAGCTTCACATTTCACAAAACAAGAATAAGTACCAAATTGAAGACATTTAGAAGAATAAAAATGACAGTAACAAAGGAACGAGGAGGTCATAAAACGAAACAACAAACTCCACAAATCCAATAATAATTACCGTAACAAAAGATTTAGAATCCCGGAAGAAGTACCAAGCACGAAACCAAGAGAACATTTTTCCAATAAAAGGAAACAAAAAGTTCCAAAAAAATTGAAGAGATTTAGAAGAATACAAATGGCAGTGCCAAGGAACGAAGGTCACAAAACAAAACACCAAACTCCACGAGTCCCAAGAAGTACCAAGCACAGAAGCAAGAGAACGTTTTTCCAATCAAAGGAAATACGAAGTTCTAAAAAAGAATTACAAGTTCAAGCTAAAAGCTTAAGAAACGAAATAGAAGCATGAAACCAACGCAATGTTATTTTTATAGAAGTATTTTGAAAACCAACGGCCACTACCAAGTTAATGATTTGAAACAAACAAAAATGCAAGCAGGGCAACCAAAATCATGTTATTTTCATAAAAGCAAACACCAAATTGAGAAAAACCAATTATATAAGTACAAAATTGAAATTCTTTAGAGAACATTTTTCTCCACAAACGAAAACGCCATTTTGAAAAATGACCTAGAAGAAAATTTTCAAACCAAAAACTTTTAAAAAAACAATTAGAATTAAGTACCTAGTGAAAGCTTTGGAATCCACGAGCATAAGTATCAAAGCATTGAAAACAAGAATACTTTTTCATATAAGCTAACACCTCATTTCACAAAACCAAAATAAGAACCATATAAACTATTAGAAGAAACAAAACAACAGTAACGAGAGAGGAACTAAAAAAGGCCATAAAAAGAAACACCAAACTCCATAATCCAATGATAAGTACCATGATAAAAGATATAGAATCCTGGAAGAAGTGCCAAGCACGAAACCAAGAGAATGTTTTTTCGATAAAAGGGAACACCAAATTCAAAAGGAAAACAAATTATATTGTTTTGTAGAAGTATTTACAGAACCAATGTTAAGTACCAAGGTAAAGATTTCCAATCAAATAGAAATGCAAGCAGAGCAACCAAAACGGTGTTTTTTTAAATAAAAGCAAACACCAAATTGTGGAAAACCAATTATAAGTACAAACTTGAAACGCTTTACAGAACGTTTTTCTCCACAAAAGTAAACATGATTTTGTAAGACGACCTCCAAGCTTTTTTTTTTTGCAAAATGAATCATGTTTCAAATAATTAATTAGAATTAGAAGTACCAAGTGAAAGCTTTAGAATCCACGAGTAGAAGCATCTAAGCATTAAAAACATGAATACTTCTTTCATACAAGCTTCACATTTCACAAAACCAAAATAAGCACCATATTGAAGATTTAGAAGAATCAAAATGGGAGTGAAAGCAAGGAACCAAGAAAAGGTTATAAAACAAAACACCGAACTCCATAAATCCAATAATAAGTAGTGCTTTAAAAGATTTACATTCCCAGCAAAAAGTACAAAGCACGAAACAAACAAAACATTTTCCGATAAAAGGAAACCACAAATTCCAAAAAAGAAATTACACGTTCAAGCTAAAAGCTTAAGAATCCAAATAGAAGCATGAAAAACAAAGGCAAATTTTTATTATCGAAGTATTTAGAAAATCAATGGTAAATTCCAAGTTTAAAGATTTGGAACCAAATAGGAATGCAAGACCAAACTAATGTTTCTTTTTAATAAAAGCAAACACCAAATTAAGGAAAAATCAATTATAAGTACAAAATTGAAAAGCCTTAAGAGTACTTTTTCTCCACAAAAGAAACACGATTTGGAAAGAGGACCTTGAAGCTTTTTTTGGCAAAACAGAACATGTTTAAAAAAACTAATTAGAATTAAAAGTACCAAAGAAAAGCTTTGGAATCCACGAGTAGATGCGTCAAAGCATTAAAAACATAAATAGTTTTTTCATAGAAGCTTTACATTTTAAGAAAAAAAATCAGCACCATATTGAAGATTTAGAAAAATCATAATGGCACGACAAGCAAGGAACCAAAAAGTCATAAAACGAAACACCAAACTCCATAAATCCAATAATAATTAGTGCGATAAAAGATTTACAATCCTAGAAGAAGTACCAAGGACGAAACCAGCAGAACGTTTTTTTTTTCAATAAAAGGACCCGAATTCCAAAAAAACCGAATTATAAGTTCAAGCTAAAAGCTTAAGAATCCAAATAGAAGCATGAAACCAAGGCAATGTTTTTTATATAAGTGTATAGAAAACCCATGGTAAGTACCAAGAGGAAGATTTAGAATAAAATAGAAATGTAAGCAACGCAACCAAAATAGTGTTTCTTTTAATAAAGCAAACACCACATCGAGGAGAACCAATTATATGTACAAAATTGGGATGCTCTAGAGAACCTTTTTCCCCACAAATGAAAACACGATTTTGAAAATCAAACCAAAAGCATTTTTTTGCAAAATGGAACAACCCGAAAACCAATTAGAATTAGAAGTACTAAAATGAAAGCTTTAGAATCCATTAATAGAAGCAATCAAAGCATTAAAAACAAGATTATTTTCTTGATAGAAGCTTCACATTTAACAAAACAAGAGTAAGTACCAAACTGAAGAGATTTAGAAGAATAAAAATGAGTGACAAGCAAGGAACAAAGAGAAGGTCATAAAACAAAACACCAAACTCCATAAAGCCAATAGTAAGTACCATGACTATTTTGAAAAATGAAAAGCTTTAGAGAATGTTTTTCCCCACAAAAGGGAACATGATTTGGAAAAATGAACTAGAGCATTTTTTTCAAAATGAAGTAACTTTCAAAAAACCATTTAAAGTAGAAGTACCAAGTGGAAGCTTTAGAATTCACAAATATAGAAGCTTCAAAGCATTAAAAACAAGAACACAACTTTCACATAAGGTAACACCACATTTCACAAAACCAAAATAAGCACCATATTGAATATTTAGAAGAAACAAAACGACAGAGACGAGAGAAACCAAAAGATCATAAAAGCAAACACCAAATCGTATCCTAGAAGTGCCAAGGCACAAAGCCAAAATGTTTTTTTGATAAAATGAAGCACCAAATTCAGGAAAACCAATTACAAGTACCAAGCTGAATAGCATTAGATAACACTTTACTCCACAAACGGAACACGATTTTTAAGAACAAACTAGCCATTACTTTTGCAATATGAAAGAACTTCCGAAAAATAGTTAAGACTTAGAAGTACCAAGTGAAAGCTTTAGAATTCATGAATATAGAGGCGTCAAAGCATTAAAAACCAGATAACCTTTTTCATAGAAGCTAACACCATATTTAACAAAACCAAAATAAGCACCATATTGAAGATTTAGAAGAATCAAAATGGGAATGACAAGAAAAGAACCAAAAAAAGGTCATAAAACAAAACACCTAACTCCATAAATCAAATAATAGTACTATGATGAAAGATTTACAATCCCATAAGAAGTACCAAGCACGAAACCAAGAGAACGTTTTTCGATGAAAGAAAAAACAAAATTCCAATAAATGAATTATAAGTTTAAGCTAAAAGCTTCAAAATCAATAGAAGCATGAAACGAATGCAATGCTTTTTTTCTATCTCGAAAAAAGTAAACTTGAAAACCAATGGTAAGTATCAAATAGAAATGCAAGACAACCAAAATAATGTTTTTTTAATAAAAGCAAATGCCAGATTGAGGAAAACCTATTATAAGTACAAAATTGAAAATCTATAGTGAAAATTCTTTCCCAATAAAAGGAAACACTATTTTAAAGAACAAAATAGAAGCAATTATATTTGCAAAACGGAACAACATTCAAAAAGCAATTAGACTAAGAAGTACCAAGTGAAAGCCTTAGAATCCACGAGTACATGGGTCAGAGCACTAAAATCGAGAGCACCTTTTTCATCGAAGCTAACACAACATTTCACAAAACCCAACTAAGCACCAAATTGAAGATTTAGAAGATTCAAAATGGCAATGACACAAGGAAACAAACGTCATAAAAGCTTTAGAGTCCAAAAAAGAACCATGAAACCAAGGCAATGTTTTTTTTGATAAAAGCATAGACCACCTTTTAGAAAACAAATAGTAAGCACCAAGTTAAAGATATAAATCAAATAGAAATGTAAGCAATGCAACCAAAATAATATTTTTTTCCATTTATAAGTACCAAATTGAAATTATATTTACAAATTAAGGAAAACCAATTATAAGTACCAAATTGAAATAGCTTTAGAAAACATTTTTCTCCATAGAACGAAAAACAAACTAGAAACATTTTCTTGCAAAATAGAACTTTTGAAAAACAATTAAAATTGGAAGTACCAAGTAAAAGCTTTAGAATCCATGGATAGAATCGTCAAAGCATTGAAAACTAGAATACATTTTGATAGAAGCAAACACCACATTTCAAAACAACACGATAAGCACCAACTTGAAGATTTAGAAAATTCAAAATGGTAGTGGCACGCAATGAACAAAAATGTCAGAAAACCAAACTCCATAGATCAAATAATAAGTACCACGTTAAAAGATTTAGAATCTCAGTGGAAGCACCAAAAATGAAACTAAGAGAATGTTTTTTACACGTAATGGAAAACCTAACTCCAAAAACGAATATAAAAGCTCTAGAATCCAAATCGAAGCATGAAACCAAGGCAATGTAGTTTTTTTTCTTATAAAAGGATATAACACTTTTAGATAACCAATAGTAAGTGCCAAATTTAAGATTTAAAATCCAAATAGATTGCAAGAAGGAAACCAAATAATGTTTTTTAATATAAAAGCAAACACCAAATACTTTTTTTATATAAAAGCAAACACCAAATACAAATTATTAGTAACAAAATAAAAATGTTTAGAATATAAACAAAATGTTTTTCAAATAAAGAAACCTCCAAATTTTAGGTTCCAATTATAACCACAAAGTTAAAAGCTTCCGAAAAACAAAAATTAAGCACCAAGGTAAAGATTTAAAATCCAAACATTAAAAGTCAGCCTAAGAATCATGAGAGAATGTTTTTTCCACGAAGACATCAATTACCGAGAGAACAAATTGGATCACCAAATTAACACATTACACACCAAATTGAATTTCTTTATTTCCATAGAAGGGAACAAATTTCAAAATACCAATTATAAGCACCAACCTAGAGTTCCAAAATCTAAATAGAGTTCCAAAATCTAGTGTCGAGTACAACCCCAAGAATTTGGAAAACCAATTACGATCCTTCTAAATAAGATTTTGTACTAGTTGTTATTTATAATTTTCATTAAAATGAAACACAAACTTTATTCAAACCAATAAGAAATGCAATTCGAAAGTTTTCAAATCTAAACATAAGCGCAAAAGCCCTAAAGAAAGAAACCACAAAAAGGATTTTCAATCAAAATACCAGATTATGAACAACAATAATAACGCCAAGTTAAAAAATAAAATGCAGATAGAAATATTGACCCAAAGAAATTTTAAAAAAAGAGGAGTCACCAATTTCTGAAAACAGGCTAGAAATATTTAAGTGTCACTCATGCCCCAGTAATTTTTTTTGTTAAAAGGGAACACCAATTTTTAGAGAACAATTAAAAACACAAGCAACATTAGACAAACCATAAGGAACTATTATTGAACACCAACTTCCAGGAAAAAAATAGGAGTACCAAACCTTAAGGTTTTAGAATCCAAATGAAGGTTCACACATGGAAGCATGAGATTGCCTTTTCAATGAAATTCCAAAAACATAATTGCAAACAATGTTTCTTATTTTGCTAAAACAAGACAAAAATTTGGGGGAATATAATAAGTGCCATGTACCAAAGTAATGTTCCTCAGAAAAGGAAACACCAAATTCAGCAATACCAATTATAACACGTTGAAATCCATTAACCAAATAGAACAACGAAACCAAGAGATTGTTCTTTCACTAAAAGTACGCACCACCTTTCAAAAAACAAATAATAAGTGCCAATTTCAAGATTTAAAATCCAAATAAGAAGTGTCAAGCAGAACACCAAAAGAATGTTTTTTCGACATAAGGGAACACCAACTTACGAAAAACAAATAATAAGTGCCAAAGGTAAAGATTTAGAATCCAAGCAGAATGGTCAACCAAGAAACTAAGAGAATGTTTTTTCGGTAAAATAGAACACCAATTGACCAAACTTAGGAAAATGAATCAGAAATACCAAATAAAGCATTACTCATGAAACCAAGATAGTTTTTTTGACAAAAGGAAACACCAAATTTTGGAAACCATATAAGCATCAAACATTTTAGTTAGAATTTTAAACAGTGTAAATCATGAAGCATAGAGATGTTTACTCAGTAAAAGGACACACTAGATTACAAAAAAATAACTTGTGATAAAAGGAAACACCATTTTCTTGAAAATCGATTAGTACTACCAAGTTAGTTTTAGAATCCAAATAGATGTGTCAAGTGCTAAATCAGAAGAATGGTTTTTCAATAGAAGGACGAAAATCCAAAAGCATGTGCCAACATAAAAATTTACAATCCAAATTAAAGTGTCATGCAAGGAACCAAGATAATGTCTTTTGCATGAAACGAAACACTAGTTTATGGAAAACAAATCAGAATAGCAAATCAAAGTGCCAGGTATAAAATTAGGTTTCTTTGTTTAAAATGGAACATCAACTTTCAGAAAGTACCAATATGGAGTTTTAGAATCCAAACAGAAGCATCGAGAAGCATCGAGCACGAACTTTATATTTCATTTACAAAGCAAACCAATTTTTTTAATAAAAAACAGAATTACGAAATTGAAGTTTTCAAATATAATTATTTCAATAGAAGGGAATACCAAATTTTAGAAAACCAATTATAAGGACCAGGTTTTAGAATCCAAGTAAAAGCATCGAGCATGAAAACAAGAGAACCCAATTTTTAAAAATAACAATCAGAATTACGAAAATAAAGCTTTGCAACACAAATGCAAGTGTTAAGCAAGGAAACAAGAAAATGAAACACCAACAGCATGAAATCAAGAAAAAAACATTATTATAGAATACAATTAGAAGTGGCATGCAGACAACAGATATTTTTACAAGATGAATCCCAATTTTTGCAAAACCAATCACAAATTCCAAATTAAAGCTCTAGAGGAAGAGATAAGTGTCGAGCATGAAACCAGGATTTTTTTTCGATAGAATGGACCCCAATTCTCGGAAAACTGCAAAACTGACCATAAGTGCAAAGTAAAGCATTACTAGGATGCAAATAGAAGTGTCAAGCAAGAAATAAAAAAAGGAAACATTATTTTTCAAAAACCAATTATAAAGACTACCACGTTAAAGTTCAAAATCGAAAAGGAAATTGTCAAGCAAGAAACCAAGAGAATGTTTTTCAATAAAAGGAAACACCAATTTTGGAAAACAAATCAGAATGCGCTGAACGGACTTTGTTTTGTTTAGATAAAAAGCCAAATTTCAGGATATCAATTATAAGTATCAAAGTTATGTTTCAGATTCCAAACAAAAAGGTTGTGCATGCAACCAAGAGATATTTTTGATAAAATGAACCCCCAATGTTTGGACCAATCAGAAGCACCAAGTAATGTTTTCGAATACAAATAGAACCATCAAGCAAGAAACAAAATAATGTACTGTTGATAAAAGGAAACATCACTTTCAAACAACCAATTATAATTAACAAAGTAAACCTTTAGAATCCAAATAGAAGTGTCAGAAAATCAGGGAATGTTTTCCAATAAAAGAAAACACTAATTTTTGGAAAGCCAAATGAATATTTATTCCAGTGAAAGGAAACATCATTTTTCAGAAAACAAATCATAAATACCAAATTTGCTGGTCATTTTTGCTCGTTACATTTCCACCCATAATAACGTAAAGGCTATCAGATATGATAAAAAGAAAACAAGACAGTTATGTCCAACAATGAGAATTCTAGAGCATATTGATTGTTTACTGGAATAACACGTTATTATGTGTACATATTTTCAGCAGAGCATACTACTGCTGAACAAAAAAGGACAGTTTGCTAGGCATGTCATACAGATTTAGGAAAACAGCTTAATGTTTTCAAGGATATGAATCAGCTATAAAGCTAACAGAGGGACAATCCATTGTTTATGGCAAACAAAGACCATGCAGCATGTTGTTATATGGTATAGAATGCAAAGAGTGCAACAACTGAATATTATATTAAATCCTTACCAACACCAAAATCCCAACTGTCTGCCTCTCCCTCTATATTAAGTCCGCCTGCATGAAGAAAGGAACAGCGCAATAAGAGAATGTACTGAATTGGATCAGAAAATATGAAAAGGATACTAGCTGTGCAAATCACATTGACTATACACATAAATAAATTGTAAGTACAAGGGACTTGTCAGAACTTTACCATCAAAGCAAAAAAATGTTACCCGAAGCTATCAAGGATAAACTCCAAACCAGGTAGTGAACCGACATTTACCTATAAAACTACATCTAAAGCAAGAAAGAAATATAGTTATAGATGTCCTTGCCAAGAGGAGGATCTTTTTTTTACTTGTTATTAAAGTAAGTTGATAACATCACCTGGCACATATTAAATCCAACTAAACATCTACAATAGATGCGATGTCGCCAAGCTCCATAAACCAGAAAGCATTGTTCTGATGGAATCAACTTTGAGAAACACAAATCATAGGCAATAAGAACTTGGGAAGTGCTAGTAATAGTATTCATGGCTACATAAAGATCACATTTAGGAATAGCATTGTCAAATCTTTAGATTATGTACAACAGAAATTCTAAAGTACAGCAATCATCGTAGAAGACAATATAAATGCTTCCATGTAGCAGAAAATATCTACAGAACAAACATAAATCAGCATAATACCATAAGTCATGGATGCAAAGATTGGCACGCGCGCGCGCACACACACACACACAAACAAACAAAAAATAGCTAGACCACAAGAATAGAAGGCAATAAACTGCAGAATGTCCTAAAGAACTGTAATGCTTGCATATGGGCAAGGGCGATAGGGAAGACATATCACATGAGCATCATAATATCATGATCATCTAATGTAAAAACACTGCTGCAATGACAGACCCAACTGCGTGATTTACTACTGTATGTTTTAGCATCATGTATGACCACATGTCGTGAAGCCATCTACATAGGAATCAGTGTTCAAAAAACACGAGTATAACCCTAAACAAATCAGTGTTCAGAAAAGAGTCTAACCCTAAACAATAAACACAAAAACGGTTATGCACTGCCGCCATGGAGACTCCCTTCTCCCTACAGCAGGTATCCTACTGTGTAAAATACAATGCACATGAGTGCATCAGTATACTCTGATCCCTTTCGGCTGTCCTAATTGACACTGGGCAAATTTGATGAAACCTAGCAGCAGCAATCTGATAAAACCTAACAGCATTTAAGCCCGTGACCCTAAAATCTCTCTCAAGCGATACTCCAGTTGCACAAAGGGTAATCCAGCAAATTCACGCCAAACAATCGAAATTCCCCCAAACAAGTTTCCTGAATTCCACTCCGGAACACATAAACCCTAGAAATAGGACGCGACGGGAGGGGGATCAGGTATCACGTACGTGGGGAGGTGTCGGGGGCGACGAGGGCGATGCCGTGGGCGGCGGCGGCGCGCTGCGCGCCGGCCTTGGTGATGAAGTTCTCGTCGTTGCATGTGAGGCCGGAGAGCCAGTACAGCACCTGCGCGCACCACACAGTAGCACGAAACCCTCATCAGATCTCGAGAGTGCGGAGGATACGAGGTGAAGCACTTACGGGGAGGTCGGACGCCGGCGACGCTGGGAGGAAGACGGAGAAGGTCATGGGGCAGCCGAGTGTGGCGCTCTGGTGGCGGAAGCGGAGGTTGTGGCCGCCGAACATTTTGGTCCTGCTCAGCTGCTCCAGCGCCGCCACGGGTGGGGGAGAGGGCGCCGCCATCACGCCGATCAGCGCGTTCGCCTTCGCCGGAGCGGCAGGAAGGGGATGGGAGGGGAGAGCAGTGTGGAAGTGGAAGTGCAGGAGGAGACGAGGAGTGGTGGCCTGGTGGGTTAGGGACCGGATCGATAGCGGAGAGATTTCGAGCAGGGTGGGGGTGGTTGCCTGCGCTGCGCCTGGGCCTTGGGTGGGTGTGTCGGTGTAGATGAGTTCTTTTATAGGAGACGGGAGGAAATATCCGACTCCGACTCCGACTCCGACTCTGACTCCGACTCTCCGTTTCTTGGGCCACCCGGAAGCCCACCAGCAGCCGTTGAGGCAGTCCAATTCGAAATCATGGCATCCGCACAAGAATTAAAGTACGAGTATGTGCAACTCTGCAGAAGTTTGTCAGAATTTATGATCGTGCGTGTGCAGCCCAAAGAGAACAAATATTTGTACTCAATTTTGTCCCCCTTTGACATTGCAAATTTGCATAATCCAGCACCCCCTAAACTACAGATTTTTAATAAGTGTTTGAATGCGCAGGTATACACTGTTACACAAGTATTGCATTTTCGTTATAAGCGAAACAAAACAGTCGGGGGAAGATAAATTTAATTAAGGTCCCGTTTGATAGGGCTATAAAAAACGTTTCGGATTCAGATTCTCCTGAGAAACATTTTTCTGAAGAATCAGAATCACTTATGAAACTGTTCGACATTTGTGAATTATGATTCGAAAAATGAAAAATAGGTAAGAAACTGGAATAATAATTTGCCCCCTCGTATTGTGCTAGTTATTCTTGGGCAAAACGCATTGTGACCAAAATAAAAAAACCATGATCCACATACATTGTGATACAATAATTCAAAAAATTACACTGCTATATTGACCATTTCCCTTTTCCATCACCCACTGACCTGCTATACAGAGCAAGAGCTATACAAAGCAAAGTTACAAGAATCACACTAAAAAATCATCCTCAAACAGAGCAAAAATCGCCCACTGACCTAGATAGCTATACGTTGCATTCACTGGATATTTTCCTACATACAGAGCAAAGCTATACAGAGCTATACCTTCACTTGTTCGACTGGTGGAGGTGCTTGGGCGACGGCGGCGCTCTGGATCTGAGCTTGGCGGCAAACTCACTTGTTCGGCTGGCGGCAACGGTGTCTGGAGGCGGGGCGGCGCGCCGCTGTGCGGCTAAGGCAGGGCGCTCGGATGCAGGTTGCGGCGACGCCGTTCAGTGGAGCGACGGTGTCGCCTGTGAGGAAGGTGGCGCACGGGCGAGGCGGCGGCACAAGGATTTGGGGACGGCGCCGCACGGCTTGCGACGGCGGCGCGCAGCTTAGGGAGGCAGGCCCGAGCGGCTTAGAGGCCGAGGTCGGCGACGGCGACCGCCTAGGATGGCGGGGGCAGCGGCGCCAAGCGACCGAGCGGCTGGGGGACGGCGCCGCAAGCTCCCTCTCTCGTGCCCGTGCACGCTGAGAGGGGTGGAGTGGGAAAACGGGAGGAGAATCTGGAGAAAGTGGTCCAGGGCAGCTTCACCCTCACACATGTAACTTTTGAAACGATTCTGTTCTGAAACACTTTGAAGAAACACCGTTTGGCTTGGATTCTCTAGTTTCTGCCCAGAAACGGAACTGTTTCTTGCTTCCAAACGGGCCCTAAATGTTGTAGGAATGCAGGTTATACATGGATTTATCACCCTGCAATACTGGAACACCAAAGCAAAACGAAGGTTAATTACAAGGATGGAATAATTCCTCAAGTTCTATGATCCAGGCATCCAGCGGGTCTTATATTGGCGTGTAGGAAATGTTTATTGACTCTGTGCACTCTTGTAATGTTGTATGGCATATACAAAGAAGTATACGAACAATTCCAGAAAACAAGCCCCATGGAATTCACAAATGGCGTGTAGGAAATTCTTTATTGACTCTGTGCACTCTTGTACTGTTGTACGGCATGATAATCAAAGTACGAACAATTCCATAAAATAGACCCATGGGATTCACACACAGGCCAGCGACAATCACCTTATCCAAGCTTAATAATGAACAATGCTAAGCATGTTAAACTATAGGTCTCATCCAACCTTCTTTATGTTCTAATCATATACAGGACGAACAGGTCATGGTTTTCCTAGGAGAGATGGGCGGTAGAATGCATGGCTCTGTGCCATCTCAATCCTTTCACGAGGATCATTCATGGTTTCATCTCTCAGGGCTTGCAGAATATCTCTTGTCGAGAGCTCCCTGTAGATCAAAACAGTGAGTTAAAAAATATATTGTTGGTTGGATCAGATGTGTTATACTAAGTTCTAGAAAAAGCTGATGATCGACCTCGACATGTTAGAAAACAAGTTCGTTATGCCAAATGCACACAAGCGCCTCAAAAGAAACTGCTAAGTTTTAATCAGTATTTCAAGGAAAATCTAAAGAACACCTACTAATGAAACGAAATGTCAACAAGTACACGGTACTTCTAAGCTCTTTATGCCCATAAGCTCCTGCCTGCTGGAACTATGTTGAGTTCATGAAGAAAGGTTATTGTTTTCTTACTACAGTTTATTGTACTGTCTACAGTTTATTCAGACTGGCAAGTGGAAACATCTAGAAGCAGTGAAGGATGTGAAGTTGTGTCACATTCCTCGTGCATACTGTACATAGTCGAAGGAGCCCAGAGCACCATAGCCATAATGGTAGAACACAGCACAAACCTTTTTATTAGTATTCTATAAAGCCTCTTCAGGATCGGGCACAGTTCAGCAGGAGCAACTTGCTTATTTTCCTCTGGGTGTTGCACACTTAAGCTGGGTTGACTGAGAAGCTCAAAAAATGCACCAATAGCAGAGATACCCTGTCCAGTGAAAAGTGAACAGGTTATATCCAGGATGATATGATATGTTTTGCAAGTTTCGACTTTCGGCATTCTTAAAAAATACGCTCAAAATTCATATAACTTTCAGGGAAAATAAAGAGTAGTGTTATGAGATAACCTGAATCATCCCCTTCCCCTTGATGCTGTCACCCATGTCAGGGCTTAGTTCACCCTTCGCTAGCATTTGCCCATACCATGCATTGCGACCTTTCAGGAGAGTAACGTAAGTATCAGCCAGCAGAGGGCCAGCAAGTTTCTCAGGTTGTTCCGTGAGCAAATGAGTAATGAATATCATCTCTGACGTGCAATGAGCAAAATACACCGACTTGCTTGTTGCACTCTCATTAGTTAAAGCTGCAACCATTCCTGGAACATAAATGGGTTATTATTAATCTCAAAACATGACATATAGCAAATACCTTGAATAGATAGAAAGCAAAAAACTAATAACTTGTAAACAGTCTTCAAACAAAACTGTGAACGTTGAGTTGGTATAATGCAAAAGAATAAGAACTTGTGAATATGTGGTCAACCAAATTTGCATTAACTATCTTCCATATATCCATAACAGTTTGTGGCAAATAGCCAAATATGAAACAGTACATTTTTCATCCAGGCTAGCCAAATGCAGCCAACCGGTGTTTGAAAGAGTACAGTTCAAATCAATATAGACCACAGTTCAAACAAGAATGGAAGAAGCAAGTTTTCAGATAGTTATGAGCTTCTCAGACTAGATGAATGGTTTGTTTCAGATTGGAAGAATAAGTAAATAAACTCAACTTCCCAGACCAATAGAGGCAAGATATCATGGTGTGGATGAAACAAATCAAGTAAAACCTGAACATATGGCAAACCCATGATTGAGTGGAAGGATCAGTGGAGAAAGCAGCAACTCCATTCGTTTGTTAGTGGGATTAGTTAATTATTTTACTGTTACAAAGATAGTTAATATTTTGGAAAACAAACGGAATGTGTAGAAAATATTCTCACCAGCACCAATGGCGTAGACATTCTTCAAACCACCCATCACCTCATGTGTAACAAGATCACTGTTATCCCAGACAATGAAATGTGGTTGTCTCAGAAACTTAGCGAGAGGTTTCCTCCACTTGTTGGACCCACAGATTCGAGCATTTGCATATTCTTTGTTATAAATCTCTGAGGCAATGTTTGGGCCTCCAAGATATAGTATATTCTCAGTTGGAACTCCAGCTGCAATTTATTTTAAAATGCTGAATTAGTTGTAATATGAATAAAACAAGGCAAGGAATAGGTTGGGTCAACGAAAGTTAATATCAAATAAATGGATGGCAAGATAAGATCATCTTTCTTATGTGTCAGAAAATATGTAGCATGTCACTGTCTATCATGAATTGATAAGCACGACGTATTTGTGTTTTCATGTAAACAGTCCTCAAACAGAGCAGGACATGTGATGTGATTAAGCAAAACCAAGGGTTAGTGCACACCCAAGATGTCAATGAATGCTACAGAATTATGCATATCATGGCAACTATAGAACTGAAAATTGACAATTACCTGATAGAAAATACTGAACTGGTACTTCGGAATGTCATGTGCTCTAGTTATTAGCATCAGCAGCAGAAATTCAAACATTGGAGAGTACACTAAATCATTAATAAGCCCTCCACTCAATGTTTGCCTTTGGGAAATCATTTAGTAACCTTTTTATCCATAGTACGGTACTATGTGTTTCTTTCATTAAATATATTTATTGCAACCTTCCACTAACCAACTCCATTTCTATTCCTTGATGACACTATGACATACACATCTTAATAGATGAGCATGTAGGCACAAGCAAAGAGATAAGAGAGCTGCTTACTTGCAGAACTAATCATCTGCGTGGGCGTAATGATACGAGGAATTGGGTCCAAGGATGCTTCTATCCCCTTTGCAAGCGAAATTATCACGGGAACGCTGATCCGCTCCTTCCAGTACTTGCTGATCTCTTCGAACACCTCCCTTGTCTCGGTGGATGGCAGGCCGTTCACCACAATGTCAGCATCCCAGACAGCTTCCTGCAGGTTGGTGACCACCTTCAGAGGGCAGAGCGGCGTCTCGATCATGTTCAGGCAGAAGCCGTCCCTTAGTATCTCATCGGCGTACAATGTCCTGTCGCCGAGGCGCGCCTCGACGTACTTGAGGTAGGCGCACCGGCGGATGAGCCGCCTCAGCACATCCTCCCTCGAGTTGATCACCTCGAACAGATGCTCCGCGGTGGTCCGGTCCACCGACCGCCCCGGCCGACGCCATATCCGTATCTGAACCTTCTCCCGGAAACGACCGTAGGCGTCCTGCAACAGAGCGGCGAAGACGCTGCCCCACGCGCCGGCGCCAATGCCGACGATCTTCAGCAAGTCGCCGTCGGACTTGCCGAGCAGCCGGCGCAGCTCGTCGAGCCTCTCCTCGGTGCCATTGCCTCCGTTCACCGATCCATTCACGTGCACGCTCCCGACCATCTGTCTCCTCTCGCGAACAGCTGTAATTCAGCAGCAATCAGAGGCGTGCGCTATCTGCGGCAATTGATCGAGCACCTTAAGCGCGAGGTTTTCACAGCGTCCAGCTCTCGCATCGCCCAACGACCCCCGCCCACGCGCGAAACCGCTTTAAACACCGCTCACCAACCAAGAACCAAACACCCCACAAACAGCAGAATCCGAAGAACAGGTGATCCACCACCACCACCTACAACCACACAAGACGTCAAGAGGGCAAAATCAGGACGCGATCCCACGAAGCGCGAGGCGACGCAAAAAGGATAAGTATAGAAGGATCATTCGAAGCAGGCGGCTTGCCCGCGAGCCCGCCATCTTTACAGCGTTACCCACCTCCAGCTCAAGGATACCCCGGGTGCGGAGGTTGGATGGGGGGTGGGTGGTGGATGGATGGAAGTATAGAGTGTAGAGAGAGATGGGCGAGATGGATGGAGGCAATAATGGAGATGGACGGCGCCAACGACGCAGTGGCCGCCATTAATGAGCGAGCGAGGAGTGGAGTGGAGTGGAGGTTCTCCTGCTCCCAGCTCGCTGGATACTTGTTCACCTGAGTGGTAAACTACAACCAATTATTCCACAAATCTCTTCGGATTAGCGAGAATCCTGGTTCAAATTCCCTGCTGCTCTGCTCATCCTCAATCCTGAATGCTGATAGATTGAAGCTGCAGTACTATCAAACAAAACATTACAGCTTCAAACAAATCTAAATAAAATAAAATATTGTAAAACAAACTAGCAAAATAAAGCTACTTTTCATCAGCTTAAGTTTAATTCGAGTTAAAGTTAAATTCCTACCAAACACAAATAAACTACTACCAATTATTCCAAATCTCTTCTAGCGAGAATCCTGGTTCAAATTCCCTGCTCATCCGAATAGATTGGGCAGATACTTACGAGACCACATCAGCACTATGGTACACTGTTATGCATATAGTACGTAAAACATCAGCAAGCTGTAACATGCAGAATTGCAGACGAATTCATTCCTTCCCGTACAGAGATCGCAATCTCGCAGTCGCATTGGCCGTTTTAACCTGTAAGCCTGTAACATTGGCAACGAAAAGGAAAGCAACAAGGAAACAATCGCTGTCAGGGGAGACCCGTGTTATCAGCTCGTCTGATCGGGGTCGGACGCATTCATTTCAGGATTTGTCGCGAGTGCCAACCACCCCAACTATTTCCCGGACAACTTCAGAGAGTCACCGGCCAGTATCATTGAAAACTGACGGAAACGAATAAAAAACCTTATTTTTATTTTCGTTTTTATATTTTATTTGACGAAAACGAGATCAGGTTCGAAAAAACAGATTCAAAAATGAAATCGGAATATGCGGGTGTTCGAAAACAAACCAATACGATCGGAAATTTAACAAAAATGGTCGAAAACCATAATCTATTCCGAAATACCACACATGTTTATACTCATAAATCATAATCACATAATCATGAGGTAGAGAACAACACAGTCATCAGAGAAAATAAACTAGGTGAAATTAAAATTACACAGAATCATACACGTATAAAAAGTGCTTTCTGCTTTATATCTGCATGAGTATTTTAGCGTCATATGAATATATATATATATATATATATATATATATATATATATATATTTGAGATTAGGGGTGTACAAAGAACCCGTTAACCCGTTCGACCCGCTTGACCCGCCTGACCCAACCTGTTTTTTACCGGGTTGAGACTCTGATGGGTCGGGTGCGGGTTTACATCTTGATAAACCCGATGATTTGGGTTGGGTCACGGGTTTACTCATAACAACCTATTTGTACCGGACCTGGTATCATCATCTGCTCATCGATTCCTCGCATCACATTAATCTCTATCGGCCCATCGATTCCCTTCCCATGACCTCAATCTCTCCACAACACTTCTTTGGTTGTTTGCCTCTTTTTCTTGCACAGACCATAGCGATGCGCCAACGCCTCAATCTCTCCAGTCTCCACAGCGGCACGCCGATGTGAAGGCGCGACACCTCCTTTCCTCTTGATAGATTTTTATTTTTATTATGGATGTTATATGCTAAATCATATATATTTTATGCATGTCTGTTAATGTTATGTTATTAATGTTATGTTATTATGCCTGATTTTAACAAAAATACAAAAATTATATAATGAATTATTGATCTAACATGTCTAACCCATTTAACCCACAAAACCCGTACTTTAGAAAATAGATGGGTTGGGTTGGGTTACAGGTGGGTTGTGGAGAGAAATTTTCTAACCCGGTATAATTGGGTTGGGTTCAAATTTTAGTAAAATATCACTAACCCACCCATTGTACACCCTATTTGAGATTTCATCTTCTGCTCTCCATACACATGAAGTGTGCATAAAAGATGACAAGTTTCAATTACTGCCCTGTCGCGGCTAAGTCTGGATGCTCCCTGTCGGCGCGTGCGTGAGAACGATTAAAGGAGACAGAATCTTACCTGTGCTAAGATAGGGTTGTGTTTTTTTTATGGGTTGGATTGTTGGGCCTATTGGGCTGTTTTGGATGAAAACGGAAAAATCCACAAAAATCCAGAAATATCCCAAATAAATACGGGATTACGAAAATATGGACGGAAAAGTGTTCTTCCGTTTCCGTCCCGTTTCCAAATAGCCTCATCCCGCATCCTGTCACGTTTTCGGATTTTTCCGCAAATACGAAAACGGTCGGGTCAAATGTGAAAAAACATGCGGTACGGGAATGGATTTTTTCTGTCCAATTTCAACCCTACCACCAGGTGAGCACAAGTTTCCGCCGCCCGCCGCCTCCTGGTTTTTGGTATAGTAGTTTCGGTGGTGGTTCCTTTTAAACAAAAGACACAATAGTAGTTCTAGTGGTAGTTCTTTTTAAACAAAACTTCTAGGGGTAGTTCTTTTTAAACAAAACACACCAGATAGCGTGTGTTACATTAATATAGAAAAAAAATTGTAAACGCTCAACTCGAGCCTCCACAACACCCTATCAAAACCACAGCACTCAGTCGACGGATCGAAGTCTTATACGACGATACCCACCAAACTTACACATGATCCTTACGCAGAGCTTCAAGTTAACTGAAATCAACCTTATACGGTTAATGTTCTAGTGGTTTAGTTTGATTTAACAATGAAGTCCTAAAATGTCCTAATGTAAGATGAAATTTGATCCATTCTAAAATAACAAATCGGTCAAATCTCGTCAGGAAGCAGAAGAAAATGAACATGGATGTTCAAACATGCAGGTATTCTGGCAGGGTTCAGTTGCATCGACCGAATAGCACATCCAAAATAGTAGTGACGAGTCACTTTGGTTCAGAACCACACGAGAAGCTGCTCCAGCAGCAACAATAACACAGACTGACATATTCGGGCTGGCATAGAAGCCACTCCTTATTGACAACTTAGAATTTAACTACTGATGGATACGAACACGAGTAGCTGCAGCAGCAGCAACAATAACACGACTTAGAGGACATGTCCAGGCTGACATAGAAGCCACTCCTTATTTGATTGACAACTTAGAATTTAACTACTAATAAAAACGATGGTCTTTCAATGGAGGAGATCATAATGCAGCATTTCTTCTCCCCATGAAACGGACAGGACTTCACTTCTGCAGCAGTATCATGCTTCATGACATGATGATAATCACTATTTCTCAGGTCTTCTCTTCACCCCTAGAAAGACATCTGATAGAAGATTAGATTCGACGTCACAGGGTAGAGGGAAATATAGGATGTTTAGAGGTTGATTGTAATATGTCATGGACCTTAAGTGTTCCTCGATGATCTTGTTGATGTCTCGGCCTCCTCTTGTCCGGGCCAGCACAGGCTCCTCTCGGACCGGAATCACTGAAGTTTCAATTGATTGCTATTCATAGTCTTCATCGTACTCCTCATCAGACAAGTCTTCGTAAGCATTGATCTCAACCTGATAGCGAAGAATCCCCCCTATCCCACCAAAGCCCCTGACAAACTGAGAACCTTCCTGCGACTTGTTCGTTATAAACTCCAGGCTGCAACCAAATTGCCGGTAATTTTCTGCAAACCACTCGAGCAACAAGGTATTGTCCAGCACCTCTAGTTCTGCAGAAGTCGCCTTATCTCGGAAGTTGCTCTGATCTGTCTCCTGTGCCTTGTTGAGGTGCTTTACCGTAGTTTCTCCAGTGACAGAATTTTTCAGAACATACCGGTTGATATCAAGATTTTCCCATACGATCAGTGTCTCAACTGCGCCCATTTCAAGTGCAGACATTGTATCATCCACACTAAAAACATACTTCCCAGTGTCTTGGCTAATCTCTTCAAAATACTTCCCAATCAACTTCTTTTCTTGAATGAACTTGACATTTGAAAGCACTTCAGCAGATATCTCAATAGCTTGGTTAAAGCCATTCTCCCCACCATAAGAAACATCAACCACCTTGAGTATCTTGGCTTGTAGACGCTGATCAAACATGTCAGACTGACTCAATTCAGTCTTAAAGTCAGCAGAACCAGCTATAATGAGCCCAGAAACATTTGGCTGGCTGGTGGCAGGGTTGATGAAGAATTGGGTAGCGAGCTCAGCTGTCTTGCGCACATAATTGTGGCGTTTCTCCATGCGTAGGCGGGCAAAGCGAAGTGCTGACTGCCCTCCTCGTCCATGTTTCTTGGGAAGATCAACAGAAAACTTATGAAGAACTTCTCTTGAGTTTCCACTGAGTGTTCCGAAAAGCGTCCCGTTGCCATCCATGATGATGAAGCCAAACTTGTCATCAGATTCCAACAGCTCATTCAACGCCTCGGTATGAAACTTGTTGTCACAAAGGTACAAGGAAGCATTGATTGGCCTGAACGGCTCAAAGTCAAAGGTGACTTTCTTTTCTTTGCCCTCCTCTGTGACAATGGTTCCAGTGTAAAGCACTAATCCATTGGGGGGAACTCGGTTGTACAGCTTCAGCCTTTGTTGAGCAGATGTGATAGCAGCCAAAACAGATTGCCTGTTGACCCTGCTCTTGATGTTTGAGGCAGTTCCATATTCATCACCCAGCATCTTGGTGACTCGAGATACCTGATCACGAGGTGGCATGATCAGTGATATCATGCTTGTCCCATTTCCACGTGCAGCATCAAGTGCTTTGATCAACTTCTTGACCTTCCAGATCTCAATGTTCTTGTCAGTTTCATGGCTGTCAGCCATCTTGGTTGTACTCCAACTTCTGTCTCCGCCTGCAAGATAGAATATCCAAGTAGGTACAAAGTGTTAAGAAACTTCCTGAAAGGGGAAATATAGTATATAACCAAAACCAGAAGTTTAAAGGGCAAAAAATAATGCTCGATCCGGTCATTGTAATATGGTGTTGGGAGTACGTCGTGATATATTAATAACTATAGGTTTATCTAGGCATAGAATATCTATTCTAAAAGAAATGAGTGTAAAGAACACATGATAGCGATAGGCAAAGAAGTAATGACTAGTGCTGACTGTAGTATGATTCTCAGATATGCATAGCTCTAATGCACCAACTCATCCAATTGAAGAAGCTGAAAAGCATGTTCTTTCTACAGTTAAATAGAGAAGGATGCAAAAATGATGAAAATATGTATTTGCAGACACCTGTGTTATGTCGCATCAGAAAAAAAAACAGATAGTTGAAAGGATCAGCTCCAACTTTAACATGATTTGCTTTGAAATTCTAACAACATATCTCGATTCTCGATAGGTGATAAATTAATGCTCCATCACATAGGAAGATGGAAAATTCAAAGCTATTCAAAGGAAGATGATATGGTCATAGGAAGCGTGGTGCATACGGAGCCTATATACAAGATTGAATAAGATTAAAAATCTAAGAAACTCAGCAGTTGAAACACAATTATCCTGATTGTTTTCTCAACAATTGAACATAATCGACCCTCGCATTCTTTAAGCCCAGCAATGGGATAAAGTAAAAGAGAGCGTGCAAAGTTAAATCTTCATGTGTATATAGATTTGCAGCAAAAAAAAAATCAGTGTAGCAGAATTAACAGTCCTAACATTTACATTCAATCCCTTAAATCTTCATGTGTATATAGATTTGCAGCAAAAAAAATTTTATCAGTGTAGCAGAATTAACGGTCCTAACATTTACATTCAATCCCTCATAAGCAACATGCAGACAGTAAATATGAACTATGTGAAAGTAAACGGTTTTTTAACAGCAATATAACTAATGCACGAATTAGACTAGTATTCCACAGCACACGAACGAAATACGCAACTATATAGATTGGTGGGAGCATTCGTACCCAGAACGGAAAATTCAGAGTCTACACGCAAGAGTGAAAAGAAGATCACGGCAGATTGGAAGAACCGAAGCTCTACTCGACGGTTTACCAGCAACGGATCGCCGATCGGCGGCCCCCGGCGGAGGGGAGGAGGATGACGATGACGACGACGACGACGACGAGCGGAAAACTCGTAGAGGTGTGGAGGCGGCCTGGATCGAGGAAGACGAACCCTATGCCATCGAGATATATAGGGTGCGCGGCCAAGCAGAAGCAGGCCGGAACTCCGCGGTTTGGGGAACGGACCCAATGGATTCCCAACATGGGCCCGCGTACATTCGGAGTAGAGCCGGTTTCAGATGGTATTACATGCACTAAAAAAATAATAATTTTTTCTATTACATCTATTTCGATAACAAATTAGATATATACATCATTCTTACAATTTTTAACCAATATCAAATTTACATGCTAATAGTAAATACTTGTGTGCATGAATAAATATATCAATATTCATTTATTCTAACGCATAAATAACGAATAATGTCTATTTATTCCAACATAAATAACAAATAAACTTAATGGATAAATATAAATATAATTATCATTTAAAAATATCCTGAAATATTATATAATAATCAATCAGAACAAAGAAAGTATATATTTTTCACACCCACGTTTTTCTTATACGATATAAATCTTTTAAAACATATTATTATGAATTTACTTTTAAATATATATTCCTTTTAGTTTTTAACTATTAAGTAATTAATTAATTATACGTTAATTTGTTTTATTTTTCCGAGGGCAAAAGGTTCCTAGTTAACGCCCCTCAAAAAAAAAAGGTTCCAAGTTAACCAGCCGCGCGACTGAGCTAGCTTCTGTTTCTCGGGTGGAGTCCTATTTCCTTTTTTTTTTCCGCGTCAGACACCGCGTACCAGAGGTCGCATCGGACCCAGCCAACCTTCTGTTTCATGTTTTGGTGTGGTAGATAGGCTGTGTCCACCAAGAAATTTCACTTCCAACATGCTTAGACTCCCTCCATCCCTAATTATCATATTTATATTTATGTTTCACTAAATATATTTGTTGTTTGTGTATTAAAGTAAGTAGACTTTGATATATGCATCTATACGCATAGGTATTTATAACTAATATGTTTTGTTATTGTTAAAAAATAGTAAGGATAGTACAGACTTATTAGTTTTTTATCTATATAATATGATAATGAATGATAAGAGTATATGATTTTATTATTAATTATTCATGCTTCATTTCCGATAGTGAGTTTAAGACCTTTCGTTTGCTTGACATCCAAGGATAGCACCATCGGTACCGTGCATGCCAAGAAGGAAAGAACCGTGAATCCGTCATACCGATACCAACGCCAAACAAGAAACAACTGGAAATAGTTGAAACTATAGCGTGATGACGTCACTAAAAATGTGAGAGCTACTCGTAGCAATTAATGCAGTTAGTTACTTTGTAACTATACTGAAATATAAAACGATCAATTACTTTTTAAATAAACAAACTAAATTATTTATTTTTAATTTTATAAAAATAGTTAATGCAAAGCACTGTCATTAACACTGTATGGTTGTGCCTGAAGTGCGGGGTTAGGGGGTTGTTACGTCTCGACTTATGCAGGTAGCACTAGCATACACGCGCCAACAATAGAGTCGATGCATTTTGTTTTAGGATTTCACCATGGATCAATAAGAAGCCAATGGATTGTTCCAAGTCAATCAAAAAGTCTAACTCGACAAAGCTCGTGTGGTCACGTGCATGAGTTTGTTCCAACTTTTCCTTTTTAGGTTAACAACCAAACTATAAGAGAATTTGGAGACCACGCCATCGAAACCCTCACCAGGCAACCACCCTCTACGCCCAGAACGATGTTGGCTGGGTGCTGGAGTGGGAGACGATGGCGGAACCAGGAAGAGGCAACGACTTAGTACGCACGAGATGGATAGTTGATTGCAGCGATGAATCTAGGAGTATTTCATAGGAGGGGCTGAAGTCATCTTCGTCTACCTCCAGCCTCTCCTTATAGCACATAACCTGAAAATTGAAAGGGGCTAAGGGGACTATACTCCCGCAGGGGTAGGGGGCTTAGCCCCCCTTTGAATTCGCTGCTGGTTGATTGGGGCAATGAGGCATGGAAGGAAATTGGCGAGTAACAGCAACGATGAAGGGAGAAAACTTTAGCTCACCTCTGTCTCACAACGAAACCAATGAGTGCCCTCGCGATCGACTAGGTGCATGGCGGAGTGGAGATTGGAGAGCGCGCAGGAGGCGACGATGCCCTAGGATGTGTGGTAGGCGGCGACGGTGTCACGTCCGGAAATTTAGCCAAATTTTTTGACTATTTTATGTATTAAATATCTGTCCAGGAATCAACCAGGGTACATAAAATGACAAAATTAATACACAGGTCCAAATGTAAAACAAAGCGTAAAAATAAAGATACTTACCGAAGATGCTCTTAGTCCTCACACCCAAAACTGCAGCTAGAAAGAAAACGACACTAGCGGGCTTCACTCCACTCCACGAGCAAACTCAACGGGTCCGAACCTTGATCTTCTAATACCATCTTCAACTCAGAAGCACTACACTTCTGAAAGAGGGAAAATCACAAAACTGAGTACAACCACCGTACTCAACAAGCCATATCGAGAAATGCAGACGTGCAAGAGGAAACAAGAGTGACTTTGGCTATTTTGCATAAATACAGTTTACAAACATTTAATGTTCAAAAAATAGTAAAACAGTTGAGTAATTAAGACAATATTAATCTTCCACTGAACAACGTTATCCCCATGTTGAACAGGCCCAACCATTCCACTTGAACTAAATCAGTTCCATTAAATCAAATTATTCAGTAGTGGGACTAATCATAGTGAATCTGGTCGATCGCCCATAACCGTGGGCACGGCTATTCGAATAGTTTTACTTTGATCAGAGATGCACAACTTTACCCACAAGACACGATTTCACACATGTTATCATGCCCCGAAGTACCATCATGATACTGCAAGGGGAAAAATCGTGACAAGACCTTTTTGCATAACTCCTCCTAACCAAGCGATACCACACCAAGGTTTAGCCCCCACTTTCCTAAGGGTAATGGGCAGCCCCCCGCGTGCCGTGGTGCATCGGGTAGCCGATCAACCCGTAAAACCGGGGTCAACCTAACTCCATCACGCCCACCCTCACTAGGGTACGTCGGCTAGAGGAAAGCTATACTATGAGTCAAGCAGTTGCTCATTCTTGCTTGTGGTAAGCACTGTAATTCTTCCAGGGTTTCTCATGAACCGGTCCTTAATTGACATGGATGCGACCATCAAAACCATGCACCCATAGCCCACCATTAAGTCATATTCTAGTTGAGATAATTATGACCAATAAGACATGGCCAGGTATATCGAGCTTGCAGCACATTAGAGATTAGAATAAATAATATAATTATCCCATTTAGTGAGCTAGTGGTAATTAAGCATGACTAAGCATATAATTCTAGCTAAAATCAACACCAGTGACTAAGCTAGTCAAGTTATTACCCTAGTTTAACAAAGAACAGATATCAAATAAACAAGGCACAAATAAGTAGATAGGTATTTCATTATTCCATGTAATTAGCAAAGCAATGCATTTTTATTTACAAACATAAAACATTCATAAAAGTAGGATCAATATGCTTCAAGAGAAGTGTAACTTGCCTTATGTCTTCAAACAAACTTCTGGACTCTTCTCCTCGCGAGCGCAAATTCCGCAGGTGGAATCTACACGCTGGCACGTAAAATGAAGAAAACCCTAATAAAAACCAAATAACAGTATATAAAAAGTAAACAAACATATAGAGCTTAATTTTAGATGAATTTTGCAATTTGAATGACCCAATTTGGAGTTCGTATGAATTAGATATAAATTTTAGAAATTTGGACCATTTAAATAAATTCTAGAAATTAAAACGATTTATTGCGTAATATTTAATTATTTTTACAAAGGAAAATGCTCGGGATAACGTCATCAAAACAAGGGCTGACATCAGCAAGGATGGACGCGGGATGACGTCGGCAAGCCGAATGCGCGTCAACGAGGGCGACGTTAGCGGCACAAGCAAGGTGCGGCGGCGTCGTCGGCCAGGCTAACGTCGGCCGCGGCGATGGCGACGGCGACGCATGGGGTTCACGGTGGACTCAGTCCACGGGGCGCACCACGTGGCAGCATCCGAGTGGTCGGGGCGGCACGCGATCGGACGACCGAGTGGCGCTACGGTTAGGGTTTTACGTGGTGGCGGCGGTGACATTGGCGGCCATCCATGGCACAACGGCGCGATCGGACAGGCTGCGGCATGCGGGCGAAAACGGACGGCCCGATCCACTCGCACGATGGATCGGACAGGCGCCGAGAGCCTAGGGTTAGGGTTTGCGGCGGCGGCGGCGGCGACCGAGCCGGCTTGGCCGGCCATGGCACATGGCGGCCCGGCCGGCTCGCCGACGACACGGAGCGGCGGCGACGGTGGCGCGTGCGGGAACGGTGCAACGGCTCGGGACGACACGGCGACGACAGGCGGCACGGGTTCGGCTTGCGCGCGGGAAGGAAAAGATAGGGAGTAGTGCGGCTCACCGGAGATAGAGGGGACGACGGCGTCGATGGCGACAAGCGACGGCGCTAGGCGAATTAGGGCTAACCGTGATCGGGCGACAAAGGGGAAACACGACGGACGACGCAAGGAGTTTTATAGGAGGGTTTGGAGGCCGCATGGGGCACGGGATACGGCGAAATTCCTCGCTGTTGAGTTCGGACTTGGATAGGAGAGAGGAAAGGATGGCGACTGTTTAGGTGCGGCGCGCGGTGCGGTAGAGGCTGCTCGGGCCCGGCGTGGCGCGTTGCTCACGGAAAGGGGCGGGACATGGGCGACGGCTTGGCCCGTCGGCCACGAAGGAGGCGACCCGACAGGTAGGGCTTACCTGTCGACGGCTTGGGGAGAGAGGGGTGAGGCTGAGGGCAGGGCCCACATGTTAGTAGGGGAGAGAGACCGGCCGAGGATGAAAAGCAAACTTTACGCAAGGAGCGGGCTAGTGAGCTGGGCCGGACCAAGGAGGATAAGTAGACTTTCGTACGGAGTGGGCCGAGCGGCGGCCCAAGAACAAGAAGGAATTTAAATTTGTTTTTTATTTAAATTAATCCCTAAATGATTTTTTTGATTTTTTATAAATACTTCGAGTACTCAAATAATTCTAGGAAAATTTCTATAAATAGATGAACACCCAAAGCATTTAATAAAAATATGTCTAGCTCGTTTAGTGATTAATTTAATTATTTAAATAATTTATTGAAGTGTTCTTTGTATTATTAAAATTATTTTTGAAGCTTCAAAATTTTATAAAAATTTTATAGAGTATTTTAGGGCATGAAGAATATTTCAATAATATTTCCAGCCATGATTTTTAAAGGAAAATTTAATTTCCTTGATAGTTTCACTGATTTTACTTTGCTGCTCATTTTATTTAATTTTTAGAAGATGATTTATTAAATGATTTTTAGTCTCAAATGAAAATCGGGCTGTGACAAACGGTGGACTAGGGCATGCATGGGAGAAGGAGGTGGAGGAGGTGGCGAGCGGCTAGGGGCAAGTGTAGGAGGATGAGGCGACGGGCGGATAGGGCAACCGTGTGAGAAGGAGGTGACGACGGCTTACTACGCACGACGGTGACGACAGACTGGATTCAGTGGGGTGACGTTTCCTGGAAGGAGTCGAGAGGGGAGAAACACTGTTTTTTTAACCAAGCGCTGTTTTAGCGGAGCAAAGTGGAGTCGTGCAGGTCGAGGAGAGGGATCCAACTCGTAATATGAAACGTTAGATGAAGAAATCCAATGGGTAGTAAACATTGGATTCTAAAATTGTAAGATGAGAGTGATAAATTTTATATTACACTAGTATATATATTTCTAAAATTAAACTTTTATATTTATACACATAAACTTTAATGGTAGAAATTTTCTAATTTTATACACATAAACTTCCCTAAGATGAGATCAACATCTGCATGTGTGGATGCGTTTGATTTTTATTCAACTTCAACTTTTATTGTGGAACCTTTATACCTAAGAACATTTTATATAGAACTTTTTATACATAAAAATTTAAATACACGTGAATTGTAAAAATGTGATTAACTAGGCTGAAATTCGCGGCTGGTTAGGCTGGCACGTTGGCCAGTCTTTAAGGCACTCCATCATTGGTTGCTTAAAACCAAAGTAAAAGCTTAAACTTAAATTCTAAAACTTAATTTCAAATTCATATTTAAAATATTTTTATTTTTTAGCATTAGCTTTTTAAGTCGTTAAGTATGAAACTTTTATATGTAAATTATTTTTTGTTGCTAATAAATCATTACAGCTTATAATCAATAATGAAGCCATTGTACTCCAAGCTTACATGTTGACTACAAGCCAGCCCAATCTCTTGTTGGTCAAAACATAACATGATATCTAGTGCAACACGTGTGACATCTCATCTGAGACACACACGTGTCCATCATAGATGCCTTTACATCTGGATCCTGTTTAGATCTCTAGGCTAATTTTTAGCCTTTTTAAGCCTTAATTAGCTCTCAAAGAGGTTAAAAGTGAATTAGCCCACCCTAAAAAATTAACCCATTTAAGGATGATTTATTTGGACTAATTTGCTCCTTGGTATTTCCATGATGTCTATAGATTTGCTGCAAAGGTATATTTATTCATTATAACATTTGTTCAATATAATAGGGTAATAATGTCCTTAAATTAAAGACAAATCAGCTCTGGATCCAAACTACTCAAGGGACTTTTTATAGGGCTAATTATCTAAACATGGCCCTAGTCTTTTTTTTCATATTGTTAAACACACTGATCATGAATTTTTTTTTGCCATACCTCAACTCAAGTTTTTAGAACTTTTGAACAAATCAAGATATATTGGAATGATTCGTGTATAATTATAAACTTTTCTTGAAATACTATGTCAAAAACACTATATCAAATCTAAAATGTATTCCCGTTGCACAATTTTATTTAGTTTTATAAAGATAACAATTAAAACTATGTCAAAAATACGGTATCAAATCTAAATTGACAAGCTCCCATTCTTAGATGGAGTTTATTTTATCAAAGGTTAATGAGAAATTAAAAGGAACGGCATAATACACTTGCGGGTGCGGCTGCTTCCGGGCCCCACTGTGCTATGTCGCCGATTTGGCGTAATACGTTTATAGGCAATCATATCAGATGTTTATATATAAATTTTAAAAAATAAACATAATTTAATTATAATAATTATAAAAATAATTTTAAAATCAAGATAATTATTCATGAGACAAATCTTAATTACTTCATAATTAAAAAAAAATTATTACAACATCACATCGTCTTAGACGTCTCGTAAATAATTCATTAATTATAAATAAGTTTTATAAATAATTTATATTTAATACTTTAAAATATCATTTAAACATTCTCGATGTGACGGTATGACGGTCACGGTTTTCCTTTTCGTGTAGCTATGTCGTGTCGCTAGCGTGAAAACGAACAGTGACGAAATTTAAATCGAACCAAATTCGTGCCATGATTTTCGCTCAAACCATGCCATATGCCATATTCCACGGTTTTCACGATAAACCATACGAATTTTATTTTTATAAATTATTATTAAATATATTTTTATGATAAAATATTTTTTTAATTTTTAAATTCGTATAAAATTATTTAAACAAAATCATGATATCATTTTGCACCCTCAATGCCCTTACACCAGACCAAAAGAGGAACCAGCTCAGAGCACCGCGACCATTCCCCCGGCTCACCTGACCACCGACCCCGATGTCGCTGGTCGCCTACGACGCCTCCTCCGACGAGGAAGACGCCGGCGGCGAGCCGCCGGCCGCCGCCGCGGCCTCTCCCCCTCCCGTCCCCTCATCCTTCGGACCTCAGCCGAGGCCTCCGTCTCCCTCGACGTCGGTCGGCGCCGATCCTCGGCCTCCGCCCCATAGCCAGTAAGCCCATTCTGTCTCCCTAGGGTTTCGCTTCTAGGAATTGGGGGTATTGCTGCGGGAGACGTGGATTCGGGCGTTTCCTCGAGCATTTTGCGTTTGTACTACTAGCTAGGCTTATGGCTCGATAGGTGACCAGTTAGCACTTACCACTGAGTAGCTTTGAAATATGCGGATGTAATACGTAGCTTTGAGATGCAGATGAGTCTCACATGCATATTAGGATTTTCTTGAAAATTGATACATAGAAACACGCGAGGATTGCTGATTTTTTAAAAGTTTAGGAGGGTGCAATAGATATCAAGTCACTATTATGATTTGGTATTTATGGCCCGTTTGGCAAGAGAATTGGTTTCAGATTCAGTGTGTTTCTTCGAGAATCCGTACCAAACGGTTAAAAACGAGAAATGTTTCTTGGAGAATCAGCAGAAACGTTTCTCGTTTTTGAACTAGAAATGATAAACCCCCTTTAGGTAGTTTCGCCGGTTTTTGGAAGAAACGTTTCTCCGAGAATCACTAGAAACGTTTCTGCCCGTTTCTCCCGTTTCTCTGAGAATTCGGAACCGTACCAAACACGCCCTTAGAATCCCATGTGTCATGTGCCTTCTATTTGATTGGTAGCTCTAAAAAATTCTTAATGTGCATTCTTGTTTCAAAGCTGATCATATGATTTACTGTCTGCATATGAAGGAACATCATACGATTGGGACAGTTACTGATGTAAATATCTAATGCTTATTCACGTTCGCCTTCACTATGTTTATAATTCTTGCTAATGACTGTGGGCAAGCTCATGGGACTGCAAATGTTGACCATTAATAGCTATATTGTGGGGGAATGTGCATCACATTTGAAACAGCTTATTTGTTACTGACTGTGGATACTTCATTGTGCAGTCTATCACTACTTACCATGTAACTCCATTTGATAGTCCCTTTGTTTTTCTTCTACTTTAGCATACCATTATAGCAAGTTTGTTGCTTCACTTTTGACCTATAACACAAAAAAGTTTCTGTGAGGTATTTGGTTCCTGTTCTGATGGTTTTTCATGCCTTTACTCATCCCACTAAACCAGTAATGACCTAATGAGTTCTACTCAAGAACATTTCAGTGCATGCACAGTTTTCTGAATTTAGCCTTGCAGGTTTGCTGTAGGCATGTTGTGTATCATGGCACTTATATGCACTTGGTATTTTTATTCACCAAAAAGTCTGTAAGCAACTTAGTGGCCATTCCATGTGGTGAAGCTGGAAAAGTTTTACGCTATTCATAGCATCTGAATGTGGAGTTCCCAGTGTGTGAATCCATTCTGTTCGCACATAATATCTTACAAAGCTTTCATCTCCTTGTCATATCTCCGATGAAATTTCTTATATTTCACTGGTCTCTATCATCTTGATGTCTGATCTAGGCTTCTCATTGGTTGCACTTGTCTGACCTGAAGTGTTATATGGATTCATAGCTAGCATATTTTTTTAATTGCTGTGAAGTAGTAGCCACACTGTTACTTTCTAGGTTTTGATGCAATATCAAAGAGTTATTAACTTCTTGCATTTCTGCCTTTTCTCTCCAGGAATATTTCTTCCACTAGTTCAAGTAATATCTCCCTGCCCACACCGTCACTAGACCTTCCAGATGTTGCAGATCTATTTTCTTCCCCTTCTCTTCCCTCTGGAGGATCTACATCTATGATGGACAGCACATCAAGGAAACGAGAATCAAATGGATCTGCATTTCAAGACCCACGCAGTAAATTTCCAAGGGTTCAATCGGGACAATCTCGTGGTGCCAGGATTGCTGCTGGGAACACGTTAGTTCCACCACAGCTTAGTGGAAGGTTAGCCGTACTTTCACTTAAGAAAGATGATATGGTACATGGCCTATAGTACTCCCTTCGTTTCATATTATTAGTTGCTTTTATTTGTTTTAGTCAAACTTCTTTAGATTTGACTAATTTTATGGAAAAATTTAGTAATACCTATAACACCAAATTAGTTTCATTAAATGTAATATTGGATATATTTTCGACAATATATTTGTTATATGTTGAAAATGTTACTATATTTTTCTATAAATTTGGTCAAACTTAAAAAGATTTGACTAGAAAAATGTCAAAGCGACTTGTATATGAAACGGAGAAAGTAATAGTTAGTGCTTTCCTTAAAATGTTTGAATCAAATGATTGAGCAGATATATGATCAATAGGCGTGTTCTCCCAATTATGCTGACAGAAGTTCTTCAGCATCATATATCTGTTTATCTCGGAATAATATTTGTTATTTTTGTGTTTTTCTTTTTCACAGGAGCAACGTTGTCACTGAAGATATGACCAAGTTGTTTGTGGCTAGACGCAAAGAGTAGTGCTGATGTTTTTGTTAGCCTCTAATTGTACCATCAACAAATCTATGGCGCCCCATGGACAGAAGGACGTGATTGGACGATTTTTGCTATTTGCGAATTGCGATCTATAATCCTAGACAGCTGGTTTGGGAATGCGCTCTTTTTTCACATTATCTAGTGCCCAGGCCACTGATGTTCACTTGTGTTTACGAGCAGTCCGTGATATCTTGTTGAAAGCATGTGACAGTGTTAGGAGAATTAGAAACATGTCTACTATTAAGAAGAACTATATATTGTTCATCTTCTGGTTAGTAAGTAATGGATTACTATCGCCTACTACTATGTGGCAAGTTCGTTACCTTCCCTTAGAACTATGTGCATTAGAGTGTACCATGCATTGCAATATTTTTTTATTTTATACTGATGCATGTTAAGCAATGGCACATGAGTTTTACTTGAAACATAGTTTTTTTTCATTTCTCGTGGGAAGAGCTGTTTGTTTCAAAATTTCTGCGCTATGAACTGTCTTCACTTTTTTAACATAAAAAAATTAGGACAAAATTTTTATCAGTCGCCATCGTTTGCTTTTTGGTTTATCGCCAAAATTTAGAATTTGAAACCTCATTTTACTGTTGATTTTAGTTGTTTTTCTATTGTACTTCCTCCATCCAAAATCTAACTACTACTTTTAGCCTTTAGATATTATCCTAAAATGTAACAACCTTTTCATCAACTAATCATAATCCTTTTTTACCATTCATTCAATTTTCTCAGGTACCTTCACTTCTTGTCCACTTCTTGTCCAGTTAATTCTATCTATTTTTTAAATAACCATGATTAATTAAAAAATATATTTTGACATGAAGGTAATAATTTATAATTTTTCAATATTTAACTTTTAAATCGATAAGGACGTATATAAAAGTTTTACTCGTGAATTTTCTTTTCTTTGCTTTGTTTACTTGACTTATCAGCCCTAGAGCAAACAATTTGATTCTCCATGATGAAATAGTGACAAGTATTACAGGATCGTTCCAACTTTAAGAAATAATGCGAATGAGCATGTAGTCTGGTTGCAATGACCAAAGTAGCATCCCAAGATCCTGAGTTCAAATATTTATAGGAGTGAATTTCATATTAAGTTGTTTGAGGGGATAAGTTTTTAATTTAAAAAGGCTGCATATATCTCTGGTTGGATGTAGAGGCCACCATTCTCTAAAAAAACCTTTAGGCATTGTTTGTCAAATCTCTCACAGGGGATTGAAAAAAATTTATTTCATAATTATTATGGCGTAAAATTATTTTCTCTTAATCTACTCCAATCCTTTATTCTTTGAGATTAAAATGGATCCGAACAAATTCACGTCAAATTTATTTTATCCCAAAATGGGGCGCGCAGCCCAGCTCAGAAGAGAGAAAAAAAGGCGGGGTGTTTTGGCTTCTCCAGCACACTTCCCTCCTGCACGCGGGCTTGGAACTTGTGCTTCTCTCCTCCCTCTCTCCACCTTTTCCTGCGAAGCCGGCCGATCGCGCTCTCGCGAGCCGAGCCGAGTGGAGATCGCGGACAGTGCGAGTGGAGCTGTGCAGGCACGCGCCGTTGAATGGGCGCCTTGTCCACGCGTCGTGCATCCGAGTCGGGGTTGCCCCGGCTGGGGTTTGCAGCCGGTATGCACCAAATTTCACTTCACTCGCCGCCGACTCATCTCATCTCATCTCTCTCTCTCTCTCTCTCTCTCTCTCTCTCTCTCTCTCGTTCCTCCGCACCCTGCTTCGGGTCATGGCGAAGCGAAGCAGCTAAACCCTAGAACTCTCCAGCACCTCCTCCACCTATCCAAAACTAAGGAAGATTCTCGTAGCTGGCATCCCTTCTCAGGTAATTTTTCCATTGTTTAATCGGATCATCGCGCTAGTTAGTTTTCACGCCATGCCTTTTGGCAACACCAAATCGCGCGTTTCTCGTCGCACCCGGGGATTTTTTTTCCTTCGCCGGAACGGCGGGAGCAATCCGATCGATGAGAAATACAAGTCGATTTTTCGGTATTTTGTTTGCGTTTTGCTGTCTCTGGTGACTGGTGACTGTTCGTGCTCAACTGTTTTAGCGTTGCACGCGCCGATCGGTGGTAGGCCCGATGGATTCGATCATTCTCGAATTCGTCGCACCATTTTTTTTTGTGTCTAATAGATGTACTCACCTTTGTTCGCGGTGTATTTAGTGTTCAATGGCACGACAACGATCACTTTGTGATAAGATCCCCTTGATGGATCATTTGCTGCCACAGCATACTAGTGGTAGATAATCTGATGGATTATTTGAAGAGATGGATTTGAACAGTGAAGTGAAGTTTAATGTTCTTATTCATTGAGAAGAACTGCCTGCGTTTATTGTTATATACTAGTATTCGTCAGTCGTCTGTTACATATTTGACAGGGTTTCCAATAGCAATAGCATATGCATTGCTTTTGCGAACACTATATGATGTGAATCAGAATCCAACAATATTTTTTTGACTCTTTCTAGTTGGTACGAACCCCAGATCAGCTGTAATACTAAAAACTGACCATAAATCTTGCTGCCTCTCTCGCTCTCGCTCGCGTTTAGCCCGCAACTGCTGACCGCTGGTGCCGCATCTAATCAACCGCCATCACTACCTGCATCTGGAACTCTTTCCATTCGTGAGCTCAATGGCGGTTGCCCCCTCCATTGGCGAGCTCGGCGGCAGCCCCCTCCCTGCACTAGCTGTCTAGCACAACGCCTGGTCACACCACCACCTGCGCCAAGAAGATTTTGGATTTTGCATTTTTTTCCTTAATTTTCCAATTATTTTTGTATGGCAGGGATTTTTGTTGGCTCTTTTTGTTCCAAACAATTGGGTGGAATTTCCCAAGGGGATCCCATGTCACCCAAAAAGTCCCTCCTGGGGATGTTCTTCCCTGGGTTTTTCACCCCTAGCTCTCAAACAAGCCTGTAAACCTTGTTTATTTTACTTACGATCATACAGTTCTGTCTTCCATGTGCATAAATAGTTTGGTATGTGTATCTTGATTTAGAAATTGTAGCATCTTAAAATATGTTCCTCTCATCTACACAATTCAATTGTAGCATTCACATCTCTCAGTTCAGTCTGAGAAGATTCCAGCTCTTGGTTTCAAGTATTGTCTACTCAGCATTTAGGCCATGATCGATCAACTCCATGTTGTTAACACCATTCACAGTTAGCCTAGAAGTTCATAACAGGTGATCTCTATCTATTTCAGTATTACGGCATGCACATGATGACTTCTGCAAGCGGATGTGCAAGGTTGGATTACCTTAATTCGCAGGAGCCTGGTGATGAATCACAGATCAACGCTATTGACATTGTGGATAGACTGCTAGTAGAAGATGATATAGAAACTTATCAGCAAATAAGCATCGACCAGACAACGAGGGCAAAGTCAGCTTCTACTTTAGGCTCAGATATAGCTCAATGCCTGGCCAAAAGGGCTAGGTGCAGTTTCTCACTAAAAAAGGCTGGAAATTTTGAATGGGTTGATACCCCCACTGTTGATGATCGCAGAACCAGTATTATTTCCATGGAAAATACAGTAGATCGTGGTAATAATCAAGTGAAACATGGTGGCTATGGATCAAGTACCAGGGCTTGGCCCATACTAGAATGCATTGATGAGGACTCAGGTACTAATTGTCTGAAGAAACCGGAACCATTTGGTGGTACTGATGATTTATACCATGAATATGATATTGGGCCAAATACTCAGATGGCAGCTGAAGCCATGGACGCATTGTTCAATGCTTCAACTGTCAGTTATGATGTCAAGGAGAATGAACATCCTGAAGATTCTGTTGTAATGACAAAAGGAACCAAAGCTGATAAGACATGTGCAGTTCAGTCACCAATTCAACAGAGAAAGGTAACCTGCTCGCGTCAGAGATCAGGAGTGGCAACAGAATACAAGCAAATCAAGGTAGATGACACAGTAAGGGAAAATGGTGAAAATTCAGTCTCTTGTACAAGCACGTCACAAACCAGGAAGTATCCGAAACAGATGGCAGGGAAAGCAAAAAGAAACATGAGCAGTGGGATTACTCAAAGAGACATAGATTATGAGGTGTCAGAAGTAATCACAAGATCTGGTACAGATTACTCAAATATTCCTCTTTCACTAGATACAGATGCTTTAATCCATCCTAAAAGGAGGAGGACATATATATTTACCTCGGGAAGTTCAAAAATTGAGTTCATTGAAGCTATCAAGCCAACGACACTTAGAGCCAAAACTACAGAAGTAAAACAGCTTTCAACAGCTAACACAGTAAGCATATCTGTTCAAGATACGGTAAGTGGCATGAGAATGAGTCAACATTATTCTTTTGCTGATCATGAAGCATCAGCAGCTAGTTCATACTTCAATCCACTTGCAGAAACTTTTACTGTAGGGCTTGAAAAGCAGTCAATACCTGAGAAGAAGGGTCATGACTCTAGTTTGATGCACAGTGTACTGCTGAGAGAGCTAAATGGTGCAGGGCCCCAAGCTAGGACATGTACATCGGAAACACGGAAGAGAGTCCTGAAATCACCAGGTTCCAGAGAACTTGCTAACCTTTTTAGAAATGAAGTATCTCCAGTATTGCAATCTAGCAGGCGAAGGAGAAGGCATATGTCCACAGTCTGTGTACTACTTAGCCAAAGTATGGACAATGAAACCCTCAACGATCAAATAAAGGTACCTTCCATTTCGTAATTGCACAAACTATACACAGTAATTAAAGGCCTCTCAATGGCTCTCACCTCTTAAACTCTATTTGGCCATTGGCAGATTTTGATACATTTTGGATTATCAGCGGCAACAACTATTTCAGAGGCTACACACTTTGTTGCTGAAAAGTTTGCGCGCACAAGGAACATGCTAGAGGCAATAGCTATGGGCATACCTGTAGTCACACCAGCATGGCTTGAATGCTGCAGGGAAGCTAGGAGCTTCATTGATGAGAAAAGATACATTCTGAGGGATATAAAGAAGGAAAATGAGCTAGGCTTTAGCATGCCCGTCTCACTAAGCCGAGCCTGCAAAAAACCACTGTTAGAGGTGCTATTTTAGTTTATTAGCTTGAAAAATATAATCAAAATGAGAACAAATACTTGCAATTTGGCAATTATATTATCTTGATGCCAAGAGATATTTTAACTTCAGTATATTTTTATGCTAAAATATGAAATGTTTATGTTACCTAAACATTTATTGAATTTCCAGGGTAGAAGAGTGCTAATAACACCAAATGCTAAACCTAGCAAGGAGCTTATGAAAAGTTTAGTAGTGACTGCCCATGGCAAGGTATGCGATTGTTATATACCTCTGTTCATATCAATCTGAATTTTCTTTTGGAGTACTCTCCTTGTCTTTGGTAATCTACCCTCTATTGCATTCATTTATTCTGTGTTGACATCTCAACTGTGTCTTGAAGCTGGAAGTTTAGAGTGTTCTGATTTTAGATGGTACTTGTTTCTGCAACTGTATGAACTTTCCAGCTGCTTAGAAGTTAATGCGCATAAAGGATTTCAATTCTTCACATTGTTATGTAAAGTGCACAAAAATCTGGAGCCATGGTGTTTGTGATGCAACAGTAAATACGAGTAGGATCAACGTGGATTACCATCAAACTGGAAAATTTTCTAGTGACCTGTGTTTTTTTTCAATGGAGATTTCTAGTGACATGTGTTTAATTCAATTTTGTCGTTGCCAATATTACTGATTTGGTATCAGCATATAGCTAAAAGGTATAATGCAAGTAATCAAATAATTTATGGTTCGCTTTTAATTGCAGTTTCTGTGTTAAGAACACTACTTCCTTACATGCCACTATGTTAGGATCCCATACTTGGGTACATAATTTCCATTTCTTAAATTGCTTGCACAACGATTACATTTGTTGGTTTGCCAGGTGTTGGAGAGAAACGCAATGTCCAAGATGAAGAATAGAAGTTTAATGGGAGCTTTTGTAATCTCTTGTGAACAAGACTACAAAATCTGTGTGCCATTCATTAAGAACGGTGTGTGCTACGCCCCCTGTACCTAATAAAGTGCTGGGTCTTACTCCAATTGTCGTAAACCGCTGATTGATGTTGTTGCACCGTTGCAGGTTTTGAGGTGTTTGAATCAGAGCTTCTGCTGAATGGTATTGTCACCCAGAAGCTAGAATTTGAAAGGTACGCTCTTTCTCGTCAGGTTGTAGCGTTATCATTTCCAATGGAATGAACATTTTGCCGGGACAATGGAATGAACATCAAGCCATGCCTGATGCCTCTAAACTCCCAACCGGTGGCTTCTGTCTTGCAGGTATCGCCTTTTTCAGGATAAAACCGTGTGAAGTGTCCGCGAGTCTTGATAAGTTAGGTAGTATGCAACTAAGCGTATTTTGTGCATAAAATCCATATATTCCTCTAGTTACTCGTATGTCTCCTTGCAAATTTGCAAACATTTGTTGCAAATATTTATCACTTGCATCCTCTTCTTGGCATGACACTCGTTTAGACCTGTCAAACATGTGAGTTACTGTGGCAGGTAATTGCCGAACTGGATGTGTTCTCTGGTCATTTCTTAACCCTGAACCGATTACTGTCATTCTTGTTGCCTTCGTACTTCGGCAAGCACAATCCTTCCCTCTTATGACAACTTGAGTTGGATGTTCAGAGGAGCCTGCCATTGCCATTTAGTACCATTTTTAGGCGAGGCATTTAACTATTTGTCACTTTTAAGATGTGGTAATTAAGTATTTGCCACTCGCAGCACATAAGGTTTAGTGACAAATTTTTAATTACCATTTGTAAAAGTGGCAAATTAAATATCTCTTTTTGGACAGGCAGCTCTACGTAAACCCGTGCATCATCTACCTTCTCGAGTGATCTACGCATCACGCATGGTTGCAATCAGCTCTTAGGGTTTTGTTTCGTTCAGTACCATACAACATGCCAAGAACATTAGTAGTATTTAGTGTGTTTGATTAATGCTAATTGAAAGTCAAATTTTATATTCTGATGAAGAATGTTATAGAATTATGCTAAATTGAGCATGGACATGGGCATTATCAATCATTTGCTTCAAACCAAACCCGTTTACTATTCAAACTAAAAAAATTGATAGACAATATTTTGGCATAAAATCAAAACAGCCCTTAACTTCTTTTTCGAGCCAAGAAGTGTGTTATCGTGTCAACAGTCAAATGAGTTTTTTCCCCTCAACCTAATAGGGTCCACACGGCTTCTTGGAATGATTGGATGAATTATAGAGAGAAGAAAATTGCTTATATGAATGAATAAAATATTATAAAGCTAACAAAAAGCTTAGAGAAAATTAGTTAAACAATGATGATATAGAAAATGTTTATTGAAATTGTATTTTTAAAATCATCGAATGAATAATTTATATTTCCATAAGCGGTTCAGAACACTATCCCAATTCTCAAATCAAGGGTTAAATGTAGCTAAATTGGATGCTTTGCATATAGTAGTATAATAAAAAAATTACAACAAGAAATATATATTAAATAAAGTTGTATTCACTTCACCTCGGTTGTCCCCACTGTTCATCGAGATGCATAAAATTATCACTATTTGTCACTTTACAAATCATCACTCTCCGAGTGTCACTTTTGAAATCGTCTTTATATCTACTTTCTTCGTTTTCTTCGTTTCAGTTTGATTAAGTTTATAAAAAAATACAACAACATTTCAATACAAAACAAACATATTATTCACTATTAATCAAATTAACCTTAGAAAAATAACCATATAAAACTCAGACCATCTTTGTTTTTTTCAAGAACCAGGGGACCCATCTCTCCTCCCTTTTCCCGTCCTGCAGGGCGGCGACACCCTGCATCGGACAGAAGGAGTGAGTTCGTTCGCATGTCAAAAGAACTCCACTGTTAACCAGCCGTCTCCGAGTCCGCCGCCTCGTGCCTCCCGACGGCGCCGCGGAGTCGCCGTGGGCGTCCATGAACCGACCTCCAGAGTCCCGACGCTGGTCGCGGAGCGGGCGCTCGCCAACGACCTCATCGACTACGTCCGCCTCCGCGCCGTCTGCGCCGGCTGGCGCTCCGCCACCGCCTGCCCGCGCGGCCGCGGCATCACCGACACGCGCTTCCACCCGCACAACGGGGTAATGTTCCCCGAGGGCCACGGCCTCCACCCCAGCCATGGCAAGCTCCGTGGGTTCGTCCGCTTCTTGAACCTCTCCACCGGCGCCTTCGCCCGCGCCAAGCTCCCGCTCTTCCAGGACCACATGGTGCTCGACTCCGTCGACGGCTTGCGCCTGCTGCAGCGGGACCACGACACCGCCATCCGCCTCTTCCACCAGTTTAACCGGGTAGCCTTCTAAACCACCGGCGACCTGCAATGGACTCTGTACAAATGTGACCTGGGACTCTATTGCAGTGGAGATCATTTTCATCCCAAGGGAAGCTGTTCATTGTGTCGAAACCCAATTCGACCGGCAATTCAGAGATTCTCCAGATTGATCCATCCAATATTCAAGATTCTGAAGGTTCTTGTTTAGCAGAGCAGGAGCTGGCACCGAAGTTGGTTGCGACATTTCCAAATGAAAAGCTATTCGACCCTTTGTTTCTGGCAGAAATGCAACTCAGAGATACTGCTAATTGGCCATGAGAGCAGACCCCGATCAATAAACGAAGGGTTCCTGGCAGAGGCCCCGCTGCGGCGCTGCCGAATGCCTACAATAACATTGGAAATTATACTCACATTTCAATATATAGGATTTCTGACCTCGCTTCAGGAAGATTTAATTCTGTGAAGAACATCGGCGATCATAACCTGTTCCTTGGTCCAAGGAGTATTTCTGTCTCCTCCAAGGCGCTTCCGGCAAATTTCAGTGGTGGTGGCTATATATTCTTCTGTGATCCGACGGAGCTGTTCTTTATGCAGTACCATCTCGGCAGTCGGACATGGGAACCTTTGATTGATGGAAGCATAAGGGATTCTCCCCCACCAAGGCCGTATACTCTCATTCACCACATCTTGACCTGTTGCCATCTCCACTATTGGTGTGTGTGTTTATTTTCTTTCATTGATGTTCGTCAATCACGGTTTCATTTACTTGGCATTGCTAATTGTTTCTGCTTCATGCTTATAGGAACAAGGGACTAATGTTTTACAGGAAATCAAATCCTTGGTGGCGTGTAAACCGAAAATACCGAGAAGGCGTAAGTTTTATTTTTGATCTCTTGTTTATGCAAATACTTATAGTATTAGCTTGCCCTACTTCTAATCTAATCAATGGCATTTTTCTACTTATAGTATTAGTTAAGTGTACAATCCTATTTGGTCGCCGTCAAAAACACAAAACCCTCAACTACATCTGAACTTTTTGAATCCATTTCAGGATTACGCTATGATGGAGAAATCTTTAAATTGGAGCTCAATTCGTGAATATGAGGAGGAATCGGCTTGAACATGGTGAAGATGTAGAATGTGTAATCTCTTATCTAAGAGATGATCTAACACGTCAGGAAGAATTTGCTGCATAAAAGAACCTGGTTGCACAAATAGGATAGTTGAGAGGCTCAAACCAACAAATTAAGGGTGCATGCCCTCAATTGGAATCTTTTTGTTGGCAAGTACATGCTCTTGTTATAGTTCAGTTTTGTCTAACTGAATTCTATCGATCAAAACAATGACAACTTATTATCACTACCAAATCTGAGGGGAAAAAAAGAAGACGCAATGACAAAAACTACTCTTTGGAGGAGTTAAAACTACAATGTTTGTGTGAAGACCTCAATGTCTTCCGTTCGGGAGAGAACTGGGTTAAACTACGAAGTTGCGTGCAAACTCATCTCTTTTTTGTGAAGAAAACGATGACGAAAATGCCTGCAAAATCAAACCGCATTCGGTCCGCTGGGGATCGGCTGGTATCCGTCGTGATGATCAGCCGGGTCGCTGCCGGATTCGACCGGGATGCACTTCAAGATGGCGCCGATGACCAAGCCGACCGACCCGATCAGCACGCTCGTCAGCCACAGCCTCCCGCTGAGATGCACCGTGTTGGCGAAAGTCCCGAGGAGCTCCACCATGATCACCTGGAACGCCGCCGTGACGCCGACCACCGCCGAGAAGATCCAGCTGCTGAAGATGCCGCTGAAAACGTTGATCTTCTCCATCTCCCTGCTGTTCACCTCGTTGAATACCTAGCTCGAGAGATAGAAATTGTAAGATGACAGAACAACTCGTTACTGATTTTTTTTTTCACGAACGCGCAAAAGGACTATAGTCAATATATTAGAGGAGAAAAGTTTTACAACCAATTCCTGTCAAGCTAGCCCAGCTAGCGCTCGACGGAGAAGGGGAACACAAGGTAGAAAGAAAACCCAGCTACAACTCGAGACTGAAATGAACGCCAACAATCTGGCACTATCTTTTGGGCTGAATGGCTCAATAGATGAATGATTTATGATGATTATTCAAAGATATAGACAAATAAATTAACTGTGACAGTTGAAAATTTTATTAAAAAAACAGTGTTATAAGAAATTCATATATAGAAAGTTCTTTTCGCAAATAATCTGGCCAAAAAAAAGTTCTTTTTGTTTAGCATAAACCAGAATGTTTATGAGTTTCGGAAGCGTGCACGTTGATCCCTTCATCTATTAAGCAGAAAAGGAACATGGTTGTGTACCTGGCAGAATACAAAGGTGTTGAAGACGAAGGTGTTGAGCAGGTTGTCAGCCTGAGGGCCACTGATCTGGAGGAGGCTCTTCCCTCTGAGGAGGAGGACGCCGAGCACGACCAGCTGGTAGATGCTCTGCCCGATGATGTTCCTCCACATCACCTTGGTGATGAAGTTGTCGCCGCGACCCACCGGCGGCCTCTTCATCATGGCGTCGTTCGGCGGCTCCGTCGCCAGCGCCAGCGCGCCCAGGGTGTCCATGATCAGGTTCACCCACAGCAGCTGCACAATCGTCAGCGGCGCACTCCCTGAATCGCCATTGTTCAGTTACAAGAACAAACTCATCAGAGATCACAACAAGAACCAGAGAATTCTTATACCTGACTAGAAGAAATTTGTCAATTTTTTTGTAAGAAATTTGTCGAATTCTTATACCTGTGAACGATGCAGAGATGAAGTTAACCATCAGGGCGACTACATTGACGGTGAGCTGGAACTGCACGAACTTCTGGATGTTGATGTAGACGGAGCGACCCCATTTGGCCACGTTGATGATGGTCGAGAAGTTGTCGTCCATGATGATCACATCGGCGTTCTCCTTGGCAACCTGATGAACAAGCAACCCAAAACATTCAGCGAGTTTGAGTTCAACATAGAACTTGTAACAAAGGGCAGTAAGTACTACGAACCTCTGTTCCAGCGATGCCCATGGCGAGGCCAATGTCCGCCTCGTGCAGCGCCGGCGCGTCGTTGGTGCCGTCGCCGGTCACCGCCACCACCTCGTTGAACATGCCCCTCAGGTTCGTCACCAGCGTGTGCTTGTCCAACGGCAGCGACCGCGCCATCACCTGCAACCACACCAAAACATTATTCAGATCAGTTTCTGTGCTGCAAAATTCTTCATATGACAAGAGCAGGATTGCAAGGGCAAGCTACGTGCCTGGATTTTTGGTATGATCTCTCTCATCTGGTCGGGATCCTTGTTCCGGAACTCCGGCCCTTCGATGGCGATGCCGTCGTCGGTCAGGATGCCGCACTCCCTGGCTATCGCCTTCGCCGTGTTGATGTTGTCGCCGGTGACCATACGCACGTTGATGCCGGCGGCGTGGCACGTCGCCACGGCTTCCCTGACACCGGGGCGGAGCGGGTCCTTGATGCCGAACACGGCAATGAGCGTGTACCCTTCGCTGGGGATGTCGGCACCGTCGACGTCCTGGTACGCGAGGCAGAGCGTGCGCAGCGCCTCGCACGCGAACGCGTCGATGGCGCTCGCCACCCGCTTCGCCTTGGCGTCCGTGAGCTTCTCGACGTTCCCGGTGCCGTCGAGGACGAGGCTGCACCGGCTCAGGACGACCTCGGACGCGCCCTTGAGGAACGCGCGGGGGCGGCCGCCGGCGTTCGGGGACGCGATCACCACGGCCATCGTCTTCTTCACCGAGTTGAACGGCTCCACCTTGAGCTTACCGGCGCCGGCGTGCTCGATTCTGGTGCGCTTCTCCACCTCGAGCCCGAACTCGAGGATGGCGGTCTCGGTGGGCGTTCCCATGATGGTGTGCTTGCCGTCCTTTGCACGGACAACCTCGGAGCCGGAGCAATGGAAGACGCCCTCGAGGAGCACCTTGGAGAAGGTCTCGGACAGCGACGAGGTGAGCTGGTCGAAGCCCTTCGCGGCGCTCAACGTCTGCGCGGCGCCGGAGGCCCAGATCTTCTCGACGACCATGTGGTTGGTGGTGAGCGTGCCGGTCTTGTCCGTGCAGATGCAGCTCGCCGACCCCATCGTCTCGCACGCCGAGAGGTGCCGCACGAGCGCGCGCTCCTGCATGAGCTTCTTCATGGCGAACGCCAGGCTAAGCGTGACGGCGAGCGGGAGCCCCTCCGGCACGGCTACGACGATGATGGTGACCGCGACGGCGAAGAAGTTGAGCACCGAGAGCGCGTCCACCATCCTCCAGCGCAGCAGCCCGCCGGGCGCGTTCGCCTTGCCGAGCAGGAACCTCGCCATGAGCACGGTGAACGTGAGCACCGCGAACGCCAACCCGATCTTGCCGATGATGGTGGCCACGCCGTTGAGCTTCACCTGCAGCGGCGTCTCATCCTCGCCGCCCTGGCTCAGCGTCTCCATCAGGTTCCCCCACTCCGTCCGCATCCCGACCGCCGTCACCAGCATCCGCGCAGACCCGTCCTGCACCTTGGTCCCTCCAAGCAAGAACCGATTCGCCGTGGACACGTGGACCGGCTCACTCTCACCGGAGAGGCTTGACTCGTCGACGACAAACGAGTAGCCGTCAATGAACAAGCCGTCGGCCGGCACCTGGTCGCCGATGGACAGATGCACGATGTCACCGACGACGATGTCGTAGATGGACACCTTCTGGCGGTAGCCGTCGCGGGTGACCTGCACGTCGATCTTCTTCTTCTCCTTGTCCAGGTCCCTGAACTGCAGCGACTGCTTATAGTCGCTCGCCGCGGTGATCATGACCACGAGGAGGATGGTGAGCATGATGCCGACGCCGTCGTACATGCCGCTCGGCCATCCCTCGGTGGCGAGACCGATGGCAATGGAGATGACGGCGCAGAAGGCGAGCAGCATGAGCGTCATGTCCTGGCTGGCGTCCCAAAGAAACATCCAGAACGTTCTTGGTGCCTTCTCGGTGTACTGGTTGGCGCCGTAGACCTCGGCGCGGAGGCCGGCGTCGTCGGACTTGACGCCGTCGGTGAGGGAGACGGCCACCTTCCGGGCGATGCCGTCGACGCCATTGTGAAACCTCAGGCTCTTGGTGTCGTGGCCGCGCACGATGGAGGCGAGCTCCTCGGCGCTGACGGAGAAGCCGCACTGCCGGGCGAGCTCCGGCAACGGGTGCTCCGTCTTGCGGACGGCTGAGGAGGATCGGAGCATTGCCATTGTTACAAATCAAATCGGAGTAATAAATTTTGAGCAAAATTGAAATAAACGTTTTTTTAGGACGGGTTAATTTCTGTGCGTACCATCGATGAATTGAAGTGCGGCTTTCTGAACGAAGAGTGCAACACGAAGCTTTTCCTGTGGAATAGCAAGGGAAGATCAGTAGTAAATTAACACAGATTGTTTAAGGTTTTCGGAGTTAATTTGATGTTGAGGAGTTGTATTGGGTTGAACAGGCAGAATCACAGGGTGTACCATCAAGTTAGTCTGCTTTGTGGTTGGAAACTCATTAACATATAATTAATTAAATATTAAATATATTTTTTTAAAAATAAATTAATATAATTTTTTAAAGCAAATTTTGAAAAGGTATCATTTAATAATTTTAAAAACGTATGTGAAAAATAAGAAAGATGAGTTAGGAACTTAAAGAAAACACAACGAACTTATTTCCAGAGGAACGCTAATTAAAACCATGTAGCATTATGTTCTTTGTTAATGCGAATGGATGAGTTTTTTTCTTATGCCAAAGACGTAACGTTCATATTAATTATTTTAAATTAAAAGTTCCTGTTTTGTAACCAATGCATACGTACGTCAGTTTTTTTTTCGATTCAGTCATATGCTGTAATGCCAATTAAGATTCTACATTCGAACTAGTCATGAGTCATGACTATACTTTTAAGTTACCCCCCTCCTTTTTTGGGCGAATTTTAATTTTGATTTTTAAGAATAATTATAGGTAAACTAGGTTTCATATCAATCATGGAAACAAAGAGTACCGCCAAAAATCAGTTCGAAATATAGTCTACAGCTCAGTCAAACAGGCACAAAACTTTATGAGGAATAACCAGCAAGAGCAAAGGCTTCCAGACTATATATACTACTAGAACAATTAATGTTATATTGGTGGATGAATTCCTTTTATGCCACTAAAAGTTGAGCACATATATGAAAACAAATGAAATGTTAGAAACTCATAAAAATCATACCTAAAAGTTTTTTAAATTTATAAAAAATTACCAGAGATACATATAGATATGAAATACATTCACCAAATCTCAAGTTCAAACTCAACTTTTTATTTGAAAGTAACCAAAAAACAAATTTCAAGTGAATAGTAACAGGATACTATTCACCAAATTATTTTATTTCTCTCAAATAAAATTAAGTTTGGACTTGAGATTTGGTGATAATGTATCTTGTACCTAAACCAATCTTTAATATTTTTTTATGAATTTACAGAACTTTTAAATATTATTTTCATGAGTTTCTAACATTTCAAGTTCCTTCTTTGAATAACATGTGGGTTCAAGGTCAATGACAAATAAGAGGCATTGCAAACTTTTCAATGAATAACTTTAGAGTGAATTACACTTTGGGTCACTTTTTGTTGCCGTGGTTTCATTTTAGATCACCTCTATTCTAACCTTTTCACTTTGGGCTAGCTATATTTACATTTGTTTCATTTTGGACCATCCAAAACCATTATTTAGCACATCAATGACCTCAAAGACGTCGACTTCAACACCCCAACAAAATCGTTCACCTACACAAGTGCAACTAATATAAAGTTAGCTAGTCCAAAGTGAAAAAATTAGAGTATGGGTGGTCCAAAATAAAACTATGGTAATAAGTTGGCCCAAAATGCAATTCACTCAAAACTTTAGTACAGTTGGTAAGTATTCAAAACATGGTGATCTGACTTTTACTTTTAAAGTTGCTTAATTATGTCATATATATATATACGTTAACTGCCAAAGAAAAGAGAGACGGGCAAATTCTATATTGTATAATGTCAGCCATAGATTGAATTTTATGCACATCTATTTTTTGAATCAAAGTACAATGAAACACATATTTATTTCCTAATGCATGTGGTGGATCCAAGGCCTGGGGTTCGTCGGCATATCACGCCGCTATAATGCCTTGTATTTCTATCGTTTAATGACGTCTAAAATTATTTGTACAAGTGTGCTCATGTTCTAGAAATATAAGTGTGCTCATGTTCTAGAAATATTTTTGTTCCGTCATTAATGGAAAGGTTTTATGTACATCCTACCCGACGAGTCGATGGAATGGTGACACTTAAGTCCTATCGGATTTATTGGATTCGAGTTGTTTTGGTTAATTTTATTGTGCAAATTATAAAACAACAGTCTAACAAGGTGTAAGTGGTTCGACGTAGACCTATGCCCGCACATGTACAATGCGCATGTGTCTAGCTAAATAAATTAAGAATAAGATTTAGTTTTGTTTAGTTGAATCGAACGTAAACCGTAGGTCGGTCGGTCCACGCCCATTCCCACGCTATCGTGCTTCAAAGTTGCAGATGACGCGTGCGTGCTCGATCGTGCATTGCAGATTTGCGGAATTCAGATCCGATTAAGCGACGTATGCGACGATGATGAGATGCAGAAAGAAAGAAGGCAATGCAAAGATTTCAGACAGAGAGGCCGGCCATCGCCGCCGACGACGATGGAAGAGCAGGTTTACCTGGATCTTGCGGCGCTGGGTCTCGGCCTGCGAGCGCTTGTCGAGGTCGGGGACCATCCGGAAGCGGCGGCGGCGGTTCTTGACGAGCGTGCCGACGGCGTCGCGCCACCGGCGCTGCGCCTCCTCCGACGGGTTCTTCGCCGGAACCTCGAACCTCTGCAGGAACTCCATCGACTTCTTCCGGATGAACGACATGGTTAGATCGATTCGATTCAAACCTCAAATCCTCCTCCTCCTCCTCCTCCCGTTTCACGCGTTCTCTCGTCGGCTCGATCACCAGTAGCAATCAGGTTCGCATTGGGATTAGATTGGGCTACTACCTCTCCCTCTCCATGACCATGGTGATTTTCCCAGTGAATGAGCCCTCACCTCTGCTTCTTTTGGTTTTTGGTAATCTCGTTGCGGCGCGTGTCTCGTGGTTGGTTTTTCTCCGCGGCTAGCCTGCAGAATCGGGTGCAAACACGTACGTACACACGCGCGTTTAGCCCGATCAACCCGGATGCTCCTCTAATCCTCGATCCGTAACAATCTCCATGGCCCAACATATACCGGGCAAATTTAGCAAAGCCAACGCGTTGCCAAATTTAGATAAACTCCCAATTAATTTTCTTTATTAACATGGCAAGATTTTTTTTCTTTGAAGACTACAGACTACTCATGGTACAATTTTGAGGCGAAGTCACAAGCTGCACAAGACTTGAAGTCTTAATGAACAGCTATACTTCGTGGTGTCAATCGCTTATGCACGTGCAATTTGACAATTGCTTGTGCTTTGATCCCAACTAGCTAGTTTTGGGAACGTATGCCATTGGGGCTACAGTACTATCTACGTTGGCATTTTTCAGCCGTTAGATTAAACGTGGATGGATGAGATTGATCGATACAGTATTCAACAGTAAATCAATACCGTACTAGCGAACAGTACTTTTGCACTTTTGCACAGCAAAAAAATACTGTGCTTATGGCAGGACACTGTAGCTCCTCACGCATTTTACTGTGCGTCTCGGCCATTCTCTCCCTAATGCCAGACGGTGCAAATCCTATAGTTTGTTCCTGAGCTAGGTATTACAGTTTGTTCCTCTTAATGGTATATAAAATAATACAATTAACCTATAGTTTGAATTCATGGCAAAAAGAAAATTTTCAATGGCTAGTAAAAGTCTAACGTTGACTTTGAGAAAGAAGTACTAGAAGTATAAATTGATGGTTTGGTCACCATGATACTGAGGTTGGCATCGGAGAAAACCGCGCTTCAGATTTTTTGAGAGGCTTCATGCATGCTTGAACATCTTCATGCTTAGCCAATGCAAATAGACAGCCACAATTATCACTGGGAGTGTCAAGGGTACGAGCAGACAGTAATACCTGTAAATGTAAGCAGAAACCAACTTAGGTGAACGTTGCATCCATACATCAATGCCACTATGCAGAAACAGAACATCGTCTCTTGACAAACATCCATGAAAACAATGAATCTGAATGACGCTAAACATCTGCCCTGTCATTATATTACTTACCTATCATTTTGGATTGCTGACAGAACCCGGTTTTCATATGGTGGAAGCATCTTGGACAAAACCGCAGTATAGAACAAACCCGCAAATAATACGATGCCAAATGCGATGAATGCCAATCCAATCAGCTGGTCTCTATGCATCTTTAGTTCATCTGTTTCACCTTCGATGTGCAACCTCCACTCCTAAATAGATGCAGGCAATGGTGAAATCAAGAAAGTAAAATTATCGAGTCAGGTATTGTAAACAGGAATACAGGATTGACAAGTATGCCAATAACCAGGGGGAAAAATACCATGAGCAGATTGTGTAAAAGAAGGTTGTTCTAAAGTGTGTTAAATTTAACTGAATATCTAATGTTTATTCCCTGAATGCATCACTGCAATACCAAAATTTTACAGTCAAATTATTCACTAGCCATATGGTCACGCTTTGCGCAACTCTATATGCCCATTTAAGAAGCATTTATGTGTGTGGCCATTACATATATGCTGATGACGCAAAGCAAATGTTCGTGCCCTGAATAATTTTGATCACAGACGTAATTAACCCTAAAAAGGGGTAACAGCTTTATGTTATTCCATGAAACACACGATATTTACCTGCAAGCACAAAAGAAGATGAATTTTATGAGCATATCTCAGATCAGAAGGGCCAGCAAGGACATATATATTTCGATTAGAATTATCAATTATTTATGTTGCCTCATTAGTCATTTAGGCATACAGCCACTGGAGACCATATAAATGTAAAATCGATTGCAAGATCTGCTCCCCGGTTTGAACAAAGATTAATCAGTACATCATTACATAGATACGGTACTATGTAACAGAAACAAAGATTAATCAGTACATCATTACATAGATACGGTACTATGTAACAGAAGCAATGAGGGAATTAATTGAGTTTGAAGGAAAAAGGCAATGTGAAATCAGTCATTCAACTATTCCACTCAAAACCAAAGGAACTCATGTATTCATGTCGTTGAAATGAGCAAATAAGAGGATTAACTTCAGTTTATGGTTTAGAAACCAAGCTAAAGATAAAAGCAGTACTTTCATGATGAAAAGGAGATAATGTTTTGAGGTTGCACTTTGGATGCAGCCTATGCTTGAATAGTTGTAGTCTTTGTTCATGTATACATGCTTGATGCATTCATTATTTTTTGCTGTTAGTATATATACTGTATGGATTGAGAAAACATTTTGGAGATCAGTATTAAAAGACATATGAAATTAAAGTCACTATTAACTCTAAAGCATAGTGCATAAGAAATGTGAAAGTAATAAATAAATTTGAATCTTTACAGTTGGAGCAAATAGATAAGTCTTCGAAGATGTAAAATACAGTTCCCTGAATCAAATTCTATACATCCTAGATGTTTGGCTTTGTTTCATGCACATCGTAAGCAATACATAGAGGTCAGGTTTCTTCAGGGAAGAGATGTTCTTTTCAGTAAATATATTTGTAAGCATTTGTTTCAGAAACACAGATGCACAGGTTGGAATGTTTCCTATCATCATTTGTAAGACTTAACTCCTGATCCTGATTAGATGAATTGCAACTTTAAGATGTAACATTGTCATTTAGTGTTTTGTAGCATCTTGTGCCTTGCTCTTTATCACTCCATGTACACTCGTACAGTATCTAATTAGATGGGCGAACTTGCTCTTATTGCAGGAGCCTTTCTGCTAGTGTTGTCTCTTCTTTTTGGACCCGATCTGCAGCTGTAGGCCACAGCGTGGAAGACAAAAGATAGGAGGGGATGGGATTCAGTGAGTAACTTACCAGATACCTGGGTCGGTATAAGGGAAATGATTCTTGGCATGGTGATGCAGTGGGCGAGGGAGGATGAGATGGCGACACTGTCCAGTTTGAGTTATTCTGCTTGAAGTTTGTTGCTATCCGATTTTTGGTCGACAACCTCGATTTTTTTCTTTTAGTTTTTATTTTTGGCTATATCCGTGATGCCCTATATATTGCGGTGGAGGCACGAAATTGGCCATTTTGGACACTAAGCTTCATACACACCAGTTTCCGTTGAACTTCTGATATTCACCATCGGTTAATCTACTGGGCTAAAAAAAATATGCAGGACGAATGTGCAGAAGAAAATGTGAGAAGCGAACATTACTGAGACTAGAAACCTAAGAAATAGGAGTAGAAGTAAACAGACAGGGTTGCAGGAGTGCAGGCCGTGCTACTTCTCTCTCTGAGTCATTACATCGAACACTTTGCGCTCGAAAGGTTTGGGGTGGCAAGCAGGCAAGCAACCACCCATCACACCGATCGAACACAACAGCGAAGAACCTAACTTGAGCGGAGAAAACTTCGACAGGGGAGAGAAATGCATACCTGGTACCTCCCTGCTCATCCGTCAAATTGTTGGGATCGTTGGCGTTCTCCCCTCGGTCTTGTCGCGTGCGGTGCGCAGTGCACCAGCGGGCCGTCGCCTTGCCTCGTCTTATCCCGTGTGGTCCGCGGTGCGTGTACCGCCGCCGGTGGCCGGTGGCCGGTGGCCGGTGCCCTTTTTAGACGCGCCACGCCGCGCCGGTGCCTAGGCTGCTGCCCAACTATGGTAGGCAGGGGTGGATAGCTGGGCTCGCTAGTAGGTGTGGGCACTCTCAAATCGAAAACCGAAAAAAAAAACACACCGAACCGAAGTTTATGGTTCTTTGTTTTTCGGTTTCGATTTAAAGTGTCGCGTAAACCGTATAATTCGGTTCGGGTTTGGTTTTATATATCTGAAAACCGATCTATGAAAAAACCAAACTCTTCGGAAAAAACTATTGTTCTTCTTTCTTCACTTCGGAAAAACCGAACCAACCTCGCGCAGGATTCACTTTGGAAAAACGCCACCAACCTCGCGCAGGCGCAGCGTCGGGCGCCGGTGCCGACCGCCGGGGTGGAGCGGATGGGGACGACGACGGCGACGCGAGGGGCGTGGAGAGGGGGCGGCGACGGCGGGGCGTGGAGAGGGTCGGTGGTGCGCGCGTGACGCAGCAACGTTCGGGCGCGGAGGGTGCGACGCGGCTCGACGGGCACGGAGGGGGCTAGCGGTGGCAACTATGCTTGGTTCTTTTAAAAAACCGAACCGAAAAAGCCGGACCCGAATTACGGTTATCATTATTTACGTAAACCGAACGGTTTTTACTTTGTATCAAACCGAACTATGCGTAGAAAAAACAGAACCAAATTCTCGCTTAAAACCAATTGCCCACCGCTAGGCTCGGCTCATTAAGATACCGAGCTAACTCATTTTGGTTCGCGAGCGAGACCATCGCTAGTTGAGTAGAGAAGATTCGGGTGGGAGGAAAGATGGAAGAATAGCACTGAAACCTTCAAGAACACAAGGTCAAAAAAAAAGTTGAAATGGATTATTATAAAGACAAAAGCGACAGCAATAGTGGAGATGTTTTAGTTTTTTTAAGGCCCTAAGTGAAAATATTTTGTATTTTGGTCACTTTTTGACTTTTTAACTAAACAGAGGTTGAAAATTAGGGATGAAATAATTTTAGATTTGGGACTAGTTTGATAAAAAGATAAAATTTTCTCTTAAAAGATGTGCATGAGAGTTACATGCATGATAACCCAAAAAATTTTCACATGTAATTAAACACATGTTCTTGTGAAAAGTTTTACCAAAAAATTTTTAAATAAAAAGTTTTCACCAAATTTTACAACTAAACATACCCTAACTTTTTTAGATTTTGTTTTTCAATAATTAAAATGCTAAACCAAACAGCCAGCTTTTTAAGTTGAAAAGCTAAAAATCTGTTTTTTTAAATAAATAAAAAACTAAAAAGTTGGCTGAATGAGCTTTTATTGATTCTTAGCGTACTGAGAAAATAAAAATTTATTATAAAAATTAATAATAAAAGATCACGTTAGTAAGTTCTTCAGAAACAGTTTTACAAAAAAGTGGAAAAAAAACACAAAAACAAACACAACCTAAGACTCAAGTAGAGGGGCTGAGATCTCGACCCCATGCAAATGCAAGTGCAAGTGCACAATCCGGCCAGTCCATCGAAAGAGGTCACGGGACGCGCCGCTTGCTGCCGCGCGACGGAGCTCCTGCATCTCCACGATTTTGTTGCAGCGGACGCGTGGCGGACGGAGCACGAACGCGGGGCACGCGGTCGCTGTACTGCGGCGACTGCGGGTTGACTGTTTGCGACGCAGCGGCAGGGACGGCTGCATGTGTGGGGATTGACTGATTGGCCTAGGGTTTGCCGGTTTGGAATTTCAAGTGTTTCTTTTGGGCCTTAGCTAGCGAGCTAGAGATTGGGTTGTACGCCTGGGCTGCCAAATTGGAATCTGGCCTGCTGATTTTTGTGCTATGCTTAACCAGCCAAAACTACATCTCAAGAAAACCGGGCCAGTCACGAGCTAATGAGTCACGAGTATTTTTTTCACCTTAATGATAGCACAATAACAATAAGATTTTAGTCTCTTCAAGGAATGTCCTCTCTTACATTTTTTCTCAAATTCAATGTGAAAATATCTGAAAAAATATTGATAATGTAAAGTATATTCTCGTTTGAGTCCATCAAAACTCAAGTTTAAATTTGACCTAAGAAAAACAAGATTAGGATGTGCACGAAGTGTTACTACTCATACATTGAATGTCTTTTTCTATATCTCGATTTATGAATTAAGTTTGGATTTAAAATTTTATTTCTCGTGGAGTGGTATATATAAATTGTATGAGTTTTGTCAGTTTTTTTTATAACATAAATGATTTTTAAACAAACGAAGCAACGGATCAGAAATAGTTTCCTATAAATTGAGCTGTTACGTATGCAAATCTTCTACTACTATAACGAGGAAATTTTTTGATTTTAAAATTTTTATTACAATATTTTAAAAATAATTTTTTGTTTCAAAAATTTATAAATTTAGACGTCTCTCACACTCTTCTAAAAGAGAGCGTTTTTTAATAATCACCTAAAAATTTGTAATACTTATTAGACACTTCAAATAAATTTAAATGAAAAAGTAATAAAGTATCATCAAGATCTTTTATATAAGTTTGTCTCAATTCGATGTCGTTTAAATGTAAATCTGAGATTTGTTAAAACAGGTTTTAGATTTTCTAAGCAAATATTTGGACATCTAAACGATATTAAATGAAAAAATTGTTAACTACTCTTTTGACTATAATTTTGATATAAAATTTGATTTTATTCAAGTTTATATAATATATTTTTAAATTGTAAAATCATAAATTTAACAAGCTATATCGAAAATATATTTAGACCCCTTAACTTTTTTTTGAAAGGACGACTTTTAAAATATTTCCTTTAAGAAGGGTGTGAGGGTGTAAGACATCTAGATTTATAATTTTTGAAATGAAAAATTATTTTTTATAAATATTTTAATAAAAAATTAAACGAGTAGGACGCGTGAGTGGGCAGATCAGAAGTGTTGCACAGTACAAAGCCAAATGAGGGTGTAAGACATCTAGATTTGTAATTTTTGAAATGAAAAATTATTTTTTATAAATATTTTAATAAAAAATTAAACGAGTAGGACGTGTGAGTGGGCAGATCAGAAGTGTTGCACAGTACAAAGCCAAATGTCAGCACAGCAGTGGCTCAACTCGACTCTAGTCGAGGCCACATCTTGGGCCCTGTTGGATCCCTGGGCTAATTTTTAGCCTTTTTTCTTTGTCCCAATTAGCCCTCAAAGATCCAAACAGGGGCTAATTTGAGGCTAAAAGTGAATTAGCCCATCCAAAATTAGCCCATTCAAAGGTGACTTATTTGGACTAATTTACTCCTAGTATCTCCATGATGTCTATGGATTTGCTGAAAAGACACATTTATTCATATATTTAACTTGTCATGTACATTTGTTCAATATAATAAGGTAATAATACCCTTAAATTAAAGACAAATTAGCCCTCAAATTAGCCCTGGATCCAAACTACTCAAGGGGCTAATTTTTATAGAGCTAAAAATTAGCCCTCAAATTAGCCCAAGGGCTACTTATCCAAACAGGGCCTTGGTCTTACCACTCTATGCTTTTGCATGCAAAAAAGACATGCATTCGCATCCAACAAATTTTTAGACAATGGAAGGAAAAACATTGGAGCATGTCATGTGTAATGAGACCAGTGAATGAAAAAGGCATATTGAATACTAGCAAACAGTCGATTTATCAAAGGCTGACAGGCCCTGCAGTTTCGTAACACTGACGCTCTCAAGATAGCATAACCAGGAGGGTTCATCCTGTCAATGCGCCCTCAACATTAAAATTTAACCCACAAGTTCCATCCCCACCACAAAGGTTTCGTGATTCCACTAGTTCGTCAGCTCCATGATGGCACTGACAATGTCACCGTCAGCAGCCTTCAGTGCCTTCACCGCCCTGGATCTCGACACGGTGGCCTGTGTCATCACAAGTTCAATGTCCTTCGGTTCGACGCCAGTCTCATCGACCTCCTCGTCATCCTGAGGTGCCGCAGAAGGCTCGGCCTTTGAGATGACGTTGCTCAGGTCTGGTGCCTTGAACTGCTCTGCAGCTTGAGTCTGCAGCTGCGAGCTCAGGTCCTCGATCTTCGCCTCACCGAAGATGACGTATGTGTCTGAGTTTGGGCTCTTGAAGACATCTGGTTTGGAGATGACAAACAGAATCTGGAAATGCGGGAAAAAGTTAAGCAAATACAATGGCATATAACAATTCTATGAGCCTACAAGAAACAAGTGCATAACAGTGATTAAGAAGCTCACATTCTTGCTCTTTTTGATAGTCACACGGCTCACACCAGTGATGGTCTTCATGCCAAGTTTCTGCATGGCTTTCCTGCTCTTTTTCTCACTCCTACTCTGCTTAGATCTTCCACTAGCATCACCTCCTGCCCCTGCAAAGCATAGAGGAAAGCCATCAGCTTTTAGCATATACTGGACAGTAAGTCTACACTACCACATAGTAATGTAAGTTTTTCTGAAGCCCTTGACTGTTTTCGAGTAACCGTGAAACAGAAATTGGGATTCTAATGATCAACAGTTCTTGGGATTTGGGAATTATAATTGTAAATTTGAACTGTGAACTATATATCCTCTTGGATTTGCATGACACCAAAGGGACAAATACTTCGCTCCTGGTGAAAAAAAATACAGTATCACTTATGATACTATAAACGATACATCTAGCAAGCTCCACCAAGATTATCAGTCTATCCTTAACAACCAAGACCTGTTCAAACATTCATCCTGTACCAATAAGGCCCTGTTTGGAAAGTGGGAAATGGTTGCGGCAATTGAAATATTTCCTCTGAAATTCTTATGTACAGAACAGGAGCTAAAGGTGCTATCCCATTATAGTAGGTGAATAAATTTTCAACGGTGATGGCTCACACTGACAATTTAGGGAAGCATAAAGTTTAAAGAACAAGAACACAACATGACAAAAGAAGGATTAAAACAACAGAGTCATAGTTCTAGTATAGAAATGATAGAATATTTGCAAAAGGGAACTGAAGGTGGAAAATGCTCCTTCAAGCCATAACATCTTAAAGCACAACCAGATCAGTTAACTACTGCACACCATAAATATCCGTCGCTTCAATAAATGAATAGATTAAAGAAATAGAGAGATGTTTCATGCGACAATCAGAGAATAGGCAGACACCTGATATATCTAGTTTTTATATTATAATAACTGAAAATGTTACTAAAAATGGAATACAGGACAAACTACATAGTTCCTACACACCTTCCGCATCATCATCTTTGTCATCCTCGTCATCATCATCCTCCTCCTCATCATCATCATCCTCAAGGATAGGCTCATCTCCCTGAAAGCATGCAAAATGGTCAAATTTATCTCACTGTCAAGTAAAAAACATACCTTGCAAAGCAGGGCCATAACCAACAACAGACCTAGTCACATGAACAAAATAGTGAGCATTCCAAACAGTGTATGCTATTTCCAGATTGAAAGCAAGCATGCTATGCATAAAAGGAATGACTTTTCTCAAGAGTAAAAGATAAGGGTCTGTACATACATACATACATACATACATACATACATATATATAATTAACAGATGAGCCCAAGTTTCTAATGTAATAATCACTAGAGTTAAACAACAGTATACTGCTTTTAATTTAGCTTCAGCATGCTCTATCATTAAATGATTAATCTAGCTTCAGCGTGCTAAACAATTATAACGCTTTTAATCTAGATTCAACATGTTCATAATCAATTTAGAACTTGTAATCCTTAATATAGGAATACCATGACCCTCAAGTGATGCCCAGTTAGCAGAACTACTGATTCATAGGTGAATCGACAAAGAATATGGAGTATATAACAACTACTAGCACGCAAGAGGTCTATGGACTACAGCATCGAGAATCCCCAGAAAGGAAAAGAACTCCTGATTGCAGAGGTCGAACAGAGTACATCAACGAGAATCCCCAGAAAGTAAAAAAGAACTCCTGATCGCAGAGGACAATAGGATCCGCATAAATCCACACACTAACAACCACGCACACTCAGTTCGCCGCCCAAATCTCGCACCTGGAAGCCGCGCAACCTCAGCAACAAACGAGATCCGGCAGTTTACCGCTGCGATCTAGCCAAACCCACCGATCTAAAGCCGCATCGATCCTAGAAGATCGTGTCCTTCTGAACAGACTTCTATCACAGGAAGAGGGCAACAGTGGGGGAGGTGAGATGGAGTGGACGGATCACCTCGATCTTTTGCTCCTCGAGGTGCTTGCGGAGCAGCTCCTCCTGCGTCTCGGCGGCCGTCATGGTGGCGGAGAGCGAGTAAAACCCTAGAGCACGAGGAGGAGGGAGAGGGAGGAGGGGAAAGTAAACCCTAGGATCAGAGAGCAAGCAAGGCAGCGACGGCGGAGGGAGAGGAGAGGAGACGCCAGACGGTGCATTTGTTGACTCGTGGAGGTCTTACTGTTCCAGTGGGCTGGGCCGTTTATGTAAGAAAATAAATGGAGATGTAAGGCCCATTTATGTGGTACTACAGAGTGCAAGCAGAAAAGGTTTTGTTTTAGACTTACTAATAAAGATGAAAACATATAAAAACAAAAAGTCATTACCATATTATTAATTGAGTTTTAATTATTAAAAATATAAAAACATATATTTATTTTATATTTGAAAGCAGTTTATATGAAAAGTTTTTCACGAATCATATCATTTAATAATTTAAAAAACATGTTAATAAAAGTCAAGATAAAATCTATATTTTAATTAGAAAATAACATCTCATGATTTTCTATAGAAATCTCAGGAAAAAAAGCTCTGTTGCCAACAAAATGGAAAATGCTAAAAATTTGTGATTTTTATATATGAGATATGAAGGGACGTAGCTACGTTGAAGCTACTCCGTGCTTAGGACATAGGTCCATTTTGCAAATTCTACACTATAGTGTTCAATAATTAGAATAGTTTGTTAAGTATGTTAGTGAAATGTATATGAGATACTCGATAATTTTTTAAGGCTCTTTGAAATATATGATAAGAAAAACACAGTAATAGAAAACACAAAAATGAAGTCATATGTTTTTTAGTCCGACAGGAACGAGGAAAAACAGAAAAATATGAAGAGGAGCCTTTGATAGCATCACCGGAAAGAAAAAGTTCAAGAGGTTGAACCTCTTATTTATTTTTCTATAAAATCGAACCATAAAAATATAATCCTATGAAAAATTTCCCATCATTTCTTACAAATCAAAGAGTTTTATAGGAAATCGAGTCCTCCAAAATCTCGGTGACAATTATCCGTTTCAAAGAGACCATAGTTTTCGAAATGGAGATATGATCAAATAGAAATGTGGCACGCCATGGATACAATTGTTGGCCCAATGACAACATGTGTGCGGAACAGTTTCCATTGAAACCCTGTGCGGCTTTGTCAAAATGTTCTGTCCTCCTGACCTCCTCAAATTGTTGAAACATTATTCGAGGGTGCATTCTCGGTAGCTTACTTATTATAATAGATTATCATGAATATGCTGTCCGAACTTACACTATGTTTCTCGGAAAAACTTTCTTCATCGGCGTTTTTAGAGAACTTTCTAAAATTAATTTATCAACTTTTTAATGTTTAATTTATCCGTTTGTGCGCTCGAATAAATTATGATAAACTCTGTTTCATCCATTACCTAACCCTGATTAGCAGGAGTACTACGAGCTGAAAACGGCACAGGAATTTAACAAAACAGCGAGTACACCCCGACAGTGCAATGAATGAAAAGAAAGTGCTAGTACTAGTAGTAACTAAAGCATAATAATAACTCATCATCAGCTATTCCAGCTGCAGTACCTCAGCGTCCAGTCACTGTACATTGAAACCTTAAATCACTCATCAAGCGTGACAACAAAAAATAGTAAAGATGAATTATTTGTTAGCTTCAACTTCAACTTCAACTTCATTGCTTTATTTGTTAGCTGAAGTTTAGCTAAACGTTTCTAATCTATTTAAAATAAAAGTAAAGATGAATTATGTGTTATCATAAAATGAAAGCGTGTTTTGTATGGTTCCGAATTGTCGAAGAAACGAGAAAATAGATAGACTAATGATTCACGGGTGATTCTCAATATTTTTTCCAGAAACCAACGAAATTATCTAAACGAAGTTTCTCATTTTTACTTAAAAACGAGAAAGATTTTAAATGTTTTTTCGTTTTAATCGTTTGATATTATTGAAAAACCACACTGAATTGAAACCGATTGCAGCCAAACAAACCATTAGACTGCTTCATAATTTTTCTCCACACCAACTCTTGAAATTCAATTTAAGTCGAAAGCAAACACATTCTAAATTAACACCGTACTTTCCCCCAATTTACTGAATCCGTGAAAAGATGCCGACGCTTCATCAACGCAGGATCGAGTTCGTTCCTCTGTCTATCCGATCAAACTTCTAGATGGAGGGAGGGAGGGAGAGAGATGCGAACGCGAGGAGAGGAGGCCGGGTTTCTTCCGCTGAGCAAGCGGCGGGTAGGTGCATGGTCCTTGTAACCGGAGGACGGCGATGGAGATGGGAGTCCAAGTGGCGTCTCCTCTCCTCCATCGCCGACAGTGAGTGGCTAACCCACCTCACCTGGCTCGCCTCTCGGCCGCCGCCGCCGCCGACGACCAACCCCACCCAACGCCCGCTTCCATGTGGGCCCCTCCCCCACGCGGCGGCGACGCGCTCGCCGCCGGGAGGCGCGCTTCGGTTTTGAACGGCGCTGTCGGCCGCGGGCACGGACCGCATCTACGAGTTCGTGCTCTCCCGTTTACGTGGGCCCACACGGTCAGTGAGAGCGGGCTATTGTAAGCTGAGTTCATGTGCACCGGGTCCACGAGCCAGCGAGAGAGAGAGAGGAGAGGGGCCAACGCTTCGTAATTTACGGGGGAAAGCACGTGGACGGACTCGGGGACACACGTACGGATCTGTTCGTGCACCTGGTCCCCATGGACCCTCCATCCCCTTCACACGCGTCGTGGTCGTCAGGTCAACGGGCGCAGTGAACCGGGTTCAGGGGAGGCTCTCTCGCTCTCGCGAGGAGGGAAGCGAAGTCGTCGCTTTCCGCCAAAGAAAGCGGGGCACGAGAAAGCCAGAGGGGATCGGAATAGGTGTGTGGGGCCCGGGCCCACGTCACGGATCTCGCCTCCTGGTCCGGTGGTCGCTCGCCGATCCATCCGCTCCGCTGCACCCAAACCGGGATCTCCTGTGGCTCTTCGTCTGTGGGACTTGCGGCGAGGCATCGCATTCGCCGTCCGTCCGACATTCTGCCGTTTGGTTGGATAAGCACTCTCCCTCTCACAGCAGTGGAGAGAAGGCCGGGATGATCGAGATGGGGAACAAAAGAATCACATTCTCTAATGTGATGTTTCACCTTACCCTTTTTTTTCACGTTCATTAATGATTAATGATGTATTGATAGTTGATAATTAGATTTATTGAAATGGTTAGGTGATTTTATATTGGGTAAATTGGATTCATGTCCAGGAGAGGAAAAGAACTACCGGCCGACGGAAAAAAGTGGAGACGAAAAGAACAAAAGGAAAGAAAGAGAAAGTGACGGAAAAAAGAAGAAGATGGATAAAAAACGTGGCGACAGTGACACGATTTTTTTATAAAATTTTAGTGACACAGCTACGAATAGACAAAATTGTAATGACATTTATCTAAATAAACATATTTACAATGACATGGATCCAATTTATACTTTTATATTTATAAGCACGAAAATAATATCATAAACACGAAAAATAGTATCATGTTGTTTTATACAAAGAAACTATTTACATTTAAACCGTATAATTTTTATATATCCTGTATAGAGCCATAATTAAATGTTGTAAAACTAAATCAATATTGTCAACATACAATGTTTGTCTACTGTATCTGTAGAGAACGTTATAATTAAGTCGTACACGAGATCATATCAAGAATATGAAGGACAAAGATTTTATACTGGTGCCCTCAACAAAAATAATAGCGCTAATATATATATATATATATATATATATATATAATGGCTATGTGTGTGCGCGCGCGCATCCCTGTGACATGTCCAAATCTTTAATTTAAAAACTCAAATTAAAAATCCGAACCGTTCAAATTGTTCTACATATTAATATCGTCTTGTATACCAAATTTTATATTTTTTGAGTTTTTACTATTTTATCAGATAAGTCAAAGATGCATTAATCCAACGATTTAAAGTATCATTTTATTGCATCTTTGACCTATCCGATAAAATAGTAAAAAATTCAAAAAATGTAAAATTTGGTATACAAGGCGATATTAATATGTAGAACAATTTGAACGTTCGATTTTCAATTTGAGTTTTCAAATTAGAGATTCGGTCATCCACAGGAGAAGACGCGCACAACAAAGATATATATATATATATATATATATATATATATATGGAAAAACATCTACAATGAAGAAACAAGATGGCTAATTAGGGTTTAGGAAAAACATCATACAAGATACAATAAAAAAACAAGAATTTAGGATGTTTTTGAAAAATAACTTTAAAAATGTTCCCTTAAAAATAACTTAAAGAACATTTAAATTTCCGGATTTTGAAAAATAAACTACTGGGTAGCAACCACTCAAACACTCACAAAGGTCCGCTGGCCATAGAAGATCCAACCCCTACTTTGGCCCCTTCCAAATTCAAAATCTTCAAACCATCCGCAGCAAAAACCCAGATAAAACAAACCAATCACAACACCATGAAAAAGAAAAAAGAAGCGAAGCCAACAAATTATTCCACACCAACACAACCAGAAAGAAATTAACGACCTTAATTTTAATATAACCGAGCTAATACTGATATGATAAGTGAGCTTTACCCACTTAACCAGTCTAGTCCACTACTACTACTGCTCGGCGTGGTCAGGTCAGGTCAGGTCACTCCAACCGCTGCGCTGCTCGTCGTCTTCTTCCCTTCCCTTCCAAATTCCATTTCATTTCACCTCGGCTCGCCTCGGTGCGGTGCGGTTTACCTCTCACTTTCTCTCACCTTCCTCGCCCACCTCCATCTCCTCCTCCTTAAGCAACGACGCCGCAGCAGCGAAGGACCACCACCCAGCCCTAGCTCCACCAACCGGATCAACCGCAATGGCGTCCAAGGAGGCGGAGGTGGCGGCTGCCGGGCGGCGGGATGCGTGAGATCGCGCCGCATGGGGAAGGAGGCCGTCGGCGAGGGGCAGCAGCAGCAGCGGCCGCCGGACGGGGCAGGCGGAGGAGGCGGCGGAGGAAGAGGCGGAGGAAGGGGAGGTAGCGGCCGCCGGGGGTGGTGGTGGTGGTGCTGCTGCTGCTGTTGCGGTGGTGGCGCGCGTGGGGTGGTGCGGCTGAAATGCGTGGCGGCGCTCGTGCTCGGCGTCGCCGTGCTGCTGTCGGCGGTGTTCTGGCTCCCGCCGTTCGCGCGGCGTGGGAGGGGATCGGAGGGCCCGGATCCGGGCGCCGGCTTCGAAGGTGAGCCTGCATTGCGAGATCTCGCCTTGCTTGCTTTTGATTCCGTTTCCGTGCGTCTGTTGCAATGCCCCGACGAGTGGAATCTACGGTTCGATTTCTGATTAGCTCGTGGCGGGTTGATGAGTAGGCAGTGTTTCTGAGCTTTGGATCTGGATGTACGGAAATTTGAACTGACTATGAGGCGCCTGGTCAATGCGATTTATAGGGGAGATGGATTAATTTAGCCGTAGCGTAGCCATTCTATCAGAGGATACCATGCAAATTTGCTCGCGTATAGCTGGTTTCTGCTAGATTTGATGTCGGTATTTGATCTGTATTGCGTTAGCCATGTGTCGGTGCTTGTCTTGCACAATGAGTAAGTTAGAATTTAATGCTAAAAGTGGCAACTCCGTCACTCTCTACCTGCCGTTCCATACGATTACCGAATCTGGTGAACGGTGACCCAACTATTTTGTGAGAATTGCACATCTGCATAGGAGGTTCTGTCGCTGATATTTGTGTTGTTGGTGCCCATTTCCCTTTTTGAATTTTTCTAAGGTTTGCAATGGCTGTATTGAAATGTTGAAGTTGAACCGTAGTAAATTACTAGCCAATAGTTCAGGTTGCAGTCCATTCCATATTTATTAATTGTCTAATGTGGAAACTCTGTTTGGCATTTACTGTTTACTGAAATTGCACTTTTGCAATGGTTTGCTAAACCTTTTAATCTTTATTTGGGTCATTCTGCAGTACAAATATAATGTTCTTTATTCTATTGTATAGGAGGACCGGAAGTCTAGAATTGCATAATACATGTCGATCCTTCTAAGCACTTTATTTTAAGACGCGTGTCTTACGAACCGATATTTTTTTGTTCCAGCTGATATAGTGGCGAGCTTTAGGCTGCACAAGATGGTTCCTGAGCTGAATGGAAATGCATCAAAGCTTGAATTGGACATTTATGAGGAAATTGGCATTCCTAACTCCACTGTATGGCCTGCAGACATCTTTTATTTATACATTTCTTTCATCACATCGTAATCTGATGTTTGAATACTTATACAGGTGGTTGTAAATTCACTAAAACAATTAGTTGGATCAAACTGGACAAATGTTATCTTCAGCATTGTGCCTTATCCAAAGAATTTGACTTTATCGTCAACAGGGTTGAGCATTCTTAGGTCTAATTTTATGTCCTTTGTCGTGCGGCAGTCGACACTCCAGTTAACCGAGTCCTTATTTGGGAATTCATCGTCCTTTGAAGTGCTTAAATTCCCAGGAGGAATAACAATCATTCCGCCACAAACTGCTTTCCTTCCTCAGAAACCTCATGCAACTTTTAACTTCACTCTTAATTTCCCAATCTACAAAGTGCAAGACAGAATCGATGAGTTAAAGGATCAAATGAAAACTGGGCTACTGCTCAATTCCTATGAGGTTAGTGGTACCTCTGGCTTAACTCATTTTATATTAATTTCATTGTGGTTATTAAGTTATATGGTAATATGATTATACTCATAAATTCTGTTCATTTTCTGTCACTTCCTTTGAAGTGTCTTTCAGTTTTAAATATGTTTAGTTTTAGATATTTGTTTAATTCAGGCACTTGCTCATGTGACACGACGTACACACACAATCCTGTAGACATATAGCATGCTGTATTTCTTCCTCATGATTTCTGGTGCTACTGAACAATCTTGGTTCAAGGGCATGTGTACAAAATTAGGTCAGTAAGCATGAGAGAACATGCAGTGATACAAGTAGAACAGGTGATTTTGAGGATATGATCTTGATTTGAAATTTTTCATGAAACTACATGGAAAAGGGGTGCAAGATTAGCACAGCTAACCCAAGGAAGTCTCTGTTTATCTGTCTACAGTCTCGTCATACTTGAATTCATACCATTTTCTGCTTTAGAAATACATGTATCCATTTCATGTTCATTTTATTCTATGTACATACAAATAATGGATGATGCTTTTGATCTAGCCTGTTAAGCACTATCTGTAAAGAAAGGGGCTGGTATTTTTATTCCATCATATGAATTTCTATTGGTGGATCTTACCTTTTATTGTGGAAAAGTTGATTAGTATATATTGTGTCATTTCCTTCTTTTTATTCTTGCTACTTATATTATTGTGTGCATTGTAGAATCTGTATATCAAATTGGCGAATTTGAACGGTTCAACGATTGATCCTCCAACTATTGTTGAGACCTCCATATTTCTTGAAGTTGGGAATCACCAGCCATCTGTACCAAGGATGAAGCAGTTGGCACAAACAATTACTAATTCATCTTCAGGAAACCTGGGTCTGAACCATACCGTATTTGGCAGAGTGAAGCAGATAAGCCTTTCATCCTATCTTAGACATTCTTTACATAGTGGAGGTGGTTCTGAAGCACCTAGTCCAGCACCCATGCACCATCACGGTCACCATCACCATCATCACCATCACCATGGTCATGAAGACAGCAGGCATTTGGCTCCGGCTCAGGCTCCAGTACATTACCCTGTGCATGAACCCAGATATGGAGCTCCACCTCCATCTCGGTGTCCATATGGCACTGACAAGCCAAAGAACAAAGCTCATGTAATGCCAGCTCCTGAGCCTACGGCCAACGGCCATCATTTTGCTTCACCGGTTGCTTTGCCGCCTTACTCACTGTCACCACGGAACCCCAATGTGCACAGTAGGTCCCCTATTCCATCCCCTCCAGTTCTTCCAGAATCACCTTTGCCCTCTGTTTCTTTTGCTCATGCTCATCCTCCAAGTGAACATACATCAAGAAGAGATCCTGCTGGATTGTCGTCTCTGGCCCCTGCACCTCATTCATGTAAGTTTTTTGCCTTATCCTTTTAACATTCTCTCAACTGCTAATGAGTGTCATCTCCAAGAGGAACTCATTCGTTCACTTTAGAATGTTGGAAAACAATACTATAAGATTCTAGTAGCACTAATTATATCTAGCTGGAGAATTTGGACTTTTTTTTTTACTTGCTGTTTCTGCTCCTGAGGCTAATACAGTAAATCCATTTTGTTTGATCTTTATGCTAACTGCTGAATTGAGGTTACATTTCTATGATTGATACATTTCTGTGAAGTTCAGATCAGGCTTGAGTTTGCCTATCTGCTGATGATACCTCAGCTAAATGGAGTTTTAGTTCAGCTCACAGTTGATTGAGACAAATATTGATAGGTTTTCTTCTGGGCAAACAAGTACCTCCATCTTAGAAAGCATAATTTTGTAATCCTTGGGATCTAGTTGCCCTGGATGGCAAAATATTTGTGAGCCAAGAGAAAAGCTCAGTTACTCTAGATAGTGTATGGCAAGGTGAAAAGTCAAATCAAACAAGTTATTTTGGATAGGATAAGAAATTTCCTCAGCTAAAATTTATATAGTTGTGTTTTAACATTAATCGTCACTACCATGTCTTTTATGGCTTGTGCTATTTTTTCAGTTTATGTTGGATTTATATTTGTATCTGATTTATGCAATCATTTGAGAACAGTGTATTACTCAATTGCATCATGAATAACAATATAGTAAAAATGCTATTGATGAATCTACGCTTATAGAGTTATAGTCTGTTTACCTCATGTATCGTCTTTCATTTTGTTTACCACTTCATTCTGCTGTTGCAGCAAACGCTACTTGGAGCCTGTGGCGTTCCATTCATTGGGCCAACATTGTATCTCTTGTGTGTATTCTAATGAGCCTACTATGACGAAGAAACACACAGGCTAGCCAGATGTAAATTAGGGAGGTTTCAAGATGATGAAGCACCACCTGTTCTTCTTGTCTGGCTGTAGCCGGCCGATCAGCTCCCGGGCCGGCGGGCAAGCACAATACAGCGTCCCGCACGGCCTCGGCGTGCTGTTATACTTGTTGTTAGTTCATGTAAATATGGATGGGGGTGGGGTATAAGGCAAATGGGCAGCAGCTGTGCCTAAGGTCAAAGCCACGGTGGTGGCAGGCCCTTGTCTTAGCACTTGTTGCCTGGGTTTTGCTATGTACTACTGCTGTTGAGAAGAGGATCTTCAAATGTAAAAACCACTTATTTTTTTTTTAATATGAGAGGGCATAGAATCTACCTCCAATTTTCAGAGGTCTATTTTTGGGTCTATGCTCTGGAGCATCTGTCTTGTTGAACCTATAATTTCTCATAATTTTTTAAGAGCTTCCTCTTGAGCCAGATTGGTGGATTGTTTCTGATCAGTTTGCTTCTGAACCATACAAGGCTACTGGCCGAGCGTCTGCAATCTCATTTTGGGTTGAAATGCAAGCCAGCGCGATGACGAATTTCATGGAATTTTGTTAAAATCGTTTGAAATTCACACAGATACAGCAGTTTGGGAGAGCTCCGAACTCCATGTGATAAAATTCAATGAAATTCGATAAATTTGTGAACCAAGCCTAGACTAGACCACTACCCTGGATTGAGGCTGGGGACTGCAGTTGATGTACTAGGGCACTTCTGCTCGAACACTAGGATCACCTGTCGTCAGGGAGGATAACTCGAGCGGTTTGTGAGTATCAGTATCAGAATTAACAATCCCGATGAAAACTCGTCGGTTCTCGTGAAATTTCGTGATTTCAAAGTGATTCAAAATCAGATTTCGAGAAATTCAAATTTGCAACAGTAAACTGGATTAAAATTCGATCGGAATCAGTCAAAATTTCTCGGTTTTCGACATCTAGCTGGGACCGAAACGTACCGTGAGCCATGATCACGATCCTAGCTGGCACGTCCGCTAGCATATGACGCGGCGGTGGCATTCAACGGCCGCTTCCGCCGAAGGGAGAGATTGTTGTGGTCTATTTTTAATTGTACGATAATATATTAAAAAAGTTTTTTTACTTGGTTTTCACTTCCGTCTCAGTAATCCTAGATCCCATCCTCTGAGAGGATCAGCTGTGGTCGTTAACTGGCGTTCTCGCTTTTTTGGTTTTTGGATTGTTCGGAGTTACATTTTACCGCTATAGCCGTTCCTAATTTCGGTCCTTCCTTTTTTATCTTAGCATAAGTCAATCTAATTGATTACGTGGTGTATGATTCCTGCTGTACCCGTACGATACTACGACCAAAGTAAACTGCTGTCGAGTGTACTACCACTAACTGATCCACAGTGCGCACCGGTCTCCGCCTTGAATGCATCCCACAATCTGCCACTCCCCCAACCACATTTACATCCCCACTCTTTAATCCTCTCCACCCAATCACCACCACCTCTCGCTCTCTCTCGCAATCGATCACCTCAACCACGACGACCACATTGCAAATGTCGCGTGCTCGCCTCGCGACCTGCTAAAAATAATACCTCGGCTTCTTGGCGATCGCCATGCCGGCGTCTTACCTGATGAGCAGGAGGTTCTCCTACCGCAGGCTCAAGAAGCTCCCGCCGGCGCCGCCGCCGCCGCCGCCTGATGTGCCGCAGCAGCTGCAGGAGCAGTACTACGCGGCTATCACCGCCGCCTCCGCGCAGCAGGATTGGCGTCACCGCCAGCATGGCGGCGGCGGCATTGGGAGGAGGAGGAGGGTGACGTGGAGGTCGTTCGGCGATAGCGGCGGCGGGAGGAGGAGGAGGAGGCCGCGGCTGAGGATCTCGAGCCTGGCGAGGCTGCTGCGGAGGAAGACGGCGGCGGTGGGCGGCGCGGTGAGGGCGTCGGTGGCGAAGGTGGTGCGGCGGCTCAGGGAAGGGAGCCCCTACATCGGGGACCTCTTCGCCGGGAACTACATGTTCATGCAGGTCACGCCGTCACCGAACATGGCCGCCGCCGGCCTGGGCAAGAACGGCGTCGTGCCGTACTACCACCACGGCATCATCGGCGGCAAGAACAACAAGCTCGGGACGACGTGTTCTTCTAGCGTGCTGTACAAAGTCAAGTTTAATTAGTTTGACATGTTACTAGTTACTACTACTTAATTGGTTACATGGACGATAGATCATCATCTCGTCATTATTTCTTTCGCTTTTGTTTCCACGATCCTACGTGCGCACTATTGTCAAAGTGTCAAAATAATTAGTTACTCGAGTAAAGGAAAGGCCCCGTTTTGGATGACAGGATGATTCTGTAGCTGCAGAAGCAGAATTATTCGATTTGCTGCAAATCATTGTGGGGGGCTCATACGTCATTGGTTGTAAATTTTGTTCGATTTGAGCACAGACATCGCCATTAGTTTGTGTTGTGCGTGGACGGTGGACCATTGCCAGATGGGCAATCGTGCGCATCGGCAGAGGCGGCGAGACAGGGCGATGCGAGTGGCGAGGGGGAGGACGAGGCCGACACGGGCCACACGGCGGACACGCCGGGAGACGCGGCGGAGGCCATCGGGCGCCGCCGCCGGCGAGCACCGGGATTCGATGGAGATCGAAAATAGGTGATTTTCGCAGGAGCGAAATTGGTAACGGTCAGACTAGGAGGACATTTGTACTAGGAAGTCAGGCGATCAAACCAGTGGTGTTTTTGAAAAATACTATATGTCACTACCAGAGCAATCTGGACCGTCGGATCTCTTCCATTTCCCCTCCAAAGTTTAACCAAATTTACAAAAAAAACATAGTAACATCTATAACATCTAATTTCCATTAAACTCATAATTAAATATTATTTTATAGTATATTTGTGTTGAAAATATTATTATATTTTTTATAAATTTGGTTAAATTTGAAGAAGGTTGATTTAGGACAAACTCATAATGTAATATGGAACAGAAGCAGTGATGTTTAATTCAAGCAAATAACTTGAGATTGAATTCCTAATGATATAGCAGTCAACCTCATGTGGATATGGATGCCCAGCTAGCTAAATCATATAGTTCAAACTCTTTCACTGTTTCACATGCCCAAACTACACATGTACTATAAGAGGAATAAAGACTAATCAGCGAGTTTGGTGCAGAATGCAGATATGCCTGATGAGCCGTGCATGATAAACATACAGGTACTCAGCAAACGCGTCCTAATCAGATAACCCGTTATGCACGCGCAATTAAGTACACTGTCACAATCATAACCAAAGCTGGCAAAATACACAGCACGGTCCACTTTGATGTTGGTAGGGGCGAGCCAGAAAGGAGAAACTCTTTTTCAAAAGTTCAGATGAATTACTGCAAAACCATTGGCCATTTCGGCTGTGGCGCCCCCTACTGGTTAATTCAGGATAAGCACAAGCAATTGCAGTGTTGTCTTGTCGCCGCTGGTTGCACATGAAAAAGAACAAAATTGTTGTTGAGACATGCTAGAAAGAATACCTGTGTTGGGCCCATGGCATGGCCATCTGGCGTTGTTGCTCGATGGAGTGCAGGGGGTCCATTGCTTTATCCTGTTCTGAATTTCTGATCTCCATCTGCTAACTCAGACATCAAACTCTCGCCCCACCAAATTTCATATTCTGAATCTTGTCAAATGATACTCCACGTTAGTACTGACAAATGATTACTGACAAGCATTTTCCAAAAGCATCAGATTTCCTTGGGGGATTTAGACATGATAAAGTCAATAATGGTTCAGATAACAGTTTTGGGTGAGTCCGGAATCGTGTCAATGAGAAACCGGAATCACTTTGTCAGGAGAAAATGTCCACAATTGAATGAATCTCACTTCTGATGTACAAGGGTCTGATGATACAAATTCTACCACTACGCTGCAGTAAATTACACGACGTAACAGTGTTCAAGAATGTGAATTGAACAAAGAAGATACACGAAGCTCCCAATGCTGCGGACAGAGCAAACAATTCAACGATCAATTATCTGACAAATATGTACCAGGAATCTGATCGCGTGGTCGTCGTAGTTTTCGTCAAAAGGTTTTACTGTGCTTGGAGTTGTCTCTCTTGAGTTGTACTTTGAGTTTTTTACTGCCTAATTGGAAACCGTTCATCACACCGATGGCTGCCTGTGCGGAAGCAGGAGAATCGTAGCTTACAAAACCTGCACCAGTTAGAAAACAATTAGCAGACTATAAGCACAATGTGTGTGTGAGAGAAAGAGAGAGATTACCAAAGCATTTGCTGGAACCCGTTGCTTTGTCTACATACACCTTAGCACTTAGTACTCTACCGAACCTCTGGAATGCATTGGAAAGGTCTTGATCCCCATAATCTTGTGGGATATGATAGATAAATAGATTGGCTCCAGGAGGACCTGTAAGCATGAAGACGAATATTTACAACATAATGGACTTCAAAATGGCAGCTACTCTGATAGTTAACATATACTCAGAAAGAGAGAGTATTAGTTAGCACAACCAGGTAGCTAATCATTCTTCAATATCTTTGTTTAGATTTTTGTTCATCTCCTGAACTCTGATGTCCTTATATGCATTTGGATTCCTCATGTACAGAAGCACATTATAATCATTTCAGGATAACGTATATGGTATATAAACAAAAGCCACATGATTTTTCTCGGAAAATGTATTGCTAAGGGGTCAGCTTTCCAGCTAACATCTTGGAAGAAAATGGTGTTTTCTCCAGCACAATGGCTGAAGGTGAAAGTAGAATGTGTCTAACCTTCTATTTGGCCGCCAGGATTGCTACTGGGACTAGAAGATGCAGGAGAATTTGCATTTACAATTGGAACTTTAATCGAACTGAATGAATTCCCGAAAGGACGACTATTCATGAGACCACCAGGGTAGGATCCAGCATACTGCACACCAGGTACAGGTGGATAAGGGCTGCTTAACTGCATTGTATTGAATGATCTAGGAACTGAATTAGGGGACAGTTCAGGATTGACTCCTCGTATAGTGTTTCCTTGATTAACAGGTTGAACCATGTTTGGGAATGTGGCTTGATTCTGGATAGGAGATAACGGGTACTGCATAAGTCCGTATGTCCCCGGTGGCTGCAAAGGAAAAATCAAAATCAGACTTGTATTCCAAGCAAAATATGTGTGCATCCAAAAATAACTTTAGCAGTCTCTTGAAGCTCCATGCTAGGGTTTGAAGTACCAACAATAATTTTCTTTTGTGAGAAAGTACCTACAATGTAACGAAGAACGGAGCTGAGGAATTTTAGCAGTTTGGAGAAATGCCCTTTTTACGTTGAATATGGCAAGAGCCACCATTTATGCGTGCAGCAGTACCAAATAGTGGCCATGAAAAATTGTGAACCAAGACAGACAAGATTGTTCAAATTATTATTGGGGCTTTTTTGGTGAAAAATAATATTTTTAAAGAAAATATGACTAGTATAGCTCTTGTAGTAAGTATACAACAGTGTATGATGTAAAAAAATATTAAGAGAAAAGCACAAGTCACCTGATAGCTAAATCCATTATATTGAGGCATATACCCCATCTGTAAAGCCCCAAACAATGAAGATTGTTGCATAGGACTCGCGCTAGGAATATTAGATGATTGCAATTGAGCCTTTTGTGCTTTCCGGGCCTGCCTTTCCTTTTCTGTATCAGCCCATTTGACAACCAACGGCACACTAGAGCCCTAACAATAAATCAGAAGAGATTGTAATTTATTTATGAAAAAATAGCATGGGGTTTGGGAAGAAATGTAACTGGATAATATAATGCAGACCAAGGTATCAAATAAATGCATGTCTTTAGCTTTGACTGTTTATGTGTATTGTGTATCAGACTCATGACTAAGTGGTGCTATGAATCATGTTCATGTGTGAATTGCAGTACATTTCAATAACCACTAAGAATTGTTCTGCTATTTTAACTCATTTCTGGCAAACCTCTATTTTGTGCTTCCCATTCAGAGCCTCAATAGCTGACACTGCTTGCTCCTTTGTTTCATATTTTAGGAATGCACAGCCAGCTGCAATAACACAGTTAATTAAACAAAAACGTTAGATGTTACAAAGTTCCAGAGTCAACCAGTGCTTCTAGCTAGCTCTAAATGGTCAGGAAAATAAATTCTTCATCAGATCTCACCTTTACTTGTTTGTTGTGAACCCCTTAAAATCTGTAAATCCTTGATATTTCCATATTTGGAAAATAGATCAGTCAATTCAGTGTCCGTTACATTTTTCGGAAGCATTCCAATAAAAAGCTTGTGTTCTGGAGGTCATAGAAAGTATAAGCATGAGTGCAATAAAATCAATGGCAAAAAGATCAGTTCTATGTAAAGGGCGATCATACCTAGCCTTTCTAACTCTCCATCAGCATATTTTACTTGTAAAGGACTTGATGCCTGAATTAATGAAAGAAAACGAAGATTGTCATCAGAGTCAAAGAAAGAAGCAACCGGAAATGATTGGCAACTATTTGTGAACAAGGTGTCACAATAGTAGCTATTATCACTACAGGAAAAAAAAAAAGCAAATGTGCCTCACTGGCTCCCAAAGTCAGTGATTACCAACTACCACACTCATATGCACTCCAATTTTTATCCAACATTAGAATAAAGGTCTTAACTTCCAAGACTTTATAGTTCGTTTGTATCACCATCCTTGTTTCACATCTCAACATTACTCATCTGGTTGGGAGTGGGATTAGATGTCCAGTCTTATTCTGTGATTAACTGGGTGAAGACACCTGAACTGTGAAAGTAGCACTAACCTACATTTTTTTAAAAAAAAAAATTCTAAAACTAGTGAAATCATGAAACTTTTTCATCCTGAAGAAAGAATTTGGTCCACCAGAGTATGCACCAGAGCATAGTTTGAGATTTTGACCCTATCTCAAAAGTTTTATTCAAACCCTAATCATGACACTCAGTCCATTGTTTGGTCAGTTGGGAGTTGAGACCACAGTTAGGTATGCTACAAAACTGAAGCTACAATCAGTTCATTTCCATACAGGATGGGTACAAAAGTGTGATGGCCAGATTGGTGATCTAACTTTTGTTAGGTGTGCCGCTATGAGAGTAAGATAGACCATCATGCAGGTGTTGACAGGTTAAATTTCCTATAGATCCAACTTTATTGCTGTCAAAGACCAAGCAAACCCACAATTTGTTCATAGTGGTGTGACTCCAAGTTCAGCCCTGCCTGAGGGTAAGTGTAATGTTTTTGTTCTCCAACCGAATATACATCCTTGAATCAGGTTACTGGTTAACTATGCTAGCCATGAAACAAAACGTACTGAAACTAATATATGCATATCAGTAGCCTTGCAGCAGAACTGTGGAGAAAGAAAATAACGATGTTACTTATAGACTGAAAAATAAGGATAATCCATGTCCAGTGATTTTTAGACCACTCACCACAGATACTTAGCATGACCATTCCAAATTTTAGACCCCCTAGCCAAGTCAAATTTCACCAGTGCCCACACTCCCACTATAGATTTCATTTTGGTCCCACCAAACGGCTAAATACATGCACAAGCTTCCAATGCTGTTCCTTGGCAACCAGATTATGGAATATTCAAAATCACATGTAATTTTCACCCCATAAACACGGGATCAGCTTGCAACAATTCAACTAAGGAAAACAGCATGAAAGAAATTTTTAGCATTTTGTAATATTCGAACGATCACGTACCCCAGGGAGTGTGTGCTTATTGTGGTAAGCGTTTACTGCCTTGTCAGCCTCTTCCCTCGAGGGACATATGAGGAAGCAGCACCCTGCGTTAAGTTCAGGATATCCAAAATTAGCATCAACCTGAGAGGCAGACAGACATAGCGAAGAAATAGAAAAAAAAAGCTATCAGATGGCAGGGCTACAAAGACAAAGAGAAAAGCACAAACAGAGCAAATCTAGCTTGTGAATGTCCCAAATAAGAAGGATGCAGCATATGCCTTCAAATTTTGCCGCAATGTCTGCTCCAACCAAATTTCCATTTCTAGCACGATCGCTAGGGTATATAAAGCATGAAAAGTGGCTGAACACAATCTACTAACAGGAAGAAATGAAATTCGCCGGTCGCCCTTGCGCCAACACGAGTTCAAACAGACCGGATAATACCACCAAAAGATCAAATTATTGCTTTGCTAAATTGGAAGAAATCCTTGAACAACATAACTTAGCATGTCACATAATCAAAACATTCATAACCATCTAGCCCGTGCCAAAATCGCCAAACAGAAATCCAAGGAAAGCTCATTTTGAGATTTCCTGATGCTGATCAGGACTAACTAAAATAGGACTACCATGCCCCAAAGCCGAGTAAGAAGTGTCAAAATTGCTCGTAAGAGAAAATAAGTGCCCTGGTTTCTACTCGTAGAAAGCACATTTACTGCAGCATTGCTCCAAAACAAGCTCAAGCTACATACCCCAAAAAACCTACCACAGAAGCTCCGATATAACCACATTTTGGAAAGTAAAGCAGAAAGGTGAAATTGGCAACGGCATTGGAGAAAATCGACTAACAGAAAGCAATTCAGACCGATACCACTAGAAATTCAAGCATAGAACCCCACCAACGCCCCCACCAACCAGATAATTCGACGCGAGATCTCGCTCCAGCAATAGAGCATCAAGGCCAAAATTAAGAGCTCAAAGCACACAAAAATCCAGCCGAAAACGCTCGAATTCATTCCTCCGACGACATTGCGCGGAACAATCGCCACAAAACACGAGCGGAGAAGCAAAAGCAAAGGGGGAACAAACGCGACAGAGCACAGGAGCTCCGAAGCGAGGGAACAAACAGCGCGGAACTCGAATTCCCCGCAGGCATTGCCCCCAAATCGAACCCCGGAGCGAGCTGGAGCACGAGCAAGCGCTCGCGAGCCCAGATCCGGGCGTACGGATCCGCACCTCGGGAGGCCTTGGTGGCCTTGTCCTTGATGACGGTGACCTCGTCGACGATGGCCACCTCCTGGAACATGGCGAGCAGCTCCGCCTCCGTCATGTGCTTGGGCACCTGCCCCACGAACAGCTTCACGCTCTCCTCCTCCGCTCCACCCGCCGCAGCCGTCGCTCCACCACCACCACCAGCACCACCAGCACCAGCACCAGCAGCAGTAGCTCCTCCCCCCTCCGCCGCCGCCGTGGCCTTGTCGCCCTCCTCCGCCATTGGGCCGCCGCTAGGATTTCCGCCGGAGAGCTGCGTGTCGCCGCTCGGGTCGCCTCGTGCTCGCTCTCCTCAGCTGCCTCCGCCTCCGCTCCGCCTCGGCGCTTGCGGTTACGAAGTTTTCTGGTTTAGTTTTTTGTGGGTTTAGGTGGTGGAGATGATGGAGTTGGAGACTTGGAGACTTGGGAGCAATTAATAATTGCTAATGGATATGCATGCAGTTGTTTGTACTGCTACTATTGTGACTCTCTCTCTCTCTATACTTTCTCTCTCTACATTTTCTCTCTCTCTCTAGGATGATGAGAGGGAAGAGAGAAGGTTGAGAAGACAAGGGAGGTTGTCCTTGTGATCTTCTTCTTCTTCTGTTGTTATAACGGTTTTCTTGCAGCTTCCTTTTTTGTTTCCTTAGATTTCTTCTCTTTCTTTTATTTTTTCTTAAAATCATTGTTTCTGTTCTGCAACTGCTCATTTCAGAATGTCAGATGAGTAAGATCTTTGTGCAGAGGTAGATATTGTCTGAATTTTTTAAGTTATTGATCATGACTTATATATGTCGTTGTAGTACTATGATAAAGAGATTAATCAGAGAATTATGGCTTTGCATTTTTTTTCTTGTCTCTATCATGAGGTCACCATTATTATCAATTATATGGGTATGACTAGTGCTGAATTTTATTTACCATGTGTGTATCCAAAGTATGAGGTGGCTTAACATTTTAGTTTTCATGGGTGATAGAAGATAATGATGGTTTGTCGTGGAATGAAGGTTTGGTTAGACAGCTAATCAACCACGCATCGTGGGCATGAGTTTGACGAGCTCAATATAATGGAGGTTATGTCAACTCATGGACCACTCCAAATTTCAAAATTTATACACCCATTTGTGTGCTGCAACTTGTATTAGGACTCTAACTGCAGCTAAAATCTGGGACTATATACACAGACTATATTCAACTATGCAATCATGTCAACAATAAGGAAATATCACTACGTGTGATAACAGTTTGCCATTTTGAGAAATAAAGAAACAAATACAATTGCGAGTTATTTTTAAGATTAAATTTTATTGAATCCTAATACAAGTAGTATTAATGTTTGGAAGATTTTTTGGTTCGTTCTTTCTTTCTGGCTATGTGTATTTTTTTACAGAGGTCGAAAGTGACTCAATTAGATTGTATCATCTTGATATAAATAAAACTTTTATTATTAAAAAATATAAGTAGTATCAGTTTTGTTGTTATATTGGGTTCCACCATGCATACATGCATAGATTGGTTTCAAATGAAAGTAAATTAAATGCCAGCCATGGATCTGGGGAATGTTGGACAGAGACATAAAAGGCTACTCCATGACACATGCCAATCAGAACTCTCACTGTCAATCCTTCTAAAAGAGAGCTGGCATGTTTGATTGCAGTTTGCTCTTCTCAACAAGTCTGTTTCAAAAGGGAATAATTGGTTTTGTTTAGGAAAATCTGTGTAGAAATAATGCATAAACATATACAAGGATGATAATAGGAACAATCTACTTCTCACAGTTGTCGATTTGTCATAACTGCCAGATTAGAATTGAATCATATTACATTGATCTAACCATTCAATGATTTTGTGTTTACCTATTAATCTTCCCACATCAGAAAAAAAGTTACTAATGCAATGATACATGATCACTTGACTGTGAAAAAAAGTCCTATAGAAAAAGATAAAGGACAGAGATTAGGAGCTCGGCTATGCTACTTAGCTCTTGATCCGCTTTTAATGATGGGGTGTCCCATGAAACAGGATGCAGATGTGTCTGAATGATTTGGGGCACCGGTGAAACCCAAAGCTCTCCTTGGATGATGCTTCCTGATCTTTAACAAAGCTGATCACTGTTTAGTAATGTCGGATATCTCAGGCACTTCAAAAATGAACCAGAATTGTAATCTTATCCATTTCTTGTATATAACTCCATCGTTGCAATTAACGACTTACCCAGATCCCTAACGAGCATTTATGTGCGGCTCCTTCAGGTTAACTTCAGTAGAATGCAGTATTATTAATTGCACCAGGTCCGAACGAGTCAAATCAAATCATCCTCTGTTGTGGATTTTTTTTTATTTTTAAATTTTTTAAAAATAAATTCTTTCAAAATTTATTTCCAAAATCCGAACCCTCCTTTTAGCCACGGTCAGTTGACGTGAGAAAATAACACTGACACCCATGTATCACGAAAACATCAACGAGGATGATATAGCCAAATAACGTTCCACATCAATCAGACCAAAGTCACAGCCTTGTTAAATCATTGGGTTTATTTTAATATTAAAAATTTAAAATGTTCACAAAAAATCTCTGTTGTGTGCTTTGGTAGCAATAATGAGCCAAATTGAAACTTTCTGCTTTGTGAGGAAAGAAGCCTGCAGATATAGTGACACACATTCTGCTCTGCCCAGACACCAGAATCCTGCCATTCAGGCCATGAACCTTTTCGGAAAGCAGATGTCTTTACTCTTTTCATAACTGTACTACTTCTCCGAACTGCAGCGCCCATATAGGGCAGGCACCAGGCAGGATCACTCATCTGATCACACACCTGATAGAGATGTGAAGATTGTAGAGTGCCAATTTTAGGTCAGAACTTGGTTGTGTCCGGGGAGCTTGTAATTCTGAAAAATAGCTTATGAGAGTATGTTTGATTGAGCTTAAACTCCTAAGTCTAGCTTATGAGAGTATGTATGTGAGTAAAAGTTATGCAGCGAACTAAACCCCGTTTTACTTATTTATTTTAACTTTTCAAATCACTCTAGCCCATCATGCTTGTTATTTTTTCAAATCACTCTAGCCCGTCCTGCTTCTTTTTTAAATAAAGCTGAAACATACAACATACTCTGACTTCAGGAGAGAGAGATAAAACTGCAGTTTCGCTAAACAGACCCGAATAGCTAGCTGGTGAGAATCCGAAAAAAACCAAGTTTTTCAATTCGTGGACTTTTTATTTATTTTTAAAATTCAACTATAGATTTTTAAGATTTTTATAATTTATTAAAAATCTAAACTATTGGACAGAACTAAAGAGATTCCGAAAGAAACTACCCTTTAAAGAGCAACCCAGAACATCACCCAAGCCCGCTTCCTCCTCACGAGGTGATGTACAATATGAGTGTGTATTCTTTCCGTTCTATAAAAAGTAAAGGTTAGTATAAAAAATAACACATTCAGATTTATACTGTTAGCATGTGTTATATCCCGTAGCATGTACATCTGTATTAAGAGCTGGACGAACCCAAAGTTACCCAGAAAAAAGGACGGTCAGGTGTACAAACCGACAAGCATTTATACCACACTTATTACAGATGGAGGGAGAGAGATCCCAGCAGCAAATTGCAGTTGTTAAAAGAGGGCAAAGTGCGCGCGTGTGTGCATTTCTAGGCTGGCTTCCAGTGCAGCCACATGCATTGTGTCTGCTGCCGCTGCGACCCATTTTAGGCTGGGTTCGGCATTTGGTTTCCTGGAAACTGATCCTCCCGGTCTAAAATAGCACATAATTAATTAGATATTATTTTAAAAATAAATTAATATAATTTTTTAAAATAACTTTTATATAAAAATTTAAAACATATTTAGTAGTTTAAAAATATGCACATAAAAATGAGCACATAAAAAATAAGAAAGATAAGTTAAAAAGAGAGGATACAATCATAAGACATAAACAGACAAACCACTTAACCCGTGATGACCTGCTAGAATTATACCAAGTGAATCAACTTAATCTCCATCACTTATAATACATCTTAGCAACGATTTAAATCAACGATTCATATATATAACTTTTTTTTAAAATAAGAGTACACTTCTTTGTTTCATATTATTTTTTATTTTTATTGTGTGCATGCATGTATATATGTATTTAATTGTGAGAGGTTATTTGAAATTTGTTTCTTTTTTAATGACTTGCATGTATGCATGTTATTCAAGATTTGCTTTTTTTTCTGATTTGTATGCATGCTGAATTTAAAAACAAGTGATCAATTATATATGTTTCTCTTTTAGCCTCATCGTTTCACTTATTTATATACTTATCCAAATCATCTATTAGCAAATAAAAAATCATTTATAAATAAAATTTTTATATACATATCCATGTAATTTTAAAACAAATGTTGTAAAATAATTTATGATAAAAAATCAAATTTAAAATTAAGTTCTAAAATTTAAATTTTGGTTTATAAGAATAAGCATAACTCAAATAACGAGAACATTTGTCAAGCCCACCGCTAAGCTAACACACCCCTTTAATTGCTTAATTAACTCCACCAGACACTGACTGGACAATTAGGCAGCAGCTGCTGACCGTACTCATAAATTATACTCCCTCTATCCACAAACACAAATAGTTCGCGTTTAAATTTATACTCCTTAAAAATGGTGGACCTCTACTTCCCATAATAAATTTTGTAAATAACCCTTTGAACCTATTAATATTAGAAAACAGTAAAATCTAAACGAATATTCACATATAAAATCATATTTAGATGGATATTCTGAAAAGATGGGTAACACATTACATAAAAATATATTTTTATTTATTTTAGATAATATTATAATGTATGTTTTCCATAACAAAGCACGGCGGAATTCAGCTTGTATTCATAAATATAAGCATTTATGGATGAATACCAATCATCTGTTATGATTCCTTGTATTTATCAGTGCAACACTGAGTATGATGTTTTCTAATCAGATACTACTAGAGTAATTTCACTCCATCTTAATCTCTGAAATGCTTATAGGCGTATTTACGAATACAAAATTTGACGCATATGAGAGAGAAGAAACGCAATCAATGCACACATCAAACAACTCATCATGTATCGAGCTTATGATGATCGGAATTCAGAGGTATTTACACTGAAAGAGCACATACATGACATGCTCAAGGCAGTGTGAGAAAAAAGAAAGAAAGAGAAAGAAAAAGGCGATCACTTCTTGACGAACTGGAGGCCGTTGGCCTGGGAGTACCTCTCCATGAATCGCATGAACCTGTCCCACTCCCGCGGCGTGCGCATCACGTACTTGGCCTCGATGAGCGCCGGCTTGCCGTTGACGAACTTGGCGCTGACGTCCACCGACTGGAGCACGCCCTCGTCGTCGATCATGTAGAAGCCGGTGATGTCGCCCAGCTCCGCCGACGAGTCGAACACCGAAGGCTGGTCGAAGGTGAAGATGGCCACGCCGTTGGTGCCGTCCCGGGACTTGGTCAGCCGCACGTCCGGGATCGTCTGCTCGTCGGTGCCCTGGATGAACTGGATCGCCGGCTTCCCGGCCATCATCACCACCTGCATCGACGGCCGGGAGAGGGATCGCCGCCGGTTGAGGGACGCCGGCTTCGTGCGCCGGCACTCCAGGGAGACGCCGCCGAACGATGACTGCAGGGTTTGGCTAGGGCCACCTGACGAACCTGAAAAATGTCAAATGCATAGCATAGCAGTAAATAGATTGATGGTTACTAGTATCACCTTGGTAGTTTCACAGGTAAACTAGTATGGTGCATGGGTTTATTTGCTGCTTAGCAATCAGGGTTACACAAGTAATATGTTTGATTTCAATGGGTCAATCTCTGAGCAAAAAATATGTTTGACTCTGCGATTCTCAACAGCCAGGTCAGTTAATGTCCTTTCTTTCCGAAAAGTTTCTACTACCATAATGTTTTTTTCTGGACAGTCATATTTGATCATGTCTGTTGATTATGCTACAATTGGAATATGGTGTATAGAGCACTTTGTCTCCATATCTGTCCTCAATAAAGTAATAAACTTCATGACCCGATCCTAATTTATATGTATCTCTCCAGATATCTCCGAGCTTGTAATCACTAAACTTTGTACTAGTAAACATTTTTTTTCACATTGATTTCATTCAGGGAAGAAAAGTTTGTCAGATAAGGCAACTACCATGAAAGTGAAATACTAAGAAGTAATTTGTGTAGCTCTACCACTACAGCGTTTAGAGTACAATCCATTTTCTGAGCTTCCTAAGGCCTGAAGCCCTGTACCTCACTTTAGTGATCAAATAATATGTTATTATGTGCTCAGTAGCCAGAGCTATATTACATAAAAACCTTAGCCTTTTATCATGTTAGATGTTAATCCAAGGAAAATTACATTCTTAGCAAAGTAACAGGCATGGTGCAACAGAATTGACATACCTTCACACAATCAATCCTGACCTATCAAATCAAGAACAAAGTCCAGGAAGAAATTAAAATGCAGCTTCAGAGAGAGAGAGAGAGAGCCACACCTGCGGGGCATCGTCGGGGCTGTGCTCTTGCCGAGACCGGCGAGGCGACGGCGAGAGCTTTCATCACAACGGCCATGCTGCTGCCGTTTGGTGGCTCTTGGAGGAGGCGGAGGTGGATGAACACCAAGGAGGAAGGAGAAGGAGAGGAGGGGTGAAATGCAGAGGGAGGTGGGGGGTTTGAGTGGTGCAGAGTGGGAGGAGAGTGCAGAGAGCGATTGGGTGGTGGTGTGTCCCAAAGAGAGCCATCCATCCATCCATGCATCTGCTCATCTGCTGCCTAGTCCTCTCTTATAACTGATTTTTTCATGCTGTCCCTAAGGAATTTAGTATTTGCATGCATACCCTTCTCACGCTTTGTAACGGCCACCCCAAACGGCGAAATTGCTACCCTTTGTTAATACTAGTACATTTAGATGTGTACTCCTAAGTTGCACTGGAATAGAAAAAAAATGAATTTGGTCGGTAGCAATTAATATATATTACTAGCATCTTTGGCTTAAAGAATATTATAGCAGAATCAAAAGACTTTTGGAATCTGAAACTTTGAATTAAAACATCAAAAAGAGAGAAGGAGCATCCAGCATGGATTAAATCAATTCATTTCTGTAGCAGCCAAAAATTATAAACAGAGGGTAGAAACATACAGTCGATACTAGTACTTTGTTCCATCGAACATGCAGCAGCCAGCAAGTATGTGGTGTCTGAAAAAAAACCATTTCACACCTTAGTAAGTATAAAGCTTATGTGTTTCTTAAAAAGGTATGTAGCTTCTGTGGTGTTTGAACTCACACTTTAACCGATGATGCTGTGGCCACGGGGCTTCATCAATCCTTTATCTTGCAAAATGTCCCTGACTTGCACTGCGCCACTCCACATGTCTTGATAGGCATACAGGTTAGACATGGTCACATAGTATCCACTATTTTCAGGCTCCAGACAGAGCAAATGCTTAGCAACAGATTCACCCATCTTCAGTTCAGATTTCTTGCTGCAAGCACTTAACAGTGCACCCCAGACTCCATGTGCTTGTTTTGATGGTAAACTCTCCACAAACTTATGCGCTTCCTGCAGCCGACCAGCGCGCCCAAGCATGTCTACCATACATACATGGTGTTCTGGGGTTGGGACAATCCCAAAATGTTCTGTCATAAGATGGTAATACTTCCATCCCTCATCAATAAGTCCAGAGTGACTGCAAGCTGACAGAAGAGCGATAAAAGTACTTTTTGTGGCTTTCATTCCGGAATTATTCATCTTCCTGAAAATTTCAATCGATTTCAATCCAAGCCCGTGAAATCCAAAAGCTGATATCATGGAATTCCAGCAAGCAATCGATTTTTCCGCAGAAGATTCGAATACTCTGAAAGAAATGTCCAGTCTCCCACACTTACTATACATATCAACAAGTGATGCTGAAATAAAAACGTTAGTTTGCAGACCAAACCTGACCACATGCCCATGAATGTTCTTTCCTTGCCTAAGATCCCCAAGTTGAGTGCAAGCACAGATAATGCCGACTACAGATATTTCATCAGGTTCAGAATCCTCCATCTTCTTATAGAACTGCAATGCCCTCAAACCTTCATTATTCTGTGCAAAACCAGAGATCATGCAATTCCAGGAGCACAAATTTCTATCTCCAAGACTATAGAAAATTAACTTGGCACTTTCAGTATCTGCAAACCGGAAGTACATGGTAAGCAGGGCATTCTTTACCCTTAAATTGAATGCAATCAAGTGCTTTAGCGCCATGCAGTGGATGGACTTCCCAAGGGACTGCAGTTTAAGGTTTCCACATACTGATAAAACACTGACTAATGTAATGCTGTCAGGATTTAGTGTTAAAGTTGAATGCATAAACTGAAAGGCTTCTAATGCATCTCTGTAGAGTCCATTTTGTACATAGCCCACGATTGCTGTATTCCATGAAATAATATCTGACATGGGAGTTATGCTTTCCAGCAGTGAGAAGGCAGCCAGAGAGTCACCACAGCATATGTACATGTGTATCAAAGAGTTAGCAACTGAAACTCCAGTCAGAAACCTATACTTCAGGATGAAAGAGTGAACAGACTTGCCAAAGTTAAGGTCTTGTGGACAAGAGCATGAAGGTAGAACTGCTAGCACAGTGGTCATGGTACAGCTTAGACCTTCAGATAATAGTCCTTTGAACAGAGCTTTAGCCTCTTCTCCAAGTGAATCGTTTCTTGAGTAACCAGAAATCATTGTGTTCCATGAGATCAAGTCTCTGATTGGCATTGTCCTGAACAAAACGCGTGCAGTAGATGGGTCATTGCATTTCATATACAAATCAAGTAAACTATTTCCTACAGAAGATTCCTCATAAAGATGTCCTTTTCTGATTATGTAGCCATGAACTTCTTTCCCTTCAGGAAGTAGGCCATGATCGCCACAAGCTGAAATTATAGTCACCAAAGTGGCAACATCTGGCTGGTTCTTTGATCTCATTTCTTGGAACATACACATAGCTTCGTTAACTCTATCATTCTCTACCAGCCCCTTGATCATAGCATTCCATGTTACCAAATTTTTGTTGGAAGTGCTTAGAAATACCTCCTCTGCAGCCTCTGGAAACCCAAGCTCATAATAGAATGTTGTCAGGGAATTTGCCACCGAACAAGAGGCAGTGTCTTCATAACCGAGTTTGATCACAGAGCTATGGACAGACTCCCCAAAGGAGAACAGATTCTCGAGATGAGAGCAAGCTGAAAGGACACAAGACAGGCTCATCTCATCTGCCTGAAAACCGAAACGGACCATTTCCTTGAAGTAGCATGCTGAAATATCAGCAAGTCCATTAAATAAGCTTCCACTTATCATAGAATTCCATGATGTAGTGCCCCTATATGGCATCCTCTGAAACAGAGCCTCCGAAGAGTAAAGTTCTCCACACTTTGCGTACACGTCGATGAGAGCATTAGAAAGGCTTAGATCAGTGTCTAGGCAGCATCTCTTCATTGCCATTCCATGAAGTGCAATCCCATGATTTAAGCTCCTCGCACGGGAAGCCCCTGACAGCATGATGACCATCGACGTCGAATCAAACACCCCAAGCACGTCCACCATCCGCCGGAAAAGGACCAAGGACTCACCATAACGGCAGGTCAACGTCAACGCACTGATCGCGGCATTCCACAGGATCAAGTCCGGTGCGGCGGCCTCGTCGAACACCGCCAGAGCGGAGCCCACGTCGCGCCCCCTGGCGTAGGCCGTGAGGACGGACGTGCGCACGGGCGGGTCCAGCACGGCCCCCGACTTGACAGCCGCGCAGTGGAGGGCCGCGACGCCGTCCGCTTCTTGAAGAGACGCGCCCCTGCAGGCGCCGAGCGCGCGCACGATGGAGCCGGCTCTGTGCGGCGTTTCGTCGAGCAGGTGGTGGGCATCCGCCGGTGCATGGTGAAAGCGAGCGGTGAGGTGGAGGGAGGGATCGAGAGGGGAAGCGGTCTGGACGAGCGCAGCTGTGGAGTGGACCGCGGTGGTGGGATTCACGGCGGCGAGTAGCCTGGGTGTCCGGCATAGCATCCACCACGGATCCGCCGCAGCGCGTTACCTGCTGCTATGCGAAATGCGAATATGCTTCAGGTTTCAGAAGGTTCAACCTTTCAGGAGACATCTACGATGATGAAAACTATCTAATGAGCGAAAACACGTAAAAACGAACCTAACACTTTTCTAAATTCAAAAAACTTTTACTATATATGGTGTATACATGAAATACATCATTTTAAGTTTAAACTCAAATTTATTTGATATAATGACACTATTCACTTGATATTTGTCTTTCTATCTCTCAAATAAAGTTTAGTTTGAATTTGAGATTTGGTATTGATGTATTTCATGTCTATAATTTATCTCTAGTAATTTTTTTATAAATTCAAATAACGTTTAAATATGGTTTTCACTTTATATTTTCCTACTTTTCATACCTCTTTAGATCATAATTTGCAACTATAACCTGAACAGCCTCAATCCAAAAGTTCATTTATCTGATGGAATAAGTTTCCTCAACTCATACCCTTAGTTGAATCATATTCCTCAATCACAAAACTGAGTTTAACCCATCCCCTACCTTCCAAAACCGTCACAAATTGACTCCCTGAACGGTTTCGGAGGCGATTTCATCTGACGTGGCATCTTTGACCCCGTTGACTGGCTAAATCAGCTTGTAGGATCCATATGTCAATGATAAGGATAAAAACGAAAACAGTGGGGCTCACTTATCAGCTCCACCACGAGGGATGGGATATGGGTGGCGTTGCTCCTCCTCCGTTTCTTACCGTCTCCAGCTCCGATGCCGCTGTCGGGGACATATTGAGGTGGGGAGGGATGATGGTCTTATCACCTCCAGCTACGGTGCCACCGCCAGGGACAGAGGGCAGGAAGGGACGACGGAAGGGGGGGCGCGAAGGAGAGCGACGGTCGTCGAGGTGCTTCACCATCTGACGACGGAGGAGATCGACGAGGGTGCTAGGCGCCACCATATGCTCACATGGCCGAATCGACGACATGCTCGAGCCGGGAAGAGGAGAAGAGGGACGGGGGCGGCGTCACCATAGCACCACTACCTCGACGTCCGCCACCGCTGTAGGCCCGCAGAACTCCTCCACAGGCCGGGAGCTCCTCTCCATACGCAGCCAGTCGACGAGCTCCTTCCCCGCACGACCGGCCGACGAGCTTCTCCCCCCACACGACCGGCCTACGAGCTCCTCTCCGTGCATGGCCGGCCAGCGACCCCCACACGCGGCGGCCGGCCAGCAAGCTCCTCCCTTGCCCCCATGCGGCCGACCGATGATCTCCTCTTCCCACGTGTCGTGGCCAACGAGCTCCTCCCTGTGCATGGCTGGCTGGCAAGCTCCTTCCTTCCGTGCACGGCCAAACGACGATCTCCTCCCCACGCGCGCCGCGGCTGATGAGCTCATCCTTCCATGCACGACCCGTTGCCTTGCGAGCTCCTCCCTTGTGCGTTGTCGCCGTCGTCTTGCCTATGTGTTGATGGAAGGTAAGAGAAGAGGAATAGATGAAAGAGAGAGAGAGGAGAGGTGATGAAGAAGATTGGATGAGGTGAAGGCCGTTGACAAGTGGGTCTCACCTGATGGCTCAACGAGTGAACTTCCACGTTAGATGAAACCACCTCCAAAACATTCGAGGTGTCGATTTGCAACGATTTTGGGAGTTTAGGGACGGCTTATACCCGATTTTACAGTTTTGGGAGTTTGAGAATGGCTTATACCCAGTTTTGTGGTTGAGGGATGCGATTCAATCAGGACATGAGTTTGAGGGAGATAAATAGACTTATTCCGTAAACTGTTATATTTTGGCCCAGTCCACAAGGGATCTTTTAGCCCATTTACGATAGGGCAATTTTGGGCTGAAATCATCCGAATTTTGGGCTGAAAGCTATTTCAAATCCCGGCGGGACTATGAATTCCGGTCAATTTTAGGTTGAGCTTGTTGAGTTTTCAGTTCAAAGCTGCCCCAGAAGTTCTTAAATAGAAGTGCTCCCTTTTTTCAGTTCTGAAATTTGTCAAAACCAGTTGGAATTGCGCCAATTATGTAACCAGGTCAACCCAAACAAACTAATTAACCCTAGGCCCGAGTAATGAAGTTCTATTAGGGGCACATTCTAAGCAAGTTTTATAAGAGAGTTAGATGTTACCTTTAATTTTGTACGCATCATCAACTTATAAATGTATAGATAACATGTACAATAGATTACATTTACATTAACTCTAATATATACTAGCCTCAATACTTATTTGCTCAATCTACTCAATACTTATTTGCTCAATCTACTCTTGCTCTTTTTTCTTTTGCCTTAGAATTTTGTGTAAGTCTTTTGCATGAGAGGTGGTTTCTTATCTCTCTCATCTCTTTTTCTTCACCTCATCATTTAAGCTTACGTGACATTTGAGAGATTATGATGGGATGCTTATAGTATTTGCTCTAAACAACTAAGCTTCCGTTAACGTTTCGTGTAAAAACTTTATATTGATACTTTAAAAATCAAACAAATCTACTTTTATATTTTTATTAATCATATAGTAATCACATTTTTTGTTTTACGTGTAGCTAATCACCATAACCATAATATAAAAAGAACGCACCTGAGCCCTACCCATATACAGCTCCCAGTCTCATCGACAATACTGTTCAATCAAGTGCTTAGCATCTTGCTGAATGCTAGACTAGGCCATGCGCCACAGTAACTAAAGACACTAGCTAACTAGCTTCATCCTCCATGATAGATAATGAATGAAGTGTAGGAGCTGTCTCTAGATTCGTGTTGATGTATCATCTAGATACATGAGCTTTTAAAATGTATTTTTATCTTTAAATTTGTCTTGGGTATTATATAGATCCGAACAAGCTTTAATCCGCTGACGTGTCATGTTACGGTGACGCCTACATGTTAGCCATACCCATGTATCAGTCATATAGAAAAAATAAAATTAAAAAACATATTTTCTTCCCTCTACCTTAGAATTATTTTTTTAATTTTATATTTTTTCATCTCTACTTAAGAGGAGAAAATCTGGTTTTTAATTTAATTTTTTTATATGACTGTGGGTAAACGTTATTATGACATGTCACGTCAGCGTATGAAGCGGGTTAGAACGAGACACGTCTACCGGAGACATGTGGGTAGACGTTACCGTCACATATCACGTCAGCGCATGAAGTGGATTAGAACCTGTTTGGATCTATATAATACCCAAAACAATCCAAAACAATTCAAAGATCTAAAAATATATTTGTAGAGTTTAAGAATCTAAATAATATATCCACATAAATTTAGAAATTTAGAGATCGTTCATATAGCTTAATACTCCTCACTCTCGCTGCCGAAAGTTTGGCAGGACAGGATCCAATCCTCCAAACAAGACGACACACCGCAAACTATGGACTCACTGAGGCGGAGATTCTTCCAACCAGCCCCCTCCTCTCTGGATGAGCAGCAGCTAGGACATTCACGTGACAGCCTCGCTTAATAATACTAATAAATCCATCCATCCATTGGCCTCTTCTTCTCACTACACGAACCAGGCGAATCTTCTCTATGGCACACTCACACTCACATGCTTTCACATCACCATTTTTCACCACCCCATCATCTTCAGACACCGGTCTTGCTCTTTTGTTGTTCTTGGGAACCTCTGCTTCAGCTTCGCTCATACCCAAAAGTCTTGTCAAATGTTCAGTCTTGTTTTACCTCGACATCGAGCAGTAAACTTCATTGTTCATCGCGTTGGATGCTGAGCCGGACAGTACGTGACAGTATAACTCCAGTTTACTGTAACAGTTACTGGAGGAGCGGTTAATTTTTATATGCTTATTGACGGATTAATCATGAGGTAAACAGTAACCAGTTCGAATGGCAAATGGACACTACACGTGAAGAGGCTGGGCAGGTCAGGTAAGAAGACATGGTCGACCGATCCCATCTTGATCATGCTCAAACTCACGGATGTCCTTTTCCTATCATTGGATGCCCTTTTGTGTTTGCAGCTATGCACCAGCTCCCTTTCTCACCTCACATGTTCATGCATGATGTTTTATACTAAAGTTCAAGTGTTCAACTCTGTTGATTTATATTCTGGGATTGGTGAGAGTTGTTTGTCTGAATGTTTCTGATTCAGAGACTCAAATGGAACTCTGGAAATGTGGTAATAATCATGCATTTGAACTTATTTCTTTGGGTGCCAACTTTTGGCCTGCCAGGTTGAGAGTGGAACAGTAATATGGGGATAGGTAGAACAGTAGGACATTTTTGTTCTTTGTCATTTGTCCATGATATGCCAGGACAACAATGCACAGCTGGTCTTTCTACTGATCCTTGATTTGGAACTACCAGCTTTGCATAGCATAGCATATCTCATCCTTATCTTCAAACTTTTCTTTGATTAGTTTAACCTTACCTCGTGCATTATCTTGTAAACTTCTCCAAGAGAGCAAAGGAAGTAATTATCAAGAACAGTTACAATTTGTTAAAATACTGTAAATTTCAAAAGAAAAATTATTTCCTTGACATGTATGCTGGTCCAACGGCATCCTCTGATAGTCTGATTAGGAGAGTCCAATTTTTTATTAGACGGTTTCCAGAAACAACAGTCGATGTTCTTCGGTAATAGTAGATGCATTGTTCAGATACCACGTGAGCTTCTCTTACCATGAAATTAAGCTACAAGACCACATGCCTGCAGTTTGATCACGTCTTATAAAGTTACTAATTTCTTGGCAGTGGCAATGCCAGAAGCTTTACGGTAATCATGAGGTGATCATCAACCTAAAGAAACAGGAAAGAGAGAATATAGAATTTCGATGAATGGCGTTCCAGTTGCATACTGCACTTTCCGGTGAATTATTATGTTCTCTTTTAGATTTTTTTCCTGTTCTTTAATTCATAAAGCCACACTTTTTTCAGGTTATGCGCAGTTCTGGAAAGAGAAGGAATAAATAATTCCCTAGCCTGTACACCGAATGGTTTAATCAGCATCAAATACTCCTAACATGAACACCAAGACAATCATAAATACCATTATTACTTAAAGCAGAGTCACCGCCCTTGTGACTGGCTTGTGGGCCCATCAAACCAAGAACGATTGGCTCGTGTATCAACTGTCCACGTAGAACATGAAACAAGAACAGGGAATTGCAAATTTGCAACTTGAAGTTTCAGCGAGTGAGAAGTGAGAAATGATAGGAACAAACTAGTATCCTCTTCAATTTTATTACAGCAATGAGCCAAGTAATCCCCTCATAACCACAATCAACACAAAACAGAAAAAACTATAACATGTAGTCGCCCCATCTAGAAACAATCACGTAAATTGACAGAAAAATTTACAGGAGAAAGCTAAAAAAATAGTGAAATGAAGCAACAATTCTCAACAAATTTTGCTGCCACGAATGCAAAGCCAACCGACCAACCAACGGCCAACTTTTTCCTGCACGCCTGAACCCGAAGGCTGCCTGCTTCTGCACTGCAAGTCTGCAACTGCATCTGCTGTCGCTTGCACCGCTCGCCCACTACACCAACCACATGGCCACTAGCCCCATGGCCACGGGGAGCGCCCACGCCACGCGCAGCGCCGCCGCCGTTGGCGGCGCGAGGGACTGGGCCGCGACGGCGGGCGCGGAGCCGAACGGCGCGAGCGCGGAGTCCGGCAAGAGCGCATCGGGGTTGGGCGGGCTCGGGCTGGACGGGATGGTGGGCATGACGTCGGACGGCGCCGCGGCGGAGCCGTCGGAGTCAGGACCCGGGGACGGGAGCAGCGGCATTATGTCCGGCGAGAGCGCCGGTGGGAGCGCGGGGCTGGACCGCTGGCGCGGGCGCGGCGTGCCTCCCGCCGCCGTGGCCCCCGGTGGGGAGCCGCGGGTATTCCGGCGGCGGAGATGGCCGACGTCCGCAGCGCGGCCGCGGGCGCCGCCGCGAGGACGAGCATGAGTGCTACGACTACGAGGAAGAAAGCTCGCCCGCCGCGCGCGGGCTCTCGTCATTGGTGGCGGCGGCGTGTGGGTAGTGTAGTGACAGTGAGCCGCTGAGGCGAGCGTGCGTGGGGTGCGGGCAGCGAGAGCGAGGTGGATTGCTCGACGATTTGTATCGCGCGCGGCGGTTGTAGCTTGTAGCCTGTAGATGCGTGTGTTTGCGTGAGATGTGAGAGCTCGTCCAGCACCAGCGAGTGGAGTTTGGAGTGGTGGTGGTCTCGGGTTTGGAGTTTGGTTGGGGTGGGGCCGCGGGGTAGCAGGTGGACACACGCGCAGCCATGGGCCCATGGCACATGTTTCATGGCGGCACGCTCGTACTGGGCCAGGAGTAGTAACCACCGTTTTTCTCGGCTAGGCCTAGTGTATGTATGGTCTTTTAATGGGCTAAAATTTTGGGCCATGTTAGGTGAATGGAATAAGTTCACTTTGATTTTCTCAAAGTCCAGTGCTCCCTCCGAAAAGAACGATATTTAAAAAATATGTATTATGACTTTTTTTATTAAAAAATATGTATTATATAATGTATGTATATATTATTATAAAAGTATTTTTCAAGATAAATTTATTCATAATTATTCATTATTCATATAGTATATTTTCAAACATAACAAACAACTTAAAAATTATTTATGATTTATATTTTTAATATTTAACCAAAATCTTGTTATAATGCATATCCTTTAACCATAATACTCATAATATTAGATATTACTTTTTACCTTAACAATTGATGCAAAATAACACTAATGCAAAATAACTTTGGAATGATTTGTAAGGATATGTCGAATTGACTTTGGGGTTGTTTGGCTTAAATTTGGTGTTGATTTGTTGTGAGAGAAAGATCTTGTTTGGTGTTGATGGGCTGATTTTTTGTAAAAGAAAAAACTGTTCGGCTGGTGGTTGGTGAACCAGCCGAACAGCCCCTTTATCTTCGTTATCTAATGTAGCATTACAATAAAAAAATGAGTGGAACCTACGGTCAGTGACTGCTTTCCCTCTTTCTCCTCTCACTCCCCCCAGCTCTCCATCTCTTCCCCCCTTCCCGATCCCCAATCCTGCTCCTACCCCAATCCATGTTCACATCCAGGGCAGAGGCCGGAGGGTGTGGAGCTCCAGGACGGCACGACGGGCAGCGGCGGGTGGTGCGAGTCTCGGGACGCGACGCGACTCGCTTCACCAAGCATGGCCCGCCGGCGTCTGCTCCTTGTCGCCGTCGTCGTCCGGATGGAGACGGTGAGCGAGCCGGCGTCGATGGAGACGGCGAGCGCGTTTACCGCGGCGTGGGGGAAACGACGAGCACGGTTGCCATGGCGTGGAGGAGACAACGAGCGAGCCAGCGTCGAGGAGCTACCGGCGGCCACGCTCGCGACCGGTAGAGGAAGCGACGGGAGTGGGGAGGATACGCCATCGCTAGAGGAGCTCGGAGCCGCGACAGGTGGAGGAGTCAACGGCAGCGATGCCCAGGTCTGGCCTCCTGGAGCTTGAGTCCAACACTAGCGCCGCGGTTATCGCTGGAGCTCGGAAAGGACGAGGCCTAGCCGAGCGCTGGGCACCAACCTCCAAGACGGCCGGACGGAGAAGATGCGGCTGCTCTTCCCTCGCGCGCTCTCTCTCTCTCTCTCGCTCCTCAATCGGCATGTTGAGGGCGAGTAGCAGCGTCCGGAGGGGGAATAAGAGCATCGTTGATTTGGATGGTTTTTAAGCAAAAGGGAAACATCCCTCGAGGAATGAAAATAGTTTCCATGAAATGGAAGCAGATTCTTGTGTCGTACTGTTGATAGCTCGAGCGAAATTATTTTGGTCCGCTTGGGCTACAACTCTTTGGGCCTCTGAGCTGGACTTTGCTGCGTGTGAGCCGAAGGCCCAGGCGCCCAGCTCTAAAGCTTGGTGGGCTGTGGTGGCTTCAGGGCAGCGGCGGCGCAGACGATCCCGTGACTCAGTCCAGCCACGGGGCGGAGCGAAGCCACCGGCGGCGAGGTGGTGAAGGGGGCTGGAGGCGGCGGCCGGATCGATGGATCGAATCGAGCACCATGCGCCCCTGTGTCCAGCGACGCGGGTCTGCTCGGCACAGGCGGAAGTGCAGCGGCGGCACCTCTGCGGTCTCCTGGTGTTGGTAAGCTCTCTATCTGTCCGGCTCACCATTTGTGGTGAATGCCCTCTTGCTTCCAGTTTGTGGTCAAACATTGGAACTAACCCATCTTGATTCTTGCGACCGTGATTCTGACTGTCCCTCCGTCCAACATCCCCACTCCAAAAAGTACTGTTACTGTTCATTTGGAGATTAAAATTCAGTAATAGCATGTGATCTAGCACATGCTATTACTGTTCATTCAGTAAAAAGTAATGTTCTAGCACGCTCACAAACGGGCCTGTTGGATCGTTCCCAAATGGATGCATGTTACTCTGGGACACATGCGTGCTATTTGCAATAAACACAAGAGTTCTATATATTCAAAAAGATGCGTGCAGTAATATTTTATCGTTGCACATAATGCGAGACCATTTTTTCAGATAAAAGCGAACCACGTTGAGCTGTGCGATGTGCTTTTGGTTGTTAAGACTGACCACTTGACCAGTGGTGGTATATGTGCGGCTGCTTTCCCTCTCGATTCTTCACCTTCCTCCGATTTCACAAAACCATATTCCTGTTGATAGAGTTCACTGCGAATCTGCCATACCATCCATGACCGGGATTGGAGGGATGATTGCGAGTGCCGTGGCGAATCGGGTCGCCAACAGGCTTAGCGAGCTTGTGGTGGAGGAGGCCACTCTTCTGTGGAGATTCAAGGATGATGTGGACGACATGCAGGAGAAGATGAGAGATCTGGAGGCTGTGATACAAGATGCTGACGAGAAAGCACGCCGGGGAGAAAAAGATGGAGCAGCGGAACGGTGGTGGCTCAGCAAACTCAAGTCTGTCGCCTACGACATTGAGGATGTGCTGGATGAGGTCGATACTGCTCAGCTCATCAAGAACCATCAACCCAAGGTACTCACTTTCACATATTAGTGTTCCGAATAAAAGTTCTATGAGTCATCTTTATGGATCAATTTACTTGCTGTACACCTGATTTTCGTTGTGGAATATTTTATCATTGTGCCAGACCAATTAATTTCTAAAATTAAAAAGCAAAGTTGTCTTTTCCACTATAAACACTTGTCTAGAAGTTTGCTATTAGACTGCCAATGCCCGTTCCATACCACAAATACTACCGTGAGTATACAGAAATTGAGGAAACTAACATAGTGGATGATGTTGACTTCATTTTTATTTTTCAGCTCAAGTTATTCCTTTCCTGGAACAATCCGCTTCTCCGGAAGATGACCATAACCCGCAACATGAAGAACTTGAGGGAGAAAATAGTCAAAATAAAAAATGATAGCTATAATCTCCATCTCGTGCGTCGTGAACCAGTGGCAGAAGGGAGTAGAGGCAATGAAACTTTTGCAGATCATGGTGACATGGACATTGGAATGCTAGGGAGGGATGCCGAAAGAAAAAAAATAATCAACCTTCTCTTGAACACTGAAGCTAAGGAGGATATCTCAATCATTCCAATTGTTGGGCTTGGTGGACTAGGGAAGACTACCTTAGCCCAAGCAGTTTTTGCAGACGAAAGGGTCAATGTCTTTGATATGCGAATCTGGGTCTATGTTTCCCAGGAGTTTGACCTGCTCAAAATTGGGAAGGCTATCATTAGAGGAGCAAACAAAAGTATCAACCTGGACAACTGCAACTTGCAGTTTGTAAACGATAATCTGAAAAAAGAACTTGCCAACAGAAGATACTTGATTGTTCTAGATGATCTCTGGGAAGAATATGGAGAAAATTTGGAAAAGTTGAAGCAGATGTTACAACATGGCGGAAAGGGTAGCAAGATTATAGCAACTACACGTAGTGGAAGCGTAGTGCAAGTACTATACACTGGTTATCTTGCAAATGAACGGAAAGTATGTCCGGTGCCTGAGCCTGATCATATCAATTTGGGTGTTTTATCACCTGATGACTGCTGGAGTGTCATGAAGCGAAGAGTATTTGGGCCTGATGATGGCCAAAATGGCTTAGAGGAAATTGGAAGGCAAATTGCTGAGAAGTGTGGAGGACTACCACTGGTGGCAAATTCTCTTGGACAAGTAATGTCTGAGCACAGGACGATCGAGGCATGGACGGATATAAGAGATAGAAATATTATTTTGGATTTCAAAGCAGATCATCAGCAAGACACTATAGAGCGCCTAATGTTAAGCTATTACTATATGAAGCGAGAATTCAAAATGTGCTTTACATATTTGGCAGCCTTTTCGAAGGGTTTCGTCATGGACACTGATCGCTTGATCCAGCAATGGATAGCCCTTGGATACATTGAAGCATGAGATAATGGTCAAAGGTGTGTCAACTATCTTTTGCGGATGTCCTTTCTTCAGATTTCCAAGTCTTCCATGGTAAGTATCATAGAACACCTTTCTACGGTTCATGTCTGGATATTGATGCATCATATGCTCATTAGGATATGCTTTGCTAGTAAGATAAATTTATACATATGCTTCCTCAAGAGTGTGAACCATAATAAGTGACATAAATAGTTAATGCTAGAGTATCCTAATCCAGTCCAATAATCTTTCTTATCTTGTAGCTTTTAATTTAAAACCCATAAGTAAATGTTTCAACATCTGCATTTTCAGTTCCAAATTAAATACTTATTTTTAATACATTTAAAATGATATATTTGGTACAATTCTTCAGTTTGATAGGTTACATACCTTATTTAGTTCAGGGTTATTTCTTATCCATTGCTTTTGTAAATTTACATTACAAAATATATATTTCGTTATATAGACAAAGTCCGCTAACTCTTTTTAAAAAGAAATATCTGTTCATCCCATCAAAAATAAGTGCAACATTTTTTTAATTATTCCTTTTGCGCATTTTTTCTTCTACTCTTTTAGCGATGTTTGTTTTTTTGCCACTCGTCCAGTTTTTCATTGTGTCATAATGGTTGACCATAAGGTAATACAGAAGAATACCATAATATAATAGGATAACTATTGAAACACACACACAACTGTTTAGGGTGTTATTTGTCTAGTATTCAAAGTTGAGGGTAAAAATAACCAGTTTTGTAGTTTGGGGCATTCAAACCTACAATTAGATCAACCATCTAAATGCTTGGGTTCATGGCTTTATACAATTTATACCTTAAAACAACTAACTAATGCTAGAAAGAATTTAAATAGTGTGACTTCATTAAAGATAAGCTGCATCTAACCTACATCTTAGACCAACCATATGTAGCCTATAAATAATTAAGATGTTGTGGTTCTGGGGGAAGAGAGAATTAGCAATACACAACAATTAGTTGAGATCAACTTTATAAGATATATAGATTAATCAATGCTGTTGAAATTAATTATACCTAATAACTTTGTGGTATTTACATTTTATTTTTGAAAGAAAATGTGGCATCTGTTGATTTAATTAATAAGATTAGAAAAGGTACGTAGTGTTGTAGTTCACTTTTGGTAGTAGGCAATAAAAAAGGGAAAAACAACTTGTACATGGAAAAGCACTATTTACATTGTATTTTGTAGGGGAAATTTCCAGTGAAAACCCGTGAAAATCATATATAAAGGTTATATATATATGTATATATATGTGTGTATATATATGTATATATAAAATCATATATTAATAGGTTACTATTCATCCAAAATTTGTTTTTTTTGTTTCTCTCAAATGAGAATTTGAGTTTGGACTTAAGATTTGATATGAATGCATTCATGCCTATACCTATCTCTAGTAATTTTTTCATGAATTTACAAAACTTTTAGGTCTGATTTTCACGGATTTTCAATTATTTGATAGTTTTCACCGGATATGCCACCATTTTGCAGCACTGTTTTGATAGTAGCTTTCCCTGCAGGTTAGTCCACTGCACACCAAAGCTCCCCGCAAGCTCACCATGCATGATTTAGTGCATGATCTCGCAACAATAATTGGTGCTAATGAATTCCTTGTCGTGGATGCTACCATGCCAAATACATGGAGCAAAGTTAATAATAAGCGTTATTGCCGACATGTACAGTTGGTCAACTACCAGAAGCAATCCAAGTTTTTCAAAGATCTACCAAGCAAGGTTAGAACCATTCATTTTAGGGAGTGCATTGAATCACAACTTCCCCGAAAGGCATTCTCTGAGTCAAAGTATATACGGATCTTGGACCTGAGCGGATGTTCATCTGAAGGGCAATCTATCTCGGTTAGTATGGTGTTACCATCCTCCATTCATCAACTGATGCTGCTAGCTTATCTTGATGTTTCAGGCTTGCCAATTGCAGCACTTCCTAAATATTTGCATATGTTTCAGAATATGCAAACTCTAATTCTGTCCAATTGCTCTCTTGAAACCTTGCCTGCTAATATTGGTAACCTACACAAACTTTGTTATCTAGACTTATCAGGGAATAATAACCTCACTAAACTTCCGACATCATTTGGAAACCTTCTCAAACTTTCTCTCCTCAGGCTATCTGGGTGTACTAAACTTGAAGAATTGCCTGAATCAATCCACAACCTTAAATACTTAGAACATCTAGACATGTCAGGTTGTTGCGCTCTTCAAAAGCTCCCTGATGAATTTGGCAGCCTTTCTAAACTCTCATTTGTAAACTTGACAAGTTGTTCAAAGCTAACCAAACTACCCGACAATTTTAACCTTGAGTCTCTTGTGCATCTCATCCTCTCAGATTGCCGTGATCTAGAAAACCTACCAGAAGATTTTGGGATTCTTTATAGACTAGAGGTTTTGGACCTGTCTGATTGCTACAAGATTCCAGTGTTACCAGAATCCTTCTGCCAACTTAAGCATTTGAAATACCTCAATCTTTCAGACTGCCATAGCCTCAAACAACTCCCTAAATGCTTCGGGGACCTTTCTGAGCTCCAGTTTTTGAACCTCACAAGCTGTTCTAAGCTACAGTCATTACCCCGATCATTATGCAATATATTTAAGTTGAAGCATCTCAATTTGTCATATTGTATAAGGATTGAACATCTTCCGTCTTCGTTTGGTGACCTTCAACTTCAAGTCATGGACCTTAATTGTTGTTATAGTCTGCAAGACATGCCAGCTAGTATCAACAACATGACTAGCCTCAAGCTGCTTGATATTTTTTCAGGAACAAAAGCTGTGCTTAATAAGGCTCGGTCCATTAAAGAGTGTCTAAATTTACCTCGCCGTGCAAAACATGATGTACATGAGATAGAAAATGGAGAGCGTTGCAGTATAGTGGAGCTTGGGAAACTACGTTGTCGTGCACTGGGAATTCAACATCTTGAAAATGTTGAGCGGCTGGACAATGCAAGGGAAGCTAAGTTGCGTGATATGACAGACCTTCGGGAACTAACGTTGTCATGGGGACTTGGTGGCACGAGAAATGTGGACAAGGATGAAGAGGTGCTTGAGAACCTATTACCTCCTCGAACTCTTGAAATGTTTATGTTGGATGGGTACATGTGCAAGGATTTCCCTAACTGGGTGTCTGACATCTCGTCCTACCTCCCTTGTCTCATTTACCTCAGTCTTTCTAATTTAGCAACATGTGATTCTCTTCCTGCATTTGGCCGATTGCCAAACCTGAGATATTTTTGTATGGCGGACATGCCCTCCATTAGAAAAATTGGCAGAGAATTCTACGAAGGGGAACGGAATTGCAAGAAATTAAGAATTATTTGGTTAGAACGAATGGATAACTTAGAAGAATGGTGGACAACGTGGTCAGGTGAAGAAGATAGAGAGTTCTTAATCCCTAATTTGCATTTTTTGAAGGCAGTTAACTGCCCAAAGTTGAGTTTCCTGCCATATCCCCCAAGAAGTATGTACTGGACCTTGGACAATAGCGACAAGGTGTTGCCAGAACGAGGATTTGGGAGCCTTGCGTCTTGCACTCTGCCTTTTCGTGTGGTCATCGACAACTGCAAATTTCCCCCTGACAGGTGGGGCAGACTACAACATCTTGCCACCATTGAGATTTTTGAAGTTAGGGATTGCAGCGGGCTGAGGACCATGCCAGACATCATTCAAAGCTTTGTCTCCCTCAGGGAGCTATATTTGTTGTCATGGGAGAACTTGGAAATATTGCCGGAATGGCTGGGGCAGCTCGTTTCCCTAGAAGTTATTCACTTCATCAATTGCCCTGTGCTGACTACGTTTCCCAGAAGCTTACAAAACCTTACCTCTCTTAGGACACTGCAGTTGCGGGAATGCAAAGGGCTGGAGATACTGCCTGATGGGATGGGGCTGCTTATTTCCTTGGAGAAGTTGTTCATCTTGGATTGTCCCAAGCTGACTTTTCTACCTGAAAGCATGAAGAACCTAACTGCTCTGATAGAACTGTGGTTGTATGGATGCAAGGGGCTAGAGATACTTCCAGAAGGGCTGGGGCTGCTAATTTCCCTTCAGAAGTTTATCATCAACGATTGCCCCAAGTTGACTTTTCTGCCTGAAAGCATGAAGAACCTAACCGCTATGAAAGAGTTGTGTTTGTGTCAATGCAAAGGGCTAGAGATACTTCCTGAAGGGTTGGGACAGCTCATTTCCCTTGAAAAGTTTATGATCATCGATTGCCCCAAGTTGACTTTTCTGCCTAAAAGCATGAAGAATCTAACTGCTCTTATAGAGCTGTGGTTGGTGGGATGCAAAGCGCTAGAGGCACTGCCTGAAGGAATGGGCCTGCTCATTTCCCTTGAGAAGTTTATCATCGACGTTTGCCCAAAATTGACTTTTCTACCTGAAAGCATGAAGAACCTAACCGGTCTGATAGAGTTGTGTTTGGAAGGATGCAAAGGGCTAGAGATACTTCCAGAAGGGCTGGGGATGCTCATATCCCTTGAGAAGTTAATCATCAACGATTGCCCCAAGTTGACTTTTCTGCCTAGTAGTATGAAGAACCTAACCGCTATGAAAGAGTTGTGTTTGGATGGATGCAAAGGGCTAGAGATACTGCCAGAAGGGTTGGGGCTGCACATTTCTTTGGAAAAGTTTGTCATTATCGATTGCCCCATGCTGACTTTCCTGCCAGAATTGCTTGGACATCTCACTACCCTAAAATGTCTTGGCATCCAAAGTTCTCCCAATTTGACATATTTGCCTGAAAGCATGAAGAATCTCACTGCCCTTGAAGAACTATGGTTGGAAGGGTTCAATAGCCTCCCGGAATGGATAGGGCAGTTCATTTATCTGAAAAAAATCAACATCTTCGATTCCCCCAACTTGACATCTTTGCCAGAGAGCATATGGAACCTTACCACCTTAGAATTACTGTGTATTCGTTTTTGTCCAAGACTGACTGAATGGTGCCAAGGGGAGGGTGCTAACAAGATATCTCGCATCCCAAAAATTATGTTAGATGGTGTAATATTTATACCGGGACAAGCAATCGATGGATGAGAGGTATATGAGTAATAGCTATTCTTTTTATTCATCTATTAACGTTTGGCTTCATTTGCATTTGCTTCAACATTATATTTTGATCTAGAAATTCAACGATGCAAATAATATTTGTCTTGTCTGGTATTTGTTCTCACGTCATCCCTCGAGTTTGCAATTAGTTGGGCTCTCCAATTTCCAACTGAGTGTGCTCTAAACCTGTCACGTTGTATTTGAGTTGCTGCTTGATGAACGAATATTTTGTATTACTGATGTTGATCGATTCCTCAGTCCTCACCTAGCCTTGCACGTTTCTTAACTTGTCTGTTTTTGTTTTCATCTTGTGATATTTTCAGCACAAGCAAGGTTTGGCTAATAAATATGCTATACTTTTGCAGAGCGAATCAGGGTAGAGTGAACCATATAGATCAAGCGGTTTATTGCCCAGGACAGAATGCGTAGAGAGCAAAAGAGGAGGGACGAAGCAAAACTCTAAACCTGTCAATTCCAGCAACTTCTGAATATTATTTCACCTTGAAGGTAGAGTCGCGACCCCCATCAGTATCTCCGTGAACCAAGAAGTCCGCCTCCCTCCCGGCGTGACATGACTGCGACACGAAGGAAGGCGACGACGCCGAGGATCGATACCGCGCATCAAGTTCACCAAAAATTCAAAAAAAACTAACAATGTAGAGTAACGTAGAGTATAGTGATATTTATCAGTTCATCAAAAATTAAAAATCAAGTTTAAATTTGACCTATGCATCAAGAAACAAAAAAGGAAATTTTTAAGAAATGTGAATAGTACGTCACATGTAAGTGGTTGAGTTGAGTTTAGATCTAAAAATTTATTAAGTTATATATATATATATATGTTATATGAGTGTTTTTAAATTTTTCTTAATTTTTCATAACCACCGTTTGAATGGTCTTTAAGCAAACAACATCCCCTTGAGAGATAAAATAGTTTTCCCACCTTGTGGCAACTTCAACTTCTAGAAAAATTAAACTATCTCGCTCTTTTCTGATCTGGATGGATGAAACCGATCAAATGCCTTCAAATTTTTTTTGCGACGTCAATATATTAGATAGGTCTACAATGCTACATCCAATTCTCATTCTCGCTTGTCGCCGTGACTATTTATACTTTTTCTGTTTTATATTATAAGTCGTTTGATTTTTTTCAAATAACTAAGTTTGATTAAGCTTATAGACAATTTTAATTGCAATTAAAATATCAAATTAATTGTATTAAATATAGTATTGAATATATTTTAATAATATGTTTATTTTAGGTTGAAAAATTACTATATTTAACTTAAAAGAAATTTGATTAAAAAAATCAAACATCTTATAATATAAAAATGGAGGGAGTAGCTTTGAATATATTGGCGCTTGACGATCGTACAGACTAATTTGGCTGAGTTAATGCATTAATGAGATGTATCAGTGAGCTAAACAAAAGTACGGATAAGTCGTCGAGGCATCACCATTGCCTAGAGATGATGAACACTTGGAACCTATGAGTTTCGATTTACTTTCGATTTACAATCCGCTTTGATAATTGATCTGGGCAGGGAAGGATTTGGGCCCGGGCTGCCTCGGCTGCAGCCTGGGGCGAGGCCCAAATTGCTTCATAAAAATGAGCCCAATAACACACGCGAGGGCCGAGATCGCGCCCCTGCTCTGCGTCGAGTCGACCCGGGGTTTGCTGCTGCCTGCTGTGCGTGGCATCGAGCCGGACGTGACGTCGGCGATGATAGACACCCCTTCGTCGTCGGGCTCTGCCGCATCCGGCGGCCGCCTGCTGCACCTCCACCGTTGTGGCGGCTCCAGTTTTCGTCGCCGCCTCAGCCCGGGCGGGGATGGGGGCCATTGGCGGACTTACAGGTTGGTCCGGGTGGGTCTCGGCCCACCTAAAAGGTGGCCCACCCGGACCTCCCACCTCCGTCGCAATTTTCATCTATAGAAGATGTCTGACAGGTGATATTTTTTAAAAGTGAATGAAGAGAATATAAGAGCGTCACCAATAGCTCATCTAAATAATGCTCTACACTAAATTTAGATGTTTTTGATGAAAAATATAGTCTAATAAACCACTCAAATCATCATCTAAAATAGATAACTATCCAAATTAGACTTCTGGTCATCTAAATAGAAAATAGAGAAGACTCTCCCATCACCAAAATGGACGAGACTCTCATATAAATTTTAAAATTTATGTTTGGGTGGAAGATATGGACGAGACTCTCATATAAATTTTAAAATTTATGTTTGGGTGGAAGATTTAGATGATCATTGTAGATATAAGATATATGGATGTTCTATTTAGATGGATGATCATCTATCCATTCAAATTGGGAGATAAGATTTGAGTGGACTGTTGATGACGCTCTAATATATACTTTTATGATCATGAAAAAGCACAGAACTAACAAGAAGTTATAGTCTAGCTAAGATCATGTTTGTTTTTTATTAAATTTAATTTTTTTAATCAAATTTAGTTTTAAATACTCCTTGTTAGTGTCTTTTAGTAAATTTTATACATATATATTTTCTATTATATATGTGGCATGTTAATTTTTTCGACTCGAACCATCTCGCCGACCTCGCCTCGCCATCGTCGTCCTTGGCCCATCCAAACCTAAAATCCTAGGTCCGCCAATGACGGGGGCACAATGGGCCGAGTGTGCGCGGGACGCCGCTCGTCGGTGTCTCGTACGTCAGTACACCCATCCCCGACGACGACGCGTTAGATGTCGGCGCTGACAAGTACCTGCTCGCCAAGGCCTACTTCGACTGCCGCGAGTACCGCCGCGCCGCACACGTCCTGCACGGTCAGACCGGCCGCAAGGCCGTCTTCCTTCGGTGCTATGCCCTCTACATGGTCAGTTTGATCTTAATTATTTTTTTATTTTGGTGTTCCAGGTTGCACATGATTGGTATAGCAAATGGTGCTTGAGGAAATGTCTCGCTGCAAATACTTATGGCTGCAAATCGCCTATAGAGTGATTCATATTTTCCAACCTGCAGATGTTACATCCGATTCTTTATCTTGATGTGTGAACAGAATAACAGTAGGTTTAGGCTATGTTTGGTTAATCCCCAAGAGAAAGGGTGTCGGTGATATGGGCCCGGGGGTATAACGAGAATGCGATATCTGAAGAAGGAAGATGCACTCGCTTACCAGACGCCCCAAAGACATGCCCTGAATGGCTCATGTAAGTCCAGACCACGGGCGGCCACGTGGCCATCCTAAAGGGGACTTGGCTCGGGGGCTGCTCGGAGGCCGTCGCTGGCCCAAATGGTAGGGTTCGGGATCACCCGGACCCCCGTCCATCACCCCGCACCTCTCTGAGAGAGGGGCAAGATCAACCGCCAACTGCCAACCATCGCATTTAATGCCTAGAGAGGGGCCAGACGCCTGCCCCGTCGCATTTATTGCGACGTGAGGCACGTCTGCCAGCCACTGATCATCATCATCCTTTTTGCCTGTCACGAGGGAGAGAGGAAATAAAGTCTTTGACGACGACCGCGGTATAACCGCATGGTCATTCCACGCACGCCTCCCTCCACGCTCCGTCCAGTCGCATTAAATGCGCTGGGCGACCACGTGGGAGAGAGAATACGAGCGCTGGAGGTGTCGCGTTGACCCCTCTCCCGGTGAAGGGCCACTGATCGGTAGGCCCCACTGGAGTAGGTAGGTTGGCCCATCCTCACGTCAGCAGCATGGCGGCCACGATGCCCGTTTTTCTCCACCAACTCTCGCAACGTGGCAACAGAAACAGGAATAGGGGTAGCCTCCCCGACAAGACAGAACAATAGCCACTCCATCACGTGGAGCGGTGTAGGAAAAGCTAGGACTACTGTAGTGTCCCCTTGCACTATAAAAGGAGGCCCAAGTCCATCATAGAATAGGTTCTGTCATTTTTTGGAAGTTAGATTCCCAGATTGGTCTTTGATTCAGCCTTTTCAACCTTGGGCACCAAGCATACCACCTCAGTTTCCAGCACCAGCTTCCCCAAGGAAGAACAACCACACTAACACTTGTAATTCTTCCTCCACATAATGCAAAAACAGGAGTAGGGTATTACGCTTCTCCAGCGGCCCGAACTTGTATAAACTGCTCGGTGTCTTCTGCGATCGGGCCCGTGCTCCACCTTCTTACTTTCCCTGTACCACGCCGTGAGTTCGAACCCTGATTCACCGCTCCCCTGTGCCGAACCAAAAAAGGGGGTCCCCCGGGTCCCCGCATGTCGATCGCACGCATCGACAGCTGGCGCGCCAGGTAGGGGGAGCGCGCTGCATTTGAGTTTAAACTTCCATATTCCTTCCGTCTCCCGTCGGAACCGCCGGCCTCCGTCCTTGCCATGGTCCACAACCGCGTCCTACGGAGCGCGTCTGGCTCACTCGCTACCCGCGAGTGTGACTTGGCCAACAAGGCGGTCGAGGAGGTCGATACGGGCGAGCGCAGCCCCAACTTCCGACATCTTCGCTCGGAGGAGGGAAGACCTTTGTCCCCCTCACCCCCTCCGATGGCTGCAACGGCGGCCGGGGCCGTGCCACCTCCTCTGCCCCCCGCTGAGACAACGGCTGTGGGCGGGGGAGGCCAAGCATCCCGCAGGGTCGCCAACGTACCTGTAGGATCTGGGCTACGCCCGAGCGGACATATCGACGAGCCGCGCCGAAGCGACGTCCATCGTCGACTGAAGTTTGGCACGCCTGAGGGCGCCCTCCAGGCGGCGGAGGCGCTCTTGCGCCACCCCCCGGTAACACCGGGCGACGGGTCCAACGCCAAGCATTGGTTCGACGACGTGGCGAAGCTAGTCGGCACGGCCCAGCGTCAGCTGGCCGCTGACCTCGCTTCCTCAAGCCATCGACCACGTGGTTCGCACACCGCGATCAGCTCGTCCTCTCGACGGCGAGCCCGAAGGGCAGCAGCCGTCGCGAGGGCAGAAGAGAGCCTCCCGGCTGTAGCCCATCCAGAGGCGCCTCGGGATCTGCTATACGCGAAATGGGACGTCCATCTTCGTATTGAGCAACGCCATGACGAGCGTCGCATGGGACGGGCTCAGGACTGCGCTTCCTCGTCAGGAGGCGCAAGCGCTCGGCGAGTGGCCGCAGCGGCCCCGCCTCAGGGAGAACCCTCCAGGGCACGGCGAGCGGCTATGGTGGCCCAGCCACGAGCAGGACATTCTGTGGCCCCTAAGGGCCCCCCCAGCCCTCGTCGCCTCCTCCATTCGGCAATGGCTGTCAGGCGTTGGTCTCCAGCCTCCGCAATGTGCGTTGGCCTAGCAAGTTTAGGCCGGCTCTCATGTAGAAGTATGACGGCACGGTGAATCCCATCGAGTTCCTCCAGATTTATACCACGGTCATCGAGGCCGTTGGAGGTGACAAGTTCGTCATGGCCAACTTCTTCCCCATGACGCTCAAGGGCCAGGTCCGTTCCTGGCTAATGAACCTGTCGGCCCAGTCGGTCACCTTGTGGTGACTTGTGCCGGCAGTTCGCCTCCAACTTCCAGGGCACGTACCCGCGCCCGGGAGTAGAGGCTGACCTCCACATGGTTCGGCGAGGAGAGGACGAGTCCCTGCGCAAATACATCCAGCGTTTTTGCCAGGTACGCAACACCATACCGTCCATCGTTGACCGTGCAGTGATCTTCGCCTTCCGGAGTGGCGTATGCCACGACATCATGCTGGAGAAGATCGAATCCAAGGCCCCCCGGACCACCAGCGAGCTCTTCGAGCCTGCTGACCGGGTGGCCCACAAGGAAGAGGCTCGAGTCCGGAACCCTAGGAATCCCGCTCCGGCCTCCACCAAGACGCCCCTCCGCGTCCCGAGAGGAACGGCATGAGGGGCGGCGGAAGCGCAAGGCATCGCGTGGTGGTGAGGAAGGCCAAGTCCTCGCCACCGACGATGTCGAGAAGTCCTCGCGAAAGGGCAGTCCCGCGGGCAACCGCAGGTGCACCCCGGACCCTCGCCCCCAGGGCCAGGACGGGGACAAGTGGTGCATGGTGCACCAAACCTCCCGCCACGACCTCTCTGAGTGCCACTCGATAAAGAACTTGGCCGAGCGGGTGCAGAGGAAGAGTTATAGGCACCCCGCGTCCAGGAGCAGTTCGTCTAGCCACAGAGGACGGCACTCCGTTGCCGAACTTGTGGAACATTTCCCACCTGCGCAAGTTCTACCCATAAGCCGCATGGTGTGCTGAAACATACATAAAAGCTCGTTCACTGCCTCCAGTGGCATGAACAATGAGTTCGCCCGTTTATATTCTTTATGATTTTCCCTTACAAAATACCTGCATTGCCGTATGTGTTTCCCCTCCATGCTTCGAAATATGTATTGCGGTTGCTGGTTTCCAGTGGTCTTCTGGCCTTGCCCGCCCTAGGCTGAGAGGCCCTAAGGGTGTCGAGGATAGAGCGACGCTGCATACAAGTGCTCGGGGTAGTCAACGCCCAGGGGCTCGGGTGCGTATTGTCACGCCTGTCCCGATCTCCCCATTGCTGCTGCCCCCGCTGGCCCTTTATGCCCTCGCTTCTACCCGGAGCCCCGAGAAAGGCACCAGCCGCCGGCCGATGCACGCTGCCTAATCCCGGGCCAGCTCCCAATTACATGGGGTGAATCATGGCAGGAAACCATACTGTCCATATTCCTACAATGGCTAACTAACTAAAGAGCGGACTACCGTTGCAGGAAAGCGAACAAGCAAGAGCTAGGACCAACTAACCGCCACTGTGTGAGCACCAAGTTGGCCGGGGGCTCCCAATATACATACATACATACATACATACATACATACATACATACATACATACATACATACATACATACATACATACATACATACATACATATATATATATATATATGAATCATCGTCTGTAGAATCGGCCACGATGGGCTACCACAATGCGAATCCAGTATGACAAAGGCAAGTGCATTAATAACATAAATAGTATTATAATGTTTTTACAAGTACAGGAGGGAGGCAAAAGGCAGGGGAGTCCTAGGCGGCCGGCGGGTTGCTGGGGACGTTTTCCGGGTCTTCCTCGTCCGACGGGTCCTCGTGGAGGGCAAGCTGAAAGGCCGCCGGAGTTTCGTCGAAGCCGATCATGATGGAATCGACGGCATCCTTGACGCGACGCCGAGCAGCCTTCTCTATGCCCTCCGGGAAGTCCTCGGTGTGGATGTACGGGTTGAAGCCGGGGTCGCGGGCCTGGTAGCTTGCCAGGATCAGCGTCGCGACCTGGCGGGATAGGTCGTACGACGACTCCTTTGCCACTTCGTCGACCTCCTCCGCACCCTTTTGATCCCCTCGGCGGCTCGTCTATCCGGGTGGCCAATCTCCCCAAGGTATAGGCCGGCGACGTGGGGCGTACAACCCCACCTCACGGGCCGCCTCTCGAAGGCGCGCGACGGACGAGGTTACGGTCCGAGCCCTAAACCTGTGGCAAGCTCCGGCTCGTGATCCGGCGGCGCGCCTCCTCCAAATCTGGCGCCGCCTCGGCCGGAGCGAGGGCGCCAGGGCGCGGGACCCGCTCGCCGCTCGACTCCGTGCCCGCGCCTCCATGTTGCCGGTCGCTTGCTCTCGGGCGGCGAGGTCCCGCTCCCACCGCGCCGGCTCCTCCCGCCGGTGGCACGAGGCGGCCGCGAGCTGCGCTCGCGCTCCCGGATGGTCTTCGGACATCGGGAGACCTCCTCCCGAGCCTCTAGCACGGCCACCTCGCGCCCCTCCACGGCGGCCTCGTGCTCGGCGATGGCCTTCTCCTAGGCCACCGTGTTCCCCTCCCGTGCGGCGGAGTCCTCCTCGACCTTGGCCACGGCGGCCTCCCGGTCCCCGACCGCCCGCTGCGCCGCCTCTAGAGCATTCTCGCGCTCTGCCAGGCCATCTTCACGGGCCTAGAGCTCGATGTCAGTGCTGGCGGCGGCGGCCTCGGCGTCGCGCAGGACGCGCTCGTGCCGGTTGAGCTCCTGGGCACGCTCTTTGAGGTCGCGGATGAACCCTCCAGCGGTGGTGCGGACCCTCTCCTCTGCGGCAGCGGCGATCTGCTCGCGGAAGTCGGCGGTGTGCCGCTCAACGACGGTGTCCTCGAACACCTGGTTGAGCTCGCCCCGACGACGCTCGATGTCAGCCAGCTCCCGCTTCCGGATGAGGCTCTCCGCCCTCGCCGTGGTCTCCAACTCACGGTGGCCTTCGTCGACCTCAGCCTCCCGCCGCGCCACCACGACCTCCCTGGCGGTCAAGGCCTGAACCTGGGACCGAAGCCCCTCCAGGGAGACCGTGTTGTCCTCCTCCAGCTCCCGAGACACGATCAACCTCGCCCGCTCCTGTGATCGCACGAGGGGCTCGGTGTCCAGGGCGACACAAACCCTGACCGAGCGCCCCCGGATTCAAAGTCGGAGCTCGAGCCAAGGTCGACCACCTGCGCCGGACGGGGAGACGAAGGCGCCCCGCAGCCGGAGCCGTCCGCCGCCGCTTCACCCGCCGGCGTTGCCTCGCTCTCCAGTGAGGCTGCTCGCGGCGTTGGCAGAGCACGATGGGCCGGTGCTGGCAGTGTTGGTGTTAGCTGGTGGGGCGACGGTGTCGATTGACACGGCACGGGCGACGGCTGGCGCGGTGGCAGCGATTGTTGCCGCGGTAGGGACTCCAGGGGTTGCTTTCCGCTGCCCGCCGCCGCCTCCACCTCTGCGTCGGGGCCAGCTCGCGCCGAATCTGTTGCTGGCGGAGGGCCCCCGGCTTGTTCCTTGCGGGCGATCGACGCCCCGGCATCTGGGCGGGCCCCCTCCTCAGGCCGCACTGGACCCGAGCCCGAACATGCGGGGTGTGACCCAGACCCGGTGGGCTCCACCACCCCGAGCCTCTCCTGCGCTCCCTCCGCTGAGCTGGAAGCAGAACCGCCCTTAGGTATAACCCTGGGGCAAAAATGCTGATGCTCGCGGCTGGGAACAAAAATAAATACAATAAAAGATCAAAACATCAATAGCCCGAAATAAGACACAGGGTCCACAAGAAGTGTATGCATCCGCAAGGCGTTACCTGCGGGCGGCGTTGAAGCCTCCAGGAGACCCGGGAGATGGCCCACTTCTTCTTCGCGGGGCCGCCAGAGGGGCTCACTGGGCTGTGGCCCACGGACTCCGCCACCGTTGGGGCGCCGCGGTCGACCTCCGCCAGTGGTGCGCTCGCCATGGGTACGCCCCCGGCTGCTGCCGGAGTCGTCGTCACTGTGGCTGTGTTGGCCCTCGTCGAGGTGGCCCGTGGGGCAGGGCCCGCCGCCCCCGGGCCTCCAGACCTGCCGGGGGGGAGGTCCGCTCCGCGCCGCCGCCGCATGGTGGTGATGAGGAGGCACCGGGTCGTGCTCGCCCTCTTCCTCTTCCCCTTCGAGTCCGGCCCCCGTTCCGCCCCGCCGGCCCCGGCGGCCTAGCCGCCCAATCGGCACTGGTCGTCGGCGTCGTCGTAGTCGTCGTCGCCGCCCCCCGGGGCGGCACTTGGCACTGTTGACGATGAACCCACGCCGCCGCCCACCACCTGCAGCGCATGCAGGATCTCCGGGGACGTCGAATCCTGGCACAACGGCACCAGCCCCGACGGGAGCTGCGTCAGATCCATCGCCGTGACGCCGAGGGTGCGGCGGACCAGGATCGCGAGGTCATTCTCGTTCCAGTCGAAGGCGGCGCCAACATGGGTGCGCATGTCATCATTGAAGTTCGTATACATGTAGGCGGGGCACGGCCTCTCCTGCAACGGCGAGATGCGCCGTGTCTGGAAGTCTCAGAAGACGACGTGGCTAGACAGGCCCCCATTCCGGAGGTAGCTGATCCGCTCCAGCACTCCATCCAGCTCCCTCCCGGCTCGCGGTCGCGTCCCCCAGTTCCTCTGGTTCACCGGAATCCCCGTCGGAATGGAAAGGCGGCGGTGGTCGCCTAAGCTGGTGTAGAACCAGTAGGCCCTCCAGTTCTCCCACCTGGAGCGGGGGTGGATGTCGATGAAGGCGGTGCCGATGGCCCAATCGTTGCGCTGCTGGATCGCCACCTATCCGACTGCACCGGGGGAGCCCGCCCGACACACACGAAAGAACTGCTAGAAGAGATGCAGTGAGGGCATCACCCCCACAAACATCTCGCAGGTGTAGGCGAAGATGGCGAGGTAGAAGACCGCGTTGGGGGTGAGGTGGTGCAGCTGAAGGTCGTAGAACTCCAGCACATCGTAGAAGAATCGAGAGAAGGGTGGCACTAGCCCAACCATGGCAAAGAAGGCGAAGAACACCATCTTCGTGGGGGGCCGCTCCTCCGGAATGTCGCCGCCGCTGCGTGTGCCGCGTGGCAGGTACTGGTTGAACAAGCTCCGTGCCTCCGCGGTGCGGACCAGGGACTTGGGGAGCACGCTCCCGGGCTCCAGGGGCGAGTCACGAGTCATCTTCGAGGGAGGCGCTGGAACGCAGAAAAGAAAGCTGGTGGTAGAGAGGAAGGAGTCGAAGGGAGAAAGGCGCCGAAAGGACTAGAGGCGATGGCTGAGGAATGCGTAGAAACTGATCCCCCCTCTCGCGGATCCGTTTTTATAGGCAACCTCGGCCCCCTCGAGTTCTACGACATTAATTTCGCTCCACTACCGCGCGACGTGCCTCTTCGGCTCCGCGCCTCTTCATTTTTCGCGTCTCTTCGGTTCCCGCGCCACTTGGGTTTCGCGCCACCTGGGATTTTGCGTCTGCCAGGCGTACTACACGGACGGAGAGAGCTAGGCGATTTGATGGGCCCCCGTGTGCGCGGTCCAAAAAACGCGTCCCCATCTGGAAAGGCTTAATCAATCGCGGCGTCAGTTACCGCATGCCTATCTCTGCTGCGGCGTGGCACATACAGTACCCGGGCCCTTCCACTCACGAATATGGCGTTAACCACGCTCGAACCGGACTTCGGTCCCGGTCAACACTGGGGGCTACTGTCGGTGATATGGGCCCGAGGATATAACGAGAATACAATATCTGAAGAAGGAAGATGCCTCATGCAAGTCCGGGCAACGGGCGGCCACGTGGCCATCCCAAAGGGGACTTGGCTCGGGGGCTGCCTGGAGGCCGTCGCTGGCCCAAATGATAGGGTTCGGGATCACCCGGACCCCCGTCCATCACCCCGCACATCTCTGAGAGAGGGGCAAGATCAACCGCCAACTGCCGACCATCGCATTTAATGCCTAGAGAGAGGCCAGACGCCTACCCCGTCGCATTTATTGCGACGTGAGGCATGTCTACCAGCCACTCATCATCATCATCCTTTTTGCCCATCACGAGGGAGAGAGGAAATAAAGTCTTTGACGATGACCGCGGTATGGCCGCACAGTCATTCCACGCACGCCTCCCTCCGCGTCCCGTTCAGTCGCATTAAATGCGCTGGGCGGTCGCGTGGGAGAGAGAATACGAGCGCTGGGGCTGTCGCATCGACCCCTCTCTCGACGAAGGGCCACTGATCGGTAGGCCCCACTGGAGTAGGTAGGTTGGCCCATCCTCACGTCAGCAGCATGGCGGCCACGATGCCCGTTTTTCTTCACCAACTCCCGCAACGTGGCAACAGAAACAGAAATAGGGGTAGCCTCCCCGACAAGACAGAACAAGAGCTGCTCCATCACGTGAAGCGGAGTAGGAAAAGCTAGGACTACTGTGATGTCCCCTTGCACTATAAAAGGAGGCCCAAGTCTATCATAGAACAGGTTCTATCATTTTTTGGAAGTTAGGTTCCCAGATTGGTCTTTGATTCAGCCTCATCAACCTTGGGCACCAAGCATACCACCTCAGTTTCCAGCACCAGCTTCCCCAAGGAAGAACAACCACACCAACACTTGTAATTCTTCCTCCACATAGTGCAAAAACAGGAGTAGGGTATTACGCTTCTCCAGCGGCCCGAACCTGTATAAACTGCTCGATGTCTTCTGCGATCGGGCCCTTGCTCCACCTTCTTACTTTCCCTCTACCACGCCATGAGTTCGAACTCTGATTCACCGCTCCCCTGTGACGAACAAAAAAAGGGGTCCCCCGGGTCCCCGCGTGTCGATCGCACGCATCGACAAAGGGATTGGAGCGGATTTATTCCATATCTATTATGATGTGGAATCAAGTATTAGGAATTTACTGAAGAAAACAACAGGAATACTTTAAAATTGTTGTAAAAATGTAAAAATTAGTCCTATTTGGTATGTTTAATGTTTCTATTTGCCCCCTTGTCATGGAATAACAATGTACTAATTTATGGTTAGTTTAAACCTTAATTTTGTAAATGTCTGGACAACTGAAGAAATGCTGAACCTGTACATAACTGTGGCTTATTTGCTTCGTTTCTAGTCATACGGTGTCCTCTCTACCAATTACAGGGATGCTTGATTACTTTTATAGTAAATGGGAGTGGTGCTTCAAGTGGTATAAATTCGTGAAGACAGAAGACATCAGGCATGGATTTTTTTATTAAGGAAGGCTATTTGTATTTGGTAATTTTCTATCCTCATCATAGTTCTTTATATCTTTGAACACTTTAAATCGATATCAATCTTTGCTATATCTATTAGTAGTGTACTGTGTACAACGAGCAAAAATTTTTTACCCTCTATTATTTAGCCCTCTCCTTGGTCCGTTTCTGGATCCGCCATCTGGGCAAACTTAGGGCTAATCGCCTCAGTTGACAACGGGTCGTGATTCAGGATTTCAACTTGCAAGGTGAGTTATTTGATTTAGTTGATTTATAAAGTGTAGCAAAATCTTTCAAAAAAATGAAGTGTGGCGAAACCATGGTTCGCCTCGTCTGTGCGCGCCATGGACCACTCGGCCTACGATCATTTTGGGCCTAAGAGGAGGGAGCATATGTGTTTAGGTGGGCCATCGGCTAGAGATTGCAGGAACAAGTCCACTTTGATTCCCTCAAAGACGGATATAATCTAATTTGTATCCCTCAACCGCAATACTGATATCTTGAACACCCAACTAATTTCACTTCTAGAGCAATATTGAAAGTAGTATTCGTTAACATGGTGTCCACGTGTCATATATACTAGATGAGGTAGTGCAGTTTGTCATCCTATCATAATGATCTTGATCATCGCTGCTCGCCGGTCTTCACCATAGCAAGATCCTACTCATAGTGCGAAGGTGGAGGGTCACCGGAGACGGGGAAGACGACGGCGGCGACGACTAATTTGGGGCTAAAACTCACGGGAATCAAAGGGGAAACACGGCGGTGCACGAGGGGATTTTATAGGGGGGTTTAGGAGGCCGAATTGCGCACGAGTCACACGGGAAAACCTCGTCGTTACAACCGACTCGGCGAGGGAGAGAGCGAGATCGACGGCGGCGATTTACGGACGGATAAGGCCACCTCGACGTGCGCAAAACACGAGGGCGGGTGCGGCGACAAACGCTCGGGCCCATCGTGGCCCCGACGCGGCGGCGCAGGCCGGTCGAGCGCGAGGGAGGCGGCCCCGACAGGTGGGGCCCACCTATCGATGGCCCTCGGGCGTGAGGGAGACGGCCGTACTTTGCGCGGCTGCCCGAGGGGGATGGGCCACACGATCCAAGAGGAAGGGGAAAAGGGAGGCCGGTTGGGCCGAGGAGAGGGAGGGAGTGGGCCGGCGGGGAGGGGTGGTTTGGGCCGCCGGTCCCAAGAGGGGAAAAAGAAAAAAGAGGGGAGGAAAATAGGAAAATGAATTAAGGGGACTTAATTTATTAAATTAATTGCTAAAAAACTACTTAGAGTGCTCTGAAAATTCCTGTAAAAATTATGTTAGTGTATTTTGACACGTAGAATTTAGAAAAAATCCTACTATACCATTTCCGATTCACAAATGTATTTTAAAATTAATTGTTCACTTTAGGTTGAGTTAAGTTCCAATTATTTTACGGGTATTTTTCAGGGTGATTTAAAGAAGGGGAAAACTCCGGGTGACACAGGGTCACTACCATTGGGACGTCAATTGATCTGCAGCCGGATGTGGAGTCAAACGAAGGATGAGAGAAGGCTTGAAAAGTGGATATCTTGTAAGGCTTGAAAATGATTCAGATTGAATGCAAGTTGTTGGATAAGTCTCGTTAGTCGTTTCTTCTTATTGACAGATTATCCTGGTTTCACCATTGTTTTGCTATTACAAATCATTTTAATTTTATCTTCTAATTAATTTGGACTGCATCTCTTTAACCTTTTCTCTAAAATATTAAATACGTCTCCTCTCCAGGAAGGCCACCACGCACCACCTACCAAACGCACTAAGCCATGGACTAAACTATGAATTCCTTTCATCAAAATGCTGATACTTGCAAATCTTAATGCTTTATCAGAATCAGTGCATTTTGCCTTTAGACAAGATAGCAAGCACTGAAACTGCCTACTCAGCAAAGTATGCCCACTAAAAATTTTAAAATCTATTTGGCGGGGGAATGGGTAAAGCAAGCGACATGTAGGTGGAGCATGCCGTCGCAAGGAATAAAACTTTGCTCATGGACGTGAAAGCCGTAGACTGTGGAAGAGAGCTTTCACAAACAAGCAGGCAGCATACATTCTTGTGGGAGAGATAGAGAGCTTATGCTTGTTCTAGCTGGTTGGTAGCTGCGAGGCCATGAGCAGGGTTGGAGAGATGATTGCAAGTTCCGTTGCGAATTGGATCGTCAGCAAGCTCGGCGACCTTGCAGTGGAGGAGGCCACTCTGCTGTGGAGGTTAAAAGATGACATGGATGACATGAAGGAGAAGATGAGAGATCTGGAGGCTGTGATGCAAGACGCCGATGATAAGGATGGAGCAGCGGCAGGTACTGTACGCCGGTGGCTCGCCAAAGTCAAGTCTGTTCCCTACGATGTTGAGGATGTGTTGGATGAACTCAAAACTGCTCAGCTCATCAAGAACCATCAACCCAAGGTGCTTACTTCCACATGTTGCTCTCGACTCCAGATTATCCTGTTCAAATAAAACCTTAGTTTTTCAGTTCTACAGATCAATCACTAGCTGTACATATGTCTTTTTTTCCTTGTGGTCCTTTTCTTATATTGTCTTCATCTGATTATTTTCCAAGATTTAAAGAATAACTGTTTTTCCCACTACAGAGACTCCCGTTTACATATTTTCTTTGCTAGAAATGCACTCTCAAATATAGTGGCAAAACGGGACTATTACCACTTTTGAGTTACCATTTTTGGTTATTATAGAATTACAAATAAGGGGTTTCATTATAATAGAACTCCTATTGTTAACATCGTTAAAATGACACTTCAAATACCAACACTTAGTTATTATAGGATTTTGATGTATTTCATCTCTATTGTAAACCAAATACATAGGTTTTAAAGAGACCATATTATCCTCCCAATGATTCATCTGGCGTCGTCTCTTCCCCCTCGCGACGTTTCTACTGGCCGCTGTATTCGTTTTCGGTCGAGTATGTCTCTTCGCCTGGCGACTCTTCTCTTTCCTCCGGAAGTTTCCTCTAGCGCCGCCCAAAACCTCGCCATGTCGTCGCCCCAGAACAGCATGGAACTTCATAGAATATATCAGAACAGCAGTGCGGCTATTTTCTCATATTGCATTCACTCAGTCAGGTACTTTAGTCCTAACCTTCTCTTTACGTGGTGTATTTGCTTTCTGATGCGCCGATTGCGAGGTAAAACCAAATAACTTGTTACATGTGAGGACCTGATGATGATATAAGAGAAATCAAGCCATTCAGGGAAACCAAAAACTCCACTCTCTTTCAAGTTAAAAGAAAGTGAGTTTCACAGGCCCGGTTGCAGATTCCAGCTGACTAATCCTTGCGGCAATTGTGGAGCCAAGATTTTTAGAGCTCGAGGTAGCATTGACCGTTTCGCATCTAACAAAGTTATTTAATTTCTGAAACGGTTCTAGTATCGACCGATTTTGTTGCCTGCTGGTTGCATTTGTTGTTAGGAGATGAGCTGTTCTCTTTTGCTGAATGCAGGCGTAACCGTTTTTTCGCTGATGAGGCAGGGCCCTTTGCTAGCAGAGGAAAGAGAGCTGAATTTGGCTGGTTTCTGAAGCACGACCGAAACATCTTGAGAGGAAAAGAGACGGCGATGAATCGCTGGGAGGGCAATATGGTCTCTTCAAAATCCAAATACATATATTTGGGTTTAAAAAGAATAAAATACATCAAAATCCAATAATAGTAAAGTGTTTACGTTTAAAGTGTTAAGTATTATTTTAGCGATGTTAACGGTATGAGTCCTATTATAACGAAACCTATAAAAGCAAATTTCTCATATTTAAGACTTTTTCCTCTTCCGTTGAACAAAACCTAACATAGACTAACCTGCGTGTATGTAAAGCTGTTCAAAAAATTAAACGACAATGGACTGAGCAAATGACAGTGAAGCGGGCGACCTCGCCGCGCTGCAACCGGAATTCCTCCATGCAGATTTGCTCGATGTCGTGCGGTCCGGCGGTGCGCGCGCTGCCCAGGACACTACCGCCGTCTCGCTCCACTCCCGCAATTCCTCGTCAATCGCGTAGGAGGTGGGGATGAAACATGAGTCTTCTTCGGGCCGAGTAGCTAGGTCGTCGAGCTGCGACATCCTCGAGCTCTGGTGCGGCGTTCGGTGTTGTTTGTGGGGCGGGACGGTGAGGCGAGGCCGCGGCGAACTGGGGCGGCGCGGAAGAGGCCTAAGCGCCGCTGTGTCGGAGAGCAGGCGCGCTGGCTCGCCCTGCTGGAGCTGCGGTGGAAGTGGCTTTGGGGGAACCGCGACCTCTGCTTCGCGACGCGCCGGGGGCGGTAGTCTTGGGGGTGTGCGCTGTGGACAAAAGCGCGCCCGGTGCCCAGAGCGATGGCAAGATAGGCAACAGACTGGATCACGGCATTGCAGTGCACGGTGACCACGGCCCAAGCATTTGAAGCACTTTCCATCAGTCCTGGCCTTGAATTCTTTGCGAGAGAGCCCGTCATGTCACCTTGAAGCTGGCCGTTGAGAGAGGCTTGAATGCGGCGGACGAACTCGGCATAAATGCGCCGCGCGCCCTCGCACACGCCTGCTCTGCACCCGAATCCAGCCGAGATTTGTGTCCTTGCCCTCCTCAGAGACGCCGCGCCTAAGGGGGTAGCTTCATAGGTGGCGAGAGCTTTCCGCGGCGAGGTGACAGCGTGAGCGGCGAGCTGTGTGTTTTAATTCGTAAGTTGATGCTGCTATGGTCTTACGATCGTCGATCGAAAGTTACATCTTTATCTTTAGTGGGGAAAAGGGCCATTTCGGGGCTTCAATGAAGCACTATCAAGGCTGCCGAGAGTTTATTCAACATTTGTACAGAACTAAAACAAACACATCGTAGATGTTCAGAATCCGGTTCAAAGCTCAAAAGGGCGACGCGCAGCCCGTCAAGCGAAAGGACAGCTCCCCGCTGAACCATAGCAACATATTGTCCAGATCGAACACCAGCAGGTTCGTGTCCAGCTGCTTCAGCCCGAACACCATCGCCGGCTCGCCGTCCACCGGCATGCCGCCGGCCTCCATCTCGAGGATCCCCACGCACATCCCACGCGGCGTCTGAACCATGTAGTTCTCGGTGAACAACGACCAGATGCCCGTGGCGCCGGCCAATTCCAGGTCGATCGTCGGCACGTCCCACGTCGGCGGCCGCTTCCGGAACGGGAACGCGCCGTTGTAGCACAGCTTGAAGGGCTCCACCGCCGGCACTCGCCTCAGATTCGTGAACTTGGCTCTTTCTATGGCGGCGTCGAACGCCTGGGCGAAGGCGCGGAACACGTCGGGCCGCATGACGGCGTACGGAGTCGTCGTGCTCAGCACGACGCCCCCGCGGCCCGTGCGGACGTCAAGGTCCAGCGCGCCGGCGGGCATGGACGCCGGGACGCTCGCTCCATACCACCACACGGAGATGCCTTTGACGGGGAGGTAGTAGCCGGGGTTCCTTGGGTTCGTCAGGAGCGGGGTGTACGGGAGGATTTCCCGGTAGTCCACCAAGCCTCGGCCCTCCATCCCCAGGAACACCGGCGCGTCGCCGAACACCACGAACTGGGACATGCACAGGGCGAACTTGTTGCGGAAGTTGCGCTGCGCGGCGAGCTGCGACGGCAGCGAGAGCGGCCGACGGGAGAACCCCGCGACTCCGGTGGCACCGGCGGGAAGCGACGCCAGAAGCCGCTGCGGCGAGCACGAGCCGACGGCGGCGAACTCCTCCGGGTGCAGCAGTCTGGTGCCGTTGACGGTGGAGTTAGCCGACATGGCGAAGCTCGTCAGATCGCCGGTGGAGCACTCGGCGGTGACCGGGTTGAACGGGTGGGCGGTGCAGGCGCAATGTGACCCCGGCTCGCGGCCGGACCAGAACCAGCCGCCATCGACGTACCGGCAGCGACGCGCTTGCTGCTGGTTGACAGTGCTGCACGTGCCGGACAGGCACGACACCGTGCTGTGCGTCGACGGGCACGTCGACCAGACGAGCGTGCCGGCGAGGTCGACGACGAGAGGGGCATCGTCTCTCTTGATGGCGATCGTGTAGAGGGAGGTGTTGGTGTCCCTGACGAGAGGGACGATTAGGGGTAGCTTGTACGCTGGCTGCTGATCTCCGGTCGCCACCAAGCATGATAGCAGCAGAACCAGTGACACAATGGCAGGAGGGATCAAACACCTGATGCGAGTGTTAGTCATGTTGTGTATTCAGATAATCTGATGGATTGGTAAGGTGATTGGTTGGCGCGTTGGAGACAGAAATGGGCATAGTTGAATGTATTTGTACTACTACTTCTGGTAGCCTAATTAGTTTTTGGTCAACGGTGTAGGGTCAAGATGCCCCCGATTCATCATGCATTTCGAGGAGTTGACGATAGCCTTTTAAATGGGTATAAGAGCTACTATGGGTATCAGTACACTGTTGATCAGAACCCACAGTCTAAATTTCAAGTCAAGGAACCTAGACAAGTGTCTCCTGGCTGTACGTCTATCTGCAGTAGACAGTAGTACACAGTACACACAATCACGCATCGCATGAGAATATGGGAATCAATCATCAATATTAAGGGAAAATCATCAATGCCCGTTTGGATTGATCCAAGACAATCCAGCTCGGTTCTGGAGTCTAAACATTGGGCTGGATTATGCTCTAAAGTCTGAATCGCAAACCAATGGTCCGAGGAAGTGCTAATGGTGTGTAGGTTGTCTGACATTAATTAGCCGAATTTCAAAAACATACATACAAGCTAGAAAAAATAAGAAAATCTCAAGTAACCTCTCGCAATTAAATCATGCATACATGCACACAATAAAAATAAAAAATAATATGAAACAAAATAAAAACTTTGATTTTCGTCCGTTGGATAGAATAACATCTTGTAATTAAATCATGTATACATACATGCACACAATAAAAATAGAAAATAATATGAAACAAAAAGTGAAAATTTTCGTCCGTTAGATTATGAGTAAGAAAAAAATATTAGATATAAACCGTTGCTAAGATATATTATAAAAGAAGATTAAATTATGAGTGAGTAAGAGAAAAATGTTAGATATAAACCGTTGCTAAAATATATTATAAGAGAAGAGATTGAGACACATATAAAGATGTACTGTGACTTTAGAACTGCGGAGAAGCATCCTCTATAGACGACTCTCCCGTTGTACGTATGATTTCTTACATTTTTTTAATTCCCAGTTTCTAAACTTCAAGCAGAAACATTTAGATCATTGAGCTCGCCTGTGAGGTGTTAGATCAACATCTTGATCTATACTTATGCTTACACAAATTAAAGCAGAATCATTTAGTCTAATAACATCTATCAACTTAGACTAATGCGAAATAGATTAATAGATCGGTCCATACCGATGGCCATGGCTTCCATGGTCGTCGGTGATTCCGTGATGAAGTTGAGGGCTTGATCACTGTTAGGGATGTAGCGCAGTCGCTCCTTCAGAGATTGCTCGGGGTAGCGGCGTCTTTCGGGGCGCCACCTACACTGTCCCGGACGTGAAACTCGAGCTTTCGAGTCTTCCAGTGCGCTAACAGATCGGATGGTAGAATTAGGGTTTTGGGGAAAACACGGGAATCGTGATTTCATGTTAGGGTTCAACTCGGGGTTAATCCCTTCTTATAGGGTCGCACTATAGGCAAGGGGCCGAGCCCAAAAGGCTAAGTATCGCCAACCGATCACGGCGAAATCAAACTCAGAATAAGATTCCGAGTCCGATAAGATATGAATCGATATCTTTCTTATTTGAGTTGGTTATTATTGACCAAGATCAAACTTAACTTAAACCAAATATCCAACATTCTCCCCCTTGACCGAAGGTTAATACCTTAACTTAAACTAACGACTATTCGGTCACTGACTTAAACTAAACTAGACTTAAGTTCCTTCTTAGTCAAACAGTAAGTATCAGACCAATGCGTCGTCAGCAGCGTAACAACATACTGGGACAACATTACCCATAGTCTCACTGAGAAACCTTGTCAGAACTCTTTCTCTTATTTGGAGAAATTAATGGCCTTGAACTAGGACTTGATCCAAACTACCCACCACCCATGCCTAGGACATGTTTTTGAAAAAGATGAGGTGGTAGACCTTTTGTGAGCGGATCCACGATATTTTCTTTAGTACTTATATGCTTAATCTTAAGTGTATTGTCCTGGTTTCTTTCTTTTACGACACGATACTTAAGGTCTATATGCTTAGAAGCACCCTTAGTTTATCGTTTTCGCAAAAGAAAACTGCAGACTGATTATCGCAGTACATTGTGATAGGTCTCGAGATACTATCCACAATTCTTAATGCCGATATAAAATTCTTAAGCCACACTGCCTGTCCTGTGGCATGGTAACATGACACAAATTTGGCTTGTATCGTGGACGCAGCCGTTACACTTTGCTTACTGCTTCTCCACGATATTGCTCCCCTTGCTAATGTGAAAATATAACCGGAAGTAGACTTCCTGTCATCTTCATCACCAGCAAAGTCAGCGTCAGCATAACATTCAATCTCAAGCTTATCTGACCTCTTATATGTGAGCATGTAATGTTTGGTGCCTTGGCAATATCTTAATGCCTTCTTGACACCTACCCAGTGAGCCCATCCTGGATTAGACTAAAATCTACTAAGTACTCCGGCTGTAAATGCCAAGTCCGGACGCGTGCAGACTTGAGCATACATCAAGCTACCAACAGCTGATGCATATGGGACATCCTCCATCTTACTTCTTTCTAAATCGTTCTTAGGGCACTGACTTCCATTTAACTTATCACCCTTTTGTAACGGAACAGGTGATTTGTTGCACTTATCAAGCTTATATCTCTTAAGCATTTTCTCAATATAAGCTTTCTGAGATAATCCTAGTACTCCTCGGGCTCTATCTCGGTCTATCTCAATGCCAAGTACATACGAGGCTTCACCGAGATCCTTCATGTCAAAATGAAATGAGAGGAAATTCTTAGTCTCATATAACATGTTCTTATCGTTGCAAGCTAACAGTATGTCATCCATATACAGTACTAGAATCATTAGTTTTTCACCCTTTGTCTTAACGTAGATGCACTTATCTGCATCGTTCTCCATAAATCCGAATCTCTTAATGACTTCATCGAATTTACGGTTCCATTGTCTGGATGCTTGCTTAACTCCATAAATAGACTTCCTTAACCCGCATCCCATATGTTCCTTACCCTTAACGGCAAAACCTTCCAGTTGAGCCATGTAAATGGTCTCATCTAAATCACCATTCAAGAATGCAGTCTTAACATCCATCTGATGTAACTCCAAATCAAAGTGAGCTACAAGAGCCATAACTATTCTAAAAGAATCTTTGGTAGAGACATGACAGAAGGTCTCATTGTAATCGATCCCTTCCTTCTGTGTGAACCCCTTAGCTACAAGCCTTGCTTTAAACCTTTCGATCTTCCCTTTGGAATCACATTTAGTCTTGAAGACCCATTTGCAGCCTATTGTTTTGACTCCATCGGAAATTTCTACTAAGTCCCAAACTTGATTTGAGCTCATAGACTTTAACTCATCTTCCATGGCTTCAATCCATTTAGTGGAATTCTCACTTCTCACTGCCTCTCTAAATGTGGCAGGATCACTAATCTTTCCAATATCATACATATCCTCACTTAAGTATGTTTCATATATATCAGGAAGCCCGTCTCCTTTCCCGAGTTGATCTCCTTGATGGTTGAGGATCGGGTTGAGGCTGCTCTAATGGCTCAGTTTGTGCCTGAACCTCTGGGGATGGCTCCTGATCTGGCACTTGCACCTCTGGAGATGGCTCAGTAGCTGCCACGGTGCTGCTAATATGTGGAATCACCGGTGGTACAAACTGGTATACCATCGCGGGTTCTGGAACTGCTGAATCTGGAAGTTCGACTCTCAGTTCTTCGAGACTTATATCTCTCTTTGGAATTCTCCACTAATACCTGAATCCTCTAAGAACACAGCATGTCTGGTCTCTACAAACTTAGTGGAGCGACCAGGGCAGTAAAATCGGTACCCTTTAGACTTATCAGGATATCCAATAAAGTGACAGCTTACTGTCTTAGAGTCTAATTTCTTATAATGTGGATCGAATAACTTAGCCTCAACGGGACAACCCCACACCTTTAGATAATTCAATGTCGGTTTCCACCTATTCCACAACTCAAAAGGTGTCTTGGGAACTGACTTAGATGGAACCCGATTAAGTATGTGGGCAGCTGTCTTTAATGCTTCCATCCACAGCTCCACAGGCAAATTGGAATAACTAAGCATGCTTCGTACCATGTCCATAAGCGTACGATTGCGACGTTCAGCTACTCTATTTTGCTGTGGTTCTCCTGGCATGGTGTATTGCGCTCTAATGCCATTTTCTTCTAAGTATTTAGCGAATGGTCCCTTAATTTGACCATATTGACCAAGCTTCCCGTAATATTCTCCATCCCTATCTGATCTTACAACCTTAATGGTGGTGTTGTGTTGTTTCTCAACTTCTTGCTTGTATATCTTAAATATTTCTAGCGCATCTGAACGCTTACTAATGGGGTAGATGTGTCCATAGCGGGAATAATCGTCAGTAAATGTTATAAACGAATCATAACCATCTACTGTCATCACTGAGAGTGGGCCACAAATATCTGTGTGAATTAATTCTAAGACGCCCGTACTCCTAGTGGCTCCTTTCTTAATTGTCTTAGCATATTTTCCCTTAATGCAGTCAATGCAGCGGTCTGAATCGGAGAAATCTAATTTGTCGATTATGTCGTCTTTAATGAGACGTTCCATTCTTCCTCTCAAAATGTGGCCTAAACGACAATGCCACAGCTTCGAAGATGTCTCATTAAAACGCTTACGCTTATGCGAAACACTATCAACATTCATAACAGAATCATGAGAGAGCATATAAAGCTTGCCTTGCCTGACGGCAAGACCTATATTAATAGAATTGTACTTAATCTCACATTTATTGTTGCCAAAACCACAATAATATCCTAAATTATCTAAAGCTGAAACTGATATAAGGTTTCTCTTTAAACTAGTAGCATAAAGAACATCATCTAACTTAAGTTGAAAGCCACTTGGCAACTCTAACTCGAAGCTTCCGACGCCTTCGACTTCAATAGGATGTCCATTAGCCACTCTTAGGTTTCGCTCCCCCCTTCTTATAGTTCGGATCGAACGGAATGCCTGTAATGATTTAGAAATGTGCACAGTGGCACCTAGATCAATCCACCAAGTATCAGGGGAAAATTCTGCTAAGGATAACTCATCTATGAATGAAACAACATCACACTTACCATTGTCCTTCAGCCATTCCTTAAACCCAGGGCAAGCCTTCTGAAGATGCTTGGGTGAATCACAGAAGGAGCACAACATCTTGCCACCCTTAGTCTGGTGGTGCTTGAACTTGTTGTTGTTGTTCCTGGGACCAAATTTCTTGTTCCCATTTCTCTTGTTTTTCTTATGTCCTTGCTTACTGCTACCTGATTCATGTTGATTCTTAGGAGTGCCTGAAATGTTGAGGTTGCCAACCATGTTCGCAACATCCTTCATCTTCTCAGTTTTGAGCCTTTCTTCTTCTTCAACACAGTAACTGATCAACTCACTGATGGACCAAACGGTCTTGTTGGTGTTGTAGTTGATCTTAAAGGCAGCATACTATGTTGGCAATGATGTCATGATGAAATGTACAAGGAAACCTTCAGATATCTCCATCTGCATCTCCTTAAGTCTATTGGCCATGTCACACATGTTGAGAATGTGCTCCCTTATGCCATTGAGACCATTATACTAAGAACCCACCAACTTCATGATGAGTGTACTGGCATAGGTTTTGGATGAGCTCTTAAAATTCTCCTCAATCTTGGCCAGGTACTCCTTGGCAGTCAGATCCACCCCCTAAGCATTCTTAATGAGGATGGCACCCTTGATGCTAGCACTGATAGTCTGTTTCATGACCATGAGAGCCATGCGGTCAGACATGTCCTATTTCTGATTGGGAGCTGAACTCGCTCCTGCAGTGGGCTTAGCAGGCTTATCTTCCCTGAGTGCGATGTCAAGGTCATTCCATGCGAGGCACGTGATAACCTTGCCCTTCCACTCATGGAAGTTCGCTTCATTGAGTGGCTCAATGTTGTTCAGGTAGGAGGCCACAACATTGACATTAGTGACAAAAAATAAATTAAACTGAGTTAAAACTTAACTTAATAAGCATATACAATGAAATGAAAATTAGAGCATGATAATAACCCTACGATGGTCTGATTAAAATCATACAATTAAATTTCAAATTGCATCACAGGTGGGGAAAACAATCGAAATTCGTCTTAATAATCATGATTAAACAACGGTGGTCAGAATAATCACAAGTTTTCTCTAAATGAACTTCTCGGTGGTTCCATTTATTTAGAGGCATCTCAAAGTATAGTGGTGGATACAATATATTAAATAAATGTACTCAAGACCAAAAAAAACTTACTCAAATACTGAAATTACTCTAAAAACTTATCTTAAAATTTGAGCTAAAACTTAATAAAAATAATTATTAAACTTAATTAAAATTGAGCTTAAACTTAACAAAATAATTACACCGAGCTTAAAATTTAATCAAATTAATTAAACTGAATTAAAACTGAGCTAAACTTAGATTAATTAAACTGAACTTAAAACTTAATAAAGCAAATAAAAGTTTTTTTAATAATAAACTTAACGGGCAATGACGGCAACGTGGGGCCCGCTAGCGCCACGTGTCATGAGGTCGGGCGGCCGCCGGTCGCGGCCTATCGGCGCGTGCGACGCGTCGGGACCGGAGCCGACCACCGCGCCAGCCGTTTGGCTCCCGCGCGCTGCCGCCTGTGACCGTTCGTTCCACGTGCCACGCGTCAGTTCAGTGCGGGCGGTTTCCCACGCGCGCGTCGCACGGCCGATGCGCCGTTAGGCCGGCCTCTTACTCACGTGCTGCCTCGCCTTATCATTGGGCCACCGCGCCGCTCGCTCGGCTCCCGCGCGCGTGCCCATTCGCACAACGCACCACGCCGCGTGTCAGCCCCGGAGCCGACCGCCGAGTCGCATGCGCCATGCGTCGGCTGCTTAGCCAATCGCTGCGTTACCTCCCGCACGTGGCTCGGCTGCTGTGCAAAATGGGCTGCCACAATGGCCCACTGATCGAGTTCCCGCGCTGAACTGAGAGGACGGCCGGATCGCAGCCGTCCGTGCCGATTGAACGGCCGAGGCTCGATCCGGCCTTACTTATAAAAGGGCGAAAAACGGGGAAAATCTAACCCTAATCCCCATTTCTTCTCTTCTCAATCGGCTGAGCCCCGCTTTCCTTCTCCTCTCTTCTTACTCAACTTAGCGAGAGAAACAAAAGAAACTTATGGCGGCTAGAGAGTGGCAGGACTGTCGAGGATGCCCTCGCCGGCGCGCGCTCGCTTCCCTTGCGGTGAGCGCGCGACCGTCGAGGGTGTCCACATCGGCCCGCGATGCCCTTTCTCAACGGCGACGGATCCGAGCGGCGCACGCGCGAGTGCCGCCAAAATCGATGGCGGCAAAACCCGTGGGGTTTCTTAGTTTCGGGTTAGCGTTCGGTTTTGTCTGATTTGTGGTTTCGGCTTCTTTTTCCTTTCTCCTTTTCTTAATCCGAACCCTAAACTCGTAGATCTAAATTAAAATCATAATAAAACTTAAGAACTTAAAGGATCTAGCATGCGAACTTACTGATTAATTGAACCTTAACTAAAACATGAACTAGATCGGATGAAAGCTTCGGGATTTCTTAGACCGAACTAAAAAGATGTAATAGACTAGATCTAATGGCTCTGATACCAAATGTTAGATCAAAATCTTGATCTATACTTAAGCTTACACAAATTAGAGCATGATCATCTAGTCTAATAACATCTACCAACTTAGACTAATACGGAATAGATTAATAGATCGGTCCATACCGGCGACCGTGGCTTCCATGGTCGTCGGTGATCCCGTGATGAAGTTGAGGGCTTGATCACTGTCAATGATATGGGCCTGGGGGTATGTTGGAGATATAGTATCTGAAAAAGAAAGGCGCCTTCGCCCATTAGGGCGCGCCAGAGATATGCCCTGGATGGCTCAAGCGGGTCCTGGCCACGGGCGGCCACGTGGCCACCCCAAGATGGGCTTGGCCCGGGGGCTGCCCGAAGGCCACCGTATTCCCAGGTGGCAGGGTCCGGGATCACCCGGACCCCCCGTCCCTCACCCCGCACCTCTCCGAGAGAGGGGCGAGTCCAACTGACAACTACCTCATTTAATGCCTAAAGAGAGAGAGGCTAAGCGTCTGCCCCGCCGTATTTAATACGATGTGAGACGTGCCTGTCAGCCGCTCTCATCATTATCCTTTTTCCCCATCACGAGGCAAAGAGGGCATAAAGTCTTTGACTGCGATTGTGGTATGGCAGCATGCCCACTCCACGCACGCCTCCCTCCACGCCCCATCCAATCGCGTTAAATGTGTTGGGCGGCCGCGTGGGAGAGAGAGCACGAGCGCAGGAGGCGTTGCGTCAGCACCTACCCAGGAGATGGGCCACTGACCAGTAGGCCCCACTGGAGTAGGTAGGCTGGCCTATCCTTGCGTCAGCAACATGGCTGCCACGACGCCCGCTTTTCTCCGTCTACTCCCATGACACGACAACAGAAACAAAGATGAGGGTGGCTTCTTCGACAAGACAAGGCCAGAGCCGCTTCATCACGTGGAGCGGATTAGAAAAAATCAGGACTACTGTGGTGTTCCCCTTGCACTATAAAAGGAGGCCCAAGTTCATCATAAAAACGGTTCGGTTCGTCCAGTTCTTAGCAACTCCTTCGTCACTCCAGTCACCATCTCCAACAACCCCAAAGGGAACACCCCCACAGTTCCTGTAATTCATCCCTCATATTACACAAAGAACAGGAGTAGGGTATTACACCTCATAGGTGGCCCGAACCTGTATAACCCCCTGGTGTCCATAGCGGTTGCAATCTTTTTCGGTTTTACCGACTCCTCATCATCTTTACCGTGAGTTTGAGCCCGGATTCACCGCTCCCCTGTGTCGAACCAAAAAGGGGTCCTCTGAATTCCTGCGTGTCGATCTTTGACATCGACAATCACTGTTAGGGATGTAGCGCAGTCGCTCCTTCAGAGATCGCTCGGGGTAGCGGCGTCCTTCGGGGCGCCACCTACACTGTCCCGGGCGTGGAACTCGAGCTTCCGAGCCTTCCAGTGCGCTAACAGATCGGAGGGTAGAATTAGGGTTTTGGGGAAAACACGGGAATCGTGATTTCGCGTTAGAGTTCAACTCGGGGTTAATCCCTTCTTATAAGATCGCACTGTAGGCAAGGGGCCAAGCCTAAAAGGCTAAAGATCGCCAACCGATCACGGCGAAATCGGACTCGGGGTAAGATTCCGAGTCCGGTAAGATATGAATCAATATCTTTCTTATTTGAGTTGGTTATTATTGACCGAGATCAAAACTTAACTTAAACCAAAATATCCAACATGAAATATCCAACATGGGGAACATTTCATATTTCCAAAAAAAAAAATTACGATTGAACAAGTTCTGATCGATTACTTATAGTACGTGCCAGTTTATTGTGTTCCAATACTACTAGTCTATAAAATAACTAGAAGCACTGAAAAAATCCCGAGACACGACTAAATTTTGAGTTCTGACATAACAGCTTGCAAGTTTTTTTCCTCACAAAAAGCTTGCACTGTAACAATTCGTCAGGTCCCATTCTAACAGCAAGCTGAAGCCGAGCACGCGTTTGTCCAGATCAAACACCAGCAGGTTGTCCTCCAGCTGCATCCCGCCGATCACCACCGCCGGCTCGCCGTCCACCGGCATACCTTCCGGTCCCATCTCCACGATCCCGACGCACGCCCCGCGTACCAGGTAGTTGCCGTTCCGTATCGTCCAGTTACCCGTGGCTCCGGCGAGCTCCAGGGTGATCCCCGGCGCGTCGTAGCCCGCCCGCTTCATCAACGCGAACCCGCCGGTGCCGCCGTAGCAGAGCTCGAACGGCTTCTCGCCGGCCACCCGCGCCACGCTGCTGTACCTGTCCCTGCCAAAGTAATCAACCTAAGAACCATCAGCTTAGAACATCAGCCATTTGCCACTGCGTAAGCAGTGTCATGTTGGATGTCGTACCTGGCGACGACCGTGTCGAACGCCTTGGCGAACGCGCGGAACACGTCGGGACGCATGATCGCGTACGGCGTCGTCGTGCTCAGCACGACGCCGCCGCGGCCCGTGCGGACGTCGAGGTCGAGCGCGCCGGTGGGCAGGGACACCGGGACGTCGGGCCCGCGCCACGACACGGAGATGCGTTTCACGGGGAGGTAGTAGCCTGGGACCCTGGGGTTCGTCAGGAATGGGGTTTGACGGAGCTTCTTCGTGTAGTCGAAGGGGCCGTACGGGTTGTAGTTCGGCAGGTACACCGGCGTGTCGCCGAAGGTCGCGAACACCGGCAGGCACAGGGAGAACATGTTGCCGAAGCTGCGTTGCGCGGTGAGCTGCGAAGGTAGCGAGAGCGGCGTCGTCCCGGAGAACCCCGCCACGCCGGCGGCCGCCTGGGGCAGCGACGACGCCAGCAGTCGCTCCGGCGCGCACACGCCGGCGGCGGTGAACGACTCAGGGTACAGCAGGTCGGTGCCGTTGGTCGTGTTCGCCGACATGGCGAAGCTAGTGAGATCGCCGGTGGAGCATTCGCCGGTGACCGGGTTGAACGGGTGGGCGGTGCAGGCGCAGCGAGACCCGGCCTCGCGGCCGGCCCAGAACCAGCCGCCGTCGACGTACCGGCAGCGACGCGGCTGCTGCTGGTTGACCGCGCGGCACGCGGCGGACTGGCACGGCACCGTGGTGTGCGTGGACGGGCACGTCGACCAGACGAGCGTGCCGGCGAGGTCGACGACGAGCGGCGCGCCGTTCTTGATGGAGATGGTGTAGAGGGAGGTGTTGTAATCCTTGGTGAGCCTGGAGACTAGTGGTTTCTGATCACTTGCTGCTTGTGCTGTGCACGAGACGAACACTAGCACTGAGATGGCAACAAGAAGCAGTACGTGCACAGGTTCAGGTGTACGAGGCATGATGCGTTGCTCTGAACAAGCAAGCAAACGCAGCGAATGATCGAGGTGATTACTGATTAGGATGAAGAGACGCTGAGACTGATGGTCTCTTTTCCGTGTATTTGTACAGCGACTAGCAGTGTTAAGCGTTGACCTGTACACGTAAATGTAGTGCTAATTTGATGAGATGTATCTTGGTGGACTGAACAAAACCATGGATCAAACCAAAACCCAGCTGCTATTGCCAACAGTAGATGATCAACACTAGGAACCTAGGATCTCCGATATACAATCCGCTTTGATTCGTGTGTAAACTTCGGGCTGGCTGGTTCAGTTGACCACAGGTACGTTTGTCCTCGTGATTTGGGGTTGCAAGGCGGCTGACCAGTTAATTAGTACTATCAGCGTAGCAAAACCACGGCTTCGATCGTCAGTTCGTCTCGCCGGTGCTGTAAACGCCGTGGAGCGAGTAGATTCTAGTGTATCGAGTGGATTTTATTTTCGTATAATTTTTATCTTTTAAATTCGATACAAATAGCTATGAAAAAAATCTGAAAAATTGATAATATAGAGTAAAGTGACCATCAAAAATTTTAAATTCAACCTATATATATATATATAATTCAGATGTAAACAATATGTTACTATTTATACACTGAATTTATTTTTTATATCTTGACGTGTGAGTTGATTTTGAATTTAAAATTTTATAAAGTTGTATAGATATGTTGTATGAGTATTGTCAAATTTTTTAAAAAATTTTCACAACTATTTAAATGATTTTTAAGCAAACGAGAAACATCCCCAGAGGTATGAAAATAGTTTCCATGCAATCGAAGAAGATTCTTGTATCGTACTGTTGATAGGGAAGAAAATGGATTGGAACGGTCGGGAAAAGACCTTTACCATTTATATTCTCGTATTTTTTAGCCGAAACCAAAAATAAAAATGGAAAAGACGGACGGAAAAACAAATTCGGTAATATGGGATATCGGGAACGATCGGGAATCAGTAAAAAAGCAGGAATGTTGACACACATGTAATCACTTTGAACAGTTAACTCGACACAACAATTACAACCATACACCAAAGACATTACATCACAAGTCCAAATTAAAAACAACATATCACAACTTAATGACTCACAACTCATAAATTGACCATGCATAATTGATAATTCAACAATATTACAATACAAGTCCTCCATCTAGGGTTTGGAACGTTCGTTGCTGGGCCGACAGGGGATGGCCGGGTAGGGTGTGGGCATGTGACTATGTGGACCGAAATTGGTTGAGAAAGCATGAGAAACGGGAATTTCTCGCGAAAATTTTCTCGGACAAATACGATCCGTGAATACGGTCAGAAAAATATCCCAACCATTTTCGTTTCAGTTTTTCTCGTGAAAACGATATTCGATAAGGATTTTTGATATTCTGTGTGTGTTGATCGGTACGGGATTTTCTGTTCCCTCTTTTATCCCAAACTGTTGATGCTCGAGGGAAACTATTTCGGGCCGTTTGGGCTACAACTTTTTGGGGCTCTGAGCTGGACTAGGCTGCGTGTGAGCCGAAGGCCCAGGCGCCCAGCTCTAAAGCTTGGTGGGCTGTGGTGGCTTCCGGACAAGCGGCGGCGCAGACGATCCCGTGAGTCCAGCCACGGGGGCGGAGCGAATCCACCGGCGGCGAGGTGGTGAAGGGGGCTGGAGGCGGCGGCCGTTCGAGCGGCGGCTGCCGGATCGATGGATCTGCTCGGATCTGCTCGGCACAGGCGGAAGTGCAGCGGCGGCGCCTCTGCTGTCTCCTGGTGTTGGTGAGCTATCTATCTGTCCGGCTCACCATTTGTGGTGAATGCCCTCTTGCTTGCAGTTTGCAACTCAAACATTGGAACTAACCCATCTTGATTCTCGCGACCGTGATTCTGCCTTGCTGCTGACTGTCCCTCCGTCCCACATCCCCACTCCAAAAAGTACTGTTCATTTGGAGATTAGAATTCAGTAATAGCATGTGATGTTCTAGCACGCTCACAAACGGAAACGGGCCTGTTGGATCATGCGTGCTATTTGCAATGAACACAATAGTTCTATATATTCAAACAGACGCGTGCCGTAATATTTTATGGTTGCACATAATGCGAGACTATTTTTTCAGATAAAAGCGAACCATGCGAGCTGTTCCATGTGTTTTTGGTTGTTAAGAGTGGGTTTTCCCAAGCTTACTGCCATTATCGGCGGTAAGGTTTGACGAATTCCATTCGAATTCAAAATTTTGAAAAAAATCGAAAAAATTGTGGAGGTAATTTTTTAATTTTAGTGTCAGATGGTGATTTTAAAAATAATTTTTTTAAAAGATGAACAGGATAAAATCATTTTTAAACAAAACTTAGGTCACAAAACTGAAAAAAAATGTAAGTTTTGGGCCTTATGTAAACTGTTTATTCGGCTCAATTAAGCCCAAACGAAAAGAAAAATATCTGCTGGTCCTCCCCTTTATTCTCTCCCCTGGGTCCTCCTCTCCTTGTTCTTATCAAGACTGACCACTTGATATGTGCGCCTGCTTTCCCTCTCGATTCTGCACCTTTCTTCGATTTCACAAAACCATATTCCTGTTGATAGAGTTTACTGCGAGTCTGCCATACCATCCATGAGCGGGATGATTGCGAGTTCCGTGGTGAATCGGGTCGCCGGCAGGCTCAGCGAGCTTGTGGTGGAGGAGGCCACTCTGCTGTGGAACTTCAAGGATGACGTGGACAAAATGCAGGAGGAGATGAGAGATCTGGAGGCTGTGATACAAGATGCTGACGGCAAAGCACGCCCGGGAGGAAAAGATGGAGCGGCGGAACGGCGGTGGCTCAACAAACTCAAGTCTGTCGCCTACGACATTGAGGATGTGCTGGATGAGGTCGATACTGCTCAGCTCATCAAGAACCATCAACCCAAGGTACTCACTTCTACATATTGGTGTTTCGAATAGAAGTTCTATGATTCATCTTTATGGATCAATTTACTTGCTGTACATACCTGATTTTTGTTGTGGAATATTTTAGCATTGTGCAGACCAAATTTGTATCTATAACTATCTAGCAAGTAATGTTTCTACACAAAATTTTTATCCGCTTGACTATTTTACAGAAAATCTCTTGAGTATTTATAAAATTAACCCACAGTTTCAATGCTGAAAAGAAAAGGAGGACTTGGATGGAAAAAAAGACCTCCTGTGCCTCTCCCTTCCGTCCCTATCCGCGTCGCGCCTGCGCCCCTCCCCTCCCGTCGTTGCTCGGTGTGGGAGCTCGGAGCTCCTGCACCGCGCATGCGCCCCTTCCTCCCGTCGTTGTTCAGAGCTCCCGCGCCACGCCTGCGCCCCTCCCTCCCGTCCCCATCCGCGCCGCGTCCCGACTTCACCCGTTGCAACGCACGGACACAATTACTAGTAATTTCTAAAATTAAAAAGCAAATTTGTCTCTTCCACTATAAACACTTGTCTAGAGGTTTGCTATTAGACTGCCAATGCCCGTTCCATACCAGACTACCAAATACTACCATGGGTATACAAAAATTGAGGAAACTAACATAGTGGATGATGTTGACTTCATTTTTATTTTTCAGCTCAAGTTATTCATTTCCCGGAACAATCCGCTTCTCCGGAAGATGACCATAGCCCGCAACATGAAGAACTTGAGGGAGAAAATAGTCGAAATAAGAAAGGATAGCGTTAAGCTCCATCTCGTGCATCGTGAACCAGTGGCAGAAGGGAGTAGAGGCAATGAGACTTTTGCAGATGATGGTGACATGGACATTGGAATGCTAGGGAGGGATGCCGAAAGAAAAAAAATAATCAACCTTGTGTTGAACACTGAAGCTAAGGAGGATATCTCAATCATTCCAATTGTTGGGCTTGGTGGACTAGGGAAGACAACCTTAGCCCAAGCAGTTTTTGCAGACGAAAGGGTCAATGTCTTTGATATGCGAATCTGGGTCTATGTTTCCAAGGAGTTTGACCTGCTCAAAATTGGGAAGGCTATCATTAGAGGAGCAAACAAAAGTATCAACCTGGACAACTGCAACTTGCAGTTTGTAAATGATAATCTGAAAAAAGAACTTGCCAACAGAAGATACTTGATTGTTCTAGATGACCTCTGGGAAGAATATGGAGAAAATTTGGAAAAGTTGAAGCAGATGTTACAACATGGCGGAAAGGGTAGCAAGATTATAGCAACTACACGTAGTGGAAGCGTAGTGCAAGTACTATACACTGGTTATCTTGCAAATGAACGGAAAGTGTGTCCGGTGCCTGAGCCTGATCATATCAATTTGGGTGTTTTATCACCTGATGACTGCTGGAGTGTCATGAAGCGAAGAGTATTTGGGCCTGATGATGGCCAAAATGGCTTAGAGGAAATTGGAAGGCAAATTGCCGAGAAGTGTGGCGGACTACCACTGGTGGCAAATGCTCTTGGGCAAGTAATGTCTGAGCACAGGACGATCGAGGCATGGACAGATATAAGAGATAGAAAGATTATTTTGGATTTCAAAGCAGATCATCAGCAAGACACTATAGAGCGCCTAATGTTGAGCTATTACTATATGAAGCGAGAATTCAAAATGTGCTTTACATATTTGGCAGCCTTTTCGAAGGGTTTCGTCATGGACACTGATCGCTTGATCCAGCAATGGATAGCCCTTGGATACATTGAAGCACGAGATAATGGTCAAAGGTGTGTCAACTATCTTTTGCGGATGTCCTTTCTTCAGATTTCCGAGTCTTCCATGGTAAGTATACTTATCTCAGTATTTCAGGACTATACTTATCTCTAGTAATTTTTTCATGAATTTACAAAACTTTTAGGTCCGGTTTTCACGGATTTTCACTTATTTAATGGTTTTTACCGGATATGCCGCCATTTTGCAGCACTGTTTTGATAGTAGCTTTCCCTGCAGGTTAGTCCAATGCATACCAAAGCTCCCCGCAAGCTCACCATGCATGATTTAGTGCATGATCTCGCAACAATAATTGGTGCTAATGAATTCCTTGTCGTGGATGCTACCATGCCAAATACATGGAGCAAAGCTAATAATAAGCGTTATTGTCGACATGCACAGTTGGTCAACTACCAGAAGCAATCCAAGTTTTTCAAAGATCTACCAAGCAAGGTTAGAACCATTCATTTTAGGGAGTGCATTGAATCGCAACTTCCCCGAAAGGCATTCTCTGAGTCAAAGTATATACGGATCTTGGACCTGAGCGGATGTTCATCTGAAGGGCAACCTATCCCGGTTAGTATGGTGTTGCCATCCTCCATTCGCCAACTGATGCTGCTAGCTTATCTTGATGTCTCAGGCTTGCCAATTGCAGCACTTCCTAAATATTTGCATACGTTTCAGAATATGCAAACTCTAATTCTGTCCAATTGCTCTCTTGAAACCTTGCCTGCTAATATTGGTAACCTACATAAACTTTGTTATCTAGACTTATCCGGGAATAATGACCTCACTAAACTTCCGACATCATTTGGAAACCTTCTCAAACTTTCTCTCCTCAGGCTATCTGGGTGTACTAAACTTGAAGAATTGCCTGAATCAATCCACAACCTTAAATACTTAGAACAACTAGACATGTCAGGTTGTTGCGCTCTTCAAAAGCTCCCTGATGAATTTGGCAGCCTTTCTAAACTCTCATTTGTAAACTTGGCAAGTTGTTCAAAGCTAACCAAACTACCAAGCAATTTTAACCTTGAGTCTCTTGAGCATCTCATCCTCTCAGATTGCCATGAGCTAGAAAACCTACCAGAAGATTTTGGGATTCTTTATAGACTAGAGGTTTTGGACCTGTCTGATTGCTACAAGATTCCAGTGTTACCAGAATCCTTCTGCCAACTTAAGCATTTGAAAGACCTCAATCTTTCAGACTGCCATGGCCTCAAACAACTCCCTGAATGCTTCGGGGACCTTTCTGAGCTCCAGTTTCTGAACCTCACAAGCTGTTCTAAGCTACAGTCATTACCCCAATCATTATGCAACATATTTAAGTTGAAGCATCTCAATTTGTCATATTGTATAAGGATTGAACATCTTCCATCTTCGTTTGGTGACCTTCAACTTCAAGTCTTGGACCTTAGTTGTTGTTATAGTCTGCGAGACATGCCAGATAGTATCAGCAACATGACTAGCCTCATGCTGCTTGATGTTTTTTCAGGAACACGAACTGTGCTTGATAAGGCTTGGTCCATTAAAGAGTGGCTAAATTTACCTCGCCGTGTAGAACATGATGTACATGAGATAGAAAATGGAGAGTATTGCAGTATAGTGGAGCTTGGGAAACTACGTTGTCGTGCACTGGGAATTCAACATCTTGAAAATGTTGAGCGGCTTGATAATGCAAGGGAAGCTAAGTTGCGTGATATGACAGACCTTCGGGAACTAAAGTTGTCATGGGGACTTGGTGGCACGAGAAATGTGGACAAGGATGGAGAGGTGCTTAAGAACCTATTACCTCCTCGAACTCTTGAAACTTTTACGTTGGATGGGTACATGTGCAAGGATTTCCCTAACTGGGTGTCTGGCATCTCCTCATACCTCCCTTGTCTCATTCACCTCTTTCTTTCTAATTTAGCAACATGTGATTCTCTTCCTGCATTTGGCCGGTTGCCAAACCTGAGATTTTTTCGTATGGGGGACATGCCCAGCATTAGAAAAATTGGCAGAGAATTCTACGAAGGGGAAGGAAATTGCAAGAAATTAAGAATGATTTGGTTAGAACAAATGGATAACTTAGAAGAATGGTGGACAACGCGGTCAGGTAAAGAAGATAGAGAGTTCTTAATCCCTAATTTGCATTATTTGCAGGCAGTTAACTGCCCAAAGTTGAGTTTCCTGCCGTATCCTCCCAGAAGTATGCACTGGTTATTGGACAATAGCGACAAGGTGTTGCCAGAACGAGGATTTGGGAGCCTTGCGTCTTGCACTCTTCCTTTTCGTGTGGTCATCAACAATTGCAAATTTCCCCCTGACAGGTGGGGCAGACTTCAACATCTTACCACCGTTGAGATTTTTCAAGTTAAAGGTTGCAGCGGGCTAAGGACCTTGCCAGACATCATTCAAAGCTTTGTCTCCCTCAGGGAGCTACATTTGTGGTCGTTGGAGAACTTGGAAATATTGCCGGAATGGCTGGGGCAGCTCGTTTCCCTAGAAGTTCTTCACTTCTTCAATTGCCCTGTGCTGACTACGTTACCCAGAAGCTTACAAAACCTTACCTCTCTTAGGGCACTGCTGTTGCGGGGATGCAAAGGGCTGGAGATACTGCCTGAAGGGATGGGCCTACTTATTTCCTTGGAGGAGTTTATCATCGTGGATTGTCCCAAGCTGACTTTTCTACCTGAAAGCATGAAGAACCTAACCGCTTTAACAGAGTTGTGTTTGGATGGATGCAAAGGGCTAGAGATACTGCCAGAAGGGTTGGGGCTGCACATTTCTCTGGAAAAGTTTGCCATTAGGGATTGCCCCATGCTGACTTTCCTGCAAGAATTGCTTGGACATCTCACTACCCTAAAAGTCCTTGACATCCAAAGTTCTCCCAATTTGACATATTTGCCTGAAAGCATAAAGAATCTCACTGCCCTTGAAGAACTATGGTTGAAAGGGTTCAATAGCCTCCCGAAATGGATAGGACAGTTCATTTATCTGAAAGAAATTTACATCTTCGATTCCCCCAACTTGACATCTTTGCCAGAGAGCATATGGAACCTTACCACCTTAGAATTACTATGTATTCGTTTTTGTCCACGATTGATTAAATGGTGCCAAGGGGAGGGTGCTAACAAGATATCTCGCATCCCAAAAATTATGTTAGATGGTGAAATATTTATACCGGGACAAGCAATCGATGGATGAGAGGTATATGAGTAATAACTATTCTTTTCATTCATCTATTAACGTTCGGCTTCATTTGCATTTGCTTCAACATTATATTTTGATCTAGAAATTCAACGATGCAAATAATATTTGTCTTGTCTGGTATTTGTTCTCACGTCATCCCTCGACGTTGCAATTAGTTGGGCTCTCCAATTTCCAACTGAGTGAGCTCTAAACCTGTCACGCTGTATTTGAGTTGCTGCTTTATGAACGAATACTTTGTATTACTGATGTTGATCGATTCCTCAGTCCTCACCTAGCCGTGGACGTTTCTTAACTTGTCTGTTTTTGTTTTCATCTTGTGATATTTTCAGCACAAGCAAGGTTTGGCTAATAAATATGCTACACTTTTGCAGAGCGAAGCAGGGTAGAGCGAACCATATAGATCAAGCGGTTTATTGCCCAGGACAGAATGTGTAGAGAGCAAAAGAGGAGGGACGAAGCAAAATTCTAAACCTGTCAATTCCAGCAACTTCTGAATATTATTTCACCTTGAAGGTAGAGTCGCAACCCCCATCTGTATGTCTCTTGCATTTTTCACTTGCTGGTTGCTATCAGTAAGCTATTAGAGACTGAAATCTCCGTCATGCGCGCCGGGCAGCCTCCTCAGGTCGTTCCCGTTCCCGACCACGGCGGCCGGTGATGCCACCCGAAGGCTCGAAGCTGTCGCTCAAGCGGCAGATTGCCGTTAGCCTGCGGAGCACAGGCGCCACGTCCGGCGTGGCGGAATTCTTCGGGAGCGGGCCGTACAATCTGACGCCGCCGTTCGACGCAAGCAGCGTGCTCTCCTACACCGACCAAGGTCCGGATCCCGAGAACACCTCGGCGAACAGCATCCACCTCCGGCGTGACATGACTCGACATGGCCGCGGCGCGCGCCCTACACCGTCCTGCGACGCAAAGGAAGGCGACGCCGAGGATCGATACCGCGCATGCCAAGCGTGAGCCCGTTCGAGGTGTGCTTCTACAGCAGCGCGCTGGGGTTCACCAGCGCTCATGAACTGGATGGTGATCGGGTCCAACTCGCTGGTGCAGGAAGGGGACGATGGCGGCGGCCGTTGGGACGACGCCATTGCGAGGGAGGAGCGCGCGGCGGAAGGGCTCGCTCCCCCGCCCCCGAGCACGGTCTGCGCCGACCGGGCTCGATCCGGCTGCCGACCATTATCCCGCCGAGGTCGATTCGTGTAGGTGAGGAGGACATGAGGAGTGGGGCGGCACCGGTGAAGATGGAGAAGGGAGAGGCATCGCCGGCGCTTCCGACAAGAGACGCTGGGAGAGGAACTATTATATTTTGATCAAGAAATTCAACGATGCAAATAATATTTGTCTTGTCTGGTATTTGTTATCACGTCATCCCTCGACGTTGCAATTAGTTGGGCTCTCCAATTTCCAAGTGAGTGTGCTCTAAACCTGTCACGCTGTATTTGAGTTGCTGCTTTATGAACGAATATTTTGTATTAGTGATGTTGATCGATTCCTCAGTCCTCACCTAGCTGTGCACGTTTCTTAACTTGTCTGTTTTTGTTTTCATCTTGTGATATTTTCAGCACAAGCAAGGTTTGGCTAATAAATATGCTATACTTTTGCAGAGCGAATCAGGGTAGAGTCAACCATAGATCAAGCGGTTTATTGCCCAGGACAGAATGTGTAGAGAGCAAAGGAGGAGGGACGAAGCAAAATTCTAAATCTGTCAATTCCAGCAACTTCTGAATATTATTTCACCTTGACACGGCGTGCTTGGCGAGTTGGCGTTGGTCGACGGTGGTTGGGCAGCGAGGAGCGCGGTGACCGTGGGGGCGTTCCAGATGGAGAACATCTTGTTGCTGTTCAACTATGCCACGTCCAGGCACAGCGGTAGGGCTGGATATTCAGGTTTACCCGAAATTTTGGGTCGAGTAGTTCGAGTTTTTAGAATTTAGGAATATTACTCGATCATCCTATTACCCGAAATTTTGGGTACCCGTTATTTCGGGTTCGGGTTTCGCAAGCCGCGGGTGAGGCTGGAGAGCGGCGAGCGAGGGCTGAGGGGCGATAGCGTGACGCGAGGGCGGAGTGGCGAGCGAGGCGATGGCACGAGGGCCGAGCGACGACGGCGCGAGGGCCAAGCGATGACGACGCGAGGGCGGAGCGGCGACGGCGCGAGGGGCGACCGCCGACTGTGCGAGCGGCGAGCGGCCACGGGCACAAGGGGCAAGCGACGAGCAACTCCGCGCGGGCGAGCGGGCTCCGCGCGGTCGCGCGAGGAGGGCAAGCGGCTCCGGGCCTCCGACGCGAGGAGGAGGCAGACGCGCCGGCGTCAGGCAGTGCGAGGGCCGAGGCGACGGTGGCGCCTCGACCCCGCCTCGCTTAGGGTTAGGGCGACGCGCGCGCGGAGTGGTGCGGACGCGGACGGGCAGGCAGCAGCACGGGCGAGCACGAGCGAGGATTTTAGTTTGGGTAGTCGGGTTATTTGGGTACCGCCAATCACTACCCGAATAACCCGAAATAATTTCGGGTTTTTAAATTACCTACCTGAGTTCACTTTTTGGGTTTCGGGTTTTGGGTATTTCGGATTTGGGTTCAGGTTATTTTGGTTCGGACTTCGAGTTCGGGTTTTATGCCTACTCCTACACAGCGGCACCCTCTTGCTCGTCAGGACACCTGGTTGGGAGTGTGATTCTAATTTCTCGAAGGAATGCCTCCTTGTGTATTATTTTTCTTTTAAATTTGATACAAATAGGTATAAAAAATTCTATAAAAAAACTGACAATATAGAGTACAGTGATCATTTAATCTCCTGATTTTCCATTTTAGCAAAATTCTTTTTTCTATTTCTACCTGCTCAAGGTATTCATCATTCCAGTACAACTGTTGCAGTAGAATGACAACAAATTCGTGTATAGAGAACTAGATTAGCTTAGCTACCTATCTAATATAGTTCAAATTCGACCTATACATCAAAAAATTAAAAAGATAGATTAAAAAATAAATTACAAAGATAGATTAAAAAATAAATTACAGTCTATTACTATTTATATGTTGAATTTGTCTTTTTTATATGTCGACGTATGAGACGTCGAGTTTAGATTTAAAATTTTATAGAGTTGTATATATATGTTGTATGAGTGTTTTTAGATTTTTTTCAGAATTTTTTATAACCGTTTGAATGGTTTTTATGCAAACAAAAGAACATCCCCTCGAGGATAAAATAATATTTGTTTTGTCTGAATTTTTTTAGTTATTGATCTTGACTTATATATCGTTATAGTGCTATGATGATTTCAGTTTCTTTTAATGAGATTAATCAGAGAATTATGACTTTGCATTTCTTTTTTCTTTTTTTCATGTCTCTATCATGAGGTCACCATTATTATCAATTATATGGGTATGACTAGTGCTGAATTTTATTTACCATGTGTGTATGCTAAGTATGTGCTGGCTTAAAATTTTAGGTGATAGAAGATAATGATGGTTTGTCATGGAACGAAGGTTTGGTTAGACAGCTAATCAACCACGCATTGTGGGCATGAGTTTGACGAGCTCAAGATAATGGAGAACGAAGGTTTGGTTAGACAGCTAATCAACCACGCATCGTGGGCATGAGTTTGACGACCTCAAGATAATAGAGAACGAAGGTTTGGTTAGACAGCTAATCAACCACGCATCGTGGGCATGAGTTTGACGACCTCAAGATAATAGAGGTTATCTATACTAATATAAATTTATATTATCAGTTTCATCTAAGCAATTAACAATTATCAATCTACAACCTTTTCATCCCATTTCACTTAAAATTAGCCCTAGTTAGGTGGGCTTCCCGTTGGGTCCATGCGGGAGTGAGACCCACTGCTTTCTCTGCCCGCACGTGCATGCACCGTTTAACCTTAATTCGTCATGGCACCTGTGTTCCTCGTCCTTTTGCTCTTATCTCTCTTCTTTTTTTTCTTCACTGATTATATCTTAGTAAGCTAGTCGAACCACTATTTTCTAGCATCAGGATGGAGAAAAACGATAGAGAATCGTAGCATTAGTACGGGCACATTACTAGTGTCACCTCATGGACCACTTCAAATTTCAAATTTTATACACTCATTTGTGTGCTGCAACTTGTATTAAGGACTCTGAATGCAGCTAAAATTTGGAACTATATACACAGACTATATTCAACTATGCAGTCATGTCAATAATAAGGAAATATGCACCACCACTACAATGGGAACTCTCATCTCAATCGAGCGACAACTCTCGTCTGTGTCGGGTACGGTGCCCGTCACCACGCAAAGATCAGTGATATGAGAAGTCATCTCTATCGGGTAAAAGCTGTCACTGATGTACTTATCTTTGTCGGGTCTAAACTAAAGCCCGTCATCGATAGGTTTGACCTAGAAGCCCAGTCAATCAAGAGCCCATCATCGATGAAATAATCTCAAACGAGCTCCAGTTAACGCCCGTCACTGATGACTAACATCGGTGATAGGCAGCCCGTCACAGATGATGTCATCTGTGACAAGCTTAAGTTAAAGCCCGTCATCGATGAGTGTTTCCCAAACAAAAAAATAAATTTGGTTTTTTGGCTAGCCTCAGGTCTTTGCTAGCCATGCCCGCTGAAAATCAAAGAAACAGAGATATATATTCTCATTCCTAGCATCTCCATTCATATATACAATTATTTTTAGGAAACCCAGTTCAGAACTCACATATGACATTCACATATTTCACACATTCATTCATATATACAATTTATTTTTGAAAACGAAAGTGACATTATCTCAAATCTATACATGTCTCATTAACAGCGACCAAAATACAACCAATACATGGCATGACATGTAAAATCAAAGTGTGTTTGATTCTTTATTTAATGATGAACAATTGGTATTTTGGATTTATTGATTTGAGTGTTTTGATTTTGAAAGAGTTGAATTTTCGGACGATGAACAGTGTTCGATCGGCTGCCACGCCCGGCTCCGGCCGAGGGCGTGTTCTACCGGTCGACCGGAGGTGTTTGGCGGTTAGACCGGACGGTTACTGCGGTCGACCGGCGAGCCGATCCCGACCGGTTGCCGATTTTGTTTCGGTTTTGGTTTCGGTTTGTTTCCTTATACATACATGAAAGTTTCGTGTTCCTATGCACGTGTCTGGTTGTTTATGTTAAAGTCAAGTTTGAATAGCTTATGCTCGGATATGGTATTCTTTATTTAATTGTGTGCAGGTATTCTTTACGCCTTGGGAAAGTGTTGCCGGTGATCGAGTCGGAGTCAACTTGGAGATAAGGTGACGTCCAAGATGGGGATCATGCGGGATGCTGAAGGGTAGAGATTAATGCACATGATTGGAAAGTTTCCATATGACATACAATGGAGATATTATTGCGTATGGAAAGCGGAATTTCGGTTTTAGGAAAATCGAGATTGTTACGATTGGTTTATGTATAGTTTGTTTCTTGTACGGGAAGGTTTCCTAGTGGATTTGGGCTTCTTGTATGAGTAGGATTCGTGGCTCTTAGCTGCGGATCTTGGGTATAAATAGTGAGGGGAGGCGTGGCCTCTCGGTATCGCTTCTATTGCTTGGAGTTCAAGTTTTTAGGGTTTCGAGTTAGAGTTTAGCTTGAGATTTTGTGAGGAGTGCTTTGCATGCACTTTGTAAACATAGAGAATTTCAATAAAGATCAATTTTCTTGATAGTTCTTTGTGTCTACTTCTTCCTTGGTGCGGCGGCGTACTTCGGATATGCTAACCGGTCAGACCGTAGACACTACGGCGGTCAGACCGCGCCTTCTTCCCGGTTAGACCGCAAGCACATTGGCAGTCAGACCGGACGTCGTCGGTTCTTCATCGGCATCGGCTACTTCAGGCAAATCGGCTGAGACGATCGGCTAGGGCGGTCAGACCAGAGTTTACTTGGCGGTCAGACCGATCGAACAGTTCGGTCAGACCGGCGAAGCACTTGTGGTCAGACCGACTTCAGAGAAACAGAGGTAAAATTTTATTTCTGCTAAAACTTTGTTTTTGGGGTACTCAACCATTCACCCCCTCTGGTTGGCTTTTCGTTGGGCATTCGATCCTACAAGTGGTATCAGAGCCACGTTCTTCTGCTTTGGATTTTCTTTGATCTGAAGTTTTTTTGGCCATGTCTCATAATTTTTCAACTAAGCCACATGTTTTTTATGGAACCGATTTTGCGTATTGGTGTAGTAAGATGCAATCCTACATCATGGCTCAAGACTATGATGTGTGGCAAAAGGTTGCTCTTCCCTACACCATACCCGATGCAATTAATACTGATGCTTTAAAAATTGAATTTAATAATAATTGCAAAGCTCGAAATATTTTGTTGAATGGAATTTCGCGTTCTGATTTTGATCGTGTTTTACATCTTCAAACTGCCAAAAAGATTTGGAGTGCTTTGAAAAACTTTCATAAAGGAACTACAAACATAAAAGAACTTTGTCGAGATCTTTTTAAAAAGGAATATATAAAATTTGAGATGAAACCTGCTGAAGCTTTGGATGACTATCTTGGTAGGTTTAATAAAATCTTGAGCAATCTTAGATCTGTTGATTCTTCTTATGTCACTAATTATCCACAGTCTGAGATTTCTCGCCACTTTTTAAATGGTCTTGATATGTCTGTTTGGGAGATGAAAGTAACTTCTATTCAAGAATCTGTTAACATGACTAATTTGACTTTGGATTCGCTTTATACAGAACTCAAAACTCATGAGATGAATATTCTTTCTCGAAAAATGGATTATAAATCAAGTGCTTTGATTTCTTCTTCGACTTCTTCAGATGTTGCTTCTTCGTCATCTCCAAATGCTCTTGCTTTGATTAACGCCATGTCCGATGAACAACTCGAGCAATTCGAGGATGAGGACTTGGCTCTTACTACTAACAAACTTTCCAGAGCTATGAACAGAATTAGGTTCAGGAAGAAAGGAGGACCAACGCGTTGCTTCGAATGCGGCGCCTTGGATCACATCCGCTCCACCTGCCCCAAGCTTGGGAGGAGCAAGAAGGAGGACAAGAGCGCCGAGAAGACAAAGGATGACAAACCCAAGGGTAGGCGCTCCAAGGAGATGATCAAGAAGGTGCTGAGTCAAGTCTATGCCGCTTTTGAGCCACTCAGCGACATAGACTCGACAAAGGAGCGGGAGAAGGGCAAGAACATCTCCGGCGTTTGTCTCATGACGCATGAAAATGAAGATTCTTCGATGAAGAAAATGAGGTAAGCTCACTTGAGGATGCAATTCTTGTCTTAAGTGCTAAGAATAAAAAATGTGAGAAAATGTTTAAAAAACAAGAATTTGTAATTGAATCTTTAAATGCTGAAATTGCTAGATTGAAATCTCTTATTCCCAATGATGATAATTACAAAAATTATGAGGTTTTAATGATGGAAATTTCAAAGATTAGAGATGTCAATAATTCTCAAGTTTTGGCTTCTAAATCTTGTTTAACTTGTGATGCTAATGAATTGAAACTAAAAGATGCTTTAGCTCGTGTTAAGCACATGGAAGAAATAGTTAAACAAGATGAGGTAGCCTCTTGCTCTAGATGTCGCAAAGGCAAAGATGTTTTAATTGATTGTGAAAATTGTGTTAATCTTGGAAAAGAAGTTTCTTACTTGAAAAGTTCTTTGCAAAAATTTTCGATGGTAAGAAACAACTTAACATGATTTTGGACAAATCAAAAGTGTGTAGCGACAATAAGGGAATAGGTTTTGATGCTCATGATTATTTCACCAAAATTCCTCCAAATGTTTTAGGAATAACTCGAAAACAGTGAAATGTTGACAAAACCTAACACCATGAAAACAGTTTTCAAGTCTGAAATTTGTCATCTCTTTCTGTTTACTTAAAAGAAACTAAACCTAAATCTTCAAAACTATCTGTTACTAAAGAAAAGTTTTCTTGCTCTTTTTGTGGTAAAGATGGTCATCTTGTTGGTTTTTGTTTCGATTAGCACGAAAACGAGAAAAGGAAAGAGAAAATAATTTTGCAAAATCAAAGTGGCAAAAATATGGTTTTTCCTCGGGAAGGCCGGTCGGACCGCGGTTGGTCCATCGGTCAAACCGGCCGGCACCCGTCGGTCGGCCGACGGCACCTCGTCCGGACCGCAATGGCGCCCCTCGGCCGACCGGCGCATCCGGCGGTCGACCGCCCCGAAGGAATTTTTCTGAAAATTCCAAAACTGTTTTCTCTCGTGGTTTTGTGCCAATTGGATCTACGGTCGTGTGTCTCAATACTGGATTCCTAAGTTTCTTTTAACTAACCCGATGCGAGGCTTCGACATCTTTTGTTCGTAGGCTTTCGTGGCGAGGAAGGAGCCGTGTGGATCGTGGACTCCGGTTGTTCGCGGCACATGACCGGTGATAAGAAGTGGTTCTCCTCCCTCAAGTTGGCATCCAAGACGGAATCAATAATCTTTGGGGATGCTTCAACAAGTGTCGTTATCGCTACCGGATCTGTCAAGGTAAGTGACAAGTTCGAATTAAAAGAGGTAGCTTTGGTAGAAGATTTAAAATACAATTTACTTTCAGTTTCACAAATTGTTGATGAAAACTTTGAAGTTCATTTCAAGAAAACTGAAAGTAAAATATTTGATTCTTGTGGTGATTCTGTTTTGAACATTTCTCGTTATGGGAGAGTTTTTAAAGCTGATTTTAAAAACCCTGTTTTTCCTGTTGTTACTTGTTTAGTTGCAAAATTCAACAAAGATTTGATGTTCTGGCATCGTAGACTTGGTCATGTTGGATTTGATCATTTGACTCGTTTAAGTGGTTTGGATCTTGTTCGTGGTTTGCCAAAACTCAAAAAGGATCTTGATTTGGTTTGTGCACCATGTCGTCATGGTAAAATGGTTGCTTCTTCTCACACACAAATTTTTTCTGTGATAACGGATGCACCGGGACAGCTTTTACACATGGACACTATTGGTCCAGCTAGAGTGCAATCTGTTGGAGAAAAATAGTATGTGTTAGTTATTGTTGACGATTTTTCTCGATATTCTTGGGTTTTCTTCATGGCAACTAAGGACGAGGCCTTTGGACACTTTCGAAGTCTTTTTCTTCGCTTGAATTGTGAAATTCCCAACTCTTTGAAAACAATTAGAAGTGATAATGATGGTGAATTTAAAAATGCATCTTTTGAACATTTTTTGTGTTGAAAATGGAATTGAATATCAATTTTCTTCTCCACGTGTTCCTCAACAAAATGGTGTTATCGAAAGAAAAAATTGTTCTTTGGTTGAAATGGCTAGGACAATGCTAGATGAATATCACACACCTAGAAAATTTTGGGCCGAAGCTATTAACACTGCTTGCTATGTTTCTAATCGTATTTTCTTGCGTTCTAAACTTGGCAAAACTCCTTATGAGCTTCGTTTTGGTCGTCAGCCTAAAGTTTCACATTTGCGTGTTTTTGGTTGCAAGTGCTTTGTGTTAAAATCTGGAAATTTGGATAAGTTTGAATCACGTTCAATTGATGGTTTATTTCTTGGTTACCCCGCACACACTCGTGGCTATCGTATACTTCTTTTAGAGACTAACAAAATTGTCAAGACTTGCGAAGTCACTTTTGATGAGGCTAGTCCCGGTACTAGACTAGATTTTTCAGGTACACTGCCACAGGATCAGGGGGAGTTTGGTCGAATCTTTGAAGACGAAAGCGACGACGACGACGATGAGGTGGACTGCCGGTCGAACGGCAGTGCGTCGGTCGGACAGCGAGCTGCCGGTCGGACCTACGAGACCCGAGTCGACCGGCGGGGGCGACTTCTTGGGACTCCGTCGATTCCAATTAAGAGGATTCTTCGGGGACCACGACCAGTGCTGAACCAGAACGTGAATCAACTTCTGAGATCACTGCACCCTTGCACATTCAGCGACGACATCCGCCGGTACAAATAATAGGTAATTTAAATGAGTGGACAACGAGATCTAAGAATTTGCTGAGACTATGCGTAGGGAGTTTGAGATGAGTATGATGGGTGAGCTGTCGTACTTCTTGTGTTTACAAATCAAGCAAACACCTCAAGGTACGTTCATTCATCAAACAAGGTACATCAAAGATCTTTTGCGCAGGTTCAAGATGGAGAGTTGCAAGCCAATCTCTACACCCATTGGATCTACTGCTGTTCTTGATCCCGATGAAGATGGTGAAGCTGTGGATCAAAAGGAGTATAGAAGCATGATAGGATCTTTGTTGTATCTAACTGCTTCTAGACCAGACATACAATTTGCTGTGTGTTTGTGTGCGCGCTTTCAAGCTTCTCCACGTGCGTCTCATCGTCAAGCGGTCAAGCACATCATGAGGTATTTGAGTCATACCCTTGAGTTTGGTATTTGGTATTCAACTTCATCTTCTCTTTGCTTAAGTGGTTATTCGATGCTGATTTTGCGGGTTGTAGAATTGATAGAAAAGTACTAGTGGAACATGTCATTTTCTTGGAACTTCATTGATTGCATGGTCTTCTAGGAAACAGATAGTGTAGCTCAATCCACTCTGAATCGAATATGTTGCGCTTTGCTAGTTGTTGTTCACAGATTCTTTGGCTGATTTCTACTTTAAAAGATTATGAGCTTGTTTTTGAAAATGTGCCTCTTTATTGTGATAATACAAGTGCCATTAACATTGTTAAGAATCCTGTTTAACATTCACGCACCAAACACATTGATATTCGTTTTCACTTCTTGCGAGATCATGTTGAGAAGAAAGATGTTGAATTAAAATTTTTGGATACAAAATTGCAACTTGTTGATATTTTTACAAAACCATTGGATTTTTCTCGCTTTGCTTTTCTTCGAGGGGAATTGGAAATCATTCATCCTTTTGGCATGTTTTGAGGGGGAGTTTTTGTGCTCTTTGATTTATCAAGCTACATGATTGAAATAAATTAAAAAAGAGAGCTTTATCCATACATATTGTTGATCATGTGCATACTAGCAATATTATAAAGATTTATTTGTCACTAGCATAGCTTATATGTATTCTAGTATTTTATGTGATCTAGTTTTTATATTTAAGAAAAATAATGCATGACACTTTAAAGCAATACTTGAATTAAAGGAATATGCAATATTGATACTCGTACTTGTGTTGGATTTTAAATGCTTATATATATTATGTTGCTTTAATATTTCTCAAATTACTTAAAATTGCTCATTGTGAAAAGAGAATAAAATATTATCTATGAGAGAAAAAAATGAATACCGAATCCTTGGAAACAGTTCTTGACGACAAGGACGTATTCGATGTGAAGCAAAAATAATGAGCATTGAATCCTTGGAAACAGTCTTGACGACAAGGACGTACTCGGAATAATTGAGAGAAAAAAAATATGAGCAACAAATATGGCTTAAATCAATATGAAAAAGTTTTTCTCTTGAATTATATGTGCAAAAAGGTATATTTGAGAAAGAATAAAGATTACAATAAGTATATATATTTGGGTTTATCTTTCAACCTATGTGCTTGTAAAGATATTGCATTATAAATCATTGCAATTCATGAATTTTTACTGTGTTATTGCTCTTAATTATAAAATATTTGATTCATGATTATACTTTCATGCATATTTGCTACTAATTGATAAATTTCTCTTCTTATTATTGCAACACATGACTTGACTTGCTCTATGTATGGTGCTCAGCTCTTAAACATTTATAAACATAATTTCTATGCTTGATGAATTCATTGTCAAAAGGGGGAGAACATAATGTTGTTTGGGAGAAAATAATGTTGTTTGGGAGAAAATAATTTGCATAAAAAGTGTAAGTTTTTTTGGAGTCAAAGGATTTTCTAGCATCAGGATGGAGAAAAACGATAGAGAACTGTAGCGTTAGTACGGGCACATTACTAGTGTCAACTCATGGACCACTTCAAATTTCAAATTTTATACACCCATTTGTGTGCTGCAACTTGTATTAAGGACTCTGAATGCAGCTAAAATTTGGGACTATATACACAGACTATATTCAACTATGCAGTCATGTCAATAATAAGGAAATATGTACCACCACTACAATGGGAACTCTCATCTCAATCGAGCGACAACTCTCGTCTGTGTCGGGTACGGTGCTCGTCATCACGCAAAGATCAGTGATTTGAGAAGTCATCTCTATCGGGTAAAAGCCGTCACTGATGTACTTATCTTTGTCGGGCCTAAACTAAAGCCCGTCACCGATAGGTTTGACCTAAAAGCCCAGTCAATCAAGAGCCCATCATCGATGAAATAATCTCAAATGGGCTCCAATTAACGCCTGTCACTGATGACTAACATCGGTGATAGGCTTTAACTTAAGCCCGTCACAGATGATGTTATCTATGACGAGCTTAAGTTAAAGCCCGTCATCGATGAGTGTTTCCCAAACAAAAAAATAAATTCGGTTTTTTGGCTAGCCTCAGGTCTTTGCTAGCCATGCCCACTGAAAATCAGAGAAACAGAGATATATATTCTCATTCCTAGCATCTCCATTCATATATACAATTATTTTCAGGAAACCCAGTTCAGAACTCACATATGACATTCACATATTTCACACATCCATTCATATATACAATTTATTTTTGAAAACGAAAGTGACATTATCTCAGATCTATACATGTCTCATTAACAGCGACCAAAATACAACCAATACATGGCATGACATGTAAAATTAAAGTGTGTTTGATTCTTTATTTAATGATGAACAATTGGTATTTGAGATTTTTTGATTTGAGTGTTTTGATTTTGAAAGAGTTGAATTTTCGGACGATGAATAGTGTTCAGTCGGCTGCCACAGCCGGTCTGACCGGGCGTGTTCTACCAGTCTGACCGGAGGTGTTTCGGCGGTTAGACCGGGCAGTTGCCTGCGGTCAGACCGGCCGAGCCAGTCCGACTGGTTGCCGATTTTGTTTTGGTTTTGGTTTTGGTTCGTTTCCTTATACATACATGAAAGTTTCGTGTTCCTATGCACGTGTCTGGTTGTTTATGCTAACAATGAGTCAAGTTTGAATAGCTTATAATCGGATATGGTATTCTTTATTTAATTGTGTGCAGGTATTCTTTACATCTCGGGAAAGTGTTGCCGGTGATCGAGTCGGAGTCAACTTAGAGATAAGGTGACGTCCAAGATGGGGATCATGCGGGATGCTGAAGGGTAAAGATTAGTGCACATGATTGGAAAGTTTTCATATGGCATACAATGGAGATATTGTTGCGTATGGAAAGCGGAATTTTGGTTTTAGGAAAATTGAGATTGTTACGATTGGTTTATGTAGTTTGTTTCTTGTACGGGAAGGTTTCCTAGTGGATTAGGGCTTCTTGTATGAGTAGGATTCGTGGCTCTTGGCTGCGGATCTTGGGTACAAATAGTGAGGGGAGGCGTGGCCTCTCGGTATCGCTTCTATTGCTTGGAGTTCAAGTTTTTAGGGTTTCGAGTTAGAGTTTAGCTTGAGATTTTGTGAGGAGTGCTTTGCATGCACTTTGTAAACATAGAGAGTTTCAATAAAGATCAATTTTCTTGATAGTTCTTTGTGTCTACTTCTTCCTCGGTGCGGCGGCGTAATTCAGATCTGCTAACCGGTCAGACCACAGACACTACGGTGGTCAGACCGCGCCTTCTTCCCGGTTAGACCGCAAGCACATTGGCAGTCAGACCGGACGTCGTCAGTTCTTCATCGGCATCGGCTACTTCAGGCAAATCGGCTGAGGCGATCGGCTAGGGCGGTCAGACCGGAGTTTACTTGGCGGTCAGACCGGTCGAACATTTCGGTCAGACCGGCGAAGCACTTGTGGTCAGACCGACTTCAGAGAAACAGAGGTAAAGTTTTATTTCCGCTAAAACTTTGTTTTTGGGTACTCAACCATTCACCCCTCCTCTTGTTGGCTTTTCGTTGGGCATTCGATCCTACATGACATTCATCTCAGATTCAATACATGGCATGACATTAATCTCAGATGTATACATAAGGGAGCACGGTAGCACATGAGGGAGATGGACTTACTTGGAGCACGGTGTCGCTTGGGTGGCCGAGCTCGGGGACGGCAACGCTCGATGGCGGTGAGGGAGAATGACGGCGCTGAGCTTGGGAGGACGTGAGGGACGACAGCGACGGGCTTCAAGAGACGACAGTGGCACCAGGGTTTGCAATGTGAGGACTTAAAAAATGTGCGTGCTCATTTTTAGATCTGAATCAACGCTCGGGCTAGGTTAAATGATTTTGAAGCATATCCGTGACGAGTTTAAGTTTCATCGGTGACGGGCCTAATTGTTATCTCAATCGGGTCTCAGGTTGGAGCCCATCACCGATGACACTCATCGGTGACGGGTACCAACCTGAGACCCGTCACAGATGACATCATCTGTGATGGGCTTAAATTAAAGCCCTCACAGATGTTAGTCATCCGTGACGGGCATTAATTAGGGTCCGTTTGAGATTATTTCATCGGTGACGGGCACCAACCTGAGACCCGATTGAGATAACAATTATGCTTTTTGTTGGGGCTCGACAAAGATATCGTAGGTTATCTTTGTCGGACCGTGATTTGAGCCTGTCATTGATAGGTATCATTCATGATGGACTCGAGTTTTTTTACATCTAACATGTTTGTGCGAGTATTTTTTTGTCGGGTTATTTTTAGGTCCGTTTGAGATGATTTCATTGTGACAGCCCGTAAAACCTAGACATATAAGAGACCGTCATCGATGAGAGGACATGTACTTGTGTACGTGTGTATGCAAAGTATGATGTGGCTTTAAATTTTAGTTTTAATGGGTGATAGAAGATAATGATGGTTTGTCGTGGAACGAAGGTTTGGTTAGACAGCTAATCAACCACGCATCGTGGGCATGAGTTTGACGAGCTCAAGATAATGGAGGTTATGTCAACTCATGGATCACTTCAAATTTTAAATTTTATACACCCATTTGTGTCCTGCAATTTGTATTAAGGAATCTGAATGCAGCTAAAAGTACTGTTCATTTGGAGATTAGCACGCTCACAAACGGGCCTGTTGGATCATGCGTGCTATTTGCAATAAACACAAGAGTTCTATATATTCAAACAGACGCGTGCAGTAATATATTTAACACTGACCAGTAGTACACTAGTATATGTGCGGCTGCTTTCCCTCTCGATTCTGCACCTTGCTTCGATTCCACAAAACCATATTCCTGTTGATAGAGTTTACTGCGAATCTGCCATACCATCCATGAGCGGTATTGGAGGGATGATTGCGAGTTCCGTGGTGGATCGGGTCGCCAGCAGACTCAGCGAGCTTGTGGTGGAGGAGGCCACTCTGCTGTGGAGCTTCAAGGATGATGTGGACGACATGCAGGAGAAGATGAGAGATCTGGAGGCTGTGATACAAGATGCTGACGAGAAAGCACGCCGGGGAGAAAAAGATGGAGCGGCGGAACGGCGGTGGCTCAACAAACTCAAGTCTGTGGCCTACGACATTGAGGATGTGCTGGATGAGGTCGATACTGCTCAGCTCATCAAGAACCATCAAACCAAGGTACTCACTTCCACATATTGGTGTTTCGAATAAAAGTTCTATGATTCATCTTTATGGATCAATTTACTTGCTGTACATACCTGATTTTCGTTGTGGAATATTTTACATTGTGCCAGACCAATTAATTTCTAAGATTAAAAAGCAAAGTTGTCTTTTCCACTATAAACACTTGTCTACAGGTTTGCTGTTAGACTGCCAATGCCCGTTCCATACCAGACTGTTAAATACTACCGTGGGTATACAGAAATTGAGGAAACTAACATATTGGATGATGTTGACTTTATTTTTATTTTTCAGCTCAAGTTATTCCTTTCCTGGAACAATCCGCTTCTTCGGAAGATGACCATAACCCGCAACATGAAGAACTTGAGGGATAAAATAGTCGCAATAAGAGAGGATAGCATTAAGCTCCATCTCGTGCGTCGTGAAACAGTGTCTGAACGGAGTAGATGCAATGAAACTTTTGCAGATGATGGTGACATGGACATTGGAATGCTAGGGAGGGATGCTGAAAGAAAAAAAATAATCGACCTTTTGTTGAACACTGAAGCTAAGGAGGTTATCTCAATCATTCCAATTGTTGGGCTTGGTGGACTAGGGAAGACTACCTTAGCCCAAGCAGTTTTTGCGGACGAAAGGGTCAATGTCTTTGATATGCGAATATGGGTCTATGTTTCCCAGGAGTTTGACCTGCTCAAAATTGGGAAGGCTATCATTAGAGGAGCAAACAAAAGTATCAACCTGGACAACTGCAACTTGCAGTTTGTAAACGATAATCTGAAAAAAGAACTTGCCAACAGAAGATACTTGATTGTTCTAGATGATCTCTGGGAAGAATATGGAGAAAATTTGGAAAAGTTGAAGCAAATGTTACAACATGGCGGAAAAGGTAGCAAGATTATAGCAACTACACGTAGTGGAAGCGTAGTGCAAGTACTATACACTGGTTATCTTGCAAATGAACGGAAAGTATGTCCGGTGCCTGAGCCTGATCATATCAATTTGGGTGTTTTATCACCTGATGACTGCTGGAGTGTCATGAAGCGAAGAGTATTTGGGCCTGATGATGTCCAAAATGGCTTAGAGGAAATTGGAAAGCAAATTGCCGAGAGGTGTGGGGGACTACCGTTGGTGGCAAATGCTCTTGGGCAAGTAATGTCTGAGCACAGGACGATTGAGGCATGGACAGATATAAGAGATAGAAAAATTGTTTTGGATTTCAAAGCAGATCATCAGCAAGACACTATAGAGCGCCTAATGTTGAGCTATTACTATATGAAGCGAGAATTCAAAATGTGCTTTACATATTTGGCAGCCTTTTCGAAGGGTCTCGTCATGGACACTGATCGCTTGATCCAGCAATGGATAGCCCTTGGATACATTAAAGCACGAGATAATGGTCAAAGGTGTGTCAACTATCTTTTGCGGATGTCCTTTCTTCAGATTTCCGAGTCTTCCATGGTAAGTATCATAGAACTCCTTTCTACGGTTCATATCTGGATATTGATGCATCATATGCTCATTAGGATATGCGATAAATTTATACATATGCTTCCTCAAGAGTATGAACCATAATAAGTAACATAAATAGTTAATGCTAGAGTATCCTAATCCAGTCCAATAATCTTTCTTATCCTGTAGCTTTTAATTTAAAACCCATAAGTAAATGTTCCAACATCTGCATTTTCAGTTCCAAATTAAATACTTATTTTTAATACATTCAGAATGATATATTCGGTACAATGCTTCAGTTTGATAGGTTACATACCTTATTTAGTTCAGGGTTATTTCTGATCCATTGTTTTTGTAAATTGACATTACAAAATATATATTTCGTTATATAGACATAGTCGGCTAACTCTTTTTAAAAACAAATATCTGTTCATCCTATCAACAAACAATAAGTTCAACATTGTTTTTTAAAAATTATTCCTTTTGCGCATTTTTTTCTTCTACCTATTTAGTGGTGTTCTTTTTTTGCCACTCTGTCCAGTTTTTCATTGTGTCATAATGGTTGACCATAAGGTAATACAGAAGAATACCATAATATAATAGGATAACTATTGAAAAACACACACAACTGTTTAGGGTGTTATTTGTCTAGTATTCAAAGTTGAGGGTAAAAATAATCAGTTTTGCAGTTTGGGGCATTCAAACCTACAATTAGATCAACCATCTAAATGCTTGGGTTCATGGCTTTATACAATTTATACCTTAAAACAACTAACTAATGCTAGAAATAATTTAAATAGTGTGACTTCATTAAAGATAAGGCTGCATCTAACCTACACCTTAGACCAACCATATGTAGCCTAGAAATAATTAAGATGATGTGGTTCTGGGGGAAGAGAGAATTAGCAATACACAACAATTAGTTGAGATCAACTTTATAAGATGTATAGATTAATCAATGCTGTTGAAATTAATTATACCTAATAATTTGTGGTATTTACATTTTATTTTTGAAAGGAAATGTGGCATCTGCTGATTTAATTAAGAAGATTAGAAAAGGTACATAGTGTTGTAGTTCACTTTTGGTAGTAGGCAATAAAAAAGGGAAAAAACAACTTGTACATGGAAAAGCACTATTTATATTGTATTTTGCAGGGGAAATATCCAATGAAAACCATCAAATAAATGAAAACCCGTGAAAATCATATATAAAAGTTATATAAATTCATATAGTAATAGGTTACTATTTATCCAAAATTTGTTTTTTTGTTTTTCTCAAATGAAGTTGAGTTTGGATTTAAGATTTGGTATGAATGTATTTCATGCATATATCTATCTCTAATTTTCTGATAAATTTACAAAACTTTTAGGTCCGGTTTTCACGGATTTTCACTTATTTGACGGTTTTCACCGGATATACCCCAATTTTGCAGCACTGTTTTGATAGTAGCTTTCCGTGCAGGTTAGTCCAATGTACACCAAAGCTCCCCACAAGCTCACCATGCATGATTTAGTGCATGATCTCGCAACAATAATTGCTGCTAATGAATTCCTTGTCGTGGATGCTACTGTGCCAAATACATGGAGCAAAGCTAATAATAAGCGTTATTGCCGACATGTACAGTTGGTCAACTACCAGAAGCAATCCAAGTTTTTCAAAGATCTACCAAGCAAGGTTAGAACCATTCATTTTAGGGAGTGCACTGAATCGCAACTTCCGCGAAAGGCATTCTCTGAGTCAAAGTATATACGGATCTTGGACCTGAGCGGATGTTCATCTGAAGGGCAATCTATCCCGGTTAGTATAGTGTTGCCATCCTCCATTCGTCAACTGATGCTGCTAGCTTATCTTGATGTCTCAGGCTTGCCGATTGCAGCACTTCCTAAATATTTGCATACGTTTCAGAATATGCAAACTCTAATTATGTCCAATTGCTCTCTTGAAACCTTGCCTGCTAACATTGGTAACCTACACAAACTTTGTTATCTAGACTTATCAGGGAATAATGACCTCACTAAACTTCCGACATCATTTGGAAACCTTCTGAAACTTTCTCTCCTCAGGCTATCTGGGTGTACTAAACTTGAAGAATTGCCTGAATCAATCCACAACCTTAAATACTTAGAACAGCTAGACATGTCAGGTTGTTGCGCTCTTCAAAAGCTCCCTGATGAATTTGGCAGCCTTTCTAAACTCTCATTTGTAAACTTGGCAAGTTGTTCAAAGCTAACCAAACTACCAAGCAATTTTAACCTTGAGTCTCTTGAGCATCTCATCCTCTCAGATTGCCATGAGCTAGAAAACCTACCAGAAGATTTTGGGATTCTTTATAGACTAGAGGTTTTGGACCTGTCTGATTGCTACAAGATTCCAGTGTTACCAGAATCCTTCTGCCAACTTAAGCATTTGAAAGACCTCAATCTTTCTGACTGCCATGGCCTCAAACAACTCCCTGAATGCTTCGGGGACCTTTCTGAGCTCCAGTTTTTGAACCTCACAAGCTGTTCTAAGCTACAGTCATTACCCCAATCATTATGCAACATATTTAAGTTGAAGCATCTCAATTTGTCATATTGCATGAGGATTGAACATCTTCCGTCTTCGTTTGGTGACCTTCAACTTGAAGTCTTGGACCTTAGTTGTTGTTATAGTCTGCGAGACATGCCAGATAGTATCTGCAACATGACTAGCCTCATGCTGCTTGATGTTATTTCAGGAAGAAAAAATGTGTTCGATAAGGCTAGGTCCATTACAAAGTGTCTAAAATTACCCCGCCGTGTACAACATGATGTACATGAGATAGAAAATGGAGAGTGTTGCAGTATAGTGGAGCTTGGGAAACTACGTTGTCGTGCACTGGAAATTCAACATCTTGAAAATGTTGAGCGGCTGGACAATGCAAGGGAAGCTAAGTTGCGTGATATGACAGGCCTTCGAGAACTAGAGTTGTCATGGGGACTTGGTGGCACGAGAAATGTGGACAAGGATAAAGAGGTGCTTGAGAACCTATTACCTCCTCGAACTCTTGAAACTTTTACGTTGGATGGGTACATGTGCAAGAGTTTCCCTAACTGGGTGTCTGGCATCTCCTCCTACCTCCCTTGTCTC